>OY288285.1:66899256-68268272 GCA_958450335.1 Hibiscus tridactylites | reverse complement strand
ATTTTGATACACAAATTGTATAAAAAAATTACACAACCTTTTTATAAAATATAAAACTTATATCCCAAACTTTAGTACCCTAAAATATAAACCTTAAATCATAAACTCTAAATTCTAACTATAAACCTTAAATTCTACACCCTATACATTAAACCTCTAACCTAAAACTATAAAATTCAAATTCTAAAATTAAAAGGCTTGAGTCTTGTGGCTTGCGTATTAAAATATTTTTCTCTGAAATTTAACATTTATCTTAAAAATATAATTATTTCTTCGTTTAATAAAAAAACAAGTTATTGAATTTGGGTTTAATCAACGCATCATGTGTTAATTATTCAACTCTGCAATTTTTTTTAACTCAATGAGTTAACTCAACCTATTTGATTATTAACTTAACCTCAAGTTGACTGAGATTTATGATGGAAGACTTTCATTAATGTCTTATTTCATCAAAGACTTGGACAAAACATATTGCAACTTGACTTTGCATTATCATATACATTTGACTAAAAAACATACATTAAATATGACTAGGCGTTCATGATGGACCACTAACATTAAAAAATATACATAATATATAAATTAATATTAAAATTTGATTTACTAGACTTACTGCTATATATTTAGACTCGTAGAATAAGGGTATCGTATGTACATCAAAAATGTGAGTTTATATTATATAGAGTTTGTCAAGCTGTTAATAATTATTTTAATAGTTTGGTTGACATTATCTTGGGATAAAGAAATAGTTGGAGGTTGAGGACAAAACATAAATATTTAAAATTGGGGTAAATTTATAATTAATTTATTTTAAAAAGAAATTATATAAATAAAGAGTAATTATTAAAGTTTTCACAATGGCCTTAATTTTATGGTTTAGGAATTTTTAGGGTCTAGTGTTTAGGTGTTTAAGTGTACGAGCTTTAAATTTAGGGGTGTGATTAGAAATTAGGTTTTATGATTAAAATGTAGAGTTTGTAGGTTAAAACTTAAATCCTTATCCATATTACCATAACCTTTAAACTCTAAATTCTAACTATAAACCCTAAATTCTAAACTCATACACTTGAACCCAAAAACTAGATTCTTAAACCCTAAAACTAAGACACATGTAAAAACTTTTTGATTGCACTATTAGTGCATGTGATATTTTCTCATAAATAAAAGGTAAAACAAATTGCTCGTTGAGGGCAATTGTCCGTCTCATTTAAAACATGCCTCGTTTTTTATATTGTCGTTAGTATAATATATATAAAAATGTGAGATCGAATATATTTAAACTCTTAATTGCTCCCCTACTTATGGGTAGATAGAAGTCTAAATAATATAGACATGGCACAATATATATTGAATGTTCAGAAAAAAATATTTAATGTATTTTTTTTATTTCATGCCATGTTTTTATACTTTGAAGGAATTAAATGATGACAACTAAAACATTATATTTTTTTATTATATGGTAGTTTTATATAAATATTACCATAACCGGTAAATTACTAGTGATAATGATTTTCGTGTTAAAATATATGGTAAGTAATAACAACCGACGTTGAACCAGAGGAACCGTCCATGATTGAGGTTGTTACAGATGTTTTTATTATTTATTTGAAACCAAGACAGATATTTTATTCTTAATATTTTTTGAAAGTGATAAACAGCTAGGCTTCTAGACAAGGACCAAAAATAAATTTAATGACATTGTCGTGTTTTTCGTGCGTCATCTTCGTGCATGAACTCATATATGGTTGATATGTTGACCTTGACGCTGTGCCTGTGTATTCATATATGGATGGGCTGAGTTTTGAATTTTTTCGAGCCGAGTCGAGTCAAGATGAATCAAGTATTTTCGCCTCAAATCGAATTATTTAATTTTTTCGAGTTGAGTCGAGTTGAGTTTTTAATAGTAAAATAATATTGCTTGTTTGCAGGGGCGGAACTAGAAATTTATAAAGGGGACCAAAATAAAAATTAAAAAAAACTAAAAATTTATGAAGGGGACCAAAGTGAAATTAAAAATTTTGAGGGGGCCAAATTAAAATTTTGCAAATTTTAAAGGAATTATAGAGATAATTTTACTTTTCTTCTAAATTCTTTTTAATCTTATTTCTAATGGAAAAAAAATTAGGGACCATAGCCCTTAAACCCCTAATGTTCCGCCCCTGCTTGTTTGCTCATTGTTTATCACGAAGTTTGACTATAAACTTGCTTGAATAAAATAGTGTTAAACCCCCAATAAAATAGGAGTAGAAATTGTAGTCGTCCTTTTTTTTGGTGTTTTTTATTTATATTTTATCATTAAAAAATAAGTTTATAGATTAAGGAATTGTAATAGAATGTATTTTTAAGGTGCATGGTTTAAGGTTTATGATTTAAAATTTAATATTAGAGTATAAAATTTAGTTTTTTAGTGTTGAGACACAAAAAGAAATAACTGATTTTTGTTCATAAAATAGTAGGATTATTTTAACACGTACTACATGTATTAATATTTTTAAAAAATAATTTAACATTATGCCTCTTAATGTACTTGTTCATATTTGTGTAAGTTAGGATATACTTATATCACGCTTAAAAGAGGTGGAGATATTAATCTTACATCGAAAATAAAAAAGAAGACATCGTTGTATAAAAATGATGATGATGCATGTACTATCATACATGGGCGGATGCACCTAGCCCAGTTGAGGAGCATCCGCGTCCTTTTTTAAAAAAAATTGATTTGATTTAATGTTTTTTAATTAATCTTGTCGAATGTGTAAAGGGATTTTTTATATCCATTTGAGAAAAAAATATTTTAGACTCATATTCTTCAATTTCAAGATCCGCCACTGCTATTATATGTCTCGTAATAAGAGTATAATTTTGTGTGTGTAAAAATCTCCTTATTTGTATTGAGAAATCAAATTTCTTTATGGAAAATACTTTGATGCACAAGCTTGTGTAAACTTTAGTTTACACAAGCCCTTTAATTTTAGGGTTTAAGGTTTAGGGTTTAGGGGTTTAGTATGTAGGGTATATAATTTAAGGTTTATGGGTAGAATTTAGAATTTAGAGTTTAGGATTTAGGGCTTAGGTTTTAGGTTGCTAGGGTTTGTGATTTAGATTTTAAATTTTATAAAAGGAATGTGTAAAAAAAATTTACACAGCTTGTGCATCAAAATAAAACCCTTTCTTTATACTGATATATGATTTTTTTATGTATTTTTAATCTAAATATTATGTATATATTCAAGACTAGTGGTTTAAAACATTTGTGATTGAGTTGGGGTGCAACAACTCTTGTATCCTCTAATAGTTTTGAATCTCACTTGCATGAGTCACCTACCTAATTATCCGAACTCAAAACGATTCAAATAACTAATCAGATAAAGCTACGTTCATTCGTAAGAAATAAATGCATGATTCTGTCCATCAAAATGGTAATAAGAACAAGAACTTACAGTATGACCAGGAGAAATCCCGAGTCGAGTCAAAGCAGAAGCAAGCCTCAGACATCTCCGATGAGTTTGTCTCCAGGTGAAGCGGACGGCACCGTAAACGACGGAAACCTTATCTGCATAAGCCCGGGCAGCTCGCTCCAGGAAACTCACAGGCAATAGAGGAGAACCGTTTGCAGAGGAATGGAGCAGAAGATCCTCCATTTCCAGGTAGGTTGGTGTGAATTAAGAGTGGGATTTTAATAGGTTAATGTCTCAGTCGGTCCATTATAAAGTATATATAATATGGTGGGACAAGATAATTAAGGACGGCGCGTCTTTAATGGGCTAATCACATTTCTTATTCCCCAGCAAATGGGCCAACCTCATGTCGGTCGTCACCCTACGGTCGTCATTCTATTCCAGAATTATTGCATAAGACTTTGGTTTATGGTCATAAAATAGACCACAGCAGCATGCAAGGGGATAATTGTACACGTCGAACCACAATACCTAACTCTAAAAATAGAGCCTAATTTTTAGGCTTGTCCGCATAGTCCGCACGATGGTCGAAAAGTAAAACACATTGTCCCGCACACGGCTGCAACATAATAATGGTCGAATTGGGTGTAAGCTTCGGGTCGGTTTCTTGTACAGTGCATAGGCAAAAACAGATTACACGTTTTGTGTTTATGTTCGCAGCCATTTATAAAGGATACCGCCTCCAATCAAAAGCAAGAGCAAAACGTGTGGTCAGAATTATTGTTCATGGCGGAATCACATGATAAGAGGGAACGGAGTTTGCCGAAATTCGGGGAATGGGATGTGAACGATCCGGCTACGGCGGAGGGATTCACGGTGATTTTCGAGAAGGCTAGCGACGAGAAGAAGGCGGCCAAGGCCACCGGGAGTACGCCGTCAAAGAAGAGACATCCGAATGCGAAATCGAATAAGAAAAGCGAGAAGAAGAAATGGTTTTGCTGCATTTCCGCATGATGAGATATTAATATGTGCTAAACTTATTTCTCATTTTGAGAGGAGATTATTATGTCATTGCCGATGATCATCTACTGCACTTGATAATTGTAAGACCAACATCTTACATTGTAAGAAGCCGGAGTTTGTGGCGGATATTTAACATTCGGAAATTATTGTATGGGGAAAAAAGAAAAAACATTAAGGCAGGCAAGACTTGATGTCTTTAGGTTTGTCGGTCTCAAATGTATAAATTTTAACAATTCTCGAAAACACTTCCTTTGCTAATCGTGATTACCGTTATGGATATACCAGATGATGTGAAAAATCGTTAACATATGAGTAAAAATTCATTATAATGTCAAAATAATACAAATTTATTTGTATGACAAAACGATTTTACAACAATTTAATTTAAGCCCTATTATACGATGTTTATTTATAGAATTGTTTGATTACAAAAAAAAAAAAATTGTGTAGCAAGAAATCTATTCCGATTAGTTTTTTTCAATGAAGTCTAGTACATTTTTTATTTTTGAAAATGAAGTCTAGTACAATTGATTACAAAACGAATTTGTATAACAAAAATCGATATCAACTAGATTTTTTTTACTTTTAATTGAAGTCTAATATAAGAAGTATAATCGAATATGGATTAGATGTGCAACATGTTTCGTACCGCGGTTACCCCTAACCATGATCAATGATAGGCTACAGTCACAGGCTGCCATTGCACCACAAACCCTCAATTTTACTAACGTCAATAATCTAAGCTGCACTTCCACCTTACAAATTTGCGCTATTCATTGTTTTGCATTTCTAACGTCACCAATTCTTCCACAACTTCATCCTCGTTACAATTAATTTCAACACCGAGGCTTTTGCCTAACTCCAAGGCTTTCCTTACTGATTTTGTCGGAATTTGTTTTCTGACAATATCAGAATCTGTAAGAGAAAAATTAATTAATTCATTCGGGGTATTCTCTTTCCCCAACTTTTTGCCCTTCTTCTTGATGATCATATCTCTTTTCTTTTAGTAGGTTTAAAACTCATAATTTAAAAAAATACGAGGGTATAAAGATGAGAAGTTTGACTAACTGACTAAATATGCTTACTCAGATTCAGTTGAAGATTGATTGAATTATAGTTAGGCTTGCACTATTACAGTGTTACTGTTATAACAGATTAGTATGTACACATATAAAAGAAAAATACTTTTTAAGAAAAATGATCATACCATCTATCCTTTTTCTTATATTGTACCTTAATTATCGCGAAATTTTGTAGTGGAGATGGACGACATGTTCCAAAATATTTAGAAGGTGTTAGAATTCAAATTTGATTTGAATCTTAAGTTACAAAGCAAAGAGATGTGGAAAGATTTTAAGTAAAGATGTGGCAGCAACACAATTAATATTGGTGACACAAATGCTTAGCAATTAAGAAAGATTTAGGGGGTAATATAAGGTTGATGGGCAACAACTAAATAAAACATGGTTGCTAGAGTTTTCATGAAGTCCTAAGCAATTCAATGGCATAGAACATGTGGCAGCTTCCCTTGGAATTCAAGAAGTATGTAGAACTAATGTTTTGATATAATAATTGAAAAATGTTTTGGACTAATTTAAAAAGAATTTAAAAATATCTCTAAAGTCCAAATATCTTGAAATTATATTTAGGGGATGTTTTTAAAGGTTTTACAATGTTCTCAAAGTCAAACTAACAAAACCGTCCAGGTGTATCGAAACACCCTTAGGCGTTTCGATACGGTGTCTTCTAGTAGCAAAAACGTTTTGATACAGGTATCGAAACGGGTCTTTCTTGGATGAGGATTTTGCCAAACGTTTCGATACGGGCTATGCCATTTCGATACGCCTAAGTGGCATCGAGCACAACGGTCATAAACCCCAACGTCTATTTTCCAACTAACATTTAAATGCAGAGCGTTTCGATACGGTGCCTAGCATTTCGATACGGGCGTTTCAATACGGCCCATGGCGTTTCGATACGGTGCCTAGCATTTCGATACAGGTGTTTCGATACGGCCCATGGCGTTTCGATACGGGTGCTCATTAGACTGCAACAACCCTTTCTACTTGAAGAGCGTATCGAAACAGGTTCAAGCGTTTCGATACGGGTAGCAACAGAACTGCATTTATGGTGGGAAATAAAGTCCTCAACGGCTCCAATTCAACCCTAAAGGCTAGTAACGGCTATAAACTCATCAATGAGTATAAAAGGGACCTCCAAGCATCAATATATGATTAATGCTTCAATTATCAATCAACAAATGATCAAAAAGTGTCTTTGTACTTAAATTGTCAATTCTTGTATAGACAAACACTAGTGAGCCAAACTTGTCAAATTTGCTCAAGTGTTTTAGGTTTTGGGTGAGTGCATTATTGAGCAAACAAATACCTATTAGAGGGATTTGAGTTTGCATATTTCTTTTCTCTTGTAAAGAGGGTTTGATCAAGGCTTTGATTAGAAAGCTTGATCGGTGTATAAGGGTTTCCTCCTAAGCCTAGAAAAGAGGACGAATCAATAGTAGATTGATTGGAAATCCTTAGTGGGAACCTAAGGTAGTGGATGTAGACATTGGTTAGAAGATTGAACCACTCTAAAATCATTGTGTCATTAATATTTTAGCTTCCACACCACATCCACCCAAAATTTCACCTCTCCACCACTTGGTGAGCAAGATCGGTTGAAGGAATCGAGCACCTCACAACTCAACAAAGTACACAACAAGAAATGGCAACAACTAAGGGGGTTTAGTTCTCCTATATATATATATGTTCTTAGTTTATGTATGTATGAGTGTAAAGAAAAAAATTAGAGTGTGAGTCGAGAGAAGAAAAATCAAGTGAAGAAAGTTTAGCAAAACTTTGTTAATGGTGTTTGTAAACTAGTTGAAACTAGTGTTCGTGTTGTACTCGTATTTTGTTCGTATTAATAATATCATGAGTTATAAAGTCTATCGAGTGCCCACCAACGCTTTCAACAAGTGATATCAGAGCATGGTTTGAATTCAAGCCACGAAAAAGATAGAGAACATGATCCAATCTCAAATCTCGAGATTAACCAAGACGAATTATGGCAACTAGAGTATTTAAATGAAGCCGCTACTCGGTTCGCAAGGTTGTTGGGACATCGTCGTGAAAGGATACACCGAGCCAAAAAATACAGCAGCAGAGGTGGCTCTAACCAATGAAAAGAAGAGAGCACTAAGAGATGCTCGCAAAAGAGACCAAAGGGCGTTACATTACATTATTCAAGCGGTAGATGAATCTACCTTTGAAAAAATTACAGAAGCAATAATTGCGAAAGAAGTGTGGGAGACTATGCAAAAATCACTCCAGGGAATTGAGAAAGCAAAAAAGGTACGTCTTCAATTGCTCAGAGCCGAATTTTAGATGCTAAAAATGGAAGGCACAAAAAACATAGATGACTATGTTAGCCGTGTAAAAGCCATAGCAAATGAAATGAGAAGAAATGGCGAAACGCTCGACGAGGTCAGAGTGATGGAGAAAATTTTACGATCACTGTCACGTAAATTTGATTATGTGATCGTTGCGATTGAAAAATCAAAAAATTTAACTCAAATAACTATCAACTTGCTTGTGGGATCACTCCAAGACCATGAGCATAAAACGAAGCTAAATAAAGAGACAGAGAATATAAAGCAAATTCTACAAAGCAAGTTACACATTAATGAAGATGAAGCTAGCAGCAGCTACACACAAGATAGAAGAAATCGTGGAAGATATCATAAAAGATACATAGGTGGACAAGGAACGCGCGAACGTGGCAGTCGATCATATGACAACAATCAAACAAGTGAAAATTATCGGTCACCAAACTGTGGACGAGGATATAGAGGCCGAGGCAGAGGCATATATCAACAAGGAGATAAATCTCAGGTACAATCAAACAAGTGAAAATTATCGGTCACCAAACTATGACATTTTTTATTTTGGTCACCAAAGTAAATTTTTCGTTAAAAACATCCCTAACATTATGTTTCTTTCCCGTTTTGGTCACATGCCATGGATTTTTTTAAATATATTTTTAATCATTTTTCTCTTCTCCATGTATTATTTTTATTTAATTTTAAAAAATTATTTTTAACTCTAGTGACCAAAACAAGAAAGGAATAAAATGTTAGGGATGTTTTCGAAAAAAATTAATTTAGTGACCAAAGCAGAAGAACAAGCATAGTTTGGAGACCACCCATGTAGTTTTTCCTTAAAAAAATTATGACTTTTACCTACCCAATTCCCAACTCGGACTATCTCTCTATTCTAATCATTGCCTTCGTATCATCAAAAACTCAAGCTTTATTTATTTCGAAATTCTTAAATTTACTTGATTTAATCTTGTTTCAAATGATAAATTTTGATCTTCTAAAAGTATAGTTTCATTGGAATTTCAAAATGCAAGCGATTTTTCACAAAATAGTGGATTTCGAATTTTTGTAAAAATTAGTGTAATTGTTGTGTAAATTGGGTTAATTTATATGTTTTGTATATTTGTGTTTATCTTGTAAAAGTTTACCCGTTCACCCATATTGTTGAAATCTTTAGCTTCCTTTGCACTTTAGGTGTTAGACAAAATTTTCCAAACAAAATTTTTTAGTCAAAAATCTTATTTTTCAATCTCAATCCAATCTTATTTCCTCTCAATTCTTAAATGTTCGAACTTTTGATAGCATTTTCTTTAAAATTTAGGACTTTAACAGTATCACACCTTTTTCTTTAAACGTTTTATCTAACAAGAAAAAAGGTTGATCCTGAATTTATCTACTCACCCCTTTATATATTCAATTTTTTTGTCACTTTTATCGCACTTAGTATGTTGTAATCAAATTAATTGCCCGATCTGCCTTTCAAGTAAGCAAAGGTTTAAACCTCTAAATAAAGTAAATAAGTGAACCATCAAACTTAAATTTCTGGACCCATCCCTGTTACTATGCATGTCTGATTCCAAAATATACTACTACTACTCTACTTCATCACATTGCAAGGGAAACTTTCTAATTTGGGTCCATACTGAGTAAAATACTCAATCCACACTGACTCTGCTTTCATTTCATGGAGTCACCTCTCACCAAGGCTTCCTTTCGGGTTTCGAAGCTTTTGGCCTCTGCTCCATAATCAAGGTCTTGCAAGGACAGCAATGGCGTATTAAAGTCAATTTGAGGCTTGAGCAACGTATGTGGGAAGGATGCTGGATTCCCTGGCGGCATGTTCTTCGGCCCTTTGCTCCAACACCTTCAACGATGTTGCCTTTCTGTAAATCTTGCAGAGTACTATGTCCTCCTGTATTCAGACAACAGTATAAAGTATAAACTATGTTGTTGTTGTTGTTGTTTTCATTTGTACACAAATAAAGTAGTTCAATTCAGTTGATGATGCGATGTCGTGTAACGTACCGCTAGAAAATTGGTGTCGGAGAGTCTGTACTCGTTCATCACCCAATCAGTTCTGCCGCCTTTGGGGGCTTTCCCGGTGTAGAAAACCAAAGTTTTTCTATACCCAACGGTTCTTTTGGGGTCGGCGACGTGCATGATTTTACGGTCGGACCCAGTTGCCTTCCAGTAGCCTTTCTCGGTGGTCCTGTTGTGCTTTCCACCATGGCAACTCCTTTTGTCTCTATGCACAAAGAAATACCACTCCCTCTCCCCTATCTTAGCCATATCTGCAAGTGAAAACTTAATCATATCCTCATTGCATAGTAACCCCCCCCCCCTCCCCCCCCCAACAAAAAACGGTGTCGGTTACCTGGCAATTCACAAGGGTCGGTGTTTATAAATGTTGAGAAAGCCGATGATGTTGGAATATATATTATTACCCAGCGCGGTTTCCCTGAGGTAATAGTTGACGAGTTCTTCTTCAGTGGGGTGGAACCGAAATCCTGGTAATTCAACATCTTTAGAAACTATGTTTTGCATGTTGGATTGGAGCATGAAAAAGAACCGGAGTGACTCAAAACTCAAAACTGTGCGGTTTCTTCCGATGGGCAATAAGGGTTTTTATAGCCGGAGTGTTCCAAGTCAGTGGAGAAATTTGATCGTGTAATGGTTCCCAGCTGTGGCTGGTAAACCCTGACACAAGGGAAGTTATTATTATTATTATTATTATTTTGGTCTCGGCTCCTACATTTTCCAGGGACTTACGAAATTACGATAGTACAATTACTTGCATTATTTGTGATGGTTCATTGCCTGGAAATAATTTGGAAGTTGATACACTCAGAGTTGACTGGACTCCATCTGGTGTAACATGGTAAACTGAACTTGTGTCTCTCAACTTTGTCCGTATTTTGTTTTGGTCACTTAATTTTAACATTTTAACTTTTAAATTTTGTTATTCGACATCTTTTACAGTTACCTAAACACCAATGAACTCGCCTCGTCGTCCTCTACCATCATATATATTTAAAAAAATTTAAATTAAAATTCACAAAATCAAACACAAAAAGTCGACATTTATGGGATTTGAAGGCTTTCTCATATTTGAGAGATTGGAGAGTTTGTTTGAAAATTCGAACAATAAAAAATATTCTTTCCAAAAAGACGAACATCATACATTGATTATAGCCTCATTAGACAATTGTTAGAGGAGATCGGAGCATTAGAAGGTATAAGCATTATATGGATTTTTGTTGATTGCGAGTAGCTTTAGATTGGAAGTCCAAACAGTTTGGTATCGATCTTGTTAGGAAGGACTACTGGCGATGAAGGGCAATTGATCGGTGGCGGAGAACGAAAAAATTGATTGTTTTCTAAAAAAAAATGGAGAGAGTACGATAACAGTCATGTATCATACTTTTAATGATTTAACAATCCACTAACCAAAAAGTACTAATTTATAAAATTCTGTGATAAAATTGAAATTAAAATTTTCTTAGTTTAGTAACCTGTGTTTCAGTACTTGATCTATAGTTAACCTCTATTTATTTATTTAAAAAAAAGTGAATAACCCAATGTATAATCACCTTTAATTACTTGGTAGGACACAAAAGACTTTTTATTCCACACACTTGGCTTTGATTTTGGTAGAAATAAAACAAATTTCATTTCCACGATTAGTGCTCCAAATTAACTTTCATGCATAAACACAAAAGCAGTCCAAATCCTGTAATGGCAATGCAAGATCTGGAGATATTAGATTTTCCATATTAATTTGAACTCAAGCATGAAAACCATAAGAGTCCAAGTTGAGGGGTTCAAATTCAGAGGAAATTTTTGAACTTGTAATGCTTTTTCAACTGAGGTTGATGTGGATGGTCAACCCTGACCTATCAATTTTTTATGTTCGTTTCTTGTTTGTTTGTTTTTTGTTAGGAGAATTTTTAACCAGGCAGTTAATTGGCTTGCTAAAGTTGCATGTTCTTGTTCTTGTCCCTCAAATTGAGTCTCAGACCTTACTCATTGTATGAGAATTTTGTTGTGTTGAACCCGTGAAGTATGCCCCGTAGTAAAGGGTGATGTATTTTATTCAGGTAACCCAGATTCGAGCTTCATGTGTGTACATTGTGTGCCTTATTAAGGACTAAGAAAATTGAACAATATTACCACTAATGTTTAATTTTCAAATCCACTAACATCTCTACAAATGTTACACACATCTATCCTTCAATTTATTTTTTGTCCCTAAAATAATAATTTTAGTTATCAGGACATAATGAGTTTTGTAATCCAAATTTTGGCGGGGGACAGATTGAGACTTGTGTTGACTTGGACCCAAGCTGGTCTAAAGTCTGAAATAAAGCGTGTATGTAGGATGTAGCAGCCAAGTACATGTTCGGACACGGTGCCTAATCCTCCTTCAACAATCGATCATCACAATTTCCTATGATTTTCCTAGCACTAAAATCAATTCTTATTTCATAACTGCTGTTCCAATTAATCACTTTCATTCATAAATCTCATCATGAAATTAAATTGTTTACACTAATCTTATTATCCACTTACATTTAATTAATCAATCCTTATCCGTTATATTACACCTCAAAATATAAAATTTGTATTATAAAAGAGTAAATATATTTGGTCAGTTAGTCAAGCTGCTCATCTTTATTCTCTCATATTTTTTAGATCAAGGGTTCTAGAATTATTAGAAACACTCCTCTTCTTTCTCCTAAAATCTTTTAGGAAGAATTAAGATTTGTCAAAAAAAACAAAACTTTTAATCTCTTTTTACTACATGTTATTTTATTTACCAATAAATCGTCTCATATATCATCATACTCAATGACTCGTTATTTTAACAAGATGAACTATCGCCATTTGTTAATACATATTCAACAACTCTTCATTAGCGGCGGATTCAAAAAATTTAAAAATAAAAATTTAAATATCTTCTCTAAATGGGTAACATTTTTTTTCTTTTTACACGCTAAATTGAACCACATATATTCATCTATTCCAATCTTCGTATCAACAGAATTAACGTCGCCCTCTCTATAATTTGAAGAAAAGGTTATGCATGCCTTTTGGATCTTTATTTTTTTTATGGATAATTTGAAAAATATTAAAAAAAGTATTTTTTTTTTTCACTTTTTTTCGTGTAATGAGCAGCACATGCAAATATGACCAAAAATAGTTGGTCTCGCCCGCCGCAATCCAAGATTTCAAAATTTTCAGTGTTATTCTGTTGAGAAGGGTAAAAATGTAATTGAATATGGTCTATTGATTCTTATTAATTAAACAACTGTACAAATGATATATATATATATATATATATATATATATATATATATATATATATATATAACAGCTTAACTGCTCCTAACAAATTAACACCTACCTATTACTCTAAGATAACAGCTTAACTGCTCCTAACAAATTAACACCTACCTATTACTCTAAGATAACAGCTTAACTGCTCCTAACAAATTAACAACTACTCTAACAATAATATTAACGTTTTAGCTGCTCAACACTCCCCTTAAGTTGGTGGGCTAAACACGTCTTTAACCCCCAACTTGGATAAGAGATAGTCAGGTTGTGATACTCCAAGTGCCTTAGTTAAAATGTTTGTTGGTTGCTCTGCAGTGAGCACGTATTTAGTCTTTATCAACCCTTCTTGTATCTTTTCCCTGATGAAATGACAATCAATCTCTATGTGTTTCGTTCTTTCATGAAATACAGGGTTGGCTGCTATCTGTAGTGCTGATTTATTGTCACTATACAATATTGCTGGTTGATTAGCATTTACTCCAAGTTCTGACAGTATCCCTTTTAACCAAACAATTTCTGATGTCGTCATGGCCATACTTCTATATTCTGCTTGTGCTGAAGAGCGTGGCATTGTAGACTGCTTCTTTGACTTCCATGAGACAAGTGATTCACCCAACTTAATGCAGTAACCAGTTACTGATTTTCTGCTCATTGGACAAGTTGCCCAGTCCGAATCACAACTTGCAACAATCTGGCAGCCACTGGAACCCTTCAAAAAAATTCTCAGGCGAGGACTTCTTTTTATATATCTGACTACCTTTAAAGCAGTATCCATATGTTCTTTCTTTGGTTGGTGCATAAATTGGCTGAGGTGTTGAATGGAGTACGCAATGTCAGGCCTTGTGTGAGTGAGGTACAAGAGCCTACCTATAAGTCTCTGATAACTCGCTTTATCAATCAACAGTTCACAATCATCACTTCCTTGTTGAACAAACTTATCATATTCCATTGTGGTAAGTTTGTTATTTTGTTCCAATGGTGTCGATGCATGTTGAGCTGCCCCTACACCTGAATCTTGTATCAACTCAAGTGCATACTTTCGCTGATTCAAAATGATTCCTTCTTTAGACCGTAACAACTCAAGCCCAAGGAAGTACTTCAATTCCCCTAAATCCTTCAATCTAAAATTCTTACGCAAGACACACTTGAGGTCATTGGTCATGCCAACATTATTTCCTGTGATCACCAGGTCATTTACATAGACCAAAAGCACTACAATTTTAGACTCATCCTTTTTAGTGAACAATGAGTAATAAAACTTGCTTTGCACAAAATTTGGAGCAAGCAATACTTCTGTTAACTTAGCATTCCACTGTCGAGACACTTGTTTCAAACTATATAGAGACTTTTGTAGTCTACAAACTAAGTTCTCCTTCTGACTACAAAAGCCTTACGATAACTCCATGTATACCTCTTCAAGGAGATCACCTTGAAGGAATGCATTATGAACATCCATCTGCCAAAGAGGCCAAGAGAAGATGGAAGCAAGAGCCAAAACAAAACGAACAGTGGTAATTTTAACAACCGGAGAGAAGGTTTCCATAAAATCAACTTCTTCCTTTTGGTTGTAACCCTTGGCAATAAGTCGAGCTTTATACCTCTCAACTTCACCCGAGGCATGAAACTTGACCTTAAAGACCCACTTACATCCAATACAAGCCTTCCCAGGAGGTAGTGAAAAACAAACCAAGTCCTATTCAACTCTAGAGCATGAATTTCATCTTGCATGGCTTTTATCCAGACATGGTCAGTTTTAGCTTCTTCATATGTACGAGGTTCAAAAATTTGAGAAGTAGAAAAAATATATGACTGAGTGGAGGAAGGCAAATGTGAATAAGCAACATAATTGGAAATAGAATACATACCTGGAAGGGATGGTGATTGGCAGGTGCAAGCAAAATCATTTAACCAAGGATGAGGCCTAGAAACTCGAGAAGAGATACGACGCATGGGTTGTGAAGGTAGGGAAGGTGGAAATGAGGAAGAAGATGGGGCAGCAGGGATCCCTGTAGAAGCAGAATCATGAACAGTGGGAATAGAACCACCTGGTGGTGAAACAACAGTAGGAGAAATTGGAACTTCATGGGGAGAATTTGGAACAACAGTAGTAGAAGGTGAATCTTCATGAGAAGAATTTGGAACAATTGTAGTAGAAGGTGAAACTTCATGGGAAGAATTTGGAACATTAGGAGAAGAATCTGGAATATTATGATAAGAATTCGAAGGAGTGAGAACAAGAAAATCAGACTCAGAATCCAAAGACCGAGAAGGAAAAAAAATAGGGTGAAGAAGAAGAAACATCATGAAAAGGAAAGACATCTTCATGGAAAATAACATCATGATTAACAAAAAATCGTTTCAACTCAATATCAAACAGAACATACCCTTTTTGAGTGGAAGAATACCCAAAAAAATAGCAGGAATAGACTTCGAAGCAAACTTATTAGAAAATTTTGGTTTTGTGGCAAAACACAAGCAACCAAAGATCCTAAGGTGGGACAAATTAGGAGGTTTTTTTGTAAAGCATCTCAAAAGGAAACTTCCACTGAAGCACAACAGTAGGTAAGCGATTAATGAGATAACAAGCAGTAACAACACACTTACCCCAAAATTTTAGAGGGACTTTAGAATGGAAACGCAAAGCACGAGCAACCTCTAAGATGTGTCGATGCTTCCTCTCAGCAACACCATTTTGTTGAGGGGTATGCACACAAAAACTTTGATGGATAATGCCACGAGATGAGAAAAAAGAATTACACTTAGAATTAAAAAACTCTAACCCATTATCACTATGAACAATCTTAATAGATTTGGAAAACTGATTGTGAACAAGAATGAAAAATTGTTTAAGGGAAGAAAGAACATCATTTTTATGCTTCAACAGGTAAACCCAGCACACCCGAGAATAATCATCAACAATAGTTAGAAAGAACCGACAACCGGAATGAGTTGAAGTCCTATAAGGACCCCAGAGATCAATGTGAATCAAATGGAAAGGATTAGTGGACCTAGAGGAGCTAGAAGTGAAAGGCAAACATGTCTGTTTAGCTAAGGGACAAATGGCACATTTAGTCACAGAATCGGAATCTAGCTTAATAGAACTAAAAAATCCATTTCATTCAACTTTCCAAAAGAGGCATGCCCTAAGCGAGCATGCCAAGTACAAGTAGATTAACCAATGGAAGCCATACAAGAACTATGAACATTAAAAGAAGAAATTAAACCCGAAACAAAGGCAAAAAGATCAGACCTAAAATCCGAGGACACAAAGTAATATAAGCCTTTGAACACCCTACCAATCGCCTTCGTCCTTCCACTGGAGAGATCCTGGAGAAGACAAAAATCAGTATAGAATGTGAGAGAACAATGAAGGTAATGGGTTAATCTAGAAACCGAAAGCAAATTATGTTGAAAATTAGGAACAAAGAGTACATTATGGAGAGTGTAAGATGAACCAAGGTTATAAAAGCCAAGAAAAGTAACAGGAACTGTTTTACCATTGGGTAAATGAATAATACGAGAAGGTGAAGAACAAGGTACATGATGAATCAAACTCGGAAAGTTAGATAGGATGTGGTCTGTCGCCCCTGTGTCTACAATCCAGGTAAGGGAAACATTAGAAGCAAAAGAATCTTTATCATTCATACCTACAAGATTCACAACAGAATCACCAGGAAGAGCAGATTTCAAAAGGCTCAAAATCTGAGAATATTGGTCACGCATGAATGTGGGAGAAAAAGGAACCGAAACATCAGAAGCCAAAGTATCCTCAGAAGCACTGGAGCAAAATTGATGGCAACAACAGCTTGAGCTCCTCATTTTTTATTGAATTTGAAGTCAGGCGGAAATCCAATTAACCGATAACATTGCTCCCTCTTGTGCCCTTTGATCTTACAATAGTCACAGGATCCCGAAAAACGACGACGAACAGAAGCAACAACCGATTTGGAAAACATCACCGAAGAATCTTGACCATAAATAACAGAGAATTGGAACCGTTGAGATTCTTCTTGAAGGAGCATAGAATAAGCCCGATTGACACTCGAAAGAGGCTGTATAAGCAAAATCTGACTCCTAACTGCAGCATAGGACTCAACCAAACCCATAAGAAATTGAAAAAGCTTCTGACGAACCAAGTGTTTCAAATTTTGTTGAGAAACCTCACATTCACAAGAAGTAAACGGAATTAAAGTTTCATATTCAGCCCAATGCAATTTCAAACGCGAAAAATAATCAGAAATTGAAAACTCCCCTTGACAAAGAGTAGCAATCTCCCGATGGAGAAAGAAAATCCTCGACCCATTGACTTTGTCAAACCGTTCCTTCAAATCAGCCCACACCAACGCAACACTAGAAGCGAAAACAATCCCAACTGAAAGATCTCGAGAAACCGCGTTCAAAATCCAAGACAACACGATTGTGTTGCATCGATACCACTAAGGATGCAAAGCGGCCGCGTAATTGCTCCGGCAACAAGAATCATCGACAAGGCCAAGCTTGTTCTTGGCGAGCAAAGCAATTTGCATCGAGCGACTCCAAACGCCATAGTTCTCCAAACCAAGCAACGGTTGAGAAAGAAGCATCATACCAGGAGTATCCGAAGGATGGAGATACAAAAGATGGTTGGAATCAATCGCTTCGATGGCAGGAGGCATGACGGACGGGAAAAATGAAGGAAAAGGAAAAAAACCCTAGAAAACAATTGAGAAGAAAAGAGGGAAAAACGAAGAGAAACGATCGGATCAAAATCCCAAATCTGATACCATGTTAAGAAGGGTAAAAATGTAATTGAATATGGTCTATTGATTCTTATTAATTAAACAACTGTACAAATTATATATATATATACATTCAGCTACCCATTACTCTAAGATAACAGCTTAATTGCTCCTAACAAATTAACAACTACTCTAATAGTAATATTAACGTTCTAACTGCTCAACATATTCACAGAATGCAAGGACAAATTGATTAAACATAATTTAAATGCACGAACCAACTTGTTTCAGTAGTTAAGAGAACGATTGTTATTTTTAGAGGTCAATGATTCGAGCATAGCAGCTGCAACATGATAATTGAACATGCATTGTCAAATGGTTAAGAGTATATTCAGAACAAATACTATTTGCAATAACCTGAACTTGAGAAGCTGGACACAATCCAATTTCATAAGGGTTAAAGCACGTAACATAGTCGGTACTTGTTGATCATAACGAAATAAACTGTTGTTAGAAAATAGTTATGTGCAAGTACCTTAAAATCATAGAGCCAACAAATTAACCACTAGGCACATATCAACATGCCAATACGGCAGTCTAGTAACCATTATGCATGACCAAGTTTAAAAGTTTACTTCAAAAAAAACATGTATTTGGGTTTCACGAGGTGACTCAAAAAGCAGTAAGAATTTTCGAAAATTTAATCGATTTGATCTATAATCTAAATTCTAATAAGTGGAATCATGAATTTTAATTTAATTTAATTATACACATAAAATTTTGATTTATATAAATATAATTTTTTGTCTACATAATATTAAATAAATACAAACTTAACAATGGTATGATAAAGTTGGCAAGAGAGAAGGATCTTGAGTGTCGTTTTTTAGCGTTCCACACATGGCAGAGCTATTAAAGAGTGGGGAAGGGTAATTGTCCCATTTCGAATTTTTTTATTTATTTTTATCTTTTTATATATATTTTTTAAAATTAGTTTATTTGTAAATTGTCCCCACTTTCAGTCATTTATGTTTTACTCCCTTCAACCCTAAATTCTGGCTACATCCCTAGTTTCACCATGAAAAACGTAAAAGGATACTACACGGTTAACCATTTCAATAACTTATGAAAATTATATGAAATGCAAAGTTTGTATTTACAATTCCACAAATTCAAAATTTATGTATTTCATTTATACTATAATAAAAATAAAACTTATATTCAATACACATGTATTAGAAATAAAATGTTTTCACAAGTGTTTTAGTTTTAGGAATTAGAGTTAGAATTCAAGATTTAAAGGTTAGGAATTTAAGTTATGGGTTTAGAATTAAGTGGTTGTGGTTAAAATTTAAATTTAATGTTATAATTTAGGGTTTAAAAGTTAATGTTTAGAGTTTAAGAAAATATAGTTAGAGATATATGTTTTAACCTATAAACATTAAATTTTAATTACAGCCCATTAATTCTAAACCAATAAACATATACCCCTAACCTCTGAACCTTAAAATCTAACACTAAATACTAAAATCATGACGTTTGTAGAAACTTTTTATTTTAAGAGACTATGTATAAAATAATTACCCATAAAAACAAGAGTTTATTATAAAAAATTATTGGGCCTACAAAATAGATTTAGTAACCCTGGACTAACATCATACCTAGCTTCGAATTGGGCCCTGAAATGAAGTTGCATTTCACATTCTCATTCTCATTCTCCTTCCTCCTCTCTACTACTCATATAAACCCTGCAAAACCCTAACTCCCCAATTCCCACTCAAAAGAGGAAAAGGAAGAAAAATGGGGAAAATCCCACCTTCTATTCGTCCGGCAATCTCCAATTCCCTCACCAGAAGGGTCCCTTTAGAAACCCCAACTCAAATTCCCAGTCATTTTCCCAAGAAAAAATCACCCCAGCATTCTAGGAAACCCCAAACTTCCTTAGGATCCAGCAAAGCCGAAGCCTTGTTCAAATCCCCCGACCTTTCATCCGCCAAGAAAGTTTTCAACTGCATCGTTTCCACAACCAAGTCCTCCATCGATCTTCGCTTCCACAACACTCTCTTACAATCCTATGCCTCAATCTCAGCCCTCCATGACTCCATCTCCCTTCTTCACCATATGGTCAAAACCCAACCTTCCTTCTCTCCCGACCGATCAACTTACCACATCTTGCTCTCCCAATCTTGCAAAGCACCCGATTCCTCCCTCTCCGCTGTTAACCAAATCCTCAATATGATGGTCAATAATGGGCTCAAACCCAATCAGGTCACCACTGATATCGCTATCAGGTCGCTTTGCGGAGTCGGGCGCATTGACCATGCCGTAGAATTGGTAAAAGAACTTTCTTTAAAGCAGTCTCCGCCTGATACCTATACGTTCAATTTTCTTGTTAAGAATTTATGCAAGTGTAGAACTTTGAGTACGGTTTACGGTTTTATTGATGATATGAAGAGTTCGTTTGATGTAAAACCTGATCTTGTTACTTATACCATATTGATTGATAATGTTTGTAATTCGAAGAATTTGCGCGAGGCGATGAGATTGGTTGGTGTGCTTAATGAGTCAGGGTTTAAGCCAGATTGTTTTGTTTATAACACCATTATGAAAGGGTATTGTATGCAGAGTAAAGGGAGTGAGGCGATAGAGGTGTATAAGAAAATGAAAGAGGAAGGTGTCGAGCCTGATCTTGTGACTTATAATACTTTGATTTTCGGGTTATCAAAATCTGGGAGAGTAAAAGAAGCTAGGAAGTATTTAGATATTTTGGTTGAATCGGGGCATTTTCCGGATGCTGTTACATACACGTCTCTGATGAATGGAATGTGTAGAGAAGGGAATGCATTGGGTGCAGTGGTTTTGTTGGAGGAGATGGAAAGAAAGGGCTGCACTCCAAATTCATGCACTTATAATACACTGCTTCATGGGTTGTGCAAGTGTAGATTGATGGAGAAAGGAATGGAGTTATACGGTGCAATGAAGTCAGCTGGTATGGAGCTTGAGACTGCTTCCTATGCTACTCTTGTGAGAGCGCTTTGTCGGGAGGGTAGGGTTGCAGAGGCATATGACGTGTTTGATTATGCTGTTGAGAGTAAGAGTCTAACTGATGTTGCTGCTTACTCAACGTTGGATGTTACCCTTAAGTGGCTGAAGAAAGCTAGAGAACAAGGGCTAGCTGTCTAACTAGTATGCCCTGTATTTGTATATCAGTCTCTCTGATTTGTAGTTCTTATTGGTTACAATTTTGACACCCCTATTTTATGAACTTCTACGTTTATATGGAAAAATATGTTTGTGGCATCATAATTTCTGTTACTGCAAGTGCATTATTGTTTGTATGCCTTGGTGTCTTCAAGAATTAGCACATAAGAAGCCTCTTAAGTCTTATCCTGTTTTTGGCTACGCGTGGTAATGTTTTTATAGGTTAAGGCTGTAATACGGATACTGCATCATGCTTCGGCTCATCCAGTACTGGTAGATGAGCTCTAGAGGTTCATATGAAAGGCAGCAATTAATGCCGACTTAGAGGTCGCTTGCATTCTTTAGATTCTAAAATGAGCATTGCTTACCTGTTTTCGTTGTTAGCCAAGTATGTTAGTCCCACCGGTGCAACTGAACCTTGTGTGTGTAAAATGGCAGCAAGTTGTTCGTTTAATTTGTTCTTTCGTTTTCTGGTTCTTGGTTCATAGACATGGAAACATGTAATTTGTCTACTATGTTATCCATGTTGTGTTCCTTCAATGGGAAAATGAGCATGCTTTTGTCTTATTATCTGATCATATGAGCCACGATCATGCATTAACAGGCAATAATTATGTTTTAATTTTGTAGTTTTATATTTTTGAAAGCCCGTACATATGGTCAGGTACATTTATTTGTAGACAGTCACAAAATTGAAGAACAAGAAGTGTAAAATAATGGTATACGACAATCGCGGATATGATGGATTTGGTGCAAAGAATCTTGGCATCTTCCTATCTTCATTTGCATATGGCGAGTTTCTACTGATGCATATTGGCCGTTCACTGATATTTGGACAACAAAATTCACACTAGATTGATGTCCTCTGCTATTGAATATTTACAGGGAAAGACAACTTAAATAAATTAAGCGCTAAAGCAAAAACGTTTTGCTGGGAGTACAATGAATTTGGCAGCTACACTAGTGTAATGCACCATTAATTTATAGCCAGCATACGGAAAACCATGGGAGACAAGGAGAATCACAACAGTCCCTTGGTTGTGAATGGCGCATGTGCTGCATGTGATTTTTCTGCTTTGCTGTTCGCCCTTTCGCCTTCTTTTACCAAAAGCTTTCTTGTTTACTTTGGTCACCAAACTTTTAAATTTTTTTATTAAAATCACCTAATTTTTAGTCTGCTTTCATTTTGGCCCCTCTCGTTAATAATTTGGAGAAATTGAGTTGGTAAATTATATCTCTGGGGATTAATGTCAAACCTTAGGATAGTAAGAGAGTTTCTTCCAAACCTAAGTTAATTACTCTTTGGTACTGACTACAACAAGTTCATATCCAGTTGTGACTCAGTCTGCTGGGATGATGCAAAGTTTTATAGCTTTGACTCAGCAACTAGTCCCTGTGTACCGCTCAGCAGCCGGGGTGCATTTGCCACATTATCCTCCAAATGCCCCTTTTTATGTTCCTTTTGCTGTGATCCACCAATTTATAAACAACGGGGTGTTTCCTCAACAACCTCAAGTTGGTGTTATTTATCTTTGTGTACCAGCAGGCAGCAGCAGCTACTATGGGAGTCAAATTTTCACTTCCTCAATTTAAACCTGGAAGTAATACGCCAAATTCTGTTCATATTGAAATGTCAAGTGGTTATGGTTCCTCTGTAAAGTGTTTGTCACGACAGACAGAGGATGGCCTTTCTTTTAGTTTAAGGAAGTTTTTAGGGGCCAATGCCATTAATTCTTTTCCAGTGGGAAAGGTTGTTGGTGTTTGAATTGAGCCCGTCATTGAGTGATTTTTCTTCTTTTTTCCCTTTTCCTAACATTGCAGTTTTGAGAGTGGACTTCCTTTTCTGTTTATTCCGGTATAGCTGCTCTATGTGGTGAAGTTGATCCTTAATTTCTTCTTCAGAATCAAGATAAATCCATATTCTTTTTTGGACCAAGGACAT
Source organism: Hibiscus tridactylites (assembly GCA_958450335.1). Classification (NCBI taxonomy): domain Eukaryota; kingdom Viridiplantae; phylum Streptophyta; class Magnoliopsida; order Malvales; family Malvaceae; genus Hibiscus; species Hibiscus tridactylites. The sequence goes on along the minus strand of OY288285.1, from coordinate 68,245,274 downwards.
TGATGCATGAAGAGAGAAGAAGAAAATGGAGGAAAAAATAACCTGACAGTTATAGACAAAAGCAGAGCAAGGAAAGAAGAAGAAAATGAAGGAAGAAATAAAGATGTGGAGAGACTAAAATGAAAGCGGACTAAAAGTCGAGAGACCCAATTAAAATTTTAAAGTTCGGTCACTAAAATGAATGCGCCTTAAAAGTTCGGTGACCATTGGTGTACTTTACCCCTAAATCTTTGTTACCACCCAACTTGATCGATTTGACTTCCTTCGTGTGAGTAAAATACGAAATATTCTAGCACTCAAAAGTCTTTGAAGGTTAGGGGTGAGCAAAACTCGACTTGACTCGAAAAAATTGAAATTTTCGACTCGACTCGAGGCGAAAAAACTTGACTTGTTTTGACTCGACTCGAAATTTCATAAACTCGACTCGAAAATTTTTTAAATAAAGTTTGAGTTGTAAAATGGAAATTCGAATAACTCGAACAACTCAAAAGTTTTAATAATTAGTGGATTGATTTTTAAATTCGAGTCAAGTCCCTCAAATTTTCTTGGTATATATATACCGATATAAAAATACGAAGAAATATATGTCACATATGATAAAATATGAAGAAATATATATATATATGATTAGAGAAAGTCGTTTAAATTAAAATCAAATTGTACTATAACATGATAAATAATTACAATTAAATTTGTATAGAAACTCGAAAACTCGACTTAAATTTCATAAACTAAACTCAAATCGAAAAAATTTTAAATAAAGTTTGAGTTGTAAAATATAACGCATCAACTTAAATAATTCAAAAATTTTAACTCGACTCAATCAGATCAATCACATGTTCACTCAATAGCAGGTTTACCTTCACGCAAAACATAACACAAACGAATTAATACAAAAATTGTAGATGGCAAAATCTTGAAGAACTCTTTGAGTATCTAAATATTGAATTCGTGAATGAAATAACTTTAAAGATGACAATCTCGAGGAATTTATATATATATATATATATATATATATAATAATAATAATAATAATAATAATAAATTTAAATTATGTATTCGTAGTAGACCTGGCAAACTTGACCCGAGACCCGAAACCCGAACCGAAACCCGATTTTGACCCGAACATGATGATCCGAAGTTGACCTGAAACCCGAAATAAACCGAACCGAACCAAAATTTTTTGTTGAACCGAAATGGACCCGAACCGATTTGACCCGAACCGAAAGCTGAACCTAATATCGACCCGATTTTAACCCGATTTTGACCCGATTTTAACCCGAATATCTATTTTTAACAATATAATAAATAATAAAAAGAAGTATATTTTATTATCTTTTTATACTATATCATGGAAGAGACTGTTCCTCTTGTCAATGTTGTGGTATAATAACATTTTATGTTATTTTACGTTTTAATAATAATTAAATAAACTAATTTTTAAATTTAGAGTTTCAATGTACTATTTTCTTTCTCAATATTTAATCTTACATTTACAAAGAAAAAAATGTCAAAAGATTGCATTAAAAGGAATTGATACATAATAGACCAATTCATAGGGGCAACCTTTAATTGCATCACTAAATATCACTACGGGGAGGGGATTTCTATATCCGAAGTCTAAACCGTGGGGATACTTGTGACTAAATTAAATTAAACTAAAACTTAAAGTTGACTAAAATGTAACCTTTTAAATGCAACATGACCTAAAAAGTAATTAATCTCTAACTTAAAAAATTTGTGGCTTATTTCCCTTCAAAATTTTGTCTTTTCTCTCTCTATTTTTTCCAATTGTCTTTTTCTTTTTTTCAATCTAGCTTAAAAAATTGGTGGCTTATTTCCCTCCAAATTTTTGTCTTTTTCCTCTTTATTTTTACCAATTGTCTTTCTCTTTTTTTCTTTTTTTAAATTTAATTGAGTTTCAATTTAAATTAATTTAATTGAAATTTCACATTTAGTTTTAAAATTATTTTAATTATGTCCGTGATTTATGCTTTTAGATTTTAATTAGCTTAATTAGATCCTAAGTTTAATAAATTAATTCATTTCAGAAATTATTATTATTATTATTATTATTACATATAATAAACTTTGATTTAATATAATTATACAAAAAAAATTGATACGGATACATGAAGCTTTGATTTAAATATTTAATCAAATTCAAATGCATAGATTAACAAGTTGAATCAGAATTAATCTCATACATCAATAACTCTAAACTAAACCATAAATACTAAACCTCAAACCTTTAACCCAACTCAAATTGAATTGACCCGAAAATTTAAATGTTGACCCGACCCGAAATCGACCCGATTTTGACCCGACCCGAAAACGACCCGATATTGACCCGAACCGAAGGCGACCGATCCGATATTGACCCGACCCGAAAACAACCGATCCGATTTTGACCCGATCCAATACCCGAACCGAATCCGACTCAACACAGACCTGAATTAGACCCGAACCCGAATTGAACTGACCCGAACCGAATCTAAACCGATTCTAGATAGAACCGAAATGACCCGAACCGAATGACCCGATTGTCACCTCTAATTCGTAGTGTGATTCAACCAGCTGAATCGGATTGAGATATAAAGATGAAACCATATTGACAGTGGGAGACCTCCGACTTTTATAACTTGATTGTTTTTTAGGCTCCTACAAGTTTTGAGATTAGTCAAATTAATCCATGTCTCAATTTCTTGATTTAATTATATTTATGTCCTCATAACTTTTGAGATTAGTCAAATTAAACTATGAGTTATTTTCTAGTTTAATCACTTTTTATACATGTCAATTTTGAAGTTAGACAATTTAACTTCTCAATAGAACCATATTTCAGACAAAAAATTTCTGCCCTATAAGTATGTTTCTTTTTATGCCTCACACTAAAAAAATAATAAAAAAATAAAATTTTAAATTTTAATTTTAAATCCTAAATTCTACCCCTAATTCTCTAAACTCTAATTTTAAATCCTCAACCTATCCCTCCCAATAAACAATCTTTGTTTCACCGTCGTGGCCTATAAGTTGGGGATAAGGGCATAATTAGGATCTTAGGATCCTATTATGCCCAACGCATCACACGAAATTCTAAATTCTTAAAAGTAAGACCCTTACACTAAATTCGTTGCGCCACCACGACGAATTTTTAAAAAATATTCTTATTTTATTTAAACTCGTCGTATCAAATAGGCGAGTTCCATTTCCCCCCAAAAATCTCGTCATAAAATCAAGGCAAATTTGAATAAAAAATAATATAATTTTAAAATTTTTCGTTGTGGTGCGGCAAGTTTACTGTTAGGGTCTTATTTTTAAGAATTTAAGATTTCGGGTGCTGTGTCCGCCATAATAGAATTCTAATATCCTATTTTTGCCCTTATACCTATAAGTTGAGGACCCTATGGATTTCGTTGTATGTCAAGGCCGCCCCTAGATTCTTTGCCTAGGGCCAGTGGTCAGCTCCGGATTCGTCGTGTCTCTTATTCTAATATTTTCCCCCTATGATTTGTCAATTGACCCATTTCCCTGGCTCTAAACTACTGGTTAATCATGACTTGCCAGCCTTGAATGTCCTTAAACTAATTCTTAAGGACATGAATAAACTCTGGTTGGGAACAAGGGTATCGCACTAAGTCTAAATGATTGAGTAGGCAAGGCAGCATACGGTTCACACGGCCTGCACCATTTGTTTACAATTTCCGGATCATAAAACAAAAATTAATCATCCCCTACGCATTGTTGTTCATCTCTCCAACGTAACATTAAACAATGATAAAACGGTTGCAGGTTGTAGGCAAAATGTGCTACAAGGATCTTCCCATTGTAGGGCAATCACATGGCCAATGATTGGACTTTGGCGTTAAATTGCTTCCTCATTAATATATATACAAGAATTATGGACGTCCGACCATGTATCGGTCGATTTCGAGCACCTCTTGTGTGAAATATGGCAAGATCATGTGTAGTTCATGTGGTGAATGTTCCGGTAAGATCCATCAGCTTGCCATCGAGGTTGCAGTTTAATTCGATTGAAACGGAGCTGAACGAGCTTAAAACGTTCGGAGTACTGTCGGGTTTACGAACAACTCAAGGTGGTGGTGAGATAATATGTGCTGGCTTCACTAGGCTTGCAAAGTTGTATAACAACATCGAGGAAATCATTCTGTCTCCGCAAACTCACCGAGCTCTTCACCATCAGCAAAATGTAAAACCAGTAGAGGAGGCACTTGACGACTCGGTCCGATTGCTAGATGCATGTGGCGCGGCGAGAGACCTAATTACGATGATGAAGGAGCAAGTACAAGACCTACAATCCGCTTTACGTCGGAGGGGCCGAAGTTCCAGCATTGGAAACGATATCCATGCTTATATCAGCTTCAGAAAGAAGTTGAAAAAGAGCATTGCTAAAAGCCTTAGAGTACTAAAGAGATTGGAATGCTACAATAATAATGTCACATTTCCTCTGTTTGATGTAGATTGCCATCTATTAAGGGTGGTAGAATCACTGAAACAATCCAATGCCGTCGCGATTTCCATGTTCCGGTCACTGCTTTCGTTCATTTCGATGCCTGTAATGAAAACCAAAGCTGGAGGTTGGTCATTGATTTCAAAATTGATACCACTTGCAGGTGATAGGAATCAGAAGCTTTACAACGAGGTCGGGATCGTCGACTTTACCCTGTATACGCTCCACCGACGTGTTCGAAAAAACGATGGCAAGATCGATGCACGGGTGGAACTAAGGAGACTAGAGACACTTTCTGCAACCATAGAAGACCTTGAGGAAGGTTTAGATTGCCTGTTTAGACGCCTAATCAAACTTAGAGTGTCTCTACTTAATACCCTCACACCATGAACATACTATTGTAGTTCTTATTGTTCATGGCATATCTGCTTTTTCAAAAGAATGGTCCATGTGAAAAGAAACAAATTTTGTTACCATAGGTAAAAATATAATTGGGAAATTTATTTTAAAAATAAATATTTTCTTTTCCTTTTCACTGTTCATTTCCTTTCCTTTCACCATATTTTTTTTGGATAAGTGTTGTAATTTTATTTATCTAAGACAAGAAAAATCAATACAATGTTCCTATGCGTGCTCCTTAAGCAGTCATTCCATAGGGAATTCCCCAAGCAGCACAAAGGTCCCTATTTACAGTATCCATTTGAATATTCCTACTTTGAAGTTTAATACAAAGAGTCTCTTTTATACAATCTACCAAAGTATCAAACTCTCTACTTACACCTTGAAATCGTTGTTTGTTTCTTTCCTCCCATATGTAATATATGTACGAACACCAAGCAACTTTGAGAACATAAACGAGCATGGATTTGCCCTTTATACGAGCACACATCCAACTCAATTCCCCCTCCCAATCATGCATCTCTCTACGCAGTCCACATCGTGCAAGAACAGTGGACCAGATCTTCTTAGAGTATGAACAATCAGCAAACAAATGGTTTCTAGATTCACCAGCATCCCAACATAGCACACATTGATCACATTGATCTGCATGGATTATACCCATGTGCTTCAATCTGTCCAAGGTTGGCAATCTGTCCAAAATGGTCATCCAAGCCCTTATCGCGTGCTTTGGGACGTGTCCCCCGAACCACACTATTCGATGCCAAGCCACCTTAGGACTGTAGAACTAGTGTTTTGATATAATAATTGAAAAATGCTTTGGACTAATTTGAAAATAATTTAAAACTTGGTTTTAAGTACAAACAACTTAATTTATGTTTGAGGTATTTTAAAAGGTTTTTGGCAAGATTTTTCATGTTTTAAAACAACCAACCCGTATCGATACCTTTTTTGCCCAGTTTGGTCACTGCCAAAACCCGTATCGAAACAGGCTTGGCCATTTCGATACGGTGAGGGATTGTATCGAAACGCCTAGTCAGCGTACCGATACCATTTTAATAACCCCAACGGTCATATTTCCTAACGGTCTTTTAAACGTCATATCATACTGATATGCCCTCAAGCGTATCGATACGCCTAGGTTGGCAAGAGCCCAACGACTAGTTTCTGATGAAGGTCGTACCGATACGAGTCCAAGCGTATCGATACGGAAGGCTGCAGAACAGCGTTAATGAAGGGAAATAAAGTCCTCAACGGCTCCAATTCATCCCCAACGGCTAGTAACGGCTACAAACTCATTAAAGAGTATAAAAGGGACCTCCAAGCATCAAGTAATGTTTAATGCTTCAATTGTCAATCAACAAATGATCAAGAATTGTCTTTGTACTTAAATTGTCATTTCTTTGTATAGACAAACACTAGTGAGCCAAAATTGTCAAATTTGCTCAAGTGTTTTAGGTTTTGGGTGAGAGCTTATTTGTGCAAACAATCACCTATTAGAGGGATTTAAGTTTGCTTATCTTTTCTCTTTGTAAAAAGGGATTGATCAAAGCTTTGGGTAGAAAGCTTGATCGGTGTATAAGGGTTTCCTCCTAAGCCTAGAAAAGGGGATGAATCAATAGTGGATTGATTGGAAATCCTTAGTGGGAAGCTAAGGTAGTGGATGTAGACCTTGGTTAGAAGGTTGAACCACTATAAAATCATTGTGTCATCTATCTTTTAGCTTCCACACCACATCCACCCAAAATTCCACTTCTCCACCACTTGGTGAGCAAGATCGGTTGAAGGAATCGAGCACCTTAAAACTCAACAAGCTTGTTCGAAAGCTCATCTACTCACTTCCCTTGTCATGGGACTCAAAGAGGACCGCCATCATCGAAGCCAAGAATTTGAAGACCTTGAAGCTCGATGAACTCATGGGGTCACTCCTTACTCATCAAATCATGAAGAAGAACAAAGAAGAAGAGAAGAAGAGGGAAGAAATTAGAGCTATGGGAGAGAAGAAACTCAAAGGACTTGACATCAACACAAATGCCATTGCTCTCAAGTCCTCCACTTGCCATCATGTTGATTCAAGTGAAGAGGAGGATGAAGAAGAAGATATAGTTCATCTCTTCAAGAAGTGTGCCCCGTTCATGAAGAAAGCTTTGAGAGAGCTTGAACGAGAATCTATGAAAAATGAGAGGGCAAGCACTTCAAGCCGTAAGAAGAAGGCACATGTGGCTACTTGGAGTGATGAGGACTCCACCGACGATGAACAAGCCAACCTTTGCCTTATGGCCATCGAAGAAGATTCAAGGTTAACTTCTAATTCATCAACTTCATGTTCTTACTCTTTTGATGAATTACAAGATGCCTACGATGATTTGGTTTTAGAGTTTAAAAATCACATTTTGAAAAATAATAAAATGATTTCAAAGTTGAAAATTCAAAATGATTTGATTTCTAAAACCAAACTTGAACTTGAATCCAAACTCGAAGAGTTTGAACAAAAATGTTTTAATTTACAAAATTTGCTTCAAAAAGTTCAAGAAAAAAAAAGATTTGATTCCCAAAGAGCTTGAAAAGAAAAATAGTTTTGGAGAATCAAATTTTTATGTAGGACAATCTAGTGCCCCTAGATTTCTAAACGGTAAATGTTTTAGAAGTGTTTGGGTCCCAAAAGTACTAACCACTTCAACTAAAAAGGATGACATTGAAAAATTGATTCCTAAGGGGACTAAGTTTTGTGCTACTAACGTTTATGGATCCAAAGCAATTTGGATATCAAAAATCACTTGATTGTCTTTTGCTAGGTGTGATGGAGAGTGATCAACAAGTCAAACTTTGAGGGGGGCTCCATGCACACAAAGGAAGAACACTTGAAGAAGGAAGGTTTCGCATCCTCCCTTGGGTTCAAGTGTTGGTAAAAAAAAATTCTAGTTGTTTTTAATTTTATTTGATTTATCTCTTTTTATGTCAGCTAGATGATCATATATGTTGGACTAACATTCTTATGATGCTTTGAAAAAGGGAGAGTCATTTCAAAATGAAAAATTCTTATTTCTGTCATTTTTTTTTCCTCTATAGCTATTTTGAACTTAATGTTTTAAATTCTTTTTGATATAACAAAAAGTGGAAGACATGGTTTGAAAAATTGAATTTTCAAATGAATAAGGGGGAGCTTTATTTGAATTCATATCTTTAATCTCTTATTCACATTTTTAAACTTAAAGTAGGAGAATCCCAAACAATTTTTCAAGTTGGTTTTATTATATCAAAAAAGGGGAGATTGTAGAACTAGTGTTTTGATATAATAATTGAAAAATGCTTTGGACTAATTTGAAAAGAATTTAAAACTTGGTTTTAAGTCCACACAACTTGAATTTATGTTTGAGGTATTTTAAAAGGTTTTTGGCAAGATTTTTCATGCTTTAAAACATCCAAACTTGTGTTTTCAAAGTGTCTGTACTGATATGGTCAAACCCGTATCAATACCTTTTTTGCCCAGTTTGGTCACTGCCAAAACCCGTATCGAAACAGGCTTGGCCGTTTCGATACAGTGAGGGATCGTATTGAAACGCCTAGTCAGCATACCGATCCCATTTTAACAATCCCAACGGTCTTTTAAATGTCATACCGTATCGATACACCCTCAAGCGTATAGATACGCCTAGGTTGGAAAGAGCCCAACGGCTAGTTTCTGATGAAGGTCGTACTAATACGGGTCCAAGCGTATCGATACAGAAGGCTGCAAAACAGCATTAATAAAGGGAAATAAAATCCTCAACGGCTCCAATTCATCCCCAACGGCTAGTAACCACTACAAACTCATTAAGGAGTATAAAAGGGACCTCTAAGCATCAAGTAATGTTTAATGCTTCAATTGTCAATCAACAAATGATCAAGAATGGTCTTTGTACTTAAATTGTCATTTCTTTGTATAGACAAACACTAGTGAGCCAAAATTGTCAAATTTGCTCAAGTGTTTTAGGTTTTGGGTGAGAGCTTATTTGTGCAAACAATCACCTATTAGAGGGATTTAAGTTTGCTTATCTTTTCTCTTTGTAAAGAGGGTTTGATCAAGGCTTTGGGTAGAAAGCTTGATCGGTGTATAAGGGTTTCCTCCTAAGCCTAGAAAAGGGGATGAATCAATAGTGGATTGATTGGAAATCCTTAGTGGGAAGCTAAGGTAGTGGATGTAGACCTTGGTTAGAAGGTTGAACCACTCTAAAATCATTGTGTCATCTATCTTTTAGCTTCCACACCACATCCACCCAAAATTCCACTTCTCCACCACTTGGTGAGCAAGATCGGTTGAAGCAATCGAGCACCTTAAAACTCAACAAGGACTATCCGCACGAACCACATCCCAAATCGTCCTTGCTTTCACAGCACCCACATCCATTGAGTCCAACAAGATAGGTCTGAGCTTGAGCATTTTACATAAACACCAGCTATGTTGTGGTTTACTCACAGCAGACCATAATCATTTCCTTTAAAAACATATGCCCGAACCCAGGCAACCCATAGGGAACCTTCATCAGCAAGCAAGTCCTTCAACAACAAAGTGATACAAGCTTTGTTCCATCCTTGTAGGTCCTTTATCCCTAGACTACCTTCACTCATAGGCTTGCAAATAGCTTTCCAACTTACCCTTGCTCCTGCAGCAGCCATATCCTTCCCTTTCCAAAAGAAACGCATGCATAATCTATCAAGCTTTTGAATTACTCTTTTAGGGAGTAGTACTTGTCTGCACCAGTAATTAGCCACACTAAAGATGACACTTCGAATGCGTTATAGTCTCCCAGCAAAACTCAGCAATCTACATGACCAATGTCCAAGCCTTGCCTTGATCCCTTCAAGAAGACTAGCACAATCTTTTTCAGACAACTTTCGAGTTACTAGAGGTATGCCCAGATACCTCACTAGTAAATGGCCTATCTTGAATCCTGTTACCACCCCTATTTCAACCTGTTGCTCACTAGTAATTCCTGCAGTAAAGAGCTCTGACTTGACAGCATTCAATCGAAGTCCTGAAAATTCATAAAATTTTTCCAGCACACACTGAATGCCAATCAAAGAATCTAACTTCCCCTTGCAGAAAATCAGAAGATCGTCAGCAAAGCAGAGATGAGTGGTCTTCACTTTCTTTCATTTAGGATGGTATTGAAAGACATTACTTGCAGCAGCCAAATCAAGCATATGAGATAGCACGTTCATAGCAAGAACAAAGAGGTAAGGAGACAGAGGATCTCCTTGTCTCACACCTCTCCTTCCTTTAAAAAATCTAACCAAACTACCATTCAGGTTATTAGAGAATCTACTGCCAAAGTAGCAAGCCTTAATCCAACCTCGAAACTGCTCAGGCAAGTTCACAGCTTCTAAAATTCTATCTCAAAACTCCCAGTTCAAAGAGTCAAAGGCCTTTTGTAGGTCAACCTTAAAGGCACATCTAGGAGATATTAGGGCTCTTCTATAACCTTTTACAAGCTCTTGTACTAGTAAGGTATTGTCTGTAATGCTTCTACCTTTTATAAAAGCAGACTGATTTTTTATAATAAGGTGTGGCAAGACAACATTCAATCTCCCAACAAGAATTTTAGTAATTACTTTGTAAATGACTGAACAACACGAAATAGGTCTGAATTCCTTTGCTTTGCATGCATTTGGGGTATTGGGAACTAAAATGATTGCAGTAGCATTAAAAGAAGGCAAAAGATTTGAAGTTGCAAAAAAATACCTCACTGCTGCAATGCAGTCATTCCCAACAACATTCCAGGCCACCTTAAAGAACTAAGGTGTGAACCCATCAAGCCCAGGGGCCTTATCCTTCCCCTGTGTAAAGATTGCATTCTTTATTTCATCATCAATGATATCCCTAATCAAGGTCCTCTGCTCGTCATCCGGCACAGTTACTTGTAAAAAAAATCCGCAACACTACAACCACAAATTTCTGGATCTATTCTACCAATTTACCCTGTAAAAAACTGAACAAATTCTTCAGAAATGTTGTCAAAAGTTTCAAGCATGTTACCCATTTCATCATGCAAGAAACTGATAGTACTTTTTTTTCTTTTTACAGCAACTATACTATGAAAAAATTTAGTCCCTTGATCACCATCATTAAACCATCTAACTTTTGCTTTCTGATGATAGAACTGAGATTTAGCTTTCTCAAGATTCAGTAACTCCTCTTGGGCAAGCTTCTCAGCTGCAACATTTACTTGCTGCACAAGTAATCTCAAATTCAAATGTTGCAAGTTTTCCAACTGCTTCCTCTTCTCATGAACCTTGCTCGAAATATCAGAATAATGTGTCTGGTTTAATGTCTTTAAACAAGTCTTAAGCCAGTTGAGCTTAGAAAACAAGACTTGTAAAGGATTACCCTCTATCGAGTCTTTTCAGGAATCAACAACAATTATTGCAAAGTCTGGGTGCTCAGTTCAGAAATTAAAAAACTTAAAAAGCTTAGGCTTCTGCACTGTGTCCCCTACATTCATACTAACTACTGCTGAACAATGATTAGAAATCCCAGGAACTTGGAACTCAACCCTAGAGAAAGGAACCTCAATACAGCAGCAGGGGTTAATCATAACCCTGTCAAGCTTCCTTGCCAAAAAACCCTCTTCATACTTATTTGTCCAGGTAAAAACAGCACCAACATAAGGGTGACCAGTTAAGCCTACATCACTAATACAATTTCTTTTCGGTGGAGGAGAGGAGCAAACGTTGGAATACTTCCCTCCGGTACAAAATGATGATTCGATTGCCATTGCTCCACCTTCTGAGCTTTATGAGGAAGGGATTGTTGATTGAAAACACTCTCTCGTTGGCCAATTCATTAGTTCAGCCCCAAATTTCAATGCGATGAAGTCAATGGTAGAATCGATTTGGGGAAAATCTGCCCTAACAAAGGTAAGTCTTGCTGGATCCAATCCTTTTACCATATTTATACAAACATAGTGGTAATATTTAATAGGCTTATATATCATATTAGTACCTAAAGTATACCAACTTTTTCATTTTGGTACTTAAAATATTTTTTGTCAAAATAAGTACCTTAAGTATACTTTTTGGTTAAACTAGGTACCTAAAGTATGATTTTTGGTCAAAATAGATACTTAAAGTATTTTTCGTCAAAGTAAGTATCTAAAGTATATTTTTTGGTCAAAATAGGTATCTAAAGTATTTTTTAGGTCAAAATAGGTACTTAAAGTATACATATTTTTTATATAGGTTCTTAAAAATTGTCATGTGACATTAATTAAAAGGATTATTATTCTATGCACTGGCGGTGGAAACTTTTTGTTTAAGGTTTAGAGTTTAGGGGGTTAGAATTTAGGATTTAGGTTTTATGGTAATATGGGTAGAAATTTAGGTCTTAACCTATAAACCCTAAATTTTAACCTTAAACCCAAAATTCTATCAACATGTAACCCCCTCGTCCCGGTTTGGCCAGATGACCGGTCCGAGTAGGCTACACGGGGAAAACCGAAGCGAAACCCGTTAAGATTCCCCCTCGGTTAGCAACCCTAGAAAAATTTCTTTTATTTATCTTGTCTAAATGCATTACCATATCCTATGTGAAACACGTCAGCGGAAACACAAGCAACATAAAAATGATCATTCAAGACGTCACCTTTAAAACAACCCATTTTCCATAATTAAGCAGGCCGTATCGATACACCTGTCAAGGGTATCGATACACCTTGACCAAAGTCAACCCTCAACAGTCAACATAGGAAGACCGTATCGATACAGCCCATAAGCGTATCGATACGCCCTTCCCAGTCAACATCTCGTGGTCAACGAGATGAACTCGTACCGATACGCCACAACACCGTATCAATACACCAAAAACTCACCAAAATATCAAAATTTCATAGAGCAAAAACCGTATCTATACACCCCCGTGTATCGATACGCCCAGCCAAAACTGAGTCCTACAGGCAAGACCGTATCGATACGGCCCTTAGGCGTATCGATACGCCATGCACTGCAAGTCTCCCCATTTCAGCAAAACAACACAAGACTCGAACCTAGATGTGATTTAAGACCTCCCTAGACACAAACAACATACATACAACCTATAACAACCATAATCTAAGCATACGAGGCAACCAACACTAACAAGCATCATTCATCCGAGAGATTCATGCATTAACCAAAAGATGACATACAAAGCACTTTAAGGTTCATGTCTTAGCAACCAAAACATACAAGCATTCCTAATCATGCAACACAAGCAAGTTTTGCAATTCAAACAAGGCATCCAAGAGCCAAACCAATTCAACATGCAACAAAGCATTCAAATCAACAACACCTATCCCATTGCTTGACTATTACATTTTACAATTTAAAGATCATACTTGAGCTAACCATAAGCAACACTTGGAGACCATTCATTGCCCTTGCCACCCACAAGCTACTGATCTGCATTGTCGAACAAAAAGAAGCATAAGCATAAAAGCTTAGTGAGGGTAAGCTCATAAAACAAACCTTCGACAATGCAGGGTCCAAGCACGAGCAAGAATTAAAATAGAATGCATGGTCTTACCTTCAATCCTCAAGAGCCAAAATAAAAGATGATGCATGAACATATTATCAAAGTTATGCAATGATCAACAAGTCCATAACCACAACATATAGAAACACATATAACCAACATATGAGCAACATAATCCACAATCCGTATTGACACCTAGCTATGACTCGAATACGCGAATAACCGTTGGAACTCACATCCAACAACACAACCATTACCTGACGATGGGATTACACTTATCACCGTTCACGCGGAGGGGATTCCACTCATCCTCACGCCTCGTTTCACGCGGAGGGGATTCCACTCATCCTCACGCCCGTCGATTGGATTTCACTCATCATCGACGAATATATATATAAGAAGATTTCCGGGCGAACCCGTACTCCATCTTGATGACTACCATCATCAAGACCACGCGCGCATTTTGACTCATGTGTGCACACTAAACATCCTAATGATCGATCATTTGTACCCAAGCATACTAGTGCCAATACTACACATTTCATTAATCTTTCACAATATCATTTCATATCAACTTCCGTGCTTAGCACGTACTCACCATGACTTACCGTCATGCACAAACCACAACTCCATGCCTAGCATGTACTCACCATGATCCTCGGATCATACAATCACCTCATAATATCATTTCACATGTCAACACTACATGTATATCATTAAAACAATTATCACATCATATTTCATACATATGTATATCTCCATCATGTTTATCATCAACATGCATATAACAATGCACTAAGCCATGCCTCAACATACATGTATAACAACATATACATCACCACCATAAATTAAACATGAGGCATAATTCAACACCTTAAAGATCAACCAAGGTCTCTAACTAAAGCTCGGGATTAGACTACCACCCTAATCCCAACTCTAGGTGGGTCTACCAATCCCAACCTAGTCCACATGCTTGAACCAATTGCTCAAAATCATTTAAAACATTTTAACCACTCACCTTCACCTCCAAGCTCAACTACCAAGCAACCAAGGTCTTCAAGTTTCCGGATTCACTCTCCAAGCTTTACCAATACAATTTCTTGCTTCTAATCATTTCAACACAACCAAAATAGCCTCAAATCAGTCCACACAACAATGTAACAACCCGGAACACTAATCAAGAAATAAACACATGAATTCAAGCCATAAACAATCCCCAAAATCACCAAACCCGAGCAGCCCTTATACTCAGCCCAAAACTTGTGATTTCAACACATTTAACACATTCAAATGCTTCCAAAACAGCCCCCAACTATTACCCTAACATCAACTCTCAAATTCCAACACAAACCATACCCAAAACTCATCCCAAAACCCTCCTAAAACCCCACCAAAACCCAAATTCGGGAATTCTTATAAAACACCATAAAAATGATATATGTTGGACCATTTGGTTCATAAACACCATATCTAACAATATCAAATCAAAATCTTAAGTTAAAAACAATAAAGATATCATTTTTATTCAAATCTTCCAAAAACCCATATTCTAAAACTTGAATCAAAATGAAATCTAGTTGTACTTTTAAAGAGAGGAAGATGAGAGCAAGGTGGGGATGTGTTTACCTTTCAAAACCGAGCCAAAATGAGGGAGGAAGGAGATGGAATAGTGAAAACCATGGAAAGGGAGGGGTTGTCGTTGGTTTTGGAGTTTGGAGGAGAAGATGATATTTTTGTTTATTTGAATAGTAAGGAATTAAAATTAAAATGGGTTTTAGTTGGAAGACCAACTATTTACTAAAATGTCATTAATGAATGGCCAAACCCACATCTTTTAAAGCCCATGGATTTGGACTTAAGAGATAGGCCGAACATATCCTTAAACATTTTGAAATCCCGAGGCCTATAAAAATATTTTATTATTTAAATGGAAAAACCGAACCCGGAATAATATTAAAATATTATTTTCACCCGACCCCTAAACTCGGGTGTTACACAACAACTCTTAAATACAAAACTACTACACTTAAACTCATAAACTTTAAACCCTAAAAAAAGTTCATAATCCCTAAAACTAAGGCGCTTGTGTAAAAAAATTTCCACAAGCGCTTGTGTATTGAATAATTACCCTAATTAAAAAAAACATTATGTGCCTATATTAACGAAAAAATATATTTTAGGTACTTATTTTGACTAAAAATATACTTTAGGTACTTACTCTGGTGACAAAATACTTTAGGTACCTATTTTGACAAAAAAATATACTTTAGGTACCTAATTTAACCAAAAAGTATACTTTGAGTACTTATTTTGACCAAAAAATACTTTAAATACTAAAATAAAAAGAGTATGCTTTAGGTACTAATATGATATATAAGCCTATTTAATAAGCAAATGACTGAGAATTATCATTGTCATAGGTTCATAGCTTTTTTCATTTTTTTCTTCCGTTATAAAAAAAACATGATAAATTAAGGATTGATCTTTATTATAATTCCCAAAGGCTTGAGTGAAGGAGAAAACTATTAGAAAACCAAGGCAATTTGGTGAGAGAAAACCCTTTTTTCACTGAAAGAAACCTCAGTATATCATGCTAAACAAATGTAAATTATTTATCTTTTTTCCTTAGCTAAAACAACATTTTATTAGTAGAACAACTCAAAGGTTTAAAATGGATTTGATTTAGAGTTGAGAAGTTTACTTTAGGTTCTAGGGGGTTAAATTTGAGTAGGCTAGCAATGGCATGGAGAATAACCAAAAATTGTGGGAATCTAAACTTACGGGTATGGGAAATAACTGAAATCTTCACCTACGAAATTGAGGATGGGGAGGTTTTATCACTGAAGCTCAAAATAAGATGGGGACGGGAATTGCTATATCCGTACCGTACTAGTATACATCACCGTGAAGATTCCCGAAAATTATTCGCAGAGATCCTAATATTTTACAAAGTTAGATGACCATAATGGTAATTTATCCATTTTCAACAAAAATCTAATCTCTCATAACCTGAGTATGGCCCGTCGGAGTAAATTTGAAAATTCTCTGTAAATTCCATAAAATAATTAGAAAAGGGTCTATGCATCGTTGTAAACATGATTCAGTCTAGTTTTGTTTAAAATACACGGTGGTCGATTTCGATAGGTATTTTAAAAAATATAAATATTTTAATGTTGAAAGGTCATAAAAATTTGACAACAAATATATAAGAAAACAATTTTAGCAGTGACTTTGAAAAATCACCAAAAATTCTACAAGATAAATCAGAAAGTGAGCCTTATATTTCTATAACCATACAAAATTCTAGATTCGTTTAAAACAAACTGTTTTTTTATTTTGAGTTATATATTAAAAGTTATTAATTTTTTTATTGAGAAAATGTCGATAGAAAAGACTGCAGACTGTTTTCAAAAGTAACAATGACAGTGACTTCACCCTAAATTGTACGAGTAAAATTAGAATAGGTAATTTATATGGTTGAAAATATTATCGAATCTAGTTTTTTTTTAGAACAAACGGATCACTATTTAGAACTATAGATTTTTAGTTACATATATTCTTTTAAAGGTAGTGCAGACTGTCATATTTCAATAGTTAATATTTTAGTATGTTTTATAGTTTTGAAATTATTTGTTTGTTGTTGGTAAAATTAAATTTATCATTATGTTTGTAATTTTGGAGATTTAATTTTGAGTATTTATTTTAATGTATTAAATTTTATTTATTTTTTTAGTACGAGATCAACCGAAAACTACAGAGATCCGTAAGGAATATGTATGGGGACGAAAAAATCACCAAAATATTTAATAAATATTCCTCAAAATCCTATCCGCAAGTGTTGAGAACGAAATAGGGAATGCAAAACCATTTCCGACCAACACATTGCCACCCCTAGATACAAACAACTAGAGTCATAATAATATAATATCTTGCTTCTATCAGTTTCTGAGTAGTCGTGGATGCTTGGTTTCCATATACTGTATTTGTTATTCGAAATAGACACCCACCTGCCGAATTCCAGCTCACTGATTTCCATCATACACACGTGCTGCGGTAGGAAAACAATACGTGTCCCTATCTTGTCCCTTAAAAATTCTGAAATTTAATCAACTGGATTATGTTTTCTTTGCGTAATGGCAAAAAATAAATCTTTAATGTTTGTTCTTTTCGATTCTGCCCTTATATTCTTTTTGATATTTAAATTTTAAATGAGTTTTTCTAAAATTTGTGCGTGGCTCATTATAGGCTAATCAGTTATAAGTTTAATAACTATTTAAAAATAAAACATTTCTTATTATCCACATTTGAGACAATATTTGTAGTTCTTCATCAACTCGACCAATAATGTTGTACAACTTATCATTACATTCAATATTTATTGATATGATTTATATCAACTTTTAAAAAATTCGTTAAACAAATTTAAAATTCGAATTTTAACATCTATAAATTATGCAACCAAATAGTACATGCCACTCGTGCACTCAATATTATAGGCAACACAAATGGGGTGACCAATTATTGATATAATCAAGATATTGGAATTATAATGAGCCTATAAATTATTGCATTTGGTTTTACCCAACGGATCTGGATCTCAATCTCAAGAAAAATATTATTCAAACACCTTTTGCTGATCAAGGGTCTTAAATGTGGAGACAAAACCAGGTAATATTCAATACCTGCAATTTTTTAAACTTTGAAAATTGTATGGGTTTGTGGATAATGTGGCAGCTAGGGAGGCAAAACAGGTGATGATTAATTAGGTTACATGCAAAACGAGACACACAGAGAGCAACGTAACAGGACACCTCATACCTATTTGATATTTCAACAATTTTGGAGGGATTAAATGAACAATATTATATATATTTTGGGTAAATTACGTAAATCATCATTGAACTTTATTCCTAAACCTATTTTACTTACTGAAGTTTCAAAATATTCAATTTACTCATTAAAGTTTAAATATTAAACGATTTTTGTCACTAAAGTTTAGACATTGAACATTTTTTGTTACTCTTAAACCACAAACAGTCATAGATAGTGGTCATTTTATCTTAAATTTCACCAATCACTTTGTCACCCTGAGTTTGAATCCGACCTTCATTTTAGCAAAAAGTGCTCTGAAAGTTCACGAATCTGTCAAAAAACCTTATAGTTTCTCTCTCATCGATCTCCTTTTACGGTTGGAAGGAGCCGATGAAGCTTTCCAGCGTCCAGATTTTAGAAAAGTTCATTTGTTTGCCGGTTAATAGACGCCATCAAAAAAATTAATGGAGGAGTGACTAAAAATGTTTAATATCTAAATTTCAATGAGTAAATTGAACGTTTTGAAACTTTAGTGACCAAAATAAGTTTGAGAGTAAAGTCCAATGATGATTTACGTAATTTACCTTGTTTTATTATTATATGAATTTCAATAGTTTATTATTTGAGCCATGCCGGTGAATGATGTGACAGGGTATCCGAATTCCAAAGGGCAAGTCCATTCTGGTTCACATGGTGATCACATTTAGAATTCAATGCCCTTTGCCTTTAATATAAATAGATTGGTTTTGATTTGTTTTTAAACCATCCAAGACTCAAAGATGCAAATTAAAATGGCTAGCAAATGCCACGTTAGATCAATTAGCCTGCCTTCGAGATCACATCCCACCACCATAAGAATAGAAGATGAGCTGAACCGGCTCAATACTTGGGAAGCATCGGCCGTGTTGACATCGGAGTCGATTTCAGCCGGTTTTTCGGGACTCGGAGACTTGTATGAATGCGTGGATGATCTCCTCAACATGGCTTCGACACAACAAGTTCTCTCCATGCATCGACACGAGAAATGTGTCGATGCATTGCTGGATGGATACGTGAGGCTTTTAGATGTATGTGGTATTGCTAGGGATTACATGTTTCGGGTCAAGGAACATGTTCGTGCTCTTCAATCCGCTCTGCGGAGGAGAAAGGGAGATTCGAGCATCGAGAATAGCATCCTCCGCTACATGTCTTTCAGGAAGGAGATAAAGAAGAATGCGAAGAAATTGATCACGGAATTGAAGCGAATGGACGATGGACTCGATGCATCGTCATGCCTGGACCAGGACCATCATTTCTCGGCCGTGGTTCGAGTTCTAAGACAAGTTAACGGGATAAACACTTCCGTCTTTCGATCCCTCTTCTCGTTCCTGTCTGCACCGGTTCCCCCGAAGCGAACGAGACGACGGTCTCTGGTGGCGAAGCTGATGCACAAGGGTGTAAACGCAATAGCTTGTGAAGAGAAGCAAGATAATGTTAATGAAATAGGAAGCGTGGATGCTGCACTCTGCAGGCCACGTACTTTCGATGTCGAAAAGATGCAAACCGCACGTAAAAGATTGGTGGAGTTGGAGAGTGGCATTGAAGGCGTAGAGAACCGTCTGGATTGCCTGTTTAGGCACTTGATTAAAGCAAGAACCTCACTTTTGAACATCATTTCTCAATAGAGTATTTCCAATGCCGAGGCATCCAAGTTTTAGAGGATACGCCGGGGGATTTCGATTTCAATTCATGGGTTTGTACTTCATACAAAAATTTGTATAGTTACAGAATGAAATACAAATTAATTATGTTTTGCAATCAGGGTTATGTTGTGTCTTTATCTTTCTCTTTTTGTTTTGATTTTCCCCCTGAGAGAAACTATTACCTCAGTGTACAAGGACTCGTCTATGGGCATGATCTATAATGTTCCTACTAATTTATCAATGTTGAATTGTTTATGAACACACTCCAAAGTCCAAAGAACATTTTTTAATTAAAACCATACTATGGTGAAACTGTGTTGATTCAAGTTTTTCTCATGATCTACCGTTCTACTCCTATTAAAGATAGGGATGAACATTAGACTCAGACTAGATGAGTTTTGACCCAGTTAATCCTATAGGGTCGAGTTTAAAAAAAAAACTTTTGGGTTTGTGACGGGTTTTTTAGTATGAGATTGGGTTCATGGTGACCCAAAATAATAGTTTAATTTTAGGGTAAAGTGCACAGATCATCACTCAACAATCTTCTCATTCCTATTTTGGTACTCAACTTTCAAACTTGTCAATTTAATAACTAAACTTTATACATTGAACGTATTTGGTCACTCTTGAATATTTTATTATTATTATTGAATTTTTAATATTATTAAATATAAAATAAATAATAAAATAATATTTATTATTATTATTATTAAAATTAAAAACATTTAAAATAATCACCGTCAGCCTTCGAAACTGGTGGCCGTTTGACCCTAAATTGCACTGTAAGACTTGTTTTGACATGCTGAGTTCGAATTTGATGGTTGTTTTATCGAAAAATATCTTGAAACTCGTGAATCTCTACTTAAATGTTTCAGTTTTCTCACTTTCGATCTCCTTTTCATGGACTTCGGAGCACTTTTCGGCAAAATGGAGGTCGAATTCAGACTCAGGGGCGAGACGAAGCGACCGGTGAAATATAAGACCGAACGACCACCATCTACGGTTGTTGACGGTGGCGTCCGACAACGACGAACAATGGCCAACGAGCAGTTTGTTTTTACTTTTTATTTTAAATTATTTTCATATTAAATAATAATAATAATGTCATGTCATACTAAAATAATAATCAAATATTCGAGAGTGACTAAAACGTTCAATGTATAAAATTCAATTATTAAATTGAAAGGTTTAAAAGTTGAGTGACTAAAATAAGAGTGAGAAGATTGTTGAGTGATGATTTGTGTATTTTACCTTTAATTTTATTATAAATATTAGGTATAATTGTTATTATTAATGTATCTCTTTATATGTTTTGTTTTCAATTAACTTCTTATTTTGTCTAATAAAATGTAATAATTATTTAAATGTTCTCTATTTATTTATATATTTCAATTAACTTCTTATTTTATCGAATAAAAATAAAAAATAACTTTTTATTTATGTCGGGAGTTCGAATTTTTAGTCTAAAATTCGGTTCAGGTGGAGAATCATAAAATGTTGGGTCGGTACGAATTTTTACTCTAAAACTCGGGTCGGATGGAAAATCATAAAATATCGAGACGAGTAAATATATTAAATTTTAAAGTCGAATGCAGATCGACCAAAAATCCAACCCGACCTATGATCATCCCTAATTATAAAGGTCTTTTATTAATTTTTAGTAGTTGTCCTACTTCATTCAAATATATCATATTTTCGTGTCGCATCAAAAGCACAAAACTGATGTTATCCTCTTCAAACGTCCAAAGAAACCTTAACTTCAATGAAAGGATTCTGGATTCGAATATGAAAAGACACAACTTCAATTAAAGATGTTCATAGGTTAGATTAGATTGAAATGCAAATACAAAAATTTTCTAGGGCAATTCTCGATTTGCTTATAATATCATTTTTATTTAAAACAATAAGAATATAATTTTATATTTTTATTATTACATTTAAATAAAATATATGTATATTGAATTATAATATCATTTTGCAACCAGGATATCATTTTTATTTAAGGAGCCTATAGATATAGGACAAAGGCAGGTATAAATGAAAAGATATGAATTGCATCTGGAACTAAAATCCATTTAACACTGACTTAAATGTTAGGCCCACATTCTTGTCTTAACACCTTCGTTACACTGTCCAACATGGTTGAAAAAAAAATTATTTATCTAATAAAAAAATAAATGATGTTCATTTTAAAAGATAATGGTTCAATCATGTTAGGCTTGATATGATCGATTTTCTACAACCGATTTAGCTCGCCAAGGTCGGAGAAGATTAATTTTTTGGGTGGAAGTTGTAGGAGCAAAAAATAGACAATGGACACAAGAATTTATAGTGGTTCGGCCTTCTAACAAGCACCTACATCCAATACTTTAGCTTCCCATTAAGGATTTCAACAAATTCACTCTTGAATTTCTTCCATTTTCCTAGGCTAAGGAGGCAACTTTTACACACTCAAAGCTTTCTAACCCAAAGTTTGAGTAAACCCTCTTTACAAGAAAAATTAGAGCAAACTTGAAATCCCTCACTAGATAGATAGTTTGCAATCTTAAGCTCACTCACCCAAACCTAAACACTTGAGTAAATTTGATAATTTAGGCTCACAAGTGTTGTCTATACAAGGAATATACAATAAAGGCCCTAAAGACAATTTGACATCATAATGTTGTTGATAATTGAAGCATTAACCTTTTCTTGATGCTTGAAGGTCCCTTTTATACTCCCAACTGAGTTTGTAGCCGTTAAAAACCGTTGGGGTTGAATTGGAGCCGTTGGAGACTTTATTTCCCACCATAAATGCAGTTCTTGTGATGTCCATATCAGAACACACGAGCCCGTATTGGAACGCCCTTCTTCAGAACTAACCGTTGAAGCCTGATGCAGCAAGCCGTATCGAAACACCTCTGGTCGTATCAAAACGGTATGAACTCTATCGCAACGGTTACAAACCGTTTCAGTACGAGTGACAGTTGAGCTGCATTTAAAAGACCGTTGGGGAGGTTCTGATCGGTACTCGTATCGAAACACAAAAGGTTGTTTCAAAACAACACTATACCGTATCGAAACGAGCAAGCCCTGTTTCGATACGCGTTTTGGCAGTTTTAAATCGTATCGATATAGATTGACCCTGTATCGAAACGAGTACCTTAAAAGCACTGATTTGGCTACTCAAAAATGTTTCAAACATTGCCAAAACCTTTTTAAACACCCTAAAACTTATTTTCAAGTTGTTTGAACTTAAAGTATGTTTTAAATTCTTTTCAATTTAGTCCAAAACATTTTTCAATTATTATATCAAAACATTTAGTCCTACAATCTCTCCATTTTTGATATTATAAAACCAGCTTGAAAAATTGTTTAGGATTCTCCCCCTTAGTATTTAAAAATTTTGAATAAGAGAAAATTTGAAAATTAAATAAAGTTGAAGCTCCCCCTTATTCACTTGAAACTTGAAAAATCAATTTTTCAAACCAATTTTCCCCTTTTTGTTATATCAAAAAGAATTTAAATAATTTTAAGTTCAAAATAACTTAGGAGGTTAAAAATTAACACAAATAAGAATTTTGATTTTAAAATGGCCCCCCTTACTCAAAGCATCATCAAATAATGTTAGTCCAACATATACGATAATCTAGTTGAAATAAAAAATAAATCAAATTAAACAAATAAAACAACTAGATTTTAGCACACTTGAACTCAAGGGAGGATGTGAAACCTTCCTTCTTTAAGTGTTTTTCCTTGTGTGTGTGGAGTTCCCCTCAATATTTGACTTGTTGATCATTCTCCATCACACCTAAAATAAGGGAATCACACAATTTTGGTATCCAAGTTGCTTTGGATCCATAAACGTTAGTAACACAAAACTTAGTCTCCTCAGGAATCTATTTTTCAATATCATCATTTTTAGTTGGAGTACTTAACCCTTTTGAGATCCAAATACTTCTAAAATATTTTCCATTTATAAGTCTAGGGGCACTAGATTGTCTTTGGTAAAAGTCTGATTTTCTAAAATTATTTTTCTTTTAAGGCTCTTTGGAAAATCAAATATTTTTCCTTCTTAAGATCATTTACCTCTCTTTGATGATCTTTTTCAATCGTTTGAAGTAAATTTTGTAAGTCTAAAACTTTAAGCTCAAAATTTTTAAGTTTTGCTTCAAACTTTAGATTTGTTTTGGGAAGCAAATCATTTTTAATTTTGAAACTAACTTTTTTGTTTTTTGGAAATGATGCTTTAAATTCCAAAAGTAAATCATCATATGCATCTTGTAACTCATCATATGCATCTTGTAACTCATCAAATGTATATGGATTAGAAATAGATGAGTTAGAAGTTATCTCTGTAACACCCGGGTTTAGGGGTCGGGAGAAATAAATAAATAAAATAATATTCCGATTTTGTTTCGCTAAATTTAATTTAAAGTGTTGGACCAAATTTGGATGACAAGCCCAATAGCCATTTTAATGACATTTTTGTAAAAAGGAAAACTTTTCAAATAAGCCCATTCCCTTTATATTTTATTTCAAACAAACAAAAGAACAAAGAAAAAGATGCCATCCTCTTCCCTCTTTCTTCCTTTTTGACGTGAACCTCCCTCTCCCTCCTCTCAATTTTCTTTCCACCAAATCTTACCCTCATTTTGGAGTTCTTGCAAAGGTAATAGCAAATTCATGTTGTCCTCAACTTCCTCTATCTTCCCATGCCTTTAGTTTTCATTGAAATGCATTATTTAAAGTTTTGTGTTTTTGGGTTTTGTAAGAGAAAGATGCAAACTTTAACACCCATTTCTTGAGCTTTTGATTCTTTATTGATAGATAAGTTAATATTAACCCATGAGGTCCAACATAGTTAATTTTTACATGGTTTTATGCAAATTCCCAAATTTGGGTATAAAAGGGGTTTTTGGAGGGTTTTGGGTGAGTTTTGGGGGTTGTTTTAGGTGAGAATTGATAGCCCAATGGTAGTACTATGGTTAGGGGTTGATTTGGGATCATTTGTGGGTGCAATGGGTGTTGGAAACATGGATTTTGGAAGGGGTATGTGGGCTGTCCGAGATTGCAAAGTATGGGGTTTGGTCATGGCTTGCAACATTGTAAATTGTGATTGAATTGTATTCCGGGTTGGTCTTTTGATGTTGGGCTGATTTGGAATTGTTTGAATTGTGCTTGAGGTTGTTTAGAAGCGGGAATTTGTGTTGGCGAGGCCTTGGGAACAAATCCGGAAATTGAAGACCATGGTTGCTTGGTAGATGAGCTTGGAGGTAGAGGTGAGTGGTTAAATATTTTTAAAATGGTTTTGAGTATTTGGTTCAAGCATGTGAACTTAGGATGGGCTTGGTAAACCCACCTAGAGTTGGGATTAGAGTGGTAGCCTAATCCTAAACTTTTATTAGAGACTTTGGTTGCACTCTTTAATGGTTGTATATGTCTCGTGTTAAATTGTGATGGTGTTGATTATGTATATGTTGTATACGTGTATGTTGAGGCATGTTTGATGCATTGTTATATGCATGTTGAGGATAGATATAATACGGTTATACACATGTGTAAAATATGATGTGATATGGTTGTTAATGATGTACATATGGTGTTGACATGTGAAATGATATTATGAGGTGTTTGTATGATCCGGGGATTATGGTGAGTACATGCTAGGCATGGAAATGTGGTTGTGCATGACGGTGAGTCATGGTGAGTGCGTGCTAAGCACGGAAGTTATTATGAAATGATATTGTGAAAGATTATTGAAATGTGTAGTATTGGCACTAGTATGCCTGGGTACAAATGATCGATCATTAGGATGTTAGTGTGCACACATGAGTCTAAATTCGCGCGTGGCCTTGGTGGCGTTGAGTCACCAAGGAGGAGTATGGGTACGCCCGGAAATTGCATTTATATTAGTCGATGATGAGTGGAATCCCATCGACTGGGCGTGAGGATGAGTGGAATCCCCTCCGCGTGAAATGAGGCGTGAGGATGAGTGGAATCCCCTCCGCGTGAACGGTGATGAGTGTAATCCCACCGTCAGGTAATGGTTGTGTTGTTGGATGTGAGTTCCAACGGTTATCCGCGTATTCGAGTCATAGCTAGGTGCCAATACGGATCGTGGTTTATGTTGCCAATATGTGATTAATTGTGAGCCAATGTGATTTGGGATGTGTTGCTAACATGGTTGAATATATGTGAACTCATATGTTGTGGATTTAAACATGTTGAGCATGACATGATATGGAATATATGTTCATGCATCATTTATAGTTATGACTCGTGTGGATCGGAGGTAAGATCATGTATTTTACCTTGGTTGTTGCTCGTGCTTGGACCCTGCATTGTCGAAGGTTTGTTTTATGAGCTTACCCTCACTAAGCTTTTATGCTTACGCTCTCTTTTGTTCGACAATGCAAATAAATAGCTTGTGGGTGGCAAGGGCAAGGAAAGGTCTCCAAGTGTTGCTTTGGTGAGCTCAATGTATGAATTTTAAGTGATAGAATGTAATGGTTAAGCAATGGGATAGGTATTGTTGTTTGAATTTGGGTGTATGTTGATGATTTGATTTGGCCTTGGTTTGTAAAACATGTTACGCTATGATGTATGCTTGTGTGTGGTGGCATGTCTTTAGATGTTTAGGTTGCCTTGTTAGGGTGCAAACCTCTTATATGCTTATCTTGTGCCTTCATGGCTTTGAGTTCCTTGTATGACCTTAAATGTTGAAATGACTTTTGTTGGAATGCCATGCTTGAAAGCTTATATTGCTTGTATGGTTTGTGTATCATCTTGTGTTGGATTGTGCCTTTGATTTCAAGTTAAAGCATGCTTTTATGTTTGATTTGCCTTAGGATTGATGTTAGTGTGTTGGTTGGGGTTTTAGAGGGATTTAAGGGCCTCCTTGTGTCTTAAATCAACTCAAACCTGCAAGTTCGTAGCAGGGGTATCAATACGGTTGGTACGGTATCGATACCACCTTCTTGTTTCAGGCCTCGGGTATCGATACCATTTTGGTCACTGGAGCTACTGTCTATTTCGGTATCGATATCGGCCTCTGGTGTATCGATACCGTCATCTTAGCGTTGACCGTGGGAAGTCAACCGTTGGGGAGGGTATCGATACACTCCTTGGGTGTATCGATACCGCCTGCAGTTAAAGCTTAAACCTAGTCAAGGGGTATCGATACACCCCTTAAGGGTATCGATACCGCCTGCAGTTTAAGTTTAAAATTGAGTTGTAATCATGATTGTTTGAGTTCGTTTGATTGTTTTATATATTGTTGTTCCGATGTATGATCACTTGGGGTTTAATATCCATTTAGACAAGATTTTAAAATGAAAAAAAATTAGGGTTGCTAACCGAGGGGGAATCCTTAGGGGTTTTCACTCGGTTTTCCCCGTGTAGCTCACTCGGACCGGTCATCCGGCCAGACCGGGACGAGGGGGTTACAATCTCCCCCTCATTGAAAGCCATGAAGCATCGGTGGGCTACCTCTTCATCGGTAGAGTCTTCATCACTCCATGTCGCCACATATGCTTTTTTTTAAGATGATCCCTTTTTATTGGACTTGTGAGAATCCTTCATCTTCATCTTCATCTTCGATTCATGCTTAGAATTCTTCAACTCGCTCTTCATGAACCAAGTAAATTTCTTGAAGAGATGAACCATCTCTTCATCTTCACTTTCCTCATCGCTCAAATAATCGTGTTGGCATATGGAGGATTTGAGAGCAATGGCACTCGCGTTGATGCCTAGCTCTATGATCTTCTTATTCCCCATCTTTCTTATCTCTTCATTCTTCTTCTCCTATTTTTTGTCTTTCTTCATGATTTGGTGAGTGAGAAGTGACCCCAAGAGTTCATCAAGCTTTAAGATTTTGAAATTTTTGGCTTCGATGATGGCGGTCTTTTTCGAGTCTCATGACTCGAGAAGGGAGTAGATAAGCTTTCGGACAAGATTTTCTTCCAGAGTGACTTCTCCATAGCCTTTTAGTCCATCGGTGATGGTGGAGAATCGATGGAACATCTTCTTAATGTCCTCTTTCGGATCTATCTTGAAGTTCTCATACTCATGGTTGAGAAGGCCGATCTTGGTCTCCTTTACTCCGTTTGTTCCCTCGTATGTAACTTCAAGCTTGTCGCATACTTCCTTGGCACTCTCACAAGAATACATCTTCTCATAGATGTTAAAGCTAAGTGCACAAAAGAGGAAGTGCAAAGCCTTTCAATTTAGTTTCATCTTCTTGCGATCGTCGGCACTCCAATCTGCCTTGCTTCTTTGTGGTATGAACGAATCATCCTCAATAATGTTTCAAAGCTTGTAGTCTTTGGATTTGCCAAAGAACATCATTATCGTCTTCCAATAAGCGTAGTTGGTCCCGTCGAAGAAGGGTGGCTTGTCGATGGATTGCGCCATTGAACCGGTTGTTTGAAATGTTGTTCGAGCTTTCTGGATCGTCTCAATAAGATGTTAATCCTCTTCAATTGAGCCAAGCTCTGATACCAATTGTTAGGCTTGATATGCTCGATTTTCTTCAACCGATTTAGCTCGCCAAGCTCGGAGAAGATTGCTTTTTGGGTGGAAGTTGTAGGAGCAAATATTAGACAATGGACACAAGGATTTATAGTGGTTCGACCTTCTAACAAGCACCTACATCTACTACCTTAGCTTCCCACTAAGGATTTTAACAAATTCACTCTTGAATTTCTTTCCTTTTTCTAGGCTAAGGAGGCAACCTTTACACACTCAAAGCTTTCTAACCTAAAGCTTGAGTAAATCCCCTTTACAAGAGAAATTAGAGCAAACTTGAAATCCCTCAATAGGTAGATAGTTTGCAATCTTAAGCTCACTCACCCAAATCTAAACACTTGAGCAAATTTGACAATTTAGGCTCACAAGTGTTGTCTATACAAGGAATATACAATAAAGGCCCTAAAGATAACTTGAGATCATAATATTGTTGACAATTGAAGCATTAACCTTTTCTTGATAATTGAAGGTCCCTTTTATACTCTCAATTCAGTTTGTAGCCGTTAAGGACCGTTGGAGTTGAAATGGAGCCGTTGGAGATTTTATTTCCCACCATAAATGCAGTTATGGTGATATCCGTATCAGAACACACAAGCTCGTATCGGAACGCCCTTCTTTAAAACTAGCCGTTGAAGCATGATGCAGCAAGCCGTATCGAAACGCCTCTGGCCGTATCGAAACGGTTACAAACCGTTTCGGTACGAGTGACAGTTGAGCTGCATTTAAAAGACCGTTGGGGAGCTTTTGACCGTTACCCGTATCGAAACACAAAAGGTTGTTTTGAAACAGCACTATACCGTATCGAAATGGCAAGCCCTATTTTGGTACGCGTTTTGGCAGTTTCAAATCGTATCGATACAGATTGGCCCTGTATTGAAACGAGTACCTTAAAAGCATTGGTTTAGCTACTTAAAAACGTTTCAAACATTGCTAAAACCTTTTTAAACATCCTCAAACTTTATTGTCAAGTTGTTTGGACTTAAAGTATATTTTAAATTCTTTTCAATTTAGTCCAAAACATTTTTCAATTATTATATCAAAACATTTAGTTCTACAAATCACTTTTAGACAATATATATATATATATGAATTCAATTAAATATATTTAATGTATTGTCAAAAGGTTAAAAATATGTATAAACAGATACTACGTTATAATTGCCTTTAGACTATTAAAAAATATATTTAATTTCTAGACTCAAGTTAATATCTAAATTTGATTTTTTTTATTTGAATCGATACTTACCCAACTTATTTCAATTTATTTAAATTATAAATTCAAAGGAAAATTCTATCACGTTCGACAAGCACTGATGAGCACCACTAACAACGAGTACCGACGAGTATCATTAATTTAATTTATAAAGATTAAAAATTAAAAGGATTCATCGTATAATTATAAATTATTTAAAAATCAAAAGGTGAATTAATTAAAATATATTATTTTATTTTTAATTTTCTTTTAAACATAAATTAAAATATCTATCTACCCCTAAATTATAAAACTCTGATTTTTGTTTATTTGAAATTTAAGTTGCCGCCACTGTCTCCTATCGTCGCCGTTGTTGCCTCTTGCATGGCCACCGCATCTGCCTCCTGCTGTCGTTGCCGTTATCTTCTATCGTCGCTTTCGTTGCCTCTTGCATGGCTGCCGCCTTGATATCTCAAGCCAAATCCATCATCGAGACATCTGAGGTTATTTTCGGTTTTGAACTTTTATTGTCGTATGGTTACTTTTTTCCAATTAGTTTGTAAAAATATGCCAAACTTCTTTCTTTCTGGGGGGATCAAGCAACATGAGGGCATCTAGGAGGTAGCGACGGCGGTGGCGGTTTAAATTTTAAATGAATAAAAATTAGAGTTTTATAGTTTAGGAATAGATAAGTATTTTGATTTATGTTTAAAAAAATTAAAAAAAATAATATATTTTAATTAATTTATCTTTTGATTTTTAAATAATATATAATTATTTGGTGAGTTCTTTAAATTTTTAATCTTTATAAATTAAATTAGTGGTGTTTATTAGTGCTCGTACTTAGTAATATTTATAGCTACTTATCGGCGTGAGAGACTCATCTAATACTAAATCAAATTTAAGTATATTTAGGGTGCTCAATTATTTCATAAGATTCCTGCAACTTTTTTCGTACACTTTTTTACCATATTCCTTGTTGAAGTAAAGGCTGGTTAATGGTGTTGAGATCAGCTCTCTCCACGTGTTGGCTATGAACCGAGATCACAACACGTGTCAGAAGCAGATGGGGTTTTAGAAGTTCCATACATGCCTTCGTTGATTACACCCTACTCAAAAGATTTAAGCTCCTTGTTCGATAAGATACGGCATATCTACCCTTTCCAAAAGCAAAACAAAAACAACACTTCACCGTATGTACAAATAAGGATAGAATATGATAATTTTAGTTTCACTCTATTTATATCGTACGTTAAAAAATAAAATTTATAATTTTAAGTTAAGGTTTAAGGATAATGTTTAGGATTAGAGTTAAGGAATTTGAGGTAGACTGTATTTTTTAAGTTTAGAGTTTAAAGTTTAGAACTTAAAATTTAAGGTTAGAGTTATATTTTGAATTTTTTAGTGTTGGGACCGAAAATAGGCAGATAATTTTTTTTGTAAAAATAAATAAAACTAAAACAACTCTCAATAAGTTTTAGATTCGAAATATCAAACTTTCGTAAATAAATCGGGTAAAACTAATTAAAGTTTGAGTTGTAAAATGAAAGTTTGAATAACTTGGATAACTCAAGTTCGAGACGGGTCCATCAATTCTTTCTGATATATATACCACATATGAAAAAATATATGTGCATTGTATATTGTGATATATATACCACATATGAAAAAATATATGTGCATTGTATATTGTTATAGAAAGCCGTTTAAATTAGAACTAATTAGTATCACAACATTACAAATGTTTATATTTAAATTTGAACAACTCGATTCCAGTTTCATATACTCGACTTGAAATTTTTTCAAATAAAATTTTAATTATAAAATAAAAATCGTCAACTCGACTAATTCTAAAAAAATTTACTTGACTCAATCAAATGCTCACCTCTATCCGAATGTGTCAAGATAGTAGCATTCATGTACGCACATCATATTATTTGTACAAGTAGACGGATGGGTACCTTACTCTGGCAAGTCTCATCTAGCAAAGCAAGCCTCGCTTATTATTATGAGGTACCACTAGCACTCGTAGTCTCGTACAACATAATTTAGATGCTTTAAAGTCTATAATTATAAGGTTCCAAAATCTTTTTATAAGATCTCAAACAACATGAGTTTCAATGTCCTGCATATCTGGATAACGTTGCATGCCCACGTTTTTCTTAATAGAAAAATCCAGGGTCGGCGTTCCACACCGGTGGTTGTGCATTATTGGACGATGAACCATGCACAATGAATCCACAAGTGTTGTGTAAAACAAAACCCCACAAGTCAGATACACCGTATCCAAATCACAACTCATGGGATCTTTATTTATTTATTTATTTATTTATTTATTTATTTATTTATTTATACGGTTGTCTTCCCGGATCTTCAAGGCTTTGTCCTGATAAATCAGGACCAACCTGTGTTGTATACTTAATTTTAGTGAGTAAGTCTTTCAATAGGAGTTTTTCTGCGTACACAAGAGTTCAAGCTTGAAACCCGCTTAAACTATATCAAATTGTTTACCACTTGGACCAATCCGTTAGTTCTGGATCTTTATTAAACAAGGAAAGTTTATCGTTTCAAGTCATTTCCTTTAGGTGGGGGCATAATAGGTTCTATAGGAAAAGTTCCCACACTATCATCACATGTTGCCTTCCACATTGGTACATGGACCTACATTGCTCTCAATCTCCAAGTTTGTTGGTATAAATAAACTCTAATGGATGATTATTTCAACTTAATCAGCTTTCATCTTAGAATGAAAAAAATGAGAATGGCTGCTTTCTCCTCAAAGTCTACCAAAAAACACAGTGTCCGATCCTTCAGCTTCCCTGCGAGATCACATCCGAGCACGCTTCGATTGGAAGCGGAGCTGAGTAAGCGTAGGTGTTGGCAGGGTGGTTCATCGTCAAATGCCGAAACACTTTCTACCACTCTATTTGGCCTGGCCGAGTTGTATATCTGCATAGAGGATCTTCTGAATTTGCCCCTCACTCACCAAGCTTTAACTCAGCATCACAACGAGGAATGGGAAAACGCATTGCTAGATTGTTCGTTGAAGCACTTGGATCTCTGCAGTAACACAAGGGACGCCGTTCTGTCGATGAAACAAAGTGCTAGAGAACTTCAATCGGCTCTTCGACGAAGCAAGGCGGGAGAGCTAAGCATTGAGAGCAACATTAATTGTTACATCGCCTCTAGGAAGACTATGAAAAAGGAAATTACCAATTCACTTGCATCATTGAAGCAAATGGACGATATGTTCGGAGACTTCCCCCAATTGGAACATGACCGTCATCTGTCCGCGGTCGCTGCATTGCTTAAAGAAGCAAGCCTGATCACTGCTTCCATCTTTCACACCTTCCTCTCTTTCCTTTCTCCATCGATGCTGAAGCCGAAGCCGAAGCCCTCGAAGTGGTCATTGGTTTCGAAGTTGGTGCGGAAGGGTTCGGCAGACGAGCAGAAAATGAACGAGTTAGACAGAGTCGATGTTGCGGTTCGCAACTTACTGCTGCAGGGTTCGAAAGCGGACTCCGAGGAAACGAAAATTCTATCTGCACTGCTGAATTTGGAATCTCTGGATGCTGTGTTTGAAAGTTTCGAAGAAGGATTGGAGTGCTTGTTCAGGAGCTTGCTCCATGCTAGAGTTTCATTCCTAAACATGCTTTCTCATTAGGAAATTTATGATATAAAAATTCATGCCCTCCAATCTATTCAGATTTGAGAGGTTGATCAACAACATTGACATGTAATCTAAAATGTCTCACTTATGGGACATTATGTACAGTTCTTATAGAGTGCATTACTTTTACTTCAGACATTATTGGTAGACGATTTCTATTCGATACTATGTACTAAGTTGATCTTTAAGATATAAATATTATGTTATTTGAAATATAATTATGAGGTTCAATTTTTTTAAACATAAAAACACTTAATTAATCAAATAAAGTGGTACAAGCACCGCAAACACAAAACAATATGGACTTCAAAAGGATTCTAGATCGAACCAACGGACAAAGGAGCCATGTTTCAAGCTGCCTTTATTCACCAACACCAGCAGCTTACAGGACACAGAACTGCAAAGAGAGGTGAAACAACCAAGAAAAGAGAACAAAAAAACTCCTAAAAAATCGAATATAGTATCGGATGTCGTGATATTATAGATTCACACATTTTCTAGTTTCAGAACCAACCAAATTTTTTTCAACATTTTTCATTTCTCAAGAAAACTGATACATTTTGTCGACTACCAAGTACCAACGATGACGTCTTAAGGACCAACCGTTGAACCCTTTCCTCTCTCTCTATTTCTTTCTACACCTTCATTTCTTCTCTTTTTTCTTTCTCTTCTTCTCTAGATTTTGTTTTGCATATATTACATTTTTTGTTTTATTTTAATTTATCTTTCTGTTTTCTTATAAATGATTTTATCTTGATTTTCATTTTTTTCGTTTTTCAAGATTGAATTTGTCGTTACCTTTTCGATTAGGTTATCTTCTTGGTGCTTTTATTTTGGACCTAGACTAATTCTTTCATTTTGATATGTTCGAAACCATCACAAATATGCCTTGCTTAAGTTTTAATAAGTTATTGTAATGTTTTATTATTATGTTAGTATTGATGTTGTTTATCCGTTATTATCACTTATAAAATGACCGGTTAATCTGATTAATATACTTTAAGGAGTGTCTGATTCGCGAAAAAAATCATTACCCGAGAGAATGATCATTTTCAAAATTACATTCCACGTTTGATTTGAGAGTATTACCTCCAAGGAGTAAAGTTGTATTTTCAATACTAGTATTTTTTTCATTAAATGGTGGGGATATGATTCTCTTAGATTTCTTAGGTATTTGTCAATTCTCAACCCTTTGGATCATATTACCTCTATATTAGTGAATTTTGTTCACATAGATCTTTTATTGAATTTAATTAGATGATTAAATATGTGTGATGTAAATTAATTAAATGTTTTTATTTAATATTAATTTAACATTTAAATGGGGTTACACATATTTAAATATTATTTTAATATTTAATGTATTTTTATCAATATTATATTTATGATGTTTATAGGTTATATGTTTAGATTGCATATTATTTGAAAAATAATAAATTAAGAGTTGATGTTTTTAATTTTTATTCTTTGATTTATAAGATGCTTATCATCTATACAACTTTTAGATTTATTTTATTGGATACTTTAATTTACTTGACAATTTGTTATAAGTGATAAAAAAAATTAAAAATTTGAACATATCACAAGTTTAGCATTTAAAATTTCACAAAATATTTTAATAAAGGGTATGTAAATATAAATTATATTTTTTAAAAAATAGTTATTATAATAATTATATTTTAATAAATAATAATATAATAAATATATAGATTTTGCAAAATTTAGATTGTGTAACAAAAATAATTTTATTACTTTTTTGTGTATATGTTTTTAATTTGATATTAAAAGTTTAATATGTTAAAAAGAAAATACAACACATGACCAATTTAGTAAATTTTACTTTCAGATAATCTTATATACCTTCAACCAAACACAATAATCATACATTCCTACCAAATAAACCGAACAAAGTAATGTAACATTCTCGATAATATGTTAGGTAATGTTACATTCCAGTAATCTTATTCTTAGATGTAATTTTACATACCGTGATCCAAACGCACCCTAAGTTTTGTATATACTTTTTCTCGGGATTATGAACTTTTGTTACATTTCTTTAATTATTCAATATAACTAACCGTAATTATAATTATTTTTTAATACTAATTATAATTATTTTAAATATAAATAAAATATAAAATAAGATAATTTATATAAACCATGGTGGTTGTTCACCTCATCCCCTAATCATGATGTTAGTAGTTCGATTCCTACCAATGAGAATGAAGCACATTTTATAGCTAGTTGTTTACCTCTTAGTGAGAGCACTCGCGTCGAGGAGATTAGTCACATACATTGGCTCAAACTAAAAAAATAAGATAATTTATATCCTAAAAAACGTCTAAAATGTTTAAGTTGTATCTATATTTATAATAAATCATAAAAATTATTTAAATTGTATATATGACAATTAATAAAATGTATTATAACTATTTCATAGTAAACAGTAATTAAGATTAAATAATAATATAATAAAAAAATAAGAATAGATTCATTTCAAAAAATGTCCAAAGGGGTAAAACTGAATTTACCCAATTTATTGGAGGGACAGTTGGAAATTTACGATTCAGTGGGGCACGTTTTCTCCACGGATGCGATGCCATGCTAAACGGCATGTAACTCTCTAACTGATGCTGTGGTGCGGTTAGGAAAAAACGAGGCCACCTACACAAATTCTTACAATCTAAATAAATTTTTATTATTTAGTTAAATTTAGATTATATTATAAGAACTACACAAATTTTTATTTAAAACAAAATTTACACAAATTTTAGTTAATAAGAATTTATGTAGTTACACAAATTCTTATTCAGTTAGTAAGAATTTTAGTTCTATTTAAATTATTATACAATCCTACATAATTTTTTACCAAAATAATAAGAATATGTATAAAGTCACACCATAAGATGCCTTACCTTAGCAGCTCCCAAAATAACGAAGACAACTTTTTTTAGATTCCATCGCGCCACGGGCCCGATAGAATCCAAAGGCAGCCTAAAAATCCACAAAAAGAGGTAGAACAAGTAGGGGTGCTTATCGAATAAGTCGATCGCGAGTTGATTAGTGCTCGACTCGTGCTCGTTAAAAATCTCGTTGTTTGACTCGACTCGTTGTTCGTTAAGCTTAATAAATTTTTGCTCGACTCGTGCTCGTTAAAAATCTCGTTGCTTGACTCGACTCGTTGTTCGTTAAGCTCAATAAATTTTTGCTCGAATCGTGCTCGTTAAAAAATCTCGTTACTCAACTCAACTCGTTGCTCGTTAAGTTCGCCAAAATTTTTACCTAATTTTTTAAAATATAGGTAAAATCTAGTGATACTATTAGAGCTTAATATAAACATAGAAATTCAGAAGAAGAAAAAAACGTGAAGCCTGAGGAGATAAATAAAGAACTTGTCACGATCGAGTTAGAGATGAAATCGATATTGAGTCTGAGAATCTTTTAGTTTCTCAACAATCTTCGATGAACAATAAAAAATAAAATGCCTTAAAAATTTCGAGATTTTAACTTTCAATAGTATTTTTTTTTATATGGGAACTGAAAACTAAAGACTTATTTTTTTACTTTTATACCTAAAGTAATAATAAACGAAAAAAAGACTTTAATGATTCATTATTATAATTTAATTTCTTATTAATACAAATTAACTTTTTTAATTCTTGAGAAATGCAAGGCGTTTTGAAAATTTGAAATCTAATTCATTAAATTTTTTTAAAGTTTTCAACTAGTATTTGAACTTCTTGAAACATAAAATTTTTTTAAGTAACCACCACAAAAATCATAAAAATATTTTAAAAAAAAACTTAACGAGCTGCTCACAAACTTATCGAGTCGAGTTGAGCCTTGTTCGACTCGACTCGCTAAGATCTCGAGTCGCAGCGAGTCGAGTCAACTTGAGTCGAGCATTAACCAAATTTTAACATAATTGTTTGTGAGCTGCTCAATTCAATAAGCACCCTAAGAACAAGAATGTGGTGGCTCAACAGGGGTCTAAGGATATATACTAAAACTGAGCTTCTTTAAACCTGTAAATAAGCCTAAAAAGATGTGTATATAAGTATCAGCAAACAGCTGAAACAACAGGTTCAGGAATTTCCAAATAATGCTCAGACCCAATGGCGGTTCTTTCAGATACATGAGAGGATTCAAATCTTGGTTGACAAAATTTCCAAACACAGTGGAACAAAAGAACAATCACAAATCACCACTAAAATCTAAACCTCCTAAGCAACTCAACTAAACTGCTTCTAATCCACATTAAATATTCTTTTCCGGTTAAAATCACAGTTGTGTACATACCCCTATAATATCAGCAACAGCGACAGGTTAAAACGTCTACGCATGTGTAAGGCCTCGATTTTTCTTCGAGTTCGTCGGGCGAGGGCAATGATTCCAAACTGTAAATGCTGCTTCGAACACAGCAGAAGTCGTATAGATTTCTGCAAACTCCTTTACTAAAAGGAAAAACTCGTTCTGGAACCCGCCTGCATGTAATGAAAATGGAAATCAAGTAAGCTGTCAACACATGGTCAATCATGTGATAAAAAAATCAATCTGTGATTCACACTCACTTCATACACCAGATATTCTATCAAAATCAAATCATGAGTCTTTTGATCTGTAGTTAATAATTCCCATCGACATACATAAACATGGTACTGTATTTGTACCTTCAAGATGAATTAGCACACAATTTGCATGATGCAAAATAGTATGAAAGAATACAAACATCCACCAACCTTAGATATGAGATACGCCTGCGCCTAACGAGTTCGTAAGTAGTCTGATTTGTCAGAACAAGATAGCTGCATGAAAAATAAAGGTTCCCATGGCTTATAACATTAAAACCAACCATCACATCAAAATCAGAAATGTTTTGCTAAAAACAAGTAAAAATGACAGAACTCACCTGTGAAAGAGCAGCAGCAGTAGAAGAAATAATATGGAAATTGACAAGACGATCAATAGCAGAATCATGATGGCATCCTTCCACCTGTCAACAATATGCTTCCAAGTCAAATTTTAAGAATAGGTAAATAAAAACGCTCGAATTGAAATAGCCACTCATTGTATCACTCCATAAAATATTGGACGGTCATACCAAGACGGATAGAAAGGAAAAGTTTCTTTAGTAATATAACATACCAAGCTCTTGAAAAGTTGGCCTTGAGGAAAGAAATGTACAAGATGCCAGTCCAAAGGCACAATGCCGTCTCTTCACAAATATACCACCTGAATTTATAAAATTGTGACGGGAGAAGACGAATCAGTTCCAAATTAGGAAAAATATATTTCAACTATATGAATTTATTATTGTCGTCGAAAATAACCAATTCAGATGATAACGGAAAAGGGAAAAGAAAATCCTCTCTCAATGTATTTAATTGGTTTATGACGAGTTACTTTTTTACAGTTGCAGCACCCTTCTCATTAGATTATAGATACCTTATACTATAGTAACTCACATAAGGTCATAAACTATAGGTTTATGACGAGTTACTTTTTTACAGTTGCAGCACCCTTCTCATTAGATTATAGATACCCTATACTATAGTAACACACATAAAGTCATAAAGAACATGTCAAAGATGATGTAGACTCACCAAAATTTGCAATGATTATCCCGGCCAACACATGTTCCAAGCCATACACAATGATGATCGAACTGAAGAACACATTTATCACAATCATGACAATGCTTTGCTCGTGGAGGCTGCAGTTGTACATGAAGGAACATAAGTAACAATCATATTCCATGTATGGTACTAAGTGGACACAAAAGTAACATCCAAAAATTTAGCTGAATAATAAGAAGTGATTCTTTATTATTTTTGCAATGAACATCCAATCAAAAGCAACAATATGGCTAAAGTAACATGTTCCCAGGCTCACTATCGAAGGTACAAATATTCACACAAGCATCTTTTGAATGCTACACATTATACAAAGTCAACAATGAACATCCACCATCTAGGTAACTAACACAGAATAAACAGAGGTCATCAAGAGGTGTCGATTCAAAGGAAATAAGTTTTATACCATGAAGGACATAAAAATTAGATCCCAATACCTGCTCAGCATTACAATAGGAGCAAGTGCAAGACCTGTAAAATCCAAAAGAAACACAGTAGTTCAGTAATATTCAATACTTCTCCATAACTACATTCTACTTGGTGATTTGCATGACAAAACTCACTCAGATTAAACTCAAGCTTATGGGGTTAAAACAAACAAAACATCAAGATTCATATGACATTTGTTTCATAGACATGCTTAGCAATATAAAGTTAAAACTATCGAGGCAAAGAGGTTAAAATGTAATTCCACACTTGTGCAAGATTTATAAAAGCAACGTGCATAAGAAAGTAAAAGGCAAGCAAGTGATACATGAAAGAAAATACAGTGATTGCTTAACTTCGTCGGCACTTAGCACCCATGCAGATCCATAAACATAAATTCTTTGAAAAGGTAATTGAAAGAGACTATTCACAAAGTCAATAGTGTTTTACATACCTAACGGGTGTTCCAGGGGGATACATGTCCATCACCAACTTTGTCCAAGATGAAGGATTACTCCCTTGAAAATTTCTACTTGATTGACTCCCTTCTACAGTGACAATCAAGCTTCCATTTTTGCTCGAAGCAGGCTGTCTTTGCTTAAACATTATAAGAACATGATGAATAGTAAGATTCCAAGCATAAATCTGCTTCTATTTCTGTTAGATCATTCTATCCAGAATAATATACAAACTTCTAATCGATGGGAGCGACAAAGAATGGAGAAGGACCGATAAAAGAAAAAAATTCTTACATTGAGGCCAGTGACGACTTCTGATACATCACATTTGTCTCGTTAAAGGTCCTCATTACATCAACCACATAACTAAAGCAGAACAACAAAGCGAACAAAAAACATTAGAGTAAAATGTAATCAATATTTTAGACAGTTGAAAACTTCGATCTAGAGAATAAAAGCATACTGGTATTTACCCGGGAGAAGAGCTAGAAGTGATAAAATATTGCACCAATGTGGCAAAAAACAATGACAAATATAAAGCAGTGTACCTGGGAAAATGAGGAAAAAATAAAATTGAAGGTTCCATATACAAGTAGCATTTACAAGCTATAAATTTCAAGAGAAAATACTAAACCAAGTGAGTTTGGAAAGAAAGAACATAAAACATCAAAACACCTAGTTAAGGAAGATGCATTTTTTATGCTTTATTTATTGATGTTCAGTTTAAACTGATCAAATGAAAAATCGAACCAAAGGACCCGACTTTACATTTTCAAAGAAGAAAATAGAAGTAATTGCAGTGAATGAAGTCTCATATGCATACCAGGGTTCTTTTTTGGTTTTCTCAATCAAATCATCATCGAAAAGAAAGAGAATGCCAACGAAGATCAGATGCAGCATCACTAATGTCACTTTCAAACCCAACGATGATCTCCGAGCTAAGAACTCGCAGCCAGAAATTCCAAATTAATTCATATGAAAAAACGCAAAAAAATTCAAAGGAAATAAGGGGGAAACCCCGAGAAAATTAGCAAGTGATAAACTAATCATCCGCAACACAACTGAATTCAGGGGAAGAAAACAATACATAGTAAAAGCTTCTTCATTTTTGAAGGGAAAAAGAGAGTACCAGGATCAGAGAGACAAGGGAAGCAGTGGAAGCATCGGGCGAGAGCTCGATCGCGAAAGGAGCGGCATAAACCTACGACCGTCGTCATCAAACAAACCCACCCAAGAACAACAAAAGTTTTCAAATTTCAAATCGAATCATCAAAAGGCACGATGCACCACCGGTTGTTGCATCACAATGGCCCGTTTTTGTTTCCGAATTTCCTGGTAAAGTTATTTTCAAGCAAGAATTTCCCCTTTTTCTTTTAAATTCAAGGGAAAGGGGAAGTTGAGAAGAGATTAGAAATGTGAGGAAAAGCAAAGTGAGATGAGAAAAGAGAAGCGAGCTCGTAGAAGATTGCGATTGCAGTTTGTATTGAGAATCAAACTTCAGCTGTCGGTCAGATAATGTTTTACTATTAGGTATTTAGATAAGCCCGTGGCCGTGAGGTTTTTAGTGCTTGACCTCATTGCCCAATAAATAAATCCAATGCCATATTTGATAATAAAAACATTGCTTAATGCAAATAGTTACCCAAATTATGTTTTTTTGTTAGTTGCTTTAATTATTTTTTCGAAACAAATAGATGTTTAGTGTTTTATTTTATGACTTATTTAAAATTTTCGTTAATTTTCACCATTAAAAAAACATGCCACCTCCTAAAAATTTGAAGATTATATTAAAAATAAATAAAATTAATAAAACAAAATAAAAATATATCCTGAAATTTTTGAATATTCTCAAATCCCTAAACCCCAAATTCGATTACTCTCGTCGGTGTTGGTCGCGTTGCCAGCGACAGAATGAAGCACACTCCCCTCGTTGAACAACCCACACGTCGTTCGTCGCCCCTCATGTCGTCGCTCGTCGCGAATCGTTCAAAAGAATTATTTAACAATTTCGGCGATTTGCACGGCATCGGTCGATTTTCGACGACAGGGGAAAATGGCCGTGATGGTCCGACGACCGATGTGGTGAGCGACAACATGGCAATCAGCAACAGAATCGGTCCAAATCAAGATTTAAGTTTTGGAGAGTTAGGGATTGTGAAATTTAGGGTTATTTTGTGAAATCTGAAAAATTTAGAAAATTTTTAAAAATTCAGCAATTTTATTTTTTTAATATAATTTTGGAGTTTTCAGGAGATGACATGTGTACTTTAACGGTGAAAATTAACGGAGAACTTTAAATGGGTCACGAAATGAAATTTTAAGCACTTATTTGACTCGAAAAATAAGTTGGGCACTTAACTAAAAAAACATAATTTGAGTACTTATTTGACGGTTAACCTAAACATTTATTTATCTTCAATTAATGTGTTAATCAAGTCTTTAGCAAGAGATTTGATAATTTGACCACCATTTGATATTTACAACATTATTAAATTCAGGGGTATTCAAAATCGAGTATACGCAATTTTGGGTTACAAAATATCCCAGTCAAATTTTTACAGTTTTTTTTTTACAAATTATACATTTTTTTCAATTGTTGACATTTTCTGAAAAAAGAAAAACATATACTCTTGTTACTCGTGATTCGTAGAACAACCAGAGTACGCACGAAAGGAAAGATTTACACAAAAATTAGAAGATTGAATCTCATATCTAGTTTGACATTGTTTGCAAACTCTCCTTGCTAGCCTAATCCAAAATGAAGTGGCTCACCTGTTCTAAATATACTCTCAATCATTTAACAATGAACGCTCAATCACCCTGCTGTAGCTGCTGGTGTTCGAACCCGTGACCTCTAGGAACAACAACCATTCCCTTAACCACTAAGGCAAGTTGGTTCGTGCTTATTATTATTATTATTATTCTAATATGATTATATTGTAGCATATATTCTTTTATTCTCTCATATACTATAAATTAATCCAAAAATTGTGGCCTGAACCTGACTTGTAAACTCATGAAATTTAACGGACAAGTACACGACACAAAGTATTTGTTCTAAATATACTCTCAACCATTTGACAATGCATGCTCAATCACCCTGCTACAGTTGCTGGTGCTCGAACCCGTAACCTCTAAAAATAACAATCGTTACCTTAACCACTGAGTCAAGTTTATTCATACTACACAGAACAAATTTAAACAAAAAAAAATACTCGTCTATTTTTTTATCGGGTTAATAAGTCAATAGATTATATATGTAGTGTCAGATATTAAATTTTGAACACCTTTAAAATCTTATTAACGCAAATAATAATAAATTAATCAAATAGTTGATATTAAATTAACAAAAAAAAAAATCCGTCCCATTCATTTTAGCCCACACATCAAACAAAGCCTTAAAGTCGATTAGTTATTATTTAGACTTGTTGAGGTTTTAACGAAAATATTTTTTTGTTTGAGCAAAAAACTATTATATTATTAAAGTAAGGATTAATATCATATACATTAACGGTAAAAACTGAAAGTTTTCACAAGCGCTTTAGTTTTAGGGAATAAAGAGTTAATTTAGGGTATATGGTTTGGGGGTTTAGATGTAGGAGTTTAGAATTTAGGGATGTTTGTTTCAATTTAAGGTTTAGAGTTATAATTTAGGGATTATAGGTTAGGGTTTAGTTTTTAAGGTAATATAGTGAGGATTTAGGTTTTAGCCTATAAACCCTAAATTATAACCCTAAACCTTAAATTAAAACAATTATCCCTAAATTCTAACCCCTACACCTAAATTCCTAAACATTATACCCTAAACTAACTCCATATACCTTAAAACTAAGGAGCTTGTGGAAACTGAAAGTTTCCACCGCCTGTGTGTAGAATATTTACCCTTAAAGTAAATGTTGATATTTAAATCTACATACGATCAAATAATATAATCATCTGTAACCATTTGGTCAATTAATAAATTTCTTTAACAAAAATATTTTAACAAACGATAAAGCTACGCTGATAAATGTTTAATATTTTACATGAATTTTATTTTGTGCAAGTATACATATTGTTGCGGGGTCTACCCTCTTCCCAAAAGACATGTCTGATAAGTTGTGCAGTGCCACCCTTTCCTTTTTCGATGTGGGATTAATGACCTCGCCTCTTCTCAAATGTGGCATTCTCCCTCACTCAACCTCGCCTCGTCACGAGCTTCCGCTTTCGTGATTGGCCAATTGTCACGGTTGTCCACCCTGCTTACCCCACTCATGGGCGCTCGGCGTGAAATCGGGCAGTC
Organism: Hibiscus tridactylites; assembly: GCA_958450335.1. Taxonomy (NCBI): domain Eukaryota; kingdom Viridiplantae; phylum Streptophyta; class Magnoliopsida; order Malvales; family Malvaceae; genus Hibiscus; species Hibiscus tridactylites. Next base: position 68,201,253 of record OY288285.1, on the reverse strand, counting down.
AAAGGGTCGCTCTGATACCACTTATTTCGGAGCCATTACCCTCTTCCCAAAAGACATGTCTGATAAGATGTGTAGCGCCACCGTTTATATATCTCAAGACCTCTTTTTTTCTTTCCGGTGTGGGATTAATGACTCCACCCCTTCTCAGACGTGACAATATGCACCAGCGGAACGAGCTTAAGCAAAGGGGTGTCAATCGACGCCAAAACTTTTTGAAAAATAATGTTTTTATATAAATTTTATATAAAAATATTAAAAAAGTAAAATTAACACAATTTAAAAAAATTATTAACACCCTTTAAAAGAAATTTATACTCATACTTTGTACTATATATCCACTTAAAAATATTATAGAATTTTTTAAGAAATATTATAGAATTTTTAAATTTTTACATTGCAATATTTTTTTTTGGCTCTTTCCCTTGTACATATGAAACTTTAATTTTAGTTTTTTTTATTATATGCATGTCCGTCTTAATTTTAGTTCAGTTGTACGCAAGCTATGATTTTAATTCAATTATAAATCTTTTAAAAACATTAGTTTATTTTCGTATTGAATAAATATAGTTATTTCATATGCAATATATAAATGTAAAACAATATTGTGTTGATAACAACTCTATGAATTTGTGAAAATTGAATCAAATTAGAATTTGGTGTATATAATTATACAAAAACAACATTCAAATATCACATTGCATATTTAAGGAAATATTATGTGTAGTTTTGATATATATATATATATATATCCAAAGGGTTATATTTTGATATATAGGCTAAAATTAAGAGGCTTATGTAAGCTTTATAATTCTAAACCCTCAATTAAACTCTTAAACTCTAAACCGTAAATTAAATTCCTAACCGCTAAAATTAAAAGGCTTCTATAAACTTTAACAACATGTGTATCAAAGTTATTTTTTCTTCTAATACTATTAGTAGGAAGAAGAAGAAAAGTTGACATATATATTTTAGGGTTGATTTTTTTAGACCGTTGAATAAGATAAATAGAATGTTAAAATTATCTTCTTCTTTTTTTGGTTCCATAAAAAACTCTCATTATTTTTACTGTTATATGTCTTCCACCCAAAATCCAATGAAAATGGATTCTTATTTATAGGAAATTTTCATACAAACACAAGTATCCAAATAGATGTTTATTTAGATGATCACATCTCTTAATAATAATCACATCACAACTCTCGATTAAGCAAGATATATAATTTTTTATATTTAAGATACATAATTTTTCAGATGTACCTTTTTGAATTAGTTATAACCTTTCACTTATAACTCCTTGAAACATTATACTGTATATTCTGAAAATGTTCCAACAGCTCGTAGGTGAAACGAGATCAGCTAATCCCTTTGTCATTGGCTTATAAGGTTGTTCAATGACCAATTTTTAAACTTTGCAGCTATGATGCAATGATACAGATACATAAATAAAGATAAAAAATGTAACTTTTAAAATTACATGATACAAGTACGGTAAATGTATGAAAAATATAAAATAAATTTTAAATTATAAAAAAATATAAAAAAATCATGTGAGCATGACATTACACATGTATATTTATAGACGTGAGCAAGAAAAAACCAAAAAAAATAATAAAAAGTATGAGAGAATAGAATAAAAAATTAAGGGCATAATTTACCCCATAACTCTAATTCTCTAAACCCTAAACCTTAAATCCACTTTTTGGAAGTGGAGGCACCAAAAGGGGCATAGTTTGGGGCAGAGGCGGTTCAAAGATTTTAGGGGCCCTGTGCAATTTATTAAAATATGGCTCTTAATTTACAATCAGTAAGAGATATAAGTGGTTTTAAAAAAAATACTTTAATACAAAAAAATATTATTAAATTGTCCTCTTGAGTAACAAAAAAAAAACTTATAATCATCTAAATATCAAACATTTTCACTTCAAAATTATCATTCTTTTAACATGTTATAACTTATAAGTTTTAAATAATTTTTTATATACACATAATTATATATATAATTTTATAATTTTTTTACAAATATTTAATTTAATTTAGGTTTTGTTGTGAATAAAATAACGAAGAACAACGAACAAGAATAAAAGATCAAAGAGATGAGAGATGAGAGAGAAAGAGGGAGATTTGTATTATTCTCAAATATAGAATTGTATACAATGCCTTCAATGAATCATCTATTTATAGGCATAAGAAGTACATAATACATTAAACTCTAATTCATAGAGATAATATTCCTAATAATAAATAAATCAAACTCCTTTGATAAAGTTCTAATCATGATAGACATCCACATAGATAAATATTCATAACACTCCCCCTTGGATGTCTATGAAGATAATGTGCCTCGTTAAAACCTTACTAAGATAAAAACCCAGTGGGAAAAAAAAATCTTTAGTGAAGGAAAAAGAGTACACACATCTTTGATACGCATAACATGTTGCCTCGTTAAAAACCTTACCAGGAAAACCCATTGGGACAAAACCTCGGTTAAGGGAAAAAGAGTGCAACGCGTATTTACTCCCCCTCATGCAAACATCACAGAAGATCTTTGAATCTTCATAATTTAATCTTGAATATCATTTTTCTAAAGATCGTGAGGGATGAAACTTTGGAGTAATATGTTCCATGATGTATCCACTTTCAAACTGAGATATACATCTTGCGTTATCTTCACACAAGATAGCTTTTATCATATCTTGTAAAAGTAAATCCACATACCTTTTGGATATGTTGGGTCAATAGTCTTAGCCAAACACATTTTTGGCTTGCCTCGTGCATAACAATTATTTCTACGACATTTAAGGAGGCATCAACGAATGTTTGAAGATCTAAATGTAATGATCTTTGTATATTCATAGATATTTATTGACCAACTAATATATAGTGCTTCAAGACCAAGAAAAGATATAATTATCTTTATTCACATCCAACAATCTTACAACTATTGGGATACTCAATAGATATGCTCTATTCATATTGAATCTTCTTTAAGATTCTTTCAGCTTATGTCTATTCATAGACAAAAGAAATATATAAAAATGCTCGATCTTCAGGTCGAGATAAACTTGATGTCAAGATTCAAGTACTTGTATTGAAAGTACTTCATGAGTTTCCAATTTGAAGCTCTTTAGGAGTTCTAAAATTATCATAATGGATCTTGATCCAAACTCCTTTATAAAATACATAAGAAAATCTGATCATTCTTATAGTATTTTCTCAATTAGTATTCACTAAGGCGATTATACCAAATGCGCCAAAAATATTCATGAGACATGTCTAAATAAATTTCCTCAGAAATTTCCAAATGCTTATAGCATTTTAGATCCTTCAAGGATAAATATGGATCTACAAATAATAAGACACATGTAAAATTTTCAAAAACTGCCAAAGTAATTGCATCCACCATGAAGTAATTAAAACTTTTCATAAATCACAGTTCAAGTCGTATTTACGACTACTTATTTGTGTCTCACTTGCATTACACCTTTAGGTGTTTGGACTGCTTGTCGAAATACTTCTACTTTAGAAGTTCAAAGCGTCTTTCAACATTGGCCAATTCAATATCTATACTTCCGGATAGATTTTATACAAGATCCTCGATTTCTTTCTTTACTTCTATAGAAGTATTTTATGTAAAATTATTTGTAAAATCGTTGTCGACAACTTTTCAATTTTCTGGTTCCATTCTCGTATTGACATAACTCATCGAGATCTCTTCAAGATTTCAATATTTATTTCAGGTACCTGAAACTCTTATAGAGTTTTATTATTTGTTATGTCTTGGGTCTCTTCAGGAGCACCCGCCTCCAATATATAACCATATCATATTACTTTCTATTTACGAGAATTTTGATCATTGGAACCATTTCAACTATCATGCTTCAGGCATGATTTACATTCTCTCGCTCTAACATGTAATTTAAACTTAGAGCATTTCAGCTGGTATATGAGACTTAATTACTCTCATTGGGTCAGTAAGTATGTCTGGCAGTTGACATGTAATAACATGAATTATCTTATGAACTTCTAGTTCATATACGAGGATCTAGATAATGATAATTCATTTTCCTCTATCCAGCTGATTATTATCTCCCCCTGATGTTGAGAAAAATCATGTCATAAATGATTCATAAAAGGAGACTCGTAGTCAATATATATTCTCAACCCTTTTTATTTATCCATTTTGTGCGTTGTGGTGGAGCAATTCATATCGCACATTAAAAAAATCATAAAATAGGAAATGTATGGTTTCTGACCAAAAACCAATCATAACGAGGAGTTTATTATAACTCGTTGGCTTGATGCGTATAAGTGTTGCTATATGGAAACACCATATAAATAATAATTCTTTTGTTCTCATAGTTTAGCTATTAAATAGGAGCCATCCAATTGAAATTTTGCTAAACTATATTTTTTTATAATCAATAGGCTTTGTAATAACTGATATAGCCTAAAATATAAACCCACTAGCTTTTCAAGACGAATAGTCTAACTGTATAATCTGAATCGTTTTAGAATCAATCTCACAAACTTCTGGTTGTAAGTCGATAAAACAATGTAGATGCATCTACTAAAATCATATAAAACTTTCCACATTTGTGGATATATGGGCCCATATTTCGTTCAGATATGCAAGACATACAGTCTCAACTTCAATACAAGAACTTTAAGTTCTAATTCTTTTGGTAAGTGGGATCATCTATATCCTTTGAGAACAAACAACACAAGAACTTCAGGTTCTTTTAGTAAGTGGAATTTAATCAATTCCTTTAAGCAACACAAGAACTTCACGTTCTTTAATAAGTGAAATTTAATCTATTCCTTTGAGAATAAGCACCACAAGAACTACAGGTTCTTTTAATACATGTTGTAGAACTAATGTTTTGATATAATAATTGAAAAATGTTTTGGACTGATTTAAAAAGTATTTAAAACATTTCCAAAGTCCAAACAACTTGAAATTATGTTTAGGGAATTTTTCAAAAGGGGTTTTCATGTTTTTCAAAGCCTATCTAAACAAAACTGTCTAGGTGTTTCGAAACTCCCTAGGGCGTTTCGAAACAGGGGATTACAGTAGCCAAAACGTTTCGAAACTTGTTTCGAAACGGGCTTCCTTGGACAAGATTTTTGCCCAGCGTTTCGAAACGGGCTAGGCCGTTTCGATACGCCTACATGGCACTGACCATAACGGTCATAAAACCTAACGGCTCTTTTCCAACCAACTTTTAAATGCAGGCGTTTCGATACGGGCCTATAGCATTTCGATACGCGTTTCGAAACGGCAAGAGGGTGTTCCGAAACGGGTACCCTGACAGACTGCAACGGCTCTTTCTACATTGAGAGTGTTTCAAAACGGCTTCGAGCGTTTCGAAACGGGTAGCTGCAGAACTGTATTTATGGTGGGAATTAAAGTCCTCAACGGCTCCAATATGATCCCAACGACTAGTAACGGCTACAAACTCAATTGGTGATGGTGGAGAACCTATCAAACATCTTCTCGATGTTTTCTTCCAGATCCATTTTGAAGTCACATACGAGGGAACCAATGAAGTCAAGGAGACCAAGATTGGGCTCCTAACCTTAGAGTATGAGAACTTCAAAATGGATCCGGAAGAAAACATCGAGAAGATGTTTGATAGGTTCTCCACCATCACCAATGGTCTCAAAGGCTATGGAGAAGCCATCCCGGAGGAAAAGCTTGTTCGAAAGCTTATCTACTCACTTCCCGAGTCTTGGGACTCAAAGAGGACCGCCATCATCAAAGCCAAAAATTTGAAGACTTTGAAGCTTGATGAACTCATGGGGTCACTTCTTACTCATCAAATCATGAAGAAGAACAAGGAGGATGAGAAGAAGAGGGAAGAAATTAGAGCTATGGGAGAGAAGAAAATCAAAGGGCTTGGCATCAATGCAAGTGCCATGGCTCTCAAATCCTCCACTTGCCATCATGTCTACTCAAGTGAAGAGGAGGATAAAGATGAAGAGATAGTTCATCTCTTCAAGAAGTGTGCTCCGTTCATGAAGAAAGCCTTGAGAGAGCTTGAACGAGAACCCAAGAGAAAGGAGAGGGCAAGCACTTCAAGCCATAAGAAAAAGGCACATGTGGCAACTTGGAGTGATGAGGACTCCACCGACGATGAACAAGCCAACCTTTGCCTTATGGCCATCGAAGAAGATTCAAGGGTAACTTCTAATTCATCTACTTCATGTTCTTATTCCTTTGATGAATTACAAGATGCCTATGATGATTTGGTTTTAGATTTTAAAAGCCACATTTTGAAAAACAATAAATTGATTTCAAAGTTAAAAATTCAAAATGATTTGCTTGCTAAAACCAAACTTGAACTTGAAGCAAAACTTGAAGAGTTTGAATTAAAATGTTTTGATTTACAAAAATTGCTTCAAAATGCTCAAGAAGAAAAAGATTTGATTTCCAAAGAGCTTGAAAAGAAAAACAATTTTGGAAAATCAAATTTTTACATTAAACAATCTAGTGCCCCTAGATTTATAAAAGGTAAATGTTTTAGAAGTGTTTGGGTCCCAAAAGGACTAACCACTTCAATTAATAAGGATGACATTGAAAAATGGATTCCTAAGGGGACTAAAATTTGTGCTACTAATGTTTATGGATCCAAAGCAATTTGGATACCAAAAATTACTTGATTGTCTATTGTAGGTGTGATGGAGATGTTCAACAAGTCAAACATTGAGGGCGAGCTCCATACACACAAGGAAGAACACTTGAAGAAGGAAGGCTTCACATCCTCCCTTTGGGTTCAAGTGTTGGTAAAAATCTAGTTGTTTTGCTTTTATTTGTTTTATTTTTTTTTCAACTAGATGATCATACATGTTGGACTAACATTTCAATGATGCTTTGAGTAAGGGGGAGCCATTTTAAAACCAAATTCTTATCTTTGTCAAATTTTACATCTATTGTTATTTTTGAACTTAATGTTTTAAATTCTTTTTGATATAACAAAAAGGGGGAGAAATGGTTTGGAAAATTGAATCTTTCAAATGAATAAGGGGGAGCCTTATTTGAATTAAATTTTTTTCTCTTATTCACATTTTTAAAGTTAAAGGTGGAGAATTCCAAACAATTTTTCAAGTGGTTTTATCATATCAAAAAGGGGGAGATTGTAGAACTAATGTTTTGATATAATAATTGAAAAATGTTTTGGACTGATTTAAAAAGTATTTAAAACATTTCCAAAGTCCAAACAACTTGAAATTATGTTTAGGGAATTTTTCAAAAGGGGTTTTCATGTTTTTCAAAGCCTATCTAAACAAAACTGTCTAGGTGTTTCGAAACACCCTAAGGTGTTTCGAAACAGGGGATTACAGTAGCCAAAACGTTTCAAAACTTGTTTCGAAACGGGCTTCCTTGGACAGGATTTTTGCCCAGCGTTTCGAAACGGGCTAGGCCGTTTCAATACGCCTACATGGCACTGACCATAACGGTCATAAAACCCAACGGCTCTTTTCCAACCAACTTTTAAATACAGGCGTTTCGATACGGGCCTATAGCGTTTCGATACGCGTTTCGAAACGGCAATGGGGTGTTCCGAAACGGGTACCCTGACAGACTACAACGGCTCTTTCTACATTGAGAGTGTTTCGAAACGGCTTCGAGCGTTTCGAAACGGGTAGCTGCAGAACTGCATTTATGGTGGGAATTAAAGTCCTCAACGGCTCCAATATGATCCCAACGGCTAGTAACGGCTACAAACTCAATTGGGAGTACAAAAGGGACCTCCAAGCATCAAGAGAAGACTAATGCTCATATTGTCAAACATCAAATGATCAAAGATTGTCTTAGCACTTAAATTGTCAATTCTTGTATAGACAAACACTAGTGAGCCAAAATTGTCAAATTTGCTCAAGTGTTTTAGGTTTTGGGTGAGTGCTTTATTGTGCAAACAAACACCTATTAGAGGGTTTTAAGTTTGCTTTATTTATCTCTTTGTAAAGAGGGTGTTGATCAAGGCTTTGGGTAGAAGCTTGATCGGTTGTAAGGGTTTCCTCCTAATCCTAGAAAAGGGGACGAATCAATTAGTGGAATTGGTTGAGAAATCCTTAGTGGGAAGCTAAGGTAGTGGATGTAGACATTGGTTAGAAGGTTGAACCACTATAAATCATTGTGTCAATTTTCATTTTAGCTTCCTAAACCCTTCCACCCAAAAATCCACCTCTCCACCACTTGGTGAGCTAAATTGGTTGATCGAATCGAGCCCCACACAACTCAACACATGTGCATGTAAATCTCAATAATTTCTGCACCATTGATCAGGATGGTCTAACCGATCATGCCAACTATATATATGTGTGTATATCTCAGAATTTGTAAACTTCTTGTTTACCATAACATGTAATTCAATCTCACTCGTACATGTCTAGTACGACCATCAAAATCGTTCCTTTAAATAGGAATATATTTAGCTCTTCCGTAGCTTTCAATTGAAATTATCTTTTGGTAGCAATATATAGCTCTTTTAGAGCTTTCAACTGACTTTTTGGCTACCAGAACTTATATCCATATTGGCTTATTTCAAATGCCAATTGATAACATATGTTATCTATAATTCCCAAAGGGATAGTTTGCGAACTCATATTTCTCTCTTTATGACTTTGACGAGTATAACGCACTTTGAACATGGAATAAAGTTCCATTTGACAATAACATATTTGCTCAACCAGAGCCTTTTGTGATATTAGTACTTCCGGATATAGTACTCACATTATTCCCTTGCATTTTAATCGAGAAATGCATAATTGTGCACCTTTCAAAATGTGCTTTGTTTCATTTACTTCAGGTAATGAAAATATGTACTTTGTATCATTCACTTCGAGGAATGAAAAATATAAAATATAGCACATCATATCAAGTCGATTATCTATCAGAGATAAACTTTCAAGTGCTCTTCCGAAGTATTGATATTTTAGTACTTTGAGAAATACTACTCATATTTCCCCTTGCATTTAAATGGGAAAAATATTTCTTATGCTTAAGTACAATATGAGTACTTGCATTATCTGCTAGGCATAAATAGCCATAATTCTAGGCATAAATAGCCACAATTCATTGTATATTTTATTCCGGAAGTAATCATATTCTTCAAATAATAAATTAACATAAAACGTAAATAAATAATATATGAAATAAATAAAGATAAAGCAAACTAACATAAATAAATAATAAATAAAACGAATTAACACTAAAAAATAAAATAAATAAAAAAATAATTATTCCTGTTAGAGGTTATAAGGGAAATAAAATAAATGGTAAATTATTCCCTTCAAGGGTTATGAGAAAATTAACAATATCCAATTGAGTTGGACTAATAACGCCATAATTATTTTCGCCATAAACAAATTTTGTTTATATTTTATTTCATTTATCATTCATGATTATGGATAAAGTCCATAATACTTTGGCGTTTGACAAGTACGAAACCAATGGTTTATAACATCACATTGGTAAAAGGATTTCACTTCCTTAGAATGATCTTTATCACTCTTGTCATCCTTATATCTTCGCTACCAGCGGGTAGAAGTATTCTTAAAATGACTATATTTTTCATGTGTATATTCATAGCCTCGACCATGACCAGAACATTTAATGTGATTTTTTATTACTTCCATAATATAATCTCACATTCACTTCAGGGAATGGAGTAGAGCCAGTGGACCTTTAAAACCTTTTTCACATATCCTTATCACAGAGAACAAAGATTTAATCCTCGTACGCGACATTGTTAAACCTGTCCACAAGGTCCTTTAAAAACCTCCTTTGAGACCAGTAGCCTCGCAGAACGGGATGTCCAGCCAATTATACTTGAATTATATCGAAATTATGTCTCTAATTGAATAATGATTTACCATGTTTGCATTCACTTCAGGGAATTAAACAGATCCAATAATTGCATGGAATAAACATCATGCTTGCATTCACTTCAGGGAATGCCCCATCATTGATAATTGCATGGAATAAACATCATGCTTGCATTCACTTCAGGGAATGCCCCATCATTGATAATCGCATAGAATAAACATCATGCTCTGCATTCACTTCAAGGAATGCCTCCCATAAAACTTTTTAGATCAAGACGAATTTTCGTAACTTGAAATTGGGAGAAGTCTATGGTCGAGTTTTTCGACGAAGAAGAAATATTGCTTTCAAGCAAATATAGACTTTATAATAATCTTCTTGTAATTCAAAATCATCATGATTTATCGCACTTTAAAATTGTATTTTAAAAGATAAAAATAAAATAGAGTTTACCGATATTGAATTTCGTCTCAAAGACAATGATGACGTAGCAAATGAACCAAGGCATCTTCTCATAATCTTTTTTACACCATGTCTCTTTCCAACTCATTTGCATACATGTAAAACTCAAAACACGGTTAAAAGCATCGACTTTTATCAATAGAATAAAAAAATTATTTGAGACTAGATCAAAAAGTATAAAAGTAGTCATAGATCAAGTTGAATAAACATAACTATAATTGATGTGATCAAATTATAAACAACCATAGTTAAAATCAAGCGACATTTTGATGAATATATAAACACATCAAAGTAACGTATTTCTTTTGCCTTTGATTCATATACAAAGTAATTGATACAAATAATAAAGTTTTTTTTATATCTCGAATTTATTCATATAAATTACCATAATAATAATAATAATGATAAAACAAATATATAACAATCACATGACAACACAATCCTTGAATTGAATCAATTATAAATTAGAATGGAATAATAAAAACTTTAAATAAAACTAATATACTGTGTAATAAAATGTTCCAACTTGTGCGCCCAATAGCATTTAGCCGAAATCCTTGAGGGCTTTAATTTGGTTTGCTTTATCAATCCATCTAATGAAGTACGACGATAATTTTAATTTTCGTTAATTCAAGAGTTACTTCAAGTATGAATAAAATAATAATAAATTAAAATAATAACCAAATAATAGATAAGAATATACTAACTTTTGGAGAATGATAAATCAATCATTATATTAGTATATAAATAAGTAAAACATAACATACTTTCCAAGGTAAGCTGAATATATGATAGATGTAGTCACCAATATCAAATTGAAATTCTTTTCGAGAACCACCAACAATAATCACAGTAATTGAGCGAGCGAGATCGTGCTGATAACGTGTTGTGAATAAAATAACGAAGAACAACGAACAAGAATAAAAGATCAAAGAGATGAGAGATGAGAGAGAAAGAGGGAGATTTGTATTATTCTCAAATATAGAATTGTATACAATGTCTTCAATGAATCATCTATCTATATGCATAAGAAGTACATAATACATTAAACTCTAATTCATAGAGATAATATTCCTAATAATAAATAAATCAAACTCCTTTGATAAAGTTCTAATCATGATAGACATCCACATAGATAAATATTCATAACATGTTTCCTATTTTTGGGCCCCCTCTCTCTTAGGGCCCTGTGCGGTCGCTCCTATCACGTCTGTCCAAAACCCCCACTGGTTTGGGGCAAACGATTTCTATTTGCCCCCTAATTATGTTTCTTTTTATGCTCCACACTAAAAAAACACTAAAAAAATTTTAAACCATAACCCTAAATTCCACGTACCCACACTAAAATTTTTTAAAAAGTAAAGTTCTAAACTCTAACCATAAATTCTACATCCTAAACCCTACAACTTATAAAATACGTCATACCTCTAATTCCCTAAACCCTAACCTTAAACTACAAACCCTAAACCTATTTTTTTAAGTAAGGCACCAAAAGGGACATAGTTTGGGGCAAGCGATTTTCATCCGAAAAAGAACAAAATTCCTCTACTCCTAATTATCCCTCTTTCTATGCCACACGGTAAAATAAACATTAAAAATTAAATTCTAATCCCTAACCTTAAAGTTTGCATCCTAAGCCCTTAGAAATACATCATACTCTTAATTTCCTAAACCTTAACTATAAACTCTAACCTAAATGTAATTCCTAAACTTCAAACCCATTTTTTAAAGTGGGACACCAAAAAGAATATAGTTTGGGGCACGATTTCCATCCAATTGAGGAGTATCTAAGCTGTACTCACTACTTAATATGTCTCTGGTACATACGACGCTAGATTGAAATAATCCGTGCTAGCCGGACAGTCTGTGCGTAAGAATACTGATCTCATCTATCGTAAACGTTTAGGGTTGGAAGGGAACTGAAACCGACCTTCTGTCTTACATTGTCATCTGGTTTATGTTAGTGTCTTCAGCTTCATGCGCCACGTAGGAGATCCATTTGTTATGTGAATATGTTTTTGGAGGCATGCAAGAAAGAGGTGGATGACTGTGAGCAGGATGAAAACGACTTACATCGTCTCTTCCGGTAAAGACACTCCTACAACATAGAGATTTAACATTGGACTTCGCTGATCTAATGGAGCTGCGAGGTTAGACATGTCGCCACGCCACGTAAGTTTTTCCACCAATCATCATCATCGTCTCCCCAAATTTAAACCAGTCGTTTTACCCTACACCAATGCTCTTCTGGAAGTATTATTACTCTACACCCACAAAACTACATGATTCATAGGCTAAAAGGAGAAAAATACTAATATAATTGATTCATTTGCTTATACTTTTTTGTTGTTTGCTGCTGTTTGTATCTTAACATGAAGGCTTTGATTCGGAATTATTCTGTTTCGAGATTATGGAGTCTTTTACACAGGACATTCCGCCTACAGCCTGCAGGTTGTAACAAGGGAGCCTTACATTGATTCACCGCGTATATAAATACTCCAGGATTCCACCCAAGTTTTAGTTTTATATAAATAATAAGTTTGATTCATGGCAAAGAGGTTTGATTCATGTTTCCTTGGTGTTTTCTTGTCAATTGCTGCAGCAGCAGCAGCACCAGCACCAGCCATCTACATATTCGGGGACTCGACCCTTGATGTCGGTACTAATAGCTTCATCCCTGGATGCCTTGCACGGGCAGATTTCTACTTCAATGGTATCGATTTCCATCGCTCAGAGTCGACAGGGAGGTTCAGCAACGGCCTTAACACTGCTGATCAGATAGGTAGCTATCTTCATTTTGCTAGCGGAACCGCATGCATTTGTATTTCCTCTGTATTCTTACATATACCAATGACTTGTTCGATTCGTGTAGCGATTCTGCTCGGATTAAAGAAAAGTCCACCACCATTTCTGTACCTTCTCAATGATCCATCAACTTTCCAGCGGAATATACTGCAGGGTGCCAACTTTGCCTCTGGAGGATCCGGTATTTTGAACTCTACTGGACATGCAGTACGTGACTGTTCTGTTCGCCTTTTTAATTCTGTGAACTTCCATGAATGAAAAAAAGTAAAGTTTAAGGCTTGAATTATATATTTACATCTGCAGAAAAAGGTGATATCCTTGGAGGATCAGATCAAACAGTTTTCAACCGTTCGTTCAAACATTACGAACATGACTTGCAGTGACAAAGCGACCGATACGATTCTTTCGAAAGCATTCTTTCTTATCAGCATCGGAAGCAATGACATCTTCGAATATCTGCTTAACCCCGTGCCGCCAATGTCCATACCGGAGTTCAATGCCACCCTGATATCCACATACGAATACCATATAAAGGTTTGATCATGATTTTCCCTTCTTTTAATTAGTTCACTTAAAGCCTTGAACTATACATGCTTTTACATGTCACAGACTCTGTATGAGCTTGGAGCACGAACGTTTGGCATTTTAACCGTTCCACCAATCGGTTGCACTCCGTTTGCTCGAGCTGTCTTCACCGGTAATAATAACTGTTTCGAACCAGCTCAAGAGTTCGCACAAGATTTCTCTTTAAACATGGCGATCTTATTAGACAATTTCAGCTCCCAAGTCCAAGACATAAAGTATTCGCTGGCTAATACGTTTCTGACCACCAGTTTTCTGATGGGAGATATGTTGACCTTCGGTAAGCACTTACTGTTCCCCAACACAAACCTTATAAACAATCTAATCATTTTGACAATCCAATGAACTTTTTTTTATCCAGGTTTCAAGAACATTGCAGCAGCTTGCTGCGGGAATGGAACTTATGGTTGCAACCAGTCGGCCAGCTTTTGCTCGAACCGCGACGAGTACTTGTTTTGGGACCAGTTTCATCCAACACAAAGGGCATCGGAGCTGGCGGCTTTGACTGTATTTGGTGCATCAGAACCACTTGTGGCTCCCATGAATTTCAGCCAGTTGCTGGGGGTTAACATGTAGGATCCACAGAAGAATCTTGCATCTTCGCATCGCTTTCAATAAGCAAGATTATAATATCAACCTTTTTCAATTCAATAATGTGCAGAGAATCTTGTGTATTTTGTACCAAGTGCCGCCCTATTTGTCATGTAATACAAGCTTTTACGAGTATCTTCAGCAACATTTGTTAATTTCGTTTGCTCAAGCTTTAGGTCAATTGTTTGAATCAGATGGTTTGGAACATTCGCCTTAATATTGTTAAATGCAGAAAATGGCTGCTAGTAAGCCTGTTTAAGGTCGCTAGATGAGTTATGCCATGATATTAGGAAAATGAAGGACGTCTGTAAACAGAACCCCATTTACACTATCGAATTCAAAGTGATTACATCTTCAGAAAGTCAAAAGACATTCCTAAGAATATAGGCTCTACTAAGTTCAAAGTTTCGATTTCTCGATTCAGACGAACCAAGCATGTGAATCGAATCAACATACACTGTTGCTAAACATTTTTCAGAACTGCATTGGTAGATTGATGAGCGAAATACTTTTGCCTCAGTTGAACATAAGGGTAACCTATAAATGATAGAAAGTGAGCAGGCTTTGAGAAGGAAAGTACTTCATACCACACTTGCTCATTCTCGTCCAGCTCGATCGAGAACCGTTCTTCCCCAGCCTGATTGCCAGCAAAAGTTCCAAACCATGTTATCGTCAATCAAGCTATCTAATATGCAGCAATAAGCATCAACAGATCATCAGCCATTGCAAACTCAAAAACCACAACTCAGAAGAGTTAAGTACCAAGTACTAACCAATAGGTGACCCTGTAATGTGCCACTACCAAAACCAAATGAGGCAACCCCCTTCTTAGTCTTAGCCCTTTTGTTTTCCTTTACATACACCACTTGGAGAGGCATCATGACCCATGGCAGAAATTCCTTAAGACAAACACAGAACTTCTCCCCAGTTCGGATAGGAGTCGCCGGATCAACAAACGCCCAATCTAACCCAAAATGCCTGCAAACAATACCAAAAAACATAACATATGGCTATGTAAACCTCTAAATGGGAGTTATCTGCATATACTAAAAAACAATGTGCAAAAGCCACAAACCTCCAGTTCTGCAGTGCTGCCTTGCCCTTTTCATAGGTCTCAAAACCAGAACCAACTAAAACCCTTGCATGGTTGATTAAATAACCATCTCTGGAGAGCTCCTTGTCTTCTTTAATGTAGGAAACAGGGTTTGCAGTAGCTCCTTTGTATTTGGTGTCATAATTGAATGTCCCAGACCTGGTGATAACAGACACAAAAAATAGGACAAATTCTCCAACAGAAACAAAGGGAATATACCTAGTTTGAATTGAGAAATCAAGTAGTAACATGATTTAGTACTTGTTAATGCAAGATTTCTGTTGTTCAGGAGAAGGTCGAGTCCAGCTCAAGAAAAACATTTCTGTCAAAAACCATGAATAATATCACCCCCAAAAAACTCGATTAATGAAGAAGCATTTTCCCCCAAGAAAAATGTGAACTTTAATCAGAAAATGAATAAGCTTGCAGATAATAAACCAGAAAAGAGAAGCTTACCTGTTATCCAAGCAATGAAATTGGCAAATTGGACGACAACAGTTTGACTGTTGACAGGAGGATATTATTAAACCGAGCTAGGAGAGAGAAGAGAAGAGGTTGAAAATGACCGATGTGCCCATTACCTCGATGTAGCTGAACCGGGCTTGGCGCTGGGCCTTCTATTCACACATCGGTTCTGCTCAATTTACATCCCACAGAGGTGAAGAACAAGAAGTCAAAATTTTGTTGATTTTATTCATTTTATTTTGCAGGAAGAGATTGTTTTTGTCTAATGCCGACCGATGGATCCATCGTGTTATTTTTATATTTTTTTTATAGTTATCAAATTATCAATTAACGGAAAATTTAAAAAAAATAAAGGAAAAACCAAAAAGTTCAAATAATAAATAGTATATGGACTCAATTTAGTAAGTATAGAGTAAATTTTTAAAGTCTAAAATAGTACAAGGACCTTTCACATATTCAACCTGGGTCGCCCACCTATTGACCCGCCCACGAGGAACTTCAAAAATTCATATTTTTTAAAAAAATAAACGACCAGGTCAGTTATTTGACTCGTGATTTTCCTCAAGTAGTGAGCCCAAGTCTGGATTGTATTTTTTAATAATCATGTACCTGACCCGACATGGTACTTTATATATATATATATATTAAATTATATTTTTAATTTTAAGTTCTTACTATTTTTACTATAAAATTAAATTTAAATCTATAAATTCATTCTATGTTTGTTCTATAAACTTTTAAGTTTTAATTTTTTTTTAAAAATATTTGTTTTAAGTTATCAATATAAGATTTGAATAAGAAAAAAAATCACGATCGAGATTATTTTTAATGCATTCTTTTGGTGATAAAACTGGAAAGTTTTACACTTTTTTAAACCGTTTGATGAATATAAATGGATAATTAAAATAAACAATAAAAATGCGAAGATTATCACAAAAAATAAGAGAATAATCTTAACAATTTATTTACACTCATTTAACAGTTTAAAAAATTATAAAAGTAATTGTATTTTTATATAATGTAGATGGATCTTAACTAGAGATGGCCATAGGTCGGGATTTTGGTCGATCCGCACCCGACCCGAAAATTTTACACCTTCATCTAAACCTGACAAGACCCGACACTTTATGATGTTCCACCCGCACCCGAATTCTAGAATAAAAATATGACTCGACCTAACATAAATAAAAATAATTATTTTTAATTATTATTTGATAAAATAGAGAGTTAATTAAAAAAAATACAAATCAAAAGATAGTATTATAATACATATATCTACGAGACACAAGCCATCAAACGACCCTACTTTATTACAATACATATATCTACGAGAAGCATCTCATGGAGTAGATGGAGGCAGAAGGTGAATCAATGGCCACTGCGGGTGCAGTGTAGACCCTAGGGTGAGGGTGATCGTTCTCCAAACCATAGTCCATCATCGGACGGTACTCCAATTCCTCATCATGATCATACACGAACTCAGGAATCTCGATCTCCTTCCTCCTAACCTGCTCCCACAGGTAATCCACCCTGTTCAGGTATCTCAATTTCCCGTACAACCTAAACCCAATAGCCTCCAATCAGCAGATCATCACTTAACGACGCCGTATTAATGTTAGTAATATTGGATTAGGTGAAATTATGCTTCTGGTCCTTTACTATGTCCAACTTTAAAATTAGGCTCTTTAAGTTGAATAATTTGATACGTTTACTTGTAATATAAATATCATTAATTAATTCAAATAGATAATGCAATCAACTGTTCTGATCAGAATTCTATTACTATGATTTCTTTTTCCTTGAAATGCCTTTTTGAAAGAACAAAAAAAAATTACATCAATGTTTTAGATAAAATCGTTTATATTTAACAACGTTAACCATTTAGGTAAGAAGGATTAAATCTCAAATTTTGAATAGTAGAGGGATCAAAACCATTGCATTATTATTATATTACCCGTCGCCGAAGAGGAGGCGGCCGAAGGTGGCAAGGAAGAGCCGAGACTGGAGGCCAGGGTGCAGAAAGTAAACGGATTGGAGATTATCCTTGACGTTGATGGGAATGGCGTCGTAGATTGATCGGAGGGCTGAGATTCCGGGAAAGTTGTCGGTCCTTTGAACTCCGGTGTGGATGTACAACAACGAGAACGGCTTCTTCGCAAGCCTTGGGAATATATGCTCCTCCAAATACTCCTTCAAAACCTCAACGCTCAAAAACCGAGCTGATCAATCCCCGCCCCCAAAAAAACAAGAGAGTAATCAGAAAAACCGAAATGAAATTGAAACTGAAATCCTATTACAAAGAGGTGGGATACCAGGGAAGGATTTTCCGGAAATACGAAGAATCTTGCGGCCGCGTTTATCTTTGCCCTGGATCTTGAAAATGTCGAGATTCTGGAGGAGGAGTTGTTGATCAGACTCTGGAATTTTAGACGCCATTGTTACTTTTTGGGTTTGTGTTGAAGCATCGATTCAGAATTTATATACATTTGAGGAAATCGAGAGTAGATCCGTTTGTCGTTCTATGTTGAAAGTTTAGGGGAATATTCTAAAGCATCTTCGGATGTGGACCCTGACTCACTCTTCCCCGGGCCCCACCCTGCTGACTGGGTCCTCTCTCTTGTCTGGTTTCATTTTTTATTCATCAGCAACTTTTATTGGTGTAATTCTTCCCCAAATTCCTGTAGTGTTTATACAATTGTAATTTAGTCCTTCTATTTTTATTTTTCAGCAATTTTAGACTTCTCCCATTTAGCAGCTCAAAGAAACAGAGTTCATCCTTCAAAATCTTAGCCAGCGAGAGCAGAACTTCTGTAAGCTGTACAAATGCCAGTGTAGATTAGTCTTCTTATTCATTGAATTCGAACCCGGATAAAGAAACTATAGTCTCTGAAGATGAGGAGAATTACAAAAGGGAAGGTTTCCTCAGCTGGCCATTAATAAATAATAACCCAGGTTGGGAATCCTTTTAAATGTGCATCTGCACATGCCTTGATCATGTTAGTTCCCGTCTTATATCGGTCGGGAAAGCATTCGACGTAGTCCAACAACTTTGCCGCCTCACGTCCAAACATCTGCGTCGGTGAGAGAAATCAAAGCTGATGAAAGGCATACTTATAAAAGAATCAAAGGCACAGACATTCCCATAATAAGTAAAGGGACACATATGATCGGTTCAAAGAGCTGGTGATTATATATGTAATGCGCCTACACTTTGAGAAAATAAGCATTAGATTTGTCCTTATGAGAAGCCAAGTATAATAGGAAAACTAATATTAGGCTGCATCCAGCCATGCCTGCAAATTCTAAATACTCCATAGATGTCTAGATATTGACTGACTGACACAATAGTTCTGTGTTAGTATAAAACTGGACAAGGATTTCTAAGATACTAGCTGCCTTCACATTAGAACTGCTAAGAGAGGAGAACTAAAAGCAAAAAAGCACAAGTTTTTGTTCTTGACAATGAGAGCACCAAAAAACTCGGTTTTCTGGAGGATGTATCAATCATCACATTTTGGGAAACAAAAATGATGAAACTATTGTTGCTATCATCTGGCTCTGCAAATCAACTGAAACCTTTCCTTATAAAACACCCTTCATCCCTCCCTCTTTTTCTCTGGTCCCATTGAAATATGAAATGAAAAATAAAATAAAACTAGCATAACATACGACAGGTCGCGTCATTAAAGATAAAAAAAATAAAAATATATAATCGCATGTCAACGTCTGATTGCACAAGAAAATATTTGTCAACTTCTCTTATGATCCATAGTAAACTATTGGACGACATCAAAGTATAAATAATCACTTTGTTAATGCACAAAGTGGAAGTCAATGAAGGACGGCCGCTTCCCTAATCTCCTCGGTCTATCCCTAAAATTAATCATTCATAGCAGTTTACCCAATAGACAGGAGCTACCAACCATTACAAACGGTTAAATAAAGTTAAGAGTCCAAAAATAAAAGATTAATGTAAAAATGGAGCCCCTTTTAGTGGAAGAATGAGAGGAATTTTTGCCCTGGAGCTCCTATATTAACCCTACCCTTACCTTATAAATAATATGGATGTTTTATCTGGGCGGATGTAGTATAAAAATTAAGGGTGCAATTGACCCCACTTGATCTGTTGGGGTTTGCAGTTTTCAAGAAGGTAATATAAAATTTTCATAAGAAATATTAGATTTCATCCCATTTAATTTGTTGGGGTATGTGATCAGTAAACTTATTGTAGTAGTATGAGAATTCTACATATCTCATACTTCACTTTTAACCCTACTCTATGAAAATTCTAGCTCTGCCATTGTGTTTTGTTAAGATGCGATAGGAAGGTAAGTGTACAGAAAATGAAGAAGATAATGTACCAAATCCTTTTTTATTTAGGTATATCAACCTAAATTAAAAAAAAATGGTATATTTGCTTCTTCTCAACCAGTGCATTGAAGCTGGCTAATGGTTGGTTGAGCTGGGGCTAGGCGTGTTGTAGAATGCTTCAAACCAGTACAGACTGGTGGGGATGGGTCATCCTCCCACGTTCTTAGTCTGACAAGCATTGTTCGGCAAGAAAAAGTAAAACTAAACTAGCACTAATATGGTGCGCACGGCATAACTCCCTCCTTTAAAGCCACCCCCTTCTCCGGAATGGGACATTAAATCTGACCGGCAACATACATAAACAACAAAACCAGCTGAGTTTGCAAACATGGGCACTGCTAGAAACTGGTTCAACACAGTTCGAAAGAAGTTCATCAAATCATCCCACCAAAGAGACATCACCATTCTTCACAGCGGAAATCTAAGCCAGCATCCAATGATCAAAGAAGCTACAGACTTCCCCAACATCTCAGCTTCATCGTTTCAGACAAAAACCTTAATCAGAGAGGACATTGCAGCAATTAAAATCCAGTCAATCTTCAGGGGTCATCTTGTAACTACGTTAACTTGCATTTCCTTTTCCAAACGTTTTAGACATGGTTAAACTTACCTTTTCGTGTTCTGGTTTTGATAATTGAGAATTATAATGAACAGGCAAGACGAGCATATAGAGCGTTGAGAAGCCTAGTCAAGCTGCAAGCAGTGGCGCGAGGGGCGTATGTAAGAAAACAAGCAC
Source organism: Hibiscus tridactylites (assembly GCA_958450335.1). Lineage (NCBI taxonomy): Eukaryota > Viridiplantae > Streptophyta > Magnoliopsida > Malvales > Malvaceae > Hibiscus > Hibiscus tridactylites. The sequence goes on along the minus strand of OY288285.1, from coordinate 68,180,322 downwards.
AAATAGCAATGAATTGCATGCATGCACTTGTCAAGTTACAGGTTAGAGTTCGTGCCCGCCAACTCCTCGGCAGGTACAGTGAGTGACTGCCGGTGTCACCTTCATTTTCCACTAACCGTGGACACCGTACGCTACAGGTTTAGGTCATAACCTTTTCTATTGCAAAAATTTCCGATACAACAATTCATGTACTCTCTTTTCACAAAATTGTAAGCAACATTAGACATTTTGAGTCGTGATCCAGGAATGTGATAATGATGAACTGCATTTTCCAGATCCATTTTACAGATTGCAAAAACAGAAGAAATGAAAAGTCAAGTATTAGGGTTTCACTTAACAGCTTAGAGACGAACGAAAGAGAGAAATTGTAACTTAGGATTGCTGAAAACTGAATCACTCTCCAAATGCACACTGTTGTACTCAATAGCTCATCATTCATAATGATATATATAATACGATAAAATACGGACAATGCAGTCAGGCAATAATACATTTACTTCACAGCATCCTCTTAACTATTGGAGTTGATGGTGTCCCCTCAACATAGATGAGAAAACACCGCCAGATGACTTGCTCATGTTGCGATCCTCCCCCTTATCTGCAACCTCTCGCAATAGTACCATGCTTAGAATTGTTTGATGGGACAAAACAAAAAAGCATTTCATATGAATGTTGTACCTCTTTATCTATTTGTTGAAGGACTTCTACAATTTCAGAGAAGTTAGGCCTCTGAGTTGGGTCCTGCTGCCAGCATCTCTCAAGCAATTCCCCTAGTCTTGGGTGTGTATTCTTTGGGATCGTAGGACGTAGATTCTGAAAAGATCATTAGATTGTTATAAACAAAATATCCTCCTTAGCACAGCCACAGAACAAAATTTCCGTAATTTTGTGTTTATACAAAAATAAAAGTACCTTTTGCACCACACCAACTGCTGCTTGTAGTGGAGTCAAGAGAGAATATGGGAGCTAGCAGTTGCAATGTAAGAATAAATCAGTCATAAAGATATAAAATCTCAAAGTATTCTACCTGTAGATGAAAGAAAGTTTGCCACAGACAAGTATCCACAATCAAAAACCAAAATTCTTCCACATAAAATAACCAGTCTTACTTCTCCTGTCAGTAGCTCCCAGAGTGCTATTCCAAAGCTAAAAACATCTGCCTTGTGATCATAAGGTTTGTGCTCAATAACCTACATTAATTAAGATAGAGCAATGCAATATTAGATTAGAGCTCCTTTCTAGAATTGCAATTCGCGTTTGTGTCAATTAATAGGTATAAAATCTGCAATGCAAGGTGGTGAATCAAATGACGAAAAAGAGTATGATCATTTAGAAGATCATCATATATAATGGGGTAACATCACATGCAAAATGAATTTTTAGTTCTGACACGGAATTAGTCTGAACATCATAACATGTACTTTTATGATCTTGAAGAAACATAATATAGCTAAGTATATTAAAAGATCATCGTAGTAGCTAAACTACTATCATGTAAAGAATACAAAGGAGAAACATAATGTCCAAGAAAAATACATACCTCAGGAGCCATCCAGCGGTATGTTCCAGTTTCAGCTGTCATTACTCCTGAATGAGCCTGCACTCTAGCAACTCCAAAATCGGCAACTTTAACAACCTGTAAAGGACAGACCGATAACTTTAAGACAAATATCATAAATTAATCTATCATACAATTTACAGCATACTATATAATCCCAGTGAAAATTCATAAGGAAAATAAAAACAAAGCGATAGCTTTTAATAGAAAATTAATTAATCGGTGACTTGATTAACAAAACTATCTTACTTGATTCTCATCCATCAAAAGATTGGCAGTTTTTAGGTCCCTGTGGATAATGTTGTTTTGATGCAAATAGTTCATTCCCTTGGAAACATCAAGGGCTACTTTTAGTAGAGATGGCAACTTAAAAACTCCCCTTTGCTTATGCAGATAGTCATATAAGCTACCTCTGGCCATGAATTCTGATAAAGCACAAATATCACTATAAAAAAAACTATCTGTAAAATGAAAGGAAAAGTGTTTATGTTTTTAATAAAGCCACAGAGTTTATCATCATAGAATTAAAGGGATGAAAAGGCATACGCATCCGAATATTTAAATTTTGGTATACAGATGGGAATTCAGACACTAAATTCGTAATGGTAGGTTTTGTGTCAATCGCTCAGTTTGCACTCCAAAGCCAGAATTGTTCCCTTCTACCAACATAATTATAGATAATATCTGGTAAAGATGAAAAACAGCAACACTTAACAGCACCATTGTAGAAGCAAAAGTTTCAAAATTTTATGCACCAAAGAAAAATACTATAGAGCATAGTTAATCATAGCTGGAAAACTAAATTAGATTATACCAGTCACAATGCAGGGGTTTGGAGCTCTTGTACATGCGCCTATGAATTGTACAACGTTCTTATGTCGGATTTTCCTACAAACAGAAAAAAGAAGAAAAAAAAGTTGAAATTCCACTGCATGTGAATCAGCCTTGAAGATAAGTACAAATAAGTCTCAGTCTCCTAGGAATCAAAGCTATGATTAGAACATTAGTTCATTCAATAACAGAGAAGTTCTTAAACTCAACTATGATATGTGAGGACCATGAGATATACAAATGAGACCTGCCACAGTTTTTCTTGTAGTACTTGCACCCAATATATACAAACCATATGTATATATAAATAAATATATATATATATATATATATGGACACATGACATCATTTAGTTCTACTAGAGGCTACTAGGCAAATGCTGGAGTTCAGACTTCATTACAACCACCAATCAAACCAAAAATAAAGAAATACACAGAGCTTTGCAAGAGAACTTAAACGGCAATGTGCATGGGAAATAGATAATATGCAGACTGCAAAATAAATAAAAAATGCCTATTTCAGAGCTATGTCCCTCTGAAACGTTCTAACCCTCCTTTGAGAGCTAACTATCCTATTTTCAACAATAAGAAGCATCAATAATTATCTCCTTTTGTCTTTTTAAGTACCACACAAACAATATTCCCCAGCATAATATTCATTTGAAAATTCACCATGATACGTGGAACTTACAGCAACTAATGATTCAGAAATCCAGAAAGAGGTGGAGCAAAACAATTGAACTAAAATTGTGCAGAACAGTCAACCAGTTGCTTAATAAAATCCATGCAAAACGGGCACTGGTCTGGAAAATTTAGGAACAGAATGGGAAAAATTATTGAGCAATTGCTGCTCAAAATCTTATACGGTGCCAGGCAAGAATCCTACCTATCTGATAGAAATGGAATCATCTGAGATATCAGAAACAGTCACCTGGTCTAGTGTATCAAAAGATTCTGGTATCCCAGGAAAACAGCTGGTAATCCAAGAATCTAGCTCTGATACACTGATGCACGCTAACAAATAATTCCAGAAAATGGTGAGATGATAGGGAAGGCAGAGAAAAGAAGAGCAGCAATTGTAATAGCTTGGAGAGAGGTGAGAGAATCAGATAATTTTTTAATACGAATTTATGGGATTTTGGCTTGAATTTGTATCATGAAACATCCAACTATAGAACACATTGAGAATGCCTATCAGCAGAAGCAACTGGTTCACTTCAAAACAATTAGCATATACTGGCACTCCAACGAACCTCATAATAAAAACTTCCTGAGAAAACTCTCTCAGCAATTCTCCTGTAACCCGTTCAGGCTTGAGGACTTTAATAGCCACTTCTTGACTATAATATGTGCCTCTGTATCTGAAGATGTTAAATGCGATGATGAGTAAGAATTTGTCCTCTCCCTAAGTCAAAAGGTAAAAGAAGCATGCTTGAGGCTGACAAAACTTACAGATCACCATATGACCCAGAAGCAATCTTGTTTTCGATTTTGAGCTGCCTGGAATCAATTTCCCATACATCAGTTCCATCAGTCGGGATTTCAACACAATTGGGTAAGGAAAAGACCCCTTCTTTGACAAGCCCAGTCACAGCAGATATTGAACTCTTTGTCGGATAAGATGTCTCCTGCATCCAAATAGAAACCAATCAAATGGAAGCAGAAAAACAAATAGGCTCTAGTAATCCATAATCAATATGATTGCTACTATGGTCTTACAAGTCATCATCAAGTACAGGGAGTTGGGTCGATCTACAGAAAAAGCAATGAGTATGCATATCTTTGGAGGTCAAACACTATAAAGCTAAAAGTGGAAACCACAATACACCTTTCACTTTCTGAAAAGTTATATTTAGCATATAACCATTTTAATTAAGAACAATAAGTGCCAAAGCTTCAATTTGGATATAATATATACAAATAAATTCTATGCCAACAAAAAGGAAGATTACTAGCCATATTTGGCAACCATTTGCAGCACCAATAGCATTAACAAGGCTTGATTCAACATTAATAGAGAAAGATAAATATGATTTCATTCATGGGCATTGCAATAGGAGTAGTGAAATGAGGGTAACATGCAGGAAAAGCTACCTTTGACTTTAAAATTTCCTTCTCCAGTGCATCTTTGAGCCCCTCGGTTTCCTAAAAGATTAATGAGTTAAACATTGTTTTTTCCAGCCTTAGCAACAAGTATTTGATCTAATTATCAGGGTAAACAAATATAAGAGCATACCTCAAAAGGCCAACCATCAACAACAAAAACATCCAAAGAGTACCCATCAACAGTGGAAAAAGCATGAGCTTCCTGAATGTTCAATCCAATCTCCGCAAGCAAAGAAGTCAACTGTAAAATAATCATCAAAATCTATCATTCATTGCAAGAGAAAGTTTCAACAAAAAACAGACCAAATGGCATCTTTCTGCAACAAGAACATAGTAAAATATATACATAAATTTCAAATCAATCTGACATCATATCATTCCAGACAAGAGTATCATATAACTAGAGGTGTGAACTTTTATGGTAACTTGACTCTCATGTCTCAGCATCAAAGAACTCATGTGTTAAACCAAAAAGTTGTTACCATTTCCTTTAAATTGATCTAGAGGCAGAAAATCAAGAGATGAGAATTATTGTTTCTACAAAAGCTAATGCAAACATAAAGAGCAGTATTCATGGCATCCCTTTCAAAAAGTCAGTAAATGAAGTGTTAAAATTTATCTTATCCTTTTTATGTGAAAATCAATGATTACAATACCAATAATGCTGGCTGCATTATATAAGCGATGAAAGTGAAACTACAGCATCTGTCGTGTTAGGCAACAAAATGAGGATGTGAATATCTATCTGAAATTTATGAGAACACACAGTGGAAGGTATCATCAAGACAAGAGAAGTGGAAACATCAACTACCTGACTGAGGAGTTTTGGCCGGTCAACTGTTGAAAAGGTGATTTCATGCATAGGCCTACAAGATTCCACCTTAGATAATATTATTTATGTAAAATCAAGTTATGCAACTATTAACAAAAATCAGTGGATTAGTTAAAGGGAAAAGGCAAGGCCAATAACCAGAAGAGAAGGGAAAAAACCACTTTGTAGTACGAGACTTAAAAAAGATAGCGCTCAATTCAAATCCTTACCGAAGGCATGAGGTTGAATTCACAGCACTATCTTTATCTTCAGTTGCTTGGAGAGAAAAGGCATCAAAATGAGGTGACGAACCAAAGGTAGGCGGTGGGTGGGTGCTGAAGAAAGACAGAAGTGGACAGCAGGGATACCCAAAAAGAGAACCGTAGTTAAGTTCAGGTCTAGAAAGTATAAGGAGGAAGAGCCTAAAAAGAATCCATGGAAATATTAATTTTAACTACAAGAGCCTTACGGCCCTTACCCCAGTCTATTTGAATGATAAGCACTTTGTGCATCTTCTTTTACAGATGAATCAGAATGAACAGAGTCAGCAGAAGGCGTAGTGGAGACAGGATAAACCTATAGAAGATACCAGAATCAAATAAAATTATTTTAACATTCATCAACAAAATACAAATTGCCAAAGCTAAGCTACATTCAATCTCCAGGATTTCAAGAAGGGTAATAGGGTATATCACAGTCAAGGGGAAACGTCAAATAGAAATCACTTATTATTAAGGTATAAAGAATAGAGATGGCAGACATGCAGAAATGTGTACCTGCACTACTCGAACATCAAAAGCAGGACGATTACCAGGGTCCTCCGCCAGATGCAATAATCTTTTATGTGTAAGCACATCTTCTGCCCGCTCCACATTCACATCTAATGCATATCTATCAAAAGTAACAGAAAACTCAAAACATGAAGACAGAACAACTGATAATTTAGTATAAGGCTATAAGCTCAAGTATTAAACTTTTCATAAAATGAAACAGTACCAATAATTCCGAACTTCATTAACTATACTAATCTGTAAGGATGGTGAAAAAGATGGAAAGAGAAACATTAACTGTTTATATGATTTGATTTGAACTATCTTTTTTTCATGTTTTGTTAACGACAAAATGAATTCTCTAAAAGAAAGAAAGAAAGGATCATGAATCTTAAATCTAATTTACCCTTCCAATCATCAGCAAGACAGCAAGCAAACAATCATTTTAAAGGGAAAGAGGTGCAGAATCGAGCAGAAGCAGAAAGCTAGGGTTAGACGTAGTACCGAGCAGGGAGTCGATTGAAATGAAGCCAGAGCTGATCATCGAAGCCAGGCAGATTAGCTTCCTCGTAATTAGACTCCTGAATACGCTTAAGCACCTCGTTGTAAACGTCAAGCTTTTGCCTGTGATGTCGAGGATTCGCATGGGCCAAGGAGTCCACAGCTCTACTCCCGCAGCTCTCAGTGTCCTCTTCAATGGCCATTGGAGAGTGTCGCAACAACCACTTCCGCGAACCGAAACAGATTTCACAGAAAGAATGGAGGACTCAAATATTCAATTAAATAAATTAGAAGAAAACGAAATTGAAAAAGAAACGGGCTAAGCTTCTTATTATATTTGATCTACCGGGGAAAACTCGGAGAGGAACAAGAAAATGGAGAGAGAAGAAACGAGATGAGACAAAAGCTCCAACCGGAGGTGAATAGGATTGAAGAGTAAAAGATGACTAAATTACACAAACGGCCACTAAACTATTCATGAAAAAATAAAATGGTCATCAAACTATCAAAAAGTTATATAATAGGCATTAAACTTTGATTTTTGTTATAAAACGGGCAGTGAAAGGTGACAGTTAAGAAAATATGTATAATAGCACATTTAATCATCCAAATTTATACATTCAATCAATTTAGTCCTAATTTGTTAAAATTAATGAATTAGATGAATGTCACCATCTAGTTGGAGGGAAAATATTAAATTATTTCTAATTAAAAAGGATCAAATTGAAGCAATGTGTAAATAATGAAGGTTAAATTCATTATTTTTAAAATTAGAATTAAATTAATTGAGTGTGCAAACTTTAAGGACTAAATGTATTATTATACATATTTTCTTAACAGTCAAGTCACTCCTTTAACAACAGTGATAATTTCATAATAAAAATTAAATTTTAATGCCCATTATATAACTTTTGAAAGTTTGATGACCATTCTATTTTTTTACGAATAGTTTAGTGATCATTTATGTACTTTATCCTAAAAAAATTTAGTTAGTTATATTATATTATTCAAATTTTATTTGACTTTTTATTTAATGTAAGTCGGAGTTTATGAAAGGGAAAACTACACCGGTGGTCCTCAAATTATTACCATTTTTCTATTTTGGTCCCTAAACTATGTTTTTCGGCAAAACCGTCCCTTCTGTTACATAGTTCTCCTATTTTGGTCCCCCGGTGTTAAATAGCTAACTGTTTTGCTGACGTGGCATTTTTTAAATATTTTTTAATCATTTCTCTTCCCTCTTAAAAAAATGCCACGTCAGCAAAATCGTTAGTTATTTAACGCCGGGGACTAAAACAGGAGAACTATGTAACAGAAGGGACAATTTTGCCGAAAAACATAGTTTGGGGACCAAAATAGGAAAATGGTAATAGTTTGGGGACCACTGGTGTAGTTTTCCCTTTATGAAATTTGAGTCGAGTTGAATCATTGATTCTAATTTGATTAGTTATTTTTTTAACTTATAATGTTATAGTACATATTGATTCTATTTTGAACGATTTTTTTAATCAAATAAAATGCAAAAGGTGAGAGACTAAATTAAAAAAGAATAAATTTATTATTAAAAAATATAAATTGAAGTTACATAGATATAGTGGAAGGTGCGTTTCAAATTTAGTCAAAAGGGACTTAAAATGAAGAAGGAATTGAAGAAATGAGGAATCATACAAAGTTTGAGACTAAATTGAAAAGAATAATAAATTTGTTTTCGGAAAGGGAAATGAAGCTATATAGATATCATACAGTGGTTTAGGTTTTTAGGAGCATGTGGTTTAAATTTAGTCAAAAATTAATTTAAAATTAAAGAGAAATTAACGAAATAAAGAAATCATTGATTAAATCGCAAAAAATTTAATTTAACTTTTCGAGTTAAAAAATCTGAGCTTATCTCAAACTCGAAAACCGTCTCATTAATTCGAATTTGATTCAAATAATTCAAATACATTGAGTTAAAAATAAATAATTTTTCGAATCAAGTTATACACATCTCTAGTCGTATAGTCATATGTATCTGCGTCCTCATCTAATTTAAGGTTTCTTGGTTGAAAGAAAAGTCAATTTTGGGTTTGGTATTTGGGCCCATCTTATAACATTCAGCATTGTTTAATATAAATTGAGAAAATATATGATGCACTCCGATAGAAACATTTTGTTTCTATAAGTACCCTAATTTAAGAGATTAGTGATCTAATTTAAAGTTTATAATTTATAGGTTTAGGGTTTTGTAGTTAGAATTTAAGGTTTAGGGTTAGGTTGTAGGGTTTAGAAGTTAGGGTTTAGGTTGTATGGTAATATGTTAAGGATTTAGGTTTTACCTATAACCCTGAAATTCTAACCCTAAACCCTAAATTCAAACCACATTCCTTAAATTCTAAGCACACAAACTTAAACCCCTAAAGTATGAACCCTAAACTAAATCTTTAACCCCTAAAATTAAGACACTTGTAGAAATATTTTATTTTCACCGCCAGTGCATGATATAATTACTCATATAAATTAGGGATAATGTTCATATTTTGATAAAATGTTGAATGTAATATATGTACTTTTTAAAATGTTTAATGTAGAACCTATATTTTAGTAAAATGTATAATGTTGTTCTTACATTTTTAAAATGTTTTAACGTGGTGTATGTACTTTGATAAAATATCTGATGTAATATTTGAACTATCATTACATGATTATTATAGTACATGTGAATTTTCGTTGATTGATATAACACTTACTGGCGGTATTAACTAGGGGTGTTCAAAAAAATCCGATCCGATTGATCCGATCGATCCGATTCGATTATCTGTTGATCCGATCCGAAATTTTGGATATCCGATCCGTTTTTTATTTTTCGGATAATTCGAATCGGATATCCGAAAATTTCGGATCGGATACGGATAGTGGTTTTACATTCGGATCGGATATCCGATATCCGAAAATTCAATTTTTTTATAGGTATAAATCTTATCATATTCGATATTTTTACTTGTTATATATGAAAAATTGAAATTTCTTGATACAAATATTGTTATATTCAATAATTTATTAATTTTTATATTCGAAAACCTAAAATTTTCATGGATAGAACCATTAAATTAAAATAATAATCAAATAAATTCATAAATTTCGGATATTCGGATATCCGAGTATCCGATCCGAAAATTCGGATATCCGCATTTTCGGATATCCGGTTTTTTCGGATCGGATACGGATCGCTATTTAGGTGATCCAAATTTTTCGGATATCCGAATTTTCGGATCGAATCGGATCGGATATCCGAAATGAACACCCCTAGTATTAACCCATGTACCTTGATAATACATGTAATGATAGTTTAGGTACTATATTAAATATTTGACAAAGTATGAGTATCATATTAAACATTTTAAAATTCTCTTTCTCATCTTTCGTAAAAATGGAACGCGCCTTCACGCGCCCTCACTTCTCCTCTCCAACCCTTAGCCCTGAGCCTCTGTTTTTACTGCGATCTTCTTATCCAGGTGTGTGTTGCTTGGCCTTGGTGGCGGGAGGCTTCTCTCGTCGAAAGGTCACCGGACAGCCGGCTCTGGAAGACGAGAAAGACTGGTGGTTTGCTCATGGAGCAAAGGCAACGGAGACAGGGAAAGGAGGGTGTCTCGCAAGTTGGTGCCTGGTACGGCGCCGCTGTCCATCGGAGCTAGGCCCCCGATGCCTGAGTCTTCGAACGTCGGTGATGAAGCCATCTTCCCCTTACCGCTGTCTCAACTCTAAACGCGTGAATGACGCTAAGAGGTGCCCCGACTGTTTCTGTGAGCATTTGGAGAGTGTTCTTAGCATCCTTCCAGAAGCTATCGACCTCGGTGACGATACTGGCAACTTCACGTGTATTTTGTCGGCCGAAGATCTTGTGGACGGCGGAGTTTGGCTTGGTAGCCTCGTCTGGAAAATAGGTTGGGCTGCCGGTTTTGACTCCGCGAAGACCGCTTTGCTGCCACCGAGCGGATGGCCTCTCGGATCCCGGAACGAGGTTGGGTTACCGGCCGGAAATCACCCAGTTTCAGCTCAGGGCGTTCCCTGCAAATGGCCGACCGAGAAGGGCAATATGATAGGGGCATTTTCGTCCTTTTCCATTATGTCTAAAGCCTTTACTTTTTTAGTATTTGCTGACTTCTTGCGCTGGACCTGCGTTGATGTATCTCTGATGCAGCTGTACGAATCCGGATTTGGTGGGATTGTCTTTTTCACTCCTCGGTTCAATCCAAGCCAGGCCTATAAGAGTTATTTGATTTATGTTTTTGTCTCTTCCCCGATTTGGTGTTTCGGCACAGATTTCAAGCTTGGTGGTCCAGCCTACAGGAGGTATTTGTCTCAAGGGTTTGCAGTCCTAGACTTTTATGTGGAGACAGTTTTTATGCTTTGGGAAGAGAGCCTTGAAAAACTTTCCTTAACTTCTTCAAATGTGTTTGATCTTTCACTGGATATTTTCTGTTTAAAAAAGTTGGGAGTCAAATTTAGTGAGACCCATGTGTTGTTCTTCAGTCTCTCCCCAATTTTTTATCCTGTGGATTATGGTTTTCTGGATGAAGCTGAGCTTTGGAGTTTACGCGGTTTATGGCGTTCGATGATTATTCGGTTTAAATGGGATCCGGGCGGTTTTTTCTCGTCTTTTAACTCCCGACGCATTTGGTTGATAGGGTGGGACCCAGGGGGCTTCTATTCTCCGTTTATGTTACGTCTGTTATGTTCTCTTACTGTGGCTGATCAGCTAGGGTCTCATGTTCTCGCTTTTTTGGTTATCCTTTTGCCTTGGAGGGGCCAGTTTTCTTTGTTTTTTATGTGTTCTTCGGATGAATTTCGTGTCGTGTTTAAGCACAGGTTGGTTTTAGGCTTGCCTACATTCAGCTGTCTCTATTGGTGGTTTACTGAAGCTAGTGCCTTGATAAGGACCGGTCTCTGCAGACCGGAAGCCTGCCTCTGGATAGAACTCTCAGGCGCTGCTCCGGTGAGGTACCCGCCGTCAGAGACGAGGATGTTATTTTCTGGCTTAAGTAATTATTCCAGCCGGCTTTTTGCTATCGCCATTGGAACCTTCGATATCGATGTTGGTTTTGGCTATCTTTGCACCCAGTGCTTGGGTTTTGCGATTTCTGGCACGAGACCTCCAGTTATGTTTCGTATGTTTTTTAAGTTTTCGAGCTGTTATGCTTTGTTTCTCCTGCCTGCTTTCCTTTGTTCTGTTCGAAGGTTACCCTTGGCTGTTCTCGGTTATGTTGCTAAGGGTGAACCGCTTTTGTTGTATGTTTGTCCCTTTTAAGTAATGGAAGTTATCTTTTGATCAAAAAAAATATTAAACATTTTAAAAGTAAAGATATTGTACTAGAGATTTTGTTGAAGTACAAATATCACATTAGACTTTTTAAAAGTACAAGTACCACGTGAGACATTTTATTAAAGTATATATGTCAAATGTGATGTTATCCCTCTAAATTATAATGCAATTTGGGTTAGTTTTGGTTAAATTCTATCATCAAATCATTGTACTATAAATAAATTATGACTTTAGTTTCTATACTATAATTTGGTCAATTTTGGTCCTTGTACTCTTCAATTTGTGAATTTCAATCCTTACACAAATTATACATTTTCAATGTGACTGATTTACAAAGATATAAAATGATCAAATTAAAGAATAATAACAAAATCTACATATATACATTGTATAAGAACTAATAACAGAATTTAACTTAACATATTTAATTATTTTTTATGTATGCTTTTATTGAATTAAAAGTAAAATACAAAAGAACTCTACAAATGTCTAAGTAGAAAAGTAGATGATATTTTACTAAAAATACGAATTTAAATTATTTTGTTTATAAAGTATTTGTGTATTGTCAAAATGTTCCACAAATCAAACCAACCTCTACGCTTATGACAACCAAAACTCCTCATACCCAGCTGAGTAGCAAGAGAAAATCGTGCGCAACCAAACTACGAAGACTGATCCACCCCACCTTTAGTTAGTACATTCTCTATTCCATTTGTCTTCCTCAAAACATTATGAAAGTAAACGTAAGACATGATTAAATAAGTAGACCTGACATACAACGAGTCGATTCATCCACGTTAAACTTTAACGTACCATCCGAAGGCGGGCACCAACACTGCCTTTTTAACTCGAGGCAAACGTAACTATGGGCATTTCGACCATTGTGATTCCAAAACCAACATCATCCGCTTTTGATTAAAGTTACAAGAACTAAAAAATCATATTATAATATAAGAATTAAATTAACAAGTAACAACTTACTCATAATATAGGGACGAATTAAAAAATCACCTTTACTTTTCTTATTCTTGAGTGCTCTCCCCTTTATTGATAAAAATAGTTAAACAAAAGTTTAAACAGTATTGTTCATTTTTTTACTGTGATTTAAAAATATCGGATGATTAACAATGAAGTCTTAAATTATAGTTGTAATTGTTTAAATCGTTATTACAATTATACTTGTAATTATATTTATCTTTATTTTTTAAACCAAACCATATTACAAATTTAAAAAATTACAAAAATAAGATTTCAACCCTAAACCTTAAAAAATCCAATAAAACATCGAAACCATTGCTGTTGTATACTTTTAAAAGAGATGAAATGATTAATTTCTCATTATAAATATAATATATTAAGAATAGATGGTGGAGAGTGAACCAAATCCCACCGTGTACATACTTCATTACCATACTGCTGAGAGGAGGGTGAGATGGAATCCACGTATGTAGATCACAACGTGAGAAACTGTACTAACTGGAACGGGCCTAGGGAAACTGTGCTAGTACAGACCCCTCCCCTCAAAATTTAAAATTAGAATATGATTTAAGAAAAATCATATTCGAACATAAACTCGAATATGTACACGGTGGGATTTGGTTAAAGAAGTATGTTCGAGGTCAGGTCGGGTATCGATTAAAAATAATAATCAAGACCTAATCTCATTATTCGAGAAAAATCGCGGGTTGGGTACCTGGCTCATTCAGGTAATCTTTTTAGAAAATCATCTGATTTTGAGGGTTCGGGTCGGTGGGTTTACGAGTCAGGTAGTTCGAGTTGGGTATTTTAAACACCCTAATTAGTGGATCACTTTTTAAATTAGAGTCGGGTCACTCAGTTCTACATTATATATATCGCATATGAAAAATATAAAAGAAATATATATGTGTATTGTACGTGGTTATAGGAAACCGTTTAAACTAGGACTAATTAGTACCATAATATTATAAATGTTTACAATTAAATTTGAACATAAACTCAAACAACTTAACTTGACTCGAATTTCATAAACTCGATTAGCTGAGGAGTTGAGGGAAAATATTTAGCCTAAAGTTGCTGAATCTCAATGCAGGGCATGATCATAGATAACACGTCTAGATTAGCACTATAAACTGATTACAAAACCAGTAAAGCCGAGGCAAGGACTTGTAGCACACACGGTGGAGGAGAACAAACCTTTGTGGTGGCATTTAGAAGTATGAAAGAGTACTAAGATATTGGCACGGCTCAATCAGATTCAGACCAAATACTCCAAAAATGCTTTCAGGAAGTGGTCACGTCTGAGTGAACCAGGCCAATATCGAAGTCACTGTTCCATGTCATTTTAGACCACAAGGCATAAAGCTAGAGATCAATGAAGGATCAAACAGAAAAAGAAAAAAAGAGTGAAGAATATCTGGAGGGACATTGAAGAAGAAGAAGAAGAAATGAAAAGAGAGAAAGTTTTGAAGGGGAATGGTAAGAGTAAGAATGTCTGGGTGGGGAGGGGATTTAAGAGGGTCTGGCACTGCACCAGCATTTAAAGCCGCTACTACCAAACCAGAAGTTGGGCCACTGCATTTATATCCATATTATTCTCCCTCCATGTTTCCTTTTTCTTATGGGGCACCCCCACTAGCTGATATAGCTAATAGCCTAATATCATCGCATGCATACATATTGTCACTGGGTGTAAGTTTAAACCTATCAAACCGTGCGGACTTAGACGATGTTCTCTAGACAAACGCTTAAATCAGCTTGATTTCTGCCCCCGAGAGAGCAAATTTGGGAGTGAGTTGGTGTGATGGTAAGATATGATCTGTCTGGTTGGGGTGAGAGGCAGTAATTTACAGAAACGGGTAAAGCAGGGTTCCAAAGAGGGGGTTAACTGAAAAACTGTTGAGAAGGCGAGCACATCAATTGGGTTGGTGGTAGTTATAAGGTGAAGCAAGAATTCAAAGGTACAGAGAGGCCATGCCTTGATGGTGATACTCTCTGCATTGCCGAACCAGAAAGACCACCATCATTAATAAAGGAATCTCTCTCTCTCTCACCTAAATTAATAGGCAAGTCAACCACACTGTTTTTGGACATTGGATTTGGCTGTATTTAATTCATTGGACATGTCAGTTGATTAAGATCATTTGGTTTTATTATTTACAAATCTTAACCAACAAATGGATTTGCTGATTCTCTTAAGAGATAGTTGGTAATGGCCTTATTCAAGAACAGAAGATCAATCAGATATTTAATACCTAAAACAAAAAGGTATTACCTTGAGACTTTTCCTCAACTGAGCCAATTTAGTTTCTTTATCCAAACCCTTTCCATAAACTGCCCACCTGGGATTCTTAGGAGCCACACCCTCACTCGAGGATGACAGATTCGTTGCAGCCTCCTTCGACTCTTCCTCCTTCTCCTCCTCCTGCTCCATTTTCACGGTAAAACCCGAAGGCTTATCAAGAACCACCGGTGTCAACTGAACCAATTTAGTTTCTTTATACCTCAAACTCCAACTCCTGCACCATTTTCATATATTCATCACTTCTATGACATGGCTCCATTGCTCGGGAATCAAATTTTCGGCTTCAATTTCCACTGCTTGCTTATTCTTCTTCGGTTTCACTTTAGCAAATCTTGTGGTGGTATGGGGATTGTCAAACCCGGAGTCAGCTTGGGAGACGAGGGTCTTCAAGGATGAAGCAACCGTCGATGGCACGTTCTTCTCCATCACTAACGGCAGCGGAGGCGTCGTCGCTTTGGGCGGATGAGATTTTGGGAGACAGGTTTTAGGAAGGTTGGAGGGAGAGGGCAACGGCATTGCTTCCCTACTGGTTTGCTGTTTTCTTCTATAGCTTTAAGCACCAAACAATCATTTGATTACCCTCGTCGGAAGATGAGGCTAAAGAGACTACGGTGAAACCTATACACCCTAAATTCAGTTAATTTTTTTTTCCAATGCAAAATTTGATTTATTTTGATTATAAAATTTTAATAACTTAAAACACTTCCAACGTACCTCTAATACAAGCATAAAATAAATTGAACCACAAATAAATCAAACCTAAAGGGATTAAAACTCAACCAAATGAATCCGAATCTTAAACTGAAACCAAGACAACCGGCCAGTAGTTTTCAAGTATCGAAAAATGAAATTTTTGAGAAAATATTTACCATGAAGGCGGGAACCTAAAAGCCAGTTGACATGAATTAAACAGAGTTCAGAAATCATATTCATAATTTCCATACAAAACTGGTTCGAGATCAGTCACTTGCCTTACCAAAGTTTAATAGATAAAGAAGAGAAAAAAGCTGCAAACATATTAACCTTGAAGATCTGTCCAAACTCCAAACTAGTTAATACATCAACACTAACAAGACATAACAGGCTCACGTCTCTTCCCTCTTAGAGATTGCTTCCAACTGAAGCGCTTCACCTAGAGCCACGAGAATAAGGTGGCGAATAAGAGCGGTCCCTCCTTGATCTTCCACCATGAGGGGAATATCTTGGAGAGTACTCACGACCTCGATATGGTGACCGCCTTGGAGATCGACGATACCCATAGTCATCACGACCACCACGATACCTGCCACGGTCACCACGGTCACCACGTCCACCTTTCCCCCCCAATACAAGAACATAAAAAACATTAGTCACAGCATCTTCAATTCATTGCATCATGTTTTCTAACAAATAAATTTATTTAAAAATATCAGGCTTACCATAGTCTCTGGTATTTTTCAGTCCAAGATAATGCCCTGGCGTTGGGGTCCTTGGCCGTTTCCTACGTGACTGAAAAGAAGACAACACCTTAATAATAAACTAGGCAAATACTGGGTTAGCATCATCAAAATGGTTTAGGATCTACATCATTATGCATTTTTTAGAAAAATCAATTCATCAAAAAACTAACATGCTACTCTGAAAAGGGGAAAAACTTCATTTGGAAGATCACCTGGAAGGTGAAAAAATGGCCATTGAAAGAAAGGGAAGAAGAAAAGCATGATACACATCCGGACAGGACACAAGTATCGCCTATATTATATAAATGCCATATGCAATATACCATAAAAGCCTGACTATAAAGTTGTTGTATTGGCCGTTGATTAGTTGAGAGTTGAAAGTGAATGCTGAGGTTGTATAGTTGTTGGGCAAAATAGTTGCTAATTTAGTTGATCACATGTATTTTCAAGCTGTTTTAGCTGGCCATTGATCAAGCTTGTTTGACTTAAGTTGAGATGGATGATCTCATCATCTGTGATTGCTGCCAACATAGCTGACACAATACTGTTCTGAATATAGCCAGAAAACCTCCGGTTAAGAAGGATGATAAACACACAAAAAGATAAACTCTAAACAACAAGGATAGAATCAGATTACCCTCTCCACAGTTATGTATCGACCCTCTAAAACTGATTGGTTGAGGTACTTGATGCAGCGGTTGGCATCTTCAACACCGTCCATGGTAACAAAAGCAAAACCGCGAGAAATGCGTGTGCGAGGTTCAACGACCAGAAAACAAGATGCCACCTTCAAACAGAATCCACTCATTAATCATATTATTGAGATGGGATAGTAGCATTAAAATAATGAAAAAAAAAGAACCCGGAATTTTGAGTAAATAAGAGAAAACCAACCTTCCCCTCCTTGGAGAAATGCTCTTCAAGGTCCCTCTCTGTGACCCTCTGAGATAGACCAGTCACATAAAGTGTGTTTCCAGGATTTCCATCTACAACCCTGAACAATAAATCCAAAAGGACCTAAATAAGTACATAAATAAAGGGGTGTTTGAAAGTCCAGCATTAAAGTAAGACAAATACAAGATATGGTAGTATAAGCATGAATATTGCAGTTCAAGTCACAACCACGCAAAGGAAAACAATGCCAAAATCAAAACTAACCTGCCACGACTTCTTGACCTTGACCTGGATCAGGGGAAAAAGAGCCAAAACAAATCACAATAATTTTTTTACAAAAATGAAAAGCAATACTTCACAAAATGAATTGAAATCGAGCAGGTGGACAACAGACCTGCCACGACTGCGAGACCGGGACCTGTGCCTCGGCCTCGACCAGGAGCGGGATCTTGACCTAGGTCTAGATCTGGATCTGGATCTTGACTGTTCTCTCCATGGAGAGGGAGACTGAGAATTCCTGATGCAACCAACAACACATTAGATGAAGATGGAGATTGATGAAACAACTGAATAGAGGCTTTGCAAAATCGTGGACGGCTCGATATAAAACCAATCCCCAAAATTCAACGTTGTAAGAAATAAAATATCTTCATTATTTGAAGGAAAAATGAAAACAATTTACAGCATCAAAACTGATACTGTTTGGATCCCTCACAATGAAGCTCATTAAATCCCTAAATCATCCCGACTTGTTCAATCTAGGGTTTCACGATAACTCAGTCGAAACAAACGAGGAAAAAACGCAAGTACTACAGCCACAGATCAAAAAGCAAAATAAAATGATGAGAAACGAAGCTAACCTTTTACGAGGGGAATCCGCCTGTTCCATAACAAAAACGAATTCAAATCGAGGAATTCTAGACAAGCTAAATTAAAGGCAAACGCGAGAGAACGAAAGAGATAAAGATCTTACCATGTTTTGACGAAGAGAAAGGGAACCCTAGAACGCGAGATTGGGAGAGAATCGGGAAATTTTAGGGTTTATAGGCGCAGTCGCGCAGAGAAAGATGGGAAGGTCAATTAAATGTCGCCTTCATTATACGAACAGAGAAAATGTTGAAGTTTTGGATAAACGAATGATATTTTAGAGGAGAGATTCAATGCGGGTGACTTGAGATAGAGCTCACCTGCACCGCCACCGTTTTAAAAAGGGTAAACTACTGCAGGGGTCACTTATGTTTAGCGTCTGTACAGAGTTAGTCACCACTTTTGAAAAGTGCATATTAGTAGTCTTCTACGTTTTCGATGTGTAAATACTTGGTCACTCCGACGTTAACTTCGTTAGTCCCCTAACGGATTGCTGATGTGGCGAAATTAAAATAAGGATAAATTACTGCAATAGCCATTAAAATTTATCTCATGTACATTTTTTCTCCTCAATTTAAAAAAGTAAACATTATAGTCACTAATAAAAATATTTCTTTATAATTTCACCCTTAAATTTTTAAAAATTCATTTTTCAATCCTAAAACTTTACAATCAATTAACACAATAATATTATAAATGCTTAGATGAAAAATAGGTGCCCAAAGTATACCCTTTGAAACTTAGGTGCCCAAATTGCTCCTATTTAATAACTCAAACTTAAAAATTTAGTCCACTAACTACTAAAAAATTCGAGTTATTGGAATTTCTATTTTATAATTCAAACTTTATTTTGAATTTTTGAGTCGAGTTTATGAAATTATGAGTCGAGTATTTTCACATCAAACCAAAAAAATTAATTTTTTCGAGTCAAGTCGAGTTATTGGAATTTCTATTTTATAATTCAAACTTTATTTTGAATATTTGAGTTGAGTTTATGAAATTATGATTCGAGTATTTTCACATCAAACCTAAAAATTTAATTTTTTCGAGTCAAGTCGAGTTATTGGAATTTCTATTTTATAATTCAAACTTTATTTTGAATTTTTGAGTCGAGTTTATGAAATTATGGGTCGAGTATTTTCACATCAAACCTAAAATTTTAATTTTTTCGAGTCAAGTCGAGTTATTGGAATTTCTATTTTATAATTCAAACTTTATTTTGAATTTTTGAGTCGAGTTTATGAAATTATGAGTCGAGTATTTTCACATCAAACCAAAAAATTTAATTTTTTCGAGTCAAGTCGAGTTATTGGAATTTCTATTTTATAATTCAAACTTTATTTTGAATTTTTGAGTCGAGTATTTTCACATCAAACCTAAAAATTTAATTTTTTCGAGTCAAGTCGAGTTATTGGAATTTCTATTTTATAATTCAAACTTTATTTTGAATTTTTGAGTCGAGTTTATGAAATTATGAGTCGAGTATTTTCACATCAAACCTAAAAATTTAATTTTTTTGAATCAAGTCGAGTGTTGCACTTCCCTACATATAATTTTTAATTTTAATCCGCCGACGGTGACGGAGATCGACGATGGCCGATCGGGAAGGTGAACAAGCAACAGTAGACTTGACTTGATTTGAAGTTTTTCTTGGGACAAACATGGATTAAAATTAAAAATTATGTGTAGGGAAGTGCAACACTCGACTTGATTCGAAAAAATTAAATTTTTAGGTTTGATGTGAAAATACTCGACTCATAATTTCATAAACTCGACTAAAAAATTCAAAATAAAGTTTGAATTATAAAATAGAAATTCCAATAACTCGACTTGACTCGAAAAAATTAATTTTTTTGGTTTGATGTGAAAATACTCGACTCATAATTTCATAAACTCGACTCAAATATTCAAAATAAAGTTTGAATTATAAAATAGAAATTCCAATAACTCGACTTGACTCGAAAAAATTAAATTTTTTGGTTTGATGTGAAAATACTCGACTCATAATTTCATAAACTCGACTCAAAAATTTAAAATAAAGTTTGAATTATAAAATAGAAATTCCAATAACTCGAATTTTTTAGTAGTTAGTGGACTAAATTTTTAAGTTTGAGTTATTAAATAGGAGCAATTTGGGCACCTAAGTTTCAAAGGGTATACTTTGGGCACCTATTTTTCATCTAAGCATTTATAATATTATTGTGTTAATTGATTGTAAAGTTTTAGGATTGAAAAATGAATTTTTAAAAATTTAAGGGTGAAATTATAAAGAAACATTTTTATTAGTGACTATAATGTTTACTTTTTTAAATTGAGGAGAAAAAATGTACATGAGATAAATTTTAATGGCTATTGCAGTAATTTGTCTTTATTTTAATTTCGCCACATCAGCAATCCGTTAGGGGACTAACGGAGTTAACGTCGGAGTGACCAAGTATTTACACATCGAAAACGTAAAGGACTACTAATATGCACTTTTCAAAAGTGGTGACTAACTCTGTACAGACGCTAAACATAAGTGACCCCTGCAGTAGTTTACCCTTTTAAAAATTAGACCAACTAAACAAATGGATTGGACAAATTTTCATATCCAAATCTGTACATTCCTTTCTTGTTGCATTCTTCTTTTTGGGGCCTTTCTGTTTTATTATTATTAACAAATTAGTAATATATGGTTTTAAAAATAAAGAGCTAATTGTATTATAAGTTTCTAAATTATGATATTTATTTTAAATTAGTTCTTAAATTTTAAATATTTTAATTTTATCTTCAAACTATGATTTTCATTTTAAATTGGTCTTTAAACTTTTGAGCATTCCAGTTTCATTCCCAAATTATGACTCTCATTCTAAATTGGTCTTCAAACTTTTTGAATATTCTAATTGCATCCTCAAATTGTTGTTTATATTGCATCATATTATTACATAATACACATTAGTGTTTAATGATAATTAACAATTTTTATAATGATTTTATTAACATAAGACATGATTAGCACATATTGATAATTTGGAGAAGAAATTAGAATGTTTAAAAAGTTTGAGGACCAACTAAGAATAAGAGTCATAGTTTGAGGATGAAACTGGAATGCTCAAAAGTTTGGGGACCAATTCAGAATAAAAGTCATAATTTGAAGATAAAATTAAAATATTTTAAAGTTTATGGACCAATTTAAAATGAGTGGCATAGTTTAGGGGCGTTTGGTGCAATTAACTCAAAGATAAATAACAAATTAAAATACTATACATGTTTTGTAACATCCTAAAAATTAGCCTAGAAGATTAGGGAATTTAATTAAGTAATTAGATAAATTATTAAGATTAATTTCTTAATTGAGTTTAATTAGAATTAGGTTCATAAGGACCAAATCGAATTTTGAAGTAATTGTTCAAGAAAATTCGGTCAATATGCCCAATGACCAAACCGAATGAGAAAGAAAATATAAGGCTTGCATGCTAAAATTGAAATGCATGAATTAACACTTGAAGTAATATGAAATCATAATATATTTAAGACTTTATATATGATTAAGTAGTATTATTAAGGATGTTAATTAAGGAATTAGTTGAGACATGACTTAGTTGTCATATCTCATTTAATTTGTCCCCTTCCCTTTCTTACTTTCCTTAGCCGGCTACCCTAAGCGAACTCACCTAGCTCAATTGCTCATTCACACCAAAAACATAAACACTAAACTAAAGAAAAAATCTGGGAGCTTTTGGTGAAGAGGGTAGAAGAGCTTGCATGGTGTTGGAATTTCAATAAATCATATGTTTTAATGTGTTTAGAAAAACATGAAGAAGATGTCTCTAGATGTGGCTGCTGGAAAATTTCTAAGTTTATAAGAAACCTTAAGAAATTTTAAAAGAGATAAAAGCTTATGAACATGCATGAAGTTATTTTGACAGATTTGACAAGTTACATGACATGCAACTTTAGAAAATCATAGAAAATTCACTAGTATAAGATTAGTGCTGAATTCTTGATATGTTCTACCTTGATATGTCTAAAATGCTAGAAAAATTTTAAATAGGAGTTTTGATGGCTGTGGTAAAATCTAGAAAACACATTTTGAACAGCATGCAAAACTGTCCAGCAATGCTTCTAGCTGGACAGTGAATTTTGTAAAATTGTAGAAAATAATCTATTAGGAGTTTCGATCTGAATTTTTGATATGTTGAAATTGAGTATGTTAATTGAATTTAGGAACAAACGGTGTTCGATTTGGAGTTGTGTACAGGAAATACGAAATGAATTAAATTAGGTGGTCCGAAATGTGTATAAATGAAAAGAAGGAAAATTTAAGAATTTGTGAATTATTAAAGATGTAAAATTGGATTAAATGGAGTGTTAATAAATTGATAAACAATCTATAGTATGTGAAATCCACTAATTTTAGTGATCAATTTGAAAGTTTAAGTGATTAATTAAATAAATTAGGAAAATGAAAATTAGTCTTATCGAACCCTAAAAGTATAGGGACTGTTTTGAATGAAATATGAAATTCAGCCTCAAAATGCATGAAATGAATTCTAAAAATTTCCTATTGTTGGCTTGAATGCCTTAGATCCTAGAAGCGAAAGAGTCGAAGAGGAAATTGCACCGGGAACGGCTTCAGATCGAGCAAAGGGCATTCGGATACAAAATTAGCTCGGCGAACTGTGAGTGAAACGACTTTAGAGTTGGGATTAGAGTCCCAACTGCCTTAATTTGATTTTTAATTATGTTAAGCGTGCAATTGGATTAATTAATTATCTGATTTTAGTAAGGGAAGAAGGAATAAAGGAAAAATGATCGTATGCATGTGATATGTAATATGTGAATTGGCATTCGATGTGTTGAAATTAAATGTGATGCTTGTCGTGTTAGTTTGAATCTTCAATTGATGTATATTGGGCTGATTTTGGATGATATTGAATTGTTGATTGTTAGCATGGTTGATAGGATGATCGAATGATCAATGTTTGATTGAATTGGTTGATACAATATGTAAGTTGATAAGCTCGAATGGAAATTGAGTTATGATATGTGGATTGAATTATATGATATGAAAATTGATGATATATATATGCTAAGTTGATGATATGTTAATTGATTTGAAATTCATTATATGATATATGTGATATCATGAGACTTCTGAAATTGAAATTTTATGATTTCAATCGAAAGGATTGAGAATTAAATTCTGAAATTTCCGAATAATGAAACGATTGAATTTAAATGTCAATAAGCAAAGCCCTTGGTGTGTATAGTTTGTCCAGGTAGTACGGCTAGCCTAGAGTCTGAGCTCGATAAGAAAATCGGTATGTTAGTGTACTCTATATTGTGGTACGTAAGTGTACCTTCTTGCTTAATGTCTGCGGACATTATGATATGTTATATGTTGACACGATTTTGGTACGAGGTACCTATTACATGGTGAATTTTGATTCACAAATTCTGTTACATGTGACTTGATTACCTAGCATACTCTACTATCCAAGGCATTGCTAATTGAAATAATATGAAAAATTAAAGAAATGCAATCTGAAATTGAAATTGATTGTGTGTAATTCTTTGAATTAGATGGCAGCAAGTTAAATGTGAATTATGAAATAAATAAATTATCTGCTACAGTTTGCTGCTGCTTGTTAAACGTGATTGTTTAAATTGAATTCATGAAATTGGCTCAATTGGAGTATTCAAATATGACGTTGAAATATTATGAATTATTGTTCTTGTTACTCTTTGAAATTCGAATATGTGATAGATTGATAATTTGATAAGATTGATTTGGGTTTCATGGCTTGTATGTATATCTATGATATGAATGATATGAAATTACTTGTATTCGGATAGAATTACATGCCTTACCATGCACCTATTCGAATGATTGCTAGTATGAATAAATTAATTGTAAAATTGTTGTGATGCTTGAACCATTCGAATGAACTAATGAGCAAAGTGAAACATGTTGTATGATCATAAGAAATGTATGAACTTTTCTTGTTACTCTACTTTTCTAACATGTTGTATGATCAGTTTGGTCTGATGGTGATGTTTATGAATTATTACTTTGGTTCAGTATGAACTTTTCTAATATGTTTCCCTCTATTTTGATATGTATGTAAGGGGTAAATATTTGGGGTATAGATTGCCCAAGTATATGTTTGGGGCTTAATTCTTTTTGTGTGAATTTCTTTTTGTATAGGCAACCTTTAGGTTTAGCAGTTGTAGTACCCCGGGTATATTTTGTACAAGGGAAACTAAAAATGATATGGATGATATAATTCGGATATGATATCATATATATATATATATATATATATATATATATATATATATATATATATATATATATATATATATATATATAAGTATGATGAATGTTTCGGTTATATTATGATTGGAATTGTTTTTATGTGCTAACATGAAAAGTAAATTAAGTTATTGGAAATGGAACTATGATATGAGATTTCGTATGAGAAATGTATAATGTTTGTAATTGATATGGTTGATTATATAAGGGTAATGATTGAATATAAAATAGCTAAGTTTTATATGTTTTTATTCGAAAGTAAAAAAATATTACACGAATTTGATAAACCCCTTATGCTGCTAATCCGAATCAGTTATAAGTTAATATAACGCTCCTTGCCTCTAATCCGGGGTGAGGGGTGTTATATAAAGTGATATTAGAGCTTTTTAGGTTAAGTCCTAAAAATTTAATCGAGTCTACATGCATCTGCATTGTTTAGGTGTGCCACCCATGTATTGCGTGATAAGATATCTGTATTGAGCTTTCTGATCTTCTGTTGTTTAAATGAATGATAGAAAATGACGGACCCAAAAGACCCAAAGAATGGGATCTTACATGAATCTTCGAGCGAAGGTGAAAGTGTGAGATTGGGTGATAATTCTCCAGCTCGAACTGAAAGTCCGAGAAAGGAGAGAAACAAAGAGCCTGCTCAGATTTCCGAGCAAATTGCCAAAAAGCATGCTAAAGTCACTGAACGGATCCCTATAGAGCCTGTTCAGAACATTGAGCAATCCGATAAAGAACCCGTTCAAAACACAGAACAACCTCCACCTGAAAATCATATGGTTCAGTCTGCTCAAAGGGAATGTCTTATCAGCATGAAGGAGATGTTCAATCAACTTCTGACAAATATGAAACAAGAGCAACCTGCTGTTTCTGTCCCTACTGCACCTAGCAGAGCACCGATAAATAAGCTTTCTAATATGTTTCCCTCTATTTTGATATGTATGTAAGGGGTAAATATTTGGGGTATAGATTGCCCAAGTATATGTTTGGGGCTTAATTCTTTTTGTGTGAATTTCTTTTTGTATAGGCAACCTTTAGGTTTAGCAGTTGTAGTACCCCGGGTATATTTTGTACAAGGGAAACTAAAAATGATATGGATGATATAATTCGGATATGATATCATATATATATATATATATATATATATATATATAAGTATGATGAATGTTTCGGTTATATTATGATTGGAATTGTTTTTATGTGCTAACATGAAAAGTAAATTAAGTTATTGGAAATGGAACTATGATATGAGATTTCGTATGAGAAATGTATAATGTTTGTAATTGATATGGTTGATTATATAAGGGTAATGATTGAATATAAAATAGCTAAGTTTTATATGTTTTTATTCGAAAGTAAAAAAATATTACACGAATTTGATAAACCCCTTATGTTGCTAATCCGAATCAGTTATAAGTTAATATAACGCTCCTTGCCTCTAATCCGGGGTGAGGGGTGTTATATAAAGTGATATTAGAGCTTTTTAGGTTAAGTCCTAAAAATTTAATCGAGTCTACATGCATCTGCATTGTTTAGGTGTGCCACCCATGTATTGCGTGATAAGATATCTGTATTGAGCTTTCTGATCTTCTGTTGTTTAAATGAATGATAGAAAATGACGGACCCAAAAGACCCAAAGAATGGGATCTTACATGAATCTTCGAGCGAAGGTGAAAGTGTGAGATTGGGTGATAATTCTCCAGCTCGAACTGAAAGTCCGAGAAAGGAGAGAAACAAAGAGCCTGCTCAGATTTCCGAGCAAATTGCCAAAAAGCATGCTAAAGTCACTGAACGGATCCCTATAGAGCCTGTTCAGAACATTGAGCAATCCGATAAAGAACCCGTTCAAAACACAGAACAACCTCCACCTGAAAATCATATGGTTCAGTCTGCTCAAAGGGAATGTCTTATCAGCATGAAGGAGATGTTCAATCAACTTCTGACAAATATGAAACAAGAGCAACCTGCTGTTTCTGTCCCTACTGCACCTAGCAGAGCACCGATAAATAAGCTTTCTCAGCATCGAGCCTACACTTTTACTGGTACTAATGAAGAAAGACCAGAAGATGTAGAGTACTGGCTTGAAAACACCACCAAGGTGGTAACCAGACAATTACAGTGCTCCGATGACCATAAATTGGAGTGTGATGTGGCTCTGTTAGCTGATGAAGCTATGAATTGGTGGGAAACCACTACTCTCACTGTTCCAACTGAACTGGTGACATGGGAATTCTTCCTCGAAGAGTTCAAGAAGAAGTACATCAGTGAACAATACTTAGCTGAAAGAAGAAAAAGATTCTTGCACCTTAAACAAGCCAACCGTCCTATTGAGCAGTACGTTGCAGACTTTTGCAAGTATTGTAAATACTGTGCAGAACACATCAAAACTGAAGCTGATAAATGCCGAATGTTCATTGAAGGCATGAATGATGAACTGAGTCCAATCTTCACTGCTTTGGGAATCAATGATTTCCAGAATCTTATTAATCGGGCTATTGCAACCGAAGTCAGAATGAAAGCTGCTGAAAAGCGAAAAGGGGACAATAGACCTAACAAAAAGCAGAAACCAGATAACAAGTCTCAATGGCAGTTCAAGAAACCTAAATTTCAGAAAGAAGGATCATCTAACTTCACTTCTGCTCCGAAGAGCAATTTCACTTCCAAACCAGCCACAGTGATCAGATCCTCAGTACCTACTATGTCTGTTAATAGTACGGGAAATTCTGAAAAGATTCCTCCTTGCAAGTTCTGTCAGAAACCACATCGAGGTCAGTGCAGACTTTAGGCCAACCTCTGTTATGCTTGTGGTGGTGATGATCACTACATCAAAGACTGTCCTCAGAAGCATGAATCTATGCCAGCTCGTAACACTGCAGTTCCTAGTCCGGCATTCTCTAATCAGAATAGGAATGCCAAGTCACCCCAGTCGAGTTATCAGAATAAAGGCAAGGGTACTCATTCTAATGCCACTACTCATCAGGAATCTCGAGCTCCTGCTAGAGTTTACCACATTCGTGGTAGAGATGATGAAGAGTCTCCTAAAGTGATTGCAGGTACCGTTGAGCTAAACTCACATCTTGTTTATGCTTTAATAGATTCGGGATCCACCCATTCACATGTCTATCTGTTGTAAAAAGGTTGAAACTAGAACCTAAAATTGTGAAAACAAGTCTGATAGTTTCAAACCCTTTAGGAGGAACTTCGAACATTAACCTGATATGTAGAAATTGTTCATTGCATATTAGCAATTTGCCATTCCTTATTGATCTCTACATATTACCCTCATGTGAATTCGATCTAATTCTGGGTTTAGATTGGTTAAGTAAACACGAGGCTTGGGTAGATTGTCAAAATAAAAGATTGTATCTTCAGGGTTTAGGAAAAGAATCCATACCCCTAATTGATAAAAAGCCCACTTCCATTTTTGCATCCATGGTCTTACGAGATCAAATTGAATTTGGAATGTCTGAAATGCATGTTGTTTCTGAATTCATTGATGTGTTTCCCGAGGAACTACCTGGTCTCCCTCCGACTAGAGAAGTTGAATTCGGGATTGAAGTACAGCCTGGCTCAAATCCGGTGTCTATCACTCCGTATCGGATGGCACCTCTTGAATTGAAAGAATTGCAAAAGCAACTTCAAGAACTTCGGGACAAGGGTTTCATTCGACCCAGCACTTCTCCTTGGGGTGCACCTGTTCTGTTTGTAAAGAAGAAAGATGGAGCAATGCGTCTTTGCATTGACTACAGTCAATTGAACAAGATCACAATCAAGAACCGATATCCGCTCCCAAGAATAGAAGATATGTTTGATCAACTTAGGGATGCTTCGGTATTTTCAAAGATCGACCTGCGATCTGGATACTATCAAATGAGAGTCAAAGAGGAGGATGTGTCAAAGACAGCCTTCCAAACTCGTTATGGCCACTATGAATTTCTGGTAATGCCTTTCAAATTGACAAATGCTCCGGCGGCATTCATGGATCTCATGAACAGAGTATTCAAGCCCTATCTTGATAAATTTGTGGTTGTCTTCATTGATGACATTCTCATTTATTCTCGCAACAAAGAAAAACATGTTGATCATCTCCGCATTGTTTTGCAAACTCTCCGGGAACGCCAGTTATTCGCAAAATTTTCCAAATGCGAGTTCTGGTTATCGGAAGTTTTTTTCCTTGGTCATGTAATTTCTGCAGAAGGAATTAAAGTTGATCCGAAGAAAATTCAGTCAATCATGGATTGGCGACCTCCCAGAAATGTCAGTGAAATACGGAGTTTCCTTGGTCTTGCTGGTTATTACAGAAGGTTTGTCAAAGGATTTTCCTCTATAGCCTTACCTTTGACTAAACTTCTTTGTAAAGACCAACCATTTGAATGGTCTGAAAAGCAACAGAGAGGTTTTGACCAACTCAAGACAGCCTTGACTCATGCCCCAGTTTTGATCCAACCAGAACCGGGCAAAGATTATACTATGTACAGTGATGCTTCACATGCGGGTCTTGGATGTGTTTTAATGCAAGGTGACAATGTGATAGCTTATGCTTCACGCCAACTGAAATCTCATGAATTGAACTATCCAACGCATGATCTCGAACTTGCTGCAATTGTGTTTGCTCTCAAGATATGGAGACACTACTTGTACAGTGAGAAATGTTATCTGTTCACCGATCATAAGAGCCTAAAGTATCTCCTAACTTAGAAAGATCTGAATTTGAGACAACGCAGATGGATGGAGTTGTTGAAAGACTATGATTTAGTCATTGACTATCATCTAGGAAAAGCCAATGTGGTTGCAGACGCCTTGAGTCGTAAATCGACATTGGGTAAAGTTCCTAATCCTCAAGCCTTAAATAAATAAAAATTTAATATGTCTGTAATAAAAGTTCTGATTAAAAAGTGGTATTTATTCTTGTAGCTCCAACCGCTATCAATGCTCATCTTCGAGTGTATCAGAAACAAGGATTCCTGTCCGAACTTCAAATTTAATCCAGTTTAATCTCAAGGATTGAAAATCTTCAGAAAGCTGATCCAGAACTTCAGGATATTATTTCCAAACTGGATACAAAGTCTGGTGAAGGATTCTGTATTCATACAAACGGTCTCATTTACTTCAAAGATAGAATCTGTGTTCCAAATAATGAAAATCTGAAAAGAGATCTTCTAGAAGAAGCAGACCAGAGTTCTTTCTTGGTCCACTCTGGATCGATTAAGATGTATAAAGATCTCAAATCTTTGTATTGGTGGTCTGGCATGAAAGCGGCTATTAATGATTTCGTATCTAAATGTCTTAATTGTCAAAGAGTCAAAGCTGAACATAGAGTTCCCACCGGACTACTCCAACCACTTGTACTACCACAGTGGAAATGGGAACGAATTACTATGGATTTCGTAACTGGTCTTCCTTGTTCTCCCAGAAAATATGATGCTATTTGGGTGATTGTTGACCGATTCACCAAATCAGCACATTTTATTCCTATTAGTATCAATTACAGTTTGGAGACTTTGGCCAATCTGTACATTCAGGAAATAATTCGGCTACATGGAATTCCTATCTCCATTGTCTCTGATCGTGATCCAAGATTTACTTCCAGATTCTGGAGAACTCTGCAAAGAGCTATGGGTACTAAATTGAATCTTAGCACAGCTTTCCATCCGCAAAGTGATGGTCAGTCTGAACGAGTAATTCAGATTCTCGAGGATATGCTTAGAGCTTGCATTATTGACTTTGGGAAGAATTGGGTGAAATCCCTACCCTTAATTGAATTTGCCTACAATAATAGCTATCAGTCGTCTATTTAGATGGCTCCTTTTGAAGCATTGTATGGCAGAAAATGTAGAACACCTCTGTGCTGGTCCGAACTTGGTGAAAATAAAGTTTTGGGACCCCAATTGCTCAGAGAAACAGAAGAGAAAGTTCAAATTATCCACTCTCGATTGAAACAAGCTTTCGATAGACAGAAAGCCTATGCTGATCTGAAACGAAGAGATATCCAGCATAATGTGGGAGACAGAGTCTTTCTTAAAATCTCTCCTTGGAAGAAAGTGTTTCGGTTCGGAAAGAGGGGAAAGCTCAGTCCTCGCTTTATTGGACCTTTCGAAATTACTGAAAGAATTGGCCCAATGGCTTATCGACTTGCACATCCTAGTGAGTTCGATAAAATTCACAATGTCTTTAATGTGTCAATGCTCAGAAAGTATAGATCCGATGCTTCTCACATCTTAGAGCCGGAAGAAGTAGAACTGAATCATGATTTGTCCTACGAAGAGGAACCGATTCAAATTCTGGATAGGGAAATTAAAAGACTCCGGAACAAAAATGTTGCACTGATCAAAGTCTTGTGGAGAAATCACAAGATGGAAGAGGCAACATGGGAACCTGAGGAAACAATGCGAAACCAATACCCTCATTTGTTCGATTCAGGTAAGAATTCGGGGACGAATTCTTTTGTTAAGGGGGGAGAAATGTAACATCCTAAAAATTAGCCTAGAAGATTAGGGGATTTAATTAAGCAATTAGATAAATTATTAAGATTAATTTCTTAATTGAGTTTAATTGAAATTAGGTTCATAAGGACCAAATCAAATTTTGAAGTAATTGTTCAAGAAAATTCGGTCAATATGCCCAATGACCAAATCGAATGAGAAGGAAAATATGAGGCTTGCATGCTAAAATTGAAATGCATGGATTAACACTTGAAGTAATATGAAATCATAATATATTTAAGACTTTATATATGATTAAGTAGTATTATTAAGGATGTTAATTAGGGAATTGGTTGGGACATGACTTAGTTGTGTTGAGTTGATCGAACACTTGCAAATGGCCAAGAGGGGGTGAATTGGCAATTAAAATTTTGGTGAAGAGAAAGATTAAAAATAAAAATGACACAAGGGGTTATAGTGGTTCAAGTTCTCCAAATGAACTCTACATCCACTACCTTTGCTCCCACTAAGGATTTTCAAACAATTCACTAATTGAATTCGTCCCCTTTTCTTGGATGAGGAGGAAACCTTACAATTTCGATTAAGCTTTCTACCCAAAGCTTAATCCACTAAAAAAAAAGAATTTGGTAAACTCAAATGTTTCCTCTCAAAGGATATTTGTCTACCCAATTACAATTTGAACAACCCCAAACTCACAATACAATTTGACAAATTGAAAGACAATGGAGTTGGGTACAAGAATATGACTTTGAATAGCTCAAGGGTTTGGATTTTTGCTTTGATGATGCTTGAATGTTCAATAGTTGTTGCTTGGTCAATTGAAGCTTGTTTTTATACCCTTGCATTGATTTCTAGCCGTTTGGGTGGTTGGGATCATCAATAGAGCCGTTGTGGACATTTTTCCCGCATTAAATGCAGCTCTGCAGCCTACCGTATCGGTACTCGGGAAGGGCGTATCGATACCTGCATCAAAGAGGAAAGAGCCGTTGTGCCTGAAAACAGAGCGTATCGATACGCATACAAGGCGTATCGGTACGTTTTTAAGGGGTGTATCGATACGGAGGGCAGTATCGATACGGTTCAAAGTCACTGGAATCCCAAGTTATGTTTGTATAAAAAGCGTATCGATACGCATACCAAGCGTATTGGTACGGTATAACGACCTTTTAAAAATTAGGAAACCAACCAACTGACAAGTAACGGTCAAATAATTAAATGCCCGGATTTTTCAAAGATATGTTAAGCGTATCGATACGGTTACCAAGCGTATCGGTACAGTTGCATGAAAAACACTTGCCCAGATGCATATCGTATCGATACGATTTTAGGGCGTATCGGTACGATATGTTCAAATAAAATTACAGTGGCAAAATAGGGTATCGATACGCTAAGGGTATCGATACGCATGAGCGTTTTTGCATACTTAGGCTTGAAAAACATATAAAGAGACTTAGGAAAATATATATGATTTAAGAGCAGGTCTTTAAATATTATTTTGTTCAAAAATACTTGTCAATTGAGATACTTTAAAGGGTACTTAAAAATTTATTGTTTTGCAAATTGGCCCTTAAGTTTATGTGTTATATCAAAATCAATTTCGGTTTTACAAGTTGTCATATCTCATTTAATTTGTCCCCTTCCCTTTCTTACTTTCCTTAGCCGGCTACCCCAAACCAACTCACCTAGCTCAATTGCTCATTCACACCAAAAACATAAACACTAAACTAAAGAGAAAATCTGGGAGCTTTCGGTGAAGAGGGTAGAAGAGCTTGCATGGTGTTGGAATTTTCTTAGAAAATTCAAAAGAAAATTTGAAGTAAGTAGCTTACTCTCTTCTTGGTTCGATTATGGTAGAAATTTCAATAGATCATATGTTTTAATGTGTTTAGAAAAACATGAAGAAGATGTCTCTAGATGTGGCTGCTGGAAAATTTCTAAGTTTATAAGAAACCTTAAGAAATTTTAAAAGAGATAAAAGCTTATGAACATGCATGAAGTTATTTTGACAGATTTGGCAAGTTACATGACATGCAACTTTAGAAAATTATAGAAAATTCACTAGTAAGAGTTTAGTGCTGAATTCTTGATATGTCTAAAATAGTAGAAAAATTTTAAATAGGAGTTTTGATGGCTGTGGTAAAATCTGGAAAACACATTTTGAACAGCATGCAAAACTGTCCACCAATGCTTCTAGCTGGACAGTGAACTTTGTAAAATTGTAGAAAATAATCTACTAGGATTTTCGATCTGAATTTTTGATATGTTGAAATTGGGCATGTTAATTGAATTTAGGAACAAACGGTGTTTGATTTGGAGTTGTGTACAGGAAATAAAAAATGAATTAAATTAGGTGGTCAGAAATGTGTATAAATGAAAAGAAGGAAAATTTAAGAATTTGTGAATTATTAAAGATGTAAAATTGGATTAAATGGAGTGTTAATAAATTGATTAACAATATGTATGATGTGAAATCCACCAATTTTAGTGATCAATTTGAAAGTTTAAGTGATTAATTAAAGAAATTAGAAAAATGAAAATTAGTCTTATCGAACCGTAAAAGTATAGGGACTGTTTTGAATAAAATATGAAATTTAGCCTCAAAATGCATGAAATTAATTCTGAAAATTTCCTATTGTTGGCTTGAATGCCTTAGATCCTAGAAGCGAAAGAGTCGAAGAGGAAATTGCACCGGGAACGGCTTCGGATCGAGCAAAGGGCATTCGGATACAAAATTAGCTCGGCGAACTGTGAGTGAAACGACTTTAGAGTTGGGATTAGAGTCCCAACTGCCTCAATTTGATTTTTAATTATGTTAAGCATGCAATTGAATTAATTAATTATCTAATTTTAGTAAGGGAAGAAGGAATAAAGGAAAAATGATCGTATGCATGTGATATGTGAATTAGCATTCGATGTGTTGAAATTAAATGTGATGCTTGCCGTGTTAGTTTGAATATGCAATTGATGTATATTGGGCTGATTTTGGATGATATTGAATTGTTGATTGTTAGCATGGTTGATAGGATGATCGAATGATCAATGTTTGATTGAATTGGTTGATACAATATATATGTTGATAAGCTCGAATGAAAATTGAGTTATGATATGTGGATTGAATTATATGATATGAAAATTGATGATATATATATGCTAAATTGATGATATGTTAATTGATTTGAAATTCATTATATGATATATGTGATATCATGAGACTTCTGAAATTGAAATTTTATGATTTCAATCGAAAGGATTGAGAATTAAATTCTGAAATTTTCGAATACTGAAACGATTGAATTTAAATGTCAATAAGCAAAGCCCTTGGTGTGTATAATTTGTCCAGGTAGTACGGCTAGCCTAGAGTCTGAGCTCGATAAGAAAATCGGTACGTTAGTGTACTCGATATTGTGGTACGTAAGTGTACCTTCTTGCTTAATGTCTGCGGACATTATGATATGTTATATGTTGACACGATTTTGGTACAAGGTACCTATTACATGGTGAATTTTGATTCACAAATTCAGTTACATGTGACTTGATTACCTAGCATACTCTATTATCCAAGGCATTGCTAATTGAAATAATATGAAAAATTAAAGAAATGCAATCTGAAATTGAAATTGATTGTGTGTAATTCTTTGAATTAGATGGCAGCAAGTTAAATGCGAATTATGAAATAAATAAATTATCTGCTACAGTTTGCTGCTGCTTGTTAAACGTGATTGTTTAAATTGAATTCATGAAATTGGCTCAATTGGAGTATTCGAATATGATGTTGAAATATTATGAATTATTGTTCTTGTTACGCTATGAAATTCGAATATGTGATAAATTGATAATTTGATAAGATTAATTTGGGTTTCATGGCTTTTATGTATATCTATGATATGAATGATATGAAATTACTTGTATTCGGATAGAATTACATGCCTTACCATGCACCTATTCGAATGATTGCTAGTATGAATCAATTAATTGTGAAATTGTTGTGATGCTTGAACCATTCGAATGAACTAATGTGCAAAGTGAAACATGTTGTATGATCATAAGAAATTAAATGGAAATCGAATAGACTAGGATTTCCTCACTAAGTACGAGAAGTACTTACCACTCGAACCCTTCCTTTCTTCCCAAAAATTTCAGGTTCTAGCATTGTCGACCTCCACTCGTATTCTCCTCACACGAAGATTAAGTATGCTTTTCCCTGTCTTTGTCGTGCTTATGTTGGGTGGCCTATCGTTCTGCATGTTAGTTCAGTTTGGTCTGATGGTGATGTTTATGAATTATTACTTTGGTTCAGTATGAACTTTTCTAATATGTTTCCCTCTATTTTGATATGTATGTAAGGGGTAAATATTTGGGGTATAGATTGCCCAAGTATATGTTTGGGGCTTAATTCTTTTTGTGGGAATTTCTTTTTGTATAGGCAACCTTTAGGTTTAGCAGTTCTAGTACCCCGAGTTGTACAAGGGAAACTAAAAACGATATGGATGATATAATTCGGATATGATATGATATATATATATATATATAAGTATGATGAATGTTTTGGTTATATTATGATTGGAATTGTTTTTATGTGCTAACATGAAAAGTAAATTAAGTTATTGGAAATGGAACTATGATATAAGATTTCGTATGATAAATGTATAATGTTTGTAATTGATATGGTTGATTATATATGGGTAATGATTGATTATAAGATAGCTAAGTTTTATATGTTTGTATTCGAAAGTAAAAAAAATATTACACGAATTTGATAAACCCCTTTCGCTGCTAATTCGAATCAGTTATAAGTTAATATAACGCTCCTTGCCTCTAATCCGGGGTGAGGGGTGTTATATGTTTTTTTAATTACAACTGTTTAAAATATACTGATATATTTGATTGAGGTGTAATATGTATATGTTTTTTTATAACTTAAATGCTTGAAAAAAAATAAGAGTTATTATATTTTTATTTAATGGTTTAGTTATGAAATAAGAATGTCGAAGAACTGACTTATTAATCAATTAACTAAACAAATTAAAATTTAGCAACTTACACATTATCTTCGTTGTATATTTAAGCAGCAATTAACCGCAATTTAGATCAGTTTTAATGGTTACTTTTGCACCATTCTCTTCGTTAGAGACAAAGGTATAGCACACACTTGGGCTCATTGGGTAGGGACGGGTGTATGAAATTTAGGATAGGGTGTATTTTTTAGGCTATATAGTGTAGCGTTTAGAATTTAAAGTTAAGGCTTGAAATTTAATTTTGTAGTGTTTTTTTAATGTTGAAGGATATGTAGGCCCACCGAAAAGGGGCATAAAATTTTTATCACATAAAATCATCAAAGAGAAATTTAATGGAGAAAACTTTATATACCCAATGGATAATCTACCCAGCTGACATAACACTTTAAATGTAAACTTTTAAACTCAAATAAATAATTAAAAACTATGAATTTAATATAGAAGATAAAAGTTATTACTTCATTAATTAATTATCTCACTCCTATTAACTCAAGTAATTAAATATGATTGAAAATTTTATTATTTCAAAAAAATGAAAATTAGATAATAATATTTATATTTTAGGCAAGAAACTAATACTAGTACTCCCTCTGTCCCACTAAATATATCTTTTATTGACTTTTTAAAAGTTAAAATTTTAAACTTTGAATATAATTATATTAAATATTTTAAATAATTAAAATTTGTAAATTGTATATTTTAAAATATATTTTTTTTTATATTTTTATCAATTATAAATTTTAAATAATAATAAGTCAAAGTTGAGAAAAGTTGACCAAAAAAGTCAATAAGAGACAAAATTAATGAAACGAAATGAGTAATAGATTGTGAGCACCTATATTTGAAGAGGAAGAGATAAATTTTTTTTTTTTTTACTATTTGGTTTTATATCTTCTTTTATTTATGTCTTGTACAATTGAATGTAAAAACAACAATTTTAAATTTATATATTTATATGTAATATCATTTATTTTTTCGATATCCAAAGTTACACACCTCTAAACTGACAGTTTGTTACTTGTATTGATTTATTGCCTAAAATATAAATATTACTTTCTACTTTTTTCACTTTTCCCCTATTTCTAGAATAATTAAATTTTCAATTATATTAACTACTTGACTTAATAATATTAATTTATTAGTAAAATATATATTAATTGCATTACATTTATAGTCTTAAAAATTATTTATTTGTAAAAAAATATTGAATGTTTTGTATTACCAAGATAAACTTTTAAAAATATTTAATTTTTTTTTTCTTTACTCGTATTTATTTAAGATGACATGTCATGTGTCACCTGGGTAGATGAACCAATAAGTAAATGTAGCATTGCCCAAATTTAATTACCGAATTAATAATTACGGTTGACATATTTGTTTAATAAAATATTATTATACACATTTTAATACAATATACCGGTAATTAAGAAATGATTGTATCAAAAAAATAATTAAGAAATTCAAAATATTATTACACCTGGCATGCTTAGGACATTTTTCTATAATGGAGAGAAATTTTATACTAGGCCACTTTGATCTTGACTCGATGTTAAACTGTTCTAGTATAGATTTTCTTTGCATTATCGAAAAAATAATTAAAAATAAGGCTTAAACGTCAGATAGGTGCCCAAACTATACATTTTTTTTTCAGTTAGGTGCCTAATGTTTGTTTCGGGTCACTTAGGTGCCTAACGTTTCATTCCGTAATCCATTTAAGGGTTTAGCCGTGACGGACGCTAAAATTTTCCGTTAAGGGACACGTGACACATTTTTAGTGCTTTTGATATTAAAAATAATAAAATAAATAAATTAAATAAATTAAAAATAAAAATAACCTTGAGTTAAATTACCTTAAACCTATAAACTCATCTTCTTCCCCATCAAACCGTCCCCCCCCCTTTCAGTTTAATCATCCATAAAGCTTTACAACTTCATCCATGAAGGGTCTCACCGAAACTACTGGGGCACAACATCCCATTGCAAGCTTTAGTGCTTGAACTAACCCGTCTTCCATCGGACTCCGGATACCTTTCAACACTTCTACGTCGAAAACCTCCATTGTCGTTTCTTCCAAAACTGCTACTTTCACTATTGTCGAAAACTTGTCCAATGGAAGACGGGTTAGTTCAGGCACTAAAGCTTGCAATGGGATGCTGTGCCCCAGTAGCTTCGGTGAGACCCTCCATGGATGAAGTTGTAAAGCTTTATGGATGATTAAACTGAAAGGGGGGACAGTTTGATGGGGAAGAAGATGAGTTTATGGGTTTAAGATAATTTAACCCAAGGTTATTTTATTTTTAATTTATTTATTTTATTATTTTTAATATCAAAAGCACTAAAAATGTGCCATGTGTCCCTTAACGGAAAATTTTAACGTCCGTCACGGTTAAAACCTTAAATGGATTACGGAATGAAACGTTAGGCACCTAAGTGGCCCGAAACAAACGTTAGGCACCTAACTAGAAAAAATGGTATAATTTAGGCACCTATCTGACGTTTAAGCCTAAAAATAAATACAAAATTTTAAATTTCTTTATATCCACGTGAAATTCCTATATTTTCAATCATGATCAAGAACTAAAGAGTTAATTATTAATTCTTTAATCTTAAACACTTACCCTCTATCTTTCTTTTAAAGAAATCTTCATATTTTTTTACGATTAGTCGTTGTAGTATGTACGATTAACCTTTTATTTTTATTTTTTTACTTTTTTGTCTTCCTTTCCTCGTAGGTTCAACTTTTTTTTCTAATTTTTCATTTTAATTAGTGCTTCGATGTTTTCCGTTTGGTTTGTGCGTTGGGAATCCTTTTCCAACGGCATCGATTTGGTTTCGAGCCTTCTACGGTGAGGTAGAGGCATAGATGCAAGTGTAAAAGATTTCTCTTTCTTCTCGAGTTTTCCTTTCGTTCTGGTTCTCGATGGGTTGGTCTTTTATTTTCGATCTTGCATATATACTTTCCTTTCTTATGGGTTAAATTTATTGTTTTTGTTGACAATTGACCGTCTACTAGGTTCTTCGACTATTTTTTCGTTATGACCATTCGTCATCAACGATTCTCATATTTCAGCGGAATAATCTGTTTGACTTTCTCAATGTATTCCTCTACACGAGTCATCCTCATTGTCCCCAAATAGTCATGTAGTTGAAAAGACGACGTTGGCTCTTTTATGCTCTTCGATCCATGTTGGTTCTGAAAGTTATCTTTCCCGTTGTGTTTTTTTGTGTTGTGTTGGTTGATTGTTTTGTTATTTTCGTTTGTTGTTTTAGTTTGAAGCATTTGCTCACACCGTTTGTATGTTTTCCTTTGTTTTCTTCATACATGTTGTTGTTTTTTTAGTGTTTCTTTTGTTCCGTTCTCCCTGTTGTACATATTTATTTGAGATGAAATCGACTTTATGTTTAAAAAAAATTAGGATGTTTCACGTATTTTATTTTAGTAAAACCCATCTATTATAATAGATGTACAGACATATCACACATGTGTAATAAATAATATAAAGAATAACTATTAAATACACCAACAATATATAATTCTATATATTGTCAATAAGAACCCAACAAGTAGTTCTAGTAGAAAAGCGGATCATATTCATTTTAGGAGACTCGAGTTCAAACACTTTATCTTTCAGGTGCATGTACATTATCAAATGGTTAAGAATTATCAATCAAAACGTTAACACAATACCAACATAAATTTAATTTTAAAATTTTATAATATCACACAGAATTCCACACTATTAATACATCGGATATTAGTCGATCCGAACAAAAGCAAGAAATAAATTCGGAAAACAATGATTTATGGAATCAAACATTAATTTATGGGAGACAAGGTCCTGTTCTTCCACCACTTGGGAGGTGGCGCATAGAGGCCAAGATCTTGTTTTTAAACTATAATTCTTTTTGTTTGGAATTATTGTTCTTTAGCTACTATTAAAATTTGTATACTTATTAAACAGACAAGAGAATACTGGATATCGTAATCTCGAATTAGATGAGCGGTTGCGGAGTTGGACGCGACGGAGTATTTTTCTCGTCTCTTCAACTTCAACTACAACAGCTGCAGTCGCAAATCGCAATCGATAAATTAGTTTCTCTTTCTTTTCACTCCCTTTTCCCCTGCATCGTAAGTCCTCCAATCGAATTCCGATAACGTACTACGTGCCTTACCAAATTGTCTCATCTGTTGAAGAGAAGGAGCCGCATTCGACGTCACTTGTGCACCGGAACCATCGGCTTCGTAACAACGCTTCCTTCGGCTCAATGCCTTCCCTTTTTCCTCCACATTACATATCCTGGAATCAAGGCCTGATACCGTACTACGTCCCTTACCAAATTGCCTTATTTGCCGAAAGGAAGGAGCCGCCTCCACCGCCTTGGATCGTGCGGCAAAAACATCAGATTCGTAACCACGTTTTCTCCCGATCAATACCCTCCTCTTGACCTGTTCCGCAAATGCATGGGCTAGAATGGAAGAAACTTGCTTAGGTTTCCTCACAGTCACACCCCGTTTTCTCCTAATCTCGCACTGGATTTGGCCTATGCATGAAACTCTGGGTGAGACGGGCTCGTATCCCTCGAGGCCTCCGTCCCTGGACAGCCTTCTAGCCTCCCTGGGAATCAAGGACACCCTGGAGGACAAACTCGTATTCTTTTTAACGCCCAGGTTGGTAGGCGGGTTAGCTCGGAAAGCGAGCAAACTCCTGTTCCTCTGTTTCACCGGCTTCACCATCTCAAAAATTAGCCAAGCTTAAGCGAGACAACTGATCTAAAAGGGTTGAGATATTGACCTTGTAGTTGTCACACTCGCACAAGGCGGACAGGACAGCAGGTAAAACACAAACTCCTTGATTTAATTTAAAAGGGAGTGGGGGCTAACCCTTGCCTTCGCCCATAATTTATTACTTTGGTTTGTTTGCCAAACCCCTACAAAGTAGTACCATCGTTCAACTAGTCAAAATCAATTAATTTTATGCCTTAAAACAGCTTCATTGTAGGCCATTCATTTCATTTTTAATTGAGGTTGAAAATTCATGTGCTCACAAACATGCAAATATCAGTAAGCTTATGTTTTTCTTAATAAAAAAATTGGTCAAATTAGACCACGTGGCATATCTGACTCCCTTACTTTTATGAAAAAAAAGGATAAAGAGGTATGTTAAGTCTTTTAGATTTTATTTTTGTTCAATTTAATCATTAATTTTTTTATTTAATCCATAATTGATCATATTTATTTCTAACTTTTATATTATTGTCCAATTTTATAATTGTTATTGATAATATTAGATTTAAATAAAAAGTATTATCAACAATAATTATAACAATGGACTAAAATTAGAAATAAATAAGATTAATTTTGAAATAAATAATTTTTTTAAGGATTAAACTAAACAAAGTTAAAACTTGAGAGACTTAAATGCCATTAAGACATTGAATGTGCCACACCACACGACCTGATTGGCCAAAGATTTTTTTAACTCGTAGGAAAAAACAATAAAGAGCAAAACATCCAAAGAAAAATATACTTAAAAAAGAGCCGATTTTATTCGCTAATTGCTACCAAAAATAACAATTTAACCCCAAAATGAAAAAGAATTAACCATAGGTTGTTGTTTTTTCCAGAGTTTTAGCTATTCCATGGAAACCAACGGAGATCTTAGATACAAATATATATATATTTCTTTTGCCTCCTTCTCATTCCACCTCCGGCAGAATGTTGAAGATCCAGCTCTTACAGGAACTGCAAACTGAACAAAATGACCTTAAGATGAATACAATGCTACAGAAATTAGATTGAGCTTTTTTTTTTAAATCTTTTGGAAATTTCAAGAGCAGCCAAATGGGAGCTGAATGATATTATAACATGAAAAGATTCATATTACTACAATTTCCAAACTGCAAAATTTTGAAGTTCTAAGATTAAATCACCCTGGCATCTTTACCTTTTCCAAATCACCTCCTCTCCACTCTCACTTCTTCAGAAAAACGGCTAGCCTCATCATTTACTCTCTGTCGTCTTTACGATCATCCTTGTTTGGTGGACTGTACTGACCAGTCGAGGATGGTGAATACCCTGGTGCACTAGGGGAGTAGCCAGCACTTGGACTGCACAGAAGATTGGAAATATGTAACACCAAAATAGAGCAAACATTTTAAGTTCAGCAAACTGTCTGCTTACCTGTACTGTGGCGAACTTGGGCTGTAGTCTGGATTCCCAGAATTATATGGGCTGGTTTCATTGAGAATAAAATAGATAACAGATTAGAAGGCATCTAGACCAAATTTGCATTGGATTCGGTATGGAAGTACAACTGGAAGCATTAAGACGCAACTCACTAATGACAACTTCCTATACTAACCTAGCTTATTCAATTGCATAGCAAAAGATGAGGAGTTACCTGCTAGGATTGAAGGATGGGCTTGAAGGGGAATAAGATGGAGAAGTAGGTGAAAAAGATGGTGATGTTGGGCTGCAATACAAAAATAAATATAAAATTGCACCAAAAACATAGCATGAATATAAATTAATTAAAACTGAGAAGAGGGAATAAACTAAATAGCAGGGACACAATCCAAGAGTTCTCATCAACAAACAGAAAAGGGACTTGGTGCTACCATGGCTTACCTATAAGTTGGTGATGCTGGGCTGTAAGGACTGGAAGGAGACAACCTTGGACTGCTTGGTGAGTATGCCAGAGATGGACTGTACTTGGCTGATTGTGGATTGTAACTTGGAGAGGTAGGGCTATAGCTAGGTGATGTTGGACTGTAACTTGGAGAGGTAGGGCTATAGCCTGGAGAAGTGGGGCTATAAGCCGGTGAAGTAGGGCTGTATGATGGAGATGTAGGGCTATAGGAGGGTGAGGTTGGGCTGTAGGAAGGAGATGTCGGGCTGTAGGAAGGAGATGTTGGGCTGTATGATGGAGAGGTGGGACTATAAGCAGGTGAAGTTGGGCTATATGCTGGTGAAGTAGGGCTGTAGCTAGGTGAAGTTGGACTATAGCTGGGAGATGTGGGACTATAACTAGGTGAAGTAGGGCTGTAGCTCGGCGAGGTTGGAGAATAAGAAGGACTTGTAGGAGAGTAGGCTGGACTTGTTGGGCTGTAACCTGGTGAACTAGGACTGTAAGTAGGTGATGTGGGGCTGTACCCAGGTGAGGTGGGACTATACCCAGGGGATGTAGGGCTGTAACCAGGTGAAGTAGGACTGTAGCCAGGAGATGACGGACTGCCATAACCAGGAGATGATGTGGGAGAGAATGCCATCCCACCAACATAAGGTGAGAACTGAGCATCTGAAATGGGTGAGAGACGGAGATTTGGGCTCAGCAAGTAATTAGGAGACATCATGCCTTCATGATAAGGAGTTCCTGACACTGGAGAACGCCCAGGGGTCATGCCATATTCCAGACCTTCCATGTAACTAGGTAAATGAAGTTCAATGGCGTTCTTCAACATCTCATCATTGAGATACAAGGCACACTCTCCTGTACCAATTGGAGCAAGCTGGCCCAACATTATATTCTCTGTCACACCCCTCAAATAATCCGATTCAGCATAAACAGCAGCATCAAGTAGAATATCTACAGTTTCTTCAAATGAGCACCTCATCATTGGCCCTGTATCATTCCGGTTGATGCCATGACGAGTGATGGCCATCAAGTGACCACGATACGTCATTGTATCACAGAGGATAGCTAGATGTCGATAGTTCACGTATGACCCATCAAATGATATCACAACCCGCAATTCATCCAACAAGGACCGTCGAACTGCTTCAATTCCAAGAACTTCAATCACTTCAATCAAGTGATTGCTTGTTGTTCTCCTTGCATCAACATCTTCATGGCACATGACAGCCAAGAGATTAACACCTTCTGTATCCAGCACCCATTCCTCTCCAGTCTTATAACCATCATCCGCATCAAACTTGCTTGCTTTACCATGTTTAATGAACACCTTGTTGATATCTGGGATGCCTCGAAGGGCCATTTCTGTCAACATGTTGCTTTCAATCTTCTTTAAGAATACATCATCTTCAGCAGACTCATCAGTTAATTCACCCTTTGGGGCTTCATCATTCATGATGCGGATACGTAGGATCAACTTTTCTGCATTGTCATCATTAAAAATGCAAGTCAAATCATCATCAAATTCCTGGTTGATCTTCTCAGCTATGTCAGCCATACTCAACTTCTTATCAACCATCATCTCACGATTCAACTCTATGCGCAGCAACCAAGGGGATATCTTCTCTGGGGCAACCTCTTCATCAGGCATTTCATAATAGGACTTAACAAAGTCAATATCTTCCTCAATGAGTGTGCTTGTTGGATCCGGATCGTACCATACTTCTGTAGCATGAGTAACACTCCGAAGAGTAGTATATTCTAAGGAACATTGGACATTCTTGGCCTTCTCCTTCGTCTTTCTAGCTTCAGGAGAGAGGTAGACTGAGAGAGAAGGTGTTTTGATTTTCTTAGCTACATTTATAATTTCCCTCAACCGAGGGACACCAAGGGTAACATTCTTTGCACTAACACCAGCATAGTGGAAGGTATTGAGAGTCATTTGAGTAGCAGGCTCACCAATTGATTGTGCAGCAACACAACCTATCATCTCGCCAGCTGCTACCAAAGACTGCAAGAATCGTGACTCTATTTCACCAATAACCCACTCAAATGCTTCTTTTGTCAGTCTATATTCC
Source organism: Hibiscus tridactylites (assembly GCA_958450335.1). Lineage (NCBI taxonomy): Eukaryota > Viridiplantae > Streptophyta > Magnoliopsida > Malvales > Malvaceae > Hibiscus > Hibiscus tridactylites. Next base: position 68,135,492 of record OY288285.1, on the reverse strand, counting down.
TCCAACACCCTTTTACTGGCCAAAGTACTGCGAAGCAAAATGCTAAAAAAGAGGGTAGCATTTTTTTGGGCTTCGACACTCAGAGGATCTGTACCTGGAACAACCTTTAACCTTTCCTGGAGCTTATCAACATGATCGACAATTTCCACAGGATGCAAATCTGACTTATTTCTAAAATCAACTTTAAAAACCTTCTGTGCATTCCAGATAAGCCTCTTCAAGTTAACAGGCAAAGGCCAATTACTGTCACCAGTGACTGCAATTTCTGTTCCAAGCTGGAATCTGTCAGCTTCAAGTTTATTAACTTCAGCATCAAACACGTCACGCAATTCTTGGATACTTCTCAAATCATCAATATGTTCTTGTAACATATAAGAAGTTGGATTCCAGTTTTCATCATCTAATTTATATCTGAAGACCCTATCAAATTCAGATTTCTTCATCTTCAAAGAATCCAGCTTTTGAGACTCTATCCAGACAGCATCCATGCCATCTTCACCATAGAGGAACTGAATAACATCCCCTAATGAGTTCCTCACAGTTCCATCATATTTAACCATAATATCCTCCATTGCCTTCACAAGTCTCCTCTGTATGTACCCAGTCTCAGAAGTCTTAACTGCAGTATCTATGAGACCTTCTCTACCACCCATAGCATGGAAAAAGAATTCTTGTGGTGTTAACCCACGCAGGTACGAGTTCTCCACAAAACCACGACTCTCAGGGCCAAAATCGTCCTTGGTAAAATGGGGCAAGGTACGATCTACAAATCCATATGGGATTCGCTTTCCCTCAACATTCTGCTGACCGACACAAGCTGTCATTTGGGATATATTAATGAAACTTCCCTTTGATCCTGCAGTAACCATTGCCTTAAGGTTGTTGCTTTCTGACAAACTTTTTTGTGCACTGTTTCCAGCATCGTCACGAGCTTTATTCAACACCTGAAGGAACAAACCATATTAACATGCAAGTGTGGCGGAAGGATTCCCAACAAAGAGCTTGATCAATTTGAGATCAGATACCTGGTTAACTTTGTTTTCAAAGGACTCCATCATAGTTCTTCCAGGTTCAGGCTCTAAATCCTTGTTTTGGGCTTTAATAATGAGCTGCTTCACATCCTCTTTGGCTTTAGAAATAGTTTCATTAATTTTCTCCATTGTTGCTGCATCAGCAATTGTATCTCCAATACCCATACTAAAGGCATTCTGCAGAAGCCAATAATTGACAAGCCATTGTGTATGTCCCAAAAACTTCCGGGCTGCATCCGGACCAACCTCTTCCCTATAAAGAAATGACGTTACAATTTACAAAACCAATGTTTTAAAATATTAATGACTTGATGTGTAAAGCAAAATGCACATGTTGGAGGAAGCCATATTCCAAAAAGATAAGGAAACATGGATAATTTTGAAAACAACTTAACTAAACTAAATCATTACCCGCTCAAAAGGAAAGTAATTCAACACTAAATTGTTCACAGTCTTAGTTTATGATTAGGATTCAGCTTCACTTGATATTGAAAAGATTCAGAAGAGGAAATATGGCAGCATATCCAAAACCTGGTAAGATTTAGAGCTTATCGAACTTCTGCAATGAGATAACTCTCCTAATACGTATAATTCAAATCCACAATTTTCCCCAAGACATACCAAATTACATGTATAAGACTCCCTGAAGATGATCCAAGTGTCTTCTTGCAAAGAGTGCCAGATAACACCTCCCCTTTTTCTATTCTAACTTGAGTATCCCCAGGGGTGATAAACCCAGTCTCACTTTCTGAATGCCAGGCAGATGTTCTTATCAGATTTATTTGTTTTGGTATGATCAGATTAAAAACCTGCTTCCCTGTCCAAATTGGTCGGGGCTTTAAAATTGTAGGAGCTGGAACCTTTCCATCAAAGTCCTCCCACCACATCAATATATTCATGAAAACATCCTGAATAACCCATATAAATTAGACTCGTATCACAATGACAAGAATTGCGTAACATTTATCATATTAAATGAATGCAACTATTATTCTCATCACCTTTTCTATGAAAGTATCCCTTTTGGTGATCTTACGGCATCCTAGAAGTGAATCCTGGACAATCCCCATTACAGGCCTATTTGATTGAGGGGACACGATGCACTTAGGCACCATCATGAGCTCTGCTACCTCTGCTCTTGTCTCAAATGATTGAGGAACATGCATATTCATTTCATCCCCATCAAAATCAGCATTGTACGGTGAAGTAACAGACAAATTTAGACGAAATGTAGAGTATGGCATAATCCGGATTCTATGGCCCATGATTGACATTTTATGGAGACTAGGTTGACGATTAAAAAGGACATAATCTCCATCAATTAAGTGTCGCTCCACCTGCAGCCATAATTGTGACGGTAAAAACACAGGGAACAAAAAGCAATGGCCAATTAAAATTTCTGAGTTCAGAAAGAGAAGCATGCCTTGTAACCAAGCTCTAGGTGGTGATCACTGCTTTTCTTCAGGTAACGAAGATCAAGCCTTTGTCCGTCATCTCTTATGATATACTTGGCACCAGTCTTTCCCGGTGGAGGATGAGGCCCATATTCCACAAGTTCTTTCAACCTGTTTCAAAGATAGCTCTGATCCTAATTGGCCAAATGTGGAAGAAATTTTAAAACTCTAAGAAGCTACTCACCTCTCAATGTTATATGGAGTAACAGTTTCGGGATATGTGAGATTTAAAGCTATACTCCAAGGCACTCCAAGTTGATCAATGTTGATATTTGGATCAGGTGTAATTACTGTTCGAGCTGAAAAGTCAACCCTTTTCCCCATCAGATTACCCCTAATACGGCCCTCTTTTGCCTTAAGCCTGCTACAAATAGATTTAATAGGTCTCCCAGATCTCTGTGTGGCCTACACCAGAAAGAGAAGCAAGTTTAAAAATACACTCATATGGAAGAGTTCAAAAATGTGCATGTAAGCGCAATACCCTTGGAAGTCCAGGTAATTCATTGTCAAAATACGTTGCTATATGAAACTGTAACAACTGTGCAAATTCGGATATGATATGTGCAGGTGATCCATTTCTCTCCTGCCTCCTCAAGTTCTCATTGTGCCGAATAATCATAGCCAATGCATGAGTTAAGTCATCCTGGATTCAGCAAACATGGGATTTCAGAATTGATCTAATAGAATCATAAATCATAACAGGAATCATTTCAAAGGCCTCAACGTAAAGTAAAATAAAAGACACTTGCCTCGCTCCTAGAGGAAGTGTCCATCATCACAGATGGCCTCACTGGAGGTGGAGGTATGGGAAGTGCTTGAAGAATCATCCAATCTGGACGAGCATATTTAGGATTCAAGCCTAATAGTTGGCAGTCCTCATCACTTATCCTCTTCAAGACACTAAGAACCTAGAAAACACAGCAGAAGATCAACATGAATTTCTATGAAGTAAAAGGCAATATCTGCACAAATGGCTACCCGTTCAGCAGTAAGAGTCTGTTTTCTTTCCGCAGGTTCAGGAAGTTGTTCCTGATCATCATTCTTCTTCCTTTGTGCTTTATACTCCGCAATGATTTTCATACCATCAATACTCAGCTTTGGCAGCTGGGCACCGCAGCCACCACGACTCTTTTTTACTGGTTCCTCTGTATCTTGACCTTGGACATCAATTTCATCGCCACCATCACATTTAGTTTTATTCTTGCATGAATCTAAGATCTTTCTCAGCCTGTTCTTTGGATTCTTTATCTTCAATGCCTGCTTAAATTTATGGTCTTCCTGAAAAAGCAACAATCGTATTAGAGAATGGCATCATGTGACCACGTAATTTGCTCTGAAAGGGGTACAATGCAAAGTAAACAGTGAACACAAAGGGACACGCATAGAAAGAAATATATCAAAATAGAGATGTGGAAACATGCTAAATCCACCTTTATATGAGACTGTTTCATAACCCAAAAGCAATGGTAATCTCAAAAAAGGATTTAAAAAAAGTTCAGCTCTAAAACTAAATATCACTCATTACCCCAACTCTGAATACTGTCTGCTTGTAAAATACACCATCAAATTAAAACATATCTTCTCCATAAGTTTACTGTTCAAAATCTCATATCAAACAATAACAAGCAAGTTACTCCCACTCCTTCAAACGTATTTATGCTCCTGTACTAGATAGCAGCCTACCCAAAAAATTACAAACATTATGCATCCAGAAATCACAATAAGCTGTCAATTGTCATCATGCTAAAACACATTTAACTCTAATTGAAATAAGAAAATGCCCTAATCAAGCCTAGTAATCGTACCTCATCAGCAAGAATTTTAGAGCAATTGAAGCAGACACATCTCATTATACTGAGAACAGTTTTTATAAACCCAATATGAAACATAGGCTTGGCAAGCTCCAAGTGCCCAAAATGCCCAGGACAGTCAGCCATGTTGGCCGTACAAGTCTCGCACTTCATCTTCCGATCAATAGTTCCCAGCCGGGGGTCACTTAAACCTCCAACTTTAGGCTTCCCCCTCTCCGTCGTTTCACTGTGCTCAATATGCACCACCGACATTTGCCTCTGCAGAAACCAATGAAATTAATTATCATAATTTCCAAATAACAAAACGTCTGGGCAAAGAAGAAAAAAAGGGAAACGTCGCAGCAACTTCATCTCGTAGTTGAAGAAAGAACCGCGAAGTAGTTGCAGTTCAGTGCACAAATTCCACAATTGAGAAAAGAGAAGATACAAAAATAACAGAGTCGAGACAGCGAAATTTACGATTTCGTCGGGACTGAGGATGCCGAACTGGACCATGCGGACCTTGGCGACCTCCGCCGGAGAGAAAGCGAACCGCAAATCCATTGCAATCCGATCCGATCACAAAAGGAAAACAGTAACCTTAAATTCTCACTCGAGTAAAAAGAGTGAATTTTTAAAAAAGTGAGATTTATTTTTCCTTTTCTATGTTTTTACTTCCGATTTGCTGTCAGGTAATTTTTGCCGGCTTAAATTGAGAGATCGGAAAGTTGCCGATCTACATAGGGGATTCTCCGCAAAGAAAGGCTCCAAACAAATGGATTTTCAAGCCCCTAAGGCCATATTTATAGACAAACTAGAGCAGCCCTGGGCTTCTATTGATGACTATCGGAGACCATGAGCGCATTGCGCACCGGATTAAGTATAAAGTCAACAATACCCTTGCTCGATGATCTTTAACTACTTCCGAAATTCGTCGCTCAAATTTGGGTCGGACTTTCGGACGAATATCGAATCGAATCAAATAATTTTAAGTTAATTAGGTTGATAATTTATTTTATTATTTGAATTTTTTAATTTAAGTCGGGTTTATGAAATTTTGAGTCGAATCAAGTCGTTTAAATTTCTGTTCAAATTTAATTGTAAGTATTTATGATTTTATAATATTGATTGTTTTTAATTTAAATAATTTTTTATAATTATATAGGATCTGCACATATGTTTCTTTATATGTTTTTTTCACAAATGTGAGTATAGAGGAGTTAAGGAATTGATGGAAGGAAAGATTTGCAAAGAGTGCAATAAGTCTATAAGATGACTAAATTGAATAAAATATAAAATTAAAAGATTAAATTGAAAATTGAGGAAATTTGTTTTAAAAATTGGAATTGAAGTTATATAGATATTCTAATTATTTGAGTTCTATTCATCATTGATATTTTATTTAAAAATTTTGAGTTAAATTAAATTTATAAAATTGTAATTGAATCAAATTTATAAAATTTAAATCGACTAAAAATTATTTTTTAATTGAGTCGAATTTTACTCACAGTACATTTTTTAAAGAAAGCATTATAAGAGTTTCTTTTCATTTTGTTTATACCAGCTCACAAATCATATATAGAAAAAAAGAATAAATATTCTACACACAGGCGGTGGAAACTAAAAGTTTCCACAAGCGCCTTAGTTTTAGGGTATATGGAGTTAATTTAGGGTATATGGTTTAGGGTTTAGGCATAGGGGGTTAGAATGTATAGATATTTGTTTTAATTTAAGATTTAGGGTTATAATTTAAGGCTTATAGGTTAAAACCTAAATCCTCATCATATTACCCTAAAAACTAAACCCTAACTTATAAACCCTAAATTATAATCCTAAACCTTAAATTAAAACAATTATTCCTAATTTCTAAATCACATACCTTAAACTAACTCCCTATACCCTAGAACTAAAGCGCTTGTGGAAACTTTCAGTTTCCACCGCCAGTGTATAGGATATTAATCCATAAAAGAAAACTCACAAAACAAAACTATAGCTCAATATTGAACCTGGTTACAGTCTAAAGAATACTAACTGCTGGCGAAAATATTCAATGAATATAAAGATAACACTAGGAAGTTATCAAAAAAGAGATTTTTCTCTTGAAAAAAAAAAACTTTAGATGAGTTCGGCATCAAATATATAAAGTGAGTCCAATTTGTTGCAAGGATATTCGAAAAGTTCAAGAAAAATGTTAATTGAGGAAGAAAATTCCATAAAAATATATTTAGACAGTGGTAAAACTTAGTCTGTGTTGTAAATAAAATAACAAAGAATAATGATAAGAACAAAGAACAAGAATAAAAGAACAAAGAGATGAGAGAAAGAGAGAAATTTGTATTATTCTCAAATATAGAATTGTATACAATGCCTTCAATGAATCATCTATTTATATGCATAAAAAGTACATAATACATTAAACTCTAATTCATAGAGATAATATTTCTAATAATAAATAAATCAAACTCCTTTGATAAAGTTCTAATCATGATAGACATCCACATAGATAAATATTCATAACACTCCCTGTAACCCCCTCGTCCCGGTCTGGCCGGATGACCGGTCCGAGTGAGCTACACGGGGAAAACCGAGTGAAAACCCCTAAGAATTTCCCCCTCGGTTAGCAACCCTATTTTTTTTCTTTTAATTCTTGCCTGAAAGGATATTAAACCCTAAGTGATCATACAGCGGAATAACATATGCGAAACAAATCGGACGAACTCAAACAATCATGTTACGGCCAATTTTTTTAACTTTACTGCAGGTGGTATCGATACACCTAAGGGGTGTATCGATACCCCTTGACCAGGTCAACTGGTCAAAGTCAACCCGTGGAGACCGTATCGATACACCTAGGAGTGTATCGATACCCTCCCCAATTGTTGACTTCCCACGGTCAACGCTAAGGGAACCGTATCGATACGCATGAAGGCCCGTACCGATACGGAACTGGACAGTAGCTCCAGTAGCAAAAATAGTATCGGTACGCCCCCTCGCGTATCGAAACACGGGGCCTGAACCATGAAGGCCGTATCGATACGGGACCAACCGTATCGATACCCCTGCTACGAAAACACAAGTTTGAGCTGATTTAAGGCACAAAGTGGCCCTTAAATCCCTCTCAAACCTCAACCAACACACTAACATGCATCCTAATAACAAACCAAGAGTTTAGGCGTGCTTAAACTTACAATTACAACACGTTTCACACATGATGAGGATTTAAGCATACAAGCATTTTAGGCTTTCAAGCATGGCATTCTAACAAAAGACATTTCAATCATTTTAAGTCATACAAGGAACTCAAAGCCTCTAAGGCACAAGACAAGCACATAGAGGTTTACATCCACATCAAGACAACCTAGCATAGATAGACATACTAACACACACACAAAATTCAACGTAGCATGTCATGCTTACAAACCATAGTCAACACAACATCAAACCACATATAAATGTGTCATACAAGCTCATACACAACCCTTGCCACATTGCCAACTATTACAAAATTACCACCGTACTTGAGTCACAAACTTGGAAGCCCTCCTTGCCTTGCCTCGAGCTAACACCACGCTAATGATCTGCATTGTTGAACATTGAGAGCGTAAGCTATAAGCTTAGTGAGGGTGCTCTAAAACGAAAAACAACAACAATGCAGGGTCCAAACATGTTAATCCTAGTCTTACATACATCAAGCATAGGCATTAAAATCAAGTAGACCTAGCTAGTCTTTCAAGTGGCATATATGGTCTCTCGCTCCTAACAAGCTTAAACATCAATATCATCAACATACAACAATACCATATATCACACTCGTACATCACCATATAAAAACAAGTTAATTGGCCACTTTAATTACCCCGATTGTGCGGATTTAAACCATGACAACACTTTACCTCGGTGGGATTCCACTCATCACCGGACCATGCATGTGCGGGATTCCACTCATCGCCACATGCCCTACGGATGGGATTCCACTCATCATCCCGTAGAAATATAAAAAGCTTCCGGTGGAATGTTACATCACCGTACTCCTCCTTGATGACTTAACGCCATCAAGGCCACGTACGTTTTGACTCAATTTGTGTGCACACTATCCTAATGATCGATCATTTACAACCGGTAATTATTTAGGGCCAACTATCACCATCAACCACATATCATCAACACATTCATGCTCAACACATATATCCACATCATGATATACATATACATGCACCATCTAATCACAAGCATTTGAGCATAGTCATCAAGCACATAGCATTCAAGGAAACTAGACTAAATTAACTACTTGGATTAAAAGGAAGTGGCCTACCAAGCACACTTGCACACACACACACTACTCATGCTCGAACTAACTTTAAAACAAGTTAAGACCACTCACCGTCCTTCCTTAGCAATTCGAACCAATCCTCCTACGAACCCGGATTCGGTCCCAAAGCCTCTTCCACGTTTCCTCTTGCTTCTAGTCAAACAAAAACACATACGTTACTTCCCAATTCAATGCTAATTCAACCTTCAACCCACTTTGCAATCACAACCCAATTCCACAAATTTCCAAACCACATTACATCTCCAAAAACCTAATTTTCGGACTCCCACAACCAAAGGCTGAAATACCCAATTCCAAGCACCCAAAAGACTTCCTAAGCATCCCAAATCACCCTCCTAACATAGGTAGACCATCAGCCCTTCAATTTCAACATTAAACTTACCAAAAACCCAAATTTTAATACCCTAAAATTTGCCCTAAAGACCCACTACGAAATTTCATCCAAAATTGACCAAATTCATATATGTTGTGTACTATAGCATGATTAACAAAAACCCCAACACAATTTCTTAAGACAAATTGAAAGACCCCATTAAAAACCCAATTTTCAACATAAACCCTAATTTCCAAAACTCTATATTTTTGAAATCTAAGACAATGGTTGAATAGAGGGTAAAGAGAAGATTAAGATAATGACTTTACCTTTCAAAAAGCCCTTGGATTGAAGTTGAAAATGAATGGAATAGTGATTTGCTATTTGAGAGGTTTTGAAAGAGAGGAGGGGGAGTTTCACATGGGTTTAGGGAAAAAGGGGAAAAAGATGAAAATATGGAAAGTTGTCATCCTTTTTCAAATAGTTTGGGTAAATTACAATATGAGTCCTCCTCTTTTTAAATTAAACTTAATTAGGTCACTATTTGAAGTTGAGTTGTTTTAATTAACTTTTTATTTAACCCGACTAAAACCCGGTTAACTCCTAGGCCCAAAACACGGGTGTTACAACTCTCTCCCACTTAAGGAATTTTGTCCCCGAAATTACCTGACTGAAAGAGATACGGAAACTGCTTTTCCATATCCTCCTTCCTTTCCCAAGTGGCCTCGTCCACACCTCTACGTTGCCACCGCACCTTCACTAACTCAATTGATCTACCCCTCAACACTTACTGTCAGAAGCTAAGATCTCAACGGGCTCTTCTTCATAAGTCAAATCCGGATTCAATTCGATTTCTTCCACGGGCATAATATGTGACGGATCAGACCTATACTTGCGAAGCATCGAAACATGAAACACATCATGTATCTTCTCAAGCTCGGATGGCAGACGTAACTGATAAGCAACCGGACCAACTCTCTTCACAATCTCATGTGGTCCTATGTACCTCGGACTCAATTTCCCTTTTCGGCCAAATCTCATCACCTTTTTCCACGGAGACACCTTCAACAACACCTTCTCACCCACTGAGAACTCAACTTCCTTCCTCTTCAGATCAGCATAGGACTTCTGCCTATCCGAAGCTGCCTTCAAACGATCACAAATCAATTTTACCTTTTCGGTCGTTCCCTTGAGCAAATCCGGCATGGGTAACAATTTTTGTCCTACCTCGGCCCAACACACTGGAGTTCTACACTTCCGGCCATACAATGCCTCATACGGAGCCATCTGAATGCTCGACTGAAAACTGTTATTGTACGCAAACTCTACTAGAGGCAAATGTTTCTCCCAAGTACCCTGAAAGTCAATGATGCAACAACGTAACATATCCTCTAAGATCTGAATAACCCTCTCTGACTGACCATCTGACTGAGGATGATAAGAAGTGCTGAAGTTCAAATGGGTACCCAAAGCTGTATGCAGACACTCCCAAAATCTAGAAGTAAACCGCGGATCTCTATCTGACACAATGGACTTCGGCATACCATGTAGCCTCACAATATCACCAATGTACAAATCGGCCAATCTATCTAAGGTGTAAGTAGTGTTGACTGCCAAGAAATGAGCACACTTCGTAAAACGATCTACTATCACCCAAACTGAGTTCTTCTTCGTCGGAGTCAAAGGCAAACCCGAAACAAAATCCATAGTGATGTTCTCCCATTTCCATTCCGGAATTCTCAACGGCTGTAACAAACCTGAGGGAACCTGATGTTCCGCCTTCACTCTCTGACACATTAAGCACTTACTCACAAAGTCGGCTACATCTCTCTTCAAGCCAACCCAAAAGTACTCATTCTTCAAATCACGGTACATCTTCGTACTTCCAGGATGCATAGCAAACGGACTACTGTGGGCTTCAGTCAAGATCGTACATCTCAAGTCATTGTCTTCTGGCACAACTATTCTATCTTTGAAACACAAAACCCCATCAGTGCTGAAACTGTAGTCTGAAGATCTACCCTCGGCTATATCTTGCACGTGAGGTGCCAAAGATTTATCTAAGAGCTGTTTCTCTCTAATCATTTGACCTAGAGCAGGTCTAACCTGAAGCTCGGCTATCAAGCCACCATCTCCGGACAAACTCAATTTAGCAAACATAACTCTCAAGTCTACGGCCACCTTCCTACTCAATGCATCGGCCACTACATTGGCCTTACCCGGATGGTACTCAATTGTGAGATCATAGTCTTTTAGCAACTCTAACCATCTACGCTGTCTGAGATTCAAATCTTGCTGAGTCATAATGTACTTCAAACTCTTATGATCGGTGTATACTGTGCATTTCTCACCGTACAAATAATGTCTCCAAATCTTCAAAGCAAATACAACTGCGGCTAGCTCTATGTCATGGGTCGGATAGTTGCGCTCATGAGTCTTCAACTATCTTGAGGCATAAACCACTACTCTTCGGTCTTGCATAAGAACACATCCTAACCCTACATACGAGGCATCACTATAAATCACATAGTCCTTCCCGGACTCAGGCTGAATCAAAATCGGAGCTTGGGTCAAAGCTTCTTTCAATTTCTCAAAGGCTCTTTGCCTTGCATCTGTCCACTCAAACTGAACACTCTTCTGAAGTAACTGTGTCAATGGAGCAGCTAATTTAGAGAAACCCTCTACAAACCTCCTATAGTATCCGGCTAAGCCTAGGAAGCTACGTACTTATGTCACTGACTTCAGTTGCTTCCACTCAACAATGACTTCAATCTTCTTCGGATCAACTCTAATGCCTTCAGCTGACACTACATGTCCTAAGAAGATTACCTCACGGATCCAGAATTCACACTTGCTGAGCTTCGCATATAACTGATGATCTAACAAGGTCTTCAAAACAAGTCTCAAGTGCCGGTCATGGTCTTCTTTAGTTCGCGAATACACCAAAATGTCATCTATAAATACAACCACAAACTGATCTAGATACTGATGAAAAATCCTATTCATCATGTCCATGAAAGCCGCCGGTGCATTAGTCAACCCAAATGGCATGACTAAAAACTCATAGTGTCCATATCTAGTCCTAAAGGCTGTCTTCGGTACATCAACCTCTCTTACCTTTAACTGGTAGTAACCTGATCTCAAGTCTATTTTCGAAAAGACAGATGCTCCTCTCAACTGATCAAACAAGTCATCAATTCTAGGCAACGAATATTTGTTCTTCACTGTCAACTGATTTAACTGTCTGTAATCTATGCACATTCTCATACTTCCATCTTTCTTCTTCACAGACAACACTGGTGCACCCTAAGGTGAAGAACTAGGCCTAATAAAACCTCTATCTGTCAACTCTTGCAACTGAGTCTTCAACTCTTCCAATTCTTTCGGTGTCATACGATACGGAGCAATCGAAACATGAGCTGAATCATAATAAGTCTCAATGCTGAACTCTACCTCTCTGTCCGGTGGTAACCCTGGCAATTCTTCCGGAAACACACTAGGAAAATCACATACTGTCCGGATGTCCTGAGGTCTAACCTCACTCATGTTAGGGTTCATCACATACGCTAAGTATGCTTCACACCCCAACTCAACTAACCTCTTAGCCTCTAGCACTGAAACAACATTGGATAAGAACTTCACGTTCTCACCCACCACTACAATCTCATAATCATCTGTGAGCCTCAAAGAAATCCGTTTAGTTTCAAAATCTATCCTAGCTCTATGCTCCGTGAGCCAGTCCATACCCAGAATCACATCGAAACCATAGAAAGGAAGTTCCATCATATCCACTGGAAACACATGCCCCTGAACCATCAACGGACACCTTCGGTACATCTTCCTAACTACTACTGTGTCCCCAAAGGAACTAGTAACACTAACTCCTACCTCTAACAACTCACAAGGCAAATTCAAAGACTGTGCATGCTCACTCAATATGTAGGAATGTGTAGACCCAGAGTCAATCAGAGAAAGCAAAACCAAAGACTGTATCGAGAAGTTACCTGCGATCACATCGGTGTCATGCTGCTCCCCGCGTTGAGCGTAAACCCTAGCCTGTCCTCCGCCCTCTGGCTGGACTGCAACAACATGAGCTATGTTCCTCTGACAATCGTTCCTCAGCTGGAAGTTTCCTCTACCGCGCCCACGGCCTCTCTGAAAGTCGTTGGCTCGAGCAGGAGCCTGAGCTGGTGCCTGTCCCACCTGATGTGGACAGTCACGCCTAATGTGGTCTCTAGCACCACAACTCCAACAAGAATGGTAGTTCCCCCAACACTCACCGGTGTGGTTCCTCCCGCAAGTAGCACATGTGGGCAACTTCCCACCAGCTCTCTGACCCTGATGGCCCCTACCGTGGTTACTGCCACCACGCCTATGATCATACTGATGCCTATTGTCCTGATGCCTCTTGGCATCCCCTCTGTCAAAGTTGCTGGACCTCTTACCCGAACTAGATCCACCTGACCGCCTGGTCAAACTCAAACTGTGCTCTAAGTCCTTGGCCCTCGAGACCAAGACATCAAAATCAGTGTAGTCTGAAGCTAGAGTATAAGTCTTGATTTCTTCATTCAGCCCATATCGGAAACGGTTACAACGCTCCACCTCAGTAGGTACAAGCTCAGGTGCATACTGACTCAATATGACAAACCGAATCTCATAATCAGTCACGGACATACTCCCCTGAAGCAATGCCATAAACTCTCTCTTCCTCTCATCGAGGTATCGCGGACCCAAATACTTCTTCCGGAAAGCTGTCTCAAAGAACTCCCAAGTGATCTCGGTCTCATCCATCCCCGAAGTAACAGTGACCCACCAGGTGTAGGCATCACCTTGAAGCAGAGACTCAACACATCCCAACTTGCGCTCACCAGTACATCCCATTTGAGCAAGAATACAGACTGTCTTCTCAAACCACATCTCTGACCTCTCCGGAGTAGCACCTCTAAACTCTTCGGCCCCAAGGCCCCGAAGTCTCTCTAATGGCAATCCGGTGCCCTCACCCTGACGATGAGCTACCTGACCTCCAGCTACTGCAGCCTGGAACGCTCCGGCTATTGCCTGAACCAACGGAGCTAAGTCTATCCCGGCCGGTCCTTGGCCACCTTGGCCTCCTTGTGGTCCCTCTCCTTCGGCCCCGGCCTCACCTCCCACTCCCGGTGGAGGAGGTGGTGGCGGTGGTGGTGGTGGAGGAACTCCTACTCCGACTACATGCTCTCCCACTTGAGCTCCAACCCCAACTACCGGCTCAACTCTCGGAGCCTCTGCCCGTGGTTCCGGTCGAACCATCCTAGGCCTCCCACGTGGTCTCATGGTTCAACTAGCAAGGTAAAACTACAACAAGAAACAGATAAGGATTATGTTAGTCAAAGCAAGGGTCCAATAGTGCTCAAGTACTCCTTTTCCCAGAAATCTTTTTAAATTAAGTAATAGTAGCAATGGGCACACACTCACACCAAACACGACAATTCATGCTTCAAAACATCATACGAACAATCAAATATTCAAGTATTCATGACAAGACATACGTCGAACAACACAATCATTTAATACATCAAGCTTACCTCACTTACCTGCCCGAGGTCTCGGTAACCTCAGGCTCTGATACCAACAAATGTAACCCCCTCGTCCCGGTCTGGCCGGATGACCGGTCCGAGTGAGCTACACGGGGAAAACCGAGTGAAAACCCCTAAGAATTTCCCCCTCGGTTAGCAACCATATTTTTTTTTCTTTTAATTCTTGCCTGAAAGGATATTAAACCTTAAGTGATCATACAGCGGAATAACATATGCGAAACAAATCGGATGAACTCAAACAATCATGTTACGGCCAATTTTTTTAACTTTACTGCAGGTGGTATCGATACACCTAAGGGGTGTATCGATACCCCTTGACCAGGTAAACTGGTCAAAGTCAACCCGTGAAGACCGTATCGATACACCTAGGAGTGTATCGATACCCTCCCCAATTGTTGACTTCTCACGGTCAACGCTAAGGGAACCGTATCGATACGCATGAAGGCCCGTGCCGATACGGAACTGGAGAGTAGCTCCAGTAGCAAAAATAGTATCGGTACGCCCCCTCGCGTATCGAAACACGGGGCCTGAACCATGAAGGCCGTATCGATACGGGACCAACCGTATCGATACCCCTGCTACGAAAACACAGGTTTGAGCTGATTTAAGGCACAAAGTGGCCCTTAAATCCCTCTCAAACCTCAACCAACACACTAACATGCATCCTAATAACAAACCAAGAGTTTAGGCGTGCTTAAACTTACAATTACAACACGTTTCACACATGATGAGGATTTAAGCATACAAGCATTTTAGGCTTTCAAGCATGGCATTCTAACAAAAGACATTTCAATCATTTTAAGTCATACAAGGAACTCAAAGCCTCTAAGGCACAAGACAAGCACATAGAGGTTTACATCCACATCAAGACAACCTAGCATAGATAGACATACTAACACACACACAAAATTCAACGTAGCATGTCATGCTTACAAACCATAGTCAACACAACATCAAACCACATATAAATGTGTCATACAAGCTCATACACAACCCTTGCCACATTGCCAACTATTACAAAATTACCACCGTACTTGAGTCACAAACTTGGAAGCCCTCCTTGCCTTGCCTCGAGCTAACACCACGCTAATGATCTGCATTGTTGAACATTGAGAGCGTAAGCTATAAGCTTAGTGAGGGTGCTCTAAAACGGAAAACAACAACAATGCAGGGTCCAAGCATGTTAATCCTAGTCTTACATACATCAAGCATAGGCATTAAAATCAAGTAGACCTAGCTAGTCTTTCAAGTGGCATATATGGTCTCTCGCTCCTAACAAGCTTAAACATCAATATCATCAACATACAACAATACCATATATCACACTCGTACACCACCATATAAAAACAAGTTAATTGGCCACTTTAATTACCCCGATTGTGCGGATTTAAACCATGACAACACTTTACCTCGGTGGGATTCCACTCATCACCGGACCATGCATGTGCGGGATTCCACTCATCGCCACATGCCCTACGGATGGGATTCCACTCATCATCCCGTAGAAATATAAAAAGCTTCCGGTGGAATGTTACATCACCGTACTCCTCCTTGATGACTTAACGCCATCAAGGCCACGTACGTTTTGACTCAATTTGTGTGCACACTATCCTAATGATCGATCATTTACAACCGGTAATTATTTAGGGCCAACTATCACCATCAACCACATATCATCAACACATTCATGCTCAACACATATATCCACATCATGATATACATATACATGCACCATCTAATCACAAACATTTGAGCATAGTCATCAAGCACATAGCATTCAAGGAAACTAGACTAAATTAACTACTTGGATTAAAAGGAAGTGGCCTACCAAGCACACTTGCACACACACACACTACTCATGCTCGAACCAACTTTAAAACAAGTTAAGACCACTCACCGCCCTTCCTTAGCAATTCGAACCAATCCTCCTACGAACCCGAATTCGGTCCCAAAGCCTCTTCCACGTTTCCTCTTGCTTCTAGTCAAACAAAAACACATACGTTACTTCCCAATTCAATGCTAATTCAACCTTCAACCCACTTTGCAATCACAACCCAATTCCACAAATTTCCAAACCACATTACATCTCCAAAAACCCAATTTTCGGACTCCCACAACCAAAGGCTGAAATACCCAATTCCAAGCACCCAAAAGACTTCCTAAGCATCCCAAATCACCCTCCTAACATAGGTAGACCATCAGCCCTTCAATTTCAACATTAAACTTACCAAAAACCCAAATTTTAATACCCTAAAATTTGCCCTAAAGACCCACTACGAAATTTCATCCAAAATTGACCAAATTCATATATGTTGTGTACTATAGCATGATTAACAAAAACCTCAACACAATTTCTTAAGACAAATTGAAAGACCCCATTAAAAACCCAATTTTCAACATAAACCCTAATTTCCAAAACTCTATATTTTTTAAATCTAAGACAATGGTTGAATAGAGGGTAAAGAGAAGATTAAGATAATGACTTTACCTTTCAAAAAGCCCTTGGATTGAAGTTGAAAATGAATGGAATAGTGATTTGCTATTTGAGAGGTTTTGAAAGAGAGGAGGGGGAGTTTCACATGGGTTTAGGGAAAAGGGGAAAAAGATGAAAATATGGAAAGTTGTCATCCTTTTTCAAATAGATTGGGTAAATTACAATATGAGTCCTCCTCTTTTTAAATTAAACTTAATTAGGTCACTATTTGAAGTTGAGTTGTTTTAATTAACTTTTTATTTAACCCGACTAAAACCCGGTTAACTCCTAGGCCCAAAACACGGGTGTTACACTCCCCCTTGGATGTCTATGAAGATAATAAAAAAAATTCTTTAGTGAAGGAAAAAGAGTACACACATCTTTGATACGCATAACATGTTGCCTCATTAAAAACCTTACCAGGAAAACCCATTGGGACAAAACCTCGGTTAAGGGAAAAAGAGTGCAACGCGTATTTACTCCCCCTCATGAAAACATCACAGAAGATCTTTGAATCTTCATAATTTAATCTTGAATGTTATTTTTCTAAAGATCGTCAGGGATGAAACTTTGGAGTAATATGTTTCATGATGTATCCACTTTCAAACTGAGATATACATCTTGCATTATCTTCACATAAGATAGCTTTTATCATATCTTGTAAAAGTAAATCAACATATCTTTTGGATATGTTGGGTCAATGGTCTTAGCCAAACACATTTTTTGGCTTGCCTCGTGCATAACAATTATTTCTACGACATTTGAAAAGGCATCAACGAATGTTTGAAGATCTAAATGTAATGATCTTTGTATATTCATAGATATTTCTTGACCAACTAATATATAGTGCTTCAAGACTAAGAAAAGGTATAAGTATCTTTATTCACATCCAACAATCTTACAACTATTGGGATACTCAATAGATATGCTCCATTCATATTGAATCTTTTTAAGATTCTTTCAGCTTATGTCTATTCATAGACAAAAGAAATATATAAAAATGCTCGATCTTCAGGTCGAGATAAACTTGATGTCAAGATTCAAGTACTTGTATTGAAAGTACTTCATGAGTTTTCAATTTGAAGCTTTTTAGGAGTTCTAAAATTATCATAATGGATCTTGATCCAAACTCCTTTATAAAACACATAAGGAAATGTGATCATTCTTATAGTATTTTCTCAATTAGTATTCACTAAGGCGATTATACCAAATGCGCCAAAATATTCATAAGACATGTCTAAATAAATTTCCTCGGAAATTTCCAAATGCTTCTAGCATTTTAAATCCTTCAAGGATAAATATGAATCCACAAATAATTAGACGC
Source organism: Hibiscus tridactylites (assembly GCA_958450335.1). Taxonomy (NCBI): domain Eukaryota; kingdom Viridiplantae; phylum Streptophyta; class Magnoliopsida; order Malvales; family Malvaceae; genus Hibiscus; species Hibiscus tridactylites. The sequence continues at coordinate 68,117,204 of OY288285.1, read as the reverse complement.
ATGTAAAATTTTTCATAACTGCCAAAGTAATTGCATCCACCATGAAGTAATTAAAACTTTTTATAAATCATAGTTCAAGTCGTATTTACGACTACTTATTTCTGCCTCACTTGCATTACACCTTTAGGTGTTTGGACTGTTGGTCCAAATACTTCTCTTTTAGAAGTTCAAAGCTATATTAGCCAATTCAATATCTATACTTCTTGATAGATTTCTATACAAGATCCTCGATTTCTTTCTTTACTTCTATAGAAGTGTTTTATGTAAAATTGTTTGTAAAATCGTTGTCGACAACTTTCCAATTTTCTGGTTCCATTCTCGTAGTGACATAACTCATCGAGATCTCTTAAAGATTTCAATATTTATTTCAGGTACCTGAAACTCTTCAAGAGTTTTATTATTAGTTATGTCTTGGGTCTCTTTAGGAGCACCCACCTCCAATATATGACCATCTCATAATACTTTTCATTTACGAGAATTTTGATCATTGGAACCATTTCAACTATCATGCTTCAAGCATGATTTACATCCACTTGCTCTGACATGTAATTTAAACTTAGAGCATTTCAGCTGGTATATGAGACTTAATTACTCTCATTAAGTCAGTAAATATGTCTGGCAGTTCACATGTAATAACATGAATTATCTTATGAACTTCTAGTTTATATACGAGGATCTAGATAATGATAATTCATTTTTCTCTATCCAGCTGATTATTATCTCCCCCTGATGTTGAAAAAATCATGATATAAATGATTCTCCAATTAATGTTTAAGAATTTAAACATAAAATGAGACTCGTACTCAATATATATTCTCAACCCTTTTTACTTGCCCATTTTGTGCGTTATGGTGGAGCAATTCAACTATATACCGCACATTCAAAGATTCAAAAATTGGAAATATGACTTCTGACCAAAAGTCAAATCATAATGGGGAGTTTATTATAACTCGTTGGCTTGATACGTATAAGTGTTGCTCTATGGAAATACCATATAAATAATAAATGTTTTGTTCTCACAGTTTAGCTATTAAATAGGAGGCACCCAATTAAAAATTTGCTAAACCGTATTTTTCATAATCAATAGGCTTGTAACAACCGAGATAGCCTAAAATATAAACCCACCAGCTTTTCAAGACTATTCCCACTAGCTTTTCAAGACGAATAGTCTAACTGCATAATCTGAATCTTTTTAGAATCAATCTCACAAACTTCTGGTTGTAAGTCGATAAAACAATGTAGATGCATCTACTAAAATCATGTAAAACTTTCTACACTTGTGGATATATGGGCCCATATTTCGTTCAGATATGCAAGACATACAGTCTCAACTTCAGTACAAGAACTTTAAGTTCTAATTCTTTTGGTAAGTGAGATCATCTATATCTTTTGAGAACAAACAACACAAGAACTTCAGGTTCTTTTAGTAAGTGGAATTTAATCAATTCCTTTAAGCAACACAAGAACTCCACGTTCCTTAATAAGTGGAATTTAATTCATTCCTTTGAGAATAAGCACCACAGGAACTACAAGTTCTTTTAATACATGTGCATGTAAAACTCAATAATTTCTGCACCATTATTGATCAGGATGGTCTAACCGATCATGTCAACTATATATATGTGTATATATCTCTGAATTTGTAAACTTCTTGTTTACCATAACATGTAATTCAATCTCACTTGTACATGTCTAGTACGATCATCAAAATTGTTCATTTAAATAGGAATATATTTAGATCTTTCGGAGCTTTCAATTGAAATTATCTTTTGGTAGCAATATATAGCTCTTTTAGAGCTTTCAACTGACTTTTTGGCTACTAGAACTTATATCTATATTGGCTTATTTCAAATGTCAATTGATAACATATGTTATCTATAATTACCAAAGAGATATTTTGAGAACTCATATTGCTCTCTTAAAATTTCCACTTATAGTGGTGACGATATTATTACCATTAGCGGTAATTATTGCAATATTCGCAATTCTGCACTTTTCATAATGTGCTTTCTCTCAAGAATTTATTGCTCTTCTAGAGCATCAATATTTTCAGTACTTTGAAATATAGTACTCACATTATTCCCTTACATTTAAATGGGAAAATATATCTTAGGTTTATGTTGAGCATAAATCGTCACCATAGATTGTATTTGACAAGTAATCATGTTAAACAAAATAAATAAATATCATAATATATAAATATAAAACGTAAATAATTAATGTATGTAAAATAAATAATAAAAAAATAATTATCTTCAAAGTTATGAGAATAATTAGAAGATGATTTATTCTTTTCGAGTGTTATAAGAAAATCAACAACGTCCAAAAGAGTTGGACCAACAATGTTCAAATAAAGTTGGACCAATATCATCTTCGTCATGTTTCGCAAACAAAATTTGCTTTTATTTTCTTTGCTTTATCATTCAACGATTCTTGATTTTTCAACGTACAACACGTACGAGACCAATGGTTTATAACATCGCATTGATAATAAGAAGAGTTTTACTTCAATAGAATGATCTTTATCACTCTTGCCATCCTTATAATTTCACTACCAGTGGGTAGAAGTATTCTTAAAATGACCATATTTTTCATGTCTATATTCATAGCCTCGACCACGACCACAACTTCTAATGTGATTTTTATTCCTTCCATAATATAATCTCACATTCACTTTAGGGAATGGAGTAGAGCCAGTGGGCCTTTAAAACTTTTTTCACATATCCTTATCATAGAGAACAAATATTTAATTCTCGTACGTGACATTGTTAAACCTGTCCACAAGGTCCTTTAAAAAACCTCCTTTGAGACCAGTAGCCTCGCAGAACGGGATGTCCAACCAATATACTTAGATTATATAAAAAATTATGTCTCTAATTGAATAATGATTTACCATGTTTGCATTCACTTCAGGGAATGAAACAATTCCAATAATCGCATGGAATAAACATCATGATTGCATTCACTTCAGGGAATGCCCAATCATTGATAATCGCATGGAATAAACATCATGCTTTGCATTCACTTCAGGGAATGCCTCCCATAAAACTTTTTGGATCAAGACGAATTTTCGTAACTTGAAGTTGGGAGAAGTCTATGGTCGAGTTTTTCGACGAAGAAGAAATATTACTTTCGAGCAAATATAGACTTTATAATAATCTTCTTGTAAATTCAAAATCATCATGATTTATCGCACTTTAAAATCGTATTTTAAAGGATAAAAATAAAAATAGAGTTTACCGATATTGATTCGAAGACAATAGGGACGTAGCAAATGAACCAAGACATCTTCTCATAATCTTTTCGTCATGTCTCTTTTCAACTCATTTAAATACATGTGAAACTCAAAATACAGTTAAAACATCAAATCTTATCAATAAAATAAAAATAAACATAATGATATATTCATAAAATAATCCATATACATATATCAAAAATTTCAGATAAAATAATCATAAATAAACCAATAAATCAAAGATCGTAGAAGAACAAATCATTGTTTTCCCTATTTTTTTTATTTTAAAACATTATATATTTTATAACCTTATATAACTTTCCAAACAGGATATATGTTATAACCTTATATAAATAAATAAATAAAAACTACCTTAAAAAACCTTAAATAAGTGTGGAGATATAGTTTACCGCTGGTAAGAATAACACAAAAAAATGGCAATATACCTTGTAATAGATGGAACTAAATTCATCGCTACATATTTGAATCTTCTTGCTACACATGGGTTATTATATGCGCACCACCATTTGAGATCTAGCTCATGAGAAGTAGAAGTACATGAATCTTCTGTTCATCTTAAAATCGAATTCGATCTCAGTTGATTAGAGTCTCGTGCTGATAACGTGTTGTAAATAAAATAACAAAGAACAAAAATGGAAAAACAAAAAGATGAGAGAAAGAGGGAGATTTGTATTATTCTCAAATGTAGAATTGTATAAATGACTTCAATGAATCATTTATTTATAGGCATAAGAAGTACGTAATACATTAAACTCTAATTCATAGAGATAATATTCCTAATAATAAATAAATCAAACTCATTTGATAAAGTTCTAATCATGATAGACATCCACATAGATAAATATTCATAACAGTCTGAAAATTATAATTTTTTTTAAGATTTTAAAGAGTTTAATTTATGTTTTTCAAATAAGGTCTAATTAAAATGATTTTAAGATAGCTAAGAAAATTAAAAAAAATGAGAGGAGATTTAATTAAAATATTTAAAAATGAAATTTTATTAAAATTTTAAAAATTAAATGATAAATTATTTTTTAAAATGATTAATATCAAAATAAGTGTCTAAACTATACCATTTACCCAAGGTAAATGTTTGTAGTTTTTTTTATTGAAATAGGTACCTCAAAAAATGGTCATAGTTAGGTGCTTAAAAAGACTTTGAAATGTATCAAAATAAAACGTTAAACACATATTTAAATAAAAAAACCTTTTAATATCTATCTTAAAAAATAATATAGTTTAAATAGTTATTTTAATATTAAGTCTTTTAACATTTTTGAAGTATCAAATATTATATTTTAGGCTAAATGGTCATTTAAATCTATGTAGTCCCAATTTATCGATTTTTTCTCTATGGTATTTTCGTATCAATTTAGCCTTTGAAGTAGTCCAATTGCACACCACCATTTGCCCCTTAAGTGACGGAAGTCAATGTTGACCGTTACGGCGGTGACATGGCAGTTTACGATGATGTGGCAGAGGGTAAAATTGATTTTTCAAGCGAGTTCGAGGGTAAAATTAATTTTTGGTTGAGTACGATGGCAAAATTGATTTTTAGATAAAAATATTAAAATAACATTAAAAATAATAAAAAAATAATTTTTATTAATATATGACTAAAAATAAAATAATTAAAAATATCTAAAAATAAGTATAAATTATAGAATTAAAATATCATAAGATAATAAATTATAAATTATCAAATAATTAAAATTTGAAATATTTATAAAGTATTAAAAATATAAAAAATTTCATAAAAGAATTAGACATTTTGGTTTTTTTATTTTCAAAAAATGTAAGGAAGAAATAATCTTAAAGTATGGTTAATGTGATTCTCTTAACTGAACAATTTTTTTTTTTACTTTTTTTTTTGTGCTCATATCTCTCAATACTAAAAAATTAAACTCTACACTCTAAGTCTAATTTCTAAATCACAAACCTTAAACCCTAAAATTTAAACCCTTTACTTGATTAAATTTATACATATACTTTTATGATTCATACTCACTTTATATTGATAAACTTTTTAATTAGTGTTTAAGATTTAAGGTTTGTAATTTAGAGTTTCAAATTTTTAGGGTTTGAAATTTAGAAATTATGATTAGAGGGTAAAATTTATTTTTAAGTTTTGATTTTTTTGAATAATTTATAATGTAATAGTTTTTTAATTATATATTTTTTACCTATTTTATATTTTTTTAGTTTTTATTATTTTTAGTCATATATTAATAAAAATATTTTTAAATATTTTATTATTTTTATATTATTTTAGTATTTTAATATTTTCTTAAATTCATATTTTTACTTTAAAAATCATTTTTGCCCTCGAACTCGCTTGGAAAATCAATTTTGCCCTCTTTCACGTCATCCTAAACTGCCACATCACTATCGTAATAGTCAACGTTAGCCTCCGTCAGTCAAGGGACAAACGGTAATGCAATTGAACTATTTTAGAGATTAAATTGATATAAAAATATTTCGATAAATTAAATCTATTACAAGTGCAAAAATAACCCTTTAACCTATATTTTAGAAAAATGGGAAATGGCCTCCTCCAGTCCTATTATCGCACGCCACTGCATTTAGCTCAAGGTTTTACAATAAAATATATGAAAATATTTAAAGAAAAAGGGTAGAATTGAAGTCTAAATATTTTGAAAATTTCAGCTTTATTTTTCTCAAATTTGAATGGAATTATTTACCGGTAACCAACCATATAAATAAGGGAAATAAATATAGATAATTATTCCATTACTGACGGTGGAATCTTCTTAGGTTTAATTCATTTTAAAAATTAAAATCTTAAATTCTAGTCTTAAAACTTTTAATTTTAAATTCTAACTCATAAAACTTAAATTGTAACCATAATTATAAATTGTAAAGTCCTAAAACTTAAACTCTAAATTAAATCTTTAAAATTTAAATTAGATCCGCTTATAAAAAATAATTTTTTCACCGTCAATGTATGAAATATTTTGTTCAATAAATATTACAAAAATATTAACAAGTAATTCCTAAGGCTATGTTGAAGGAAATATATTTGATGCATTGGCAGTGTAGTTTAGGGTTTAGAATTTATGAATTTAAGATTAAAGTTTTAGATTTTTTAAGTTTTAAAGGTTAAATATGCATGCTTGTAGAAAAAATATTGTTCACTATCGGTGCATCAAATATTAATAATATTTTTTATTAAATAGAGTTGTATTACATTTTGGTATTCAGACCTATACAAGATAGAACAATATAAATATTATTAACCAATAAATTAATTAGTGAATCTTAAATATTAAAACTAGGTTGAAACTCTAGACGTATCTCTCATTTTCTTTCTCTTGTAGTATTGTTTTTTTATAATATTTTATATAAACTTTTTCCGTATCGACGGTGATATTAATTTTGAACTGATCAGACATTTTCTTTTATTCTTTCCTTCATTTCTCGTTTTATCTCTAAACTTTGTGTTATTTTATTTTATTTTGAATCAAGTTATTTTGTTTTGTTTATTTAGTGTTTCCCTTTTTGTAAAAAAATAAATGTTTTTGTTTATTTTTTGACATTTTTTTCTTTTCTTTTCTCATGGTCGAATTTAACAATGTGTCTTCAGATGTCATTTATTATGTTATTTTGTTGATCTATCCCTGATTTGGACACTCAGGGTGAATATTAATAGATGTCCACAGTTACTAAAGATATGTCACGGTTGAATTACAATAATGTTAATTTATCAGGAAGCCATCATTGTTATATAAATTTTATATTCATGTTGATAGTATTTATCTTTTATCATCGACGATGATGTCAATTTGTATTTATTATTTGTCTAAAATATTTTTTTTACTTTTTTGTTATATTTTATTTTTAACTGGCTAATTTTTGCATAAAAAATTCTTGAGGAGAATTATATTGATTAAGCTATTCTTATTTTATAGATTGTTAATCAATGTTATTAGTTAAAAGAAATCTTAAAGCAGAGGCGGCTCAAAGATTTTGGGGGCCCTGTGCAATTTATTAAAATATGGCTCTTAATTTATAATCAGTAAAAGATATAAGTGTTTTTTCAAAAAAAAATACTTTAATACAAAAAATATTATTAAATTGTCCTCTTGAGAACCAAAAAATTGACATATAAACATCTAAATATCAAATATTTTCATTTCAAAATTATCATTTTTTTTGCATGTTTTAAGTTTTAGATAATTTTTTATATAAACATAATTATATATATAATTTTATAATTTTTTTACAAATATTTAATTTAATTTAGGTTCTTTATTTTCGAGGCCCCTCTCTCTGGGGGCCCTGTGCGGTCGCTCATGTCGCGCCTGTCCAAAACCCCCGCTGTCTTAAAGTTATATTTGTCTCAACATTCTCTCTTTTAAGTTAGAATATACGATTTAAAAGCCCTAGCTTGTAGGTATATATTTAATTTGAGATTTTATGACAATTAGCGAAGGAAACATGAAAGGGTGGGTTTTTGGTGATTCTTTAGTCAGTTTTCGGTGTTTTTATTTATGTCTTTAGACTAAAAATTAGGTTTAGAGTTTAAGGTTAAAGTTTGTGGTTAGATTTTAGGGAATTTAGGGTATAAGGTGTAGAGATTAGGATTTAAAATTTAGAATTAAAGCTTGAAATTTAATTTTTTAGTGTTTTTTAGCATTAGGCATAAAAAGGGACACCGAAAAGTAGCAGAAATTTTTTATCTGTTTTTGGTTGCCTCGATCCCAATTTAAAATTACATTTTGATCTTGTCTCGTCTCAAACTTAATATATTTCATACTCGTCTCGTCTTGCCCTTACATAATAAAAATAAAACTCGATCTCGATTCAATCATGAAATTTTAGCAAAAACTCCGACTAAACCCGTAATGAAAAAAATAATAGAATATTAAATATAATATATAAATACATAATAAATATGTATAAATATATCACGGCAGGGTGAATAATTTCTATCTTAAATCTAAACTCACCTCGCTCCGACTCAATTCTTTTTAAAACCCTTTTCGACCCACTTCAAACTTGAAATCAAAGAAGAAGAAAAAACGGACATGACAGGATGTGACGGTCTGACGGGTGTATTATGTCGAATAATTTTTTCATCCGTACTTGATAATTTTAATTAAAAAAATAGGTAACCGATCATCCTTAAATGAGTGAGAATTATCCTTGAATCTTGATGATGACAGAAATTTTTTAGCAAGAGAAGTCCAAAATAACCAATCAACAAAAGAATCCAGAACTTCACACATAAGATATATCAATGTCGTACTTACATATGAACATATCAAGAAAACAATCCAGAACTCAGAATATCCACAAAACCCAGAAAAAACTTAAATCTTTCATTTAAAAACCTTCAAGTTTCGGTTGTGATGTTAAGCGCCTTGATCTTGAACCGAAACCTAGGAGCTCTAGGGATGACCTGACTCGGCCCCAAAAACCATTGGTTCGGACTATCCCTTAGAGGAGGACCATCGTCGTAAATATGACCCACGAGTTTCCCACAGCTAATGCACTTGATCTTGGTTCTGTTCCGTTGGATTCCCCAGTACTCGATGGTCTCGAAAAAGAGTTTGAACTTGTTTTCTTTCTCGAACTTGAACTTGGTGTCGTCGATCACGGCGAACGAAAGGGTTCCATCGTTTCCGGCCTCGAAGTAGAAATCCGTCGGGAATAAATGGAATGTCCTTAGGTTCAGGTCGGTTCCGCACTCTTTACAGTTGTAGACGTACGCCATTTTGCATCGGAATTTTGAGGTTTTTTTATTGAATGAGAGAAACTGGGATTTTATGGGGAAATCTCGACCTGCGATTTGGATTTGGCGATGGTGTTGACGAAAGAGACGATCACAGATGTTCAAAAACGTATTTATTTATTTAGAAAATTCGTTTATATGGTTTGTCTAATTATAGCCCATGTTTTATCTTTTTGTTTTTGTTTTAACCATTTTATGATGGAGTTAGAGACGTCATATTTTCTGTTTATGGATATTTTGAATTTAAAAAAAACTTAATTTGGTATTTGAAATATTAAATACCGAATGAAAACTTTATTTGGATAAACAATTTTTTTAGAAATTTAAACACAATCTTGTGTATTTGGAATGTACTAAATATAATTTTTATGCAAGTTTAAAGCGGTTCTTTGAAAACCTAGTTCAATTATAATAATTGAATCGATTCAATTTCAATAATATTAGTCTAAGTAAGTACTTTTTTAGAAAGATAGGGATCGATTCTTAGTAAGTCAGGATAACGAATTGAAAAAATTATTGACCAATGGAGTTATGATAGTAAGGGGTGGATCTTGGGATCAGAGTTTAAGGGGCTACTTAAAATTTTTAAAATATTTGAATGTTTAAATTAAAAATTTTAAATATTTTGATGGGTTTAATTTAATTTATTAAAAAAAATTTGGAGTCGACTAAAATTTTCAAAAAAAATTAATACTTTAAAAGAATTTTTTTAGAATTTTAAGGAGGGTACTTAATTAAAAATATTCATAAAAATAAAATTAATAAAAATATTTTAAATTTTTGAAGGGGCCAAATTGAAAATTTTCAAAATATTAAAGACGAAATAATAAAATTTCAAAGGTTTGGGGGGCCAGGGCTCCCACTAGTCCCCATTACCATCCGCCTCTGATGATAGTGTATGTAAACAATTAAAATCGAACCAGTATATTATTTTCATTCGCTTTAACGTAAATTTAAAAAAAAAACACAATCAATTCCCCATATGACAATGCACGTTAACACGATAATATCATATAGACAAATGTGTTGACTTGAAAAAATGTTACATTAGTCAAAAAATGATGTTATAAAATTATACTATAAAATATAAAATAATCTTTTGCTGACTTATCATTCTGTCAAGTCATTTTAAATTAGTTACAGTCAGTTTTCTAACAATTTTCATTTGCAGAGGGGCCATTTTGACCCAGAATAAAATATTGTGGTTTGAATTGCTCCAAAAAAAGAACATGAGTTAAAGTGACTATTCAATCAAGCGTTTAAGGTATTTTTTTTTACTTTATGCCTTAATTATGACAAGAAGTTTTACAAAAAAAAAAAACTAAAAATAAATTTTACAATTGTTCTCTTCCAGACCTTATTTTTTTGTATCGTTATATGATCTTTTCATTGTCTACATAATCGAACATATTATTCTCAATAAAAATAACTAAGGAATCATTCAATCATTCATCTGTCATACAATTGTGCAATTGATTTTTTATAAAATGCATCACAAAGAATGTTATTTCTACTGTTGTGATTGTAGCTGATAAAATCAAAGTCAACTTCAAAAGTAAATACACAAGTGATTACACAACATGCTTCACTATCTCAATTATATTTTCAGATAAATTAAAAAGTCATTTTAGATCACAAAGTCTTTTATTTGAACAAACATTAATAATATAATTCTCAAGCAGGAAATCAAGTAACATAAGGTCTCCTATAAAAAATTCATAAGGATAAAATTGGGCGAGGACAATAAACTTTTTCTTATCAAAAGAATGTTAGTCTTTTGGACTCAAGCAAGATTATTATGTTCTTGATATTGTTTATCAATCACCTGATAAAATAATTCAACTTGAAAATGATGCAAATTTAAAACGTCGTAAAATTTTCTCCTAGACCTCCCTAAAACAATAAATATTTTTTCATCTTTGGAACCTCAATGTTATTTTTTTCACAAAACAAAGAAATTTCTTTAAGTAAAGATTGTCATCCCATATCTTTCATTGTTTGTAATTGTTGCTTGAACACACTAACTAACTAACTAACTAATTGTATAACATTACAATGTCTTGATTATTTTGTTGCAATGCTTGAGATAATTCACTAGTAACCTTAATATATTTTCATCAAGTGCAAATTAAACAAAAACTCAAAAGACCGTAAAGCATTCAACAGCATACAAGATTTAAGTCTTTAATTTGAGTGTGTTCTACCTTCCTCAATAATTTCAAGCACACCCGTTAAAGAAGAAAACATAGTAATCAAGCTAATAACGGTTCTATAATGTGAATCCAACAAGTATCTCCGGCTCTCTTTATAAAAACTATTTGATTTAATTCACAAATAAGAATCATCTACCTTTTTTGGTTCCTTTAGTTATTCTAACTTAAAAAAAATAGGTTTTAAAGAGTCTAAGGTGTAGTGTTTAAGCTTTATAATGTAAAAATTAGGGTTAGAGTGTATGATTTAATTTGTCACTGTTTAGGCATATATATCAGCACCATTAGGGAAAAAAGATTTTTATTCTTTATCCACCGTCATTGAAGATTCACCACTTCGTAACGTTCCTCTTATCTTAACCATTTAACTAAATTGAAGAATTTATTTTCTCTTATAAGAAGCACCAACTATATTAACATTTAACCACATTAACTTAATTTCAGGGTGGGCACAAACAAAATTTAAGGTGAGCACAAAATAAATAAAATTAATATTTAACAAATTATTTTTTTAGAATGAACCCGTGCCTACCTTTATCTAGCTATGCATCCGCCACTGATTTCAAAAGCTTTAAAAAACTACAAATAAAAATAAAAAATTCTAAAAAACTGTAATTAAAAAGTGAAAAGAGGCAAAAAAAATTAATGGAACCCTACAAAACGACATTTTACCAAAATATCTCATTTTTTATATTATTTACGTATCTATAACCTTAAAAATTAATTTTTGATTTAGCACTTTTTGTAGGAACTCATATGACTTATATGGTGAATTTTATGGAATTTTTGTTTCTTTTAATAACTTTTTTATAAATATCCGTTATTAGCTCCCATTTAAAAAATAAAAAATAATAAACTCATTATACCAGCTAGATGAATTCGTGCAAAGGGTACTCAATCATAAATTATTTTTCTTAAGTGCGTGAGATACGTAAATAATATTAGAAATTAGATATTTAGGTAAAATAACCCTACAAAACATAGACAAATGAAAAGACAAAAATGTTACTGGCTTTACGCTAGCGAGACTTGAATATATATTACATGTTTTATTAGATTGAATTTTAATTTTTTTCATTATAATTTTTTTGAGATCTAAATCTTACACATAATTAAACTTTCAATGTTATGCTAATTATTTATTTTTATATTTTATATATTTATTTTCCTCCATTTAAGATTAACGAGATTTTTAATGAGGCACACGATCATGATATAATTAAAAATGTCAGTGGGGCGGGTTTTGCGCCGATTCGCCCTATTTCGCATTCAATTGGGTAGCGATGATTACAAATTTCGTGGGTTGTGGGGCGGGAATGAACATGAAAATTAGATTCGTCATGGATGGTGGGGAAGGCGTAAATATACCTTTGTAACCGCCCCATCCCCACTCGCCCTGCATCATCCCCACCCGCCTTAACAGATCTTATAATAAGTTATTATACATATTATTAAAAATATAATATCAACATAGATCATAGTCAAATTTAAGATAATTCATATTGACTTGTCTAGGGAAATTATTGAAAAGTTCAATATATATAATTGAGATTGTCAATTAAATATATAAATATTTTTTTTTAAATATCAGTTTGAATTAGAGTTAAGTTTAAGATAATTTATATTAACTTATCATAGAATATTTATGAAATATATATATATATAATATAATATGTTTATTGGTTTCTTCTTTATTGTTTCCTAACGTTTAGCCTTGTTTCTATTGTTTGTTTTCTTCTCCTTAGTCATTCCCATAAGTATTTTATTTTCTTAATATTGTATGTTACTTGTTCTTATTTTTTAAAAAAATTGTTTTTCATTGTTATTTTCTTTTTAGTTCTTTCTATATTGTTTATTTGTTATAACAATTGAAATATTGTTTACATGTTATTTGTGTTATTTTCTTGTCCTTTACAATGGATTTTAGTATCTTTTTATTCCAGACTTTTGTGTTGTACAAAATTTAATTCGGTATATTATTATTTTTAAAAATGATGACATTTGGAATAATGTCACATATGTGGCGGAAGTCTGAATGACAAACATTTCATACTTTTTTTATAACAAATTTTATTTATATTTATATAATTAATATTTATAAATATATCATATAAATAGGTCATGAACGAGTAAAGAGGAGGTTAGGTGGTCTCAGGACCCACGTGGATCATGGGGCCATGATGGTTTTAGTTTTGCAGGTTGAGGAGCAAGAATGATTTTAAATTTTGTATTCGCAGCGGGTCGTGGGGCAGGGATGAAGATAAAAATTCTTAATGGGATATGTGTGGGAAGAGTAATCTTCACACTCTCCCTGCCCAATTGACACCCCTAGATATAATATGTATACTATTCTATACAAAACATCATATTACATTACCGATAAAAAACAATTATTTTTTTTAATAAAAAAGTTAAAATATCTTATTTTATAATTAAAAAAATATCAAGTTCAAATGCGTGTATAAACACATACTCAAATAGTATATAAATGAAAAATATTTTGATATACAAGCTTGTTAAAGTTTACACAAATCTTTTAGTGTTAGGATTCAAAGATTTATATTGTGGTTTAAGGTTTATGTTGTATGTTGTAGAATTTAAAGTTTATGATTAGAATTTAGAGTTTAGGGTTTAAATTTAGATTTTAGGGTGTTAGAGTTAGAGATTTAAATTTTAAATTTTATAACTTAAATATGAAATAATTGTGTAATATTTTTTACACGATTTATGTATCAAAATATAACTCTATATAAATACTGAACCGATACAGGTTATGTCAGTCTTAAACCGGTACCAAATACTTTTAGGGTCTGTTTGTTTCACTGAAAACTGTTTCCGAAAAATGAATTCTGGAAAATGAACTACAGTTGTTGGAAAACTAATTGTAGAATCCATTTTCCGGTGTTTGGATGATGTTGTACAATTCATTTTACACTGTTTGGTAGAGTTTCCTGAAAATTTCATGAACAATCCACAAACAAACATCGATAATGGTAAAAACAAGTTCCAATCAAAACATGGTTTAATGTTTAGGTTAGGGTTTAGGGTTTAGGATATCATTTATGGTTTATACTAGTATTTAGTGTTTATGGTAGCATTTAGGGATTAATATTTAAGGTATATTTTTAGGGTTTAGATTAATGTTTATAGTTTATGTTAGTGTTTAAGGTTTAGGGTTTATGTTGGTGGTTAGGGTTTAGGGTTTATGATTTAAAGTTTTATGGTAACATTTAGGGTTTAGGATTTAAGGTTTTATGGTAACATTTAGGGATTAAGGTTTAGTGATTAGGGTTTATGGTAGCATTTAGAGTCTATGGTTAGTGTTTAGGGCTTATCATTTATGGTTTAGTGTTATGTTAGTGTTTATGGTTTAGTGTTTAGCTTTTTAGTGTTTAGGGTTTAGGTGATCATTTAGAGTTTAAGGTTTATGTTAGTGCTTAGTGTTTAAGGTTTAGTATTTATGTTAGCATTTAGGATTTGGGGGTTAATGTTTATTGTTTAGGGTTTATGTTAGTGTTCAATGTTTAACATTTAAATTTTAGGGTTTATGTTAAGGTTTAGTGTTTATGTTAGTGTTTAGGTTTTATGGTTTATTGTTTATATTAGTATTTAGGGATTATGGTTTATGTTGGTGTTTATTGTTTATGGTTTAGTGTTTATGTTAGTGTTTATTGTTTATGATTTAATGTTTATGCTAGCATTTATGTTTTATGGGTTAGTGTTTAGGGTAAGGGTTTATGTGTGTTTGGGGTTTAATATATATGGTTCAACATTTAGGGTTTAAGGTTTTGTTTTAGGGTTTTGTGTTTATGGATTAGTGTTTATGGTTTAGGGTTATGTTATTGTTTATGGTTTAATATTTAGGGTTTAAGGGTTTTAATGTTTAAGGTTTAATATTTATTGGTTAATGTTTGGGGTTTAGGATTTAATGTTTATGGTTTAACATTTATGGTTAAGGGTTTTTAATGTTAGGGTTTAGGGTTTAAAATTTAGGGTTTAGGGTTTAGGGTTTAGTTTTATGTTAGTATTTAGGGTTTAATTTTTATGTTAGTATTTAGGGTTTAGGTTCTAAGGTTTACGGTTTAAGTTAGTATTTGTAGAGAGAATGAGAGGAAGGAAAACGACTTACCAAAAATCAATGGGTAAGTCATTTTACACTAAAACAAGGTTTGTTTTCCATTGACTGTAATTGGTTTTCCGTTGACTTTTTCATTTTCCATGAACCAAACAGCGGAAAGTTATGAAAACGTTTTCAGGAAAACCAATTACAGGGAAACAAACAGACCCTTAAGTTATATTTTGATTAAACCGGTCTTAAACCGATACAGGTTATAGCGGAAGCTTGTGGTAACTTGGGGACATGGTCCAGAGTTTTGGAAAATAAGAATTTGACCTTTATTTTTTTTAAAATAATTTAGTCCCTTCAACTTTTTAAAAAATTATATTAATTTTTAAACTTTTAAATATTTTTAATTAAATTTTCTTTTATAAATTTTAGAAATTCATATTAAATTTTTAAAATTTTAATTAAAACCTCATTTTTTTGAACATTTTAGTTTAAACCTCAGATTTTTTTTTTTAAAATTAAGTTAACACCAAACTTTTGTCCCAAGTCCCACAACTAACAAAAAAAAATGTGTATTGATACTATATTAATTCCCTTGAGACTACTACCTTGTTATTTGGGGTTGAATTTAAATATTTTGTAAAAATAAAAGTTAGATTAAAAATAAAATTATAGTTCAGAAAATTATATTTAGTACATTTCCAAATACACAAGACCAGCATAATTTGTGATTTGTCTTATGTTTAAATTTCGAAAATATATATTTTATTTATCTTCATTAGTCAGTATATGATAATTTAATTTTAATTAAAGTTTCATTCGATATTTAGGAATTAAATATCAAATTAAAATTTTCTAAATAAAAAAATTCAAATTATCCAGAAAACCTAACGTCACTGACTCCGTCATAAAATGGGAAGTTTTAAACAGACGAAATTCGGGTATAATGACTTTAATTAGGTTGTCCGTAAACGATTTTTCTGAACAAACAACGCGCTTTTGAAAACCTGCAGAACGCCATCGCCAGCTCGGTTTTCCCCATAAAATCCCAGTTCCTCCTTCCATCAAAAACCTCAAATTTTCAGGAGCAAAAATGGCTTCCGTCTACAGCTGCCGCGAGTGCGGAACCGACCTGAACCAAAGAACAACCCATTTATTCCCTCCAGATTTCTACTTCGAGGCGGGAAACAAGGGCACCCTTTCTTTCGCCATGGTCGACGAGACCAAGTTCAAGTTCGAGAAAGAAGACAAGTTCAGGCCTTTCTTCGAGACCGTTGATTACTGGGGAATCCAACGGAAAAGAACCAAGATCAAGTGCAATTGCTGTGGGAAACTCGTGGGTCATATTTATGATGACGGTCCTCCTCTCACTGATAGTCCCGGTCAATGGCATTTTGGGCCGAGTCAGGTGATCCCCAGAGCCCCTAGGTATCGGTTCAAGACCAAGGCACTCAAGATCACCACTGAAACTTGATGAATTTTGTGTGATTTAAGTTTATGGGTTTTGTGCATAGTTTGAATTATGGGGGTGCTCTTTTTGGTTTGCTTATGTGTATATATATCGTATATGTGAAGTTCGATTACTCTATTCAATGAATATATGATATTTTTATACCAATTAGAGAAAACCCATCTCAGGATTCCCTTAAATTTATCAGAATGATTACCTGTTATTACCTGATATGAAATTGATGAACAGAACAGAAACATGATTCCAGTTTTGTCAAGTTTTTCCTAGGGTACCTGCAATTTACCTTGCTGCATCGGTTCATTTCATGGCTGTCCTCATTCATCTATTAAATATCAAAATCCGAACCATACGATGGATTTCGAGTTGAGGTTGCTGGTAGGTATGTGTTTGACTGAACAAATTCGTTTTGATAAGGGTTATTTGTATCATACTTGTCAAGTCTTGTAACTTGAAATTGCATCTACCAGTCAAAAGTTTTACTTCCATTCATTACTTCACATCCATGACATTGTATGCTGCGAGAAGCTATGTAAGAACTTCCGAAAGCTCAAAACCGAGGAACACCAAAGATATTACTCAATCATTCAGGGTTGAATGTTAGGTTGGATTGGTAGCTCTTGACGGGGGTTGGGTTATAAATGTTGCTTTCCATGTATTCAATATATTAGTCTTCCCCTATTATTCCATTATTGTTTCGTTTGATCGTCTCACACTTGAGCAAAAGTGAGTAGCATATTCAACTGAAAGGTTTTAGGATTATGAAGCAAAAGAAGTTGGAAAGTGATAGTGTGATTGATGAGCCTAAACAAGCTATTCCTCGACCTCCTCCACTGCCACTTCCAAGATTCTGGGCCAGAAAGACTAGTGCAGACAGTGTAACGAACCGAGAGATTTCCAAGTTCTGGAGGCAGAAACATGCTGATGAAGAGCATCACCTCCTGGCAGCCATCAAGGCTGCAGCACGCAAAAGGGCCTGCAATCTGTCGGTAAGATAATACGATACTCATTTTGCTTTATGACGAAGTTTGTCACAGAAAACAATCACCAGCTTACTGATTCATGTTGGTGAGTTGATTTGATTATTTAGCAAACATACTAATTTCTAGCTGATTTTGTATTGGCACCAGGAGTTAGTTTTGGTAAAGTCTCTAGCATGCCTTAACGTTCGAGTAACTGTTTCCGTCTTTTGATAAGAGTCACTTGGTTAACTTGTTTGAGGTCAATATTGTGTAATGTGTAGGAGAAGGACTACAAGAGTTTCGAGGAGTCGCTAAGTGATGAAGAGTACAACTCAAAGCAGAATATCGCAGCCCCAACTAATAACAGCAAAGACAATGGAAAGAACAATGAAGTTCGTGTGGGGATAAAAGACTGGTTTGTAAAATTTCTCTTTAATATTTTCGCCACTCTGATCATGATGAGAATAAATATTGATGGGAAATCATACTATATCCGATATCAGCATGAAATCTCTATGTCATACAGTTTTCTTAAGGAAACATATTAAATTGCAGAAAAAATTGCTTGAGAAATCAGCAGATGAAAATAACAGCACTAAATCCAGCAGAGAATTGGTACCATATCAGGCATAGACATTGTCTTCGAAGTTATGTTACTCAGAATTTTTATTTTCCTAAAATGTCCATGTTCAACACACAACTTAAATATATTGGATATAAATAAGAGGGCATGATCCCCCAATTGTATAGGTATACAACATTCACCCTGAGTTGGAAAAAAGAAGTTGCAAAATCTTTGCTCATCTTGTGAAGTAGCAGCTAGTTGTAGTTTAGAACAAGATATAGTTTATTCCTTGTACAATTATGATGGAACTCTAACATTTGCTTTTCAAACATCATGTGCAGGTGGACAAAGAGCAAGTATGCCTACTTAAACCAACCATCAGTTGAGTCTACAGACAATCGAAGGCGACGAGCATCGACTTACATGCCAAACTTTCTTAATTATAATCCTGCATCACTTGGTGTCTTTTAGACCATAGAGAAACCTCTGTTCCAGTATTTGGTTGCAAGTTGCAACGTGCAACCTTAAAGCCTGGAGCAAGACTTGTCTTAATCCATGGCTTTACCCGTCAAAAGTATGATCCAAAAATAAGGCTTAATATTTGATGCACATGTGAAAAACATTTTTCCTACAAGCATCAAATATGCCTATTTACGCTTTAGAACTTAAAATCTGTTTCTTTAATCTTAAATCTTAAACCATAAATCTTAAATTTTAAATAATAAATTCTAATCTTAAACTCTAAATTCAAAACATTAAAACTGAACTCATAAACTCTAAATTTCAAACTACTTTCATGAATAATTAAACAAAAATATTATTTAAGTAAAAATATAGGATTATGATCTACTTATACTTTGTAAAACTTAATTACTTTAACACTTTTTTGGACTGTTGATCGATGATTTCCTTACCATTTTTTTTCTGTGATAATCTTCACATTTTTTTACCGTTAATCTCACTCATTCATAAGAGGATCCTATCTAAAAAATATATCACATATCATTATAAAAAGGCTTAATAACTCCATTGCCCCCTAAACTACTTACTTTTTTTTCGAGTTGGCCCCTAAAGTATTTTTTGGGACATTTTGCCCCCTTATCTAAAAATCATGACCTCATATGCCCCATCTGTTAAAAAAATTCTCACGAGCCAATTAGAACACGCCACATGTCATTTTATTAACAAAAAATAAGTTGACTTAATTAAAATGGGTGAATTGCACATTAAGTATGCCAAACTTTATTTTTTATTCATTTTAGTCCCTTATATGAACTGTTCATCTTCATCCTCTAAAATTTACAATTGCAAACGTGCTATTCATGGAATCCCAACTTTAAGTTCTTTATTAGTCTTGTTCTCTCCATTTTCACCTAACCCAAGAACTCACAAAATGGAATCATAAAAAATAAATAGAGCAACTAATTACATATAGAACTGCAAGTATCAATGCAATAGAAACCAGAATAAGTAAATCGATGATCGAAGGTCATTCAATTAGTTAATCAACTCCTCAACTCCTTGAAAAAACTTGACACAATTGATAAAAGAAGAGTGAAAAAAACTGACCGGTTCTTTTTCTTACTAGCTGTGACTTTGAATTGCATATAGTTTAATTCTGGAGGAAGGAGATGAACAGTTCATATAAAGGACTAAAAAGAACAAAAAATAAAATTAGGCATACCTAATGTGCAATTCACCCTTTTTATTTAAGTCAGATTGTTTTTTGTTAATAAAATGACAAGTGGTAACCTTATAATATTCGATTGAAAGGTTGTCTAGTGTAGTTTGAATAGAATGCTTGTATGATTAGGTTAGTTGATCGTGAATGGTGTAGGTGTAGAAACATTTGATGGATTGATTTGGATGAGTATCTGAATATATACAAGTATGTTCATGAGTTAGTCGAATATGCTAAAATTATGTTTGTTTTGGTTTGAATTAGCCCACATATGTGTATATGATTTAGTAACATGATTCTAAGTTCACATGTTAACATATTAAGTTGATAAGTTACAAGCTGTACAACCCTAATTGATGTTGTTACATGTTTTGTTTCGATTGTTTATTTGTTCTGAATCGTTCTTTATATGTCGTGACATCTCTCGCTCGCATTCCCGGGCTAGGGGTGTTACATAAATTGGTATCAGATCTTTAGGTTATAGATCTTAAAATTTGTCCGAATATGTCATGCATCATATAGGATTACACTATGCCACCTAGGAGTCTTATATTGAATTATTTGTGACTTTGCTCTCTAACTCCGAACTTTCCTCTGAATTCCTTATAGAATGTCTGCTACCAACTTAGCTCGGGACGATGAGAGTCCCCAAGGATCTTCTACTAAGAACGGGGATAGCGTTGCTATGCGACCCCCGGTTGAACCTGGACAACCTCGAGAGCAACCTCGAGTACAAGTTCCTCCTCCTTTGGACAATGCGACCATCGAAACTGTTCGCCGGGAAATGTTTTATCAGTGTCAAAGAAATATTCGATCACTTTGCAACGGGTGTACGAGCAGCCCCGGTTGCTGTTGCACCATCTCAAGCCCCAATCGACAAGCTCTCTTCACACCGAGCTACTACTTTTAGTGGCCTTGATATCGAGAAACCAGAAAAAGGTGAGCAGTGGCTCGATAAAACTATCCAGATCTTGACTAAGCAACTCAAATGTTCCGATGAGCATAAACTCGAGTGTGCAGTCTCCTTATTAACCGAAGACGCTTTAAGCTGGTGGGAAACCACGATTCTGACTACCCCTGCTGAGTCAGTGACCTGGGACTTCTTCGTTGATGAGTTTAAGAAGAAGTTCATTAGCGAACAATATTTGGCCGACTGCAGAAATAAATTCCTGTACTTAAAGCAGGCCAATCGACCGATTGAACAATATGTTGCTGATTTCTGCAAATACTGCAAATACGGTGCTGCTTACATTAAGACTGAAGAAGAGAAATGTCGTAAGTTCGTCGGTGGTCTGAACGACGAGCTAAAATTGATGTTCACTGCTCTTGGTCTCACAAACTTTCAAACTCTTGTGAACTGAGCTATTTCTACTGAAGCTACGATGAGGGTCGCAGAAAAGCGAAAGAGTAGTTATCGTCCGGACAAGGGTAAAAAGGGTGACAGTAAGTCCCGGTGGTCAAAGAGGCCGAAGCACCAGAATGAGTCTTTCTCTACTTATTCACCTGTCACTCAGAATGATTATCGACCTCCGTCCTCAAACAAGATGGCTATTCCGGTGGTTTCTGTTAACAGCACCGGAAAATCTGAAAGGACACCTACTTGCAAATTCTGTCAAAAACAGCACTTCGGCCAATTCTGATTTCAATCTAATCTCTGCTTCGCCTGTGGAGGCAATGATCGTTATATTCGTGATTTTCCGAAGAAGGATGACCAAACTTCTACTCGTCACTCTAATCCGAACCCGGCACCATCTGGTCAAAACAAGAACCCGAGAAGCTCAATCAGGTAATCAGGGGAAAGGCAAGGCTGCTCATTCAAAAGCCACTACCTATCAGGAATCTCGAGCCCTAGCTCGTGTCTATCACATTCGTGGCAAAGAAGAAGAAGAGTCTCCCGATGTCATTGCGGGTACGGTTGAACTTAACCTTAAACCTGTTTACGTTTTGATAGATTCAGGATCAACCCATTCATTTATATGCTCATACTTGTTAGATGAACTTAAATTGAAACCTGAAACTGTACAAACTGGGCTAATTGTTTCGAAACCTATAGGAGGTAGTATGCCTATAAATTTAATTTGTAAAGACTGTCAGATAACAATCCAAAATGTACCCTTTCCTTGTAATCTTTATGTGTTGCATAAATGTGAATTTGATCTAGTTTTAGGACTAGACTGGTTGGGAAAACATGAAGCCTGGGTAGACTGTCAAAACCGTAGGTTGTACTTACGGGGTTTAGGAAAAGAATCCATTCTATTAATAGATAAGAAACCAACCTCCATTTTTGCTGCTATGGCATTACAAGATGATCTTGACTTCGGTTTATCTGAAATGCCGATTGTATCTGAATTTTCTAATGTCTTTCCCGAGAAACTCCTTGGTCTTCCTCCAACTCGGGAAGTTGAATTCAAGATTGAAGTTCAACCCGGAACCAATCATGTGTCCATTGCGCCTTATCGTATGGCACCAGTTGAACTGAAAGAATTGAAAAAGCAAATCCAAGAACTCGAAGACAAAGGATTCATTCGACCGAGCATCTCTCCCTGGGGTGCCCCTGTTTTGTTCGTGAAAAAGAAAGACGGTTCGATGCGGCTCTGTATCGATTACCGGCAATTGAACAAAGTCACTATCAAGAACAAGTATCCGCTACCGAGAATCGAAGATCTGTTTGATCAACTAAAAAATGCAGCCGTGTTTTCCAAGATTGATCTTCGGTCCGGATACTACCAAATGAGGGTAAAAGAAGAAGACGTGCCCAAAACAGCCTTCCGAACTCGATATGGACATTACGAGTTTCTAGTGATGCCGTTCGGTCTAACAAATGCCCCTGCTGCATTCATGGATCTGATGAATCGAGTATTCAAGCCCTATCTCGACAAGTTCGTTGTCGTATTTATCGACGACATCCTTGTTTACTCCCGGAACAAGGAAGAACATGCTGATCATCTTCGGATTGTACTTCAAACGCTCCGAGATCGCCAAGTTTACTAAGTGTGAATTTTGGTTATCCGAAGTTTCATTCCTCGGACACATCATTTCTGCCGATGGAATCAAAGTAGACTCTAAGAAAGTACAAGCTATTCTTGATTGGAGACCTCCGAGAAATGTGAGTGAGATCCGAAGTTTTCTTGGATTAGCCAGTTATTACCGAAGATTTGTGAAGAGATTCTCGGTGATTGCCGTATCGTTAACTAAACTCCTCCGAAAAGATGTAACCTTTGAGTGGTCGGAAAAGCAGCAATGAAGCTTTGACCAACTCAAACAAGCTCTAACACATGCTCCAGTCCTTATTCAACCCGAATCGGGTAAAGAATTCGTTGTGTACAGCGATGCATCACACTCGAGCCTAGGTTGTGTTCTGATGCAAGAAGGCAACGTGATTGCATATGCCTCTCGACAATTGAAGCCGCACGAATTGAATTATCCTACTCACGATCTCGAGCTTGCGGCCATTGTGTTTGCACTCAAAATTTGGCGGCACTATCTGTACGGTGAAAGATGCAAGTTGTTCACTGATCACAAAAGCTTGAAGTATTTGCTCACTCAAAAGGATTTGAACCTTAGGCAAAGAAGATGGTTAGAGTTACTCAAAGACTACGATTTGATCATAGATTATCATCCCGGAAAAGCCAACATCGTTGCCGACGCTCTGAGTCGAAAACCGAATCTTGGTATGTTATTCAAAACCGAGAACAATCCATTCTTATGATTTAAGTACTTGTTCGAATTCTTTCTTAATAGTTAAGGAAGAAATTCGAACTCTTCTTACTTATTAAGTAACAATTCGAAAGCCTCCTTAATCATTAAGTAAAAGTTTGGAATCATACCTTGAATTGTAAGTAACATCTCTAATTTTTTTATTCGTAGCTACCTTGGCTATCAACGCTCATTTCCAGCTATGCAAAACTCAGAATTATCTGAATGAACTTCAAGTTCAATCAACTCTGATCACCAGGATCAAAGAACTTCAATAAATTGATCCGGAACTTCAGAAAATCAATTCCAAGCTTGAGTCTAATCCTGACTTCTCTGTTAAGTCGAACGGTCTTCTATACTTCAAAGATCGTATATGTGTCCCTAATAACAAAGAATTGCAAGATGAAATCCTACAAGAAGCGCACCAAAGTTCTTTTTCGATCCACCCTGGATCAGTTAAGATGTACAAGGATCTCAAGCCCTTGTATTGGTGGCCATGAATGAAAACGGCTATCAACGACTCTGTAGCAAAATGTTTGAACTGCCAACGGGTTAAAGCCGAACACCAAGTCCCTACTGGTTTGCTCCAACCTCTCAAATTTCCGCAATGGAAATGGGAACGGATCACAATGGATTTCGTAACCGGTCTTCCTTGTTCGCCAAGAAAGTGTGACGCTATCTGGGTGATTGTTGATCGTTTCACCAAGTCAGCACACTTCATTCCGGTGAGAATGAATCTCAGTCTTGAAGCCTTGGCTGAATTATACATCCGAGAAGTAATTTGTTTACATGGAGTTCCAATCTCAATAGTCTCCGATCGAGATCCCCGATTCACAGCTCGATTTTGGAAGACTCTACATAAAGCTCTCAGAACCAAACTGAATCTTAGCACAACTTTCCATCCGCAAAGCGATGGTCAATCTGAGCGAGTAATTCAAATTCTCGAAGACATGCTCAGAGCTTGTATCATTGACTTCGAAAAGAACTGGGAGAAATCGCTACCTTTGGTAGAATTCGCCTACAACAATAGCTTCCAATCTTCGATTCAAATGGCTCATTTCAAAGCGTTGTATGGCAGAAGATGTCGAGCACCTTTATGTTGGTCTAAACTTGGTGATAATAAAGTTTTGGGACCACAATTACTTCGGGAAACCGAAGAACAAGTTCAAATCATTCATTCTCGATTGAAGCAAGCTTTCGATCGCCAAAAGTCTTACGCCGATCTGAAACGTAGAGACATTCAACATCAAGTCGGAGATAAAGTGTTTCTTAAAGTTTCCCCGTGGAAGAAAGTATTCCGATTCGGAAAAAGAGGCAAGTTAAGTCCTCTGTTTATCGGACCATTTGAAGTAGTTGAAAGAATTGGTCCTGTAGCTTATCGACTCGCTCTTCCTCCCGAGTTCGATAAGATACACAATGTCTTCCATGTCTCAATGCTCAGAAGATATCGATCTGATCCGTCTCACGTCCTTGAGCCTGAGGAAGTTGAGCTCAATCCTGATCTTTCATACGAAGAAGAACCCATCCGAATCCTCGATCGAGAAGTCAAGAGACTTCGAAATAAAAGTGTTCCTCTCGTCAAAGTTCTTTGGAGGAATCACAACGTCGAAGAAGCGACGTGGGAACCTGAGGACACGATGAAGAAGCAGTATCCTCATCTGTTCGATTCAGGTAAAATTCGAGGACGAATTTTCTTTAAGGGGGGAGGAGTTGTAACACCCTAAAAACCACCCTAGTACGAATTATAGAAAACGACAACGATAACGTAAATATTTTACGATTTAATTAAGGTAGAATTGAAATCATATGAACAAAGCCCTATTAAGTTACAAATGAATAAGAGTTAAGGATATGTTTGTATGAAAATTTATAAGATTTGAACTTGAAAAATAAGTGATATATAAATATGTTACATAGATTAATCTAAAGTTAATATTAGATTAAAGTAAAACAATGTTATATATATATATATTATATGTGAGATAATGGCTGATGATTAAATTTAATATATGAATAAAATATATGAAATTAAACTTAGTGGAGATGCATGGAAATCAAACATTCCAAGTGTCCTTGTGAGGACCATATTCAGCCACCTTAGTTAGAACACCCACATGTGTTTTCATCATCATTTTTCTTCCTTTTTCATCTTCACCGTGAGAAATAAGAGAGAGAGAGAGAGAGCTGAGTTTGAAGGATCAAAGTTGCTGGAAATTAAACCATTCATACATGCATGTTCATTAGATTTAAAGTAAGTACACATCTATGCTATTCGGTTTTGTATTTTGAATTAGGATGATGTTTTGTTAGGTTTTGGTTATGAATGGTTGCTGGAAAATGTTTAAAAATGTGTTATAGTGATGTTAGATTGTTGGGTTCTTGAATTTATTGATGAATTTCTGGAAATAAAGCATGAACAATAGCCTAAAATTGAATCTGCCCAGATTAGGATTCATGCACTGCCCTGTTTTGTATTGAAAATTCGAATGGGTTAGAGTTCGAATTAGGAAAACTTTTGTAAATAATAGTTGTAGATCTGAATGAGTACTATAAGAAAATGGCCTCTTGAGTATGAAAACGACATAGGAAGTGGCTGGAAATTGAATTACAAAAAGACTGCTCAGAATTGAATGAATCTGAAAACTGCTTAGGTTAAATTGTAATTTTGAAAATGTTTAGGGGTTTAATTGATGCCAATAAATTCTGGAAAATTTATTAAAAATAGGGGAGGTATTGTAGGAATGAAAAATAAATAATTTAGTTTGAATTATATATCAATTGATAGTTTAAATATCATTAGAACACATAGAAGATCAAAATGGACTAGTTTGTAAGAATTGATAATTTAAGGACTTATATGCCCTGTTTTCATGGTTTCTGGAACATAATTATTATGTTAATATGTGAAGGTAAATGTGGTTAAAAGCTCAAGATTAATGGTGTAGTAAAACATAGGTTATAAATGCACTAAAGTCACAAATTAAGAATAGGCAGATTAAGTTTTTAAAAATACCCTATGTTCAAGTAATAAACTGTATTGATAGAGAAATAATAAAATTATGTGTCATACATGGTTGTAAATGTGTGTTTATAAGCTTTCTAGAATGGTAAAGAACTCCTTATTTGGAGTTGTGAGTAAAAAGATATGATCAGTTTAGTAGAGGTTACTCAACTGCCAGTTTAGGGGGCAGATTCACTTGTCTAGGTGATTATGCTTAAGTAAATGAATTTATATGTTTGAATTAATTACTAATGGATATTGTATATGATATTTTATGATTTAAGATCACATTGGTGAAGAATTTCAAGAAAATTCAAGGAGTGATCAAGCAAAGAGAAGGGGGAAAGGAATCATCATCAATGATAACAACTAAGCTTGAAAGTATTTGTGAGTGTAACATTGCTTAAGTGTTAGGATTAGTATTCTAACCTTTATGTTTTTTATTATTAGATAACATGAATGAAGCTTGTAATGAATTTAATAATGATTGGTAAAATTTAAAATGATAAGGAAGAAGGATTAAAGGCAAGAATATTGATCTAAGTGTACACTGCTTGTTAGATAAACATGCTTAGCATGAATATGTTTGTTTGCTATGATGGGTTGATTGCTTGAGCTATGTGAAATGAGACTAAATGATGAGCTTAGCTACTGGTTTTTGATGATTATAAAATGAAAATGATCTCATGTGCTTGCTGGAATTTTATGTTATCATGATGCTTGATTGATTATATGTGTATGCCTATTGAAATGGTTAAATACCTTTGAAATTATGAATGATTGACAAGTGAATGCTCTTGTTAATAAAAAAATAAGTAAAATCCTTGGTTTGATTAGTGTCTATAGGTAGAAGGGCATGCCTTAGAGTCATTGAGCTCCTCTGATTATTGTTAAAGGATGGTGGTTAGTCACTAATATTCTTTAAGGTGGTAAGTCACCTTGATGCTATGGCATCCTCTGATTACATGTTACAAGTTGGTTACAAAGCATTGATACCTTTGGGTATCCAAAGTCATATGTCACACGTAGACTCGATTACCTTGTTCATTAATCATCCAAGGCAACATATTTAAAAGTTACATGTCTTGAAAGATAAGTACCTAAATCATAAGTACCAATGAAATGAAATTGATATGTCTACTTGCCTTGTATATGCTAATGCTTTTAAATGATGCTTGTTGTTGTATATGATAATGTTTTGATCGATAATTGTTGTATGAATGAACATAAAAGTATGTTGTTTATGTTGCATCAATGGTTACTTGAAATGGTTACAAGAATAGCTAAGTCTACTTATGCATGATGGACTAGCTAAGTGAACTTTGATTAAAGCCTAGTTAGGTAACCTTAAAGATTGAATAATGCTCTAAAAGATAGAAATTAGTAAAATTTAGGGCTGCCTCACTAAGTACATACCTTGTACTTATCACTCTTTTGTTCCCTTCTTTCAAAATAACAGATACGTTGATATCCGAAAGCCATCCGTTTTGTCTCAAGAAGCTGTCGCAAGCCTACGTACAAGTATGATATAGTCTTATTAGTCTCCTAGATGGTGGCATAGTCTATATTAGTGTGTCACATGCATTTGAATTATGAGAACAAGTGAATGTTAGTTGGTTTGTATAAACTTAATAACAAGGTTTATGTTATGTAATGTTGAATTTGGTGTTGGTTGTGTATATATAGCTTTGATGGTATAAATGAGTATATGGCTATGTTGTTTAGGTTTGTCATGGATCATGGAAATGTATTAGGTTGTTTAGTTTGGTTACTTCCCAAATTATAAGTTATGTTTGTGATGGATATGTATGATTAATCTAGATGATATGCACTTTGAGTTGCTTTGTTTAGTACTATGTTTTGAGTGACACATGTTATGGTAGGATATTACACTTGATAATGAAATAAACATAGGATTATACATGTATCTAGTGATATATATCTGAATTGAAAATCACTTGAATTAACCTTATAATATTCGATTGAAAGGTTGTCTAGTGTAGTTTGAATAGAATGCTTGTATGATTAGGTTAGTTGATCGTGAATGGTGTAGGTGTAGAAACATTTGATGGATTGATTTGGATGAGTATCTGAATATATACAAGCATGTTCATGAGTTAGTCGAATATGCTAAAATTATGTTTGTTTTGGTTTGAATTAGCCCACATATGTGTATATGATTTAGTAACATGATTCTAAGTTCACATGTTAACATATTAAGTTGATAAGTTACAAGCTGCACAACCCTAACAGATGGGGCATGTGAGGCCACGATTTTTAATTAAGAGGGCAAAACATTCCAAAAAATAGTTTAGGGGCCAACTCGAGAAAAATTCATAGTTTAGGGGCAATAGAGTCATTAAGCCTTATAAAAACAATAAAATAAAAATACACGTCAATATCCTAAATTCACCGTTTTTTATTTCATTATTATGTGCACGTAAAGTATAAAAATATTAAAAATATATAATTATCGATAGTTTGAAACTTGAATTTTAAAAAATAGGAAACTTAAGCAAAAATAATATTTGTTGGGAAATGGTTGCCTCTAACTATAAATTTGAGCAAGTCAAAAATTAAAATTCATATTTTGATAAAAGGTGGTTTTGACCAATTTGATTCACCAGCTCAGCTACAACGAACGGAAAAACAAAACCCGACAAAAACAGCTCAACTGAAGCGGTTTGGCTTTCATTAATTGGTGTCAGGACAGATATTTTAAGTTGTTTTAAGAACTGATCTATGTCTGAAGAGGAAGTGGTTGTCTTCAGACACCAAAAATTCCCAATTAAAACCGAAAAGTCAAGACAAAATAAAGCTAAAAATAAACTTATCAATGGTTCACCTCGAGCTCGTATTTTTTTAAATTCACAGATTTACATTCAGTTTTTTAAAATTTTATGAATTAATTTTTAATATTTATAATTTGTGCTCATTCTAAAATTTTTAAATTTTATATATACTCACAATTAAAAAAAAATAGATCTGCCACTAAAACAATACCGGTACTGTAGGGGTTTTATTTGAACGAAGCCTGTAGGTTTCATCAGATTCATGTTTGTTCATGAACATTGAATTGTTTTAATAAAATATAGAATATTAGCAATTAATTAATTATTTTAATTTTAATATAATATAAGTAGTTAAGAATGTCAATTCAGTTAAAAAAGGAGAAAATATTTGAATTACATTCGATGAAATATCAGAATCATTGTAAGATCTTTTATTAAATCAAAAGTAAAAAACCCTTTATCGTTATCCATACAAAAGAATCTATCATTCGAATTCTAAAGCCCTGCACCGGAACCTTTCTTTCCATTCCAAATTTTCAAGAATGGATTTTTACGGACGCCCACCTCGTTTTTCTTTGTCATCGTCTTCTTCCTTTGGAGATTTCATTGGAAAGGTGAAAGTTTTCTGCAGTTTCGCTGTTTCCGCCATCATTGGGAACGTTTTCTCTGCCGTCTTAACATTTTTCTTTGCATTAGGTTGGTTCTCTTTTCTCATCTCCTTTCCTTTTCCCTTCAAATCTTCTTTGGGAATTATAATTTTTTTTTTGTTCTTGATCTTGATTTGGGTTTTGCAATAATTGAATCTGGTTTCTTTGTTTTTCTCTCTCGTGTTATTAGTTCATCCAATTTGTATCTTTGATTTGCTTGTTCATGTTGTAAATAAAAGACAAATCTAATCATGTTAAGCAGTTTTGAATTACTTTGTCTTATATTAGAATTTAGCGTGTAAAAATACTTTGGTGCTTAGGGTAACCTTTTATGATCAAAATTTTGCTGATGAGATTGGCATTTTGTCTGCAGTGGGGACATTGTTAGGGGCCATGACGGGGGCTTTGATAGGACAAGAGACGGAGAGTGGGTTCGTTCGAGGGGCTGCTGTTGGGGCTATATCTGGAGCTGTTTTCTCAATCGAAGTCTTCGAATCTTCTCTTATTCTTTGGCAATCCGACGAATCTGGGATCTTATGTTTGCTTTACTTGGTGAGCAGTTTTAGCCAGTTTCTAAGTTAATCAAAAGAAGGGTACGAAAGAAAAACCTTGATTGTTCTATATCGATTAGTTTATGATACGATCCTAAATTCTAACTATAATCCTTCTAACCTTCTAGGCAGTCTAACTTGTTTTCCTGCAAATTCTGCAGATTGATGTCATTGCAAGCCTTCTAAGTGGGAGGCTTGTTCGTGAACGAATTGGTCCGGCAATGCTGAGCGCTGTTCAAAGTCAGGTAATATGCTCTACAATATGGTGGTAGTTTTTATGCTATAAAATAATGGTTCCTTCAAATGGCAATTTGCTTATGATTTCAGTTTCTGTTATCAGATGGGAGCTACTGGAACAAATTTCGAGGAGGTCCAGAACATCTTCGACACCGGTGGTGCTAGAGGATTGGCTGGAGATCTGGTTGAAAAAATCCCCAAGATAACAATCAGAAACAATGACAATGCAGATGCATCAGGGGAGAAAGTTTCCTGTTCTGTTTGCCTTCAGGTTCAACCATAATCTATTTTTGATTTCACTCCATTCGGGGTAATAATACAACTAGTTGCATAAGAAGCTTATTTGACTGAAATTTGGAGTTGTCCTTATCATTTATGCAGGACTTTCAGCTTGGAGAAACAGTTCGGAGCTTGCCACAGTGCAATCACATGTTCCACCTGCCTTGCATAGATAAGTGGCTTCTTAGTCATGGTTCTTGTCCATTGTGCAGAAGGGATCTGTTTCGTAAACTATAGGATTAAGAAAAGGCTATTTATATTTTATTTATACCGTTTTTACTTGCTGGGGTTGTGTAATTGTAATTGTAAATCAGATGCTTGCCTACTCTGTCTCTCTAACTATTCCACATTCATCTTATTGTGGTATCGAACATTGTACTCAATTAACTCTTTGTATAAAGGATTCGATTTACAGTTCCGAAACTTCTAATCACCTATGACCTATCTTGCTATGTTGACTCCTCTTTGTATGAATGATTGTTGTAAACCAAGTTGGCTTGCCGGTATTACCCTTCTCAATAGGTTTCATCCTGGATTGAGACCTCCATTGTGTTAGCTAAGAATCATAGTGAAGATAACACAGTGTTTTGTGTCAATGATTATTGTTTTCTTTGTCAATATAAGTTCATCAGAGGAATGCCGATTCTGTGGGAATTAATCTTTTCGGGTCCTGACTTTGTACAGATATTGGTCCGAACGTGTGTTAGGGAGGGTCGAGTCACTCATCTCCGACTGAATAGAAGAGAGAATCCTCAACCATTAGCTACAACATATTTGAAGCATGGAGAAAGGTTAAGCTTCGATTCTCTCTTAAAATCTTCCCTACAAAATCATTGCATAACAATCAACATCAACAGTATCATCAGTAATGATACTTCAGCCAACCAGCCAGCTACCGCATTAAAATATCGACATACATTTATAATGCTACTAATGTACATTGCAAGTGTTTTCACCTACTTTTTCCAATGCATTCATTTGTGCTGCAAAGACAGCAACTTTGTTTCCCATATAACCATGTGATCAGTTTCACAAGATACTTTTCAAGATTGTGCCATCGTATTAGGCAGTCAAAGTTCATGAGAGCTATATGAATATGAAGCTACAATACCACACTTTTTGCAAAGTTCTGCAGTGAACAGACCTACAGACCATACCACACTTTCTCAGCAGAACCAGAGATTTTGGCACAAAAGGACAAGCGCGGAAACTGCAACAAATGAAACTGGTAATGAAGTCAAAGATCAAAACAACAATAGGACATGAAATGGTTTCATCATCCATTTTTTATGGAATCTTATTTGGATCATTCAACCATGTCTTGCCTTAGGGATTCATATATTAATCCACTTATGTGGTCCTTAGTTTACTTGCTTCAGTGACAGTAACTTATTCCTCGGAATCTAGCACCGAAATAATAAGAAAACAAAGATGTGATGCAAGGAATAGCTGAGACCCTGATGGGTTTTGTTGATTTTTCTCGTCTATTTTGATTACATGTCAGCTTTGAACTCAAGAACATGTAGATTCCATGCCCCCTTTCTTCTTCCAACAATGACATGGAAATTTTGATGTATTCTTGGCCTATGTTCCGTCTGAAGAGAAGACCAAGTCCATGATAACATGGAGAGGGAGGAGTCCTGTATAGGAAACAACTGGCATAGCTCCCTTTAGTCAAGGGACTTGTTCAGATAGCATAGGAGAAGTAAACTAAAATCCTTATGAAATGGACCAATGGAAGGAATGAGGTGATTTAGCAATTTGGGGTAGGATATTTACTCATCTATCACATGCATGGCCATGATATTTTTGCCAGAAGGTTCTCAGACACCTGATCATGCTCATGGTCATTTTAGCTGCCTTGCTGCTGGGATTTTCCTTCTTGTTCTTCTTTTGCGGAAGAAAGCTTAGACGAAGATGGAGACGTAGAGGTAAAGGTTTAATCACTTAGACCCCATGCGTGTTTTTCTTTAAGGATTAATATCCTATACACTGGCGGTGGAAAGTTTTTATTTCCACAAGCGCCTCAATTATAGGGTTTAGGGTTAGTGTTTAGGGTTTATAGTTTAGGGGTTTTAGTGTAAAGGTTTAGAATTTAGGGTTCATGTTTATAATTTAGGAATTAGGGTTAGAATTTAGGGTTTAGGGTTAGGGTTTAGTTTTAGGGTAATATGGGTGGGGATTTAGGTTTTAACCTATAAACCCTAAATTTTAACCCTGAATCCAAAATTCTATCAACAATCCCTAAATTCAAAACTACTGCACTTATACCCCTAAATTTTAAACCCTAAACGAAGTCCCTAACCCCTAAAACTAAGGCGCTTGTGTAAAAAAGTTTCCACAAGCACTTGTGTATAGAACAATTACCCTTTCTTTAATACCACCTGTTTTGCCTCAAAAGTCGAATTCTGTAGAATCATTCATTATTCTTAATGAAAAATCATTCTTCCATTGAATTGCTTTCTTACCATTTCATGAAATCTTTGTACAATTAGGAAGTCTGAAAGCTGAGAAATTTAAATTTAGGCGTTTCCAAGTGGAGGAGCTAGAGAAGGCTACCAAAAATTGCAGTGCAGAGGTCCAGTGCATTGGCAATGTCTATAAAGGAACCTTTGAAGGTGAAAGTACGTTGGCAATCAAGAGAGCTCACGCCGAATTATACCAGAGTATTGAAGAATTTAAAAATGGTCAGCAGCCTTTAGTATTCTACTCCATAATTTAGTTTACAACAACAGCTCAAGTAGATTAACTTGTTCCTACTGGTTTCTTGAAACAGATTAAGCTTCGAAAGTAAATCATCCGAACCTCGTAGGTTTGGTGGGGTTTTGTGAAGAAACCGGTACGTATATTGAGCCTCAAATCGTTGATTAATGAATCAATTGTCTAAGATAGTGCTAAGAACCTAAAACAGAAGTTTTTCTTTATTTGAAACAAGACCAAAATGTGCAAAAATATTGGTTTACGAATACGTACCACATGGTTCTTTACTTGACTATATCATGGGTAAGTTCCCAATTGGAACAAGAAAACAATTTTAAAAAACCAGAGGAAAACAACTTATTTCTGCTTATTTTTGGGGTGTAGGAAGAGGTGGAAGAAACTTGACATGGAAGCAACAAGTTAACATAGCCATTGGAGCTGCTAAAGGTAGATTTCCCAAACAAAAGTTGATTTGAACTTTAAGATAAAAATTTTCTTTTGTTTTATTATTACAGGA
Source organism: Hibiscus tridactylites (assembly GCA_958450335.1). Taxonomy (NCBI): domain Eukaryota; kingdom Viridiplantae; phylum Streptophyta; class Magnoliopsida; order Malvales; family Malvaceae; genus Hibiscus; species Hibiscus tridactylites. Next base: position 68,082,821 of record OY288285.1, on the reverse strand, counting down.
ACAGCTCACTTGCATGATGGGATTAAGCCAAGCATAATCCACCGAGATATTAAACCTAGTTGGAGAAAGGTTTGAAGCCGAGGTCTCGGGTTTTGGACTTGTGAAAATGGGACCTATTGGGGATCAATCACATGTTAGTAGCCAGATCAAAGGAACACCAGGTTACCTTGATAGTTGATCCTGCATAGTGTGTAAGTTTTTATTTGAGTCCCTTTAGTGATGTTTATAGCTTTGGTGTTATACTTTCTGCAACTCATTGCTGAAAAGAGCAACTTCGAAGAAATTCTCGATACTACTCTTTTACCCAGACCTTGAAACATGGAAATGATGCTGACAATGGGTGAACTTGATCTAAGATGTGTGGTAAAAAAGCCTAAAGACGTTCTACAATGATTCGGGTCTGGCAAGAACTGGAAAACACACTTTATTCAGCCGACAACTTGATCAACAAACACCCATTGAGAAGTTCTAAAACAACCACCACTTCCTCATTTCCTCAGCCAACTGAACAAGGGCATCGTGGATCATTCAACCAGGATTGTTCTCGAAGTTTTGTGAGTGTAGAAGGTGTTGGTTCATTCAACCAGGATTGTTCTTGAAGTTTTGTGAGCGTAGAAGGTGTTGAATTTCAAAAGTTTCGTGTCAAGTCGGATAGCATTTCATCCTGAGGTACCAGCTTAAGATGTTTTGAACTCGACAGTGCAAGTATTGATGTTGATAAGAAGAATCTGAGAGATCAATCAAACAAGTAATTATATGTTTTCAAGCTTTAGGAAACGGCTATGTTATGTGCGGAACATAACAAATCATGATCTGCCCTTCTAGCGTTTGTAGAAAAAGCAATGATCTCAAACAGTTACAAATCGTTGAAATGTAACTCTTTAGCATCAAACTAAGGTCATTAATACTTACAATCGAGCAAGCTGCTTAGGAGACTTATTTATGAAACTCCATATGTGAGAAATGCAAGAATATAAGGCGTAACCGGATTATTTTCCAGACTTTTCCATGTCTCAGTCACTTCAACCCCAGAGATAAGAGCTCATCTCATCTACATAGCTTGGTTCACTTTCATCTTCCTTCTCTGGTGCCTTAGCAGTTTCACGGTAAGTCACAAGGTTGGCATACATTTTTACAGAAGCCTTTGAATACTCAACCAAGGATTCGAAAACCGAATAAAATCCTGTTTGGAATCCTTTCACAGTTATCTGCCGCGTCTCTTCCATGACAGTTTGGTGTTTTAACTTCTCAGCATCTATTCTTTTCCTGAACATATCCAACAGATTTTTCCGTTCTGCCAAATACTCAATCCGATTCCGAACATCTACTTCTAACTCCTGCTCAGAGAATTTTGAACCAAGAACCCTGCTCTCTGTTCTCTGGAATGCCAAGGCCTTCCTCTCAAGTTCTTTGGCAAGTCCATCAACCTTCCTCTTCTGTTTTTGTTCTTCACCCTGTTGAACCCAAAGTGCACGCATATCCTTTCCAAAGCTTTTTAATGCACGAATAACAGCTTCATTCGGCAACTTCTCCAAGCTAGCCAACCATTCGAGACAAATTGCCAGTAATGGTGGTCCATTGACTCCTAATGCCGGGACGGAAGACCTCTTCTTGGAGCGTAATTCTACTTCAGGGGAAATGAACTTGGAAAGCCACACACTTAGAGCTTCAATGTATGCCTTCTGTGCAGATAAATATGCAGCAAAGCAAGAACGCCAATTATGAAGTTCTTCCACAAGCTGAAGAGTGGCAAGACGGTGAGAGTCATTACAAAACTTTCCATAAGTAGGAGAGTTGAAAGAGGTAACTTCAAACATGATTTGGTTTTGGGTTTCATGCGATTCCATCATTATCTTCCAGTTCCTCATTAGGCTGCAGAAGGAGAAAGACATGAAGATTATCACAATGATAAATGTAATACATCAGAATTTTTTTTTTGCCATTTGCTTTCATACCCATGTAGCAGCTCAATAAGCTGCGGCTGCAACTCTTCATCCCTCAGTTTTTCAATCCTTTCGGAGATCGTTTCGGCAGTTCGTATTGCAACCAAGATTCTGCTATGCAAGTCTTTCACTTCCGCTCTTGTTTTGTCACCTGAGTATAGGCCATCTCGTTTAGCATTGCGGTTTCTCATTTGAGAACATTTCTGGTCGTAAGTTTTTCTGGTCTGGTCTGCTGCCTGGTTATATGAGTAGCAAGACGAAAGGAATCATTTACAAAGGCATTTGTGCTCGAGAAAGAACGAGAGATGGTTCCCATTTTCGGGCCAGTAATAGAAAAATGTATTTATAGTACCTTCACTTCCTCATAGAGTTTCTTTTCCCAAGCATACAACCTTCCTAGGGTCAATGAGTGGCTTCCAGATTCCATTCCTCCATAATCATCAAACATTTCAGTCTTTAATTCTGTCCATGTAGAAGAACTTCTGGAACTACATGAAACAAGGCTTTTGGAGGACGAAGATCGGGATAACGGAGACCGGCTCCAAGTAATTGACCGGATAAGTTTATTCGAGCTCTCTGCAGCCAGTCAGCATGTTAAACAATCATACAAATCAACCTACGGCAAAAATTGACATGCACAGGCCGTGAAAGAAATAGATTGGACATCCAATTAACCTCTCCTATTATGTGACAAATACCAACCTAATTTGCAACAACAAGAATATGGAACCTTCAGTGCTCAATTTGCAAGAGGATGGTACAAGAGAAAATAGATTTTCTAAGAAAATCACATGAGAATGAGAAGCATTTGGACAAACAGAAAATGATAAAAGAGAAAGAGAACATAACCCACCTTTAAGTTCCTCCAAACCAGATTGCAGCTGAACTCTGTTGGCCTCTAACATTCTACAAACATCCAAACCAGATTCATAAGCTCTAAGAAAATGGTCCTCAACATCTTTTAAAGCTTCCAACAACTCCCTCTCATTTGCAGCTATAGGTGTCTTAATCATTCTGAAACTATTCTTTTCACCTTGGCTCATATCTGCATCATGCTCATCCCCATTACTCAAATCTGTATTCTTGTTCTTATCCTTACTCTCCTTATCACCATCATCAGCCTTTGTTGCATTCTCAACCTTTCTCCCACTCATAACTCTCTCACCATCTTCTTCCAGGTCAGGGATTCCCTCTTTCTCTCTCAACACTCTCAATTCCTCCTGAGAACTGTCACTGAACCTGCTCACTACCCCTGTCCTCACCTCATCAAAAGGGTTGAAGAAATCCCAGGCAAGCCCATTCTCTGGTGATGGCATTGCTGGTGGAGCCTCTTCACCATAAAAATGCTCACAAATGACCTCATCTTCTTCCTCTTCTTCTGAGGACTCAACACAGCCCTCTTGTCCTTGATCTTGACTCCCTCTCTTCAGAAAAACTGTTGAAAGAGAGGATTGACAGGGAATGGTCTCATGGGTGGGCTCGGTTGGTTTTTGCTTAAAGAACATGGGATTGGTGATGGGGGTTTCAGCAGCCTCATTGGAGGAAGTAGCTGGGAAAGTGATGAGGAAAGGAGAGGAAGGAGATAAATGCCTTGCTACAAACAGCCTTATAGCAGCTGCAACCGCATAGAGAGACTGATTATACTTGCATTGAGCATCTGCAAGAGCATATCTACGCTCCACAGCCAATTTCAGGAGGCGTTTTCTCTCTTTACACAGTGACACGACACCATCTTCCTCCTCTTTCTTTGAAGTAGCACAGCCCATTTCTTTCTCCGTGCCACTCTCCTAAATCCAAAGGTGATTCCTTTTGTAAAATTTAAAGTTGGGTTCTTGATTAGACCATATAATGCACTCTTTCTAACAAGAAAAGAAGTTGTTTTTAGTTCACCTCTTATGAAAAGACTAGGTTTTGGCTTTGGGTTTCAAATAAAGGATTAACTAAAATAAAGCTGATTAACCATTAGGGAAAATGGAGATGAGTATGTTAGAGGATGAGACAAAGTAACATGCTTGTCTTTCTACTACACTTTTAGAAAAAGAGTTGAAATCTCAAACCATTGCCCTGCTTGTTTTGCAATAACAACAAATGAAGATTGCTTTCTTTGGTGCATGTTTCCTGCAAATAGCTAATCTAGCAAAACAGCTATTTCCCTTGCTTTTTCTTTCATTGCTGCCACAGTAAAGAGATTTGCGGACATGGCAGATACCTTTGCTGGGTTTTACTGTCACAAGCCACGGTGAAAGAAAAGAAAAATCAAGCCCCACTTTCACTGAATGGTCGTGACCACCACTGTCAAATTTCATGGTCTTGAACATGGAAGATAAATGACACGTACGGTAGCCATGACTAATAGCCCTACCAAAGGGCAGGGTACCCTTTTTTACCCTTGCTGAATGATATGATAATATAATAATAGGGGAAATAACTGAACTGAAGAAGATATTTGGCCGGGGGCCATAATTGCTCTTCTTTTACAGCTTGTATAGTAACGTACAAACTTCACCATCTGGTTATTGTAGCCGTTGGATTGGATTCTTTTATCCGATTACAGCCGTTGGTTTTACAGTCAATATCCCTAGATAAAAATGCAGGCGAGTCTAATGTACAACAAATCTAACATTTTAAGTTTTTGGACAAATATTGATTACAGGAGTTGTTTTTACAGTCAATATCCCTAGATAGAAAAACCGTAAGTTTCGAGTCTTGTTCAAAAACTTAAAATGTTAGATTTTTTATAACATTTTAGGTTGATTTTTTCCTGTTCTTTTTACAAGTATCGATACTTATTTTGTAAGTATGGACAAGTATCTACATTTAATTTTTTTATAACATTTTAAGTTTTTGACAAGTATTGATACTTATCTAAAAACACGAAAAATTCAACCTTAAATGTTATAAAAGTCAAACATTTTAAGTTATTAGACAAGTTTCGAAACTTGATGTTTTTTATCCACACTCAAACCTACCCTAAAAGTGCTGAAATGGAAGGGAAAAAAAAAGCAACTGCTGACATGAGACTCAATCTTCATGGTACAGAATTATGTATAAAAAAGCATTCCAAAGTATATTCTTTCACAAGCTTTTAATTGTTACAGAGACAGTGAGATATGGACAAGAACAATCTGAGGTATATAGATATGGAAAAGTTAATGCTTTTTAGTCTTTCAGTAAATTACTATTAGGAGTCTCATTGTTATATTTCTTGAGCCATACTATGCGTACTCTCTCTTCATGTTAATTTGATTTTAGATTGAAATAGTCAGTTAAATGATTGAATAATCACATGTAGGTTCACATGATTGAAAAAAATGTTGGCAAAGCATAAGTCTTTAAGCTAACTTTAGCTGTATAATTAGGTCCTGAAAATAGGTTTTTCTTTTTTATTTATTTATTATTCTTTTCATGGGTTGTTGGATGGGATGAGCATCAGTAGCAGGAGGAATTGACTAAATATGATGTGAAAATAGTGAAAGTATCTGTCTTTGGGTGGAAACTGAGATAGACCTAAACACTAATGACTAAACAGTGAGGTTGGAGCTCTGTAAAGCATTGAGAATTGTGCCACTATAAAGAGATGAGAGAGGACAATTTAGGGGAAGTAGTGGGGGCCTTTGCTTTGAAAAATGCAGTAGCAGGTGAGGACAATTGGACAAAAAGGCAGCTCTTTCTCAAGTGTGATGCTATTCTAATTGTATCATAAACAGATGGTCCACATAATTAACACAAATCTAAAACTACACCTGAAGTCTTAAAAGTACACATTTAATGATTCTGGTGCCTTTCTCAATCTTTTTCCTGGATATTCCTTATGCTCGAACTTGTAATCAGCAAAAGCAGCAGTCTCTTCTTCTTCTTCTTCTTCAAGTTATTCAATAATATCCTTGAATTGGCTAAATATTTTTCATGGACACATCCATCAATTCTGTTGAAAAAAAGGAAAAGAGAAAAGCTAATTTAATGGACATCACATGAAATAAACTTTTACTGCACTTCTCTTTGTTCAATTCAATCATTCTATTATGTTTCCTTCCTCTTTCTTAAACTTTCTGTTTTAGTTCAAAGTAAAAGAATGCATGGAGCTAACTAGGTCATGGAGTTGCACAAATACCATTTTATGTGGATTATGCAAAAAAAAAATAGCAGCAGCAGTCGTGGTTGGTATTCTGGTAAATCTGTGTGTCAACTGTCAGACATAATGCAATGCTGAAATCCTGCACAACTGTTTGCTGTCTTGCTTTTTGCTTGTACACTTCCATCTTAGTTAAGTTGTGTGGAGTTTCACAAAGACCATTTAATGTGGATTATGTAAGGCTATTCAATCTTCCATCTTAGTTAAGTTTCAAAACTTTGTTATTGGATTAACAAACATTTGATTCTGGAAAAAAGCTTAAATCTTTAGAACTAAAACTGGGTTCTTGGGGAAGTCAAATTTCAGACTGTAAAGAGCAAACAGAGAGGGATAATGCGCCCTATAACAGGCTGTAAACTCTGATCTATTGGGTAAAATGACCTTCTTCATGTGTGTAGACCCAATGGATCCAACCTGAGAGACCCAGCAACCGGATCCATATTCTTAAAGGCCTTGGTTTTGATTTATAAGGCTTCGTTTGGCGTGGATTTTCCAACGCCGGTTTGGGAAGAAGCTAGAAAATTCAACTTTTGTGAAACATTGGTTTGGGGCCAAATCAGACGGAAATGCCTATTGAAAGTAGGGGTGCTCAAATTCGGGTACTCGGGTTTTCGGGTACCCGGACCTTCGGTATTAAGTTTGTCGGCCCGTGTCTTGACCCGTGAATACCGGGTACCCAGTAATCGGGTACCCGTTAAACCTGGGTACCGTGACTCCTTCGAATACTACGCAGTGCTAGCTCAACGCGATTGTCTCCTCGGCGGCCGCAAACTCTCCGATGTTAATGCAGGTTAATCCAACATATTCAAATCTTGCATTGAATGTGTGTACTCCACATCTTAAACCGATGAAACTTGATGTTGCCATCTAGTAATTTATATTCTTTTACAGTTCCATTCTCAGGTACAAGACACTAAGACAGTCGTCGTCCGCCCGATTCAATGATCCCTTTTGTACTGCTATCATTGAGGTCCATTGTTTAGTCTTGTTCATATCTTCTATTTCACTGCTTAGGTTGAACTTTATTAATTGATGCTTCCACTATGTTATTACCACAAATGGCTTGATCTAACAAGTCTAATTATTGTATTTTCCTTAATAACATGTTTTCTATGATTTATGTGTTTGCTTTTCTGGTTGTTATTTGTAGGAGTGAAGTGATAATGAGTCTAACCGGCTCGCGAGCTACTCAGTTTCGGTTCGGTCAAAATTTAGTTAAAATTTAGTTCGAGTGAACTCGACTCGGGTTCGGACTCGGCTCGAGATTTTAACAAGCCGAGCCGAGTCGACCCATGTTCGGCTCGAACATCTCATGAATAGGCTCGAAATATATATACATATATATTTATATATATTATAAAAGTAATTTGTTTAGCAAAATAAAAGCAATAAAATAAATTAGGAAAAATTCACTAAAAACAAATTAACTAAAACAAATTGGGCATTTTACTTAGTTGGTTGTTGTTTGATTTTGTATTTTATTTGATTATTTATTTGTATTGTAAGAATATTTCTTGGTTATTTGGATTAATCTAATTTTTGGGCACTCATTTCCGGACATTGAATTTCGTTTCAGTGTTTGTTATGAAATGGGCTTTTAACGAGACCCCATCTTTTATTAAAAAACTATAGCAAACTTGTCTATTTCGAGCCAACTGAGCCGAGCCGAACCCAATAAAAATGTTTTCGAGCCGAGCTCGAGCCTAAAATTTCGAGCAAACTGATATTTATTAAAGATACCGTTAGATCCTATATATACTTCTCTTCGTAATCTTATTCAAAAATATCGTTAGATCATCGATAAGCAAACCGATCCGAGCATTACACTCCCTATGTACGATTGCATTGTTGCCTGCTGTCAATGGCCCTATTTGGTATACAGTTTTTAAGCTAAAATTAGAGATTTGAAGCATTTATAGAGGTTTGACCAGTCAAACTTCTTAAATAGAGAATTTTAATAGCGAAAATTAACATGTACATCCTCATATATACTCAGTAATGATATTAAAAAAATTAATTTTCATAATCTAATTCATATTAATATATAAAAAATATTAATAATTAATAAATTATTCAAACAAATATCAAATATAAGCATGTCCTTATATGTCATTTTGCTTGTTTAAATAATCAAACAGCTATAATCTATCAATTAATTTGATCAAATACTTTTATACAATAAGCTATTGTAATCCGCTATTCAACTCAACTAATACAATCAACTAGTGTAATTCTTATCCGCTGTCAACTATCCATTAAGTGTCCAACAGGGTAAATATCTTTCACGTTTTTGGTGGAATATATATCCCTCTGGCAGTTAATGCTGAATCTGTTATCTGTCCAATATGTTTTAATTGTGTTTGAATTTTCAACTAAGCAATGGCATTGCAGCTTCCTCTTTGACTGTAAAAGGAAAGAGAGGAATGAAGGAATAAATAAATTTCCCGTTTTCACATGCCAAGACTTGATTTTAAAGCTACAACAAGATGCAAACTACACGGTGTTTTCGTTGCTAAAATCGCTATGAATACTATCTTATTTGGGAGGAATGTAACCATCAATAATTTAGGAGGCAAATTCGCACTATGATCGAGGTTTTAGATATAGTAAAACTAAAGCTTAACACGGAAAAATATGCCTAAATTATTTTTTCCACATAGATGCTTAAAGTATTTTCCGGCTTAACTAAGCGCTTAATATTTTTCACAGTTAGTAGTTTAGCTGTTAATTTTTGTTAGCCAATAAAAACATGACATGTGACATATTTTATTTTATTTTTTTATAAAAAAAAAATCAAAATTTTCAAAAATACTCTAAAATTATCAAAAGTTCCCAAAATAATTTTAAATCCCGATTTCAACCGTTGCCATCGCCGATGGCGTGCCCACCACTTTTATCTTTAGACTCTCACAATTATTTCTCTCATCCTCCTCTTGCCGAAAGTCGACGACCGACGTATCTAACGTCGAAACAAAGCTGAACGACGAGAGAAGGAAAATACAAATAATAAGGGCCAACGACGGTCGATCAAACAACAAACGACATGTGAGTCTTGCAGTGAGAGAAGGAGGTTTCATTATGTAACCAACAATGTGATGAATTGTGACGTTAGTGGCCAGATTTGGGTACCTAGGGATTTTGGGGTTATTGTGAAATTTTGGGAATTTGGGGATTTTTAAAATAAGTTAAAATAAAAAAAATAAAAATAAAAATTACATGTTATGTTTTGATTGGTTAAAATATTTTTTAAACGGCCGTGTACCTAAAATAATAATTATAAAAATATTAGGCACCTACTTATATCGAGAAATACTTTAGGCGCCTAGGTATAATTTAATTTATTTTATTTTATTTTATTTTATTTTTTGCCTGTTAAACCTAAAAACAATTGTTAAGATAAAACTAGTAATAGAAAAATTGATTTGTTGGATTCTATTAATTTACAACTCTGTGCAATTTGTGGTATACTTATAGTTGTAAGCTAAGGATATGTACCCTAAAAATTTAAAAATTTAATATAATTTAACTTTTTTAAGTATTCTATGTATTTTTTATTAAAAAATTATTTTCGACCTCCTAAAATTTTATAATTTCTTTTAAAAATTTATAAGTTTGTTCTTCTAACATAAAATTTTGCGTCTGTCTATGTGTTCCTAGATTTCGGTTTGTAATAATTTGTTAACTGTAACAGTTTTCTGCTTTTTTTTATATAATAAAAGCGTACATTTATAATAAATAAATAAATAAAGGACGGTGTTTGCTACTTGGTTTCTTTGGACGTAATAACCATGTGTGCTTCGTGGATGTTGCGGCGGCCTCTACCTTTGCTTTTCTGCTCCATTTTCTCTACATTATTGAATGAAAGTTTGAAACGATGAAGCCTTGAAATTTACATCACATTAAATAGATAATAAATTATTATATTAAATGGCTAATTAATAATTCTTCATGATGTCAACCAAAAGAAAACCTCTTAGGGTAATTGTTATTTATTTTAAAACTCTTAGCTAATTAATATTTTTTGAATTTTTTAAAATGAGTACCATTCATTTTTTTTACTGAAAGTTCAAACATCTAACAATATTAATTTAATTATTTATTTATCTATGTTATATATTTACTTTTTTATTAAGTAATGTCATGAGTCAATCAAATTTCAATTATGTTAGAAAATATTAAAATATCTATTATTTAATAAATATTATTATAATGGCATTTTTTTGTAGATTTGTATATTTTTAAAATAAAATAATTAAAAACTGCTTATTCAAAATTTAAATATGTCATGAACATCTGAACGATAATGACGAAATAACAAATAATTGTAAATGCAGAAAACAAAACAAACACCAGGGTTTACATGGAAAACTCAAGACGAGAAAAACTGCGGCCATATGATGAGAATTTTGCACTGTCGAAAAAAGAGATTACAACCTATATTTAACCTTTAATCTCTAATATTTATTTATAGGGGTAAGTTACTTGATTACAAAAGAAACTTGCATAAAAAATAATTCTACTTATAATGAGTTTCTGACTCTTCAACGCATATCCATAAAGAGAAGTAGAATTGTATACGAATTCAAGTAGCTCTATTATTGCGGGGCCTTCTAAGCCGGTCCCATCTTTTTATCAATAATATTTTATAAATGTTCGAGCCAGTCCAAACTAAAAATTTAGATAACAACTCTAACATCATCGAGTAATAAAATTTTATATACAAATCATTTATCACCTCATCTATAATTATTTGTTACTATCATTCAAGAATTGTTCAAATTTATCTTTCATATAAAATATTTTTCTATCGTACACATCATGAATTTGACAATAATTGAGATTAAATGCCACGAGTGATGGTGGGTCCGTACACTTCCAGCCCACGGTTGAGACCGCCCCACGTTCCTAAAGATTGAGAGTGAAAACGAAGAAATTTCCAGCAACTTGCACACCCAAATGAAAAACACATTCAATAAAAACGCGTAAATAGAATTGACATTTGACGTATTTACGGTTCGAATTTTTATTCTTGGAAGCGTAACTAAAGTATGTATTAATATCTTATACATCAGTGGTGAAAATTGAAAATTTCTACAAGTGTCTTAGTTTTAGGGTATAGAGAATTAGTTTAGGGTATAGAGTTTAGGGGTTTAGGCGTAGGGAGTTAGAATTTAAGGATAGTTGTTTCAATTTAAGGTCTAGGGTTATAAGTTAAGGTTTATAGGTTAGGGTTTAGTTTTTAAGGTAATATGGTGAGGATTTAGGTTTTAACCTATAAACCGTAAATTATAAACATAAACTTTAAATTGAAACAATTATCCCTAAATTCTAACCCCATACACCTAATCCCCTAAACTTTATACCCTAAACTAACTCCCTATACCCTAAAACTAAGGCTCTTGTGAAAACTTAACGAGTGGTCTTAGTGAAAAAGAGAATGATATAAACAAATACTACCTAAGTTTCTTAAAATTATAGTCAACAAAATATAAAAAAATAATAATAAATAGTGTTTTAACTCTGTTTGTGGAGTGAACTTAACGAGTGGTCTTAGTGAAAAAGAGAATGATATGGATTCTAGAGACTCAGGTTCAATTCGTTTTGTCTGCAAGGTGTGTGGCACATCGAAGGTTAAGAAAAATATAAACAAATACTACATTGTAATCACCTTACGACTATTTAAAAAAACTTGTTTGTGAAGTTAATATTTTTATTATTTATATCATGGATAATTATTTTCATTAAGGGATAATTAATAATATATGTTCTCTGTTTGGCAAACAGCTTTTTGAGCCAAAATGAAAAGTTTGAACAATTCTTAGAGGTTTGACCAGTCAAATTCACTAATTTAGATGCTTGATAAATAGAAGATTATAAGAGCGGATTGGGTAAAACCTCTAAAATTAAAAAAAATCATTTTAAAAAACTTTTAAGTTAGAGAATTAGAAATAAGAGTTGTAATGACTTTTTTGTTCTTAACAATTACCAAAAATCTCTAAATAACTTACATTTGAATAACTAATAAAATAAATTAAAAAATAATAATTCCATAATCAATAAACTAATATACACATATAAATTCAATAATTAATAAAATTATAATTTTATAAATAAAAAATTAATATATATATATACATATATGTAACAAATAACGTTTGAACTAAAAAAACTAAAATCTATTGTAAATCACCGAAAATAGAACAAATAACGTGTTAAGGATTATTTCAATTGTCATAATAAATAAATAATATAGAAAGAACTAAAAAATAACAATGATGAAAAACAAGCTTTAGAAAATAAGAGCAAATATCAATGGAATATAAATACGTAAATTGATATTTTTAAAAATATTTATATATTTGATCTGATTAATATTAAACTCAATTATATATATTGAGCTTTTCATTAATATCTCAAGACAAGTAAATATAAATTACCTTAAACTTGACTATAATTCAAACTGATATTTTAAAAATATTTATATATTTGACACAATCAATCTCAAACCTAATTATATTTTTAATAATATTTATAATAATGTGTTATAAGATATGTTGGGGCGGGTGTGGATGTATGAGTTGGGTGGGGATGGGGTGGGTACAAAGTCATATTCACACATGCCCCCACCATCCACATCGAATGTAATTTTTAGCTTCGTCTCTGCCTCACGACCTACAAAATTTATAACCATCCATGCCCAATTGGATGCGAAGTGGGACAAATTCTTGTAAAACTCGCCCCGCTAACATCTCTAAATATACTTATTAATGTTATATTAAAAAATAATAATTTTTATAATTTAATTAATAAAATACAAAATATTAATAACTAATAAACTATACAAATAAGTATTAAATATAATCACATACTTTATATTATTTTGCTTGTTCAAATAATCAAACCACTATTAATTATCAATTAGTTTTATATTAATTGTCAAAGTCATTAAGGGTCTGTTTGTTTCCCTGTAATTGGTTTTCCTGAAAACGTTTTCACAGCTTTCCGCTGTTTGGTTCATGGAAAATGAAAAAGTCAACGGAAAACCAACTACAGTCAATGGAAAACAGACCTTGTTTTAGTGTAAAATGACTTACCCATTGATTTTCGGTAAGTCGCTTTCCTTCCTCTCATTCTCTCTACAAATACTAACCTAAACCATAAACCTTAAAACCTAAACCCTAAATACTAACATAAAACTAAACTCTAAACCCTAAACCCTGAACTCTAAACCATAAACATTAAATCATAAACCCTAAACCTTAAACATAAAACATTAACCAATAAATATTAAACCCTGAACATTAAAATCATAAACCCTAAATGTTAAACCATAAACACTAACCTAACCCTAAACCATAAACAATGAACCATAAAAACAAAACCCTAAATGGTATATCATAAACACAAAAGCCTAAAACAAAACCATAAACCCTAAATGTTAAACCATAAACACTAAATGCTAACATAAACACTAACATAAACCTTAAACCCTAAATGTTAAACCATATATATTAAACCCCAAACACTAGCATAAACCCTTACCCTAAACACTAACCCATAAAACATAAATGCTAACATAAACACTAAACTATAAACAATAAACACCAACATAAACCATAATCTCTAAATACTAATATAAACAATAAGCCCTACAACCTAAACACTAAACCTTAACATAAACCCTAAACTTTAAATGTTAAACCTTAAACACTAACATAAACCCTAAACAATAAACATTAACCCCTAAATCCTAAATGCTAACATAAATACTAAACCTTAAACACTAAGCACTAACATAAACCTTGAACTCTAAATGATAACATAAACTCTAAACACTAAAAGCTAAACATTAAACCATAAACACTAATATAACCCTAAACCATAAATGATAAACCCTAAACATTAGCCATAGACTCTAAATGCTACCATAAACTCTAATAACTAAACCCTAAACCCGAAATGTTACCATAGAACCTTAAATCCTAAACCCTAAATGTTACCATAAAACCTTAAATTTTAAACCCTAAACCCTAAACCTTAAACACTAACATAACCCATAAACACTAATCTAAACCCTAAATCTATACCTTAAATACTAATCCCTAAATGCTACCATAAACACTAAATACTAGTCTAAACCATAAACCATAAATGATATCCTAAACCCTAACCTAAACATTAAACCATGTTTTGATTGGAACTTGTTTTTACCATTATCGATGCTTGTTTATAGATTGTTCATGAAATTTTCAGGAAACTCTACCAAACAGTGTAAAATGAATTGTACAACATCATCCAAACACCGAAAAATGGTTTCTGCAATTAGTTTTCCAACAACTGTAGTTCATTTTCCAGAATTCATTTTTCGGAAACAGTTTTCAGTGAAACAAACATAACCTAACTATATAAGAATGCCTAAAATTATAGTAATTATATAAGAAAAGAGGAGACTTGAAGAGATCGAAAAATAGTCAACAAAATTCTACACGTGGCGTTTGGTACTGAGTTGTTACATTCTTCCGCCAATCATGGCAACTCTTTTACTTTCAAGTTTCACCAACTAACCTCCACCTATTTTCTTTTTAATTTTCTTCGTTCATGCACCACGTTTCTCTATTTTCTTTTCTTTGCAAAAATGGGCTTCTTCTATTTTATTATTTCTTTTAGTTCTCTTTGATTGCTGGCTCTTCCCTTTTTGGCCCCTCCCAATCAAATCAAATCGAGTAGTCAAGTTAATACATCTTATTTTATTAATCAAGTTCGATCTGAAATTATATCGATTCAAATAAAAATAAATTTAAATTAAATCGAATGTATTATCTTTAAGTTGAAATTAATATTTGATTATATTAAAACATTATAAGGTAAGTTGTATGAATATTCATGTGACTTGATAGTTCATTTAAAACTTCACAACTCACTAAACAATATTGAAAAACTATAAAGTAAGTTGTATGAAATTTTAAATCTGATATAAATTATGTATTCAAATTGATTTAAATAACTATAACTATATAGATGTTTGGCAAATTGAAAAAAAACAGTATTGGAAATCTTAAAATTAAGTATTGAATTTAAATTATAAAATATGTTTGGTATTTAAGTTAATATTTAAAATAATTAGATTTTGATAAAACTAATATATATAGTGGTAGTTTGCATTCGTTTGCGTGGCATAATTAAGAAAAAATAAGAACAATAAAAGAAAGACGCGATTGACAAAGCACACATTCATGAAATTTAAGTAAAACACAATCAATTTTATATTGGCAAGGATCAAAATTATAAAAAAAAATTATACAAAATTTGTCGAAAAAAGATGCAAATATAGTGTTAGTACGAGCATAAGCACGAGCCAGATATCGACGATGGCACGCGTGTGTGTCTTGTCTCTCAACACACAATGAGTTTATGTTTTAAAAATTATATTTAAATATTTTAGAAAAAAATAATATTTAACCAACGATGGGTTTTTTTTAAAACTAATCAATGAGAGATTTGACAATGCAAAAAAAACGGGTCTTATATCGGTTAAATATTGATCTTTAAACCGTTTAAATATTGTTTTTTAACGTAGTAATTGAGTAATTAAAAGACATGACATACACATGCGCGTCAACCAGTTTGGCTCGTGCTAATATGTGTCTTCAACATACATCGTGCACAAATACAGAGCGTCTTTGTGGCCCATAGGAGCCTAGATCCCGTTATAAATTTCAAATATCTTATAAATTATAGTCTAATAGTAATTTAA
This sequence comes from Hibiscus tridactylites, assembly GCA_958450335.1. Taxonomy (NCBI): domain Eukaryota; kingdom Viridiplantae; phylum Streptophyta; class Magnoliopsida; order Malvales; family Malvaceae; genus Hibiscus; species Hibiscus tridactylites. The sequence continues at coordinate 68,066,992 of OY288285.1, read as the reverse complement.
CTCGTTGTAAAAGATAACTATTTAAATTTAAAAATATAAGAGACATTTAACGTTTAATGAAGTAGGGGTTGAAGTAAGGATGAGTTCATGTCTTAAATTTTTTTTTGATCTAATAACAATTTAAGTCCCTATGAGTTTAAAAATTAGATGCAATAGTTATTTTCCATAAATTTTGAGTTTAAATACCGAATAAATCCTTATATTTTAAAATTCAATATTTTTACCCACCCCGCTATTCGATCCTAACGGCGTACATACTTCTTAAACAAAATTCGTACAATTTCTTTTTTTTCATTATATTTTTTAAAACAATTTTTAACTGGAGAATGGGAAGTGAAATTTGTATTGAACCTACATCTTTTACCTTACAATTTTATTTGGTTTGTAAATTTGATTAACAATAAAAAAATATTATTTTAGTAAAAATGCCGGAGATAAAAGACTAAACACGTATTTAAGTCAAAAACTTTCACTAAACAAAAGCTAGCTATTGACCGTTGTTAAAAAGAGGAAAGGAAGGTTACAAATTTGGATTCACTAAACAATTCGTTTGCGCGGGACCCACCTACCCGACCACAGCCGGGGGGCAGCACCGCGTTTTGGTTTTTTAGTTTTACTTTCCATTTTGTTTTTCCTTCAACTCCAACCAAACCATTACATTTCCCCTCAAACCTTTCGGAAAAATATTTCTCTGACATGAGCCGGTTTAGTCGTTTCAGACACGGTTGTGTCTCACTGTTACTGTTGTTGTTGGGGTTGAGCGCGGGAATCTGTCACGGTTTCGGTACTTTCGGGTTTGATATCCACCATAGATATTCGGATCCCGTTAAGGAATTCCTGGCCGTCGATGAACTGCCAGCAAAGGGTAGTCCGGAGTATTACACCGCCATGGTCCACCGCGATACGATAATCAAGGGCCGTCATCTGGCGACGGAGAATGATCAGACGCCTGTTACTTTCCTCGACGGAAACGAGACTTATCGATTGAACTCCTTGGGATTGTACGGTTTCGTCTTTACCTCTCTCTCTTTTTAAAACTTTAAAGAATATATATTTTTACTGTATGAGTAGTTATTTTCTGATCTTGTAGTAGTTCAGCGATTGTCCCAAGTGAATTCTTGAGAATCCAGAAGCGGATTTCACGCTTCTTTTTTCCCCCTGTTTGGTTGGCGAGAAAAAGAGAATTACTTTTCTCAGCTCAACTTTTTATCATGTTGGAGAATGTTACTTTTCTGTTTTCCATCTGTATTTAATCTCTAGAGTTTTCCATTTTATTTGGGGATTTCAGTTTGCATTACGCAAATGTATCGGTGGGGACTCCAGCTTTGTCGTTTTTGGTGGCACTCGATACCGGCAGCGACCTCTTCTGGTTGCCATGCGATTGTTCCAGCTGTGTCCAAGCCATAGGAACACCCGGTGGCCCGGTAATCCTTTTTTTTTTCTTTCTAAATAGTGTTAAATACATATTGGTAAAGTTAGTTTTTTTAGATGAAAATATAAATTCACTTAGTGGATCCCTTGTATAATTCCCATGATGTTTTCCACGATTTATAGATATTTTTACTGATGTATGAACAACCCTTTTGATTGGTACCATGTTGTAATTTTTGTGTTTTAGGCAATAGAGTTTAACATCTACAGCCCTAATACATCATCCACAAGCTCAAAGGTTCCCTGTAACAGTGCCATGTGTGAACACCATAGAAGATGTTCTTCGCCTTCGAATAATTGTCCTTATCAAGTCGACTATCTGTCCAATGGCACTTCATCTATCGGGGTTTTGGTGGAGGATGTCTTGCACTTAACTACGGATGATGATGAATCCAAACCTGTCGAAGCCAAGATTACTTTCGGGTTTGTAACTTTTGGCTCCTTTGTCATTATGAAACATTTTTGTAAATACGGGAAATCTAACTTCGTTGTTGTCGAAAATAGCACCAGTTCATGATATATAACCGTGATCAACGTGATATTCACTGTTTGTTTTTTACTTGGACTTATGATTTGGATGTGCTACTGTATTGCAGTTGTGGGAAGGTTCAGACTGGATCGTTCTTAAATGGTGCTGCTCCTAATGGTCTTTTTGGGCTTGGTGTGGACAATATATCAGTTCCTAGCATATTAGCAAACGAAAAGCTTGCTTCGAACTCTTTTTCTTTGTGTTTCGGGTATGATGGGGTTGGAAGAATAACTTTTGGTGATACGGGCAGCTCGGATCAAGGAGAAACACCATTTAATCTCAGGCAATAACAGTAAGTCATTACCTGTCTGCTCGTTGACTGTGATGCCGAACTTGTTTGGCTTGCAGCCGTGCACGCAGTTTCTGATGCTGGTTTCACTTATGCTTCTCTTCTTGATATTCATTTCCAGCCCTACTTACAATGTTAGCATCACTCAAATAAAAGTGGGAGGAAATGCAGGAGATCTCGAGTTCAATGCCATTTTTGACTCGGGTACCTCGTTTACATATTTGAATGACCCAGCTTATACTCTTATTTCCGAGAATGTAAGTAATATAAATCATTTACTTCTTTTTTTTCCATCCTGGTTTCCATTCGCATACACGTATTTATAATGATTTTATTCGGTAGTTCAACAATTTGGCCGAAGAGAAGCGGTATACATCTAATAGTTCTTCTGACGACCTTCCCTTTGAATATTGTTATGAGCTAAGGTAATCTATTTGTTTAGATCTATCGAAAAGATGTTTATTTTGCTTGCCCGGAGGCCTCAGGCACCGACTTCTTTTACCTTGCAGTGCAAACCAAACGAGCTTTAAGTACCCTGCTGTGAATTTGACAATGAAAGGCGGAGATCAGTTTTCTGTCCATGATCCAATAGTGGTGATTCGTGCGCCGGTAAAAGTTCATTTCAATTCTATCATATGCTTATCATGCTTCTTTACTCGTGATGAAATTAATCCTTGTTTTTTCAATCTCCAGGGTGGAGGTCTCTATTGTTTGGGTGTAGTGAAAAGCGACAGTGTGAATATCATCGGACGTAAGTCTCTCGAGACACTGTTTACATTGCGTATTTGCGAAGCTTACTGTATAAGAATTATAATGAACCTCCTATATCTGATAAACACCAGACTGATAATGGGATCGATCCTCGTCTATAAAAGTATGTAGCTTTATTCGAACATCCCATTAGAAGCTTCTGGGTGTATTGGGTCAGAAAATGTTTGATTCCTTCTTACATCTTTAATTCAATCCAGAAAATTTCATGACCGGTTATCGTATAGTCTTCGATCGTGAGAAGATGGTACTCGGCTGGAAAGCATCAAACTGTAAGTAACTTTTCTGTTTCGTTTGCATATCTGGTTTATCCCATATAACTTTTTAACAATGACATCTGTTTTTCATAGGTTATGATATTGAGACCTCAAACACTTTACCGGTGATACCACCGACGGCGGTCCCTCCGGCTATTGCCGTTAATCCGGAAGCCACGTCGGGAAATAGCAATAACTCTGGCATTCCGGGGGCATCTCCACCCATGACAAATCGATCAACCCTGCTTAAAGTTTTGTCTCATGGACTCACAATTGCTCTGATTCTATTTTCGGCCCTAATTTGATCATATTTATTTTTACATCAAAGCTCCCTCCCTATGTTATTACTTTAGATTATTGTAGCATACATGGTGGGGAAGCTTTTGTAACTTGTTATAGTTAGTTATTATTTTTTACTATGAGAGTGACATGATTACAGGGGGCTTGTAAATATGTTTCGAGTTCGAGAGATGATTTGATTATTTCTATAGCAACACTTACATATATGCATATACCCAGTTTCTCCCATTAAATGATAAAATAGGGGCGAAGATAGAAATTAAAAGTTAAGGGGCCGAAAATTTAAAAAAAATACGGGTATAAAATATCATTGAACTTAAAAAAATCAGCTGAGTCCCTAATTTTTTTGCACTCAATTAAGTCTTTGAACCAAAAAGTTGAATCAATTAAGCTCTCGAACTAATTTTAATCATTAAATTTCGATAGTTTTTTTTTGGATATGTTGATGTAGTATGTGTGCTACACTGTTTTCGACTTGAAATTTTAAAAAAATTATTTATTTAAATTTTTTAGAAATTCTAAAAATTCTATAAAAAACGTATAAATATAAAATTGTTATGAATATTTATTTATGTGGATGTCTATCATGATTAGAACTTTTATCAAAGGAGTTTGATTTATTTATTATTAGGAATATTATCTCTATGAATTAGAGTTTAATGTATTATGTACTTCTTATGCCTATAAATAGATGATTCATTGAAGGCATTGTATACAATTCTATATTTTGAGAATAATACAAATCTCCCTCTTTCTCTCATCTCTTTGTTCTTCTTGTTCTTATTCTTGTTCTTCTTTATTTTATTTACAACACGTTATCAGCACGATCTCGCTCGCTCAATTACTGTGATTATTGTTGGTGGTTCTCGAAAAGAATTTCAATTTGATATTGGTGACTACATCTATCATATATTCAGCTTACCTTGGAAAGTATGGTACGTTTTACTTATTTATATACTAATATAATGATTGATTTATCATTCTCCAAAAGTTAGTATATTCATATCTATTATTTGGTTATTATTTTAATTTATTATTATTTTATTCATACTTGAAGTAACTCTTGAATTAACGAAAATTAAAATTATCGTCGTACTTCATTAGATGGATTGATAAAGCAAATCAAATTAAAGCATATTAGTTTTATTCAAAGTTTTTATTATTCCATTCTAATTTATAATTGATTCAATTCAAGAATTGTGTTGTCATGTGATTGTATATATTTGTTTTATCATTATTATTATTATTATGGTAATTTATATGAATAAATTCGAGATATAAAGCAACTTTATTATTTGTATCAATTACTTTGTATGTGAATCAAAGGCAAAAGGAATACGTTACTTTGATGTGTTTATATATTCATCAAAATGTCGCTTGATTTTAACTATGGTTGTTTATAATTTGATCACATCAATTATAGTTATGTTTATTCAACTTGATCTATGACTACTTTTATACTTTTTGATCTAGTCTCAAATAATTTTTTTTTATTCTATTGATAAAAGTCGATGCTTTTAACCGTGTTTTGAGTTTTACATGTATTCAAATGAGTTGGAAAGAGACATGGTGTAAAAAAGATTATGAGAAGATGTTTTGGTTCATTTGCTACGTCATCATTGTCTTTGAGACGAAATTCAATATCGGTAAACTCTATTTTATTTTTATCTTTTAAAATACAATTTTAAAGTGCGATAAATCATGATGATTTTGGATTTACAAGAAGATTATTATAAAGTCTATATTTGCTTGAAAGCAATATTTCTTCTTCGTCGAAAAACTCGACCATAGACTCCTCCCAATTTCAAGTTACGAAAATTCGTCTTGATCCAAAAAGTTTTAAGGGAGGCATTCCTTGAAGTGAATGCAAAACATGATGTTTATTCCATGCGATTATCAATGATGGGGCATTCCCTGAAGTGAATGCAAGCATGATGTTTATTCCATGCAATTATTGGATCTGTTTCATTCCCTGAAGTGAATGCAAGCATGGTAAATCATTATTCAATTAGAGACATAATTTCGATATAATCCAAGTATAATTGGCTGGACATCCCGTTCTGCGAGGCTACTGGTCTCAAAGGAGGTTTTTAAAGGACCTTGTGGACAGGTTTAACAATGCCGCGTACGAGGATTAAATCTTTGTTCTCTGTGATAAGAATATGTGAAAAAGGTTTTAAAGGCCCACTGGCTCTACTCCATTCCCTGAAGTGAATGTGAGATTATATTATGGAAGAAATAAAAAATCACATTAAAAGTTGTGGTCGTTGTCGAGGCTATGAATATACACATGAAAAATATAATCATTTTAAGAATACTTCTACCCGCTGCTAGCAAAGTTATAAGGATGACAAGAGTGATAAAGATCATTCTAAGGAAGTGAAATCCTTTTACCAATGTGATGTTATAAACCATTGGTTTCGTACTTGTCAAACGCCAAAGTATTATGGACTTTATCCATAATCATGAATGATAAATGAAATAAAATATAAACAAAATTTGTTTATGGCGAAAATAATTATGGCGTTATTGGTCCAACTCAATTGGATATTGTTAATTTTCTCATAATCCTTGAAGGGAATAATTTAGCATTTATTTTATTTCCCTTATAACCTCTAACAGGAATAATTGTTTTTTATTTATTTTATTTTTTTTAATGTTAATTCATTTTATTTATTATTTATTTATGTTAGTTTGCTTTATCTTTATTTATTTCATATATTATTTATTTACGTTTTATGCTAATTTATTATTTGAAGAATATGATTACTTCCGGAATAAAATATACAATGAATTGTGGCTATTTATGCCTAGAATTGTGGCTATTTATGCCTAGCAGATAATGCAAGTACTCATATTGTACTTAAGCATAAGAAATATTTTTCCCATTTAAATGCAAGGGAAAATATGAGTAGTATTTCTCAAAGTACTAAAATATCAATACTTCGGAAGAGCACTTGAAAGTTTATCTCTGATAGATAATCGACTTGATATGATGTGCTATATTTTATTTTTCATTCCTCAAAGTGAATGATACAAAGTACATATTTTCATTACCTGAAGTAAATGAAACAAAGCACATTTTGAAAGGTGCACAATTATGCATTTCTCGATTAAAATGCAAGGGAATAATGTGAGTACTATATCCGGAAGTATTAATATCACAAAAGGCTCTGGTTGAGCAAATATGTTATTGTCAAATGGAACTTTATTCCATATTCAAAGTGCGTTATACTCGTCAAAGTCATAAAGAGAGCAATATGAGTTCGCAAATTATCCCTTTTGAAATTATAGATAACATATGTTATCAATTGGCATTTGAAATACGCCAATATGGATATAAGTTCTGGTAGCCAAAAAGTCAGTTGAAAGCTCTAGAAGAGCCATATATTGCTACCAAAAGATAATTTCAATTGAAAGCTACGAAAGAGCTAAATATATTCCTATTTAAAGGAACAATTTTGATGGTCGTACTAAACATGTACGAGTGAGATTGAATTACATGTTATGGTAAACAAGGAGTTTACAAATTCAGAGATATATACACACATATATATAGTTGGCATGATCGGTTAGACCATCCTGATCAATGGTGCAGAAATTATTGAGATTTACATGCACATGTATTAAAAGAACTTGTAGTTCTTGTGGTGCTTATTCTCAAAGGAATTGATTAAATTCCACTTATTAAAGAACGTGAAGTTCTTGTGTTGCTTAAAGGAATTGATTAAATTCCACTTACTAAAAGAACCTGAAGTTCTTGTGTTGTTTGTTCTCAAAGGATATAGATGATCCCACTTACCAAAAGAATTAGAACTTAAAGTTCTTGTATTGAAGTTGAGACTGTATGTCTTGCATATCTGAACGAAATATGGGCCCATATATCCACAAATGTGGAAAGTTTTATATGATTTTAGTAGATGCATCTACATTGTTTTATCGACTTACAACCAGAAGTTTGTGAGATTGATTCTAAAAAATATTCAGATTATGCAGTTAGACTATTCATCTTGAAAAGCTAGTGGGTTTATATTTTAGGCTATATCAGTTGTTACAAAGCCTATTGATTATGAAAAATATAGTTTAGCAAAATTTCAATTGGATGCCTCCTATTTAATAGCTAAACTATGAGAACAAAAGAGTTATTATTTATATGGTGTTTCCATATAGCAACACTTATACGCATCAAGCCAATGAGTTATAATAAACTCCCCGTTATGATTGGTTTTTGGTCAGAAACCATACATTTCCCATTTTATGATTTTTGAATGTGCGATATGAATTGCTCCACCACAACGCACAAAATGGGTAAATAAAAAGGGTTGAGAATATATATTGAGTACGAGTCTCCTTTTATGTTTAAATTCTTAAACATTAATTGGAGAATCATTTATGACATGATTTTTCTCAACATCAGGGGGAGGCAATAATCAGCTGGATAGAGGAAAATGAATTATCATTATCTAGATCCTCGTATATGAACTAGAAGTTCATAAGATAATTCATGTTATTACATGTCATCTGCCAGACATATTTACTGACCCAATGAGAGTAATTAAGTCTCATATACCAGCTGAAATACTCTAAGTTTAAATTACATGTTAGAGCGAGAGAATGTAAATCATGCCTGAAGCATGATAGTTGAAATGGTTCCGATGATCAAAATTCTCGTAAATAGAAAGTAATATGAGATGGTCATATATTGGAGGCGGGTGCTCCTGAAGAGACCCAAGACATAACAAATAATAAAACTCTATAAGAGTTTCAGGTACCTGAAATAAAGATTGAAATCTTGAAGAGATCTCGATGAGTTATGTCATTACGAGAATGGAACCAGAAAATTGGAAAGTTGTCGACAACGATTTTACAAACAATTTTACATAAAATACTTCTATAGAAGTAAAGAAAGAAATCGAGGATCTTGTATAAAATCTATCCGGAAGTATAGATATTGAATTGGCCAATGTTGAAAGACGCTTTGAACTTCTAAAGTAGAAGTATTTGGACAAGCAGTCCAAACATCTAAAGGTGTAATGCAAGTAAGGCACAAATAAGTAGTCGTAAATACGACTTGAACTGTGATTTATGAAAAGTTTTAATTACTTCATGGTGGATGCAATTACTTTGGCAGTTTTGAAAATTTTACATGCGTCTAATTATTTGTGGATCCATATTTATCCTTGAAGGATCTAAAATGCTATAAGCATTTGGAAATTTCTGAGGAAATTTATTTAGACATGTCTCATGAATATTTTAGCGCATTTGGTATAATCGCCTTAGTGAATACTAATTGAGAAAATACTATAAGAATCATCAGATTTCCTTATGTATTTTATAAAGGAGTTTGGATCAAGATCCATTATGATAATTTTAGAACTCCTAAAGAGCTTCAAATTGGAAACTCATGAAGTACTTTCAATACAAGTACTTGAATCTTGACATCAAGTTTATCTCGACCTGAAGATCGAGCATTTTTATATATTTCTTTTTTCTATGAATAGACATAAGCAGAAAGAATCTTAAAGAAGATTCAATATGAATAGAGCATATCTATTGAGTATCACAATAGTTGTAAGATTGTTGGATGTGAATAAAGATAATTATATCTTTTCTTGGTCTTGAAGCACTATATATTAGTTGGTCAAGAAATATCTATGAATATACAAAGATCATTACATTTAGATCTTCAAACATTCGTTGATGCCTCCTCAAATGTCGTAGAAATAATTGTTATGCACGAGGCAAGCCAAAAAAATGTGTTTGGCTAAGACTATTGACCCAACATATCCAAAAGATATGTTGATTTACTTTTACAAGATATGATAAAAGCTATCTTGTGTGAAGATAACACAAGATGTATATCTCAGTTTGAAAGTGGATACATTATGGAACATATTACTCCAAAGTTTCATCCCTCACGATCTTTAGAAAAATAATATTCAAGATTAAATTATGAAGATTCAAATATCTTTTGTGATGTTTGCATGAGGGGGAGTAAATACGCGTTGCACTCTTTTTCCCTTAACCGAGGTTTTGTCCCAATGGGTTTTCCTGGTAAGGTTTTTAATGAGGCAACATGTTATGCGTATCAAAGATGTGTGTACTCTTTTTCCTTCACTAAAGAATTTTTTTTCCCACTGGGTTTTTATCTTAGTAAGGTTTTAACGAGACACATTATCTTCATAGACATCCAAGGGGGAGTGTTATGAATATTTATTTATGTGGATGTCTATCATGATTAGAACTTTTATCAAAGGAGTTTGATTTATTTATTATTAGGAATATTATCTCTATGAATTAGAGTTTAATGTATTATGTACTTCTTATGCCTATAAATAGATGATTCATTGAAGGCATTGTATACAATTCTATATTTTGAGAATAATACAAATCTCCCTCTTTCTCTCATCTCTTTGTTCTTCTTGTTCTTATTCTTGTTCTTCTTTATTTTATTTACAACAAAAATAACATTTTTTAAGAAATTTGTAAATGTAACATGATAGAAGTATAATATACAATATGACAGTAATATCTAAGAAAACAATTGTTATGCTTTAATGGTCAAAATTGGTAAAAAGGCTTAATTAATTGGCTAAAAGGAAACTTTTATTTCGGAGTTCGGTCCCAAAAAATCAATTTTGCCCATCGCCAAAAAACGCACTTAATGTGCCCCCTTAGTCCGCGAAATCGATCAAATTGACCATTAGACTTACGTTGATCGTTACTGCGCCGACATGACAGTTAATGGTGATGACGTGGCGGTCCATGTGAGATGATGATGTGGTGGTGGGGTTGAATTGTTTGTTTTAACCAAATTCGATGGCATAATTGATTTTTTGTCGAGTTCAGGGGCATAATTGATTTTAATTAAAAGTTTGATAACTTATTTAATATTTAAGCCAAAAATAAGAATATAGGAAATTATTAAAATTTAAAAAATATTAAAACTGGATAAATAATTTGTTTATTTTTCAAGTTAATTTAATTGATTTATTTGGTTTTTGTATACGGATAAATAATTTAGTTTTTCGAGATGAACTTTTTACAAATAAAATATATGAAAAATTGATTAACAAATTGGTGCAAATATTCTTTGGGTAAACTAATAATATTAAAAATAAATCTCACAACAATTTTTTTATAAAAATTCAAAAAGTTAATTAAAATAAATGGAATATTCAAAAAAATTACTGAAAATAAAAATTATATAAAAATTTAAAATGTATTAAAAATTATAAAAAATAAAATTTAAATATAAAAACTTAACAAAAAAATGTTTATAAAGTATTAAAAAATTGAACGTTTTCATCGAAAAAGTCTTCGACGTTGCTAGTTTGAGTATTACCATTCGTTACATAAATTTTAAGTGGAATCGCTATTGTATTAGAGTAACAATAAAATTCAAATTTTCTTTCGCTTTTCTACATCAAATTGATGTTCATTAATATTTGATGTAGAAAAATAAAAAAAATATTGATTTTATTACACTCTAATACAAGGATGTTTCAATTGAAAATATGTTACTTTTCCGATGGTTTATAAATGTTTTTAAAATTTGATTTTTTATAACTTATGATATTTTTAAATTTAATTTTTTACTTAATTTTCTTAATTCATTATGATTTTTTTTATTTTTTTTATTTTTTTAATATTTTATAAATATTTAAAAATTTATTTATTTATTTATTAGCTTAAAGATTAAGTAAGTTATCGAACTTTCAATTAAAGTCAATTATGCCCATAAATTCGGTAAAAAATTAATTATGCACTCGAATTTGGTTAAAATAATCAATTCAGCCCCCACTGCCACGTCATCACCCAATGTGTACTGCCACGTCAACATCGTGGACCGCCTCGCCAGCACCGTAAGGTCAATGTCAGTCAAAAGGTCAATTTGATCGATTTTGTGAACAAATGGGGCAATTGAGTGCGTTTTTTGGCGAGGGGGAAAATTGATTTTTTGGGTTGAACTTAGGGGCAAAAGTACCCCTTTGGCCTAATTAATTCAAATTTTTGGTTCAAGAACTTAATTGAGTGCAAAAAATGTTTAAGGGCTTAATTGATTTTTTTAAAGTTCAAAGAATTCTTACACCTAAGCCTAAATAGCACAAAAGACTGAAGATCGTCATTAATAGGATTCGATACACTAATTTCAATTAAAACAAATTTGATTTTTTGTACACATTTTACTACTAAGACAACACCCACTTTATAATATTAAAACAAATAAAATAAATTATGATTTAAAATTATAAAGGGACAAATTAAAAAAAGAATAGACTATAAGAGTGGATTACGGGGCCTGGCCCCTGTCACCCCTCATGTGGATTCGACCATATGATAATCGATAGAAGTTATATGTAATATGTGTGAATTACAAAACTTGAGAAAAAATTTCATGCATTGATGTTTGATTTCCTTTCACAAACGAACTTACAGTTTAAAATTTATGATTATTGTTTATTTAAAGGAAATGGAGAATGGGATCTGAGAAACTTTTCATTGAGCGAAGGTAGTTGACTCAAACAGTTACTAAATCAAAAGTTGAAATGAATGCTGGGATTCATTAAATACATCAAATTTAATTTTCCCAATGTTCATCCTTCCGTAACAGAATCCGCAGCATATTATATTATGCAACGCATGTTAGAACTAAAAATATATTCATACGAATATAAACCCAAGATTTATACATGCCAAATCATTAAGAACAAAGACTAGATTTGCGGAAGCGTACCTGAATCCATTGACGGAGATTTTCCAGAGAGAGTTTGATCTTCCAAGATGATATGTTATTTCTTGCCACACAACTCTCTGGCGGGAAAGGAGAGATATGCAAGTTAACCCAGATCTTGGGGACTACTACCCTTTATATAAACTGAATTAAAATTAGTTTATTAATATTTACAACTCTGCCCCTCATTGAGTTATAAATATAACTTACGGTATCTACACTTTTAATTCCATGACAATTTAATACCTATAACACGTGTAACATAATTGGTCACTTAATTTTCGTGTTAAACTTTATAATAGCAACATACATTATACATATGTGCCCATTATTATTGGATAACCCAACAATCTCCCACTTGGGCAACATATGTTTCCTGACAAATGTATAACCTTATGAGCTCAAAATTTGCTATCATACAATAGGTATTTTTTAACAATCTCATCCATCAACTATATCTATATAAAATCAAAGCGGTCTTCGCCATATCAATCATGACTGGACCCATTTATGGTCACATATACAAACACAATCAAATGACATAGATCAACCATGGATGCGTAGTATGAAAATTACATGCCTATTTCCAACTGGTCCTCTTTAAACTTAAGTGAGGTCTTTATTAAAATAAGAAAAAAGTGAATAAACTGAATACTTAATTTCTGATCAGAAAAATAACCGAATACATAAATGTCCAAAATCAAACATAAAGCAAACAAATAACAAACTCCCACTCAAACAATAATGTCCTCAAATGATACAACACTCATATGAGTGGCATAATTTGGTAGATAATCCAAAATGGATTATTAATTAGGGATATAGGGGACTTTGGGGGATATTTTGGATTCTAGGCCAAAATCTACAGGACCACGCCACCTCCTTATGGCGTGGTCTACTTTTTGCTCAACCTCGCCATAAGGAGGTGGCGAGGTGCTTGGTGGCTCCCTTATGGCCGGCTGGTCGGCTCCATTCGTGGTTGGTGGCTGGCTTAAGAGTGACCTCGCCATAAGGAGGTGGCGAGGTCACATGGGCCATGCAACCCCCGTACAAAAAATATTAATTTGGTTTAGGGTTTACATAATTTGTTAGTATTGTTTAGTGTTTTAAGTTGATGTAGATTAGGGTTCGGGCCATGCATATTACATATCAATGATGGTTAATATGGTTTAGGGGTTAGGTAATTGATTAGGGTTTTGAGTTTGTATAGAGTAGGGTTTAGGGCTTATGTTAAGTGTTTGGAATTGGTTTAGGGTGAGGGTTTGGAATTAGTTTAGGGCTATAGATTGTGTTTTAAATAAGTTTATTAAAATTTTACGTAGGGTTGATGCATGGCGAGGTCACATGGCCCATGCATTTTACGTAGGGTTCGTAACTTATGTTTAGGGTTTAGAATTAGGGTTATAGATTGTGTTTTAAATAAGTTTATTAAAATTTTACGTAGGGTTGATGCATGGCGAGGTCACATGGCCCATGCATTTTACGTATGGTTCATAACTTATGTTTAGTGTTTAGAATTAGTGCTTGACGAGTGTTTGGAATTGGTTTAGGGTTATAGCTTATGTTTTAATTAAATTTATTAAAATTTTACGTAGGGTTGATGCATGACGTGGTCATTTTACGTATTGTTCATGCATGGTAAGCATGGTCTACGGTTTAGGGTTTGCAAAAATTTTAAATAATAACCCTACATCCCTAAGCCCTAAAACTTTTTCTCTCTCATTTATATTAAATTTTTTTATTATTATAATTTTTCATTTAGAGTTTGCAAAAATTTCTTTTATCTATAACGTTTGAAATTTATTTCAAATTCAATTCCGATCAAAACCATAGATTATATAAGTATTTATATGCAACCATACCAGCACACACAAGATGGATTCAAAAGTATTTTTTTAGAGTGAGTACACATCAAATTTCAAAATCTGAAGGTGAACACAATTCATAAAGATTAAAAAAATATGAAGGACCGGTTCATAAAAGTTAAAAAATTAAAATGAAATATGTGGGGTTTAAAAAGAAGATGATATCTAATGAATTTAAGTTTTTTAAATTTAATTTTAATCGTTAAATTCAAAATTGATACGTGTAACAACATACAAACAACAAAGAAATTAAAGGTTCCAATACGATGAATTTAATTGCTTTGTCCAACTCATTAGATGCCTCTGGGAAAGGAACATCAAAATATAGTATACAAATTTGTCAGAGTTTTCAGTAAATTCATGTATTTTCTAAAATAATAATGTCCCTACTAACAAATATAGTTTAATGATTGTTTTGTAATAATTGAAAGTTTAGTGACCAAATTGAAAATTAAGAAAAGAATTGGTATAAATATTGGTAACTCATACACAAATAAATGTTGGAGATTGTGCTCTTTCACATAAAAAAATACTTTAATTCTAAAAGATAAAAATATAAAAAATATTTAAAAAAACAAACACTCAATTTTTACAATTAAATAAAAATATTTACAATTAAATAAATATAATCTATTTCCTACGGGTCCTTGGTAACACTTGCCGGTGGAAGGATGATGTTTGATCGTACAACTTCGGGGGTTGAACTTGTCTTCGTTGTCGAATCGGAGTCTGCTCATTCGGATTTTGCTCATCCGGAGTCTGCTCATTCGGAGTCTGCTCATCGTTGTCACATTGGTCACCCATCATTTGCATAGAAGGTGGAGTACTATACATGCCTTGCAAATCTAATGGCGAGCTACTGATCGTGGTAGTCGACAACAAGGATGTCATAGTACCAACAGTCATACCTTCCCCATAGAAGGGTGTTTGAGGACTCTGAAATTGTGGAATGTATCCTTCATCATCGTTGTAAGCAGGCTGGTAAGATGAGCTTTCTCCAAACTGTGGTTGAGATTGGTCCGAAAAATGCCAACTTGGTGAACCCTCCAAGTTTGGTTGATGAGAGCTCTGACCAAATTCGTACGGCATTTGTACGCGTCTTGAGCACCGTGGATCTTGAATCCATTGATTTGCCTCTTCTAGAGGTACTATGAACGGTTTTCCATTTGATGAAAACCATGAATAGTACTCTGAATTAAAGTCAAAATCATCGGCTTGAATTGGACTCAAGTTGGCATACCAATACCTCCGTCTTTCCCGCCACAGTTGGATGAACTCCGCTTGTTTTGCAACCCAATTCTCGTTGAATCGACCCCTATGAACAGTATGAATTTGTTGTGGTAGAGCTCTAGGAATGGGTTGATGGTAGTTAAACTGCCGCAACACTCTGTCAGCACAATGAAACTCAACAATAGAAAAATGTATCAAAGGCACAACCGCACCCCATATTGATGACATTTGCCGAAAATTTAGCGGTATAATGTCCCAGATCGTGCTAGTCACGTACGGCTGCCAAAAGAACTGCAAAAGACAATTATTAATATGCATACACAAACAAACAAACAAACAAACAAACGTGTTATTTTAATAAATTACAAAGCCAAAAAATAAAATTATGATACCTGATCTTTCCCTATTGTTTGAATTTTTAGTCTTATTTCTCTGACAGTGTTGTGCACCACACCCGCATTTGTCATCCTATGTCTCCATCTGCCAAAATTTAAAACATATATTTTTAAGTCTTTGCAAAAAAAATTCTCGTTGAAATTAATATATAACTGTAATCACAATATTAGTACCTTCCAGCAAGCGGAAACTCCATCGGTACTTCTACAATTGGCGTAAGATAAGGCAGTCTATACCATGCCCAGGACTGCAATAAGATTTGGCATCCACCCATATCTGATAACTTTCTCGAACCATACATTATTGAAACTCTGCACATTTTATGGTACAAGAATGCCAATATTGCAGATCCCCAACTGTATGTAGAAGCTGTGTCAAAATTTTCCAAGAACGCCAGATACTGAGTGTGAACCATATTACCAGATGTATCTGGCATCAAAACCCCGCCAATAAGTTGGAGTATATACGCTCGAGTTGCACACTCAATTTCTCGCTCATCAGATTCATCTGTTAAAATAAATTCTCGTTGCAACCAAGAAATCTTGATACGAAGACCGTCCACACAATCTGAAGGAGGAATTTTGTCCAGATACTGCAGACAAAGGTCATCTGCTATACGGTTATTCTGTCTAACCACATGCTTCCCATTTGTTGGGACACCAAGTTGTAGTGCTACATCCTCCAGAGTTATTGTGCATTCACCAAATGGGAAATGAAATGTGTGTGTCTCTGGTCTCCACCGTTCAATCAATGCCGTAATCAATCCAGGGATAATTTTAAATCCACGGAGAAATGAAGCATTATAAAAACCTGAACGCTGCAGAAAATAAGTTATGCGTGCATCAGCTTCTTTAATCTTCAGTCCTCGACGCCGGATAGTTTGCTCGACACCCTATAAATATAATAAAAACCGTAAATAAAAAATTTTTAAATCATAAATTATAGTAGTAAATAAAAAAAATACACGATCTGAACTTACCCCTTCTTCGTGAATATGAGAGGAAATGTGCTCGTGGTCACGGTACAACAAAACTCTTTCGGAATCCATTCGAATATAAAAATCAGAAATGATGATTTGTGCTAAAACTCTGTAATTTCAACAACAAAAATTTTCTCTTCTCCCTTCTCAAGTGGCAAAAATAGACACCAATCTATCAAATATTTATAGGGAAAAAAAATTTGTGACCTCGCCGTAAGCACATGGCGTGGTCACTGTTGATTCTTCACGGGCACATGGGGTGGCAGGCAGTGCGGCAGTGGGCTGGCAGAGTGCAGGCTGTAACCACGCCATAAGCACATGGCGTGGTCACTGTTGCGGCGCATGCATGGCGCGTCAGGGCAGGGCAGCACATGGGGTGGCAGCCTTGGTTCACGTGGGTTGGCAGGGTGGCATGCATGGCTCATGCAGAGTAGGGTAAGGACAGTGGAGAGTGGATAGGGGCATTTAAATTCGAATATTTATTTCGAATAAAATATATAAATTCGAATAAAATAATGTACGAATAAAATAAAAAAAATTATATTATTTGTTGATTCGAATAATCATGAATTTTTACATTTGATATATTAAATCCCTGTAATAGTAATGTACGATTAAAATATAAAAAAATAAAAATTTATATGTACTAATTTGAACCCCTAGACTAGACTAACCTACTGTAAAACATAAATAATGTCTCATGCATGACATGCATGCAGGCTGATTGACAAGGAGCAACTTTATTCACCTGTATTTAAATCAAGAATATTTAATTCGAATAAAATATATAAATTCGTTCGAATAAAAAATAAAAAAATGAATTTTGTATTTAAATTTGAAATTCGTGATTCGAATAATCCGGAATTTATTAAAATAAATTTTAAATGCGAATAAAATAAAAAAAAATTATATTATTTGTTGATTCGAATAATCATGAATTTTTACATTTGATATATTAAATCCCTGTAATAGTAATGTACGATTAAAATATAAAAAAATAAAAATTTATCTGTACTAATTTGAACCCCTAGACTAGACTAACCTACTGTAAATCATAAATAATGTCTCATGCATGACATGCATGCAGGCTGATTGACAAGGAGCAGCTTTATTCACCTGTATTTAAATCAAGAATATTTAATTCGAATAAAATATATAAATTCGTTCGAATAAAAAATAAAAAAAATGAATTTTGTATTTAAATTTGAAATTCGTGATTCGAATAATCCGGAATTTATTAAAATAAATTTTAAATGCGAATAAAATAAAAAAAAATTATATTATTTGTTGATTCGAATAATCATGAATTTTTACATTTGATATATTAAATCCCTGTAATAGTAATGTACGATTAAAATATAAAAAAATAAAAATTTATCTGTATTAATTTGAACCCCTAGACTAGACTAACCTACTCTAAAACATAAATAATGTCTCATGCATGACATGCATGCAGGCTGATTGACAAGGAGCAGGCTGATGGTCAGGTTAAAAAAGTGATCTCGCCATGTCCTTATGGCGAGGTGGCGTTGAGAAATTTTTGTATCTATATATTTAGTTTTGCCACTTCAGAAGGCATAAGAGAGAAGATAAAAATTTTGATATTGACAATTTGAGAGAGTTAATCACAGATGTTGGAGCATTTTATTTTGTTCGATTACTTCAAATTTGCCAGAGAATGAGTTCATCAACAAATTGGGACACCGAACCCTTAGTCGGTCGTTTTGGCGAATCACTTGCAGACTTCAGTGATGATGAAGAAAATATTGTTCCTATGGACGACGACGACGACGACGTACGATTACTCGACAGAGATGATGTTGAGGCTATTATGTCAGATGTGTCAATGGGCAACGATATTGATGTTGAAGATGATGTTTGGGCCGCGGCTGTTGCTAAGCTCGGGTTGGGAAATAACCAACCAGCTTGGGGTTATGTTCAACCGGAGCCCGAACAAGCGCAACCAGCTTGGGGTTATGTTCAACCGGAGCCCGAACAAGCGCAACCAGTTTATCCAGCATATAAAGCTCCAGCAGCTCGTATGTATGAGGTCGACTATTCTGCAATGCACGATGCTGAATATCAAGCTCATGTGTTTGGTTCTTCATCGCATTTCGAGTTTGGAGAATTGGCATTGAGAGCTGAATTTGACACAAAAAAAGCTGCCCAGTTGGCAATTCAAGAGTACTGCGTCAAACGCCATACATCATGTCTTGTTAATGAGTCCAATCAAAGTACCTATTGTGTAAAGTGTATAAATTGGAAGAGCAACTGTCCTTGGTGGGTAAGAGCTTCATACAAGAAGAGGACTGACAACTGGGTGGTGACACGGTTCATTGATGAGCACACCTGTTCAAATAGAGTTTTATCCCAAGATCACATTAATTTAAACTCTGATCTAATTTGTGCTTACACTATCGACTTGGTGCAACAGGACCCAAGAATTTCGATTGCAGTCTTAGTGGCATCAATTCGGAGTCAGTTTGGATATAGTCCATCTTACTACAAGACGTGGATGGCAAAGCAGAAGGCGATGGAGCAAGTGTATGGTAATTGGGATACATCATATAATGACCTACCACCTCTTTTACGAGCAATGCAAATATTCATCCCAGGAACCAAGGTGGAATACGAAACAAAGGTCGCGGTCAACGCACAAGGCGAAATACTCCATGGTAAAAGAATATTTAGTAAGTTGTTTTGGGCGTTCAATGCGTGCATCGAAGGGTTCCCGTTCTGTAAACAGATGATTCAAGTGGATGGTACTTGGCTATATGGGAAGTACGGTCATATATTACTCGTGACCGTTGCACAAGATGGAGACAGTAATATATTCCCAATTGCCTTTGCCATTGTTGAAAAAGAAGACGCGGAAGGATGAGAATTCTTTTTGAAGCATCTACGCAACCATGTAGTCAAGAAAGATGGGATTTGCATGATTTCTGATAGGGGAACTACGTTGTTATCAATAATTGACAGAGATAACAGTTTATGGAAGCCTCCACATGCATATCCAGCCTATTGTATCCGACATATTATGTCAAATGCGAAGCAGCGTTTCGGACACAATCAAATCCGAAGAGATATTTATAACGCGGGTAAGTTCTTATTTGTTGTTTATAAAAAAATAGTTAACGTAAATCTTTTAAACTGATCATGCTGACTTATTTAATTTCTTTTTAATAGGGAACGAACTAGTTCAACCAAAATTTCTCGCGAGGATAAATAGGTTGAAGCGGTATGGTTCGGCTGTTTTTGATTTTGCAAACGACATACCCAGAGAAAGATGGGCACAAGCATATGATGAAGGTCGACGTTATGGCCATATGACAACGAACCTTGCAGAGGCTATAAACGCAGTGCTTAAAGGAACACGCCATCTGCCAATTGCAAGCATTGTGTGGGAGACTTATTTCAGATTGGGTAAAGTGTGGGCCGACAAAGGCCAGGAAGTGAACGCCCGGATAAACAACGGGTTCAGTTGGTCTGAAACCCTACAAAAAAAAATGCTCGAACTTCAAGCCATAGCCACCTCTATGAGAGTCAGAACATTCGACCCAGATGGTTATCAATTTATGGTCGAAGCTAAGGTCCGAGGTGAGCACAAAATGTACACTTTAAACCTTGCTCGGAGATGGTGTGATTGTGGTGCATTCCAAGCATTTAGATACCCCTGCTCTCACGCACACGCCGCATGCTTGCATTTTCGTCTCGACCCTTATGAATTTGCGGATCAATGTTATAAGCTGGAGAATATTGCAAATATTTACAGAAATCAGTTTAACACGATCCCGAACAAAGATTATTGGCCGGTAGAGCCAATATACGAAGAATGGTTACCAAATCTAGAGCTTCGTAGAAAGTTGAAGGGTCGACCGAAGTCCACTCGAATTCATACGAATATGGATGATGCGGAGAATAATAGAGAGGGGGGAGTTCTAGTTAAGCATTGTACTCTTTGTAGGGCACCGGGTCATAATAGAACCAAATGTCCGAACAAACACAATTTCTCAAACTATCATGTCGGACCATCAAACTAATGTAATTTGCAATTTGTGTTAATGCAAGTACTTTTTTTATCTCCTAAATTATTATTTACCTAACCCCTAAATTATTATTTTTTCATTCACATGTCTATCTATGAGATTATTTAAAATTATTTAAAATATCAGAAAATTATTATTTTTTCATTCACATGTCTGTGAGACTATTGGATTTTGGTATTTTCATCCACTTTTGACAGTTGACATGACCGTATAGATAAAACAGAAAGCATTGGAGTTTGGGCGTGATTCGCTATTGAAATTATTGGATTTTGGGCAGGGTGAATAAAATTTGTCTCGAATCGAGTCACTCAATTTTATCTTATATATATATATATTATATAAAAAATATGAAAAAATATATATGGATAAAATGTATAGTTAGAGTGTCGTTTAAATTGTAACAAAATATTATTATAATTTATAACATTATAAATATTTACAATTAAATTTAAACAGAAATTCAAATATCTCGACTTAAATTCACCCGACTCGAATATCATAAACTCGACAAAAAAATTTAAATAAAATTTGATTTATAAAATAAGACTCACTAACTCAATTAACTCAATCTTTTTATTCGACTCAATCTCATACTCACCCCTAAAATTAAATAATATGATCTTATAAAATTCTATTTGTAAAAAGTTTAGATAGATTTTATTCGAATTAAAGTTTAGATAGGGGCAAAAATGTAAAATGCAATAAATGATGAGCTGTATTCCACCTTTCATTAAATATTTTACTAAAATTTGATACATCTACTATTAAATTGTAATTTTAGACACGTATCGTGATATGATAAATATTATAAAAATAATATAAATACGATTAAAATATATGTAAAATATACATTCCAGTTTGTTGTCCAAATTTCGTACATCCTAAACCGCAAATAAGCCCCGAACCCTGAAATTATTTTCACCATGCATGGATAGCACGTAGGATGCATGGCCCATGTGACCTCGCCACCTCCGTATGGCGAGGTCACCCTTCCCTCCAGCCACCAGCCACCACGTAGGATGCATGGCCCATGTGACCTCGCCACCTCCTCATGGCGAGGTCACCATTCCCTCCAGCCACCAGCCACCACTCGAGCCGAGCAGCCGGCCATAAGGGAGCCACTAGGGACCTCGCCACCTCCTTATGGCGAGGTTGGGCAAAAAGTTGACCACGCCATAAGGAGGTGGCGTGGTCCTGTAGATTTTGGCCTAGATGCCAAAATATCCCCCAAAGTCCCCTATATCCCTAATTAATAATCCATTTTGGATTATCTGCCAAAATATGCCCATATGAGTAGTGCGCTCATGAAAGACCTTGGGTGGTAAACCTTTTGTGAGCGGATCCGCTATCATAGAGTTTGTCCCAATGTGTTCTATGGATATTTGTCCACTTTGCACTCTTTCTTTTACAACTATGAACTTTATTTCTATGTGCTTTGACTTAGACGAGCTCCTATTGTGGTTGGAATATAGTACTGCTGACTTATTGTCACAAAACAATTTAAGCGGTCTTTCTATGTTCTCCAAAATACGCAACCCAGTGACAAAATTCCGCAACCATATTTCATGATTAGATGCCTCATAGCATGCTACAAACTCTGATGCCATAGTGGAAGAAGCTACAAGTGTTTGTTTAGCACTTTTCCAGGATATAGCTCCTCCAGCTAATAGATAAATATAGTCCGATAGAGATTTTTTGCTATCTTGGCACCCAGCGAAATCAGAATCTGAATACCCTACGACCTCCAAATGACTTGATTTCCTATAAGTGAGTATGTAATCTTTTGTTCTCTGAAGATACCTCATAACCCTCTTGGCTGCTATCCAATGGTTCATACCAGGGTTGCTTGAATATCTGCCTAACATCCCAACAATGTACGCAATATCCGGACGCGTACAAACCTGAAAATAAATTAAACTCTCAATAACTGATCTATAGGGAATCTTCTGCATTTCTTGAATTTCAAGGTTACTTTTAGATCATTAGGCAAGACAAAACTTGTCTTCTTTAGCGACAGGGGTGTCCATTGGTTTACTATTTTGCATGCCAAACCTTTTAAGTACTTTATCGATATAGTTCTTTTGTAACAATCCAAGAATACCTCGAGATCGATATCGATGTATCTGAATTCCTAAAAAAAGCATCCCCAAAATTTTTCATTTCAAAATGCTTAGATAGAAATCTCTCGGTTTCATGCAATAAACCTATATCATTCGTGGCAAGCAAAATGTCATCGACATATAAAATAAAAAATATATGCTTTCTCCCACTGAACTTGTGATACACACAATCATCAACGATATTCATCTCAAAACCGAATGAGACAATTACTTGATGAAACTTGTTGTACCATTGACGAGAAGCTTGCTTGAGTCCATAGATGGATTTTGTTAATTTGCAAACTATACACTTTGGGTCTCCTGACTCAAACTTTTCTGGTTGCACCATATAAATTGTTTATTCAATGTTTCCATTGAGAAACGCAGTCTTAACATCCATCTGATGTAACTCAAGATCAAAATGAGCTACAAGTGTCATGATTATCCTAAAAGAGTCTTTTGATGAAACCGGAGAGAAAATCTCTGTAAAGTCAATGCCTTTTTTTTGAGTATATCCTTTAGCTATAAGACGTGCCTTATACCTCTCCACATTACCATTTGCATCCCTCTTGGTTTTAAATATCCATTTACAACCAATTGGTTTTGCACCTTCAGGTAATGGGACAAGTTCTCAAACTTTATTGTCTTGCATGGATTTATACTCTTCCTGCATGACATCAATTCACTTTTGAGAGTTAACACTTTGCATGGCATGATGAAAGTTGATTGGGTCATCTTCCATCATTCCATTGTCATCCTTATTTTCTTGGAAAAATACAATATAATCATCTGAAATAGCATTTCTTCTTTCTCTCGTAGATCTCCTTAATGGCACTTGTTGTCGAGGTTGTTGAATTTGTTCTTCTGGAACAATTACCTCATCCTGAATAGGAGGAAGTTGTTCAACATTATCTTGTTGAGGTTCCGGGTTCACTTCTTGATTAATAATAGGTATGAGAACCTGAACATTATCAAAAGTGATAGTAGGAATTGAGTTGGAACTCAATTCCTCCTCAAAAGTAATGTCTCTAACCTTATTTCTCCCTCTAAATTTAACATCCTCAAAAAATATTGCAGTTCCCGTCTCAAAAATATTCTTATTTGTAGGATCATAAAATTTATAGCCCCTAGATCGCTCAGAATATCCAATAAAGTAGGTGCTCACAGTTTTGGAGTCCAATTTCTTTTCATGTGGCCTATAAGGCCTTGCCTCAGCTGGACATCCCCAAATGTGAAAGTGCTTTAGACTAGGTTTTTGACCCATCCAAAGCTCATAAGGTGTCTTTTCAGCTTCTTTAGTTGGTACTCTATTCAGAATGTACGCTGCTGTCTTTAATGCTTCTCCCTAGAGGGACTCAGGTAAGGTAGAATGAGCAATCATACTCCTTACCATATCCTTAAGAGTCCTATTACGTCTCTCAACTACACCATTCATACTAGGTGATCCTGGCATGGTGTACTGTGGGACAATACCACATTCCTCTAGGAATTTCGCAAATGGTCCTAGATGTTGTTCACCTGAGCCATCATATCTACCGTAGTACTCACCACCACGATCAGATCTAACTTTCTTAATTCTTTTCTTGAGTTGATTCTCAACTTCAGCCTTATAAGATTTGAACATGTCCAAAGACTGAGATTTCTCATGAATGAGATATAGGTACCCATAACATGAGTAATCATCTATGAATGTTATGAAATATTGTTAACCATTCCAAGATGCCGTAGGGAATGACCTACAAATATCAATATGAATTAATTCTAAGACGTCTGTAGATTTGTTGGCACCTAATCTCTTAGTTTTGGTCTGTTTTCCCTTGATACAATCAACACAAACATTAAAGTCTGAAAAGTCAAGGGATTCCAAAATACCATTAGATATAAGTCGCTCTATCCTACCTTTTGAGATATGACCTAAGCGCTTATGCCATAATGATGCCGAATTTTCTTTATTTAATTTGCGTTTAGTACCACGTGATTCCACGTGCAAGGTTTCATTATATGATGCAATTGTATCTAACAAATAAAGGTTGTCATAAGCATTTAAATAACTAGTTCCGACAATACTTGAATTTAAAGCCAAAATAAATTGATTGTTTCCAAATGAACAAGAATATCCAAAATTTTCCAATAAAGAAACTGAAACTAAATTCCGCCTAAAAGACGAAACAACAAAAGTGTCTTTCAAATCCAAATAAAAACCAGTTCCTAATAACAACCTAAAATGCTCAATTGCTTCAACTTCTACCGATTTTCCATCGCCCACAAAGATGTTTCTTTCACCATTACTTGGCTTTCGGTAGCTCAAGCAACCCTGCATAGAAACACTTATGTGAGTAGTAGCACCAAAATCTAACCACCAAGTGCTTCTAGGTACTGAAGCTAAATTAACCTCAAAACATATCAAAGTAAGATTCATGCCTTTCTTAGCACGCCATGCGTGATACTTGGTACAATCTTTCTAGGTACTGAAAGTGCTCATTTTCTTCAAGTAACAATTAATTGGAACTTGCTCTTGTTTCTTTTGAGCTGGACCCTTAGCAGTTTCATTCTGATATTTTCTTTTCTTGCTTTTATCCTTAGAGGCACTGGCCAAATGAGCACTTTTAGTTTTATCACACTTCAACCTATCTTCCTCTTGAACACAATGAGAAATGGGCTCATTTAGAGTCCATTTCTCTTTTTGACCATTATAACTAATTTTAAATTGGTTAAACTGTGCAGGAAGCGATACCAAAACCATAAAAACGAGCAAGTCTTCAGAAAGCTCGATTTTAAGTGCCTTAAGTTTTGAAGCGATATGGAACATCTCCATAATGTACTCCCTTATATTTTCTTGACCCTTATTCTTCATAGACATCAAAAAATTCAGAAGTGATGTCATTTCAACCTTATCGTTTTTAGCAAAACGTTGCTCAAGATCGTCAAGTAAAGACTTAGCCTGAGTAATCTCTTTAGATTCAGTGCCCCTAAAGGCTTCCGGAATGCTGTGTTTCATGATCATCAGACTCATGCGATTAGAACGATCTCACCTCTCAAAATCCCTTTTGGCATCAGGGGTGCTATCCGCAGTGAGAGGTGCAGGTTGTAGCCTTAATGCAAGGTCTATGTCCATACAGCCAAGTACTATAAGTACGTGCCTTTTTCATTCCTTGAAATTTGTCCCATTAAGCATGGGTATAGAACTGATATTAGCAAATATTGTGGCAGCAGAAGAACTAGCTGAATATAGAACAAAAAAAAAATAGGCTCACATCAAAATTCCATAAGTAAACAAATAAATTCAAAGAAATGACTAATTCCCCTCAAGATACCAAACACACTATTAATATCAAGTTTTTGGATAGTAATATTAACAGTAAACGGTACTCTTGTTGTAGTAATCAAACATTGACAATAAATTATGTCGAACAACAAATTAATCTTTGGACTAATGTATTGCACACATAGAATACCTTATAATTATCACATGTTTATTACCACAGGTGTCGTTGAAATTCGGCCAAATATTAATTTTCCTTTTGGCCAAGTAATAAACACATGAATTACAAAAACACAAACATCTTGATATTTTAAATAAGTTAATCTACGTAGAAGCGGCCACTTTGGTGACATTGTGTTTCAATTAACCCACTAAAATATTAGACATAGCCAAAACATGAATTTTATTCGTTTTAAAAAAAATATATCTTAATACCTGATGATCAAAACTAAAATTTTGATCCAACTGAATAAAATATATATTTTAAATCAAATATATATTTCATAACTTTAATTACAGTATGTATTTACTAAAACAAAAACAATAATATAAAAATAAGGGCAAACCCATAATCTGGAAATCTTTATAACATAAATCAAAGTCTTGCCTTGAATTTCTAAACTGTTATGATAATCAATAATTCTAATTATTATGCATTCAAACGTGATTACTTTGAAATTGCATACAAACATCCAAAGTAAAAACTAATATTTTATATGGGCATAATGACAGAACGAGTAATATTGTCTATACGGGTAAACCCTAATTAAGATTGTAAAGCCACTGTCGCCGCAAAACTCAAAAACATTCAATAAAATTGAATCCAAAATTCTCAAGAAAAACAATAGGAAGTGATCCGGCGATGAAACAATAAAATAAAAAAATTGTTCTTAATGATTCAACAAACCTGGCTCGATGCCACTTGTTAGAACCAAAAATATATTCATACGAATATAAACCCAAGATCTATACATGCCAAATCATTAAGAACAAAGACTAAATTTGCGGAAGCGTACCTGAATCCATTGACGGAGATTTTCTAGAGAGGGTTTGATCTTCCAAGATGATATGTTACCTCTTGCCACACAACTCTCTGACGAGGAAGGGGAGATATGCAAGTTAACCTAGATCTCGGGGACCACTACACTTTATATAAACTGAATTAAAATCAGTTTATTAATATTTACAACTCTACCCCTCATTGAGTTATAAATATAACTTACGGTATCTATACTTTTAATTTCATGACAATTTAATACCTATAACACGTGTAACATAATTGGTCACTTAATTTTCGTGTTAAACTTTATAATAGCAACATACATTATACATATGTGCCCATTATTATTGGATATCCCAACAACGCATAGTATTAAATTACATTCACGTCGTTTTAAAAGTCGTCGTAACACCAAAAGCTGCAACTATATTTAAAATTATAATAGTTATTTTTTAACAGGAAAAGCTGAGCCTCGAGAATCTGAAGTGAATTTGGCAGCTGAACCATTTACTCAATTCAAACATCTGCTTCTTCCGATAACCATCCGTGTAATTAAAGTTTTAAACTATAAGGTGGATGTCTAGATTCTGTAATGGCTTATATCTAAATGGTCATAAGTTTGTTTCATTAGTCTGTTAATTGTCCAATAGTGAAGTAGTTGTATCTGTCGAGTTATCACATGTGGCAATTATTGAATCAAGTGACAGTAGTTAAAGTAAAGTAAGGTAAGTAATTGGGGGTGTAATGTCAAAAATTTTAAATATAAAACGTTGAATTTATAAATTTATTTTTAAATTATGACCAAATTGATAGAATATATAAGTTTTGAGACTAAAATTATTAATATACTATAACATGTTTCAACTTAACAATGAAGTAACTTGTTTGTCACTTGAAGTAAATGACTGCATTGTTACTTAAAAAAATTGACATTTTCGTTACTAAACATTTGAATTGTTTCGTACCGATTTCTTAAAAGAATCATATAAAAATTACTTCGACCTGATCCATCCAAATGAATTATTCTTTATTTAAAATATGAAATATTAATGTCTATATATTTTTTATAATTAAATTTAAATTATATACGAATCAATTTGCGAGTTCAAAATCTTTATCTATATTTGACATGTAACCCCTCAGCCCGGTCTAGTCGCAAGACCGAATTAGGAGAGTTACACGAGTATAATCAGAGAAAAATCTGAGAATTTATTTTTGATTAACAACCCTAGGTTTCAATTTATCTTGTCTAAATACATTTTAGAGTTCCTATGGTGTTAAGGGACACAACGGAAGAACAACGTCTCAATCGGACATCATTCGAATGTCCAATTAGGACCAAAACAGTCACATCAGACCATTTTGTAAAAATACACTAAACAAGGACAAACAAGTAATTTTAACCTTACCAAATAGTTGTTAGTCAAATTCCAATCACACGAGACAAAACCAACTCAAGACGGGGCAAGAAAACTCATTAAGAAAGCCTACGAGAATTAGAGACCAAAACGCAACATCCAGAAACATTTAAAGATGTCATTTTCCCACTTAAACCACCTGTGTTTCGAAACATGGGTTGCCCGTTTCGAATCACGGGCTCCCAGCAAAAAGCAACACCAGGCCATTCCAAAACAGTCTCTCTTGGTTTCGAAACGGAAGTCTCCAAAGGCAAAACGTACCGAAACAACACCACCCCCGTTTCGATATAGGTGCCCCAAAAGCCTGGTCGTTCCGAAACCATACCAGGTGTTTCTAAACACTTGGGCACATATGGGTATTAAAAAGTTGTTTTGGCATTCCCAAACGTTCCCGAACTTGCCCCAACATGAATCAAACGACATGGCAACACGATAAACAAGGAAACTAAAGGCAATGCACCCTAAAACCAACATCAACATGCATACATACACAAATTGGACATATGGCCAAAAAGGCTAAAGAAAAACACTTCATCAAGAGACATAAACTAGCCTAAACACAAGGCATGCATTCATAAAGCATAACAACCTTCCACACATCATGGTCTCAATATTTAAAACATGTTAGGAACAATAACAACCACATAGAAGTTTGAACACCAACTCCCCAACACAAAAGTCTAGCATTCTCATTGCCTAAGTATTATTACAACCATGAAAAACTATACTTGAGCTAGCAAAAGAATTCAAAGGTTCCTCCTTTACCCCACTTACCTCTCGTAGCCATTAATGATTTGCATTGTTGGAAAAGAGAACGCAAGCTTGAGAGCATGGTGTGTGGAGCTCAAAATCACAACAACAACAATGCAGTTTCAAAACATATATCTATTTTAAAGACAAAACTATAAAAAGTAGAATATACTAAACCGAAAGCATAATAACAAGTACATGGAGTGCACAAGAACAACCATTCCCGGTGGGACTACACATCACGGTTCCCCAAACAACTAGCATATTTCCGGTGGGATGACACATCACCGTTCTCATCTACTAGTCAACTTCTGGTGGGACTACACATCACCGTATTTACAACACCCTTCCTACTAACCATCACGTGAGGCTTTGACAACAACAACAACAACATTCGAGTGATGCAAAAGCAAATAGTATTCCACCCAACAACACATATGATCTCATTCATCATCACTTAACAAAATAAGGCAATATTAGATAAACTTACACTTGAGTTTAGGTTGGCCCCCAAGGCTCAACCCAAACCCCAAGAAAAC
The DNA here is from genome assembly GCA_958450335.1 of Hibiscus tridactylites. Lineage (NCBI taxonomy): Eukaryota > Viridiplantae > Streptophyta > Magnoliopsida > Malvales > Malvaceae > Hibiscus > Hibiscus tridactylites. The sequence goes on along the minus strand of OY288285.1, from coordinate 68,037,100 downwards.
TTCTTTGAAATATTTCAAAGCTTTAAAACGTTACCACTCACCAACACAACCTGAACGATAGCCAAAACACCGATTTCAAGCCTCTGCAACACCGAGTATCGCACCTGAAGTAACTAAATTCGTTTTTGCTGCTTCTAACAATCCAAAACAGAGAACTAATACCCTTTTTAACATACATACCCACTGAAATTCACAAACGCAATATTCAACAACATTCGCTCATCGATTCGTAGCCAAAATTATCACCACATCAGCTCTAACCAAAAACCAGCAATATAATCATCCAAAACACACATATTTACTTCGAAAACATCATTCCAAAGCTACAAAATCATTAGGGGTCGTTTCAACCCAAAACCAAGCCAAAAACTCTAGTGTTTCAACCTTTAAAACTACCCACTTACCTAGTTTCAAAATTTTATGATTGAACCAACATCTCTACATCATTTAACACTCAAAACATTGCTTTTAACCAACCTAAAACGCAACAACATCAGTCATACGAAAATCCCCCAAAAACCCATTATTTTCAAACAATGAACTTTGAGAAAAAAATGGAAAAATCATTTGGGTTTTGAAGAGAATCCAACAAAAAGAGTTCAATGGAGGAAAAATAAAGTAAAGAAGAGATTACCTTAAAAAATCTTCAATGGAGATAATATTTGGTTGAAGAGAAAACGAGAACACTAATTTTGAGGAAAAAAATATGACATTCTCTCCAAAAGATAACAACTTAAAAATAAAACCTTTTATTATAATTAAAAACCCCATTTAAAAAGAATTTATCTTTTTACCCCCTTTTAAAATATTTTCATCTCAAGACATAACCCTTTTTGTTAAAATAAATAGACACGGGACTAGTCTAACCCAGCCAACGGATTGGGTTCGACCCTCAACTCGATTCGGTAACTCCCGGCCCCTAAACTTTGGGCGTTACACGACCCGATCCGGATGGGTCACCGACCCATATACATGTCTACTTGTACTCTGTCTAATAAAAACAAACAAAAAATAAGCCCATTGAGATCCACTAATTAGTTTAGTGGCTAAAGATGTTCATATTGCCCCATCTAGTATGGATTCAAATCCCGATATGAGAATATAATACCTCTTATTTAATAAAAAAAATAAAAAGACACACACATTGTGCAAACAAACTGCTCGAACCAAAATCTCTTAAAATGACCATTTTGGTCAATGGACTTGTTTTTTAGCCGATATTGAACCTTCAATCCCTAAGACCAAGATGAAATATATGAAAGATGGTCAAATTATGATTTTTGGTCCCCCTACTTTGCCCAAATATTTCAACTTCGTATAATTTGGTTTTCAACTTTTGTTATAGTATTATTTATTCTAAATAGTCGACAATGTTGATTATTTTGATTAATTAAAATGTCAGCATGTTGAGTTGGAATAAATTTTTTTATAAAAAAAATCACGCCAACGTTGGGAACCGGAATAATTGTCTAACTAATGATATTATAAAAGTAAATGATAAAATTATATCATATTAAAGTATATGAACCGAATTCTAAACATAAGTATAATAGAAGGACCAGTATCATAATTTGACCCATGTGTGATTCTATAGAATGTTTAGTCATGGATGAAATGTTCGTTATTAAACTCCGACACTTAATAAACTACAAAATTCTAATTATACCTTTTTGAAAATAAATCTTCTGGTATTCAAAATTCACATTTAGATTCAATTTTAAAAGTAGAACTTGATTATTCAACTCTAACCTCCATTTTCTCTATTCGCAAATTTTTTTTTGAGGGAGATATAAAACTTCATTAACAACCATAAATAACATCGTCTACAAGATCAGAAATCAAACAATCTGGCACATCAACAGAAAAATAAAAAGGCTCAATACAAGTAAGGCTCCAATGAGCAAGAGAATGAGCTACTCTATTTGTCTCGCGACTAACATGTGCAACACTAAAAACAAGGATGAGTCCTAAGAATGTGCTTAGCCTCCTCCAGAACAATGACGGCTAGGGAGAGATCAGGACCAGAAGAAAGCAACATGTTGACCACTCCTATAGAATCTTCTTCAATGATCACCTTGCTTCAACCGTTAGAAGCCGCTAGCTTGATGCATTCTGAGAATGCCCATGCCTCGGCAAGTTTTGCTGTGAGGATCCCATAAATGAATTGGGCATGTCCATCAACCATGACATTTTTTTTTTGAAAACATCAAGGTATCGCTATCCCTCCTCCGGTGTCACTTAGAAGAACCATGTTTTAATTCAAAATGGGTTTTTAGAGAAAATCGATTAAAATTGGAGTCGTCACCGACCATTTTAAAAGGTAGACTAGACACCGAAAGTAAAATCAGAGATTCAAAGGGATTCAGGAGTCGATTACACGCAGAGAAGGGTGAGCACCCCCGCCGTGCCCAAAATTGGTACCAAGATCGTTACCGCTTAATTAATATCAAACTTTACGAATTAAAGTGACAAATTATATCAAAATTTGGTTATATAAATGAATAGGTTTTAAAAGCCCTAATATTCGAGAAGGAACGCCCGAACCACCACCACTACGACTGGTACTGGCCTCGTTCGTTCCCGAATAAAAGGACATCGCATGACATTTTATATTCCGGATGCAACCTAACATAGCACACATCCAAAAACATACAGAGAATAAATAAACAAGTCATGAAACAATATGAATAAATCCGCAAAAATACATGGCATGGAATAAAAAAAGCAAGCATGTGAACATGGTATTCAAATGCATGAGCGAAACGTGCGAAAACGCTAACACAAACAAAAAGCCAACACAAGTAACATAAAATAGCTACACATGTATATACACATAAACATTTAATAATATCATATAGCATATAATGATTCTACAAATATTTAACATATAAACTAGAATAATATACATACAAATATGGTTCTATGAAAACCGTGTAATATATACATACATATATAATCACGTAAAAATGGTATATGTATATATATTGTTACGTAAAGAACAAAACAAATAACAAATATACATAAGTATAGTTACATAAAAATACCTCATGCTAAAAAAAACCGAAACTGGATAATATAAGTAAATATATACATGAAACTTCATAACGTATATAACTATACAAAACCATGTGATACAACACAACCATATGACTCATGTTACCCAATATAATCACATTAGAACTATGTAAAATCACCAAGTAATCATACTTGGGTCAATGAAACGAATTTGAATAAGGAAATGCCGAAAATTTAAACATGCATGGGTTAAGGGGTTGAATAAGGAATTATAACGCTGGTCTAAGGACGAAATTGAATCAAAAACCAAAAAGAAAAGGTTCACAAAATGATTAAACCGAAAGGAAAACGTTGAAATAGTCTGGGTCAAAATCGGCAACGCTTTGAAATTATAGGGATTATGACTGAAATCTAGAAAGACGGAAGCCTTTGCGGGGCGATTTTGAAGATGCGGAAGGATTAAAGCCGCGAATCGCCTGATTTTAAAAGAATGACTCGGTATAAAATCCCTCCTTTTTGGCAAAACTGAGATCCCTTTTGTCATCTTCTAAACGGAGATTGTCCCATTTTAAGAAAAAAACTTAACCCTAGCTAGCCGGTCGCCATTCAATGGTGCCATCGGCACTTCTTTTCAAAACGAAAACGCCCGTCGATATCAAAGCAATATTTAGCCCTCAAAGAAAAAAAAAACTTTCTTTCTTGCGAAAATTCCCAAAAAACATACCTAAGAAAACCTTTTTTTAATGAACCCGAAATCGTGAGGGCTCACCCTCTAAAAGATTGTTGTCGAACGATACTCGGAGTGGAATGGAAGACGGATGGTTGAAGGGACAAACTGCCGCCGAAGGTAAAAACTTCTTTTTTTGATTTTTTGTGTTTTGATGCATGCAATGGCTTTTTGAAAGAGAAAATACCTCGAAAACTTCTTTTTTCTCTTTGTATTGATTTTCTGTGAAATCCCCCGTTTTACAAATTTTCATTCGGTCTTTATAACCGAGATCTTACATTCGAAGTCAAAGGAGGTACATTAAAATCGAACTCTTTTGGTTGCCTTTTTGAATTTTTGCGTATGTTCCCAAGATCTGATTTTGCCTTTGCCTTTTCCTTTTTCCTTTTGCTATTTTGAGCTTTTTGACCCTTTGTGTTTTGGTTCGTATGTCGGCTAATGAGCTCGAACGGGAAGGTGATGGCGACGGATGAGAGGCTGACCATTCGAAACACCAGGTGTGTGGGCGTGTACCGGGAACAGAACGGTCAGATGCGTCTCCTTTACGCACACGTGAGGTGAGCCGAGGTGTTGTGTGTTGGAGCGTGCGAGATCCGAACCATTTGACGCAGCTTCGATTCGATGGCTACGATGGGTGCGACACTAAGGCGAAAGGGTGGCTCTTAGGGTTTTCATCTGGGCTTGATCTAGACCGTGCGATCAGGGCCAAATCCGATGGTTCGGATGATGCAACGCAAGATGTGAGATGGGCATCTAGGTTTTTTTCTTAAACGCGACCTGGGCCCTTGGTTGTGCTCGATCTGATGGTTGAACCGGTGCGGCGTAAGATTAAGGAAATGGTCTCTAGGGCCTGGCTTCTCCGGATCCATCTGGGCCGTTGGTCATGCTCCTAATCTGACGGCTAGTATTCGGCTGCGTAAAGACAAATGATGGCTATTAGGGTTTTGTGTAATTAGGGATATGTGGGCTATGAATTATTTGGGCTCAAATGGGCTAAGTATGTAATAGTGTATTGTAGGGGTGATAATGAGCCTGACCAGCTCGCGAGCTACTCGGGCTCGGCTCGGTCAAAGCTCGGCTCGAGCTCGGGCTCGAAACCTTAACAAGCCGAGCCAAGCCTACCCAGGCTCGGCTCAAAAAGCTCGTGAACAGGCTCAGAATCTACATATGCACTAAAATAAACTATGTGTTTGTATTTTCTTTTATTAGTTGATTGTTGTTTGATTTTGTATTTTCTTTAATTATGTGTTTGTATTATAAGAATATTTATTGATTATTTGAATTAATCTAATTTTTGGCATTTTCTCCTTTCTGGTCATTGAATTTCGTTTTAGTGTTGGTTATGAAATGGATTTTTAATGAATATTTTAAATAAAAAAATTATAGCAAAATTTTTCATTTCGAGCTGAGCCTATTAGAATTGTTTTCGAGCCGATTTCGAGCCTAAAATTCCAAGCTCGGCGAGCCTCGAGCCCGAATCAAGCTCAATTACACTGTTTCCGAGCCTGACCAAGCTCGGGCTCAGCTCGGCTCGTTATCACCCCTAGTGCATTGTTTATTTCTTTGGTCTCTCTATTTAAATAGACTCTTATTCATATCACAGTTAATATACTTGGCCTAATTTTATTTATGTGCTTGCTCATTTATAATAATAATTATAATAATAATGATACTACTAATAATGATGATAATAAGATATCTGTGATATTAACAATAATGAGATAATATTAATAATAAAAAGATAATATAATATATTAGGAGTTTTTGAAATGAATAATAACAATAATAATAATGATGATAATAATAAATATCAATAATAATGCTAATATTAACAAATAATAATAATTATATGCATTTTTCTTTTCTTTTTTTAGTTTTTAGTCTTAAATTACATAATAGTCCGATATAAACCCCAAATTGAAAAAAACTAAAGAGGTTCGAAGTCCGGACAAAATTAGTGATTACAAAGAGCAATAGAGCATCCAAAAATTCTCTTGGCATCCACAGAACTAAAAACACTCATGACCTTCCTGGCATTCCATCTTGCTTCTCCCGACACCATAAACTCACTGCACACGACATGTTGAGGGGATCCATCAAAGTACTGGCCATCCGCTTTGAATTTCAGAGTCTCTACCCCATTTTCCCCTGAACATAAGAACCTGACTGTCAATCCCATTCCTTGTGTAAAATTATTCTTTCAACAATTTCTTCGCTTTGAAAATACTACTCTAGATAAAGGAAGGCTTATTATGCGTTTTCGACTCAAGAATAGATCTATTAGAGAAATATTTTTCAGATAAGACTTTATAGCACAAGGAATCCTTGTTTGAGATCAACCTCCAAACTTGTTTCCCAAGCAAAGCTAGATTAAACATTTTCAAATCTTTGAAACCAAGCCCACTATACTTCTTTGACCTACAAAGCTTATGACAAGCCACATGTACCGTTCCTCGCTCATTTGCTCTACTCGACCACCAATAGAAACACATAGTGGAGATAATAGGATCAATAATACAATAAGAGAGAAGGAAGCATCTCATAGCATAGGTAGGAAGTGCTTGTGCCACGACTTTCAAGAGAACTTCTCGCCCTCCGTAGGATAACAAGTTTTTGGTCTACCCTCTTACTCTCTTGTCAACCTTTTTTGAACAAAAAACCCCAAAACATCAGTTTTGTTCTTACCAACAATCAAGGGAAAATTTAAGTAACTCCCTAAATTTGTTTTCTCTCTCATTCTAAGTGCATCTCTGATAAGGCTTTTATCATGCTCTGACATCCCATTACTAAAATAGATGAAAGACTTATCCACATTCACTTTCTGCCCTGAAGAGTCCTCATAAACATGTAGAATTTCTTTTAGTCTTGTCGCTTCCTAAAAAGAATTTTGATAAAGAGCAAACTATCATCCGCATAGAGAAGATGATTAACTAACGAACCATGTATACTAGCTTTTATCCCTTTTATTTTTTTATATTCCTTCAAAAAAAGAGCTGAAAGGCCTTGAGAATAAAAAAGGAACAAATAAGGTTATAACGGATCTCCCTGGCGTAACCCCCTATCCAGCTTGAATTCACTAGATAATTTACCATTTATCTTCAAGCAAAATAAAACAAAGGTAACACAAGACATAATTAAATCCACCCACTGCTGCACAAAGTCAAATTTCACCATTACATCATGTAAGAAATGTTATTCAACCCTGTCATAAGCTTTTTCCATATCTAATTTTACAACTGCTCCCTTATTAGGGCCACTTTTAGCCCCTTTTAGATAATGCATCAACTCATGAGCAACAACCACATTATCAAAGATCAATCTACCTTGAACAAAGACACTCTGATTTTCAACAATACAAACATGCATAATATCTTTCAATCTATTCACAAACACTTTAGAAACAGTTTTATAAATAACAGTGCAAAGACTAATAGGCATGTATTGCTTAATAAGGCTAGGTCCATCTAATTTAGGGATCAAAACAATTACAATTTTATTAACCTCACTAAAATTCACTCTACCAGACAATAAATCAAAGCACAGATTAATGAAATCATTACCATAAATATACCAAAATTTATGAAAAAAAGAGGCCAGATAACCATCTATATCTGGAGCGAGCCTTAGAAGGGTGAATTTGAAGAAAGATTGCTTTTACTTCCCCGCAGTGAATCCAAAGCATAGATTGACATTCATGTCTGATGTAATACAATTCTTGATGGTTCCTAGGATCAGGTCTGAAGAAGCTCCACCGTTGAATTGGAAAAGGCTTGTAAAGAACCCCTTAGCAATACTAAACACTTTCTCCTCATCTTCTTGTCATACCCTTTCTTCATCCGTCAAGCCCTTTATGAAGTTCTTCTTCTTCTTTCCCTTAGCTCTGGCATGGAAAAAAAAGTATTTTTATCTCCCTCCTTTAGCCACAACATTCTGAATCTTTGTTTTCAATAAATCTCCTCTCTATCCATAAGGGTTTTCAGTTCTTTCTTTACGACATTCAACTCACTAACATAAGCATTGAAGATATCCTTCTTCAACAACTCTTTTATCCTCTCTAGCAGCACATTTTTCTCTTATAAGTTTTCCTCCTTTTTTTCTGTTACCGGAGCAAACTTTCTCCAATTGCCTTGAACTTATCCAAGGTAGAACCAAAAGTGCCCAATTGAAACTAAAAATCAGGGATGGAGCCATGTAGAGCTTGTGAGGGGCTTTTGTCCCTCTTAAATTTTTTGGTATAATTATATTTAATGTCTTTTTATGTTTGAATATTAGTAAAGTCATATTTTTGTTTCTCTTAAAACTTAAATTTAAAAGCTTATTAGACCTTTATCCTTCCCAGTGTTTGATCTCAACTTTTTCCCTGAAAAAAATGCTGAAGTTTCATGTATCCACCAAGTGTTGGTGTCTAAAAAAGATGGTGATGACAAGTTGAACACAATTCTAGTAAATTCCTCTTGTTCAATTTGGAAAGTCATTTGTGTGCCAAATTATTGTTTCTAGTATCGTAATTAGAATCTTATTAAGCACTGAGCACTAAATTATTTATCTCTTCCATTGAAAATAAAATACCATTCAATATTAATTTTAAAAGGTTTAATTGTATTTTATCCCTCAAACTCAAAAAAATGATTTTAGCCCTTGAAACTTTCTTTTTGCCTTTTTTACCCTCAAATTTCTTTCTTTTTGGTCAAATTGAACCAATTGAAAAAAATGAAACATGTTTTTAATAATTTCTATACTCACTTTTTAAAAAAAATCATATTTGTATGTTTTTATACTTTTTTTTTATAATTTTTACAAATATTAATACTTTATTTTTCTTACATTTTTTAGTATTTTTATATTTTCAATTTTTTGTGCAAAATAACTAATGTCAGCATTGACATAAAGCAAAATAATTAACGCCAACTTAGTAAGTTTGTTACTTTTCCGTCAATCGGTTCAATTTGCAAAAGAATATAAATTCGAGACCCATAATAAATTAAAAAAAAACTAAAAGCTTAAATGATTTTTTTCTTAAAAATTCAAAAGTAAAAAAATGTCACTAAATGTCGTGGAAACGGATTGTATGCTGGTCTCCGAGTGGGTAAGTGGGGCGGGATCACCACCTCCTCCTTACGTGGACTGTGTGCAGGACTTAATCAACAAAGTAAGGCATTTTGGGATGATTCTGCGTTACATCCCCAGGCGTTTCAATCATTTGGCGGACAGCTTGGCCAAAAAGGGCATCGGGTAACTTGGGTGTAGAATTGGGCTTATTTCTTATGAACAGATGGTATTGTAATCGTCTCGATAATTTTCCTGTACTTTTTGGTTGATTATGAATAATATTGTAGTGGGGCACTCTTTTCTCTTTTCGCTAGGAAAAGGGTTTTTAACGAGGCCCATTTACCTTTCAAAAAAAAGTAGTTGAAGAAATAAATTAATTAAATGGAATATGGTAGTCAACAAGCCACCAAACAATTTCAATAGAAAAGAAGAAGAAGAAGAAGAAGAAGAAGAAGAAGAAGAAGAAGAAGAAGAAGAAGAAGAAGAAGAAGAAGAAGAAGAAAAAGAAGAAGAAGAAGAAGAAGAAGAAGAAACCCCCACTTTCTAAATATAATGATATCATTGGACTCACCATATATGAATATGTTTGGTCTATAAGTATAACCCATGAGAAAGATAAATTAATGTCCAGCCATTAGCCATAAAGTCAAGAATTCATGCCCACTGAGATTGAAATCCCACTTCACATTTTTCAGCATGTTCACCACTTTGCCTTGATGCATGGCAGTGGAATTGGATTCTCACATGTATTATTACGAGATCTTTCAATTCATTTTCAATGAAAAAATTGACGACTATATTTATTGAAAATTTTTAATAAAAAAACAAAACATAAAATCTTAAAGGACGTGAAAAAAACAAACCAAAACGTTTCACTGTCTATGTCATTAGTGGTTTATAGAAATTTAGCAAACAAATTTTATGTCTCTATCAAATTAGATGCTTAAGTGGTGATGCAGAAGAGATGATTGACAAAATTAATCTTGCATATCGTTCTGTTAATAGTTTTAAAAACATCGACAAACTGGTACAAAAATAATATAACCATACAAGAGTATCGATCTTTCATGATTATGGACATGCATCGTGATGATCACTAAACTACAACAAGAGTGTATGAGAATCATACTACAAGACAAACGAAAATTGTGTTACAAAGCAGAGAAAATCATGCAACAAAAGAAGACGAAACAAAATACAATAAGATGTGCGAAAATGAAGAATATAAAACAAAATAGATTTTTATAGAAAACAATTATAAATAATAAAAATTAAGAGAAAATAAAAAAACACGGACGATTTCTTTTTTGTCACGTGACAATTTTTATTAGTAACACATGATCTTTTATAAAAAAATATGCATCACTTTGAAAAAAATGTCAACTAAAATTAAAAAAAAAAGACACTAGCATCTGAAACATGCAAAATATAATTTAGGAATCAAAGTTTTGTTTTTTTAAGCATGAACCCAAAGATCGGCATTCATTCAACACAATAAAAACAGAATAGGAAACAATCCAAAAACAATAGACAACAAAGGGTCCAAATCCCTAGAGTCTAAGACGTCAGGCTTTGATTCACCATCCCAGCATTATTGAGGGTTCTCAAGAACGTGTGGTGTCGTCCCCGTCAAAGAGATCTCTGTTGTGCCGGAAAGATTGTTGTGAACGACGACGTCTGCTAGTTGCTCCAAGGTGGTACGGCGACAGAGAATCTCAGGTGGAGGTGGGAGCTGCAAATCCTAGTATTTGGTTTTCTGGAATTCAAAGGTCTCAAGAGCGCTATTGACCGCCAGAATTTGATTGGTTCTCCTCTTTCGTTGGTAACCGTCTCTCTCATCCCTTCCGGTGACACCCCTTTTTCTGGTTCGCTTTCTCTATCCCTCGCCACTTCCCAGTCTTTAGTGTTTGTCACTTTCTTTATTTGTTTTTGTGAATATGTTTTTCCTCTTGGCCATTGGAGTGGATTGTTGCTTGTTGTGTTGTGCCTTGGTTGTTTGGATTGTTTTCTTCGGCGATCTTTTATATCTGTTGGATTTATTTTGGTGAGTTTTTTTTCTGGTTCAGCTTAGATTGTTGGTCAGATGAGTTCGCTTCATGGCTGATTCTTTGTTTCGGATGTTGGTATACTGATTGTTGATCATTTCTGTTTTTGTTTGATGTTTCCGTCGGCTCCCTGAATTGTGAGCCCCGATTTTGCTGCCCCTTTTCCCGACGATCGAACTCCGGCTATTCGGAGAGTGCCTGGTCTTGTGGACGTAAGCTTGACCGCTATTGTTTGCAGTCTTTTGAAAGGAATGACCATTCTAACATGGAATGTTAGGGGTCTGGGAAACAAAGGAACCGTTAGGGCTCTCCAAAACTTGATTTACAAGCATAAGTCGTCCGTTATTTTTATGAGTGAGACTAAACAAAAGAAGAGATACATGGAGAAAGTTAAGACCAAGATGAAGATGGATCATTCGTTCTACGTTTAACCTTAAAGCGGTGCTGAGGGACTTGCACTCTGGTGGAAAAATGAGGTGAATATCTCCATTCTCAGCTCTGGGAATTCCTTTATTGACTCCAAAATTGAGTACCATGGAGACTCCGAATGGTTCAGCACTTTCATCTATGAACCCCCATATCGTGAGGAAAAAGAATTATTCCGGGGAGGTTTGACGAAGCTCAGAAGACCCCTTAACACTAAATGGCTCGTAATTGGCGATACTAATACGGTTACAACTCAAGAGGAAAATGAAGGTGTGATCCCTTTCAATCCTTCGGAAGCTAAATGCTTTATGGATTTTGTTGATTCCACGAGTCTTATGGAGCTGCCTATCAAAGGAGGTCGTTTCTCAGGGTCCAATCAAAGGAGGGAGGCTAATGCCATTCTGGAAAAGCTTGATCGAGCCCTCTGCTTCACCGAGTGGAGCTCTCTCTTCCCTAAAGCGGTGGGAATGTGGGAGGTTGCCATGGCTTCGGATCACTCACCCATTATTCTTTTTCCTTATGACATCTCTAGAAAATACAAAAAAGAATTCAAATTTGAAACCAAATGGTTATTAGAGGATGATTGCCTAGATGAGGTGACTCAAGCTTGCAGTCGTTTTTCTTCTGAGCGATCCTCTAATAGATTTGGTCTCAATCTCAGAAATACAAGACGTGCTCTTGTGAACTGGAACAAGAAGAAATCCAAGTTAAAGAATGGGAAAATGTTCTTTGCTTACCCAAATCAATGCCTTACAAGGGAGGAAACTTAGTGCTACGGAACTGGAGGATCTTAAGCGGCTCGAAAAAAAAGTTAGATGCAGAGTGGGAAAGTGAGGAAAGGTACTGACATCAGCGCTCACAGATTAATTGGCTTCACTGAGGGGATAGGAACACGAAGTTCTTCCATGCCACTACGATTCAACGTAGAAGAATAAACTCCATCCTAAGAATAAAAAGGGACAATGAATAATGGTTGGACGAACCGGAAGCCATTGCCGCATTTTTAACCCAGCACTTTCAGAAAATATTTGCTAAGGATCAATCCATCAGTCCCCATCTCCTCAATGATATCATACCACATGTGGTTACGGAACATATGAACTCTTCGCTTTGCAAAGAGTTATTAGAGGAGAAGATCATGAGGGCGGTGTTTAGTATGAGGCCTAGTAAAGTGCCAGGGGCAGACGGATTTCTTGGAGTTTTCTACCACTCTTTCTAGGAGACTATTAAAGACGATATTTATGGATTGGTTTACTCTTTCTTTGTCAATGGGGTGTTGGACCATGGACTCAATGAAACAAACATTGTCCTTATACCGAAAAGAGCGAATCCATGTGAAGTAACTCACTACAGGCCAATCAGCCTCTGTAATTTCTCTCTCAAAGTTATCACAAAGATTATGGCCTCCAGACTTAAAGTTTTCCTTCTAGATCTGATCACTCATCAACAGTCATCTTTTGTGCACGACAGATCTATACATGACAATATTATCCTGGCAAATGAAGCCTTTCATGCCATCAATAAAGCCAGGAAAGGAAAAAGGGAATAATGGCCCTTAAAATTGACTTAGAAAAGGCTTATGACACAGTGGATTGGGACATTCTAAGATTCATCTTGTCTAAAATAGGTTTCTGCGAGTGGTGGGTCAGTCGTATTATGAAGTGCATCTCTACTACTACCTTATCCCTGGTCCTTAATGGAGAAAAGATTGAAGGTTTCTCCGCGTTGAGAGGTCTGAGACAAGGGGACCCACTGTCACCATTCCTTTTCACATTTATCTCTAATGTATTTACATGGATCATTGATAAAGAGCAGGAATCGGCTCAATATGAAGGCCTTAGGATTAAAAGGCGATGGCCAATTTTGAGCCACCTTATGTTTGTTGATGATTGCATTCTGTTTACCATCTCCAATGAAACAAACTGTGAAGCAACTCTTCGAATCTTGAACCTCTTTTAGAGCTCCACTGGACAGACAATCAATGCCCAAAAACGACCGTTCTGTTCTCTCCCAATGTTAGCCACAACCTCAAACTTCATCTGTCCAACAAGCTTGGCTTCCAGCCAATGGAGAAGGATAGTCGATATCTCGGACTTCCCTCTTTCTGGGGTGAAATAAAAAGGAAGCTCTTGCGTATATTAAGATCGAGTTCAGAATAAACTCAATGGATGGGAGGCAAAATTCTTAAATCAGGCAGGGAAGGAGGTTCTCATAAAGGCGATAGTCCAGGCAATCCCGACTTACGTGATGTAGTGTTTTTTCCTTCCTTCAACCTTTTGTGACGATCTTTGCTCTCTTATCGCTAACTTCTGGTGGAATAACTGTAGTCACAAGGATAGGAGTATCCACTGGATTAACTGGAAAAAGTTCTGTATACCCAAAAACGAAGGGGGAATGGGATTTCAAAATCTTAGGTCGTTCAACACAGCGCTCATTGCCAAAATCACATGAAAAATTCTAAAGAATCCAGAATCATTCTTGGCTCAAACGCTCTAGGGAATATACTTCCCAAATGGAGATGTCCTTAATGCACCATCATGTAATAATCCCTCTTGGGCGTGGATTGGCATTAGGGAGGGGGGCAAAATCATTAAGGAAGGAACCCTTTGGAGAGTCGGAAATGGCATAAACATTTCTACCTGGGAAGACAGATGGATTCCTAAACTTCCTGGTTTTCAGATTTCCTCACAACCGCCAGCTATAAGGCCATGCTCATTTGTCAGTAGCCTTATGCAGCCCGATCAACAATCTTGGGACAAGGCCAAAATCGGATCTCTTCTTTCCCATGCAGATGTTAAAGCAATCTTGGTTGTCCTGATAAATGGACTGTCGGTTAAGGATTCCCTTATATGGGCAGGGATAAAAGGCGTACCCTACATTGCTAAATCTGGGTATCGTTTCATCAAAGATAAGAAGAGACCCCTATTTGATCCTACATCTAGCGATGACCCCAAGAACTCTAGAGCTTTTTGGAACTCAATATGGGGGCTAAAAGTGTCAACTAAGATTCGTGCCTTCCTATTGAAAGTATTCCATAACATCATTCCTACAAATGGAGCGCTTGCTGCCCGGTTCCACGGAGCCTTTCGTGATTCTGATTGCTGCCCTCTTTGTGGGAAGCAAATGGAAACCATTGAGCATCTTATTTTCTTCTGCCCCTTTGCTCAGACTATATGAAGGGCATCAAGCTTTAATTACTCTTTTTCCTGTGCTGGCTTCCCGGGTGCTGCAAAATAGTGGAGCAAGATAAATGAGTTCAGAAAATTTGGAAACTTTGAGGACATGTGCGCTCTTATTGCTTTCTTGCTTTAGGTTTTATGGAAGTCAATAAATGTCTTTGTTTTCAAAGGTAAAAAGGATTCCCCGGTGGACGTTTGGTTACGAGCCGAAAGTTCCTTTGCAGAATTTTTTGTTGACTCCATCACCCCTTCCGTGATTGGAATCAAACGGCCTGAGGAACCTAGATGTTGGACACCTCCTCCCTTCGGTTTCATTAAGATAAATTGTGATGTGTCCTTTGATAGTGCATCAGGGAGGGCTTCGACAGCTGCCATGGCCCGTGACAACACGAGGTCTTTCTCTAAAGGGGCTTCAGAGACAATCTTTGCTCCTTCGATTGCAGCAACGGAAGCTTCAGCCATAAGGCTTGGTATTCGCGTTGCTTCCCAATAGGGCTTCACCCGCATTATTGTGGAGTCTAACTGCCTGTCGGTTATTAAGAGACTTTGCTCTGGTTCTTTCTTCGACTGGAGCTCTGCGGCCATTGAAGAGGACATCCTTTCCTTTGTTCCATTATTTGTTGCTTGTTCGTTCTCCTATGTTCCTAGGGTTTGTAACCAAGCAGCTGATTGGTTTGCTAAGTTTGCTAGGAATTTTATGTATCATGTTGAGTGGGGACCAGTATTTCCCCATGAACTCTTTCTATACCTTTAATCTTCTTTGAATTACATGCTTTCTTTGAACAAAAAAAAACAATAGACAACAAAGACTTATATATCAAAGGAAAACCATAACTCAGATTAGAACCAGGCAAAACAAAGCCTTGAGAAAGTGACCCAACAACAACAACATAAATAATTTCAAGTGGGGGAAAGCGTCTCAGACGATGGAGCGACGATGAGGTCAAGACCAACAGAGAGTTCACCAGATCCATGAAATCAAATGTCGAACCCGTGAGAAATGAGTCAGACACTTGTGCAGCAATCGCAGACATATCAGAGCAAATTGATACTCGAAACTGGTATATTCAAAGAAAAGAGAAAAAAATACCAACGCAAAAACGACAGTGGTGGAAGCTTCGTTTTATCCCAAAACCACCATTGATGCAAATTAACACTCAACTATATGTCGAAAAAACGAACCACTGCAAGAAAACAATCTTTCCTCCTAAAGACAAGATTAATAAAGACCATAAAAGATTTGAAGACCTAACAAAATAATGAAACATAGTATTATGTTGGAGGAAAAACGAATATGACCATGGACTGATTTTGGTATAAAAAGTTGAGGGGGGACAATTTGAAATTTTTGAAATTTTTAAAAGTCTAAATTAAAATTTTCAAAAATTTTGAGACTTGATGAGAAATTTTCAAAAATTTAATAGGAGACTTGATGAGAAATTTTCAAAATTTGAGGGGCCAAAGCCCCTCTAACTGTCGCTACCATCCGTTCCTGAACATACATTTAGAGACTAACTAAAAAACGACGCAAGTTTTAGTGTTAGTGAGAGGGGTAGGGGGGGGGGGGGGGGGGGGGTACAAATATTGAATTTACCACTCCTTAACAACAAGTTACCAAAGCCAAAAAAAAATAAAATTATTAACTTCGTCGGTGCCTTTTGTTTCCATCACTTTCTATCATTCATCACATTTTTAGTCACTTACTAGTTACTACTAACCAGTGCTCTTAAATGTTATTTAAAAACTAATTAATGTATTCTCAATTATTAATTGTTAGCTTTTTTTTAAAAATAATTTTCCATACATTAAACAAAAACATATTCACGAGCATAATTTCCTTATTTTAAATAATGAAATCAAGTAACGTTATGCCTATACAATTGAGTGAAAGAAATAAAAAGGAGATATAATTTAAAATTATTTGATTTTTTACTATGAAAAAGTGGTTCTTTTGTTTCTTAATAAGTGATAGTTTATTTAAAGTTATTTTAAAGAAATTGTTTTTTCTAAATGTTATTATATAATAAATTTAAATAATAAAATCAGACTTATAACAATATTTAACAATATTTTTTTTTTATATTTTTCAATTGAATTGTTATTAGGAGGTATCATGTTGTTTGTCTTTATTGAACATTTAATAAATTAATAATAAGTAATATTCATGAGATTCATTTAAGCTAGGGGTGAATATTCGATCGAGTCAAGTAATTTTTTTTTTAAATTAATCCAATTGACGAGTCATATTTTATAACTTAAACTTTATTTGAATTTTTTTCGAGTCAAGTTTGTTAATTAGCGGATAGCTAATAACAGATTACATTAGCTGATTTGATTAGTGAATTGCATTAGCTGATTATATAGAAGTGTTTGGTAAAATTAACTGATAACTGATAGATGTTTGATTATTTGAACAAGCAAAGTGACATATAAGGACATGATTATATTTAATATTTGTTTGAATAATTTATTAATTTTTAATATATTGTATATGTTAATATTAATTAGATTACAAAAATCAATTTTTAATATCATTATTAAACTTATATGATGTATATATTAATTTTTTATTTGTGAAATTATTTTCTAATATAATTTTAATACTTATTAAATTTAGATGTATAAGTTAATTTCTTATTTAATTATGAATATTTTTAGCTATAATTTATTATTATTAAGTTTATATGTATATATTAATTTTCTATTTATGAATTTTTTTAAAAATTTTATTAATTATTTAAATTTATGTTATTTAGAAGAAGAAAAATACCATATTTATTAAAGACAAAAGAGTTTTTACAAGTCTTTTATTCAACTTTCTAACTCAAAAAGCTACTAAAAAGAGCTTTTTCAAAATGAGAGGTTTTACTCCAATCCGCTATTATAATCCTTTATTAACCAAACATCTAAATTAGCGGATTTGACTGGTCAAACCTTTACAAATGCTTCAAACCTCTCATTTTGGCTCCTAAAATTGTTTACCAAATATGACTAATATCTAACATCCCTCTTGTCAAAAAGCTTTTTCCCTTTTTTGTCCAAGTAAAATTGGACTCTCTCTCCCGTGATTAGGGGTGGGCAAAAATACATGACCCGATTAACTCGACCTGACGATCCGAACTTAAAAATACCGAGCAATTTTTTTAAAAAAATTACCCGACTCGAGAATTTTCCCGAGACACGGGCCGGGATTTTTAGGTTACAAGGTACCCGACCTGATAATATTTAATATATATTTTTTATATTTTCAATTATATTTTTATTTTAAGTTTCTTAATATTTTTACTCTAAAACTAAATTTAAATCTCTAAATTCTTTTTATGTTTGTATTATATACTTTTAAGTTTTAAGTTCAAATTTTTAAAAAAATATTTTTGTGTTTAATATGTGATTTTTTAAATTTTAGAATTAAAAAATAGGCGGGTAGCCGGGTGAGATGGGCCGAGACACGGGCTGAAGATTGAGGTACCCAGATGAACCGGGTACCCAAAACCTGGGTACCCGACAATTCCTACCCCTACCCGTGATTATAATCGGAGCACTATTTTCACTTTTTAAATATTTGTTTTGTTCAAATTTCTTTTAGGATGAGTCTGTCACGCCCGACGAGCACCATTAATTTAATTTATAAAGATTAAAAATTTAAAAGACTCACCATATAATTATAAATTATTTAAAAATCAAAAGGTAAATTAAATAAAATATACTATTTTATTTTTAATTTTCTTTTAAACATAGATTAAAATACATATATACCCCTAAATTATAAAGCCTAATTTTTGTTTATTTGAAATTTAAGCCACCACCGTCGTTGCCTCTTACTGTGATAGCGTTCATCGGTACTTTCTGCAAAACCATCACTAGATGGAAAATTTTGCCGTGATGATTAAAAATCCAAAGGTGACAAAGTCAGTGATGGTGTCGTGATTGGTGTTCACTTTCATTCTGTTGTGATGGTGTTCATCGATGAGCACCAATTTTGACTCTCGTTTAGACTCCTCGGTGGCCAGATGCAGCAAAGCAATGTTGCGGTGGCGACGACAAGAGGCGACAACAGCAACGATGATGATTTAAATTTTAAATAAATAAAAATTAGGATTTTATAATTTAGAGGTAGATATATATTTTAATCTATGTTTAAAATAAAATTAAAAATAAAATAATATATTTTAATTAATTTACCTTTTAATTTTTAAATAATTTATAATTATACTATGAGTATTTTAAATTTTTAATCTTTATAAATTGAATTAATGATGCTCATCGGTGCTTGTTGAACGTGACAAAATTTTACTTTCTTTTATTGCTAGAACTAGTAAGTAACGGACATAATTAATATATGCCATTATAAAATTAATTTTACTACTACTACTATTATTATTATCATTAATAATAAAAAAATTTAGGGTAAATTACGTTGAATACCACTAAACATTAAGTTTAGTGTCAATTATATCACTGAATTAAAAATTAATTCTATTTTAATACTTAACTTTAATTATGCTATTGGACTATTAAAATTGAATACGTAGACAAATTTTAGCGAACTACGTACGATGACGTGGATGCATTTTTAACGATCTAACTATATAATTAAACTTAAGTCAAAGTTATTCATTGACCAAAATTTTACTAGGAAAGAAAGTGAAAAACCCTAGATAGATTCTTAGAGCAGTAAAAAGTTATTCATCTTCAACGGCAAATTGAAACAACCCCAGAATTGAGGGTATATAGTAAAATCGGAAATATATTGGAATAAAGAAAAACGAACAAAAATATATAAAGAGAGAAAAAAGAAAAACAGAAAGAGAGAGAGAGAGAGAGAGAGGCAGAGGTTACAGCGCCTCCATCGCTGCTCTTCTTCTTTATTATTTTCAGTCTTCGTTTCTCTTCACCGATAGGATTTTCGAACCCTAATTTTTATTTTTAGAAAAGTCCTATTTTTTGCAGATTTTGGAACCTCGAATATGTTAGCTCTCACTCTCTCTCGTCACGGATTTTGTTTGATTTCTTAATCAAAAGTCTGTTCTTTTTTTTTTTGCAGTGATTTTCTCCGTCGATCAACTTGTCGATAGAGAAAAACAATTAGGAAATCGCGATTTTCGTTTTAATCGGGGTTTCCCATGGCTGCAAATACTAATACTGCTAATTTCAATACCTCCGATGCAGTGGCAGCTGCTAATCACTCTCCCAGTAGCCGTAATCAATCGCATCGTGCCATAAAGGCGGCTTCTTCGCCCTGGACTGAAATGTTCCGTGGAGAAAACGAACCGATCGCGGGTAATCCATTAACGCCTTCGTCCTTTTCGTCATCGCCGCCAACAACGGCCCTGACCGAGCCACCTGTTGCGACCGTGGACGAAGATGAAGGCGTGGAGAGTGAGAATGCTGGGCCTAATGGCAATGCCGGTAAGAAGCCAGCTTGGAACAAACCTTCTAACGACGATGCCAAGGTTGGGGCCGTTATGGGGACCAACAAGTGGCCAGCTCTGTCTGAGTCCGCTAAGGTTCCTTCCAAGTCCTCTTCAGATTCACCCCGAGCTTTGTTGGATGGATCATCGTCTTCTCCTTCCGTTGTTTCCGTTTCTCAGGTTTGTTTTCCTAAAATTTAATCCCTTCTTTATTAGTTTCAGTTTAATCTTGACCATTTCAAGTATTTTTATATCCTGCTGTTAAAATACCTGAACTTAGCTGTTTTAACTGGAGATAATTTATTATCTGTTCGGCAAGGAAGATATTAAATGCTAAAAATCTGAATTGGCAAAAATGCAAGGAATCTTGAATTCTTAATCCAGCTGTAGGGTTTACTTCAATTATATTCTATTTGATGGAATCTGTTTAATGGACATTGTATGATATAGGAGGTATTTAGGGATTCTCTCGCTCAAAGTTTTATATGATGTAATTTTGCTTTTGGAGGCTTCTTATCTCTATGATTTTGCTTTGTTTACTAAATTGTAGGGGAATGGAAGTGCGTTAACATCATTGACCTCACAGAAACCAGTCAGCAACAATGCAAACACCAATTCGAATACTACACCAAACCATATCACTCCTACACGCCAGAAGTCGATGAAACGTAATAGTAATAACTCAGCATCTAATGGTGGTCCCTCTCAGCTTCCACCTCAAGATCCTGTGGTTGAATCACCTGTTAATAGCCCCTCTTCTAGGAACCACGTACAGAGAAGTGGATTTGTATCACAGTCTCATACTGGTGGTAATGATCAACCACACCCACGGAATTCATACAGGCATCGTAATGGTGGTCCGCATCCACGAGGAGATGGTTCTCACCATCAGAATTTTGGAGGCAGACGCAATCAGGATCATGGTAATCATGAGTGGAATGGTCGGAACTTTTATAGCAGAGATGGTCAAGTGCAGCCAAGGGTTGCTCCTAGGGTAATGAGGCATCCACCGCCACCACCACCACCTCCGGTGCCAAATACTATGCCTTTTATTGGTCATACTCCTATGCGGCCTTTTGGCACCCCAATGGGGTATCCTGGTAAGCTGTACTTTCGCTATTGTTGTTGCTTTTTTGGTAAGGGTGAGTGGCATTCTAAGTGTGCCTGCAATCTCTCTGCTTTCTTTTAGATATGGCATCTCTTTATATGGTTCCGGCTGCTCCTCCAGATTCACTTAGAGGTTTGTCATTTGTTGCACCAATGCCCCAAGTGTTTTTCCCAGCACCAGAGCCTCATGACAATCAGTTGCATGCTAGTATAGTGAATCAGATAGATTATTATTTCAGGTAATGCTTTGTTTGCATGATGACTTAGGTCAACTTAGTTAATCCTGCAGCCATATCTAGGTATTTGAGGTCATCCACGAAGCTCTCTGCTTGTTTCTTTGTTGCAGTAATGAAAATCTAATTAAGGACACCTACTTGAGGCAGAACATGGATGAGCAGGGCTGGGTTCCTGTTAAGTTAATAGCCGGCTTCAAAAAGGTGCGTGTGTGTGTGTGTTTTTAGAATTTGGAGCTTGTTTCGTATGTTTGATTGTGAAGTTCCTGTGCTTTGAGATTTTTCATATGAAGTTCCCGTGCTAGTTTCTTTTGTTAACCTTATGTAAGTTATACGTTCGTAACATATATGCCTAGTGGACTTTCCTGTTATTATTTTGTGACTAGTTTTTTTTTGGTTATCATTAAAAGCAAAATTGAAGATTCTGAAGAAAAACAGATATGTACCTTAGTAAATTAATTTAGTAATAATATAAATTATATGTTGGTTACTATTTATAATTTGTTACTTAAAATTGTAAGAGAGGAGCTTCTCCTGAAACATAAAGCAATGAGGGGTGAAAGAAAGATATCAGAATGGTAAAACCAGCATCCTCATTCACTATGGAGCAGACGTGAGAGATTTCCTTTGGGTTTAAGTCCTTGAAATAGTTACATGTCAGCTGTGCATTTTAAGAAAATTGCAAAACTGTGGAAGGAAACCTCTGGATTTTGCATTGTTCCGGGTTTTGTTGATATTTTTTTCTTCTAGAAAGTTAAGTTTGAGAAACGGTCAACTACTAGATTTTCAAGCTATTTTTCTTTTTCCAAGAAAATAAATTGAAATCCCAATAATTAAGAAACCTAGCATTCACTTTCACGCTTGCTGCTAGTTGAGCTATTGCATGAATGTTTCTTGATGCTTTTAGCATAAGCATTCCTATTTATTAATGAAAACTGTTTGAAACTTTAGGATACATTTTGTTTGCTTTTATCATAAACACGTACACCCCTGCCCATAGATTCTGGTTGAACTTGTTTATCCTTTTTAGAGATATTTAACCTTTAAGCAACTGCCGTTATTGCTTATGGTGAGGTACGTTGTCCATTGGCTTTTTCTCCAACTTCTTATACATATGGTATGTTATAAGTTCTTTTTTATTTATTATTGTCAACAATGAGCTGGCCAAGCACAAATTGCAATGAGTTTTAGCTTTTAGTTTTTGTTTAATAATTTGGAGATATTAATAAATGACAAATACTTAACTTGATCATTTACTTAACATTTCTAATTGATTCGAATGTGACTGCGTGAGATGTTTGATGTTCTAGTTTTACTAGATAATTTTTTGCTCTCTTTTTGGAAACTTACCCCTCTTCATCATTCCGTGAAGATTCTCTTAAATTTAATGCTATTGGATGATTGCATCACCAAACCACTGTTATCGGTCCCACCCTCTCTTGTATAGGAGCTATCCCAACTTAGAGACGGATATTCTCATTTCTAACTCTCCACCCTGACCTTAATACAAATCCTTAATATTCACTTATACTCTACACGTCTCTTTTGCATGCATATTGCTTCTTGTTAGCCAACCTTTCCTATCATATAGAAAAGGTGTGGTAGCCACCTATTGCACTTTCACTCTACGTAACCCAACCTTGGTCCTTTTTTTGTTGTTGTTCAAAGATAATAACCCTACCTTGATCCTATGAGTAACATCTCTACTTTCTAAAATATCACCCATGGTTATTTAAAGCACTGTGCTACTACTATCACTTAACAATTTAGTGTGATAAAGTCTTGAACACTATTCCTTATATTACAAAATGTACACATGGTTTACTTGGTTTTGTTCTGCACAATCTACACCCTGAGCTTTAGTGTTTGTCTCAACGAATCTGAATTTCTTTCATTATCTCTCATCCATTACTCGGGCAAAAAGAAAAGGAATCATCGCTGATCTTTGATGTACTCATATTTTTATTGGCAATTCATCTTTTAATCAACCACAAGTTCTCATCTTCAAAATTACTCCTTCATGCATACTTCGGCACACTAACATATTTAACTATGTTATTGTTCAAAACATATCAAAGGATGTTTCTAAGTATCCCAGAAATATCTTCTAAATAACAAGTTCTTATGTTTGTCATCATGCGTGTCCTGTTATACAAGCGTCTTTGAGATGGATTGTGTTCTTGTCCAATGCCCATGCCCATAAAAAATGTCTTTAGGTACTTTTATCATAAGTTTTCTCCAAGTAGATAAAAAATCACATGTAAATCTTGTCCCAACTCTTTAAACTTCTCGATAAGTTGTTGCAAGGGATGAATCTTTTTGATAGTTTATCACCTTGACTTGCATGAAGTCCAACTAATTTTGCACAATCTTAGTTTGTTATCATAAATGTTACTCGATAACTCTTTCCAGTGTTCCATATTATGATTTGCGAGTTTTCTTGGAATGCTTATATAACATTTTAGCCTTTTGCCAAAGGATTCTGGTGTTCTGGTAACAAGGCAAATGTACTTTAACACGGTGCACCAACAGGTTTTCCTGGTTTCTTTCCTGCTTAAATAGTTAGCATCACTTTCTAGAGACTTTAGTCCTATATGTAGTAGTGATCTACTGTCATTTGAAAAATTATTAGACGGACTCGGCTCACCATGTCATTTGTAGTCCCAGCCAATAAGATTCACCCATCTCATTTTTTCCTTGGTGAATCTTCACCTCTTTCTTACATGTAAATAAGGAGTGAGTAGTTACTTTGAAATGAGTGGATCTTATTGGTTAGGACTATGGCTGACATGGTGAGCCGGGGTCCACCTAATAATTTCTCACTGCCACCCTTTGGGAGTTGAACTTTGTGATTATGTCATCGTTTCTTTCCAGGTCAGGGGCATCACTTCTAGGCGTTGTGCCTTTTTGTCGAATAACAAAAGCGCCTTAGGCAAGACACATTTGATTAGGTGCAAACTTGGTTCACCTATGCATGCTTTTCCATAAGCCAATAACCATAAAAAAATGTCTGCATGATTTAAGTTCTCCTTGCTAGTACGAAAGGGTTTAATACCAAACTTTACTTCTCAACATTTGAGAACCTACTGTGCACGTACCATCATTTTCAGTATACTACATGGGGCAAGGAGAAAATCATGCTTTTTGACCAACATGATTAAAAGATAATTTTGCATGTTTTGTAGATATACTAGATCAATCTTTAGAGTTTATTATCATAGTTATAAATCTTCTGCTTATGTTATACGCATGCAAAATAGCACACACTTCACTCTTCTGAGTGCTTTCTTTGCAGTTTTTGCCTCGGGCAATATTAGGGTTCGAGTGTCTAGACTGTGTCTTGCTGTTGACAACAATGGTTCAGAAGCTTAGCTGTTGGATAAGCTTGTATTATGATTTTGCTTCCCTGAAAGCATATATTTTAAAGCTTGCTTTGCAAAGGCAACATTTTTTATGCATCCCCTTTTCAGGTTTCACTATTGACTGATAATATTCAGCTTATAACGGATGCTCTGCAAAGTTCAACGGTTGTGGAAGTGCAGGTACATACTATATTGATAATCTTGGGATATATATGTTTGATCAATAATGAAATGCTGGTCGTGTTGACCATCAAGACATGCATGCCTCTTATCGTTGATGCTTAATTGATGGTTTTGTTAGAACATGTATCTAGACTGGTATCTTGATCACCTTCACTTTCAAATTTTAGGGTGATAAAGTAAGGAAGCGGAACGATTGGATGCGATGGATAATGCCACCTTCTGTTCAATTCCCTATCATATCTGGTCAGGATACGCTGGTGGCTCGTGTTCAGAATATTTCACTGGAACAGAGAAATACAAACCAGAGTGGTGCAAGGGGCCAAGGAGATAATGCTGGTGGACTATCATGTAGACCATCATTTGGGGACTTCAATAATCAGCCACAGTTATTCAACAGCGAGGGAACAGCAATCAGTGCTCAAGGTGGTCCGGCAAATCACTCAAATTAAGCAAAAATGTGCCGATGTACTTGCTGGTGTTCCCGGAAGAATAGCGTAGAGAATGGTTTTGACACTATGGGGTTATCGATTTGCCTTTCTTGAAGATATTGGTTTTGCCTTGTTGCGATGAAATACGACTTTTCGTACAGCAAATTAGAGAAAAACTTTACAAGAAGAAAAGGAAAACACCTTTTGGAAAATGAAAGAAAAAAAGAGTGAACCTACAGACTTGAGCTAGTAGAACTAAGTTATCGTGACTTATCGAATTGTTTTCTTTTGGTGTGTATGAAGATGTTGGATTTTTCCATTTCTATTTGTTGTTGGTGTTTAAATCTGGGGAAATTTGATTTTCTTGTCCCAAAAAACACAAGAAACCTTTTAGGGGTGGTTTAGATAGTATTGTTTTGCAAGGGGTAGTGAAAAAGAGTGAAAACTTGGATGGGAAGGAAGTACATTAAATGCCTGAATAATTGTGGCGCGCGAGGGGCTGTAAGTTGAATGGCCTCTGGCTCTGCTGCTGGGCAGCTACTACTGCTATTCATGCCTACAAATGCTTTTTCTTTTTCTTTCTTTTCGAGGTCATTTTTACCAAGAATTGCACTTTAATATATATATATATATATATATATATATTTGAATTGATACTATTATTATATTTTCTAGTTGATTTTGCTTGTCCTCCGTTTGTGGGACAAACCTTGGAAAATAAACCATCCCACAAGACCACAACTGGATCTTGTTGATTGTATGGTTCTAAGTTTTGGAGCTTGTGGGTACTTTGACCGCCACTCAGAATAATATTGTTATTACTGTTTATTGTAGATTGATTTTTTTGGTGACTTGAGCTTAAGTCCTTTTTGGTGATATTATTAATATGGTGTTTTTAAGGAGGGAGTTGTACATATGTTTAAATGAGCTATGAAACAGACAATTTGATTGTGTTGAAAAAAGTAGGGGTGTGGTAGCATCATATTTATTCCTTTAGGGAGCAATTTCGTCTGGGAAAAGAAGAGGTGAAGTTATTGAGGGAAGATTTACCCGATTTGTGTGGGGGAAGGCAGATATGGCAAAAACACAAGAAGAGATGCACAAACAGTTAGGGCATGTATATAGTTTGGTAGAAGTGGAAGTGGGTGAAGGTACATGAGATAACACCCCCATTGATATGGAAACAAAAATTGTTTAAACGTTTAGTACTTAGTTCCCATTCAAAGGTCCTTTCCTTTCGGGTTCTTTGCCTCTACTACTGTTCCATGGGGACCCACGGAACATGAGTGTCTCGTTGTATGAGCCTTTTGTGGTTGAATGGGAACACCCAACGGTTAATCATTCATTCCACCTGGGACAATCACCCTTCACCAGAATAAGAATCAGAATATGATTGATAACCTTTCTCTGTTTCTTTCTGGGAACTCAAATTTAGAAAGCAGTAGAGCCGTCTCCATCAAAATCTGACTCAGACTCCCCCCCATACCATGGTTTGGTGGTGGATTCAATATCTCCCTATTAGTTTAACATTGTCCTTGTACTTGTTGCTGTCCATATTCAAACCACACTTCTCAAAAAATGACACCCTGGTTTCAACTCACATTGGGTTGGAGTTGGAATGCAGGCTTGTTTGTTGGTGAGTGCTGGCTGCTGCTGCTGGGTATGGTGTGGAGTGATGAGGTTTTTCTCACTTGGTTGTTGCAGCCCAGCAGCAGGGGCAGTGCAAGTTCTGAAAGATGGTGAAAAGAGATTGCAACAGTTGACAGCTGATCACTTAATACTCCATATCCATCTATGTTGATGAACATGCAATGTGTATCAATCCATCTAATTTCATACACAGATGGGTTGTTTTTTTCAGTATCTTTTTTTCCAGTCAAAATCTTAGCCACACTAGCGTACGTTTTTTACAGTCAGATTTCACTCCTACTGCAAGGAAGTTTCATCAGAGATGAGAAATGTGGTTGAAAATGGGCATTAAAAAGTCTGGTTTAAAAGGTAGACTGAGAGATGAGTCATTACATTTTCTCCTTGGAGCTCTGAGCTTTGGCAGATAATGATGGGATGTGTCTATTTCTTTTCTTTTTTCTTCCAGTGAAGTTTGATGATTATGTGTTTAAATATAATCCATAAATAAATAAGAATGAAAAGGCTGAAGAGTGGGATGATTTGAGGGAGGAAAAGGGTTTAAATCTCCAAGAGAAGTGAGTGGAATCATTTTATCCTCCGAATAAAACAGGTATCCATCCATACCTCAGAGAGTTAGAGAATCTCTTCAGGAACTGATGATGATGATGAATCAAATCTTAACATTTTCTTTAATGGCGGCAATAATATCTATACATTTTGTATATTAACTTATGGATTATTATCCTATACACAAGTGACTTAATTTTAAGGTTTTAGTTTAGGGCGTAGGATTTAGGAGTTTAGGTGCATGAGTTTAGAAATTAGGGATA
The DNA here is from genome assembly GCA_958450335.1 of Hibiscus tridactylites. Classification (NCBI taxonomy): domain Eukaryota; kingdom Viridiplantae; phylum Streptophyta; class Magnoliopsida; order Malvales; family Malvaceae; genus Hibiscus; species Hibiscus tridactylites. Next base: position 68,009,476 of record OY288285.1, on the reverse strand, counting down.
ATGGTAAGAATTTAGAGTTTAGGGTTATAATTCAAAGTTTATAAGTTAAAACTTAAATCATAACCATATTACCCTAAAAATAAACCCCCAACTTATAAACCCTAAATTCTAAACCTAATCCCTAAATTCTAACCACCATCCCTAAATTCTAAATCTTTACACCTAACCCCATAAATCATACACCCTGAACTAAGACCCTAAACCCTAAAATTAAGGCGCTTGTGAAAACTTTCAGTTTTCACCGCCTGCGTATAGGATATAATCCATTAATTTATTGCAAAAAAAATAATAAGGATTTATATTCGATACACTAGCGGTAAAATTGAAAGTTTTCACAAGTGTCTTAATATTGGGGTGCAGGGTATTAGTTTAGGACGTATAGTTTAGGGGTTTAGGTGCAAGAGTTTAGAATTTAGGGATAGTGGTTAGAATTTAGAATTATAATTTAGGGTTTAAGGTTGAAGTTTAGTTTTTAGGGTAATATGGTTAGTATTTAGGTTTTAACTTATAAACCCTAAATTCTAAAAACTATCCATAGATTCTAAATCCCTACAGCTAAACCCTTAAACCCTACATTATAAACTAACGGCCTAAACCCTAAAACTAAAGCAATTCCGCCAATGGATATGATAATAATCCTAATAATAATATACAAAATCACATAAAATATAAAAACAATTAATTCTCTACGTTGCTCTCTCTCCCTTAGAGGCGACTGTAATTTAAGTAGGGGTAGAAATTAGGTGGGACGGGAATAGTTTTATATTTTTTATTTGGTCTTTAACATTTGCCGTTATGGTTTTGATGAATTCTGATTCGGGAATTGTTTTGTTCTCATACTCTTCTCGCGGGGATCCTCGCAATTTTCGGAGAATCTCATCCTAAAAATAAAATAAATAAAATAGTCAAAATAAATGATGAATTTAGTTCAAAATATAAAGTCTGGATACTTCGATTGGAAGCCATTAGGAGATGATGAAAATTGAAAGGGTGTTGTGTTGGGGAAGATTTAGACAAGAATTTTTAAAAATATTGTTAGGCTTTTTTATTAAGATATATATTAGGGGTATATAGATAATTAAGTGTATATTTTTAAAAAATTAATAAAATATCGGGATTCTTGCGGATATTTTTTGGGGACCCCCACAATTATTTATACGAGTATAGTTCGGTTATCACCATGATTCAGATATAGCAATCCCCGTCCCCGTCCCCGTCCTCATTTGAGCATCGATGATAAAACTTTGCCGCCCCCATCCCCTTGGGTAAAAGTTCCAATTATTTCCCATCTTCGTCGGTTAATTCCCCAAGATTTTTACATATTTTCTGCCCAATTTTCACCCCTAAATTCAAGTAAGCTTAAAGCTTACGTTGCTTTAGATGATATAACAATAATATAAAGTAAATACTCAATTAGAGAGTAAAATATGATTTTTTGTAAATGTAATTATTTCACGCACCGTGGTAAAAAATTATTTCTATAAACGCCTTAATTTTAAGGTTTAGAGATATATTTTAGAGTTTAAATTTAGAGGGTAGGTGTAACTTGTAAGGGTTTTAAAGTTTAAAGGATGTGATTAGAATTTGGGCTTAAGGTTAAATTTAGGTTTATAGGTTAAAACATAATTTATAGGGTAAAGTACATAAACGGTTACTGAACTTTGGTAAAAAAACAAAACAAAATGGTAACCAAACTTTCAAAAATTACAAAATGACAATTAAACTTTATGTTTTATAACAATATGGTAACTAGACGTTAAATCACGTTAAGCGTCTGTTATAAAATTTGGTATAATAACACATTTAGTCCTTCATATTTATACACTTAATCAATTTAGTCCTAATTTGAAATAATTCACTAAATTTAGCCCTCGTTATTTACGCATTCTTTCAATTTGATCTTTCAATTTGGGCTTAAGGTTAGAATTTAGGTTTATAGGTTAAAACATAATTCATAACATATTACCCTAAAACCTAAACCTAATTTATAAACCCTAAATTCTAACATTTAATCCTTAAATTATGAAACATCAAACCTAAACCTTAAAAATAAATTATTTGCCGCTAGTGCATGAAATATTTTTTTTAATAACTAATTTTATGAGGTGGACATATTAAAAGATGAGTTATATTTCGTTAAAAAAATTACAAAACCTTTAATATTTAAGCTATAAATTTTGAAACTTAAATATCTAGTCTTAACACCTGAAACCTTAAACTATAAACCTTAAATTCTACGCCATACACACTATACCCATAAACCATAACCTAAATCCTTAAACCCTAAAATTGAAAGACTTGTATAAACTAAAGTTTACATAAGCTTGTGTTTCAAAGTATGTTCCTTAAAAGATATGGTATTACCTCTCTTATTCTTTTTATCGAAAAAGATATGGTATTAACTTAGAGCTATATTTTGATACACAAACTGTGTAAAAAAATTATACAACCCTTCTATAAAATTTAAAACCTAAAGGAAAATACTTTAATTTTTAGGGTTTAAGGTTTTAGGTTAATGTTTAGGGGTTTAGTGTATATGGTGTAGAATTTAAGGTTTAGGATTTAGAGATTATGGTTTAGGGTGCCATGGTTTGAGATTTATGTTTTAAATCTAATAGAAGGGTTGTGTAATTTTTTTGCACAACCTGTGTATCAAAATATAACCCAATCCCAAATTCTAGCACCCTAAAACCTAAATCTTAAACCCTAAACTCAAAATTTTAACCATAAAGTTTAAATTCTACCCCATACACACTAAACCCATAAACTCTAACCTAAATCCTTACACCCTAAAATTAAAAGGCTTGTGTAAACTAAAGTTTATATAAGGTTGTGTATCAAAGTATTTTCCATAACTTAAGGGTTATATTTTGATAAGCCGCGTAAACAAAAATTGCACAACCCTTTATATTAAAGCTATAAAATCTAAAATATAAATCTTTAACCCTAACACCTTAAAACCTAAACATTAAACCCTAAACTCTAAATTTTACTCCTTACACACTAAACCCCTAGACCCCAAACCCTAACCTAAAACCTAAAACTCTAAAATTAAAAGCCTTGTGTACACAAGCTTATATATCAAAGTATTTTCCTTAAGTTAAATGGTTCACATACCTTTTTAATATTTAGATTTGGTTTTAAGATTCAATTAGGAAATTATTTTTTAATTTGGTATTTAAATTTAATCTTAAGGTTTTAATTCCATATTTGAACTTATTTTTATTATTCAACTTGATACATGAATTTGATTTTTTAGTCTAATTTAATATTTGGACTCGAGTCCCTCATTCAAGACGAAGACATATTCATAAATTCATTTCAACTTAAAAATTGTATTTACCCATTGTTAGAACGATTAAAAATTTTATGCTCATTTTTGGTATTCCTTTCTATGCCTCATGCTAAAAAATATATATTTAGGGTTTATAATTATGGTTAGGAATGGGCACGGGTCGGGTCGGGACGGGTTTTTGGCCCACCCGAATCCGACCCAAAAATATTAACCCTATACTGGAACCCGACCCGACCATATCTTTTAAAAAATCCGACCCGACCCGACCCGAAAATAAATACCTTAAACCCGACTCCGACCCGACCTATATAAAAAAAATCAAATTTTGGGACTTAATTGTAAAGAAAATAATTTTAATAGACTTAATTGTAAAAAATAATAAATTTAAGGACTAAATTGTAAATAAAAAATCAATTTTAAGGACCTAATTATAAAAAAAATATAAAATGGGTATTATTACAAATATCCCTAAAAATTACACTATTAGTCCCGGGTTGGGTCGGATTTTTTTCACCCTAAACCCGAACCCAATTTTTTTTTTTCATAAAATACCCGACCCGAACCTGATTTTTTCACAAAAATACCGACCCGATCGGGCCGGGTCGGGTCGGAATCCGTCGGGCCTGGGTGAAATGCCCATCCCTAATTATGGTCTATAATTAGGGTTCAAGGAATTAGGAATATGATGCATTATTAAAATTTAGAGTTTATGTTTAAATTTTAGAATTTAAAGTTATAATTTAGAGTTTAATTTTTTTAGTGTTAGAGTATATAAAAAAAAGTACTGAAAGAGTAAGAGGATTTTTGTCATTGTTAGAACTTTAATCCATTTCAACTTAAATGATCTATTTTCCCTATACACCTAGTAATATCGTGGAGCTGAGCCTTTTAACCATATTCAAGTTGAACACGACAAAACCCCTTAGAGGTTGGATGCTGGGTCGGATCAAATTTGATTTGTCGTGCTCTTTTATTCACACGTCGCAATTTCTAGACACATTGTGCTTGTTCATTGAAACAAATAACAAATAAGATTTTATTGAGATTTCTGGATATCGAAATCTTGATTCTAGGGTTATGAAGAAAAGGGGAAAACGAGAGTAAACGAGAGTTGAGGAAAGAGAAAAATAGAATCTTTTATTATTTTATCTGATAGTTTATAGGATTAATAATACATTATATTTATACTAGGAATTAAATAAAGAAATGTGCTGACCTGTCAACAACCAATCTAACTAACCTATTAACAGATAATAACCAACTCCTAATAGATTTTACAATGACATTAAAGAATAGGGTATACAATTGAATTTAGTTATTTTACGTATACCGATGTAATTATATGATAGTATTTTTTATATTTTTTAATCTGTTGACAACTCACACATACATTATATATAGTTATTCAAGTTTAAATCTCTTAAAATAAACGTCATCCGTTTTTCACTAAAGTCAATTTTCATAAAATGAAATTTAGTTTAACTAGTTGAGTTTTTAAGTTACAATATGTTGAACATATCTCGGTCACCTAATGACACACACTTCATTTGTTTTCGTCATTGTCACATTGGACGTGGGGTTTTAAGAAGTCAAGACTTCTATAAGTCATGTCACAAAAATAAATTTAAAAATGCTGTCTTTTTTCTAGGGGATGGGTGGTAAAAAAGAAAATATATATGTTAATATTTATTTTTAAAAACATTATTATTTGCTGCATTAACAATTCAAAATAAAAGTTACATGCACACTCTATATGTCTCAGTGAACATGTTCAATATTAATTTTTTTAATTTTAACTTATTATTATTTTAAATTTATTATTGATAAAAATATAAAAATATATATTCTAAAACCCTTCAATCAAGTAGTTTAAAAATATATTTTTATAAAATTTAATTAATTAAAATATTTAAAATAATTACGGTCAAAATTTTAAAATTTTGGCTTTCAAAAAGTTAATACTGAACAAAATTTGTTGGACAGAGAGAGTATTATTATTATTATTTTGTGGCACGATTTTCATATGTTTTATGGCATGATTCTCTATACCTTTGTGATAGTTTAATATTTGTGTAGTGATCATCATTCGACACATCCTTAATCATGGAATATTGGCGGTCTAGTATGATTAGATATTTTTTGTGGTATTTTGTCGATGTATTCAAAATTATTAGCGGAGTAATATGTAACATTGATTATGTCTGCCACCGCTCTACGCCATTACTTAAACGTCTAGTTGAAGAGATAAAGAAATTTTAATAATGATTGTTGAATTTTTATGGAAGATGAAGGTCTGTTCGAGGGAATCTTTTGTTGTTTCTTCAACACTTTGAGTTTTTATATTTTATTTTCTTTTTTGCAAGTTTTTTTGGTATGGATATAGTCTTCAAGTTTTTCTTTATGATTAATGTGTGTTTTGTTATATCTTTCAGTTTGATATTGTTGTTGAAAAATGCAATTAAAAAGTACTTTTCAAAAATACTTATGTATTATTTGGTTTTAAGGGTGTTAGGTATTACTGTTAAAACGTGCTTTCAAGTGAATAAAACGTCTAATTTTAGACATTATTTTTAAAAATATAAAAAAAAAATTAAGATACGAACCAGGATATATAAGTAATTATATCAAAAGTTTTTTTTTTGAAAAAACTAAAAACTAAAAGCTTCAACTTTTAAAAAACTATGTTTCAAATTAAACTGAAAATCATTTTTAACCTTGAAAGCTAACTATTTTAATTTGGCTTCTGACCCTTAAAAAACTTTTGAAAAACAATGCAGAATAGAACTAAATCTCTTATATTAATAAAAAGGCAACATTTTATCCTTTTCCAACTCAATAACCTTATTTTTATTATAAAAATATAGAAAAACTTAATTGCATCACATGCTATTAAAATTTTACCCTCATTTTAAATTAGTGATGAATTTTTAAATATTTTAATTTTATTTCTAAACTATACGACTTACATTCTAAAACGATCCTCAAACTTTTAAATATTTTAATTTTATCCTCAAATTATGACACTCATTTTAAATCGATCTCCACACTTTTAAACATTTTAATTTCATCATCAAATTATCATTTATATCACAACATATTATTACATTATAATACACATAAATGTTAATATTATAATTAATAATTTGTATAGGGGCTTTATTAACATAGGATGTGCTTATTATTTACCGACAATTTAGAGATAAAATTAGAATGTTTAAAAGTTAAAGAGAGCTATTTAGAACGAGAGTGATAGTTCGAGGACGTAGGATGTAATTAACTGGAAATGCAAATGGAAAATACAAAGAAGTTGTACAGTATTTGTACCCTGTTCCTCGTGTGTGTTATTATATCCGTTCATATGAGTCCTTGAACAACAGAAACCTCCAATGGCCAAAGCTGATACCGAACAGTTCTGCCAAAGGCCGCGTGGCTCAAATGTACTCACCTTTCCCCTTGAATAATGACCACCAATCACAGCAAAAAAGCATCGCCATTTGCCATCGGAGCATACAAATTTCCACAACACAAGAAACCCCTTTCCCCTTCCCTCCACCTCTCTTGTAATAGTCTTTGCAGATTCACACACCAATGTTGTCCTCCACAGAGTGGGACGAAACAATAAGCCTAAGCAAGGTCTCAGCTTCTTCTTCCCGTGTTTGCAACCAAACCCACAGACCCAAAACCATGGAAGAAGTGTGGAACGATATTAACCTTGCTTCTTTGCACGATCACTCGTCCAGGGAAGGCTTCTCGGTTAACTCCAATCCTCACATTATCCTCCAGGATTTTCTCGCCAGGCCTCTCGGCAATGACCCTCCGGCCAATCGGGACAACTGCAACAACAACAGCATGCTGTATGGTTCTCCGCTGCCACCTCCCGCAACTGTTTTGAGCCTGAATTCTGGTCCAGGCTTTGATTTCCTCGACAACATGGACCCTCTCAGGTCCAGCTCGCGTTTGCAAAGCAGCCCCATTACGACTTTGCACACTTTCAATTGCCCGTTCGAGGCTTTGGCTTCGTCTTCTAGTTTGGCCTCTTTTGGTAAGAAAAGGGTCCAGGAATCTGATAACAGTAACGGTGATCGACGGCACAAGCGGATGATAAAGAACCGAGAGTCCGCTGCTCGGTCAAGAGCTAGGAAACAGGTTTTCATTAGCTCAAACACTTAATTATTTATTTCCCACTAAATATGTTTATATATGCAGTGGTCTTTAAATTCCCTTTTTTTGCAGGCTTACACAACTGAGTTAGAGCTTGAAGTTGCCCATCTCATGGAAGAGAATGCAAAACTCAGGAAGCAGCAAGATCAGGTAAATAACTTGAAGCAAATTTGATTTTCATTAGCTGACAGACAACCCCACGACAGAACCCATTTATGCTAGTGATTATGTTTGTATTTTTTGGTGGGTTGGGCATGCAGTTACGCATAGCAGCTGCCGCTCAATTTTCCAGAAAGCGCACGCTTCAGCGAACGTCAACAGCTCCATTTTGAGCTAAATATCAATCTCTGCCTTCTTTTTTAACCAATCCCCTCTTTTTCAGCAGCCAGGGGGTTTCCTTTAAGCTAGAAAAGGAAATGAATTTGTATAGGGTTTTTTTGGGGGAGGGAAGGGTTGGTTTGAAGGGCTATTTCAAGCGATATGCGTGGGTGAACTGAAGAGCTGATTGTTACTGCTAACAAGGGCTAAGACAAGTGTATTTTGGGTAAGAAATATGAGCTGTTGGAGGAGGAAAGTTTGGGACATCTTTGTTTGTTTTTGCATTTTCCTATTATGTATGAACTTTGATGTGGTGGGTCTTCCCTTGTTTCCTCACTTGGCTTGTATCTGTTTCTTAAAAGACTATTCAACTTTTGTTCATCAAGTCCTTTTCTCATGCAAATAATCTTGTTTAAAGTTATTGATGTACTACCAACAAGTTTTTGTAAAGAACTCAAATTCGAATCTTAAACTTTTGATGTATTTGTTTTTTAAAATGGAATCCGATCTAAAAATTTAGTGGAAACCCTTTTTGGGTGAAGTACCAAGAGTCCATGATAAAAAGAAAACATGAGATGTAACCCAAGGTTAATAGTACTAGTAATGGGTTTGTGACCACTCATCAAAGTCCTATTCCTTGTCCTGTCTATACTACTTTTTATCCTCTCAGCTTTCCCAAAATAAAGAACCAATGCCTCCTTTAGATCATTCATGGGGTAAATAGATGAGGGGTATCAACCCCATTTATGCATTGTACCCAACCTTTTAATGACAAAATCTTAAGGGTATCAAATGGCAAGATATGGTACTTGAGATCGAATATAGTGCCCATTTGTAGTAGATATTTTTAGCTTAAACTACATAAACAGAAAATTCAACCATCAAATTATTTAATTGGTCTTATTTTGACTATAGGCTGTTGAAATCTAACGGAAAGGTGGCGTGACAGTTAAAGTAAAATTTATATAATTACGTATTTGGTCCATATTAGTTACCTATTATATCAATTTGATCTTAATTTTAATTTAATTAAATAAAATCAATCAACCAATCAGATAACGACACGTGTTATCACTCATTTGGATGAATTTACTTTAATTTTTAATTTAATTTATTTAATATTTAATTTAATTAAATAAAAAATTAAAAATAAAGAAATGTGGCATTAGTGGGGTTTGAACCTAGGACCTTGAAGAAAAAGCAAAGCCTTTACCACTACACAAACTAATTCTTAGTGTTATAAACTTCACCATTTTATATATATTTTAAATGAAGTAAATGCTAGAGAAAAAAAAAGTAAAAATGTTTGATAGAGGACACGAACATGGGTCACATGAGATATATAAAAACATTAATATCACTAAATTAATTCAAATAATTAAATTAAAAATGAAAACATTTTAATTATATTTAAAATAAATTAGAGTAAAATAGATATATTAAATATTAAATAAACTAAATTAAAAATTAGAGTAGATCCATCCAATCGGGTGATGACACATGATGTTATCTGATTGGTCGATTAATTTTATTTAATTAAATTAAAATTAGGATCAAATTGATATAATGGATAATTAATAGGATCAAATGAGTAATTATACAATTTTACTTTAACTGCCATGTTATATCTCCGCTATATTTTAATGGCCGGTGGTCAAAATATTACCAACTAAATAGTCCGTGGTCAAATTTTCAATTTTTATAATTCGATAGTTAAAATAAATCAAACCTAATAATTAAATGGTCATTCAGGTAGTTTAGCCATATTTTTATTGGTACATTCTTCGTCCATATGATTCAACCCATTTTTTTTTAATAAACATGTGACATTTCACTAGTTTATGACTTTGTAATACGTGTTATTTCCCTATAAAAGTGATAATTATTCGCTCAATTAAAAAACGTTGAGATAATCTGTTGTTAAAATTGAAACGTGATTTGTTATAATATATTTTTAGTCCATAAAATTAATAGTCTATTAATATAGTCTTAATTTAAAAACAACCTAATAAAATTAATTATTAGTATTTAAAAGTTTTAACATTGCATTTTTCAGAAACAACCGACTGGAATAGACTCGTTATGAGTTTAACGCCCACTGTTAGCAGAGACATACACTTCACTAATAAAATTGTTAAATATAAAGGGTTAAGGTTACTGAATTATTTTAAATTATGACCAAATTAATAGAACATATAAATTTTGAAGATTATTATTATTATTATTATACCAACTCGTTCGTTTCAAATTTAACAATAAAGTAATTTATTTGTTACGGAATTGTAATTGAGTAACTAAATTAATAATTTTAGGAAAAATGACATGTTCATTAGACAACTATTAAACCTATAATTAAATTACACACGAATTTTATCATTTCTTTCATCTCTAAGATTTAGACGTATACTATACTGATTTTAGTTATTTTTATAAAACATAATTGGACAAACTTCATTTAGTAAGTTTAATGAGCTTGTAATGAATAAACCAGTTGTTTTTACAGATTGAATCAATAGCTCAAACTATGGAAATGAGATTTAGGGCCGTTTAGGAACGAAGTTGAAATGAGCTTTTGGAGCGCTACCAAAAAAATTACGCCGAATGGCAAAAAATCACACGTTTTCAACTAACTTCTGCACCTGATTTGTCTTCCAAACCCAACCTTTAGAAACATTGAAAATTTTAGCTTTTCCCCAACCAATGTTCACGCCATTTCCCCCCTAAAATCTGGTTCTAAAATCGATTCTGACCGGAGCCTTAAGCTGTTAAGCATGCGGATATGTTGAATAGCATTCAAGTAACACCTGCATTATCAAATTGAACTTCAACGTGTTCAAAATCTCAATATCATAGATGTTGTAATCCAATAAAAATTCCAATAGGAGAACCGAAGTGTAATATCTCAGAAAACCCAACCATCCACGAGCTTTCTGAGTCTCTTATGATGCCATCCATCAAACCGCGACTTGAAGATGAAGTAACCACATCGTCAATAAAAAATTTAAGCATATCATCTTTGGCGACGCTTTTTTCTATTTCGTATAAAATCAGGGGAGGAAATAGGATTTAAAAAGCTGATCCGAACTATAAAATTGACTGAAACCGGCTTAAGTCAGAAATGTTTGTAATCCGAGGTGGTGGTGATCCGAAATCAATTCGAGTTTGAACTGGTGTTGACATGAACCTGAGTTGGACCTGAAAAATTTGGATCTGACCCGGCCTGCCTGAATTCAACCTGATAATGTGATAACCGAACCCGACCTGCATCCGACCTGATATGAACCCGAACCTGAGATTAACCTGGTAAATAACTGATATTACCCGACCTGTTATCAACCTGACCTGTTATAAACCTGATCTGTAATTGACTCAAACTGTAAATGATCTGAGGTAATAACTAATAAGTTACAATTGATGAAGTTGTGAGATTATGAATTTATTATATTATAGTGTGACAAATACATATTCACAAATTAAGGTACATGTTTAACTATGATATTAAATTAATATGTTTATTTTTTATATTTATAAATTATAGTATATACAAATATAAAAGTTTATTAAATTAATAACTTAGAGATCGATAAATTTAAAACAAGTTATTCAAAAATTAAATAAATTTATTAATTATGATCATTAAATTAATAAATTTACTTTATATATTAAATATGATCATTATATTAAATAGTTTAATTATAACCATTAAGTTAATTATATTAAATGACTCATTTATTTATTAAGAGTTTGAAAAAAACTAAAGCATTTGGAGGGAATCACTAATCAGCCCGCCCTTAAAGGAATTTGCATCCCGCCACCGGTTAAGGTATTGGAGGAGGATAAAAATCGTCTGCTCATTTTAGTGCTTCTGTTTATTCTACGCACCGAAAAATACTATAAAATTAAATTTTAAGTCTTAACCCTAAATTTTAAATCCTAAACCCTATACTTTATACCCTAAAAAATACACTATACCCTAAACTCTAACCATAAACACTAAACCTAATTTTCAACGTGGGAGCATAAGTAGAGGCACCAAAATGGGGCAGATGATTTTCATCCTTGGAGGGAATCACCCCACCCTTTTTAGCTTAGGGTATATTTACACCATAGGTCCTTATATCTTTACGTAGCATTCCATTTAAGTCCCAATTTTGCATGTCAAGTTTAATTTTCATTCAATCGAATTTTAATTTCAGTTTTCGTGTCTTAAATTTAAATCCTCACTTTTAGGATTAATTTAATTAGCTCATTTTAATAAAATTGATTGGAAATTAGTCTTCTTAATCCATTACCGGTTTTTTCATTGAATTTAGTTTTTTTAATTGTCTTTGATACTTGACGCGTGAATTTAACTTTATTTGAATTCGATTTTAATTAGCTTGCTTTTAAGTGAAAGAGGAGACGAGGGTATATTTTGGGATAAATGACTAATTGGTAATATACTAATAAGGTTTGTGCATTGCATGTGGTGAGATTTCAGATTTATTTGTGGTTAAATTCAAATAATTTAAATGAGTTAAATTTTGATTTTAGGGTTTATTATATGGTAAATTTGTTAAATTGGTTATTAGACTCTCAAATTTATCCCCTTTTAAATTGTCAAATTAGTCCATAATTTCGGGTTTATGATATATTTTTATGGTAGAATTGTCAACTCGGTCCATAATTTCAGTTTTATGCTCAAATTGTCAATTTGGTCCCTAATTTTAGTTTATGGTTTAAGGTTTAAGCCTTATTGTTAATGATTTAGGGTATATGCTGTAGTTTAGGGTTAATGGGTTATGAAATTATTTTTTATAGCCTAAAGTTTAGGCTTTAGGGTTTAGGCATTAGTGTTAGTGATTTAGGGTATATGTTGTAGTTTATGGTTATTGATTTATGAGATGAATTTTTATGGCTCAAGGTTTATAATTTATGATTTAGGGGTTAGTGTCAATGATTTAGAGTTATGGTGTAGTTTAAGGTAATAGATTTACGTGATGACTTTCTATGGCTCAAAATTTATGGTTAACGATTTAAGGGTTAGAGTTAATGGTTTAGGGTTTATGGTGTAGTTTGATGCTTAAAGTCTATAATATAATTTATATATAATATATATTATCATACACGATGATATTATTATTAATTTATTACTATACTCTATAGTATATGTCTGGCCTAGTTTATACTGATACGTGAATACAAGTACAATGTCATGTGTTACATGACTAATGATAACTTTTAGGGGTTATACATATAGCCTACAAGTTTAAGTGACTAGTTTAGGGTTTAGAAGTTTAATGTTGTAACCCCCTCGTCCCGGTCCGGACGCTTGACCGATCCGAGTGGGCTACACGGGGATAACCGAGATGAAACCCGTTAAGGCTCCACTTCGGTTACCGACCTTAGGAAACTTTTTCATACATTAACATATCTATATGCATTAATTAAACCTAAGCGGAAGCCCAACAAATAAATAGGGCCTAAGCCCAACCCTTGAAACCCTTTAGAGATGTCAAAAAGCCCAATTACATACCTGTGTTTCGAAACAGTCAAAGCCCGTTTCGAAACACTAGCTCCAGTTTAAAAAGCCAGACACCCGTTTCGAAACGCATCCACCCCGTTTTGGAAAAGGGTATCATTTTGCCTTGCCGTTTCGATACCCGTTTCGAAACAGGCAATTCCAGTAGCCAAAGTGTTTTGAAATTGGTTTCGAAACATGGGCTCACAGTAGCCAAAACGTATCGATACACGTTTCGATACGGGGCCCTGGAACCAAACCCGTTTCGAAACAGGGCTACCCGTTTCGAAACACCTGCACACTGTGAATTCTCAAAATCAACTTTAAACACCTCCAAATGATCCCAAACGTCCTAAACGACTCAAAGAAGCAAACGTAATATACCAACACACTCTAGAGGCATACACCCTATAGCAACCATGCTCAAGATACGCAAGATATAAGATAGGCATCCATTCAAAGACCATACATGGCATTGAAGGTAGCATGCTTCAACAAGGTCAACACCAAGCATTTAAAGGAGTCTAACATGCTCCTACACAACCAACATCAACATACTTCAAAAGGATCAAACAACATATACATGTCCCATTGCTTGACCATTACATCCTTTAATTAAAATACTCATACTTGATAGCTAAGATAGCACCACAAGGCACACTTGGAGGCCCCTTTTTGCACAAACAACCCACGAACTAAGGATCTGCATTGTCGAACAAAAGAGAGCGTAAGCATAAATCTTAGTGAGGGTAAGCTCTTTAAAAACAAACCTCGATAATGCAGGGTCCAAGCACGAGCACAACAAGGTAAATGCATGTCCTTACCTTCGATCCACAAGAGCCGAAATGTCAATGATGCATGAACATAAATTCACAATATGTCATGCTCAACAAGCTCAATCCACATCTTATGTAAACACATATATTAATCCAAATAGGAATCACATTTCATAACACATTGATACACATATCAACTCACATTGGCACCTAGCTATGACTCGAATACGCAGATAAACACGTTGGAACTCACATCCAACAACAACTTTACCTCACGGTGGGATTACACTCATCACCGTTCTCGCGGAGGGGATTCCACTCATCCTCACGCCCCATCGATGGGATTACACTCATCATCGATTAATATATATAAGAAGGTTTTCCGGGCAAACCCGTACTCCATCTTGATGACTACCATCATCAAGACCATGCGCACATTTGACTCACGTGTGCACACTAACATCCTAATGATCGATCATTTGTACCCAAGCATACTAGTGCCAACATTAAACAAAATCCACAACATCTCATATCACTTATGTGCTTAGCACGTACTCACCATGATCACAATCATGAACAATCCACATGCATATCACAATGCATCAATATCATGCCTCAACATATATGTATAACACATTTATACACAACCTAGTCCACATGCTTGAACCAAATACTTAAACCATTTTGAAAACATTAAACCACTCACCTTCACTTCCAAGCAACCAACACCTTCAAGCTTCCGGATTCACTTCCGATGTCTCACCGATGTCAAACCTTGATTCTAATCAAATCCAAACACAAACAAAACACCAACAATCAATTACTAGTCGTCGGAACAACCCGTATTAACATTTCCAAGCAATCTAACACCCAAATTCATGCCCAAAATAGAATTCTCGAGCAGCCCTCAAGACCCACTGAAATCTTCCATTTCAATCAACCAAACGATCATCAAACACACCTAAAATGACCCTCATATACCATACTAACATCAGCCCTCAAATTCCAACCTAAAAGAACCCCAAAAACTCCCTTAAAATCCTCCTAAAAATCCACCAAAACTCAAATCCGGGAATGTTTATAAAACCAAGTAAAAATCACATATATTGGACCCCATGTTTCATAAACAACATATCTAACATTATTAAATCAAAAGCTTTAGTAAAAACCCATAAAGCTTTAACCTTTATCATTTTCCATGAAAAACCAAATTTCCAAAACATGGATAAAAATGCAATCTAAAGGTACTTTTGAAGAGAAGAAGATGAGAGCAAGATGAAAACGTAATTACCTTTCAAAACCGAGCCAAAATGAAGAAGCAAGGAAATGGAATAGTAACTAGAGAGGGGCTCTTTCTTCTTGTCGTTAGAAATGAAAAAGGAGAAGTGGAGAAGATGACAAAGGCTCTTTTAATTAAAAGGGTTTTAAAATGAAGTCCAACTATTTACGGATTTGCCATTAATGAGATGGCAAATCTCATTATTCACAAATTCCATGGAAGATGTAAAACAATTCAATTGAGTCCAATACAAGAATGTTTGCTTTGAAATTATGAAGACCAAAATATTTTTCTTTATTATTTTAATTATAAAATCAAACTTAAAATATTATTTAAATATTCTTTTCACCCGACCTCTAAACCCGTGTGTTACAACTCTCCCCCACTTAAGGAATTTCGTCCCCGAAATTACCTGACGGAAACAGATATGGAAACTGCTCGAGCATATCCGCTTTCCTCTCCCACGTGGCCTCTTCCACACCTCTATGCCTCCACAACACCTTAACCAACTCTATGGTCTTGCCACGCAACACCTTCCTATCAGAAGCAATTATCTCAATAGGCTCTTCATTGTAAGACAAATCCGGATTCAACTCTATCTCCTCAACATGCATAACATGAGAAGGATCTGATCTATATCTCCTAAGCATCGACACATGAAAGACATCATGGATCTTCTCTAACTCAGAAGGCAATCTCAAACGGTAAGCTACAGACCCAATCCGCTCAACTATCTCATACGGACCAATGAACCTCAGACTCAACTTGCCTTTTCGGCCAAATCTCATCACCTTCTTCCACGAAGATACTTTCAGAAACACTTTCTCACCTACAGAGAACTCAATCTCTTTTCTCTTCAAATCTGCATAAGACTTCTGACGATTGGAAGCTGCTTTCAAATGGTCGCAAATCAACTTCACTTTTTCGGTAGTCCCCTTAAGCAAATCCGGCATAGGTAACAATCTCTGACCCGTCTCAGCCCAACAAATCGGAGTCCTACATCGTCTATCATACAAAGCCTCATAGGGAGCCATTTGAATACTAGCCTGATATCTGTTGTTGTAAGCAAACTCAACTAAAGGCAAATGCTTCTCCTAAGAACCTTGGAAGTCAATCATACAACAACGAAGCATATCCTCTAGAATCTGTATCACTCGCTCTGACTGTCCATCGGACTGCGGATGATAAGAAGTACTGAAATGCAAACGGCTACCTAGAGCACTATTCAAACAACCCCAGAACCTCGAAGTAAATCTCAGATCTCTGTCTAAAACAATAGACTTTGGAACTCCATGAAGTCTCACAATCTCACGGATGTACAAGTTTGCCAACTTGTCTAAAGAATCTGTAGTGTTCACTGCTAAGAAGTGAACACACTTAGTGAATCCATCCACTATCACCCAAACAAAATTCTTCTTTGAAGGAGACAACGGTAACCCCGACACAAAGTCCATGGTGATTCTCTCCCATTTCCATTCCGGAATCTTCAAAGGCTGTAGCAAACCTGAAGGAACCTGATGTTCTGCCTTCACCCTCTGACAAACCATACAACGACTCACATACTCGGCTACATCCTTCTTCAAACCAACCCAAAAATAATCGTTCTTCAAATCACGGTACATCTTGGTACTACCCGGATGCATAGAAAAAGGACTCAAATGTGCTTCACTCTGAATCAGACGCCTCAACTCAACATCTTCCGACACTACAACTTTATCTCTAAAGCACAACACATTCTCACCACTGAAACTATACTCGGTCGGTCTAACTTCGGTTATGTCCTGAACATGCTGAACTAGTAACACATCTTGACTCTGCTTCTCTCTAATCAACTGAATCAAAGAAGGCTTCACTTGCAAGTCTGTGATCAAACCACCATCATCGGATACAATCAATCTAGCAAACATAGCTCGCAACTCAACTGCAACTTTTCTACTCAAAGCATCGGCTACTACATTTGCCTTACCCGGATGGTATTCAATGGTCAAATCATAGTCTTTCAACAACTCAAGCCATCTCCCCTGTCTCAAGTTCAACTCTATCCGTGTCATCAAATACTTCAAGCTCTTATGATCGGTGTAAACTATACACTTCTCACCATACAAGTAGTGACGCCAAATCTTCAATGCAAACACAAATACGGCTAACTCTATATCATGAGTAGGATGGTTCTTCTCATGTACCTTCAATTGTCTCGAAGCATAGGCAACAACTCTTCTTTCTTGCATCAAAACACACCCTAAACCTATGTAGGAAGCATCACTATAGATCACAAATTCTTTACCTGAAACTGGTTGCACTAACACTGGTGCATTTGTCAAAGCTTCTTTCAATTTCTCAAAGGCCTTCTGTCTTGCATACGACCATTCAAACTTAACTCCTTTTTGCAACAATTTAGTCAAAGGAGCAGCTACTCTAGAGAAACCATCAACAAACCTCCTATAGTAACCGACTAATCCTAGGAAACTCCTAATATCAGTCACGGACTTAGGTTGTTTCCACTCAACAATAGCCTCAATCTTTGATGGATCAACACGGATACCTTCGGCTGAAACAACATGGCCAAGAAATACAACTTCTCGAATCCAGAACTCACATTTACTAAGATTTGCATACAACTGGTTGCTCATCAATCTCTGCAAAACAAATCTCAAGTGCTCATCATGCTCTTCTTCTGTATTCGAGTACACAAGGATATCATCTATGAAAACAACTACAAAACGGTCTAGATAGTCTCTAAAAATTCTGTTCATCATATCCATGAACGCTGCAGGTGCATTCGTGAGCCCAAACGACATCACAAGGAACTCATAGTGACCATATCTAGTCCTAAAAGCTGTCTTCAGAACATCACACTCTTTTACTTTCAATTGATAATACCCTGATCTCAAGTCTATCTTCGAGAACACTGAAGCACCTCTCAACTGATCAAACAAATCATCTATACGAGGCAACAAATACTTGTTCTTCACAGTCAACTGATTCAACTGCATGTAGTCAATACACATACGCATACTGTCATCTTTCTTCTTTACATACAACACATGAGCACCCCAAGGAGAACTACTAGGCCTAATGAAACCACGATCTAATAACTCTTGCAGCTGACTCTTCAATTCTTTCAACTCTTTCGGAGCCATACGATACGGAGCTATAGAAACTGGAGTAGACCCTGAAACAGTCTCAATCACAAACTCAACATCTCTGTCAGGAGGCAAACCTGGTAACTCTTCAGGAAACACATCCGGAAAATCACAAACTGTTCTAATATCTTTCGGTCTAGCCTCACTCATATTCAGATTCATAACATAAGCTAAGTAAGCCCCACAACCGGAATCCATCAACCTATGAGCCTCTAAAGCTGATACATCATTAGACAAGAACTTAATGTTCTCGCATACTACTACTACCTCGTAGTCATCAGAAAGTTTTAAGGAAATCCTATTCGTCTCAAAATCCACACTGGCTCGGTGCTCAACTAACCAGTCCATACCCAAAATAATATCAAAACCATAAAAAGGAAGCTCCATCATATCAACAGAAAACACATGACCCTGAATCTTTAGCGGACACCTCCTATACACACGTCTAACCACAACTGTCTCACCAAAAGAACTAGTCACATGCATACCTACATCTAAGATCTCAACATGTATATCTAACTTCTGTGCATGCTCACTCAAAATGTAGGAATGCGTAGAACCCGAATCAACCAAAGAAAGCAAAGACATAGACTGTAACTCAAAATTACCTGCTATCACATCAGTGTCGTTCTCTGAGCATAAACTCTCGCTGGTCCACCTGCCTCTGGCTGCATTGCCACAACATGAGCAAGGTTCCTCTGAGCATCTACCCTAGGTGCATCAGCCCTAGGCTGGAAGTAGCCACGACCGTGCCCACGGCCTCTCTGATAATCAGTCGCTCTCGCAGGAGCCTGAGCTATGTTCGGTGCCTGTGCCGCCTGATGCAGACACTCTCTCCTAAAGTGGTCCCTCGAACCATAGTTCCAACAAGCATGGAAGTTACCCCAACACTCACCAGAATGTTGTCTCCTACAACGTGTACACTCAGGCAAACACCCTCCACCTCTATGGCCCTGGTGGCCTCTACCATGGTGGCCACCGCCACGTCTATGGTCAAACTGCTGTCCACCGCCTCTATGCGTCTTGGCATCCCCACGATCAAAGTTGTTATGTCTCTTACCAGAACTAGATCCTCTAGAACGCTTGGTCAGCCCCAAGCTATGCTCAATGTCCTTGGCACTAGCAACCAAGACATCAAAATCTGAGTAATCTGAAGCTAAGGTGTACCTCTTAACTTCCTCATGAAGCCCATATCTGAAACGGTTACATCGGTCCTTCTCAGTAGGAACTAACTCTGGAGCATACTGACTCAAACGAACAAAACGGATCTCGTAGTCAGTCACAGTAGCCTCTCCCTGAACAAGAGCCATAAACTCTCGCTTCTTCTCATCTAGGTACCTCGGCCCCAAGCACCTCTTTCTGAAAGCAGACTCAAAGAAATCCCATCCTATCTCAGCCTCTGGAACCCCGGTAGTAATGGTGACCCACCGGGTGTAGTCATCACCCTGAAGCAAAGAGATCACACAACCTAATCTGCGAGCACCCACACAACCCATCTGAGCTAAGATGCGGACTGTCTTCTCTAACCATAACTCAGACCTCTCCGGTGTAGATCCTCTGAACTCTTCAGCCCCTAGGCTACAGAGCCTCTCCAACGGTAAACTAGCATCATCTCCCCTAGGCTGAGCTGCAGCCTGAGCTCTGGCAACTGCGGCCTGAAATGCGGCCTGAGGTCCCTCTTCTTCAGCTCCATCCTCGCCTCCAACTCCAGGCTGAGGAGGTGGTGGTGGTGGAGGTGGTGGAGGAGCTCTAACTCCAGCAGCAGACTCTACTACATGAGCCTCAACTCCAGCCACCGGCTCATTAACAGGAGCCGCAACACGTGGTTCCTGACGAACCACTCTCGGCATACCTCTCGAACTCGACATCATGCTCACAAACAACAACTACACACAACAACAAAGCACAAAAAGAAAGGCTTAGCAAGGCAAGGGCTCCAAGTGGCTCAAGTACGTTCCCTCACTTTAAAAATCATTTTTCGATGTAATAGTAACAATGGGACTCAAAACAACATGCTTCAAATAAAACAACAAGCATACTTGATAAACAAGCAAACATGCTTACATGGCAAGCAATCACCATGCATTTTAACATAGAAAACACAACTTACCTCACTTACCTGCCCAAGGTCTCGGTAACCTTAGGCTCTGATACCAACAAGTGTAACCCCCTCGTCCCGGTCTGGACGCTTGACCGATCCGAGTGGGCTACACGGGGATAACCGAGATGAAACCCGTTAAGGCTCCACTTCGGTTACCGACCCTAGGAAACTTTTTCATACATTAACATATCTAGATGCATTATTTAAACCTAAGCGGAAGCCCAACAAATAAACAGGGCCTAAGCCCAACCCTTGAAACCCTTTAGAGATGTCAAAAAGCCCAACTACAGGCCTGTGTTTCGAAACAGTCAAAGCCCGTTTCGAAACACTAGCTCCAGTTTAAAAAGTCAGACACCCGTTTCGAAACGCATCTACCCCGTTTCGGAATAGGGTCTCATTTTGCCTTGCCGTTTCGATACTCGTTTCGAAACAGGCAATTCCAGTAGCCAAAGTGTTTCGAAACTAGTTTCAAAATAGGGGCTCACAGTAGCCAAAACGTATCGATACACGTTTCGATACGGGGCCCTGGAACCACACCCGTTTCGAAACAGGGCTACCCGTTTCGAAACACCTGCACACTGTGAATTCTCAAAATCAACTTTAAACACCTCCAAATGATCCCAAACGTCCTAAACGACTCCAAGAAGCAAACGTAACATACCAACACACTCTAGATGCATACACCCTATAGCAACCATGCTCAAGATACACAAGATATAAGATATGCATCCATTCAAAGACCATACATGGCATTAAAGGTAGCATGCTTCAACAAGGTCAACACCAAGCATTTAAAGGAGTCTAACATGCTCCTAAACAACCAACATCAACATACTTCAAAAGGCTCAAACAACATATACATGTCCCATTGCTTGACCATTACATCCTGTAATTAAAATACTCATACTTGATAGCTAAGATAGCACCACAAGGCACACTTGGAGGCCCTTTCTTGCACAAGCAACCCACGAACTAAGGATCTGCATTGTTGAACAAAAGAGAGCGTAAGCATAAAGCTTAGTGAGGGTAAGCTCTTTAAAAACAAACCTAGACAATGCAGGGTCCAAGCATGAGCACAACAAGGTAAATGCATGTCCTTACCTCCGATCCACAAGAGCCGAAATGTCAATGATGCATGAACATAAATTCACAATATGTCATGCTCAACAAGCTCAATCCACATCATATGTAAACACATATATTAATCCAAATAGGAATCACATTTCATAACACATTGATACACATATCAACTCACATTGGCACCTAGCTATGACTCGAATACACGGATAAACACGTTGGAACTCACAACCAACAACAACTTTACCTCACGGTGGGATTACACTCATCACCGTTCTCGCGGAGGGGATTCCACTCATCTTCACGCCCCGTCGATGGGATTACACTCATCATCGACTAATATATATAAGAAGGTTTTCCGGGTGAACCCGTACTCCATCTTGATGACTACCATCATCAAGACCACGCGCGCATTTGACACACGTGTGCACACTAACATCATAATGATCGATCATTTATACTCAAGCATACTAGTGCCAACATTAAACAAAATCCACAACATCTCATATCACTTCCGTGCTTAGCACGTACTCACCATGATCACAATCATGAACAATCCACATGCATATCACAATGCATCAATATCATGCCTCAACATATATGTATAACACATTTATACACAACCATCATATCACAATCATCATGAGGAATAAACAACCATTAAAGAGTGCAACCAACGTCTCTAATTAAAGCTTGGGATTAGGCTGCCACTCTAATCCCAACTCTAGGTGGGTCTACCAAGCCCAACCTAGTCCACATGCTTGAACCAAATACTTAAAACCATTTTGAAAACATTAAACCACTAACCTTCACTTCCAAGCTCAACTATCAAGCAACCAACACCTTCAAGCTTCCGGATTCACTTCCGATGTCTCACCGATGTCAAACCTTGATTCTAATCAAATCCAAACACAAACAAAACACCAACAATCATTTACTAGTCGTCGGAACAACCCAGATTAACATTTCCAAGCAATCTAACACCCAAATTCATGCCCAAAACAGAATTCCCGAGCAGCCCTCAAGACCCACTGAAATCTTCCATTTCAATCAATCAAACGATCATCAAACACACCCAAAATGACCCTCATATACCATACTAACATCAGCCCTCAAATTCCAACCTAAAACAACCCCAAAAACTCCCTTAAAACCCTCCTAAAAACCCACCAAAACTCAAATCCGGGAATGTTTATAAAACCAAGTAAAAATCACATATGTTGGACTCCATGCTTCATAAACAACATATCTAACATTATTAAATCAAAAGCTTTAGTAAAAACCCATAAAGCTTTAACCTTTATCATTTTTCCATGAAAAACCAAATTTCCAAAACATGGATAAAAATGCAATCTAAAGGTACTTTTGAAGAGAAGAAGATGAGAGCAAGATGAAAACGTAATTACCTTTCAAAACCGAGCCAAAATGAAGAAGCAAGAAAATGGAATAGTAACTAGAGAGGGGCTCTCTCTTCTTGTCGTTAGAAATGAAAAAGGAGAAGTGGAGGAGATGACAAAGGCTCTTTTAATTAAAAGGGTTTTAAAATGAAGTCCAACTATTTACGGATTTGCCATTAATGAGATGGAAAATCTCATTATTCATAAATTCCATGGAAGATGTAAAACAATTCAATTGAGTCCAATACAAGAATGTTTGCTTTTGAAATTATGAAGACCAAAATATTTCTTTATTATTTTAATTATAAAATCGAACTCAAAATATTATTTAAATATTCTTTTCACCGACCCCTAAACCCGGGTGTTACAAATGTTCAATTAGTTTCATATAAATCTTTATTTAACCAAAATTAAATTTTATTTATTTTTAATTTGTGTAATTTAGTCCAATATTTTAATATGATGATATTTTTGTTCATTTTAATACCAAAAAATTTCCTTTTAATTGGAATTTACCAATGTTCATTTCTAATTTTTTTTATATTTTAGTCTAATAAAGTAAAGATTGTGTTATTTTAGTTCATAAAATGACATTTTTATCCAAAATTGACCCATATTTATTTCTATTAAATTTAATCCAAACCCGATACTTTTCATAATATAGTCCAAACCATATAAACGTCTCTATAAGAATTCTAAAACTAAAGCTCGAATTTCAATTATAACCTAAAACAATAGGCGGGCCAAAAAATCATTTCCTCAACCTAAAAAATCACGCAGGCTTTTTTCCTCCCAAGTCCACCGTTTCGTTTTAATTAAAAGTATGAAAAGTTATAATTGGTAAAAAAGGGGAAATGACAAAAGTTTGGGGAGAATTAAGCTACTTTATTTTTAGGTTAGAGGTTAATTACCCTTAGGTTCTTCCTCATTTTAAATGTTGCATTTTAATCGTAATATTCACTTTTAAGTTTTAGTTTAATTCAATTTAGTCACAATTATATGTATATATTAAATTGTAACATATTTCGGCATCGTAAAGATATTTTGGTTCATATTAATTCTTAAATTTTATTTTTATCTGAAATTTACCCATAATTACCATACTGAAGTCTATTTGTACATGGTAAGAACCAACTTGAACTTCAATCGAAACCGATATTCCCCGAACTGAATTTTATCCGTCAACAATGTGACCTGACCTGAACGTGGCCCGACCTGAAGTCTATCTGAACCTAAATTAACACGTTAATTAACTGATTTGGACCCGAACCGTTTTGGCCTGAACTCAAACATACCCGACTTGAAATTAACCCGACCCAAACCCGAGCTCAATCTGATTTGAAATCAACCCGATAATGACTCGTATCTGAGTCGACCCGGACCCGACTTAATCCGAGTCAAACCATTAAATTGACTTGACATAATTCGTATCTAATTTGACTGGATCTGGCATGAAACTTGAACGATTACTTGATTTCACGTCCCTAGGTGGAAAGTACGAGGGACTAGAGGGTCATACCCTTAAAATTCTAAGAAATTAGAATTTGACCTTTATTTCAAAAAATAATTTGCCTCCTCAATATTTTTAAAAATTCACATTAAGCTTCAGAATTTTGAATATTTTTCATTAAATCTCCTCACATAATTTTTAAAAGTTCTTATTAGATCTTTCATAAATATTAAAATTTTTAGCTAAACCCTCAAATTTTTTGAAGATTTTAGATTAAACCTTCAAATTTGTTAAAAAAATAAGTTACCCCAAGTTTTTGCCATTGTATAAAACATTGTTATTTATTACTGTAATTTTTTATTTATCAAAAATATATATAATTTTATTAAGGCGAAATCACACACGCGAATCACCACCAAGGACCACAGAGGACACACCTAGATCATAAAAGAGCATCAAAACTAGCAACCACCTAAACATAGTAGCACGAGCACAAAACCAAAGGCCTTAGGCACATCAGCCTCACTCGCATCTAATGCTGAAAGTGTGCGCAACCCCGACCAGCACACAACCTGAGTAAAACACCTGAAACCATAAAAACCTCAATCCCTCGAGGCTCACCCACGTACCCTCTAACCTCGTGAGGTAATCAAACTATATTAAAATCACCGCCCAAACACCACGACCCTGGATTATTCACAGTAATATTGGTAATCGCATCCCAAACCACCATATGTTCCTCACGATTGGATGGTGCATAAATTGCTATCATTCCACTATCCCACCCCCACTCACCCAATTTCTATTATTTTCTACGAAATTTCTTGTAATCCAAGGTGCTGAAATTTAAAATCGTGATGTTTCCAATACAACAACAATTCCACCCGACCTACCCACAGATGGTGCAAAAAAGAAAATTAAAATTATATGTATGCCATACCTTCCTAATCACATGAACCGATAAGTCTTCCAATTTAGTCTATTGTAATAGGGCCATTTTGCATTGGTGCTGCCTCAACAACTTCCACACTGATTTCCTCTTTGCCGATGAACCAAGCCATCGTAGATTCCATGACAACACCCTCATTGATCCCCTAAGCCCGTCGCTCCATTGCTTCAATTAATTTCGCAATGTCATTCACAATCACATCCTAGATTCCACGACCCTTTCCCCCGCGATTTGTGATAAGTGTTTAAAAGTTCTATATTTTCACCCTTTTACATGGTAATTATTGCTCAAACTACACTCAATTGAGCTGCATTATGGCCCTCTTTGAATTAATTACATTGTTTCTATCCTTGATCCTTACATTTGATTTATTTAATGAAAAATGTATTGTTTTGATGCATTTTGGTGCTTGTGCTAATTTACTCATTGTCAGGGCAGGGGATGCCCTGGCATGTGATGCCGCCAGGACATGTGATGCCGTGTGGGCAATAAAGAAAATGGAGGATGGTGCAGAACAAGCACTCGACAGGTCTAGACCGAGCCGAGCCAAAGATGGCAGCTTCTACTGAAGGAAGCTGATTTATGAAGATAAAGCCTTACATAGAAGATCCAGTTTTAGACCCATGCTGAGGCAACGAATTCTATGCCGTGGTAGCTCATTGCCTCAGAGACATCTAATGCCAAGGCATTGTACAACCAAACTTGCCGGCGAGCAAAATATGCAAAGTGGTAGTCGATTTGAAGAGCATAAAACGTTGAATTTTTCTACACACTTTGTGTGGCAATCGGAGTTCGGGAAGACGAAAAAAGCATGGAAGAAAGGTTAAATATGGAATTCGACCAAAGTGGATAAAGACATTAAATTAAAGAGATTCACCTCTTTAATGAAGACAAGTCCAACTCAAACTTAACTTCCTATCCAAGAAAGACTTTTCCCCAAGCCTCCTCCTATTTAAAGAAGGCCAAGCCACCAAATTAAAATTGTCGAATATAGAGAGTTTGAGAGGTTTAACATGTTCTAGTTATTTTCTTAGGCTAGGGTTATTTTGTTTAGTAGTTGTGGGAAAACAATTGTATTTTGTTTAAGTTCTTAATGCAATAAAGTTAAGGTTTGCTTATTCTTGTCTTTAATCATTCTTGCATACTTGTCGAGAGAGAGCTTGTGAGATTATCCATTTGTTCAATATCGAGAGAGTTGAACTCACGAAACGAGTAAGCACAGTTTTCATCCTACATGGTGTTAACTAACTCGGCCTAGAAATAGGTTAAGGGTTTTAGCGGCTAAGAGAAGCATGTGATTTATTGGTGTTTGTATTTGGTTTATGCCGAGAGGTATGGTCAAAGTTCAGCCATCAATAGTGTTCTGAGCTTAGAGATAAGGAGAAGCCATTCAATGACGCTTTGCCGAGCCTTAACAGCATCTGCCTAATAGCAAGAGATTGCCGCGGCAAGGACTCAACCATTACGGTTGCAGAAGATACTTAGGTTACTACCAAGGCAGTTCTGTGTTGCTTGCATTCAAAGACGAAGACAAGTCAACTGGTTTCCACACTACGGCGCAACTTAACCAGGTCTACTCTTCTCTCTTATTCGACCTATCTATATTTTATTTTTATTGTTCTTTAGTTTATTAGTTAGATAAAACTCTTTCTATCACTTATTTGTGTTTTTATTTTCTACAGTGCAGTAACTTAAGCAAGTGACCCAAAGCCCAATCCCTATGGAGACGATACTCGATATACTTATCATTATATTACTTGAGATGTGTACACTTGCACAATTGTGGGGAACTTTTACGCGAGCATCAAGTTTTTGGCGCCGTTGTCGGGAATTGACAATTGGTGTTACTTGTTTTTGTTATTGCATTTTTTTATTAATTTTACTAACTTTTCTTTTTGTTTGTTCTATAAAAAAAATCAGGTGTGCTACAAGTTAAGGGAGATCAACATGAGGGGAAATAAAAGCAAAACTATTCGAGAGTTGATGTTGGAAGAGATAAATCAACCGAGAATAGCATATATTGTGGAAAACTCTTGTGCTATGTGTGGAGAACATCATGTGTTGGAAGATTGCCCTCACCTTTTCGGTGCATATGACTACATGAAGGACCATAGATGGAACCAACAAGAAAATCCTTCATGGTATGATCAAAAAGCTCAATTTTTTTTACCATAACAATTTTGCTGCAGCAACAGACGTGACTTGGCAATGTAGTCCTCGTCAAGAGCTTTTAAATTCCACGGATACGTGCATTGCCATAATGGCTAAACTTGTGGGAATAGCGGAAGATCGATTGAAGAGACCCACATATGCCATAGATAACATGGCTTAATACAACTTCCCCCCCTGAAGTATACCCGATTTCCCAACTTGCCCCCTAAACTTCATTTTGCCCACTTTTTCCCCTTAAACAATTCGCTGTTACCCATTTTGCCCCATTCCGTTACCCTTTTTCGTTAAAAAAAATTTCGGCCAATAACATCCTGCCACGTCATCAACGGATTGACTAAGTCAATCCGTCTGGTTTTATTTAAAGGGTAAATGACATGTCAAGTCTGTCAGGTTTTTTTTTGATCAATTTAGTCACTGAAAAGTCTATTTTTACCTTAAATTGACCCCTATTTGTTTCTAATTTTTATAATTTAGTCCATTATTTGTTATTATTAATAATATTATTTTATTAAAATGTTAATATTTAATAAAAATAAATAAAAACAAATATTTTAATACTAAATTTGTATTTTTTAGATTCGAATTCCAATTAAATTCTAATTATTAATTCTAATTTCACTATATTTGAATTATAGTTTTTGAGTAAAATTCAAATTATATTCAAATCATGTTCGTATTATATTCGAATCATATTTAAATTATATTTGAATCATCTTCTAATTATATTCGAATTTTGCTATATTCGAAATATATTTTTTGAGCAAAATTCAAATTATATTAGAATTATATTTGAACCATGTCTATATTATATTCGAATCATATTAAAATTATTTTCGAAATATAATTTGAATATGATATTTCGAATGTAATTTGAATATGATTCGAATATAATATGAACATGATTCGAATATAATTCTAATACAATTACATGTTTTTTCAACTATTATATTCGAATCATATTCAAATTATATTCGAATCATGTTTAACATGTAATTATATTTGTATCATGTTCGTATTATATTCAAATCATGCTCGTATTATATTCGAATCATATTTAGAATATAATTTGAATATGATTCGAATATAATATGAACATGATACGAATATAATTACATGTTAAACATGATACGAATATAATTACATGTTAAACATGATTCGAATATAATTACCTGTCAAACATGATTCGAATATAATTACCTGTTAAACATGATTCAAATATAATAGTTCAAAAAACATGTAATTATATTATAATTATATTCGAATCATGTTCATATTATATTCGAATCATATTCAAATTACATTCGAAATATCATATTCAAATTATATTTCGAAAATAATTTTAATATGATTCGAATATAATATGAACATAATACGAATATAATTACCTGTTAAACATAATTCGAATATAATTACATGTTAAACATGATTCGAATATACTACGAACATGATTCGAATATAATAGTTGAAAAAACATGTAATCATATTAGAATTATATTCGAATCATGTTCATATTATATTCGAATCATATTCGAGTTACATTCGAAATATCATATTCACATTATATTTCGAAAATAACTTGAATATGATTCGAATATAATATAGACATGGTTCAAATATAATTCTAATATAATTTGAATTTTGCTCAAAAAATATATTCCGAATATAGCAAAATTTGAATTAATAATTCGAATATAATTAGAAGATGATTCAAATATAATTTGAATATGATTCGGATATAATACGAACATGATTCGAATATAATTTAAATTTTACTCAAAAACTATAATTCAAATATAGTGAAATTAGAATTAATAATTAGAATTTAATTGGATTTCGAATCTAAAAAATTACTAATTTAGTATTAAAATATTTATTTTTATTTATTTTTATTAAATATTAACATTTTAATAAAATAATATTATTAATAATAACAAATAATGGACTAAATTATAAAAATTAGAAACAAATAGGGGTCAATTTAAGGTAAAAATAGACTTTTCAGTGACTAAATTGAACAAAAAAAACCTGACAGACTTAACATGTCATTTACCCTTTAAATAAAACCAGACGAATTGACTAAGTCAATCCGTTGATGATGTGGCAGGATGTTATTGGCCGAATTTTTTTAACGGAAAAGGGTAACAGAACGGGGCAAAATGGGCAACGGCGAATTGTTTAAGGGGAAAAAGTGGACAAAATGAAGTTTAGGGGGCAAGTTGGAAAATCGGGTATACTTTAGAGGGAAAAAGTTGTATTAAGCCTAGATAACATTCACCAACAACCCATTCATAGGGATATTGAAGTCCCAAGGCAAGATGATGAGGAGCAATGCGAAGAGAGCTCCCCAATGTGTGGGGAACAACTAGAACCTCCAAGTAGAGAGAATGCCAATGAGAGAGACTGCCCAGCACATGATGAGCCTTTGCAACGAACTACCTTGGAAATGATTGAGGAGCCTGAACAGAACAATGCCGCAACAACACTTAGCCATGTTGAGAAAAGTATGGCGAATGCCACGCCAGCACCACATGCCACGACAACACCACATGCCATGGCAGCACCACATGCCTCAGCAACTACACATGCCTTGGCAAGACCTGATGCCTCGGCAATTCCATCAATCAAGTTTCAAATAGATGAAAAGATTGAGGATATTCGACCTTCACCACATCAACAAGATGACAATACTTTGCCAATGGAATATGAGCAGGTAATGGTTGAACCTTTTGAATTCTTAAAAAACTCACCTCTTCCATTGCAGGTATTCTTTGAGGAAACAACGTTGGTATAATTGAAGCCATCAAAATCTCTACTGATGGAGATGTTTGAGGGGGACTAAAGAAAATGGGGTTTGGATCCACAAAGCTTTTCAGAAAATTGGGTTTTTTCCCTTGACTTGCACCAAATTATGACAGAAGATTGCCACGGCAATTGGTTGCCAAAGCAATTGCCACGACAATGAAGGCTACATCCAACCATAACGAATTTCGACGAGAATGAGGTAAGTAAAAGGTTAGATATTGATATAATTTTTCCTAATAATATATTCATGCTTTCAGAAAAAGTCGCAAGGTGGAGTGTATACATGGACTACAAGGGAACACGAAAGAAAGATGCATCCACCATGGTGACACAAAAGGGAGTAGCTGCAAGCACATTGGCCCAACTCTTTTTGGGAAATATTGTCACTCGATAGAGGGTGCAGATGGACTATAAGAAGTATCATAAACGACCCTCCTCAAGCTTTCTCAGATATGCGGTAACCTTAGAAGATGCATGAAAATGCTCTTTCTAAGAATTTTTAATTTTTCGTTTTTAATTTTTGAACCTTTATTTTATTTCTGGTTATTTCAGGAGATACTTTATTTGTCTTTAGTATAATTAGTTTTCAGGTTTTCTTTGTTTTCCACATCAAGAAACAAAACCACCATGGCCAAGAACCTCAAAACCATGGCAAGCCTGAGCTCACCCAAAGGAGCAAACATATGTCCCAAAACAGACGAGATGGCACATGCCTCAGCAATACCCGATGCCTCGACAACCCATGAAGTGCATGCCTTGACAAGGCCAGCTGCCCCGACAATGCCTACTGCTCATGCCCAGGCAACAACGCATACCCGCATATCTGATGCATAGGTTACAAGCCTACTCCCCCAACACGCACCTAACCACCGAGAGCCACCAAACGAGTCAGGCATATGTCAACGAGGAAACTGATCATCCAAAGTGATGACTCGTCCGAGTCTCAACCACTCTAGTTTTCTTCTTCTTTTTTTCCTTTATTTTTTGCCCTTAATTTTTGTGCATATATTTCCTATTTTATATATTGTGATTAACGCATTGAGGGCAATACTTATCTTGAGTTTGGAGGTGTAGGTTTCACTGCCAAGGCACATCCATGCCAAGGCAGAGCCATGCCGCGGCATTATAATATAAAAATGCAGTTTTGTTTAATAATTGTCAATTTTTTTTGCATTGCCTTAACCGAATGATCTCTATGCCTTGACAATACTCTTTATCAATTGCCTTAGTTTAATTTTAAAGAAATCTTCTTTCTTGACAATATCTCTCTCTCTTCTTACCATTGTTTTGAACTGTTTAGAGCCTTTAATTCTAGGATGCTTAAGGAATATAACTTAGGAAATTGCTATTAGAACTTTTGAGACTTGTATGACTTGTATGATTTAAGGAGTTCTAGTACACTTAGGGCATATACTTGCTTAGAAAGAAAATTTTGGGTAAAAAGTTAGAGGTGCCCGAAACTGGATCTAGCTTAAAGAAGCCCTAGAGGTGTCCGAAACTGGCTCTAGGCTAATCATTAGAGGTGCCCGAAACTGGCTCTAGTAGGTTAGGATGCTTATAAAAGAAGAAAAAGAAAAGGAAAAAGAAAGAAAAAAAGAAAAGAGAATACCCAAGTTAAGTAGTTTAATGCTTAAATGTTTATCTATAACCCATATAATAATCATGTCATAACTTACTCATTATTTCTTATAGCTTAATCCCAGTGAATTCCTAAGGCATCCAAAACATTAAGGGCCAAGAATAGTCATGACCATGGTTTGGAGAGAAGAAGGAAAAGTAAGACCAAAGAGAAGGTTTATGAAAATTAAGGTTTGGAAATTGATGGTTTGCATTGCTTGAGGACAAGCAATAGTTCGTGTAACACCCCAAATTTGGGCCTAGATGTTTAGAGTCTGAATCGGATCGGTATGGAAAACGGTTCGAATCTAAAAGGGAGTTTTAGGGAACACCTAGTTCGGGATACTTTAAAAATATAGAAAAATATATAAAATCCTCATTTAATATATAAAGGAGAATGGTGGAATCAATTTTACAAAATAAGGTTTGGAAATACTACATTTTGGTGTAGTGATCAAATCGCAGTTTTTGCAAAGTTAAACAGTGATTGTTTTGTAAAGGATTGAAACTTTAAATCTTTAAGGAGCTAATTTTACCAAAATGTTTTCATCAGATTTTTCCTTAATTTGGGTGATTTAATTAATGTTTTAATTAAAGAAAATGAAGGTGATTAAATTAGAAAACCACCTTTGACTTTTCAAAACTACTTTTCACAAATTTTCCCTCATTTTATTCTCTCTCAAATTCCTTTCAACCAAACACTTTCTCTCCAACAAATTTACTTTGATTTTCACTTCATTTGATGAGATTTCAATCTCTCTTTAATTCTTAATCAATTCCTCATCAAATCCACTTGATTTCTACATTGAATTTTCAAGAAAACTTGCCCAAATCAAGGAGAAATCATCCATTAGAGGTAAGCTTCGTCCTTCTCCTCTAATGATCAGTTCTTTACTGAAATTCCCAAGTTATCAATTCTTTATTAATGATTTATAAGTGGTTTTAATGTTAGAAACAAGAAATTGTCTTAAAACTCAAGATTTTGGAAGAGATCTTGAGGATTTTCGTGGTGAATGATTGGGATCTGTTTTGAGATGGGTTTCTAATGTATTTTGGATGTTAATTGATGTTACAAATGAGGTTTTATCAATCAAATCCCGAATATGCTTGATTTCCTAAGTTTTGCTTGTTAGAATAATGGTTTTTGGGGTGGTTTTGTTGCTCTGCTGTTGCTGAAGGTACGAGGGCATGTTTATGTTGCCTTTTGATGTTATTTGATGTTTAGAAAGGATTAGAAGTGATAGATCTTGGCTGAGATTTGTTTTGGGAGAGTTTGGAGATGATTTCAGTTGTTTTTGTTAGCCGAAATGAGGTTCTTGAGTAGAGCAGCGAGTTGGGTTGTATGGCTGGTGATTTTAATGCACGATGGTGCATTAATCCTCTACTCTTATGTGTTAAAAACATGGGGAGAGTGATTCGGAAGCGATTGAGGTAGCGTTGGAGGTTTCAGACACTTGTGAGGATTGTCGGCTAGCATAGTGTGGTGTATCTGTGAGTGAGATCGTGTTTTCTAGCTTTGGAATGATTTTGAAAAGAGGTTTGAGAAATTAAATTTAGGCTTGAAACGCCGATTTAAGTTCGGAAGTAAGTGTAGTGGAATTCTCTCTCAATTGTGCTATTATTGTTTTGAAAACTACCAAAATGGATTTTGATGTGATTGATTTAACCATGTGGTTTAATTTGTTGTTTGAGCATGGTTTTGAAACATGTGAGTTGATTGTCAAACTTGATTTGAAGAAAGATGCATGAAATTAGTATTCCTTGAGAGTATGTGTTGTTAATTTGTGTCTTAAGGCAATGTTCGGCATTTTAGCTTTGAGGGTGTTGCATGCTTTAAGAACAATGAGTGTGTTGATAATTTTAACATGATATATTG
The DNA here is from genome assembly GCA_958450335.1 of Hibiscus tridactylites. Taxonomy (NCBI): domain Eukaryota; kingdom Viridiplantae; phylum Streptophyta; class Magnoliopsida; order Malvales; family Malvaceae; genus Hibiscus; species Hibiscus tridactylites. Next base: position 67,975,563 of record OY288285.1, on the reverse strand, counting down.
GCATAGATGATTTAAAGATTACCAGATATATTGATCGATCAATAGGATGTAGAGTGCACTATAAACTAAAATTCGTACGTGCTCTTGGGATTCGTCCCAAAGAGAGAGACCAATGATGAATATTCCATTGGAGTAGGACTTGGTGAAATATCCAAGCTTTTTGGCAACAAGAGTTATTGCCATGAGACCGATGATGGGCATTCCATGAGAGTAGGACTTGGTGAAACATCCAAGCTTTTTGGCAACAAGAGTTATTGCCATGAGACCGATGAGGGGCATACCATCGGGGTAGGACTTGATGAAATACTCAAGCTTTTGGCGAAAGTAGAACCACCATGAGAGTACGATGTGGTAGAAGCCACCGAAAAATTATGTTCTAGACGGGTGAGTACGGTGATAGTAGATGCCACCGGAAGTGTCTAGTGAGTTGTCCGTATATCCGTGTACAATAGAGTTTGTAAATGCCAATATATGAGAATGTGTGTCACATGTACCAATGCTTGAAATGTTTTATGCCATGAGATTTGCATATGAGATAATGAGATTATGAAATGCTTTTGTGTAAACAAGCATGTGTGGCTTTGCCATGAGTTTTGCATAGGTTGTATGCATGATATAGCTAGATGGTACACATGGTTTCAAATGGAGATTTGCTTATGCAAAGGAGTATTGAGTTTATGAATTGCTTTTGAGTAACAAGCATGTGTGGCTTTGCCACGGGCTTTGCATCGGTAGAATGCATAAGATAAATATTTGATACATGAGATTTCAAATGGTGTTTTGCTTTGAAATGGTTTTCATGTATGAGAAAGGAAGAGTGTGGAGTGGAAATGGTTCCAAGGAAATTGGTTTAAACTTAGCACGAAGCACTATTGCATGAAATGGTTTAAGTGGAAGTTATTGCAAGAATGTTGTTTGGGGTTGAGTTGCTTAATGCATTTGAGTTTAATGTTGATCTTATGTTGAGTAATGCATAATTTTAAGGTGTTGATTTTTTAAATGAGGTTTTCAAACAATACTTGGTTTATAGAGGTGTGATTGCTTTTAAAAAGGTTTTATGGTTTGCTACATTGATGGTGTTTTGGTTTTGAGCATTCCTCACTAAGCATTATGTGCTTACGCTCCTTTTTGTCCATCAACGCAGATAAATAAATTTGGGACAACAAGAAGCAAGGGATTCAAGAAGAGCTCCACTTGAGAAGTATTTTTTGGTTTATAGCTATAGATAATAAAGGCAATGGGGGGAAAATCTTTGACGTTATTGTGTAATGAGATTGTTTATTTTGAGCAAGTTTGCTTTATGGTTTGATACTTGTTGATGATCGTTTTGCGATATTTGGATCTTCTTCTTCATAGTTGGATATAGCTATGCTCTTTGGTTAAAAGTAAGAACTTGTGTTGAATGAGATAAATGAGTAGGTGTGCTTTATGCTTGTAATGTATCTAGCTTTTGATGCAATATGATGGTCTTAATGCTTGGCATGTTGTTGATATGTTGTGGAATGTTTTAAAGTATGTTTGATGGTGTTTTGAAGTGAAAAACCAGATGTTTCTGGTGTTTCTGGGCAGGGTGTATCGAAACACCCTTAGCTGTTTCGAAACGGGTGCTTGAAATGGCCTAGGCGTTTCGGAATGGCTAGAAGTGTTTTGAAACACTTTGGCTACTGGTAGTGTCTGTTCTGATGCCGGTCTCGGAACATACCCGCGTACCGAAACGGTCAACACCGTTTCGATACGGGTGTTTCGGTACGGGTGTCAGTGTTTCGAAACGGTGGACCGTTGGGCTGTATTTTGAATCGTTCAAGTTTGCAAGTCTTGCTTTTTAGTCCTGAACGTTGTGATTGCAATTGCTTGATCTTGAGATGTCTTTTTAAGCTGAAATTTGGCAGAGAAGCATGTAAAAAGATTAATTTCATAATGGTAATCCTAAAGTCTATGAAGTCCCTCTAATTTACAAAAATTACATTTGGTCCCTAAAAGTGTATTTCTTACAATTAAGTCCTTAAACGTTTTCCGATCGCTATGTTTTTCTGTTCCAAGGTTCTTGAGTATTCACCTAGGCTTAATATGTATCTAGACAAGATTAAAAATGAAAAAAAGGGTCGTTAATCAAGGTTGACTTTTGGGTTGACTTTAGTTTTCTTCGTGTGATCTTTGTAGTTCGGGTCTAACGCCTAGACCGGGCTAAGGGGGTTACATTTTGAGTTTGGGGGTGTGATAAGTGTCTAAAAGTTCTATATTTTCACCCTTTTACATGGAAATTATTGCTCAAACTACACCCAATTGAGCTGCATTATGGCCTTCTATGCATTAATTACATTGTTTCTATCCTTGATCCTTGCATTTGATTTATTTAATGAAAAATGTACTGTTTTGATGCATTTTGGTGCTTGTGCATATTTACTCACTGGCAGAGCAGGGGATGCATGGCATGTGATTTTGCGTGGGCATTGAAGAAAAGGGAGGATGGTGCGGAACAAGCTCTCGACAGGTCTAGACCGAGCTGAGCCAAAGACGACAACTTCTACTGAAGGAAGTTGATTTATGAAGATAAAGCCTTACGAAGCAGATCTAGTTTCAGACCCATGCCGAGGCAGCATAATTCTATGTTGCGGTAGCTTATTGCCTCAGAAGCATCTAATGCCAAGGCTTTGTACAACCAAACTTGTCGGTGGGTAAAATATGTAAAGTGGTAGTCGATTTGAAGAGCATAAAATGCTGATTTTTTCTACACACTTTGCGTGGTAATCGGAGTTCGGGAAGACGACAAAAGCATGGACGGAAGGTTAAAGATGGAATTCGGCCAAAGTGGATAAAGGCATTAAATTAAAGAGATTCACCTCTTTAATGAAGACAAGTCTAACTCAAACTTATCTTCCTATCCAAGAAAGACTTTTCCCCAAGCCTTCTCCTATTTAAAGAAGGCCAAGCCACCAAATTAAAATTGTCGAATATAGAGAGTTTGAGAGGTTTAACATGTTCTAGTTCTTTTCTTAGGCTAGGGTTATTTTGTTTAGTAGTTGTGGGAAAACAATTGTATTTTGTTTAAGTTTTTAATGCAATAAAGTTAAGGTTTGCTTATTCTTGGCTTTAATCATTCTTGCATACTTGTCGAGAGAAAGTTTGTGAGATTATCCATTTGTTCAATATCGAGAGAGTTGAACTCACAAAATGAGTAAGCACGTTTTTCATCCCACATGGTGTTAACTAACTCGGCCTAGAGATAGGTTACGAGTTTCAGCGGCTAAGAGAAGCGTGTGATTGGTTGGTGTTTGTCTATGGTTTAGACCGAGAGGTATGGTCAAAGTTCAGCCATCAACAATATTCCGAGCTTAGAGATAAGGATGAGCCATTCAAGGACGCTTTGCCGAGCCTTAACATCATCTGCCCAAAAGCAAGAGATTGTCGTGGCAGGGACTCAACCATTGCGGCCGCGACAGAGACTTAGGTTACTGCCAAGGCAGTTCTGTGTTGCTTGCATTCAAAGACGAAGACAAGTCAACTGATTTCCACACTACAACGCAACTTAACCCGACCTACTCTTCTCTCTTATTCGACCTATCTATCTTTTATTTTTATTGTTGTTTAGTTGATTAGTTAGATAAAACTCTTCCTATCACTTATTTGTGTTTCTATTTTCTACAGTGCAGTAACTTAAGCAAGTGTCCCAAAGCCCAATCCCTGTGGAGACGATACTCGATATACTTATCATTATATTACTTGAGACGTGTACACTTGCACAATTTTAGGGCACTTATACGCGAGCATCAACTTGCTACGTCCCCTCGATCTCCTGGTGATACAACATTTAACAATACCTATGCTACCTGACCGCTTATCCTATTAGACTCTTTAGAGTTCACAAGTTCTACCTCTAATTCCATAGGCTCGATGACATACGACCCAATTCTTAGCTTATCACACGCTGTCGTGATTAAAAGCTGGCCCATAGGACAGTCGATTAGATTCTCATCGAAAAGAACCAATGTACCATATTGAATTTCCTCAACACGGCTTACCATTCCTACCTTCTCATCCGACATCCAATCACCTGATTCCAATGGGACCTCTCGCACACATTCATCCACTCGTCGCTCCGCTTCCAATCTCTGAAAATCACCTTCACCATGTCCCAATTTAACCAAACGTGCCTCCATATAATTGGCCAAACCACCTTTCACCTTAATATTCAGTTTCATGTTACTTTCGTTGACATGATGGTCCCTGTTCCCCCCGCTCAACTCATCCTTTATAACAAAGTCTTCCTTTTCCTCTCGGTCCTCCCCTTTTTCCGAGTCGGTACTGTCATCTCGTTAGCATTGATCACACTTCTCCCGTCCCACTTTCATTTCATAACTCTAATACGAAACACTAATCCTCTTATATCCAAGTCCATAAATTCATCTATCTGTTGCATAATCTGTCTCTATCAACATTTGACCCCGATGAAATGATATGGATTCCAAAGTTCCTTCCTCTAAACAAACCAATGTGCCCCAGATTGCTGCTATATTTTCAAAAGTATCTCTAGACCATGCATGCAATCGTAAACCAGAAACCGATGGCAATACCCATCGATTGCCCTTTCCTGAGTGATGCCTCCCTTAATTCCAAATTAGGAAACATCAATAACACCTTGGCACTGGAAATGCGCATGATCGAACATCCTGTGATTCCTGCCACATTCTCTTTCTGTGCCAATGCAATTGTACCCATTGGTTGTCGACACCACCCCAACACACAGTTCTTCGGAATCGCGATCTTCTCCTCATCTATCACACCTTGAACCTTTCTATTCATCTCTATCGAATTAATCCTAATCCCTGTCGACATTTTAGATTCGACCTTATCTTCCAAACTCACTCTTTGTTTAGATGTTCGTCTCCACACCTCTCGTCTCCCTACTCTCCTTGCAAACGACACTCGTACCGTCGATTCATAAAGTGTAAATCCATCCAGACGATGATAACTCACAGAGATGTTTCATTGTATTACTTATTTTTAGGATTATGTAAGATTATCAATAGTAAGCACTATTTTAAATAATTTTATCGATTTAGGATTAGTCTAGAACGAGCGACACACACTATTAAACACCGCTATTTATTATTGTATTATATTGCATATAAGTGATAACATACATTTAATAATTGCATATACATAACTTTTTGACAAACACAATTTTTGGTGAGCAAACTATAAATTTTCAATCCGATAAGAAGAAAAAAGACTTATTGAAAAGTAAACTGGCCAAAATTTTTGAAAATTTATAATTTGATTACCAAAGTTTACGTTTGACAAACCTAATAATCTTCATTATTAATGGTGTCAACATGACTTTTTATATATTGATTTAATTGTCAATACTTTATAAATTTATTATATTATATTATCATGTTTTAACTAAATTATGGTGCTATTTTTATTTATATTAAAATATGTTGAATAATACTTAAATAAACATTTAACATTTTATAAAATAAATAAATAAACATCTAATATTTTATTTTATAAAATTAAGATTATATTTTAACGTTATCTTTACTTTTATTATACCTTTTTTTTTGAAATTTTAATGAACCAATCCAACTATCAAAACTATTAAAGTTCATTAAGTAAGGTACTTAATATGCATTTTTCACCCACTTAAACTTAAGTACTTATTAAGGATATGCCTGTCATAAAAAAAATCTAACTGAAATATAAACATTTTGTACTTCAAAACAAAATCTTAACCATTTTACAAAACAATTTATCAATAATTTACTATAAATTTCATTCATGGTGCATTATCATTAACCATTATTAAAATTTATAATTACAAAATTCAATATCAATACTTGCTATTATATTTTATATTTATTGCTAATTGTAGAAAATCCGAATTAATAATTTTATTTTAAAAAATTTGAAATCATAAAACATGGAATTTAATGGTCTAATGTTTGTGTGTTAATTTGTAAAATCAATATAATTTTAAATCTAATATAATATTATAATAATGATTACATTTATTTAGCTCAATGCAATCTTTTAAATTATTTATTAATATATTAATAATGTAATATTTTTTATTGATATAAATCTTATGACTTATAAATCACCTTACATGTTAATCGTGAATGAATATTTAAGTTGAATACTTCAAAGTAAAATTAAATATCGTCCTACAAAAAAAAATTATAGTGTGTAAATATGAAAGTTATTTAATTTTATTATTAATAGTTTGTGTAACTTTTATAATTATAATTATGAAATGTACTATGGTGTTATCAATTATTTAACAATTTTAAAATTATTAATAGTTTGTGTAATCACGTGTGGTTTAAAGATTTATGGGTCATGTTTAATTTATTAAAATGATACCCTCAATTTTAAAAATAAATAAATATTTGTTGACATGTTGAGTGTGTAGTAGGCTGACTTTTGAATAAAGAATGAGTATAACATGACTCAAAATCTATAAAATGCAGCAACATTTTGTTTTACTCATATTATTTTTCATCCGTCTATAGCTAATCTTTTGTTTTTTCTTTGTAAGTATTTGACTTAACTCATTTTTTGGACCCTCATTTTTCAGGGAGCTCTGTGCAGTAGCTCATATTGCACATGTCCAAAGCCACCATTGTGTGTAACTATGCCAATATTTTCGACTGCATATAGCTCGATTGCCATGTTGCTAGTATAATATACCTGAGGATGTGGAGTCGAACATGTTTAAGCACTCAATATCTTTCAATTTATAGATGATAAGAAATATGAGTAGTATAAACATTGTATCTTTAAAATATTATGTCAAAGTTATTATATGATATATACTTCAAACTATGTAGAGACATAACCTCGGAGGGTGTTGGAATATGATTATTTTTAGACAAGTGATTGTTGTTTCAATGTTTAGTCCCTTTTAAGTCCAAAAAAGGGGGAGGGAGGCATAGATAGGGGAGCTTTCCTTTTCCTTGCATGCTAAAGTTATTACAAATTTGATTCACTTTAGGTGGTCTAGGAACTACCAAATAGCAAATAGGGTGATGTGAACATGGGTTTGGTGAATGATTCGTGTTGTATCTAAATATACTAGAGTTCTTGTCCTCGGGATAAAATTTATTTTTTATATCAAATAATTATTATTTTAATCTTTCATCCAAATAAATATAGAATTGTATTTGAATAATATAAAACATTTCGAGATGAATAAAAGCACGACACAATTTTTTTTAAAGAAGACACAACAAAAAATATAAAATGAATATAAAACGAATATTTGATTTGTATGACCAATTTAACAAATGTAGTCCAATCCCAACAAAACAAATAATCAAACATATCAAGTGATTCTATGTGCCAACTCGTTTGAATATATCATGTTAAAAAATCATATATGATTTTTTTTGGTGATAAGAATCGTATATGAATGTTAAGATTTGTTTTTGTCATATATGATTGTTAAGATGAAAAGAAATCCTTTTAAGTGTATCTTACAAAATTAAATTAAAATAACCATTCAAGTAATTTTATATTTTTAAACTTTTTTCTAATTGGATATGTTCCTATGGATCCTAAATCGACAAGTGAAATTAACATTTGAGCAAAATCTTTCGAATAACCATCTATAATTATGCATTAAATTCAAAAATAAAATAAAAACAAGTGGATAACACTTTCTTTTTCAAAAATTATTTATAATATACAATATTTAAACAAATATTTTTTTGAACAAATATCACTCACATTCAAGAACAAAGAAACATGAGTACAACAGAAAAAAAAAATAGAGAAATACAGGGAAGGAGGAGGAGAAAACAACATAGAAAGAAATTCGAAAGGATTCAAGAGAAAAAAAAACCAAAAGAAAACACAAACAAAGTACACAAAATTCCAAAACAGAGAAGAAGCAACATAACAATATTGGATTTACAAGGAAAGGAGATGAAAAACCCTAGAAAATATATTAAGAGAGCTATCTCATAGCAATTGTTGGTGACTAACAGACTCAACATTCTCTCTGCTCTCCACATCAGTATCAACTTTCTTTCTTTGTCAATTATATTGTACTGCAAACACTCATCTTGCTGCGAAAGACTTGAAAATAATATTTTGACAGTGGTTTGGTTAGTCCATCGGCAACTTGTTCTTCAGCCAGAACATAATTCACATGTAGCACCTCCTGTGAGATTTTTTTCCCCGAACAAAATGGAGATCTAACTCCACATGTTTGGACTTGGCATGGAAAACATGATAGGCCGAAAGTGCAATTGCACTTGTGTTGTCATTCCAAACTACTGGAGTCACGGTAAATCGAATTTTCATGTCTTTGAGCAATGCAGCAACCTACATAACATCTGCAACTGTGTCCACTATGCTCCTATACTCAGCTTCCGTTGTCGATCTAGACACGAACTTTTGCTTTTTCGAGCACCAAGTGACACGACAGTTATCAATATATACACAAAAAATCGTGGTGGAGCGTCGATCATCTAGATTACTACCTCAATCTACAACAACGAATGCAACAATGTTTGTTGTCCTTTCCACCGAAGCAGTGAATTTTATCCCATAATCTACCGTACCCACAAGGTAACACATGATCTGTTTAACAGCTGAGAGGTGTCCTTCTCAAGGCTTGTGCATAAATTGTGCAACCTTATTCACACTATATTCTATGTCAGGGCGTGTATGACAAATATACAAAAGAGCTTCGAAAATGCTACGATATTCATAAGGATCGGCTAAAGGACTTACATCACCTTGAGTTAAATTTGACGAGGACACCATGGGGGTGGGAGTCGACTTAGCTTGTATCATCTTTGTCTTTTGCAACAGCTCTATGACATACTTCCGTTGAGACAAATGAATTGTGTGTTCACTTCGCTGAACTTCAATACCAAGGAATTATCGGAGTTCACCAAGATCTTTCAATGCGAATTTGGTACTCAAGCTGATAATCACACTTTCAACATCAGCTTTGACAGGGCCGGTGAAAATTATATCGTCAACATACACTAACAAGTACGTAACGATATCCTGACTGTCACAAATAAAGAATGAAGCATCAGCCCATGATTCATGAAAGCCAATTTCCACAAGATGCGCACGTAGTTTTGCATACCAGTTCCGAGGAGCCTGTCAAAGGCCATATAACGCCTTCTGAAGACGACACACAAGAGGAGTTCCATAAGCCATCATTTGTTCGAAACCCGAAGGATGTTTCATAAACATTTTTTCACCGAGTTCCCCATTTAAAAATGCATTATTTATGTCAATTTAACGTAACGACCATTTGTTTGTAACAGCCTGGGACAGAACCACATTTAACGTTGAAAACCTCACCACATGACTGAACGTGTCCTTGAAATCTTGCTCTGGTATTTGTGAAAATCCTTTTGCGACCAATCATGCTTTATACCGGGCGACCGAGCAATCTAGATTTTTCTTGACTTGAAATAGCCACTTATAACCCAATGGTTTTCGACCTTCGAGTAGAGGAACTAGCTTCCACGTTTCATTGTTCATAAGGGCATTGTACTCTGCCATCACTGCATCCTTCCATGCCAGGGATAAAAAAGCATGGGTTATAGTGTCTGGAACTACATCTTCTGAAGTTTTAGTGGTTGTAAAAATTTTCGGCTTAAAAATTCCATGTTTGCTTCTTGTGACCATAGCGTGACTATTTCCAGGTGCACGAGTTTCTTCACATAACTCGTGCCTATTAGCTAGTAACTCCCCACAATATTGCATACAAAAAGTTTTACTATTGGGTTCATTCAACTCATGAGAGCCATCACCTTGTACCTACATATTCCTTCCAAGAGCTGGAGATCTCGGTAGCGATGTGGAAGTGTCGGCATGTTCATAAGACACGAGAGAATGCTCAAGCGTGGGCAAAATTCTAGGCGAGGTAATTGGTTCCCTGGTCGCCATTGGTGCTGGCACATTGTAGAGCGTTGCGGTGTTCTCTATTTATGAGCGCAAGTGCACACTCTTGTCAAGTTATAGTATAAAAGATATCGTCTACCACAGGGATTGGAGCAGCTCCTATGAATGGTTTCCTGCACAAAGATTTAATAAAGGTGCCATTAAATCTCAAGATGTGGAAATATAAAAACACAAATAAAGATAAAGATAGTGATGAGAGGAATGATAGGGAGAGATTGAGCGATAAGCTGGGTAAGAAAAGTACAACTTAGTAGCTTGTGAACTGCATTGCAAAGTCTTGAGTATGTTTCGCGCTGCCATGAATTGCTGCCTCGACGGGTAAGGTGGGCGGCAAACTACGACCTTGTCACACGATCGCAGCAGGTCACTGCCATGGCAGGGGTGTGTACTACCTCGGCAGGTGGAACGGAAAGAAGTCCTGGCGGCAAGTCTGGCACACATTCCAAGTTCGGCAGGATAGTCGACAGTGATCCTTCCTATTCTTAGGTTAGGATGCTTGAGATTGCTTAACTTGAGGACTAGTGTGGAACCAAATTAGACAACTCGGTTGGTAATCCCTTTTAGCCGCTGAAACTTGTGGACTAGTGTGGAACTAAGTTAGTCACGCCTTTGTGAGTTGTGATCGTACTTAACCCTTTCGTGAGCCTTGCACTTTTGTGCCCGACAAATGGATTTTCTCTTCAACTGACTGGTGTAGACTAATTGAACGAACAAGAAGCATAGATTAAGCAAACTCAGAACTTTATTGAAAACAACTCAAAACTATACAATCGTTCTCACAAATTATTTTACATACACGCGCCTAAACCCTAGGAGAGTTGGGCTGTGACCTCCAACACTCCAACTTATCTAGCTATCCCCCCATCTACACTCTCATCGGCAGATGTCGTTGATCTCTCACGACATGCCCCTATACCCTTACATACATTGGGTATATATAAGGCTCATGACCTAAGTTGAGTCCTCCTTGAAGTGGGAGTTCTAAAAGTAAATTGCATTAAATACAGACTACTTTATGCTTTAAATACAGACTCTTTGGACTTTGCCTTCTTCCGCAAGTAAGGATAAGTGTTCCCACTTATCAATCTTGAATTAACTCTATCGGCCGCTACAGGCTTCAGGAAGATGCAAGACTGGGCTCATTGGGCTTAGGAAATTGTCCTCTTGAAATCGCAACCCATCTTGGCCAAGTCGGTGTATCTCCTGCCCAGGAGGCTCTTGGCGGCAATGCTGCTTCGGTAGCGTCCTTGGTGGCATCTTGGGCTGCTTCAGTACAACTCCTCTGGTTCCAGCTTTCTTGCTTTGTCCTCTCCTCTCCTCTACTTTCCTAGCTATAGCACCTGAAAACATGAACTAAACTAAACAGTAACTTTTCTTCACCAATCATAAGATATTCGATAAAAGCATGGTAAAAGAGAAGATGTTGTTATAATGCATGCAATGCACCTAAATATGTCTAAATGAGCTCGAGAATAGCAATAATAAGGGCAGGAATGTGTACAAAATTTAGAACTCATGGACACTCTACACACCCCCAAACTCGAACTATTACTTGTCCTCAAGCAATGCAACCTAACTAGTAAATCTGCCCTTAGCACAAAATTAATAGAATGTTAGCTTTTAACTTGATTTCTTGCCTCAAGACCGTGACACCTACATAATGTTAGTGACAGGGAATGACATGAAATAACTCAGATTAAATTTTCTTAATGTCTGTTCAGTGTGTGCTGGTCTGTGTTCATGCTAAACATGCTGAAATTACCAAGTTAACATTGTATGCCTAAAATAATTAAATCTCTCAAAGGGATACAAGTCGTTGCCTTGGTAGCACAGTTGGGCACTTTTGTTTTCTCTTTCTGATCATGGCTTTCAGGGCTTCAGCTCATCACAACTATTTTCTGGGTTTGAAGCTAAGGTAGGCGCACTCTACGAAACTATGAACCCTTTGAATAGAGTCATCCCATGAAGACTTTCATTCACTCTTGCTAATTTGTCTGTCACTTGGTTTAGTTTCATGGACTTTGATAGCAGCAGAGTGTCCTTGCTCATGATCCTTCCCAGAGCCTGTTTCGGGCACCTCTAGGGTTTTTATTCATCCTTCCTAGAGCCTATTTCGGGCACCTCTAGGTTTTTCATCATTTTTGTTGTGCTGCCCTATGCTGCCATGGCGGCAAACCTGTACTCAATCAAGAAACTTTTATTAAGCAAGACATGCAATGTTAAACTTAGAACTTAAACAAAAATTTAGCATTTAACAGACAAGTGTAAAGGTAATTGGCACTTAGAAAAATTTCCAAGTATTTTTTCATGCTTCTTCCTAAGGTTAGATTAAATTTTTTAGAATGGTGCGAAAATAAGTAGTCGGATAAGCTATCATAGGCACAAGTTTTGAAATAAAGATTCTATTTTATTAAGTACTAGGGGCATAATTTATATATGCATCTAAATGCTATGAACCTAAAACAAAGAGGACTAATTCCCCCCAAACTCAAGGTTGGCATTGTCCTCAATGCCTCTACAAAATAAAAATTAAAAACAGAAAATAAAGGATAAAAAATAAAATAGAAATAAAACAGAAAAAGAAAATAAACAACAGTAAAAAGAAAAAGGAAATAAGAAGAAAATTAAAAAAATGGTGCTAAAGGTTAGGGGAGTTCCCCTCTGTTGATGCCGCGTCAGAGGAAGATTCTGAGGAGGCAGACAGGACGAGGCGGGGTGTAGCAGATGATCTGTCTGCTGGGCTCTTCTTCTTGCTACGCGGCGGCTGGATGCGACTGGTGTGGGCTTCTTGGTTTGTCTGTCAGCTTCTCCACCCAGGGGGTTTGCTGCTGGCCGCTTTCCCTTCCTTGCTACCTCGGTCGATTCATCTTCAAAGGAGTCTGAAATATTCATGTCTGAGTAGTCGGGGTCCTTGGCAGCATTGGCTTTGGCTATTGGGGAGACAACAGTGGTCTCCTCTTCCTTCTCTGATTCGGAGGAGGAGGTGAGGTCATAATGCTGCATAGGAGTTGAGGAGGTTCTTCTCTTTGGGCGGTAGTGTGGCGCCTCGCTGTCGTCGGCGGCAGGAGCAGTAGTGGGTCTTGGAGTGATATAGACTGGTTTGGATGCTACTAGCTCCATTGGGAAGGCGGGCAACTGTGGTTCGGCGTCCTGGTATTTGTCCAGCAGGTAGGCCACAAAGGCTTCATGTACATCCGCTATGTATTTGGTGAAAATCACCTACTTGTGCTCGATCCTCTGGCAGCTCTCCACTAGGATGCGTAACAAAGGAATTGCAGCAGATGGTAGGGCAGCATCAGTACTGCCTGCTGCAGTTGGGGTGGCGGCAGCTTGGGACGTCGGATGGGCGGTGGAGGGTGTTTCTTGCTCCACACCGTGCATCATTTGTTGTCGTGCCCTTCTCGTCCATCCTTCCTTGGCAGGAAGAATTCTGTCTCTTGGGCGCAGTGGCATGTGAAAATTGACACATAGGCCAGAAATGAGTGCAGGGAAGAAGAGTGGACCTTTGGTAGCTGGTTTCTCCACGTGGGCATAAATTTATTTGATTATTACCTCGCCCAAGTTGATTTGCCGCCCCTTCATTTTACTGCAAATAAGGGCGAGCCGCGACCTGTTTACAGTGGATCCGTGCATGGTTGGCATCAGGCGGCGCTGGACAAAATAGCTCCAAAGTGCTACCTCCGGACAATAACCTACGACAATGCAAGAATCTACAAGGAGAAAACGAAGAAGTGGCATGACAGGAAGTTGCTGCCACGACAGTTCTGCCCAGGGCAGCTTGTATTGTTGTTCAACTGTAGACTGAAACTCTTCCCAGGGAAGCTGAAATCTAGATGGTCTGGCCCGTTCCAAGTCGTACAGGTTTTTCCCCATGGTGCCATAACAATCCATCATTAAAAGACGAGCACCAATTTAAAGTCAATGGACAGCGCCTCAAGCATTATCAGGGAATTGAAGCCCCAGGAATGCAGGAAGTGGTTACCTTAGGAGATGCCCCACCTGGCATCCCTAATTTAACCTAAATTTTAATTATTTATTTTATTATTATTATTATTTATTATTAGGAAATAAGGTTTATTTTATTTGAATAATGTTTTTATGTTTATTGTTTTTAGGAAATAAAGGAGTCAAGAAGAACATGAGAAGTGAACTCAGCCCACCATCCATCCATCAGCCCAACAAAGCCCAAATATTGAGACATGTCGTTACAGCTGCCGCGACAGACGCGGAAAATACAGGCTGTCACCATGCTGTCACAGCAGACGCGGAAACACGTCACAAATGCGTAACAGACGCGGAAACGTGTGTCAAACGCGTCAGACACGCTAAAGCTCAACAGCCGCCCCGTTATTCACGCTTGTTGTTACAGCTTCAACGGGCAGCAAATCCTTTTCTATAAAACCCCGTTTCATTTTCATTTTCCCTCACTTCTGCCGTTCTTACTTGCTCTCCCTCTTTAGTTTTCATTTGCTTTCATTTACTTTTCACAACCCTTGCACTAATATGTCTTCTAGAAAAACCCGACGCAATGCTGCCTCTACTTCCTCACCGGCAGCAACTCCCCCACAGTCCTTTGCGACCAGAGACGTGTGGGAAGAACGAGGCTTTATCTATACACCAAAGGCAAAGAATCTGGGCCTCAAGCCTTTCATAGCGCGGAAGATTAGAGCTTTATTATGGCAAACATTTGCGGAGCAATCGGAGGAGATGAACGTAACGCTGGTGAGAGAATTTTATGCTGCCATCGGCAGCAGAACGGCGACAGCAGTGAGTGTTAGAGGGAAAAAAGTACTGTTTAAAGCAGAGCACATCAACTCCTTATATGGCCATTACATTGGCAACAATGACGACGCACACCAGCAGTTCCTCAACACCCTGGATAATGCTGCCTACGACGCTGTCATGGCAGAACTGACCGACGAGGGAACCGAATGGAATACCAGCTGGAAAAATCCACACACGGTGAAGCGGAGCCAGCTGCTGCCGGAGGCAAAACTATGGAATGCCTTCGTAAAAAAAAGGATAATGTCGTCGTCCCACCATACCACCGTCGACCAGAAAAGGTTAGCACTGATACACTCTATTTTAAATGAACGGCCCATTAATGTGGGCAGTTATACTCGAGAGAGTATCTTGGAATGTGCACATCGACCAACGGGCCTCCTTTTCCTCCCCTACCTCATCACGTCACTATGCCGCGGCCATAACGTGTCGGAAGCCCACACCGATTTAATAGTCAAAGGACGAGGTTGGACGGAAAAGAATATCCTCAGCCTCATGGACCTGACCATGGCCACCCCTCTATCATCATTCAACCCTGCTGCCGCCACAGCTAAATCATCAGAGCAGCAAAATCCTGAACATGCCGCCGCAGCAGCTGCTCCGACAGACTCCTCCATTCAGATCCTAGCTGCCATTCAAAAGATGGAGGAAAGACAGTTGGGCCTAATGACATTCATCAGGGACTTTGTCGCCTCTACGGTAACTTTTATTCAAAATACATTAAATTTCCCTAATGTTGTTTTTCCTACTTTCCCTGCCCATTACTTTACTGTCACTACCCCTATCCATACACCTACACCTGCTGCTACCCCACAAACACCATCTGCCGCCTCCATACCATCGCCTGCCCCGACAGCAGCCGACAGCACTCATGCCGACCCATCTTCCCGAGGAACAAAGCGACCAATGCCATCGGATGGCCTTGCTGCCTTTGTTGTTGGGTTCTCTTCCTCCTTTGTTTGGGCAGACAGTGACGATGAACCCTCTATTCAGAGGAATCTGTCGAAGGAGTTTTCACCGGTAAAGAGGCAGAAACGAATGGTAGATAAAAACACTTTGCCAAAGGCCAGCAGCAGCAGCGACAGCAGCAGCAGCAGCTCTAATATTCAGGTTGTACAGCAACCACCCCAGCCTGCCCCGAGAACCAGAACCCATCGCCAGATCCGCCTCAGCAGCAACAATGACGACAATGATTAAAATTTAAGTTTCTTATCTTCTTATTGCTGCCTGCTATATATATATTTTGTGATGTACTGCCTTCATATGTTTTAATTTTTACTTTGTCATTTGCATTGAGGGCAATGCAACCCTCGAGTTTGGGGGTGGCAACCCTCCATATTAATGGAGTACATCTTAGTTAAATTTTGTGTCCTTTATTTAGTTATTTTTTGACAAAAAATTGAAAACATTGAAAATTTTGGCTGAAAACTGTGAACTGAACTTACCTGTCGTGGCAGTAACTTTAGGATAGTTTCTAGGAGAAGTTTAGAGCCTTTCTATAGTTCTGAAAATTTAAACACCATTGTGACTGTTATACTGCTTAAGACTTCTTTTAGCCAAACTAGAATAGGATGCTTAGCACTTGAATAGCCCCTAGAAGTGCCTAACACTGGCTCTAGGAAAGAAGTTTAGCAAAAGAGACTCAACAGCCCTAGAGGTGCCCGAAACTGGCTCCAGGAAGTTAACTAGAGGTGCCTAAAACTAGCTCTAGTAAAACTTTAGCTTAAAAAAAATCGAGTCAAAACAAAAATCAAATGAGCATGAAAAAGTGCTTTCAAAAAGATAAACTTTGGCATAAAAATTCGAGTTAAGAGTTGAATATTCTAGTGAAACTAAGAGAGTCTTGGCATATAACTGTTCACAAGCATGCACACACTGCACGAGGACTATAGTGAGATTCCGGACAGATCCTAAATTATCCGACAGGTTGCTGCCGTCACAGGGAACGAACGACGGGTAAGGGAAAGTTCACTGTTTGAAAGCCAAAACAAAAATAATTCATTTTTCTTTTAGGTCTTAGTTGCTTGAGGGCAAGCAAAAACTTGAGTTTGGGGGTGTGTTGAGTGTGTAAAAGTTCTATTATTTACACCCTATTTAACCCATATTTCTACTGCATTTAAGCATTATTCATTGCATTTAGGTTAGTTTACAGCAAAACATCACAAATATATTAAAAGACACAGTTTCTACTAAAAATAGTTGTTTTTGCAGGTTGCTGCCGTAGCAGACGGAAAGGGCAGGCGCTGGGCAGTGAAGCAGAAGAGCTGAACTGACAAGCAGTCAAAGAGGACGATGCTGCCATGGTTACTGCCGTGACAGCAGAGGACGACAGCGATTTTGAGGAGAAGAAGCAAAGTGGACCTCGACAGATAGAGAAAATTCAGCCCTTCAGTCGTGTGAAAACCTCATATTTTTCCAAGCCCCAGATCAAAAGGAATGTCAAGCCCAAAGTTCAAGGAGAGAAAAATCCCAAGCAAGAAGATGACGGCTGGAAAGTAGATTCCTTGAAGATTTAGTCTTTATTAGAATCATACTTTTATTTAAAGTTGTATTCTTGCTAATTTAGATAACTTGATCCCAAAGCTTATATAAGGGCATGTATTTTAACCTAAAGGGGCATAACCGATTACCCTAGCTTCTTCCCAAAACTCTAGTCGTTTTCCTTCCCACATCATGTTCTAAATTCCCCCTAGGGTCACGAGTTGATTTGTAAAGTAGTTGCAAGGGTTGTTCTGTTTTAGGAATTTTCAGTTCAATAAAATAAACTTCAAGTTCTCTTATTTTGGTTATTAATATCTTGCAAGAGCATCGGGAGAGCATTGTGAGGTTATCTATTTACTTAGCATCGGGAGAGTTAAGTATACGAAAGAAATAAGAGCAAGTTCTCTAGTTTATAGTTGAACTATCTCGGACCTAGGGATAGGACGAGGTTAAGTGGCTAAAGAAGATTTCATCGACATCGGTGTTCATCCTTCGATTCACGTCGGGAGGTATCATCAAAGACGTGATCATCGACAGACTTGGACCTAGGGATAGGCCAAGGCACATCTGGGATTCTTGCCAAACTTGAAGTACTGAGTTGAGTGTTTGCTGCCGCGACAATCAACGGACTGCTGCCGCGACAGGTGCTGCCGCGACGGGCACGACGACATAACTGGATTTCCTAAACTCTGCAATACCTGCACTACTGAGCAATTCAATACTAGCCCATTCTCTCTATCTTGATTTTTCTACTCTTTTATTTACGTTTACTTTATTATTCTCATAACAACTTTCTCAAATATTTTCTTTACTTTCGTGCAGTGAATTAAGGTGAAGCTATTAGCCCAATCCCTGTGGAGACGATATTCGATACTTCGTATCACTTTACTACTTGCGTCGTGTACACTTGCACTACCATTGCGATAGACTATTTTACACGCAACAAGTTTTTTGGCACCGTTGCCGGGGATTGGCAACATAACTCTACCTTTTCTTTTATTGCACTTTTCGTTTTTATTTTTATTTTATTTTTATTTTTTTGTTTTTCTTTGGTGCATTCAACTCTTGCTTTTCACAAGGTTTCTTGTTTATGCGCAGATCGAACCGAGGTAAAGATCCTGAGTATCCATTAGATCTGAAAATCGAACGTTCATTCAATCTCAAGAAACAACTTCGTCACTTACTAGCTAGAAACGAGTACCTTGAGGAACAGCTAGAGAAGATGGCCCACAATGGAAACGACCCGCCTTTCGGCGATATTATACCGCCTACCGGCAACCCTGCTGCCGCTGCCGGACGACGGTCCTGTCGTGACTACATGTTGAATGACCATGTAGAGTTGGAAACCACGCTGCCGGACATAGATGTTGACAACTTCGAGCTGAAACCTGTCATGTTTAGCATGATCAACAATGCCGGTCAATTCAGTGGTGTTGTTACAGAGGATGCTAGGGAGCATCTAAAAACGTTCCAGGAAATCTGTGGTTCGTTTAGACTGCCAGGAGTTAATCTGGAGATACTGAGGCTTCGGTTATTTCCCCATTCATTGAGGGACAGAGCAAAAACTTGGTGGAATAAACTTACGCCGGGTTCAATTAGAACTTGGGCAGATTTGTCTCGTGAATTTCTATCTCGTTTTAATCCTTCGCATTTATCTGAGCGATTACGTAATGAAATTGCTACTTTTCAACAGGAAGATGACGAGCCGATGCACGAGGCCTGGGACAGATTTACTACTCTTCTACGAAACTGCCCAATGCATGGATTCCCCGTCTGGAATCAGGTAACAAAGTTTTATAATGCTGCCAACTTACAAACTCGTATTCAAATTGATTCAGCAGCAAACAGATTATTATTGGACAAAGACTCGGACGAGGCAATGCAAGTATTGAAAAATCTGGCTAAGAATGAGGAGCAGTTTCCGACAGCAAGAAGAGGGGGTAAACGGATACTAGCTGTCAAGGATTATGAGGCCGACATCACGATGAAATCACATGTAGCATTCCTTACTAAAGCAATGAAAAGGCTATTGAATGATGATACACAACATGGATTTGCTGTTGAGGAGGTATGTGAAATCTGTGAGGGAAATCATAGTTCGGATGAGTGTCCTATACAGTTAGAAGAGGGAAAGTATGTTGACAATTATAAGCCGAATTACAATTCCAACAACTATAATCCCAACTGGAGAAAGGATCCCAAGTTTTCTTGGAGTAATCCTAATAATGCCCTGAATCCTCAAGCACACAGTAATCAGAATCAGGGAGGACCTAGATTGCTGACGCGACAGCAACTGCCGCCGCAACAGCAGCAACAACAGCAACCAGCTGCCACAAACAGTATACTGGAACAGACTCTGGCCACTTTTATGTCTCAGACAGGTACTTATATTGAGAATATGAATCAGTTTGTCAAGAAAACAGAGACATTCATGGATAAAACAAAGATGCGGATGACGAATCATGAAGCTACTCTGAAATCTTTGGAGACACAAATGGGTCAGGTTTCCTAGCATATCAAGCCAAGGCAGACTGGAGGATTCCCTAGTAACACTGAAAATGCTAGACAGCCCAGACATGAGCAATGTAAGGTCATTACTACTAGGAGTGGGAAGAAATTACCAGGGCCGGAAAAGGAAGCTGAAACAGTAAGAAAATAAGCTTTGGACAGACCTGCCGAGGAAGCTGCCCCGACAGGTAACAAACAGACTGCTGCCGATGAGCATGTCACGACAGCAAAAGTGACAGAGGAGAAAAATGATGAACCCAAACCTCCTCAGATTCGTATGTAGTGGGAAGGACGTATTGCTGATTATCGTCCCCCACCTCCTTTTCCTCAACGGTTACAGCAAGCAAAGCAAGAATCTCAGCTAAAAAAGATTTATGATATTTTTAAGCATGTTCATATTAATATTCCGCTGTTAGATGCCGTTAGGGAGATGCCCGGTTACGCCAAGTTTCTCAAGGATGTTATGTCGAAGAAATCTAAACTTGGGGAATTTGAAACGGTAAAGATGACAGAAGATTGCATGAGTATTCTTCATCGGCAGCCACCCCAGAAAAAGAAGGATCCGGGGAGCTTCATCATACCTTGTGTAATCGGAGACAAATATGTGGGTAAGGCACTTTGTGATCTTGGTGCTAGTATTAATTTAATACCAAAATCTGTTTTTCAGAAATTAGGTATTGGAAAGGCGCGGCCCACGACAGTAATTCTGCAGCTGGCAGACCGCTCTTATGTTCATCCGGAAGGAAAAATTGAAGATATTCTGGTAAGAGTGGATAAATTTATATTTCCTACTGACTTTCTTGTTTTAGATTGTGAAGCAGACGAAAACGCACCAATCATCCTTAGGCGACCCTTCTTAGCCACGGGAAGATCACTGATTGATGTGGAAAAATGAGAACTCACCATGAGAGTGAACGACCAAGAGATTAAGTTGAATGTTCTCCAAGCTATGAAACATGCTGATGCAGACGAGGAATGCAAGGCTATCACTGAAGTTGCCTTTGATCAACCCTGCATCAGGTCGGGCTGTCACGACATCAAAATTAGTCACTGCCTCGGCAGCCACCTACAGGGTTGTCACGACAGCACCGACGACAGCAACTCCTCTGAATCCGATACATCTAATACTGAAGATCAAGAGGAGGTAAACTGGATAGGCGATCGTCCAGGTAAGTTATTCGAACCTTTAAATTATACTTCGGATAACCATGCAATCCAAAAGTCATCTACTGTTGAGCCCCCTGTTTTAGAACTGAAGCCCCTGCCCGGGCAGCTAAAATATGCTTTTCTTGGTTCAAATGATACGTTGCCCGTAATCATCTCTTCTAAGTTGCTGCAGGAACAAGAACAACAGCTAATAGGGATGCTGCGGCAGCACAAAAAGGCAATTGGATGGACGATAGCCGATATTCAAGGCATTAGTCCGGCGTTATGCATGCACAAAATCCTTTTAGAGGAAGATCATAAGCCGACTATAGATGCCCAAAGGCGGCTAAACCATGCGATGAAAGAGGTGGTGCGTAAAGAGATAATCAAATGGTTAGATGCTGGTATTATTTACGCCATCTCCGACAGCAAATGGGTGAGCCCGGTGCAATGTGTTCCAAAGAAAGGAGGAATGACGGTAGTGACCAACGAAAACAATGAGTTAATCCTAACCAGGACTGTGACCGATTGGAGGGTTTGTATGGACTATCGGAAGCTTAACAAAGCTACCCGAAAGGACCACTTTCCTTTACCCTTTATTGATCAAATGCTTGATAGATTAGCGGGTAAACCTTACTATTGTTTTCTTGATGGTTATTCAGGGTATAATCAAATTGCTATCGCACCGGAGGATCAAGAAAAGACGACCTTCACATGCCCCTACGGAACGTATGCTTTTAGGAGAATGTCGTTTGGATTATGCAATGCACCCGTCACCTTTCAAAGGTGCATGATGGTCATATTCTCCGATATGGTGGAGGACTTTCTTGAAATATTTATGGATGATTTTTCAGTCTTTGGAGACGATTTTGAGAGCTGCCTAGGCAATCTACAAAAGGTACTTGAAAGATGTGAAAAAGCAAACCTAGTCTTAATTGGGAAAAATGCCACTTTATGGTGGATGAAGGGATAGCCCTTGGCCATAAGATTAGCTGCCGTGGGATAGAAGTCGACAGGGCTAAGATAGAAGTGATCGAAAAGCTACCGTCGCCGACCACAGTCAAGGGTATTAGAAGTTTCTTGGGACATGATGGTTTTTATCGGAGATTCATTGCAAATTTCTCAA
The DNA here is from genome assembly GCA_958450335.1 of Hibiscus tridactylites. Classification (NCBI taxonomy): domain Eukaryota; kingdom Viridiplantae; phylum Streptophyta; class Magnoliopsida; order Malvales; family Malvaceae; genus Hibiscus; species Hibiscus tridactylites. Next base: position 67,953,584 of record OY288285.1, on the reverse strand, counting down.
AAATCACCAAGCCCTTATGCCATCTTTTGGAGCAGAACCGACCCTTTGACTTTAATGAAGAATGTACTGAAGCATTCAAGGTTCTGAAGAAAAAACTGGTAACAGTCCCAATAGTACAGCCACCAGACTGGACACAACCATTTGAGATTATGTGTGATGCTAGTGACTATGTTGTCGGGGCAGCACTTGGGTAGCGGAGAGACAAGTTATTTCATGTCATATATTATGCCAGTAAGATATTGAACGACGCCCAAGTAAACTACACCACCACAGAAAAGGAGTTATTAGCTGTGGTGTTCTCCATTGACAAGTTCCATTCTTACATACTTGGAACGAAGGTAATAGTGCACACAGACCATTCTGCCCTGAAGTATTTGTTCGCGAAAAAGGATGCAAAGCCTAGATTGATACGGTGGATCCTGCTATTGCAAGAATTCGACCTTGAAATCAAGGACAAAAAGGACAGAAAATCAGGTGGCAGATCACTTGTCAAGGTTGGAGAAGGGACAGAGTCTACCAACAGATGAGACAAACATACTGAAGACCTTCCCAGATGAGCAGCTCTTTGCCGCCGCAATCACTGCCGCGACAGCCATGGCGGCAGGTAAGTCTTCTAAACTCCCCTGGTATGCTGATTTCGTTAATTTTATAGTTAGCGGAACAATTCCTTCTGATCTTAATTATCAAGCCAGGAAGAGGTTCCAAAATGATGTTAAGCATTATTATTGGGACGAACCTCTTCTTTTCAAAATCTGTGCAGATCAGGTTATAAGGAGGTGTGTACCGCAAGAAGAGCAAGAAGCCATTCTTCATCACTGTCATGCTTCACGGTATGGAGGTCACTTAGGAGGCAACAAAACTGCTGCCAAGGTGCTGCAGTCAGGGTTTTATTGGCCGTCACTGTATAAAGATGCACAAATCTTCTACAAGAGCTGTGACAGGTTCCAAAGGACAGGAAACATCTCAAGGAGAAACGAGATGCCACTGCAGAACATTCTAGAAGTCGAGATCTTCGACGTTTGGGGGATTGATTTTATGGGACCATTCCCATCTTCATGTGGGAATCTATACATCCTCCTAACAGTGGATTATGTCTCTAAGTGGGTTGAAGCTATCGCCACTCAAAAGAATGATGCCAAGACAGTCCAAAGATTTTTACACAAAAATATATTTTCTAGGTTTGGCATCCCTAAGGCGATTATCAGTGATGAAGGGAGACATTTCGATAATAGGGTTATTGTTGCCGCCTTGAAGAAATATGGTGTCAAGCATCGGATCGCGACAGCATACCATCCACAGACCAATGAACAAGTTGAAATATCTAATAGGGAAGTTAAGAACATTCTTGAGAAGATGGTTAAGCCAACTAGGAAAGATTGGTCTTTACTCCTCAATGATGCATTATGGGCATATAGGACATCTTTTAAGACTCCATTGGGCATGTTTCCATACCGATTGATTTATGGGAAAACATGTCACCTACCTATCGAGATAGAGCACAGAGCATACTGGGCAATCAAGGCAGTGAATATGGACTTGGACAGGGCAGGACAGAAAAGACTGTTAGATCTGAACGAAATTGAAGAAATCCGGACAATAGCCTACGACAATGCAAGAATCTACAAGGAGAAAACGAAGAAGTGGCATGACAGGAAGTTGCTGCCACGACAGTTCTGCCCAGGGCAGCTTGTATTGTTGTTCAACTCTAGACTGAAACTCTTCCTAGGGAATCTGAAATCTAGATGGTCTGGCCCGTTCCAAGTCGTACAGGTTTTTCCCCATGGTGCCATAACAATCCGATCATTAAAAGACGAGCACCAATTCAAAGTCAACGGACAGCGCCTCAAGCATTATCAGGGGACTGAAACCCCAGGAATGCATGAAGTGGTTACCTTAGGTGATGCCCCACCTGGCATTCCTAATTTAACCTAAATTTTAATTATTTATTTTTTTATTATTATTATTATTTATTATTAGGAAATAAGGTTTATTTTATTTGAATAATGTTTTTATGTTTATTGTTTTTAGGAAATAAAGGAGTCAAGAAGAACATGAGAAGTGAACTCAGCCCACCATCCATCCATCAGCCCAACAAAGCCCAAATATTGAGACATGTCGTTACAGCTGCCGCGACAGACGCAGAAAATACAGGCTGTCACCATGCTAACACAGCAGACGCGGAAACACGTCACAAATGCGTAACAGACGCAGAAACGTGTGTCAGACGCGTCAGACACGCTAAAGCTCAACAGCCGCCGCGTTATTCGCGCCTGCCGTTACAGCTTCAACGGGCAGCAAATCTTTTTCTATAAAACCCCGTTTCTTTTTCATTTTCCCTCACTTCTGTCGTTCTTACTTGCTCCCCCTCTTTAGTTTTCATTTGCTTTCATTTACTTTTCACAACCCTTGCACTAATATGTCTTCTAGAAAAACCCGACGCAATGCTGCCTCTACTTCCTCACCGGCAGCAACTCCCCCACAGTCCTTTGCGACCAGAGACATGTGGGAAGAACGAGGCTTTATCTATACACCAAAGGCAAAGAATCTGGGCCTCAAGCCTTTCATAGCGCGGAAGATTAGAGCTTTATTATGGCAAACATTTACGGAGCAACTGGAGGAGATGAACGTAACGCTGGTGAGAGAAGTTTATACTGCCATCTGCAACAGAACGGCGACAGCAGTGAGTGTTAGAGGGAAAGAAGTATCGTTTAAAGTAGAGCACATCAACTCCTTATATGGCATTTACATTGGCCACAATGACGACGCACACCAGCAGTTCCTCAACACCCTGGATAATGTTGCCTACGACGCTATCATGGCAGAACTGACCGACGAGGGAACCGAATGGAATACCAGCCGGAAAAATCCACACACGGTGAAGCGGAGCCAGCTGCTGCCAGAGGCAAAACTATGGAATGCCTTCGTAAAAAAAAGGATAATGTCGTCGTCCCACCATACCACCGTCGACCAGCAAAGGTTAGCATTGATACACTCTATTTTAAATGAAGGCCCATTAATGTGGGCTGTTATATTCGAGAGAGTATCTTGGAATGTGCAAATCGACCAACGGGCCTCCTTTTCCTCCCCTACCTCGTCACGTCACTATGCCGCGGCCATAACGTGCCGGAAGCTCACACCGATTTAATAGTCAAAGGACGAGGTTGGACGGAAAAGAATATCCTCAGCCTCATGGAGCTGACCGTGGCCACCCCTCTATCATCATTCAACCCTGCTGCCGCCACAGCTGAATCATCAGAGCAGCAAAATCCTGAACATGCCGCCGCAGCAGCTGCTCCGATAGACTCCTCCATTCAGATCCTAGCTGTCATTCAAAAGATGGAGGAAAGACAGTTGGGCCTAATGACATTCATCAGGGACTTTGCCGCCTCTACGGTTAATTTTATTCAAAATACTTTAAATTTCCCTAATGCTCATTTCCCTACTTTCCCTGCCCATTACTTTACTGTCACTACCACTGTCCACACACCTACACCTGCTGCTACCCCACAAACACCATCTGCCGCCTCCATACCATCGCCTACCCCGACAGCAGCCGGCAGCACTCATGCCGACCCATCTTCCCGAGGAACAAAGCGACCAATGCCATCGGATGACCTTGCTGCCTTTGTTGATGGGTTCTCTTCCTCCTCTGTTTGGGCAGACAGTGACGATGAACCCTCTATTCAGAGGAATCTGTCGAAGGAGTTTTCACCGGTAAAGAGGCAGAAAAGAATGGTAGATAAGAACACTTTGCCAAAGGCCAGCAGCAACAGCAGCAGCAGCAAATCTGATATTCAGGTTGTACATCAACCACCCCAGCCCGCCCCGAGAACCAGAACCCGCCGCCAGATCCGCCTCAGCAGCAGCAATGACGACAGGGATTAAAATTTAAGTTTCTTATCTTCTTATTGCTGCTTGCTATATATATATATTGTGATGTACTGCCTTCATATGTTTTAATTTTTATTTTGTCATTTGCATTGAGGGCAATGCAACCCTCGAGTTTGGGGGTGGCAACCCTCCATATTAATGGAGTACATCTTAGTTAAATTTTGTGTCCTTTATTTAGTTATTTTTTGACAAAAAAAATTGAAAACATTGAAAATTTTGGCTGAAAACTGTGAACTGAACTTACCTGTCGTGACAGCTCTGTCGTGGCAGTAACTTTAGGATAGTTTCTAGGAGAAGTTTAGAGCCTTTCTATAGTTCTGAAAACTTAAACACCATTGTGACTGTTATACTGCTTAAGACTTCTTTTAGCCAAACTAGAATAGGAAGCTTAGCACTTGAATAGCCCCTAGAGGTGCCTAACACTGGCTCTAGGAAAGAAGTTTAGCAAAAGAGACTCAACAGCCCTAGAGGTGCCCGAAACTTGCTCTAGAAAGTTAACTAGAGGACCCGAAACTGGCTCTAGGAAGTTAACTAGAGGTGCCTAAAACTGGCTCTAGTAAAACTTTAGCTTAAAAAAAATCGAGTCAAAACAACAATCAAATGAGCATGAAAAAGTGCTTTCAAAAAGATAAACTTTGGCATAAAAATTCGAGTTAAGAGTTGAATATTCTAGTGAAACTAAGAGGGTCTTGGCATATAACTGTTCACAAGCATGCACACATTGCACGAAGACTATAGTGAGATTCCGGACAGATCCTAAATTATCCGACAGGTTGCTACCGTCACAGGGAACGAACGACTGGTAAGGGAAAGTTCACTGTTTGAAAGCCAAAACAAAAATAATTCATTTTTCTTTTAGGTCTTAGTTGCTTGAAGGCAAGCAAAAACTTGAGTTTGGGGGTGTGTTGAGTGTGTAAAAGTTCTATTATTTACACCCTATTTAACCCATATTTTTGCTGCATTCAAGCATTATTCATTGCATTTAGGTTAGTTTACAGCAAAACATCACAAATATATTAAAAGGCACAGTTTCTACTAAAAATAGCTGTTTTTGCATGTTGCTGTCGTAGCAGACGGAAAGGGCAGGCGCTGGGCAGTGAAACAGAAGAGCTGAACTGGACAAGCACTCAAAGAGGACGATGCTGCCATGGTTGCTGCCGTGACAGTAGAGGACGATAGCGGTTTTGAGGAGAAGAAGCAAAGTGGACCTCGACAGATAGGGAAAATTCAGCCCGTCTGTCGTGTGAAAACCTCATATTTTTCCAAGCCCCAGATCAAAAGGAATGTCAAGCCCAAAGTTCAAGGAGAGAAAAATCCCAAGCAAGAAGATGACGGCTGGAAAGTAGATTCCTTGAAGATTTAGTCTTTATTAGAATCATACTTTTATTTAAAGTTGTATTCTTGCTAATTTAGATAACTTGAGCCTAAAGCTTATATAAGGGCATGTATTTTAACCTAGAGGGGCATAACCGATTACCCTAACTTCTTCCCAAAACTCTTGTCGTTTTCCTTCCCACATCATGTTCTAAATTCCCCCTAGGGCCACGGGTTGATTTGTAAAGTAGTTGCAAGGGTTGTTTTGTTTTAGGAATTTTCAGTTCAATAAAATAAACTTCAAGTTCTCTTATTTTGGTTATTAATATCTTGCAAGAGCATCGGGAGAGCATTGTGAGGTTATCTATTTACTTAGCATCGGGAGAGTTAAGTATACGAAAGAAATAAGAGCAAGTTCTCTAGTTTATAGTTGAACTATCTCGGGCCTAGGGATAGGACGAGGTTAAGTGGCTAAAGAAGAATTAATTGACATCGGTGTTCATCCTTCGATTCACGCCGGGAGGTATCATCAAAGACGTGATCATCGACAGACTTGGACCTAGGGATAGGCCAAGGCACATCTGGGATTCTTGCCAAACTTGAAGTACTGAGTTGAGTGTTTGCTGCCGCGACAATCAACGGACTGCTGCCGCGACGGGCGCGACGACAGAACTGGATTTCCTAAACTCTGCAATACCTGCACTACTGAGCAATTCAATACCAGCCCATTCTCTCTATCTTGATTTTTCTACTCTTTTATTTATGTTTACTTTATTATTCTCGTGACAACTTTCTCAAATATTTTATTTACTTCCGTGCAGTGAATTAAGGTGAAGCTATTAGCCCAATCCCTGTGGAGACAATATCTGATACTTCGTATCACTTTACTACTTGCGTCGGGTTACACTTGCACTACCATTGCGATAGACTATTTTACACGCAACACAAAGTTCCCATCAGATTGAGTGTAGTGGAATCCCATCTCTTCCCATAGTTGGCTTTCTCTGTAGAATTTGTTGTAGATCTCCTCGACAGTAGGTTTCAAGAACCTCTTGTATTGGGTTTTAGGGGTGGCGGCGGGGTTCTATGATGAAGCCATAATCTGTGGGATGGTTGTTTTCCTAAAGAAAATAAAAAGAAAGTGAAAGAAAATAAAGCAAAGAAATCTTTGGAAGCAAAGACTGTAGAAAGAATTTAGAGTAAAAGAGAGAGCAAAGTGAAGAATAGGGTGGGAGAATAGTTGGCCTTATATAGCTACTTCTCTCCACTGCCTTGGCGGGCACGCTGTCAACGGGCAGAAATTATTTCGGCAAGAATAACGGGGTTCTAGCCGTTACATAGATATCCGTTCCGCTCGTTGGGGAAAATATAGTCGTTGCGGCTAACCGTTATGAAGCCACTAGCTGTTATGCTCATCTTCCTTGGGCTGCCTTGGCCACTAGTTGGGCCTCTCCTTTATTCTTTCCTCTTTCTTGGTCATTCCTAAATTGAAATAAAATAAATACGATAATTGAAAATTAAATCTAATCCTAATACATAAAAATAAAAGTAAAAATTAAAAATTAAATTTAAATAAAATAAATAATTAGATTATGTTGGGCTGCGCTTTGCCCAAGCATAACCACTTCCTGAGGGTCCTTGTGTTTGGCTATTTGTCTGGGCTTGTCCTTCCCCTCCTCAGGTGAATGTTGTTGCCAACCTTGCTGCCCTGGCGGGACATACACTAAGAAGACAAAGAGGCTTTTTTCTTGAACAAATAAATAAAAAGAGATTTAATGTGCAAAAACTAAATAGAAGTGCATAAATTCAAATGTAGTTGATGTTGCCAATCCCCGACAACGACGCCAAAAACTAGTAGAGCGTTGGGGTGTTCTCTATTTATGAGCGCAAGTGCAGACTCTTGTCAAGTTATAGTATAAAAGATATCGTCTCCCACAAGGATTGGAGCAGCTCCTATGAATGGTTTCTTGCACAAAGATTTAATAAATGCGCCATTAAATCTCAAGATGTGGAAATATAAAAACACAAATAAAGATAAAGATAGTGATGAGAGGAATGATAGGGAGAGATTGGGCGATAAGCTGGGTAAGACAAGTGCAGCTTAGTAGCTTGTGGACTGCATTGCAAAGTCTTGAGTATGTTTCACGCTTCCATGAATTGTTGCCTCGACGGGTAAGGTGGGCGGCAAACTACGACCTTGTCACACGATCGCAGCACGTCACTGCCATGGCAGGGGTGTGTACTGCCTCGGCAGGTGGAACGGAAAAAAGTCATGGCGGCAAGTCTGGCACACATTCCAAGTTCGGCAGGATAGTCGACAGTGATCCCTCCTATTCCTAGGTTAGGATGCTCGAGATTGCTTAACTTGAGGACTAATGTGGAACCAAATTAGACAACTCGGTTGGTAATCCCTTTTAGCCGCTGAAACTTGTGGACTAGTGTGGAACTAAGTTAGTCACGTCTTTGTGAGTTGTGACCGTGCTTAACCCTTTCGTGAGCCTTGCACTTTCATGCCCGACAAATGGATTTCTTCTTCAACTAACTGGTGTAGACTAATTGAACGAACAAGAAGCATAGATTAAGCAAACTCAGAACTTTATTGAAAACAACTCAAAACTATACAATCGTTCTCACAAATTACTTTACATACATGTGCCTAAACCCTAGGAGAGTTGGGTCGTGACCCCCAACACTCCAACTTATCTAGCTATCCCTCCATCTACACTCTCATCGGCAGATGTCGTTGATCTCTCACGACATGCCCTTATACCCCTACATACATTGGGTATATATAAGGCTCATGACCTAAGTTGAGTCCTCCTTGAAGTGGGAGTTCTAAAAGTAAATTGCATTAAAAAAAGACTCTTTTATGCTTTAAATACAGACTCTTTGGACTTTGCCTTCTTCCGCAAGTAAGGATAAGTGTTCCCACTTATCGATCTTGAATTAACTCTACCGACTGCTACAGGCTTCAGGAAGCTGCAAGACTGGGATCATTGGGCTTAGGGAATTGTCCTCTTGAAATCGAAACTCATCTTGGCCAAGTCGGTGTAACTCCTACCCAGGCGGCTCTTGGCGGCAATGCTGCTTCGGCAGCGTCCTTGGCGACATCTTGGGCTGCTTCAGTACAGCTTCTCTGGTTCCAGCTTTCTTGTCTTGTCCTTTCCTCTCCTCTACTTTCCTAGCTATAGCACCTGAAAACATGAACTAAACTAAACAATAACTTTTCTTCACAAATCATAAGATATTCGATAAAAGCATGGTAAAAGAGAAGATGATGTTATAATGCATGCAATGCACCTAAATATGTCTAAATGAGCTCAAGAATAGCAATAATAAGGGCAAGAATGTGTACAAAATTTAGAACTCATGGACACTCTACACACATCTCGTTGCGCTAGAGGATTAGGTGCAGTGGCAGTAGGTTGCAACTGACACAGATCAGGTTTCACTATAGGAATGGACTCAACCACACCCAAATTTTGTTGCAAGGGAGGTTCATGTCCTTGTTGTAAGGGAGACTCAGGGCTAGTTGTTGCATTAGACGAACCAAGTTGTTGGCCTACAACCTTGTATGACAACACATTTGTCAACGGAACCCACAAAGGCGGAGACTCAACACTGGAAGGTGAAGCAGCAGACTCATCTGAAAAATATGTCAATTATCTCTCAACCTTTAAAGTCCTATATTTTCACCCTCTAAAATGGCAATTATCTCTCAACCTACGCCCATTTGAGCTACATTATGGCCCTTCATGCATTGATTTCATCATTTATGCCTTTAATCTTTATTATATGAAAAAGGTCTTGTTTGATGCATGTTTGGCACTTTTGCAGATTTGCATACTGCCAGGGCAGGATATATCGTGACGGCAATGAAGAAAAAGAAAGGATGAGGCAGAACCAGCTAGTAACAGAACTTGATTGAGCCAAGCCACAACTGATAGCTTCTACTGAGGAAAGCTGATTCATGAAGAATGAAGCCTTGCGGAGCAGATCCAGTTCCAAACCAATGTCGAGGCAGCAGAATGTCATGCCGCGGCAGTGTACTACTCAACTTGCCGGAGGGCAAAACAAGCAAAGTGGTAGTCGATTTGTAGAGCTTTAAATGTCTTATTTTCCTACACACTTTGCGTGGCAGTTGAAGCTCAAGAAGAGGACGAAATCATGGAAGAAAGGATAAAGTTGGACTTTTGGCCAAAAGTAAATACTGTATCTAGTTTTTGCTTGAACCTCTTTAATAAAGTTAAGTCCAAGTCCAACTTAACTTCCTCTCCAAGAAGGATTTTTGCCTACACCTTCCCTTATATAAAAGAGGCTTGCCGCCATCATCAAGAAGAGAATCAGAAATGAGAGACAAAGAGAGCTTAGCTTAGGATCTAGTTTTTATTATGTTCTAATTTCCTTTAGGGTTAGGATTAGATTGTTTAGTAGTTGTGTGAAGAATATTGTATTTGTTTAAGTTCTTAATGCAATAAAGTTAAGGTTTGCTTATTCTTGGCTTTAATCATTCTTGCATACTTATCGGGAGAGAGTATAGTGAGGTTATCTATTTGTTCAATATCATGAGAGTTGAACTCACTAAACGAATAAGCATGGTTTTCATCACATATGGTGTTAACTAACTCGGTCTAGGGATAGGTTAAGAGTTTCAGCGGCTAAAAGAAGTGTTAGAACATTTGGTGTTTTTCTTTGGTTCACACTGAGAGGTATCATCAAAGTTCAGCCATCAACTAGTGTTCCGAGCTTAGGGATAAAGAAGAACCATCCAAGGACGCTTTGCCGAACCTTAACAGCATCTGCCCAAGAGCAAGGGATTGCCGCGACAGGGACTCAACCATTGCGGTTGCGACAAGGGCTTAGGTTGTTGCCACGACAGTTTTGTGTTGTTGCATTCAAGACAGAGACAAGTCAATAGGATTCCACACTACGACGCATTCTAATTCGGACCATTATCTCATCTAGATTTCTCTTCACTTTATTTTCTGGCTTACTTTAGTTTTAGTATTTTTAGATTACTCCAAACCCAACAATTAATATGTGTTTTTAATTTATTTGTTTTACAGTGCGAGGAAGTAGGATCAAAAGGCTAGCCCAATCCTTGTGGAGACGATACTCGATATACTTATCATTATAATACTTGAGATGTGTACACTTGCACTATTGCGGGGCACTTTTACGCGAGCATCACTTGCAAATGGAAACACACCCTCGTCAAATACCACAAGGCGAGAAATCACAATTTTACCTTGTGGTGTGAGGCATTGATATCCTCGATATTGTGGACTATAGCCAATGAAAGTGCAAGGTTGAGACCGAAATTCCAGCTTATGATTGTTGAATGGGCAAAGATATGGGTAGAAAACACAGCCAAATACCCTCATAGAAAAATAATAAGGATTTAATCCAAAAAGTTTCTCACTCCGGGCACAACCATCTAGCACCTTTGTGGGCAGCCTATTGATTAGGAACACAGCACTGCTTACAGCATATGACCAGAACCGAATGAGAAGAGAGGCATGTGCAAGTAACGTGAGGGCAAGCTCGAGAATGTGTCGATGCTTGCATTCGACGGCTCCATTCAGCTCTGACGTATGTGGACACGTAATACGATGTCGTATGTCAGCCGCAATAAGGATTGGGGACAAACTCTTGAATTCTCCACCTCAATCACTTTGAACCTCTTTGATGTCTGCTTCAAATTGAGTGTGTACCATTTTTGCAAATAACTGAAACACTGAGCTGCCCGAGACTTGGTTTTGAGGAGATACAGCCATGTATGACGCGAATAGGTATCAACAAACGAAATGTAATACAAATATCCATTAGAAGAGACATGGGCAGGGCTCCAAAGATCAGTAAAGACTAACTGAAATGGCTTACTATAAACTATATTAGAATCTGGGAAAGGGAGCTTGTGACTCTTGCCAAGCTGGCATGCTGAACACAAGCGTTCTTTATTCTTATCAATAGACAACTTCACATTACAAAGTTTTAAAACTGAAGCTAAAACAGCAGATGCAGGGTGGCCTAGTCTACGATGCCAGAGTTCTAACTATGTACAATTAGTCGAAGGAACACCAGTCTCAACATTATTAACAAAGCAAGCAGCGTCTTTATTGAACACATACAAACCACCATCTTCAACGCCTCGCAATAATTCCTCTCCAGTTTCTTCATCACGAACCACACAATGATTGGCATGAAATTGGAAGAACACCCGGTTGTCTCTAGCACACTTCGAGACTGAGAGCGGATTTTTAATAACCTTTAGAACACGCAACAAATTACGTAACACCATAACTCGAGAATTAGACATAATTGATGATTGGCCAATTTTTAAAATATTCAACCCCTTACCATCTCCAACATGGAGCTTACCTGGACTAGAATAGTCACTGGATTGATGAACAGCTGCGATATCAGGCGTGACATGATGAGTAGCTCCAGTGTCAGCAAACCACTGACTATGGGTGCTGGTAGAAGACGAGGAGCCTTGCGAGCAGTGGACACAATTTGCCACAAGAGAGGCCATTCCAGTATTGTGCGCAGGACCATTGTTGGTGTCAATGGTACAAGTATTGGTAGAATACGACCCATTCACAAGACCAAAAGAGGGTCGTTGAGACGAAGTAGTAACACCTGGAAAATTTTGATCGAAATGTTTGTAACAACGGTCCACCAGATGACCCATTTTGCCACAAAGTTAGCATTGATAACGATTGTGATTCCTTCCTCAACCACTAGAGTTTGATTGTTGCCGATAAGGACATTGATTCGAGGTATTGGACACGGTATCTCCAGAACAAGCATTGTCGGCAGAATATTGAACATTGTGAACACTCATGGGAAAGGATTGTGGTTGATCAAAGATGGTTTGTTGAGCTTCTGCGTCTACCAACACAGCCGTAACCGCGTCCAACGAAAAAAGGCTCACGGCTCGTTGTGATAACCGCCACAAACGGTTTGTATTCAAGATGTAATCCATTAAGTATCGAAACACTATGCTCCGTTGTAGAGACCAGATTACCACATGATGCAACTGCATCACATATCTCTTTGACTTTCGATATGTATGCATGCATGCTCAGCTCACCTTTCCTGATAGATCGGAGACGGGCATTAAGGCTCATCGCGGTGGTTGTAGAACATCTATTAAAGTATTCCAGAACGATTTTCTAGATTGCGGCAGACGTTTCTGCTCCAACAAATTGTGTCAGGAGATTAGCATTCATAGTGGATAGTAACCAGGATACAAGAGCGCTATCCTGAGCTACAAAATCCTCATATGCTTCATTGTCGACAAGCGAACCATCGATGGCACGAATCTGAGCATGAGGAACAGTCACAACACCGGTGAGAAATTTCTCAAGACGATGGTTGCGAATCGTCAAGAGAATCTATTGTTTCCAGATCAAAAAATTTGTTTCGTCTAGGAGAACATTTATCTTCTTGTTCGTAAACGCCTTGCCGGAGCGAGAGCCACTAGATCTGGCGGAATCACCATCACCTGCTACCAAATCAACAGTGTTGGAACCTGGCATGGTCGGAAGAGAAAGAAGACGAACAGAGAGACGAGGGAAAGAGAGGAAGAATAAGAAATTAACAGCGGCAGACGGCGGTCACAGAAAGACCGACAATTGATACCATATTGGATTTACAAGGAAAATAGATGAAAAGCCCTAGAAAATATCTTGAGAGAGGAGATTAAGTTAATTTGTGAATGTTGGTTGTTAACCAAAAAAACGTTAAAGCCTAAAGAGATAGCCCTCTTATTTTTATAGCCTACATAAAAATAACCAACTGATATAGTTAAACTCAATCGGTTATTTCATAACGGGCCTAACCCAAAACTAACATATTTGCAACAGAATCACCATCTCATAGCAATTGTTGGCGACTAACAGACTCAATTGGAAATAACACCAAAGGAGAAGCCGAGACAAAAATTTAACAATTAGATCTTCATCTGCATGTCAAATGGAGACAGAGAAGCACAAATCCTGAGGAGCAATGCAGAGAGATAGCAATTGGAGAACACCGCGTCAAGAAACAGAATTGTTAGTGTCAGAAAGCTTGAAAAGGAAGAAACGATGTCGGAACTCATAACCAAAGCTCTTCCATCGATATAAAGCAAAATCACGCCCACCCATCGAAAGAGAGTCGAGAGAGGAGCAAACATCACCAAAACCAGGAAAGAACTAAAGACAGAGAATACCAACAGAAATCAAAAAACCCCTCTTAGACCATTCTCGACCCATGCTTCCAAAGTGGTCGAGCAACCTCCTCACAAATGGGCCCAAGCCAAGACCAAGGCTGTCGAGGAATGTCGTTCTCAATGAGGCCGACCACCAAAAAGCAAAAGGAACAACATGAAATGAAAAGAAAAGCACGACATCCGAAAACAAAAACAAAAAAAAGGAAAAGATCGGGCGAGGGAGGCAAAAAATCAAAGAGCAACTAAGATTTGAAAAGAAAGAGCTAAGACAACAGATTTTTTAATCAACAAACAAAATTAGATTTCCATGAAGCACGAACATAAAATAAATATTTTCAAATTGAAAGCACAATATGTCATTCATTCAAAACCCTAACTTGTACAGTGCCAAATTCAGCATAGAAGACAAAATCATTGGGAAGAGGGAAAAGGAAATACTCATTGCATGAAACTTGAAAATGAAATCAAATGTATTTAACATAATCCCTAGGATATCTGGCTTTCAATTCCCCCACCCTTTTCTGGCTAGAAACCGGCTATATGGAAAGATGAAAACCAGATCAACATCTCGTCGGTGAAGGCTTCCCTCCGATGAAACTGAACCCTGTCTTCTTCCCCCATCGAAAACCTGCATATCGGGCAGTTCTTCCTGCATGAACTCACCCACTTATCCACACACCCCCTGTGGAACTCATGCATGCACGGCAGCACCCTCCTCTCTTCCCCCTCTTCCATGCTCGACAAACAAACGCAGCACATTTCTCCTTCCTGCAACCGCAAGCACTCGCTCACCGGCATCGCCGCCGCATAGCCAGCTGCTTCTTTTGCTCTTCCTCCTCCGTCATCATCCGATCTTCTCACGCCAACCACGGCGTAGATGAAAGCCAGCAACCTGTTGAGAACCATTTGGTTGTCAGCGATGGTGTTTCAAATACCATGTTTTAATACGATTCAAGTTAAAAGAAGAAAGGGTTGTGATAACAATGACTTGCCTTCCTCCTCGCTTACTTACCTGTGTTGCTTGGTTTGAAAGAAAGGGTGCTTAGATCGGGGAGAAGCGATATTGAGGGCTTAACCCCAAGCGGTTGCACCTAAACCAAAGAGTGTTACGCTTGACCTTTATGTTGTTGGCTGCTTTTATTTTGCAATTTTTACGCTTCATTTACCAATACAGACTAATTTATATATGTGTGATGAGTGGCTTCCGCTGCAGTTTGAAGGCGATGGCATGAAATGAAACTACTTACTAAGTTTAAGCATTGGATTCTTTAACTTGATGGATAGCAGGTGAAGAGGAATTGTTTTGGGTGAGCAAAATTCGGCTCGAAAAATTTTAATTTTATGATTCGAGTTGACGTAACATAACTCGAAAAAAATTTAAATAAAGTTTGAGTTGTAAAATAAAATTTAAATAACTTGAATAACTCGAAATTTTTAGTAATTGGTAGATTGTTTTTTAAGTTCGAGTTGAGCCTCCAATTCTATATATATATGGGATGGAATCAAGTTATATGGTGTAAACTGTGTAAAAGTAATTGAGTTTTACACAGTGTAAGTTGATCATAACCCTCTATATATATATATATGAGATATTATCCTCTTACACTATGTAAAACACCTTTTAAGTGGATATATATACACACACCATAGATGGATGAGTTGAAAAGTTAAAAATAAAGAGATTTTAAGGAGAAATAAAATAGGAGTGTTTAATCTCATCCATTCATTCCACTCATCCAATGGTCATGGATTAGTATAAAATAGGAGAAATAAAGAGATTGTAAGTGGATATATATGTACACACCACATATAAAAAATATGAAGAAATATATGGTATGTGTTTTGTATATGGATATAAAAAGTCGTTTAAATTAAAATTAATTTGTATTATAATGTTGTAAATTATTACAATTGAATTTATACAGAAATTCGAAAACTCGATTCGATTTTCATAAACTCAACTTGAAATGAAAAAAAGAGTTTAAATAAAGTTTGAGTCGTAAAATATGACTCGTAAATTCAATCAACTTAAATTTTTTTTTGACTCGACTCGATCGATGATTTATTGGTTGCAAGTATATCCATTAGGCATTAGGTAATGAGCAAAGCTATCCCCTTTTAAATATAGGGTTGGGCATGCATGCTTGGAAGGAAAGCAAGAAAATTATGGAAAAGTAATTGACCATTTGGCGGCATTATACCCATCCTTTGATGATTACCCAGTATTGAAGAAATCTGGTATTTCCAATGCATTAATTTAGCAGGAAGTAATATAATGTTACTATGATCAATACTGAAACTATCAAAAACACCGATCACAGGTCATGACCGTATTTATCCTTCGGTTTAATTATGGTTTTAGCTCCTCTATAATACTGAAATTTGAGATATGATCCCTCTACTTTAATCCCAAAACCTAGCCCAATTACCCCAAATCCAAAAATAACTTAAACTTGAAATGATCCGAATATCGAATAACCTATACCCAAAACGAGGACTCCAACAAGTAACCAAAATTACTCATAATGACTTAACTTGATAGGATGGACTCAATTGACATAAACCTAAATGCTCCAAATCCGAAATTAACTACACCCAACATTTGGGGTAACATATTAAGTTTCGTGTTGCGAAACATTTCGATTAGTGTTGCACCTTAATCATACAATAATTCTTTTACACCCGAGAATCACCCTAGGAGACAAGTTATTCTTTGCCGGGTCAAAGGAACCTATATTTCCTGGGTTTGCTGGACCCAATTCGGCCTGCTGTTTCGTTTTTCTGGGCTTTGAACATGGTGTATTTTTCGGTGTAAATTCTTGGGCTCGCGGGTCTTATGTACGCCTTCGGCTTGCCCTGATTGCTGACACTCTTTTATCTGCTCCCGACTTCTCCTTTTGAGCTTTCGTAACATGCTTCAATGGCGGCAACCAAATTGAGTTGGAGGAGAAAGCATCAAAACAAGTTCCCAAATGAATGTCAAGAATGTCCATTCGTCAACTCCTCCGTTTCCGACACACCATCTTCGCTAACCCAACCATCCTCTTCTCTTCATCGACACCCAACCACCGATTTTCATCGCCATTTTATTCTACCGATACCGGAGCACACACTTTTCCTCGCCTCACAATCCTCTCGATTCTCGGTTCGTGTCAAGATATAAAGAAACTGTTCCAAATCCAAGCTCACTTGATTACTTCGGGTCTCTTCCAAAACCCCTTTTGGGTGGACAGGGTTTTGATGCATTCTTCAAAGTTCGGCAACATTGATTATGCTGTTTCGATTTTCCGGTGCGTTGGGAGTCCTGGTACTTTCCGTGTGAATTCGGTTATTAAAGCTTACTGTTTTAGCCCTTTGCCCCATCAAGCTGTGGTTTTTTATTTTCAGATGCGAACCCATGGATGCTTTGCTCCGAATAGTTTTACTTTTGTGCCACTTTTAAGCTCTTGTTCAAAAACGGGTTGTTCTAAATCTGCCCGAAAGTGTCACGGCCAGACGATTAAATTTGGGGTCGGTAATAATTTGCCTGTACAGAACTGCTTGATTCATATGTATGGTTGTTGTGGGATTCTTGAGTTTGCGAAGAAAGTGTTGCTTGAAATGTCTCGAACTGATATTGCCTCATGGAACTCTTTCATTGATGCCTGTGTTAAAGTTTGGAATTTGGGTCTGGCTCATAACCTGTTCGATAGAATGCCGGAAAAGAATGTGGTTTCTTGGAATATTATGATCAAGGGGTATTTAAAAGCTGGGAACCCGGGGTGTGCATTGAAGTTGTTTAGACAAATGGTGGAAACTGGATTTATGGGGAATGATAAGACTGTGGCTAGTGTGCTCAGTGCCTGTTCTAAGTCGGCTAGATTAAAGGAAGGGAGATCGGTTCATGGATTTTTAATCAGGAATGGCATGAAGTCGAATATAATAATTGATACAGCTTTGGTAAATTTGTATTGTAACTGCCAGAAAGTAGGATTAGCTAGTAGGATGTTCGATAAAATCACAAATAGAAATCGAGTTTGCTGGAATGCCATGATTTTGGGGCACTGCATTCACGGTAATCCAGAAGATGGTCTAAAACTATTCGCGGAGATGGTGGATCGATGCAAGGTTAGAGGAGAAGAGGGAATTTCGCCAGATGAAATATCTTTCGTTGGTGTTCTGAGCGCTTGTGCTCGTGCAAGATTGGTAACGGAGGGCATAAACTATTTCAGCCAAATGACAAATAAATTCAGTATAAAGCCAAACTTTGCACATTATTGGTGCATGGCAAATCTATACATTGGTGCCGGACTTTCTCAAGAGGCAGAGGAGATCTTAAGGCAAATGTTGGATGGTGCTGAGGATTTATCATCCGACTCCGTTCTCTGGGCTAACTTGCTCATCTCGTGTCGTTTTAGGGAAGGTGTGACAGTTGGGGAAAGAATAGCAACGTCTTTGATTGAGAAAGAGCCTAAAAACTTTTCGTATTATCAGTTGTTGTTGAATGTGTATGCGGTCGCAGGGCGATGGGAGGATGTTGGCAGAGTAAAAGAGTTAATGAAGGATAGGGGGATAGAAAGAGTTGCAGGGTGTAATCTTGTAGATTTGAAAGACATTGTTCACAATTTAAGAGTAGGTGAGCAATGGAGGGAGAGTGTGGGGCAAAGGGATGCTAAGCTGGCTGAAAGCTAGTTTTCATTTGGCTGACAGTATCCTTCAATATTTGGCACTTCATTGTTTTTTTTCTTTCGGAATTTGTAAACTTTTCTTACAAAATAATATGGTCTCCATCGGTACAAACAAATGCAATCAATCTCTCAGTGTCCCAACTTTTCACCAAGTTCAACAGCTTCTCTTTACAAAGTATGCAAAAAGTACCTCTTGACAAGAGTCAAAACTTATAATCCCTTTGTTAATGTTCAATGTACATATATATTTTTTTCATTTTCTTTTTTCACATGTGTAAGATTTTCTGATATTATATAATAAATTTAAACATCATTTAAATCATATAAAGATAGATCGAAGAAAGTACAAAAAGTCAAGGAAGTAATAGAATTCCTTATTTACAAATCTACCGTTGGGGCTTAATTGAATAAAACATAAGATTAAGATGACAAACACTAAAATCAACCCAAAACTTTTAAAACAATTTAGACAAACCATTCTCATTCAAATCAGAAACGACGGTTTTAGGAACATTACTTGATACAGCAGACTGGTTTCGTCAAGTTTTAAGACAGGTAGGGACATAGACGACACTTGAAGAGTTTAAACAGCTCGCATTATATAATATCCAGAAAGTCTGAGCAATAAACTACATAATTTTATATAGAAGTTTGATACAATTGAACCAGAGCACCGGAATAGCCGAAACTTCATTCGAATGCCCACTGATTCTCCCTACGAACCTCTTCCTCCTCTTCGGGGGTGAAGTCATTCTTGATGTTGAAAGTCTTCCTGATCTCTTCCGGGGTCTTTCCCTTGATCATGTCAGCAACAGTTTGACAAGTGAGATCCAGCAAACCCTTGATGTTCAAATAGTTGGCTGCCTGCAAAAGTATATTACAAAGATCACATCTAAGTTTTCAGGTAAGGCCAAATGAAACAAGACATGACAACAATTGTCGATATCTAGATTTCTTATTGGTAACTGAAAACATATGCACAACCCCAAACACAATAATGAAATGTCAATTTTCATGCTGGGTTTCTTTCTTGCTTGTTGTATTTGTTAAACCAGGGACTGCTAGGGAATCAAATGTCATGACCCTAAGTGAAGAATTAAAGATTAAGAAAAAAAACGGGGACAAAGTGGAACAGAGGGTCGAGCTTCAAATGATGTCCTTGTGTTTAGTGGGGACCGAGTCCAAAGCGCTTAATGCATGCAGGGCTAAGGTTGGGACAAGCCTAGCAGTTGATGGACCACAAACCAGAAGGATTAAAGAGACCAGCTGGGTGTATTGACAGAAAACCTTATCTGATGAAATGAAATATTGAGATATTCTCTTCTTCTTCCTCTCTTTCTATTTCTCTACATCTATTTCTCTATTACTTCGATTGTTACATCAAACATTTTTAATCCATGAAAATCACAAATTAGGCTTCTGCTTCTAAAGTGAAACAAGACCATTGAACAATTTTGATAACCAAGCAAAAACATGACCAGGAGTTTAACCTTGCTTATACAAATAAGTAGCACAGCTTTGTTTATATCCTTAGTAATGCTAAATACGCTACACGGCCTAGCCTGTTCTCGAATTGATAGACTATGGTATATTCTAATTCATTAGCAAAATCAGGACACCATATCAAAATCTGCTACGGATCCCGATTATGTTACGCCCAAAATAAATTCTCTCTCTTAATTATTTCCCCTAAATTCAATTCTAAAACCCTAGCCTAGTAACCAACAAAATATTAGCATATTATTGAAACATCAGAAACATAGAAAAAATAAACAAATTAAAAGAAAACAATGGAAAAGAGAAAGAGAGAAAAGGGATTGACCAGAATGAGATCGAAGAGAGTGGCTTGATCGACTTTGACAAAGTCAGCATCCCAACTCTTAAGTTCTTCATCGGCGGATCGGTCGTCGGTCTTAGGAGCCTCGACGTGCTTTTTGCAGTATTCGATCACCTTCGCTAGGATCTTACTCGTAACATTAGGCAACGGTATCCCGTTATCGGCACAATCGTCCTCGATCATGTGCTTTATCGTCTGCGATTCCAACGCCACCGCCTCGTCAACCTCGAACGATTCTCCGTCCGAGCTCTTCAGAGTAATCTTCCTCCCCGACGACGACATGTTTGCTATGGATTTCTCGAGAGAATAGAAACAGGAATCGGCTAATCAGGGTCCTTTTTTCTTCTTATTTTTTTGGGGCAGGAAATTAGGGATTTTTTATAGAGCGTGGGTGGAGGGTGTTTTTGAGAAGGGTCGGTTTCTTTATGAAACGGTTGCGATTAGATACGTGGCGTCACGGTGTTGTTTTAAGTTCTCATCGAACCATTCAAACTTCGACACGTGTGATTTGAAGGGAACGGGACTTCCTAGCAATTGAATTTTAGCTCATTTAGGTTTTGTACAAATTTTGAGATTAGAAGTCTTTATCTTCTATTTTCTAAAGGCAAAATGACAAAAGATACACTCAACGTTTGCATGTTTTGTCATTTGACCTTATATTTTTTTTTTTGGTCCAAATATGCCTCCAACGTTTGATTGTTTTGTTATTTGGCCCTCTATTCTTTCTTTTGGTCCAAATATGCCCCCAACGTTTTATTCGTTGTCCAAATATACCCCCAACGTTTCAATTTGGTCCAAATATGCCCCCTGTTAGATGGAAACTGTCAGTCAACTGACGTTCAACAGCTGATGCTGACTGGACTTGCCACGTATTAAGATCTGCTGATGCCACATCAAAAAAAAATTTATAAGCTGTTGAGCGTCGGTTGATTGACAGTTTACATCCAACATGGGCATATTTGGACTATGAATGAAATGTTAGGGGCATATTTGGACCAAAAGAAAGAATAGGGGGCCAAATGACAAAACAAGCAAACATTGAGGGCATATTTGGACCAAAAAAAAAATAAGGGGTCAAATGACAAAACATGCAAACGTTGGGGGCATATTTTGTCATTTTGCCTTTTCTAAAATCCTCAAGGTTTGGATCAAAAAAAAAAATCCTCAAGGTTGGTAACTTGGTATCACGTGTGAATATGTTTTAACTTGTAAATTATTTCTAAGTAAATTACGTTATTTCAACAACTTGTTTTAATTATTAAAGTTTTAAAGTATTTAATTTATTTATTAAACTTTAAATATCGAACGTATTTAATTACTTACCTATTAAATTAAGTAAAAAATGATGCGAGTATATTAGGATTATTGTCCTTGTTGTTGTTATAAAATAGAATAGATGCTATTTTCACAATTGTGTATTATGAATGTGATGTATAATAATATGGATGTGTTTGAATGCAGGGACGGAGCCAGGATTTTTGAAGAGAGAAAACGTTAATATTTGAAAGTAGGGGAGGACAAATTTAAAAATAAATTAATTTGTAAAGAAATTTATATAGAAACACAAAGTTAAAAAAATCTTCGAGGATAAAAGAGGGCATTATATGTATGTGTGCATTTAAATGTTTGAAGCACGAAAAAAAGAAAAATATCAACGATCTCCAATCAGATGAATATAGTTTTGGTTGAATCTATCTTCATCTTGATGTTAATACATAGTGTTAATATGACACTAGCATAGGTATATATGCTTAAATTTTGTAAATGGAAAATTTTGCATGTATCAAAGCTTCAAGTAACAATTAATGTATCAAGACATGTTAACGAATGCTTTCGATATAAATTGCTATGTTGCAAATTGCAATAAATTATGAGCATGATATATAATGGAAACTAAGCTTTAAGTATTTGAATTTGTGTTAAATTATGTTACATTGTGATAAATGAATCTAAATGATAACCTTGATATATTCAATTGTTTTACATACATGTTTATGTAATTACAGTTTTATATAAAAATGTGTTTTTTATATAAATTCTAAATTTAATCATAATACTTCCTATAAGGAAAGAGAAAGGGTGTTCTTAGTGTGAGAAAACAAAAATAAAAAACTTAACTAAATGTGCTTGCTCATATTAAAACAGTTTATATATATTGTTTTACTGTTTATTTTATTGAGCTTTTCTAAGTTCATTTTGTTGATTTTATTACTGTTAAAGTGTTAATGGATATTAAATTTTGTATAGTCCTTTTCATTTTATATGGGTATATAGTCATTACATAGTATTATTTGTCCATACTTTTTTTTAATTTTTTTGACAATATACATATCTTGTACACGTGTTCGAACTCAAGTTCCCAAAGATAAATATTATTTTTTTCACCGAGTCACAATGTCGTTTCCAAAATTCGAAGATGAGATCTCTCTTTTGAGAGTATAATGTATAATGTGTCTTGTAAAAATATTGTGTGTTTAAGCAAGTAAATTGTAAAAATATCCTCTAAAATATTGACAAAATTACCCTATATAAATATGTAATTTTTTATTATATTTTAACTTAAATTAATAGATATTTGATAATCGAGTTCATGCGGAATTAAAATATCTTAAAATTAATAGCACCATCTTTGGTTTGGCACTTTGTTCTTTCATCTAAAGCCACTATACTAACTGGAAATCACAAATACACTGGAAATCAGTGTCTGGTTCAACAAAAACATGTGTTCAATCTCCAATAATAATTTCACTAATTTACACATATATAAATATATTTATATATCTCTAGATTCAAACGCTTGGATAGTGACAACCGACAACTAGAGTTACCTTCTATATTCAGCTTTTTATACAAAGCTCCCAAGAGAATATTGTCTTTCAGTACTTTCACTCATGATTCCATGAACTGTGACGGTGGAGGGCTTGTTTTAGTCTTCTCTGGACCTGCAAGTTCATGCGAATATGATTTCTCAATATTATGACATGAAGAAACCATACCTCAAACATCACATGCATTGTGCGACAGTTCGAGTATTAGGAAAAAAATGTTCTTGGCTCGATATTTAGGACATACCATAGATCCCACGCATCTCTACCTCTCGCCATTCTTGTACAAGGGCACAACAGCAGCACATCAAATGCGAAAGGAAATCATCGATAAAGCCACCCTGCCGGAGGAAGAAATCGGTAACGTTTTGAGGATACTGAATGTCAAGTGAGATCGAAACTTACTATGAAGTGTGAACATTAGGAGAGGACGTATAGATGATAGACAAGCAGCAGAGGAACAACTGATTTTAGTATGTTTTATCATTATATTGAATTATGGACACAGCTTCGCATGATAACAATGTTCAGACAGTCCTACGGCATGTGCTTATCATTATATGATAAGCAATGAGACCAAGGTTTTATATTTTCACGGGTATACTACTCTTTTCTGACAGAGAAAATACCGTAATGTTCAACGTCTTGCGAAGCTTCCTTCTAATACAGCAAGTGTAGCAACAGCATGACAATATCAATGAATATGCCACTAGTTCGTTGCATGCTTCTGCAGAAGCTGCGGAAAGTCGCTGTGTAAGCTTCAAAAATCAAAATAATACCAAAACCAATAACAGAAATTTAAAGAATTCTCATAGTAACTTGTGCGATATAGACACACAAATGCTTACATATTTTAGCAGACATAACCATTACAGATTAAATTGAAAATAATCTTCAAGCTATGATGAAACAACCAAAGCAAAAAATATATACTTACACATATGCCTGTTTCTTGCAACAGTTGCAATCTTTGAAAACGTACCACAAGGATAGAAGAATGTCTTTATACCTACAAAAAGAAAATGTGGCTTAGGATACCAGATGATCAGAAAAAAACATGGTCTTCCGCCAAATACGTCCTAGAAATCTTACAAAAGATTGTGTTCCTCTTGTCCCTACAGAAAAGGAAAATATACAAAGAAAGTTTCCTTTCCCTCCCTTGTAGCTAAGCAATCTCAAATTTTAAGGTGTAATTTCTATCATGTCAAACACAAAAGAAAGACGACATTTAACACAATAATGGGACACTGATGACATAAAAAGGACTTACAAAGAGATGGTTCTGAGCAACAACCAAGTAAATCAGCATTCCATTCTTCATACCGATGTGAACCTCTATCGGAGAGCAGATCATGTCCTGATGAAACTGAAGAAGTGTTTCTGAAAATGCATGACATAACTTAAGAAACAACACTTAGATTTGAGTACATGAAATGCATAAAACTATAAGGGCAGATTCACAAGCTAAAGAACATATCACCAACCAACTCTTGCTTTAAAAGCATAAATTTTTTAGTCTTACCACCCAAGGATGTATGTGTATATATAAAGAACCATGCAATGTAAAATTCAAAATGAAAATAAAAACAACCTTGAAGTTGTCTTCTTAGGGGAGTTTGCATCATATGAATGATCTTTCTCACTCTCGGCATCTGAGTAATTAAGCTCCACTTTCTTAGACTCTTTCGTGGATGAACACTTCTCTGTAACAGAAGTTGCTGCAACTTCTGTTACTTCAAGCAAATGCTGGATTACTTCACACTGCTTCACATCATAATTAGATTGCGAACGTTGTAGTTCCAATCGAAGCTTCTCATTTTCCTTCTGCAGTGCTTCATTAAAACCCATGTTTGGGTATGAAGAAGAAAGAGTTTTTTTCAAAATGATGGCATCATTTTTTGAGGGTTCTGGTTTCATTATAACATCTTGCACCCTTCTATCCTCTTCATCCAACGTGTACTCATGTTGATCTTTCTCGATAACTTCTAGTCTCTCCTGCAGGTTATGGAGGAATGAATCAATTAGTATCATGAAAAGCCTACCCTGCCAGTCTAAACATTCAAATAAAGATGACAAATACCGTGTAGTCGTTGCGCTTTATCGAAGTTAATCAAGCCATTATGGAACAAAATGCACCCTTTTTAAGGAATTCCACATAAAGATGCATAAGATTATTAAAAACAGTTTCGAGATTTAGTCGGTACCCTGACTCGAGCATTATCCACCAGAGTGATAAGAGGAACAAGCTTCAAATACTGGTCAATTTCATTCTGGGCCTTCCTAAATTGATAAACAATGTTCCACCCCATGGCCAGAACATACAGGTAGCTCCTCTCCCGACAGCTATTCACCAAAATGTAAGACCTCCTCAATGCATCCTCGAGCTGCTCCAACGGCTCCCTCGTCTCGGGATACCTTTTAAGCTCCGATATCTTGAGCTGCTCCAGCAAGTTACCAATCAACTTCAGATGCTGAGCAAATTGCCTACAACTCTTCTTATGCATCCGCGCTGTGCTTGCAGCTTTAACTATCATAGCTATTAACCGCACAGCATCAAAGCCTGCGAGCTGGGCTATGTTTGCGATTTCTCCAAAATGTTCCCACGAAGATGCCATCTTTTCCTCTCAATCAAACTTAAAACCTGGGTTTTTATGTAAAATTTATAAGATTACAGCATAATCCAGTTTACTACATCAATCAAGTCAAAATTGAACTTAAATGAACACCAATTTAATACCCACAAAATGAAAGAAGCTTGATATGGAGACTTTCGAACGTTACGGCCTGTTCAAAGCTAGAACATCAGTGCTTCACCATAACAAGAGCTTTGACTCCAATTGCTTTGCCGACAAAAGCTCCTTCCCAGGATCTATCTAGAAATCGAACACCCACTCGAGATCCTCGACGTTTAAGAGCTAAAAACAGCGCAGTGTCCGTTTCAACAGCAGAAAAGAAAAATAAGAACTCAATTTTCTAATTAGAAGAATACCCATCAAGCTTCTGCATTCACTTTGTCGAGTCAAATAAAAGGAAAATCAAACTGCGAAACGATTCAACACTTGAAGAAGAAGAAAGAGAGAGACCCCAAAAAAAAAGAAGAGAAAAAATCTAAAATGCAAATGACATTTATATTTGACAGAATCTCTGAGTGAACGAATGGCAGCGAGACACTCACCTACTCCTCGGAAACTTTTCTCTTGACTTTATGCTTAACTGAATTCTTCTAGTTTTCAATCTTGAAGAAAGTTTCAACAGAAGAAGACCATTGTATTCAGAAATTTAACAGGCATTGCTTCGCGCAAAACGAAGAACGTCTTCGCTATTCTTCTTCTTCTTTCTCCTAAATGGGCAAAAGCTAAAACCAAAAAAAAGAAGATAAATATTTGTTCTTTTATGGCTTTAAAGCAACGGTGTTGTTTGTTTGTGACCGCTCCAGTGTCTCCACCATTGGCAATGGCAGCACGAGCATTGAGTTTTGTTCCTTAGCGTTGGACAGGTGGTGGTAAAACTTGGCATGTACGAAAATGTGCTCGTTCTTTTCCTTTATTTACTAGAAATGCCAGCGATTTTCACGGAGTTTGGAGTTGACTCTCCGTCTCCCTCGCACGTTGACGTCGGGCACTCGCCCCATGAACCGCTCGGGCTTGCTCCATTCGCTTCACCTAAGCACATGAATCATGATGGTTGGTTCCATAATCCATAGCCTTGATTGCATTTACTGCCCTTAACAACAGCCGCCCTACCATGATTAAGACATATCTCCCCCTCTAAAGAATAATACATTAATTAAGGTATAATATATAAAAAAAAAACTCCTAATGTTTCATTGGATAGTGTTATTTTTCGACACGTTTCATTTTGAGTTAAAATAATATTTTATAGCTAAAAACTATTAATAAATTAACAATAAACAGTTTGAAATGATTCGATAAAAAGATACATCAGTAGAAAATTAATTTTATAAAATTCTTTTTTTATTAGTGTGTCAATTTGTCAAGTCAACAACTTTTATATATTATATGACACTATTGTATTAGCGTACACTATCATATAATTTTATTATATCATTTTAAGTCACTTACCATTAATTGTTAGATTCTCATCTATAAATGAATTATTTTGATCTAAAATGAAATATTAAGGGTTAATGAGTCATTTCATCCCTTTGATGTTTTTTAACTAACCCATTATATAAGATTTATTTATTTTTAATGAATTGGAAAAAATACATTAATTATAAGTCTTTTTTATATATATCGTGTTAAATAAAACTATTAAAAACAAGTTAATATTCGACTTATTAAATATTTTTAATGATTTATTTCTCTTTAATGGTTTAGATTTCAATAATAATATTTATAAAGATAATAGAAAAATTATATCGTAGGCATGTCTCGTCCCGTCATTCATGATCTTAACCAATAAAAATCATCAATTTCATTAATTTTTCGTATCATTTTTTTACCGAGTGAATCTTCACTCATATTTATTATAAATCAAATTTCAAAAAACAGTTTTTACCATCTGAAGATTCACTTGGTAAAAAGATGGTATGAAAAAAATTAATGAAATTAATAATTTTTATTTATTGGGATCATAGATGACGTGACGGGACAAGCCTATGATATAATTTCTCGATTGAATGGGATCATATAATCTAGACCGTTAAAAGAAACCTAATTAACATTTCTCTTTAGATTATGATGTCTGTCAGCTTAATGTTCGTCTTTATTTGAGATCTATTAATTAATTGAATATTTAAGGATATATATATATATAATATTTTATTTTATATAAATTCGAGTCTTTAGATTAACCTTAAGTATATAATTATCTTTCTACTTAATAAAAAATGATAACCTTAACTTCCTTTGCTTACAAGTTATAACCCGAATTAAAAGTTTGGGATAGAATTACAAGTTATAATCACGTCTACGAATTAAACTTTCCAATTTAACAAGGTTGGTCAAGCGTTTTAAATTTTTTTTTACTCCTAATTTTTTTAAGTCTAAAAATTAATTATAAAGTAGTATATGTTAAGTTTTTATTGTTAATTGTTAAAAAATATAATGACATTAATCTCTGGTCAACCGGCAACCGCCTACACTTCGTTGACAAACTTTTGTTACATTTTATTTCATTTTTATCTTTCATCCTCTTTATATATATATACATATATATATAGTTTTTATTTTGTATATTTTAAGTTTTTGTGTGAATGGTCTAATAAGTCTTTTTTTTAATAAAATTTATTGGATGTTTTTATTCTCTTGTAGCCTTTTTTAGAGTTAAATTTGACGTTACATTTTTAATTGACGTTTATTTGATTGTCTTGTTTATATAGCCATGCTTTGGATACTTAGTTAATAGTTGAATTATAATAAAGTCAAATTTATGAATAATTACAATTAAATTTGTACAAATACTCTACAACTCGACTCGAATGTCATAAATTCGATCTAAATAAAAAAATTAAATAAAACTTAAATCATAAGATATGACTCATCAACTTATTATTTAACTCAGTCGAATATGTATCTATCCCCAGAAGAAGCTATAATATTGTGATTAGAGACGGGGCTTAAGTTAAATAAGGGAAAGAAAAGAAAGGCCGAAGTCTGTTTGATTAAGTGTTGCAATTCTTTTTTAAATGTCGTGTTTTTATTTAGATTTTGGGGTGACATAATATTATTATTATGGGTAAATTTCACCGGAGATCCCTTTTGTTTAGTGTGTGTTCTATTTTAGTCATCCAATTTGAAAAAAAGATTATTTTTGTCACTTATATTTTCGACCGTTACCGTTTTGATCACCCAACCGTTATTCTCCGTTAATACGATGACATGGCACGTTAATAAAAATATATTTTTTTAAATTTAATCCTCAAACTTTTAAAAGTTTACTTTTTCACCATCTTCACCAAAGCCTCCCTTTCTCAAAAAAATGAAATCCCAATAGTTTCAAATCCCAACAAATAAGGAAAATGAACTTCTTCAAATTAAACATAACCGGACAGAAATTATCTATTTTAGCAAAAAAATAAGATGCAAATAAGTTAAATTAGGGGAAAAGTGAAGAACCTTTAGGTAGAAAAATCTAATCGTTCTTAGGCGAATAAGATCATGGACACAAAACTGCAACATAAAAAATCGACAACAACATAGGAACATCAAACAAACATGATTTCTAATTTTTTGGTGGAATTTAAAAAGATTTAAATTAAGATGTAGCTTTTAAAATCAAGCAAAATGACGAGCACTAATTTCTAAACAGGGATTTAATAGCGGGTTTAGAGTTGTAGCGAATGCCGGTGATCCCCTATTGAGATGGAAGGGTAAATTAGGTGAGTGGAACAATGGGTATGGCTTGAGGCGGACTGAAGGCAAATAGGAGGGACTGAGTCAGGAGGCTATTGAGCTGGTCTGAGTGAACGCAAGTCCGATTGCTCGTAAGAATGAGCGGTAAAGAAGAAATGGGCTAATGAAGATGAAAATGCTGGTTAAAACCTAAGAAAGAATTGTCCCGAATTTGAGAGTCAATAGTTTTTTTTTTAACTTTATCATTTACATAACCGATAAATTTAAATTGCCAAACAAGGCATAAACAATATAGAATAAATAGTTTTGGGCTTTTGGCTATAAAATATGTGTGTGCCTACAACTTCCAGCAGTTATAGTTTCTGCTTTTTTGCTTTACAGAGAATTGACTTATTCTCCTAGGCAAAACTCCGCAGTTTCTTAAATTCAATCAATTAATAAGCAATAATCCAAACGCATAATCATTTTAGATTCAAGATTGGTGTTTTAAGAGAATGCCGAACTTATTGCTCATTTTTATAGAGAAGGAAGCATGAGAAAAGGATGGATAGAATCAAATAAAAGGATTGAAACAGATTTGGCAGTTGATAAATTGGTGAAGATGGTGAAAAAGTAAACTTTTAAAAGTTTGAGGGTTAAATTTAAAAATAATATTTTTTATTAACGTGCCACGTCATCGTATTAACGGAGGCTAACGGTTGGGTGACTAAAACGGTAGCGGTCGAAAACATAAGTGGCAAGAATAATCTTTTTTCAAATCAGATGACCAAAATAGAACACACGCTAAATAAAAG
The DNA here is from genome assembly GCA_958450335.1 of Hibiscus tridactylites. Lineage (NCBI taxonomy): Eukaryota > Viridiplantae > Streptophyta > Magnoliopsida > Malvales > Malvaceae > Hibiscus > Hibiscus tridactylites. The sequence continues at coordinate 67,923,721 of OY288285.1, read as the reverse complement.
GACCTTCGGTAAAGTTTAACCTATTATTATTTATTAGTAAAATTTTACTTTTTAAAAAAATAAAATTTTAATAATTATTTAACTCAAATAATATTAAAATAATAAAACTCTTAAAGAAAGACACATATTCTGGATTGAACATCCACTCTTGTCTCTGGCGACTGGCATGCCATGTGGACCCATTAATGGTAGTGCCTCACATGGTCACATGCCTTCCAATTCCAATTCCAACTCTTGTAATAACACTTTACCATATTCAATCTAAATTGTATTTGTTTTTATATAAAAAATAGTTTCTAATTATATATTCAATAAATATCTGATTTGTCAAATATTTTTTAAATTAAAAATTTAAAGCCTTCCCTCGTTTCAACTTTACCCTTACATTTAATTTTAAACTTGTTTTTTTTTTATAACTACATTGATTATTGCGATATTAATTTAGATTGGATATGGTACAGTATTATTATAAAAGTAATTATTTCAACTCAGTTTATTTATTCGTAACGTCAAGATTTGAATCTTTTACGTATGTAATGACCAAATGTCTTATCATGTTATACATGCTCATCTTGTAGGGGAGCAACATGAACTCCAATTTAGACCCCACCTTTTACCTTCAATTTATTTAGATTGGAACGGTAAAATATTATTACAAGAGTAATTCTTTCAATTCAGTTTATCCATTCACGACGTCTGAATTAAAATATTTAACATACATAAAGGACCTAATGTCTTATCCTACTAGACATGCTCATCTCATGAAAGAACCTCATAAACTCCAATTTAGACCTCCACCTTTTACCATTACATTTGCACTACCTTAACATCTTGCAAGTCGTCTCTCAATCTTATAAAATTTTCAATTTTTCATTCTCTTCATCTCTCTTCTCTGATCAATTCATTCAACTTCAAATTAAATTAAACCATATTTTCAAACATCTTCAGTAATTTATTTCTTTTCTAAATCTAACTTTTTTAATTTAACGAATATCTTTTAGCTCATGGCTCATTTTTAAATTTTTGCTCAGGTACAAAAAAAAAAAGGTAAAAAGTGGCCTCGTTGCTAGACCAATTAGGGATGATCAAATATATGTACCTAATGATTCAAGAATATGTAGTAAATTTATTAATATTCAGGTTTGAGTACTTGGAGAATAATTTGAATGTAACTTTACGGAAATAATTATTCCCTCACATAACATTATTTCTCGAAACAACACTCAATTACATCAAGAACGCACCTAAACTGTAATGCTCTAAATAGAAAACCCTTAAAATCTAAAAGCCCTAAATACAATTTTTTTCTTCCAAAACTAAAATTCCTAAAACCGTTGAAGAATATGTTTATGCAGGGCTGTTTCACAGTGTGTGCAATAAAGACGACGACCCATGGTCCACTGCTTAAACCTAGAGGGCCTAATTTTAATAATAGTTTGGTTTTTCTTTAATATTTATTACTGAAATTCATAATTTTTATATTTGTTATTAGGGGTTTATCTTAGAATTTAATTTGTTTCCAATATTTGTATTTAGATGTCTAATTTTTTCAATATTTGTTATTAGAGGTTTACTCTTAAAATTTATTTTCTTTCGATACTTGTTATTAGTTGTCCAATTTTTTTCAATACTTGTGATTAAGAGTTCAATTTTTTCTTTCAATATTTGTTATTAGAGGTCTACTCTTCAAATTTATTTTTTTTAATATTTCGTTATTAGAGGTCCATTTTTTCCAATACTTATTATTAGAAGCCAATTTTTTTTTTCAATATTTATTATTAGGCACATACTTTTAAACTTTAATAATTTTTCAATTTTTATTATTAAAATTCTAATTTTTAATACTTATTATTAGCTCCGTGAACAGTATAATAAGTTGAGAATAGGAATGTGTGAATTTTACAAGTTGCGATGACATGGCTGCGAAACCACTTCCAAGATTCCCTCTTTTTACATAGCAAAAGTCTGGGCACTTTTTTCTTTTTGTGTTGTGAACGTGACTCGATTTCCATATGTTTTTTTGGGGTTCATTAGTGTTGAATTTTTGTTTCATTGGAACATCACAATTGTACGTTTGTAGAAATAAATGTTGTGAAGAGTCCTAAATAATCAAGTTTGCTACCAAGCTTTAGACCTACATCTCGACTTTGTCCGTAGTTATTATTGTTATGATTTAAATTCTATTTTGGACTAATTTGAAAGTTCTTATGGTAACAGAGCTATTCAAATTCGTGTGAAATTTTACTTCTCTCTTTGAATATGTGTTGAAGAGTCAGAAACTTAGTTTGAGTAGAATTGTTTCTTATACAAATTTTCTTTATAACCAAATAACTTATCTCTGTAAATAGATACTAAGGATTAAGAGTTTTATCATTCATTATAATATTTTTTTGACATAGTGAAAATCTCTCATCCTTTGTTCGTAGTTTTTTTATTTGAATTTTTTACGAAAATTTTAGTGATTGTTTTTTTTTTTTTTTGCTTTTGCGAGTGTTGAATGAAAGGATAACAAAGGTTTTACAAATACAAATTTAGGGTTAGATCTGTTAAGAGATGTTGACCGCAGTACCAAAAAAAGATTGGGCCTGAGTCTATGACTCATTTTGTTTATATAGCCCAATGCTAAGAGATAACTAATTGGTACAACTAAACCAAATTAGTTACTCCAAACGGCCCCAATAGATTAACAGCTATAACAACTTAACCAAATCAGTTAAGTATTATCTAACATTCTCTCATCTCCTCCGCTTAAAAACCACAGCATTCTCCATGGCCCTCGATTAAAAATGCACAACATTCTCCCTGATCTCCACGTTTAAAAACCACAACACTGGTCAAGAACACAACTTAACTGTTTCTCTCCTGAACACCCATCTTAAGTCAAAAAAGTTGAAAGAAAGACTTGCTGAGAGGATTGGTTAACCCATCAGCTGCTTGATGTTCAGAGGGAACATAGTTAACTTGAAGTTTTTCATCAGCAATCTTCTTTCTTACAAAATGAACGTCCAACTCCACGTGTTTGGACTGAGCATGCAACACAGGATTGACAAACAGTGCTATAGCACTGGTGTTGTCATTCCATACAATAGGAACTGATGTAGCAGAAACACCCAGATCAGTCAGCACAGCTACAACCCAGGTCAGTTCTGAAACTGCCTCAGTAATGCTCTGGTACTCAGCTTCCGTAGTAGAACGAGAGACGGATTTCTGTTTCCTTGAACACCATGCAACCAGGCAGTTATTGACATACACACAGTAACCAGTAGTGGACCTTCGGTCATCCACACTACTGGCCTAATCAGCATCCACAAAAGTTGTGACTTCAATCTTCTTGGGAGAGGAAGCAGCAAAACGCAAATCGAAATCAACAGTGCCCACAAGATAACAAAGGATTTGTTTAACAGCAGATAAGTGCCCCTCACAAGGTTTATGCATATACTGCGCGACCTTATTAACACTGAAAAAGATGTCTGGGCGTGTGTGACAGAGATATAGAAGAGTTAGTTTGACTTGGGCTAGTTTGACTGTCCGTTAACGTAGGTGTTGGTGATGCTTTTGCTTGATCCATTTTGGTTCGATGCAGAAGATCAAGAATAAACTTTCGCTGACTCAAAACAATAGAGTTGGAGTCACGATGGATCTCAAGACCAAGGAAAATTGAAGCTCTCCCATATCTTTTAAAGCAAATTTGGTACTTAAGCTGAGAATCACTTGCTCAACTTCAGCTTTAGACTGACCAGTGACAATAATGTCGTCCACATACACTAACAAGTATGTAACGATTTCTCCTTTGTCACGGATAAACAAAACGCGTCATCTTTAGACTCACGAAACCCAAGCTCCATCAAAAACATCTGCAGCTTGGTGTACTAGTTCTGTGGGGCTTGCTTAAGACCATATAAGGCCTTTTTGAGACAACAGACTAAAGGTGAACCATCGTCAGCTATACGAACAAACCCAGGAGGTTGTTGCATGAACACCTCTTCCTCAAGTTCACCATTCAAGAATACGTTGTTGACATCAATTTGGCGAAACTTCCAGTTATTCGAGACAACCAATGAGAGAATAATATTCAAAGTGGTGAACCGGACTACATGGCTAAAGGTGTCCTTGAAGTCTTACCCTGGCACTTGAGAGAACCCTTTTGCAACGAGACGTGCTTTGTAGCGTGCAATAGACCCATCAACATTCTGTTTCACTCGAAAAAGCCATTTACACCCCATAGTCTTTCGTCCATCAGGAAGCTTAACCAAATTCCAAGTACCATTCTGCACCAAAGCCTCATATTCAGCAATGACAACTGCTTTCCAAGCTTGAGATGCAAGAGCCTGCTCAATCGACTCAGGAACAACAGCAGAGGGATCCACAGCAACAGAAAACACCTTAGGTTTGAATATGCCCCTCTTACTCCTAGTGACCATGCTGTGAGAATTGATAGCAACATTAGGCGCAACACTATCATGAGGGACATTGAGATCTGCTGGAGAAGAAGAAGTAGAGGTTACAGCAACTGGAACCTCCACCACAGGATCAACATGCATCTCAACCACAGACTCAACATGGTGTTCATTCACAAGAGCTGCATTGCCAGGGGAACTATCGAAAGGAGTAGTAGGAACAGGTAAAGGATTGGACTGAGGGGACAAAGGTGATGCAGGCTCAGCTGAAGGATGTGTTTCAGAAGAAGAATGAGCTTGTGTAGAGATAGATTGAGAAACAAGAGAGGAAACAAGACACGACTGTGAGAGCCTAGAGGCACTACACTTGTCTGGAACTTGCAAAGCAGGGGACTTAAACAATTGAGACTCGGTACTCACTGCAGACTTAGTGCACTCTGCAAAGGGAAACACACACTCATTGAAACAGACATGTCTGGAAATGAACACTTTTCCCTGAGAATTAAGACACTGATAACCCCTATGTTGATGACTATATCCCAGAAAGGTGCAAGACTCAGAACGAAACTCCAATTTGTGTGTTTGAAAAGGTCTAGTGTAGGGGAAACATTGGCAACCAAATACACGCAACTGGGTATAGTCAGGTTTACATCTAAGAAGTTTTTCATGTGGTGCAGGCCACCAAGAACAGTGGTTGGTAGTCTGTTGATGAGAAAGAAATATTGTTGTAGTAACAGCAAAAGACCAAAATTTTAATGGCAGAGAAGCTTTGGCAAGCATGGTAAGAGCAAGCTCGACAATATGTCAATGCTTGCGTTCAACAACTCCGTTCTTCTCAGAAGTGTGAGGGCACGAGAGACGATGTTTGACACCATTAGCTGCAAGCATGTGAGACAAGCTACGAAATCCACCCCCAATCACTCTAAAATTCTTGAATATTGGCCCCAAATTTATTCTGAACAAACTTAGAAAACAGTTCATAAGCATGAACTGCCTGTGACTTAGTTTTAAGCAAGTAGAGCCACGTGTGTCTAGTGAAAGCATCAACAAAAGATATATATAGTATGAGTAACCAGTAGAAGACACATGAGCAGGTCCCCATAAGTTAGAAAAGACTAATTGAAATGGTTTACCATACACAATGGTAAAGTATCAAAAGGCAGTTTATGACTTTTACTCAACTGACAGGCAGAACACAAAGTATTTTTAATATCTCTCAAGGAAGTAGAAACATTGCATTCATTCAAAACAGTAGACAGGGTAGATAATGCAGGATGCCCTAGTCCACGATGCCACAACTCAATAGTGGAACATGCAACATGAGACAAACAGGTCTCAACATTATTAACAAAACTTAAAAAACGATTAAAAACATATAAACCTCCCTGCTCAGTGCCTCGAAGAAGCTCATCCCCAGTGACTTCATCACGAACAACATAGTGACTAACATGAAACTGAAAGAATACCTTGTTGTCTCTAGCAAACTTAGACACAGAAACAAGGTTTTTAGTGATCTGAGGCACAATCAACAAATCTTGAAGACGTAACCGAGAATTAATAGACAACGAGCAACTACCAACTTTAGAAATCACAAGACCCTTACCATCACCAACAAGCAACTTACATGGTCCTGAGTAATTTGCACTATGATGAGCAACAGAGGCATCAGGGGAGACGTGGTGTGTGGCACCAGTATCCACGAACCACTGATCAGAACTTCTTGAAGACGGGGAGCTCCCCACGATACAATGAGTGCAACCACTAGAAGACGTTGTTACCCCTGTAGAATGACAAACATGCCCATTAGTATCCAAAACACAGGAGTTAACAGACGGAGAACCATCAGCAGGTGAAGCCCTCTGAACAAAAGTAGTAACTCCAGGAAACGATTTATCGAAACGTCGAAAGCAACGATCAACGAGGTGGCCTAATTTGCCACATAACTGACACTGATATCGGCTACGCCCACGACCACAGCCAAAGTTACTTGGTTGTTGACGATAAGGTCTACGACTAGTATCACCATCAACAGTAGAAGATTGCCCTGAAGCATCACCAGTGAGTTGAACCGTGTGGGCACTCATCATAGGGTAATGAGCCTGATCAAATATAAGTTGTTGGGCTTTAACATCAATTAGAGTAGCAGTGACAGCATCTAACGTAAAACGCTCACGACTTGTGGTGATGACAGCAACAAACGACCGGTACTCGGGAGGAAGACCGTTGAGAATCGATGCAATATGCTCAGTAGTGGACACCAGATTACCAACAGAGGCAAGAGCGTCGCAAATCTCTTCCACATTCGAAACGTACGCGCGCATGCTCAGTTCACCCTTGCGAACAGAGCAAAGTTTGAAGTGTAAACTCATGACGGTGGTTGTCGACCGAGAGCTGAAGTACTCCACGAAAATCTTTCAGACTTCAGCCGACGTCTCAGCACCGACAAAATTGCAGAGAAGATGAGGGCTCATAGTAGAGAGCAACCAAGACGCCAAGGCACTTTCCTGAGCAATAAATTTCTCATAGTCATCGTTATCAACCATCGTACCATCAGAGGACCAAACTTTGGCCGGCGGAGCAGAAATCGTGCCATTGAGGAGTTTTTCCAAGCGATGACTCCTCACCGTGAGGAGAATCTGTTGCTTCCAAATCAGGAAGTTCGATTCATTAAGCATGACTTTTACCTTTTTGTTGGTAAACGTCCGGCCGGCAAAGGGGGACGAGGTAGATCCAGACGAACCGTCATCAACAGAGACGACTGCAGCAGGTGCCATGACAGAGGAAACTAGAGCAGATCGAAAACCTAAAGCCAACAGAAGAAGAAAAGAAGGCCAACGAAAGAATAAAGCATTACGACGACGAAAAGAAACGAAAAATCATATCGGAAACCTAAAGCCTGGCGGCGACATCTGATACCATGTTGAATGAAAGGATAACATGGGTTTTACAAATACAAATTTAGGGTTAGATCTGTTAAGAGATGTTGGCCACAATACCAGAAAAAGATTGGGCTTGAGTCTATGACTCTTTTGTTTATATAGCCCAATGCTAAGAGATAACTAATTGGTACAACTAAACCAAATTAGTTACTCCAAACGGGCCCAACAGATTAACAACTATAACAACTTAACCAAATCAGTTAAGCTTTATTTAACAGCGAACATTTGTTTTTTCGTCATTATCGTTCCGATAATTATAACAGTATGCCTGAAACGTAATAGTACTCATTCTCTATTGCACTTGGCCATCATGTACATGTCGATCATTTTGAGCACCAATTACATGAGCATTAACCATAACATGAGCGTCATTAAGCTTGTCCTTTTTTTCAGGACCCTTCAACATTATCAGGTTCCTTGATAATGTACAACTTGAAGAAATGGTGGCCACATACGCTATGGTACAATTCAGCAGTGCCGTTATTGACAAACCACGTCAACTCGTGTCTCGTTCGTGGGGTCCCTTTTGGAATTGTCGCCATTATTTTACGACCAAAATTTAGGTAGCCGTGACCCTGATAAGGGGTATGTATCCGTTTCGTAAAAGAAATGTGTTTCGTGCAGATTACTATATTTTAGACAATAAAAAAGTTATATAAATTCGTTTGATCCAGCGCTTAAACTATGGACTCCAATCATACATGGTCGGGCCAAAAGTTCTGAACAACCTATTCTTGTTTTAGATTACTTCCTATAGCGACCATTCTACTATCCATAAAGATCTGGGCAATGGAGGTCATGTAACAAGAAATCCAACAAAATCATCGCATATGAATCTGTAATTGTTGATGACGGGAGGAGGACGAAACAGGAGACGATGCCAAATCATCTGTCGTAGAGGAAAACAGAGTAAAAATATAGGAGAGGAAAAGGAACATAAGTAGTTGCATGGCACATCGGTTCCATCCTCGAATTGAATGAAAAAGTAAATACAAAAGCCTTTTGAATCACAAAACACAGATGAAATTATTATGTTGTTTACACTTTATTCTTCCTTGTATCATCATTTTGTTTGTTTGTTTGTTTTTGTGTTAGAAAAATTCTTTAAGGTGCATGTTTATAATGGTAGACGTAAGGATCTTGTAAGCCTTCTCGGAAGGATGATAACCATCCCAGAAAACGTATTTTGAGGCATCTGGGCACGACAGAGGGATGCTTGTAGGGTTGCAGAATATACTGGCTTCTATCAGTCCGGTGCCACAACATCCTACTGTTGCCACTTCAAACCCTGTATTAAAATCACCAATACGTAAATTACTATCACAAATCTAATGTCAGTCCAATGTGCAAAAGAGAAAAGTTTTACCATATTTTCCAGGGTTTTGAATGAGCGAGAGCAGTGGATAGTAGATGTCAAGAAAGATAAGCTTTGTGCCAGGCAAAGTGAACACAGTTTTCAGATCATCTATTAAACCGGAGAGCTTGGCGTTGTAGGCCGATGCCAATTGGTTTTCAGCCTCGTAGCAATCTCTGTTTTTGCCTCCGCCTAAGGTTCTCTGAGACGGCACACACCCGATCGGTGGCAACCCCAACAACCCTATTCTTCTTGCTCCTAATCCATACAAATCCTGCAACATTTCCCATGCTCAGCTTCGTATTTATGGCCCAATCCAAGCCTAAAACTTCATGTTTATATATTATACCTGCAAGAACTGGGAAGCGTAGCCAACAACGAAGTCTGCATAGCCATTAATATCATAATGGGATCTCCTGAATGGAAGGAGAAAGTAAGTATTCGAAACATCGTTGCTGCCGGTGCACACGATATATATGGCTTTCGAAACTATGGTTGCAGTTCTCTCTTCTCCCACTGCTGCTTTTATCTTCTTTATGCATTCCTTGAACAGGTCTAATTGCCCCGACATGGTTATAACATTCTGCCAAAAAATGTCGGACAGAGAGATGAGATTAATTATTCTGAGAGTGTTGCGTGTGTATTGTATATGTATATATATACCGCTGATTCTGCCGAGAGAGGATCGAATCCTGCTGCCCCCGAGGCGAAACTGACACCGGTGAGGAGGTCTTGGAGCTCTACCTTTGGATCAAGATAAGCAGGAAGCAGATCCTTCACACCGAATTCTTCAACTGCAAGTAATTTTGATTGTAAATCACTAACAATGTATACAGATGTTGGTAATGACAGGCACAGACAATTGTAGAATAAAGGGGTTATCGGCTACACTACCTATAAGGTCGGAAGGGACCTTGCCGTTCGAAAACCGTCCGGTGGATCCGCCTTTGAAATCCCTCCCGTACGGGAGGAAATTGCCTTTAGCTATAGTGAGGAGATTGTTGTTGTTCCCTGGATCAACTATTGAATCTCCGAACACATAAATTGCAGGAATGGTCTCATTGTTAGGCAGGACCAAGGCTGCTTCAATGTCATCATGGCAACACATCACCACAAAAACAAACAAGAAAATGGTCCTACTAAAACAAGAAGAAAACCAAAAGTGTGTCTGAAACTGAGAGAAAAACATCTTTTTTTGGTTTTTAATTTGTTTTTCCTTATGAAACACAGTCCATCTTTATGAATTTATAAAGCCAATAAAAAGGGCAGACGTGGTGTTACAAATGTATTTGTCAACGTGGCCGCCATTTCTGAGCTTGCCTATACGTTTTCAGGGCAGTTGTAGTAGACAATAATGCAGCATCATTAATGGCAAAATATCAGCAACAAGAAAAAGCTCAAATGTGAAATGATCTCGGATCCAGCAAGTTTGAAGCTTTATTATCTTTCGAAAAGCATGTTTCTGTAAAAATGCCGAATTGAAGTTTGAAACCAGTGATTTTCCTCTGTAACTCTTTGAATTAAACTGGCTGGCCTACTTGCAGCAATGGTGTAGAACAGGGGACTGACTGACTGGTATCTGTCGGTGTCTAAGCATTATCCCTTTATTAATTTGGAAACATCAACCAATAATAATAATAACATTAAATTCAACTCCCAACCAATCCAAAAGTAGTGCATGTTTAGTTGTTGACTTGTTGGCTGCTTCATCATTTTCGCCTCAAAAAATGTGAAATATCATCAGATTTATTGACATGGATCAGGTCTGGAGTACTGTTCTGTCTATGAAACTGCAGATTTTTTCACAGAAATAATGTAAATTTATGGTGCCCGTGTGTGCATATATATATAACTTGCAGTTGTCTATAATCCCCGATATAGATAGTTATGAAACGACTTGTAATACCGGGAAATGAATATATCGGCAACGAACATAACAATGAAACGAACAAAGACGGTGTTGCAAATAAAATGAGAAAATAAATAACACCAAGATTTAGGTGTAAATATAAAACGGTTAAAACCACGACAGAAGATGACAGCTTTTACTGTGACAAAAAAATAAAAATTATAACTTGGTTGGCGGTTGCGGCTTAACGCTCTGTAGTATGTAGAGTCTTTAATCTACATGTTATATTTTAGGTTGTGTCTAAAATTCTAATCCTTAATTGTTATAAATATTTATCTATGTGGATGTCTATAATGATAAGGACTTTATCAAAGAGATTTGATTTAATTTATCATTAAAAATGTTATCTTCATTAATTATAATTTAATGTATTATGTACTTCTTATGCCTATAAATAGATGGTCTAATGAATGCATTGTATACACTTGAGTATTGAGAATAATATAAATCTTCATCTCATCTCTTTATTCTTCCATTCTTGTTCTTTCTTCTTATTATTGTTATTTTTTATTTTATTCACAATATTAATATCTATTTATAGGAATATGTTGTTTGTTTTCTAAGGAAATTTGCATAAATTTTTTTTTACTCAAACTGAGTTCCCTACAATTATTTTAAGGAATAATATTTTATACACTGGCGGTGGAAACTGAAAGTTTTCACAAGCGCCTTAGTTTTAGGCTATATGAAGTTAGTTTAGAGTTTAAAAGTTTAAAATTTAAGAATAATTATTTTAATTTAAAGTTTAGAGTTACAATTTACCCTAAACTAAATCTTAATTTTTTTGGATCACGACTGTAACATAATTCATTCATGCACTGTTATATAAATGGGATATAGTATGGAATTAAACCAGCTTTATTATTGTTATATCATAAATGAAATTAATGCAGTCAGTAAAAGTTCATAAATGTAGAACTAGACCACTCAACTAACTTGAGTTGGGCAAAAACACATTGGGTATTTAATAAGTTTAAATTTATAATATCAACACTGAATTATATACTATCATTTTTGAGGAACAAAATAATTTTATAACTGTCTCAATTTTAATATATATATATATATATATTTTAATAGAAGCCGCTAATTTTATTAAACAAGAAAATACCTAAAATTACAATAATCGTTTACAATTATCATTGTAAACTAAAGACATAATTAAGACATTTTCCTAAAACTAGTCACTTAAGATCATACAAGGACTAAACATGAAAAGGTTAAAAACCTATCCAAAAGACTCGATCGAAAAATAGACACGAATAAATCTGACTGCATCGGCAAACAAACCACAAAAGGGAATTAAGCTATTGAAAGACCACCGAGAACCACAAATCAGAGCCCAGCGTCGTGAATAACTATCCACGAGCGCAAACCGCGTATCCAAATTTAAATCAAAGGTCCATAATAGGAAAGATCACCATGATTATGAAAAAGCGCCATCTTGATCAGTCGTGGCGTCGTCAGATCCAACCTTAATAAAAACAAAACAAAAAGAAAAACGTAGCATATGGTAGAATAGATCGTTCCACAAGAGCAGTATAGATCGTGCCACAAAAGCAGAGCAATTTATTGAAAACTAAAAAATAAAACAAACAAAACGATAAATCCCGGCAACGGCAACCAATATTAAAACCGGTACCGCCGCCGGTCTTAAAAAAAAATAAAAGCAAAAGAGATCGGCGGCTGCACTTTAAGAGAAAGAAAATTAGGTTTTTAGAAAAAGAAATATATATATATATATATATATATATATATATATATATATATATATAGGGTCATGGCACATCCGTCTTTTCTAGCTTCTGCCATTGGTTGTATGATTACATTGATATATATACAATGGTTTTGAACAAATTTATTCGAAGTATAAAACTAGGGATGGGCACGGCACCCGGACTCGACGGATTTCGACCTGACCTGGCCTGAACGGGTCGGGTATTTTTATGAAAAAAATCGGGTTCGGGTCGGGTCGAGTTTAGGGTGAAAAAATTCGACCTGATTCGGGACTAATAGTGTAATTTTCTCCTAAATTTTTTAGGGATATTTGTAATAATACCCCTCTTTATATTTTTTTTATAATTAGGTCCTTAAAATTAATTTTTTATTTACATTTTAGTCCTTAAAATTATTATATTTTATAATTATGCCTCTTAAAATTATTTTTTTACAATTAGGTCCTTAAAATTAAATTTTTTTTCTATAGGTCAGGTCGAGGTCGGGTTTAAAATATTTATTTTCGGGTCAAATTTTTTAAAGAATTGAATAATGTCGGGTCGGGTCGGTTTTAAGATAATTAGTTTCGGGTCGGGTTCGGGTAGGCCAAAAACCTGACCCGACCCGTGCCCATCCCTATATAAAACACATGAAATGGAAGAATAACTTTATACACATGGTTCTTAAAAATAGCATACGAGCGTATATATTTACTTTTATAAATTAAAATCTAAATTATTAATTCTAAAATTATAAACTTTAAATTTTAAATAATACAAATTAAACTCTAAATTCTAAACTAAAATTTTGACCCACAAATAAAAAGATTTGTGTAATCTAAATACAATATAATATCAATTTTTTTCTCCAAATACAAGCAGCTTGATTGCCCTTCGAGTCCGCACCTTTGGACCTATAATAAATACTTCTTTTGCGGGCAAATCTGTGTTTTTGGTTGAGTTTAACAATATAAACGGACGTTTGTCTAATTTTTTCTTGCCAAACAGCCAATAGTTGCCATCGAATATGTGTTTGCCTATCATTTTTAGCGTCTAAAAAAGCGTTTGTTTACAGTTGAATTTTTCAGCTTCTGAAAACGACCATTACAGCCCCAACAAATGTTTGAGTGCAGCAATGAAAAGCGAAGCTGGGGCATATATTATTGGACTAAGAAGGAGTTAAGCATACATTTCCATTTATTGAAGCTGGAACATACATTATTGGGCTAAACAGGAGTTAAGCACCATGCCCAAAAATTATAATTTTCTAAAATTAAGTCTAGTATGTATGCATACGATTACGATATATGAGCTCGTCATTGAATACAAAGTGCACAACACATGTTGTAACTTTTGTAAGAACTCTCCAGTTTTCTCGTTTTCTTGACTTTGATATGAGTTTTTTGGATTTTGTCTCTCAATTCTTTGACTGTGACTGGTCAAGACATAAAAAAACTCAAAAAGAAGCAACTGCAGGTATTCAATTGTAATGTAACTTTCGAGTTTTGATTCTCTCTTTTTCTAAGCGTTTGATTTGATGTTTTTTGTTGCAGACGGAGGAGATCAAAGTAAAGATGGACTGCGAGAGGAGGGTGAAGAAATCGGTTTCGAATAAGGGTGAGCAAAACTCGATTCGACTAAAAAATTTTGGAATAAAATTTGAGTTTAAAATGAAAGTTCGAGAAACTCAAATAATTTAAAATTTTTAGTAATTAGTGAATCAGTTTTTTAAGTTAAAGTCGAGTCTCTCAACTTTGTCTGATATATGTATATCACATATGAAAAAAATGAAGAAATATATATCTTGTATATAGTTATAGAAAATCGTTTAAATTGAAATCAATTAGTACATAACATGATAATCTTTTTGAAATAAATGTGAACGGAAACTCAAACATCTCGAATCGAAAAAAATTTAAATAAAATTTGAGTTATAAAATATGACTCGTCAACTCAACTAACTCAATTTTTTTTTACTCGCAATCAAATGCTCAACCTAGTTTCAAGCATTTAACTCGGTTTAAAGATTTTATCGTTGGCTCTTTTTTATGTATATTTAGGAAAATTCTACAACGTGCGACGAACACCGATGAACATCACTAATGATGAACACTATTAAATTAATTAATAAAGATTTAAAATTCCAAGCACCCATCAAATAATTAATAATTACTTTAAAAAATTTAATTAAATTATTTTATATATATATATTAAAATTTTATTTTTTTAATAAAATTAAACTATATATTTAGTACCTCACCTATTTCCGTATTTCTATTGAACCCTCATTATTTAAATATTATTTTAATTTAACCCTATTCTTTATAAAAAAATAATTTAACCCTTAACCATCAACCTAAAACCCTGAACTATTAAACCTTAAACCCTTAAATTATTAAAATTATTTCATCATTTTTTCTACAATAATATAATTAAAATTATTTTCCGTGTCAATCATAAAATTTATGAAAGAATTATGAAATAACTTAATATATTTTGATTAATAGATGCGTCTAACATATTCTCTTCCTCTATCATATCATTGGAATGTTGTTGATTTTTTTACTATGGTTATTTATTTTTTCACTTGTTAAAAAGAAAATTTTCATGATGAAACATAATGAGAGGAGCTATATGAAAAGGTCGGGTGTAATTAACCCCACTTAAAAGTATTTATTATATGGAAATATTATAATTGTATTAAAGTTTTTCATAAGAAATATTAAAATTGAGCCCACTTAATTTGTTAGAACATGGGTCAACAATATTTATTGCAGTGGTATATAAATTTCTCATACTCCATATTCGGCTTTGACCCCATTATATGAAAATATTGTCTCCGTTATTGTAAAACACATAGAAACAGAAACAGTAAAAGTAGAACTCAATAATAATTTTTAAAAACACACTTAAAACCATCATTTTATTCTGCAACATAACATAATATAATAGAGATTACATTGGAATTACAAATAAGTATCGTAAAATCCAAAATTTTTAAGGAATGCTTGAGGGTCCGTAGGTGCCCAGAAAACAAGTAGCTTTGTTATTCTGGGCAATACAAGTAACTGGGATTGGTATATCATATCAATCCTTTGATATACCTCTATTTGTTATTCTGGGCACCTACGTAGATGGTTTTACTTGTATCAATATAAAAAGATGGAATTACCAATGGATGTAAAATTTGATATTCAATTAAATTATTTTTTATATATATTAAAATTTTACAGAGTTGACGTGTTTGAAGATAAAAGACTGATGATAGGGCTAATAAGTAGGTAGATATGCAAGCATTGCATAATATTATTGCATAAATGATTAATAATTTAAGGGTTTAAGGTTTAATAGTTTAGGGTTTTAGGTTGAAAGTTAAGGGTTAAATTATTTTTTTTATAAACAATAGGGTCAAATTGAAATAATATTTAAATAATGAGGGTTCAATAGAAATACAGAAATAGGTGAGGTACTAAATATATAATTTACCCTTATTAAAAAAATAAAATTTTAATATATATCAAAAATAATTTAATTGAATTTTTAAAGTAATTATTAATTATTTGATGGGTCCTTGAAATTTTAAATCTTTATTAATTAATTTAATAGTGTTCATCATTAGTGGTGTTCATCGA
Organism: Hibiscus tridactylites; assembly: GCA_958450335.1. Lineage (NCBI taxonomy): Eukaryota > Viridiplantae > Streptophyta > Magnoliopsida > Malvales > Malvaceae > Hibiscus > Hibiscus tridactylites. Next base: position 67,907,775 of record OY288285.1, on the reverse strand, counting down.
TGTTCGTCGCACGTGGTAGACTCATCCGTATATTTATGTAAAATATTGTAGCAAAATGTTAAAGGGATTATATATCACGGTCGAAAGAGTCAAGTTTTGGAGATAAAATTATTAAGGGATTATCTTTTTATATTTAATTTAAGTTAATATTTGAGAGTTTAGTCTGATTGGTAAGTACTATGTAGTTGGTACTCTATACATAAGGATATAGGCTTAAATATGTTTAAACGACCAATACTTTTTGATTTATAGATGAAAAAAAGTAGAGTATAGACATTATATCGAACTTTATATTAAAAAAATTGGGACAAAATTTGACCAAGGGAAGATGTATTTTTTCCCTTAATCGGTAGAAGAAAGGTTTATATGGACAAAATCTTATAAATTATGAATGAGATTACAGTTAATTACATGTTTATTTGTGTAAGGAAACTTGTTGGAATCGCTAGGGATTACTTGGGAAATAAAAGGATGAGGTTACCACGTGCGACGAACACTGATGAACACTACTAATGATGAACACCGATGAACACTATTAAATTAATTAATAAAAATTTAAAATTTTAAGGACCCATCATACAATTAATAGTTATTTTTTATATATATTAAATTTTTATTTTTTAATAACGGTAAACTATTAAATTTTTATTTTTTCATATAACTGAACACCCCTAAATTGACATTTATCAAAAAAAAAAACACCCCTACTAGATAAGAGATAATGTCAAGCTTGAACGATAAAAAATCGAATAAATATAATCTTTAATATATATAGGTAAAATTAGTTGCAAATAGTCAAGATCAATTGCTTATATTTGGAAAATTCTATAACGTGCGACGAACACCGATAAACACTACTAATGATGAACACCGATAAGTATTATTAAATTAATTAATACATATTTAAAATTTTAAGGACCCATCATACAATTAATAATTATTTTTAAAAATTCAATTAAATTATTTTATATATATATTAAATTTTTATTTTTTAATAACGGTTTTGAAGTTGATGGTGTTTTGGTTTTGAGCTTTCCTCACTAAGCATTATGTGCTTACGCTCCTTTTTGTCCATCAATGCAGATATTTGAAGTTGGAACAGTGAGAAGCAAGGGATTCAAGGAGAACTCCACTTGAGATGTATGTCTCGGTTAATAGCTATAGTTAATAAAGGCAATGGGGGAAGAATCTCTTATGTTGATGTTTAATGAGATTGTGTATGTTGGACAAGTTTGGTTTATGATTTTGAATCATGTGGATTAATGTTGCAACGTTTGAATCTTCTTATGCTTAAGTTGTTATGCTATGCTTCTTGTTTTAAAAGCATGAATGAGTATTGAATGTGTTGAATGAGTGGGTGTACCTAGGGGTGGCCTTGTATCTAGACTTTGATGCAATTATATCCCTTGTATGCTGAATGACTTGCTGGTGTGTTTTGGTTGCTTTCGGAACATGTTTGATGGGTCAAATGTGTGTTTAACCAGCAAAATTGCTGCAGTCTGGGCAGGTCGTTTCGGAACGAGTACTACCGTATCGGAACGGGGGCCTGAAATGGCCTGGGCGTTCCGAAACGGGAAGAACTGTTCCGGAACGGTTTGGCTACTGCCAGGTCCTGCTTCGGTACCAGTTTCAGAACGGTCCCGCGTTTCGGAACAGGTCCTCCCTGTTTCGGAACACTCGACCGTTGGGCACTGAAATTGTTGGTTAAATGTTTTGGAACCTTTGCGTTTTGGTCCTGAAACTTGTTTTTGCAATTGGATGAGTTTGAGATGTCCGCTTGAGCTGAAATTTGACAGTGAAGCATGAAACATGACTAATTTCATACTGGTAACTTTTAATTGGGTTAAGTCCTTGTAATTCTCAGAATTTACAATTTGGTCCCTAATTCCTTAATTTGTGCAATTGAGTCCCTGAATGTTCTCTGATTGGTATGATCTTTGTGTATGCTGATCTTGTGAACATATCTAGGGTTAATACGCATCTAGACAAGTTAAAAAGAAAAAAAAGGGTCGTTAATCAAGGTTGACTTTCGGGTTGACTTTGGTTTTCCCCGTGTAAACTTCTTAATTCGGTTCAACCGTCTGGGCCGGGTTAAGGGGGTTACAGGATTGATTCTAATTTAAAAGATTTTCTCTATTCATATAAGATATACATATATATTTTTCATATTAATTTTCATATGCGTAAGATTTGTAATATTATTCAATAAAATAAATATTATAATGTCACTTTTAAAGAATGGTTTTTAGGACAAATTATTGATGTGAGTATAAAGAAATTAAGAAATTGATGGAAGTAAGAATTTTAAAAACATACAATTGAGGGCCAAGTTGAATAAAATATAAAGTTAAGGGATTAAGTTGCAGAAAAAATAATTTTTAAAAAAAGTATAAATTGAAGTTACATAGATATTATATAGTGGTAGTGGAACAAGTGGTTTTAATTTGGTAAAAAATGAATTTAAAACGAAGGAGAAATTAAAGAAATTATAAAATCATACAAATTTGATGGACTAAATTATAAAAAAATTATTTTAAAAAACAAGAATTGAAGTTAAATAAATATTTTGTAGTGGTTTAAGAGAATGTGATTCAAATTTAGTTAAAATCATACTTAAAATAAATAAATAAACATGAATTGATGCTAAACAAGATCATGGACAAAATCACAAACAATAAAATTACCATTAGAAACATGACAAGCTTTCTGCAACGCGCCTCACGCGCCTTCATCTTCCTCTTCCTAAATTTTCTTCTGCCTTCGACTAGCGTTTTGAATTCATAACCCGACTTGTTGCTCAGAGTTCTGTGACGGCGCACTGTTCATCACCGTCTTCAGCTCGTCGGTAGCTGGAGTCATGGTGACCTCACCCAGGTTGATGGTGCAACGAAGCGCTTAGGAGGGAAGCGGGGGAGCGAGCGGGCCGGTTGGTCGTGCGGCTTGTTGTCTCTCTTGTTGTTGGTCGCCATCATCGACGTGATTCTCTGACGTGAACAGAATGTGGGCGAAAGTTTTGAATGCAGGGTGTTTTTCGATTGTCGGTCGTTTGATGATGCAAGGTGCTGGGAGGCTTCCCTCACCCACATTTGACACTCGCAGGATTATCCTTGGAGCGAGGGCGGTCCACAGGTCATTATCGAGGGTTCAACTGGGGGATCATTTTTGGCTGCTAGGGGCTCAGGTGATGAGATTCAGGAGGGCGGGGGAAGGATATTGGCTGAAACCAGCCCGCCCTGGCTTGACAGTGGAAGGGTCTTTTGGTCCTTTTACTATTGGCCCTATGCACCCTTTAATGCTTCTCTGCTCAATGTTTCTATTTTTGTCTTTACTCACCATTTTTCATGCGGATATCATGGGTTTAGGAGGATTTTCTTATTGTTTATGGTTCCCTCATTGGATATGGGTTTATTGACTTTGATGACTAAGTGGGGCCCACCTTATGATGGTTGCTATGACTTGGACCGATGGACCTTTATGTTGAAGGCTTCCTTTTGTTTTTTCAGACGAGTAGGCCATGCTTTCATCTCAGCGGATATCCTTTACAGAGGATATTCGTAATGCCCATGATGACTTTGGACCTAGCTATGCTTCTTGTTAGAAAGGATCAAAGCATAGCCGGGTACTCGTATCTTTCCCCTCGAATCAAATATATTTCCGCCCCTTGTGATGATCCAAGGTTTGGGCTCCAGCGGGTTGGTTTCTTTATCGCTTTCGGTTGTTCTGTTTTTCAGTTTTGGACCCTGACTGTTCTCAAGCCCTCCCTTCGCAAGCTATGGTCTCTGTCTACTAGGATCAAATTAACAAGACTCGTGTCAACCGACACGGGAGCCTGCCTCAGGATGGAGCTCTCATTTGATCTCAGTAGATTGGTTTCGACTCAGGATCATGGTGAAGAGGGGTTGTTTGGCTCGTTGATTAGGCCCTCTGTAGGACTTATCGACTGGTTGGGTTCTTTCTGTTGGATGTCTTTCATCCGCTGTTTTGTTACACTAAGGAAGATTGTCGCCTTGCTTTTGTGTTGTGGGGTCTCTTTTCTCCTTTTCTTTGTGGTTCTTATGATCTGGATGATCATGTTTTTTACGGATTATGTTTTCCTGTTTATTTTTGTTTGTATGGCCTGTCGGGCCTATGGGCTATGTGTTGTTACTAGCTTCGTGCCTTTGCTTTGTTTAATGAAAGTTTTCCCCTTTGATCACACACAATAAAATTCGAGTTATAAAATTTAAAAAAATCAAACTCGACACGAATACGAATTTTCATGATTTATTTGATTCAAAATTAAAAGAAAAATAATTGTGTTAAGAATAGCCAGTGATTGGGTAGCTTCCTCCGTTTCCAAACAGCCCCCGAAATCGCATTACCTAAAACGCCAGCGTTTCACTAGCGATTCTCCGAAAGAAAGGGTCAAATCCTCTATAAATACCCCCTATTTGCCTTTCGAGATATATTTTGGATCCAAAGCCCCCCCTCTCTCTGCGTTTGGATCTGAAGAGCGTCTCCTCTCTCAAACCCTAATCTGAGAATCGCCCCTCTTTCAATTAACTTTTTTCATTTCTCAAAAACTTCCATTTTTGGCGGGATGAGCTGAGGGTTTTCCTTAAAACGCCCAAGATTTTACAGCTACATTTTTTCTCATTCCGATCCCGATCTAGGGTTTCGTTTTCGTTTTCCCTTTTCGGTTTCGGTTGTCGGTGAATCAACAGATGTCTCGGTGTTTTCCGTATCCTCCACCGGGGTACGTAAAGAACGGAATCCGCGATGAGGCACTGATTGAATCGATTAAGGTTTGTTGAGCAAATCCCCAATCGGCTACACGGCTCTTTTGGGCTTTCACCCTTGTTGCTCGACTGCTATAATTCGCTTTCCTCAATGCTTTGCTTTTGTTTGTATAGCAAAGGGACGAGCAAAAAAAATATGCTTTTTGTAAGAGAACCGAGTGCTAGGAAGAGTCTCAATTCCTAAGTAACATGTTATTCTTATATTATGGCAATAAAAGCTGTGAAGAGATTGGATAGAGAATGAAACAATTTCGTGTACAGCCCCATATTTTCGTTTTCTGGATTTCTTGTAAAATAAACGGAGGTTGTTTTTAGAATGTCAAGTTTTAACCATGGGAAATTGAACCCATGTAATTCAATAAATGAAATGATGCTGATTGTTATCCGTTCATTTGTGTATCTGAATGAACAATGTGAATGTGTACTAAAGTATATTCATGTTTGAATTAATATAGTATGGAAGTTCTATATTGAAGCTTAAAATTGAAATTGTTAAGAAATTAGCTAGAATTTAGTGAAATTGTATTGGCCTCTTTATAAAAAAAAAACATTATGAAATGTTGCTTGAAAATGGAACCCAAGTTTTACTAGAGCCGCATGTAAATTTGCACTGGAAACAAAGCATCATTTTCTTACAGGAATCATTTAAACGATTGTGAACTTATCAGTAAGCTTCACTACATAGTAAGAGAGAGTCTTTCATTTGTAATTGTTCTTGCTGAAGTTGGTTCAAGGACTGCCTGTGTCCTCTTAATTGCTGTTTTTCCTGTTTGTATTTGCTTCCCATGTATGTTCATAAACTGACACTTTCTCTTGTAATTTGTAGATTAAAAGAGAAGAAGAGAAGGCTAAGAAGGAAAGGAAGAAAGAAAAGAAAGAGAAGAAAGAGAAAAAACGGGAGAAGAAAGAAAGAGGCAATGCCCGGGACAGTGGAGAAACCAAAAGTAAAAAGCATGGTCATAAGAAAAGGCATAAAGACGAGAGGAGCCAAGAAGATCAAAAAGAAGGAGACCATCAAAAGAGACGAGAAAATGAAGTTGAATGTTATGAGAAGAGTACGCTTACTGAAGAACATGGTCATGCAGTTCGACCCCAAAACTCTTCGGATAGCACCCTTAATAGCAGTAAACGACAGAAGCTGAGCTCTCCCCCAGACAGTGGGCATAATTCTGGTGAGTGTTTTTGTTTCTCTTCCTTACCTGGGAGAGGCTGTTTACTTGTTGGGTTGGTTTGCTTCACATGGGCACTGATATTGTGTATTCAAATTGCTATTATTAATGTGAAGGAAGCATTATCCGGATCCGGTTGCCTTCTCAAAGGCATAAAGATCTTGAAGTGCTACCCAGCAAGGAGCAGCCTTGCTCTACCTCAGGAAAGATTGATGAGGCCTTTGTTCAAGGGACGCATGAGCACGTTCCTAGACCAGGCAGAGAACCGGAAAAACATCGTTGTTCTACTGCCAATATTAGACTCCCAGAGTTAACTCCCAAGCTCAGCAAAGAAAAACCTTGCTCCTCTTCGGGTGCATCAGAAAGTGTTGCTCGTAATGCTCAGGCATCATTGCCAAGAAGCTTATGCAGCAGTTGCTCTCCTACACTAGCTTTAGGATTCAAAAATCTTGTGGAGGATTGGGTTGTGCCTACACTGCAGAGTGAGTTAACCAGTTTTGGTGATGATGACTGGCTGTTTCAGAAGAAGCAAAACCTCAGCAGTGGGGTTAAAAGCAGCAAAGATGGAAATATTGGCTCTTGTCAAATGAACTCAACAAGTTGGCCACATGCTTTCTTCTTGCCCGAAGCTGATATATATGCTTTACCTTTCACGATACCGTTCTGAACTAAATGTGCTGAGGGAAAGGCGTTCAAAGTGTAAGATCTTGAAAATGGTTACCCCTTATGTTCTGGGTGCTGAAAGTGCTTAAAAGTACTGAAAGTGTGAAGGGTTTGTTGGCAGCGTTTCTTCCCGTTTACGTCTGGGATTAGGACAGAGATTGAGGAGGATAAATTTTGTGCGGCGACCCATGCTGGAAAATGGCCACAGAGCCTTTTTCTTTTAACCCGTATTGTTGAGGAAGAAAAGAACATAATTGATGTATTACAAAATTCAATTCTTTCCAGTAATATGAGTTAATCCCTTAGTTCATATGGCGGTGTTGCCCTTCCATTACGAATCCCTTAGTTCATATCCCCAAGATCTGGCTCATTGGAACAAGGGAAAAGGAACCCTAGAATGAGCATATAAACACATGCAATTGTGGATCAGTCATCAGTAGATTACTCACAACTCCAGATAATTACGCCAGAATCCTATAACAGATTATGAATCAAAAAGTAAAGAGAGAGATTTCCGTATTTGCTCACTGAATTCCCTTTCCCTCACACTTGTTCAAAAAAAAAAAGGAAAAAAAAATCCGAATGTAGTACCCCATAAACCCAAACCAAAGTCACAAGTAAAATCAGCTCAACAAACATTAACAACACTGCAATTGCATAAAAAATCAATCTTTAGTTAGAGAATCTCATTCAATCCAAAATCAGACAGCAAAACATCATCTTTCAAAATTAAACAAAGCCATCCCTTTTCTCTACCATTTCATAGAATATTGCTCATAACAAAGTAGCAAGATGTTTTTTTGGGGGGTTAAAATAACGAGTGCAATTCACAGGGATTAACATTTCACCGGACCCGATGGATTCTAACCGATTATACTTTTGCTCCACTGATTGGGCTTCATGTATTCCTCATGACTTGAGGAAGCTTCTGTAATTTCCTTTTGGTTAATGACTCAAGTATCAGTAGGCAGTTTACTTGGATTATAACATGGAGCAGGCAATATCCAGTACAGAAACCCTATGAACACATTGGATGTATAAAAAAAGAATATCATATTCAAAAGGCAAAAACGTTAGAAGACAGAATTTCCAAGCATTTTCAACACCTTCCAATCCTACATTCCTACTTGAATACCATTTGCTCTTTTTCTACCACTTGATCAACATCTATACACAAAAAGCAGGTTGTTTATTCATTGTAGCATCATTTTCCTCTAGTTCAAGGGAGAATTCTCTTCACATCATTCTCTTGTTCAATACTCTTGGCTTGGTTGTATACGGATTCGAATGCTTGCATGCATACACTTGAAAACCCTACCATTGCCTGAAACACATGAGGAAACCCCATTTGAAGGTTGTTCAAAGTCATTGCCCTCGTTACACTCACCGACTTCTCATGCTTGTTCTTTTCCTCCTCGGCCTTTGCTCTCGATAAGTTCACCTTTGTTCTCTTTTCTGCAACGGGGTCCTTGTTTGTTTCTGGCACGGAAAAAGGGCTATACTTACTTTCCAGTGATCTGAGCTCTGCAGCTTTCTTCTCGAAATCTTTAAATGCGGAATCTGCCTTCTTCTTTTGCTTATACTCCTCTGCTTGCTGAACCACGATGGCATGGATTACTGTCAAGAAGCTCTTGATTCCTTCAGATGCTACCTTATCCGGAATCCTGTCAACCGCAAGATGCCACTCTTCGCAAAAAGAGTAAATTTTCGTTTCCTGGCTATTTCTTAAAACTGGGTTTTTGCTGAACTGGAAAAGGCTAAGCCTTAGCCAGCCAGAAAGTGACTGGATGTAGTCTCGTTGAGCCTTGACCAAGTTGCAGAAAGACAAATGCCATTGCTGGACTTCAAGCTCGAGCTGAAGAGTCGATTGCCTGTGAATCTCGGATGTTGGCTCATTAGAAGGGATGAAGTTAAGGTACTTGAGCTGCTGAACTATGTGTGTGTGAACTTGGTGGATCTCATACATGCTTCTCCACATGCACATCAATCTGCATAACAAGCAAATACAATCACATTACACCATGTAGTTATAACTGCAGATCAATGAAGAGTATTCACCAAAAATTTCGTACACATCAGTCAATCTAGTCAGCCCGATTGCTAAATCCTCAGTTTTGCAAATTTCAAACAATAAGGACCATCAGATTACCTTCCCTTAGAAGACACTTAAAATTAAAGGAATCAACAAAAGATTAAGGTTAACCCTACATGGAAACCCCACTAGACTATATAAGGTTATGGTCCATTATCATTTATCACCTCAACCTCGAGTACAATTGGATTCGGTTCATCTTCTTTGCATCGAAAGCAAACAAGGAGGGCAATGATCAGCACTAGAGTTTGACTTTTAGGCTTATCTAACCGTCTAAAGTCCAAAACATGGGCCATAAAAAATGTACAATCCTAAATAGTAAAAGCGAAGCGAGCAGCATAGCATGGCTATGGGGTCCCAAAGTGAACGGCAAGCAAGCATATGGGTCCAAAGTGAGACTAACCCTTTTACAAGCTCAAGGAGCTGAGGATAAAGCTCTGACTCTCTGAGTTTGATGATTTCAGCAGATGTAGTTTCAATGGCTTGTAAAGCAACCATCATTTGGGACTCCAATTTCTCAACTTCGTTCTTGGTTTTCTCGGTCTTCATATAGTCAGCTCTCTTCACCTCGAGCTTCCTCAGATGGGCCACTTTCTTCTCATGCTCTATCTTTATAGCCTCAGCATTCTAAAAGCAAAGAGAAAGACTGATATAATATAACACTTGGTTTATCTCATTTTGTATGGATTTTAATGAAGAAGATGGTAATGGTATGATTAAAACTTGCATGTACTTGAATGATGAAAATACCTTGACCTCCTGGTATAGTTTCTTCTCCCAAGCGTATAATCTCTCAATGGTGGAACAATGGCCGCTGCTAAGAACACTGCCACATGTATTTCCAACGTTATTGTTCACCCCCAATTTTCCAATTCCTTCCATTTTCTGATTCCAATTCCATGTCCATGTTGTTGGGGTCAGATTGCAGCCATAGTTATACACTTTTCATGCAACAGAAAGGAATCAGAATGATGAAATTTCGAAAGAAAATGAGATGGAAAATGAGAGAGATCTATTATTTATACCTCCTTTGCTTTGAGATGGAAAATTGGAATCTGGGACTTCTAAAAGCAGCGAGAGATGGTTACCGGCACCGGCAGCTTTGAGAAAATACTCGTCTACCTCTTTTGCAATCTCCACCAGCTCTTTACTATTCCTGGAAACGACCATAGCAAGCTCACTCCCCGTGTCTTTCGAGAACGTCCCACTCACCACAGAAGGCGGCGGCGCCACGCTCGCAGCGCCGGTTGCGGTGGTTGTAGCGGTGGCAGCCTCCCATTCCTCCTCCGTGACTGACCGAGACGCATTAGCCTGTGCGAACGGATCCCAGAAATCCCAGCTACTCGATGGGGGTGGAGGAGGAGGAGGCGGGAGAGCAGGGGAGGCAGTGGTAGTACAAGACGTCCAAGTGTCTGAACTAGGACTCATTGGAGGAGGCACTGGCGGTTGAGGCACCGGCGGTGCATGGTGGAGAGTGGTTTCGTTGGTCGAAAACTGAACTAGAGCGGAACCCGTGGCTCGCAAAGAGCGTAGATACATAGAATGGGAAGCGGCAAGAGCTTGTCTAGCTTTAACCAGTTGTTTGATATATATCTTCCTGGCTTTGCAACGTGAAACAGTCTCTTCTCTGTCAATCCTCGAGTACCAACACCCCATTTTTTTTCTTGATTTCCTTTTCCTTTTTTCTTCCTAAAATTTTTCCAAGGAAACTGCTTTACAGAAAGAAAAATGGCTTCAAGGCTATTTAGTTACTTTGGTCAAAACATCTGTTGCTTTTGCCGCTGCAGCCTGGTCTCTTTCATTTCATCTTCAAGAAACAATCTTTCACGGCAAAGAAACCTTCTTTTTTTTTGTCAAGTGCTAACAATTTTACTACTTTGAACATGAAATTGAAAATGTCTGTACTCGGTGATTAGCAGTTCTGAGAGGTACCAAAGACAACCAGCATCGGACAAAGAGCCCAAATAAATGTTTTATAATATTCCCGTGAATGCACGAAATTGCCCTCTCGGATTCTACTTTTTCTTCTTTTCCAATTACTGCAACATACCACCTTGAACATGCAGAAGCAGAAGGGAATCCGGGTGTATATGAACATAATGTACTACGAATGGTTTATAAATTATTCGTGTAATAACGTTTATTAGTTAAATAAATGAGTATGAATAAAATTTTATATATGTTTAATAAACGAACGAACATAAATATATGTGTATTCGGTTCGTTTATGTTCTTAAACAAACTCGCTTATAATCTCATTTATCGACTCGTTGTAAGTTCGTGTATTCGGTTCTTCTTTTCTTTTTATTTTTTAGATCTTAAATATCGGTAAAGGTAGGGACTAAATTGAACATGATTTTAACTTTAAAGTTCAAACTATGAAACCTAAAGAGCTTAAAGACTAGTTGTGTAATTTTACCATTTTGACGGACATGTTAGCGGACATGTAAACGAACATGTTGGGTAATATTATACTAACATGTTCACAAACTTTAAATGAACATGTTCGTGACGCTAAACAAATGAACACCAAACACCTTCAAAAATAAATAAACGAACACAAATACAATATTAAAAATTTTAACGAATAGAAGTTAGACACCTTCTAAAAATAAATAAACAGACACAGACAAAACTTTAATCGTTCAAGCTCGGTTCATTTACACCCCTACTCTCCAAAGCTGCCACCAATTTTGATACACCTATATTATTTCACATGTATTAGCCGGTTGAAGATGAACGTCCATGGATTGCTAGAATTGGAAAATTCTGAGGGGGTGTTCATGTCATTTCCTCACTTCAACGGACTCTGGATAGCTTGACTTTAAGATGACACGATAATTCCATTATAGGAATCCATTAAAATTGAATACTCACAATGAAAAAAAAATGTTGTTATGATTTAAATTCAATCATTTTGTAAAATGTTGATGTTAATTTAAGATATCGTTATTTGCACCATAAGTCCTGTAATTATGAGGGGTCTTAGTTTTTTAAATAGTCTAAACATGATTATAAAATATTATTTATATATACATATTCTTAACTTATTGATAATGCGCATATATTTTGTAGACAAAGCGTTAAAGTATATTAATATTATATTTATAAAGTATTTATGCAATTTGTCCATCAATTAAATGTTAGTTCAAATACGATATTGAACATACTCAAAACATGTAAAATAAATTTTAAATACATACTACATGTAAAGGTTAAATCTAACATATTAAAAATAGTTTTCATAAATTTTAATAATATTACCTTTTAAACACGTCATTTAAATTTAAATTGTTGGGACAACAAATATACACTTTAAGGTTTGATTAATACATTTCAAATGCACTTAAATAGATATTTAATGCAGAAACACACTAATTGATTGATGCTATAAGTAGAAAATTCTTAGAAAAAATTTAACCAGAGTCCTTTCAAATTAAAAAAAAAAAGTAATCAAAATTCTAAACTGGTAAAACATATATGTTAAGTAGTTGACCGTTTTAGGGAAGTGTGAGAGAGGAATGAAGACAAGCAGAGAAGAGAACATAAGTGGTAAGTGGTAACAAAAAATATCGACATGGTCCAGGTCCATTGAGACAACATTGCCCTTGTACTGCTTTTTGGCTTAACAGTATAAAGTGTGCCAAACCTATATCTCTTTTTCAGTTTAGTACCTAACGTTTTTTTGGACTATGTTAGTATTTAACGTTTTATTTCGTAATTTAAATTAGGTTTTTTAGTAACAGACGTGAATTTTTTTTAGTTATTTAATAAAAACAGGACACGTTATATATTTCTTGTATTTTTTAATTTTATTTTTTAAAAATTAGAAAATTTTTAATTTTATAAAAAAAATCTCAACATCTTTAATTTCTCTAAACCCACAAACCCAAACTCTAAATCCCTAAATTCCTCCCCTCCCACCACCGATTTAACTATCACCGGCCACTTTGCCTTCGTCGGAATCGCACGACTAAAACCTCCACCACTCAGTCGTCGAAAATTGACAAATGACATGTCGATTGCTCCGTTGACGAACATCCAACAATGAAGAAAAAAATTCCGATTGTGCTTCTAATCGACGACTAGAGGGTGGGGATGTTGAACGGTGAGGTACACGACGTGTGGGGATGCCGAACGGTAAGAGAGATTTGATTTGAGGGTTTGATTGAAAAAAATTAAAACTTTAGGGTTTTTTTAAGAAATTTATATTTTTAAAGAAATTTAAAAAATAAATAAATAAATAAATAAAACATATCATGTGTTTATTGGATAACAAAAAATATTCAATAGTCGTTGACAAAAAAACCTAATTTGAGTTACATAATAAAATGTTAGCCACCAAAATAACCCAAAAAAAATTAGTCACTAAATTAATGAAAGATATAGATTGAGATTTTTTACTGTTAAGCCCCTGGTTTTACAATTACATGAATAAAAAAGGGAAAAAGGGAAAAAGGCAACAAGTGAGTGTGGGACATAGTTTAATGAATAAAAGAAGTAGGTAGGTATCAAAGTACGAGGCATCACTCAGTTCTACCATATTGGTCTTCACACTTCACACCTATCCTCTTGGGTTAACATTTCTATGCGGGCTGAGTCTGACCAAACTCAATACTTGTTTCATTCTCATGTTTTCCATTCAATCCATTTCTATAAATACAAGACTTAGTAGTTAAAAGAAACTTATATTACAAATAAGTACATAAAGTATATATATTTTTTCATTTAAGTGCTGAAATATTTTTTGGTCAAAATAAATATTTAAAGTATATTTTTTGGTTAAATTAAGTACTTAAAGTATTTTTTTAGTCAAAATAGGCACTTAAAGTATTTTTTGGTCAAAGTAAGTACCTAAAGTATATTCTTTTAGTCAAAATAGGTACTTCAAGTATTTTTTGGTCAAAATAGGTACTTAAACTATATATATATATCTAGGTTCCTAAAAGTTGTCATGTGATGTCAATTAAAAAAATACATTAGGTACCTATTTTTAACAAAATATATACTTTAGGTGCCTATTTTGACCAATAAATACTTTAGGTACCTAAATGGAAAAATTAGTATACTTTAGGTACTTATTTGTGATATAAGCCTAAAAAAAATGTTCAAACTATACTTTGTTTTAAAGTATTTTTTGGCTCAAGTAAGCGCTTAGCGTTTTTACTATTATTATTTTAGGTGTTTGACCGTTAACGACCGTTTTAAAAAATTCTTTTAACCAATCAAAACATGACACGTGACTTTGATTTTAATTTTTTTATTTCTTTTAACTCAACTTCTAAAAAATCACATTTTTTTCAAAATTTACAAAATAACCCAAATATCCCTAGATTCTCAAATTTGACCACTACCGTCGTCGTTCATCACGCTGCTGACAACAAAATGAAGCATCATCCTCTCATCGTAAGACTTGCACATTGTTCGTCATCTGATCGACTGTCATTTGCCGCCCATCGTATCTTTTTTTATTCTCTCGTTCGACTTTGTTTCGACGTTTGGCACGTCGACCGTCGACTTTCGGCGACAAAAAAATGGAAGAATTGATCGTGGAAAACTGACGACAGAAATGGTGAGCACATCGTCGACGACGACAACGGCTAGAATCGAAATTTGAGACTTAGAGATTTGAGGACTATTTTGAGATTTTTTTGAAATTTTTTAATTTTTAAAAATAAAACATGCACATGTCATGTTTTTATTGGCTAATATGATTTTTTTAAACGGCCGTAAACGACAAGACACGTAAAATGATAACAGTAAAAACGTTAGACACCTACTTAGGCCGACAAATACTTTAAGAACATATCTAAAAAATATAGTTTGGAAAGTTTTTCTATTATTAAACCTAAACACAATAATGATTGAGAAGATATTGATAAAAAAATTATTGAGATGATGATGGTAGGGACTAAACTGAAAAAAATGTGAAATACTATATTCATCTTCATCAAGGATCTAATCTAAAATCCCAAATCTTATTTTGTAACTCTAATCACTCACCTGTCAGACTCACATGATCATGAATCATGCTTCCCACCGTATATAATTTGATATTCAGTAAATTTTAAAAATTAAGTATTACATTTATATTAAATCTAATCTAAGATTAATTTAATGATATTTTTGAAATATTTGTTTTAATAAGTGCTTAATACTGTTTTTCGACAATAATACTAGTTCCTTCTTGGTTTTCCTTAATTTGTTCCTTAGTTGGCAAAATTAGGGTGTATCGTACTGAAATAATTTGTCGAAATAAAAAATTTAATATTTTGATGAACCGCTACTGTCTCATTTAAACAAGTTACCGTTTAAACAGTTAACCGATTTATTCAATACGATCACTCGATTAACCATGAACCGTTTACTAAAACACAAACCAAAAATTCAATACAAACTTCAAGATGACTGAATTATATCATGCTCGATTCTGTGGACGACTTTAGTGCCACGTTTCATTCTTTTTTTTGAAATGATAATATTAAAATATGGTATGATCGTTAGCTTGAAATAAAATGATTTTGAACGGGAACCTACCTATATCAAATTGGGCAAGTTGAGACTCTAAAGTCATCTTCTGAATGTTATGAGCATCGTTTTATCATGTATGATTATCAATGATTTGTCTAATAAATTTTAGTTTCCTACCGTAACCTATCAGCTGAGTTCCCAAGGGTCTCCATTCACAAATTTTGATGAATAGAAGTTAGAACGGCGGTGCATCGATATTAAAAGCGACTGTTTTTGCACTCTTCTGCCGAGGAATCACCATCAGGTTTGCCATTTTGTTGGAATTGATGTTCTCCTCAGCAAAATCATCACATGCCAATGGTTTGAAAGCCAGCCCTTGTTGAATCAACAACAGCTTGCGTTTCAATAATGCTATTTGGTCATCCAATCTTCCACATCTCTGTAGAATTATAACAATTAACAAGCAATAAAATACCCACAACAGAATTTGAATTCATGTTTCTTAACACCAAAAAAGTCTCAAGAAAAGATATTATACAAACAAAAACTATGTGGTGCCATGTGTTACTAAAAATTAAAATATTTTCAAATTGTTATGTGTATATTTAAAAGTCACATGCTCACCCTTAGTTGTTTCAGTAGTGATAGAAAAATGTAAGGTCATGGACAATGATCATTTATGCGTGTGTTCACAGCGGAAAACTTGAACCACATGAAAAATTACATATTTAAGAAATAAACTTGAACCATGCATTGGCCGTCTGAATGAGATATGTTAAAACTTGAACAACATCTAAACTTTTTTTGTACGATAAGCACAAACAAAAAGAAATAGCTTAACAACCATAAAAGTATTTATATATAGTGGTATTTTTATAAATATAATATATATTTAAATATATATCGGGGCGAGGTGAGGCCAAGAATTTCTAGTATATACCCAAATCCGCTCCATCCCGACTCAACACTATAAATAATCGCTCTGATCCTAAAATTCAAGACTAAAAACTCAACATGGTCGGTTCAAATTTAAGTTATTTGACCACTAAATGAAATCATGTGACTCTTTTATTTTATCAAAAATAAATTGGGTAAAGTACACATACGGTCACTGAACTTTGGTACAAAAAATAAAATGGTAACCAAACTTTCAAAAATCACAAAATGTCAATTAAACTTTATGTTTTATAACAAAATGGTAACTAGACGTTAAATGCCGTTAAGTGACTGTTTAAAAAATTTGGTATAATAACACATTTAGTCCTTCATATTTATACATTCAATCAATTTAGTCCTAATTCAAAACAATTCATTAAATTTAGCCCTCGTTATTTACGCATTCTTTCAATTTGGTCCTTAAAGCAAAATTCCAAAGTATGGTAACATGATAAATAATTACAATTAAATTTTTATAGGAACTCGAAAACTCGACTCGACTCGAATCGAAAAAATTTCAAATAAAGTTTAAGTTGTAAAATATAACGCGTCAACTCGAATAACTCGAATTTTTTTTTTGACTAAACTCGATCAAACGCTCATCTCTATCTTAAGATATGACGCATCAACTCGAATAACTCAAAATATTCGAATATTTTAAATCATTTTTTTCCTTTTAAATCGAATATTTTTTAAAATAGAATATTTAATATTTTCATATTTAAATCACATCGAATATTTAATAAATAATTTAAATATTTAATTTAAAAATATTCGATTTAAAATAAAAAATAATTTAAAATATTAGAATATTTAATAACTATTTTAAAATATTTTTCTTTTAAATATTCCAATATTTAATAACAACTTTAAATATTCAAATATTTGAAATCAATTTTTTCTTGTAAATCGAATATTTAAAGTAGTTATTAAATATTCGATGCGATTTAAAAGGAAAAATGATTTAAAAATATTCGAATATTTCGAGTTATTCGAGTTGACGCGTCATATCTTAAGATAGATGTGAGCATTCGATCGAGTCGAGTAAAAAAAATTCGAATTATTCGAGTTGACGCGTCATATTTTACAACTCAAACTTTATTTGAATTTTTTTCGATTTGAGTCGAGTCGAGTTTTTATAAAAAAATTAATTAAATATTCGAATATTTTAAATCATTTTTCTTTTAAATCGAATATTTAAAGTAGTTATTAAATATTCGATGTGATTTAAATATGAAAATATTAAATATTCTATTTTAAAAAATATTCGAATTAAAAGAAAAAAACGATTTAAAATATTTGAATATTTCTAGTTATTCGAGTTGACGCGTCATATCTTAAGATAAAGGTGAGCGTTCGATCGAGTCGAGTCAAAAAATTTCGAGTTATTCGAGTTTACGCGTCATATTTTACAACTCAACTTTATTTGAAATTTTTTCGATTCGATTCGAGTTCCTATAAAAATTTAATTAAATATTTGAATATTTTAAATCAAATTTTTTTCTTTTAAATCAAATTTTTAAAGTTGTTATTAAATAATCGATGTGATTGAAATATGAAAATATTAAATATTCCATTTTAAAAAATATTCGATTTAAAAGAAAAAATGATTTAAAATATTCGAATATTTTGAGTTATTCGAGTTGATGTGTCATATCTTAAGATAGAGATAAGCGTTTGATCGAGTCGAGTCAAAAAAATTCGAGTTATTCGAGTTGACGCGTCATATTTTACAACTCAAACTCTATTTGAAATTTTTTCGATTCGAGTCGAGTGTTCGAGTTCCTATAAAAATTTAGGGTAAAGTACACAGATGGTCACTGAACTTTGGTAAAAAAACAAAATGGTAACCAAACTTTCAAAAATCACAAAATGACAATTAAACTTTATGTTTTATAACAAAATGGTAACTAGACGTTAAATGCCATTAAGTGACTATTATAAAATTTGATATAATAACATATTTAGTCCTTCATATTTATAAATTCAATCAATCTAGTCCTAATTCGAAATAATTTACTAAATTTAGCCCTCGTTATTTATGCATTCTTTCAATTTGGTCCTTAAAGAAAAATTTCAAAGTATGGTAACATGATAAATAATTACAATTAAATTTTTATAGGAAATCGAACACTCGACTCGACTCGAATCGAAAAAATTTCAAATAGAGTTTGAGTTGTAAAATATGACGCGTCAACTCGAATAACTCAAATTTTTTTGATTCGACTCGATCAAACGCTTATCTCTATCTTAAGATATGACATGTCAACTCGAATAACTCAAAATATTTGAATATTTTAAATCATTTTTCTTTTAAATCGAATATTTTTTAAAATAGAATATTTAATATTTTCATATTTCAATCACATCGATTATTTAATAACAACTTTAAATATTCGATTTAAAAAAATTGATTTAAAATATTCGAATATGTAATTAAATTTTTATAGGAACTTGAAAACTCGAATCGAATCGAAAAAATTTCAAATAAAGTTGAGTTGTAAAATATGACGCGTAAACTCGAAATTTTTTGACTCGACTCGATCGAACGCTTACCTCTATCTTAAGATATGATGCGTCAACTCGAATAACTAGAAATATTCGAATATTTTAAATCATTTTTCTTTTAATTCGAATATATTTTAAAATAAAATATTTAATATTTTCATATTTAAATCATATCGAATATTTAATAACTACTTTAAATATTCTATTTAAAAGAAAAAATGATTTAAAATATTCGAATATTTAATTAAATTTTTATAAAAACTCGAAAACTCGACTCAAATCGAAAAAATTTCAAATAAAGTTTGAGTTGTAAAATATGACGCGTCAACTCAAATAATTCGAAATTTTTTGACTCGACTCATTCGAAGGCTCACATCTATCTTAAGATATGACGCGTCAACTCGAATAACTCGAAATATTCGAATATTTTAAATCATTTTTTCTTTTAAATCGCATCGAATATTTAATAACTACTTTAAATATTCGATCTACAAGAAAAAATTGATTTCAAATATTTGAATATTTAAAGTAGTTATTAAATATTGGAATATTTAAAAGAAAAATATTTTAAAATAGTTATTAAATATTCGAATATTTTAAATCATTTTTTATTTTAAATCGAATATTTTTAAATTAAATATTTAAATTAGTTATTAAATATTCGTTATGATTTAAATATGAAAATATTAAATATTCTATTTTAAAAAATATTCGATTTAAAAGGAAAAATGATTTAAAATATTCTAATATTTTGAGTTATTCGAGTTGATGCGTCATATCTTAAGATAGAGATGAGCGTTCGATCGAGTTTAGTCAAAAAATTTCGAGTTATTCAAGTTGACGCGTTATATTTTACAACTCAAACTTTATTTGAAATTTTTTCGATTCGAGTCGAGTCGAGTGTTCGAGTTCCTATAAAAATTTAATTGTAATTATTTATCATGTTACCATACTTTGAAATTTTGCTTTAAGGACCAAATTGAAAGAATGCATAAATAACGAGGGCTAAATTTAGTAAATTTTTCGAATTAGGACTAGATTGATTGAATATATAAATATGAAGGACTAAATGTGTTATTATATCAAATTTTATAACAATCACTTAACGGCGTTTAACGTCTAGTTACCATTTTGTTATAAAACATAGAGTTTAATTGTCATTTTCTGATTTTTGAAAGTTTGGTTACCATTTTATTTTTTTACCAAAGTTCAGTGACCGTATGTGTACGTTACCCAAATAAATTTATACATATGGGCTAAAAGAGCCCCAACATAGACAGATGGAAAAAAGCCCAAAATAAAACAGGATACGGATGATAAAAGAATTCATATCCGTTGGGTCCCAACCCGGTAGGGGCAAACTTTTTATTAAAAAAAATTAAAGTTTACAAATTGTACTGAATTTTGTTTAAAAAAATAAAATGATAACTAAATTTTTAAATATTATAAAATAATAATTAAATTTTATGTTTTAAAATAAAATAATAATTTGGTCGTTAATGGGATAGCGTTGCAAATATGAAATTTTAGATAATAGCAATTAGAAGAAAAAGATGGCAAGAGGGCTTCATTGAGTTGAAGCATATGCATCAACTGGTTTAATGTTGCAGCAGTGGGATATCATGGTTTACAATATAAAATTGTGGGATGAAATCGTGGCACTCATTGAAAATTTTGAGAAGTGCTATCTAAATATCTTGCAGAACGACAGAGCTTGTGGTATATTATATGCAAAATGTTTTAAAAGATCACATAGACGGTAAAACCAAAAGTGTTTTCATTTTAGACAAAACATCCACCGTCGTAGCATACAAATGTCAAGAAAAATCTTGTGAAGAGAACATATCCAAAGATATCAATCACTAACCCGAGAAATCTGCAGAAAAACAAGACTGTTAAGTTTGGTAAAGTGAGAAAAATAAAAGAATTTCTTTTGATTTCATCAATTCATAAAATTATACACCAATGTATTTATATACACAAACTAATAAGGTAACACCTGATAACAAACTATGCTAACTGAATTAACAACAAATTGCATCTTCAACACTCCCCCACAAGTTGGCGGGTAAAAAACATCTTGAACCCCCAACTTGTTGATCAAATGTTCATGATGTGAAGATCCCAAGACTTTAGTCAAAACATCTGCTAATTGCTCTCATGAAAACACATGCTCTGCTTGAATAAAATCATTCTTTATTTTTTCTCGAGCATAGTGGCAATCTATCTCTATGTGCTTGGTACGCTCGTGAAAAACAGGATTTGAAGCAATCTGCAAAGCTGCCTTGTTATCACAGTAAAGCTTTATTGGAAGTTCTCTAGCAACGCCAATTTCTTTCAATACACCATCTAACCAAGTCAATTCTACTGCTGTCATTGCCATGCTCCTATATTCTGTCTCTGCAGAAGATCTTGTCACTGTAGGTTGTTTCTGTGAAACAAATATTTTAATTTTGATATAACTAAAAACCTAAGGACTAAATTGAAAATGTCAAAACGAATTTTTAAGTCCTCAAAACATCCCCATATGATTTTAAGATTATGCCAAAGTTAAAAACAAAGTTTTCAAATATTTTTCTAAGTGTTTAAAGCCAAATTAGTGATTTTCAAGTCCCTGTTTCGAAACGGCCTAAGGCGTTTCGAAACGTTTTCATCACTGCCAACCCCTGTTCCGAAACGTGTATCGAAACAGCTTTAGAACACTTGAACCCGTTTCGAAACGGCCTCATACGTTTCGAAACTGTTCTTCATTTTTGATTTGAAAACTATAACGGTTGGTATATTATTTAACTTATTTTTCAAAGATTAATAGGGTGTTTCAAAACGGGCTCAATCAGTTTCGAAACGACCCTTGACAGTAGCAAAACCGTTTCGAAACGAGGCCAAGCATTTCGAAACTGTTCTTCATTTTGAATTAAAAATATGACCGTTACAATTGTTTTTAACTGATTTTCTGAAACCGTTAGGGTGTTTCGAAACGGGCTCAGGCTGTTTCAAAACGACCATTGACAGTGGAAAAAGTGTTTCGAAACGGCTCTAAAGCGTTTCGAAACGGGCTCTTAAATGCACCCCAACGGCTCTTTATATTTTAGTCCGTTCCGAAACAGGTACCCCGCGTTTCGAAACGGGTTGTTGCAGACTGCATTTATGGAGGTGAGATAACATCCCCAACGGCTCTATTGATGAATGCAACAACCACAACGGCTAGAATTCAATGAGAAGGTATAAAAGGGACCTCTAAAAGCTCCAGCAACAACTATTGATCCAAAAGCAAACATCCAAACATCAAATCCAAGCAATTGTGCAAAAATCTCATATTGTCTAGAAACCCCAATTGTAATTTTCATTCTTATCTTGTTCAATTGGGTTGAGTGCTTGTAATTGGGCTACAATTTGTATTGAGAGATACTCTATTAGCCATCAAATTCATTGTTATCTTGTTGTGAGGATTGGGTTAAATTTTGGGTAGAAAATTTAACTGAAATTGTAAGGGTTGCCTCCTTAGCCTAGAAAAGGGGAAGAGCAATTAGTGGAATTGTTGCAAATCCTTAGTGAAGCTAAGGTAGTAGATGTAGAGTTCATTTGGAACTTGAACCACTCTAAAATCCCTTGTCAATATTTTTAATTTTCAATTTTCTCCACACAAACTTTAAAAATCCAATTCACCCCCTCTTGGTTCATATCGATCTTTTGATCCACTAAACAATTGGTATCAGAGCCTACCTCTTTGAGGATTAACAACCACAAGAGGAGTTCCTTGGAAGAGTGTGATCATCAAATATCAAGAGATGTCTTCAACCTCCGGTTCGGGCATGTATGAGTCTCAATCCACTACAAAGCCTCCATTCTTTAATGGTGATAACTATTCTTTTTGGAAGAATAGAATGCGTCTCTTCATCAACTCAAATGACTACCTAGTGTGGGATGTCATTGAAGATGGCCCTTATATTCCATTGAAGCAAGATGGTGAAGGCAAGATGGTTTTAAAGAAAAAGATGGAGATGAGTGAAGAAGAAAGGAAAAAGATTCAAGTCAATGACAAAGCTCTCCACATGCTATTTTGTTCTTTCGGTCCGGACATCTATTCTAAGGTTTCATCCATCGAGAGTGCCAAAGAAGTGTGGGACACTCTTGAAACTACTTATGAGGGCACCAACGATGTTAAAGAAACTAAGATTGGAATTCTCAATCTTAGTTATGAAAATTTCAAGATGGAGCCCGATGAGACGGTGTCTAAGATGTTTGATCGTTTCTCCACTATTGTCAATGGGCTAAAGGGTTTTGGAGAAATCATACCGGAAGACAAGCTTGTCCGGAAGCTACTCTATTCACTTCCCGAGTCTTGGGATGGGAAGAGAACCGCTATCATTGAAGCTAAGAATTTGAAAACTTTAAAGCTTGATGAGCTTGTGGGTTCTCTCCTTACTCATGAGATCATGAAGCAAGGAAGGGAAGAAGAGAAGAAGAAAGAAGAGAAAAGGGTAGAGAAGCTTGAGGTTGAGAAGAAGAAGAAGATGGGAATAGCTCTCAAAGCTTCACAACATGAAGGGAGCTCTTCTAGTGAGGAGGATGAACTAGAAGAATTGGCTATGATAGCCAAACGATTCTCACGTTTTATGAGGTCCAACCGGGGAAGAAAAATCCAAAGAATTATAGACTTCAAAAGCAAGAACAAAGAAGAAGGAAAGGATCCTATCATTTTCTTTGAGTGCAAACAACCCGGCCACATACGTTCGGAGTGCCCTCAACTCAAGAAGAAGGGCTTTGAGAAGAAGAAGAAGCTCAAAGCTAAGCTTGCTACTTGGAGTGATGAGGAGTCATCGGAGGATGACGAACAAGAAGTGGCTAACCTTTGCCTCATGGCACTTGAGGAAGATTCCTCCATGGTAACCTCTAACTCATCTACTTTAGATTTTTCATATGAAGAATTGAATGATGCATATGATGAGTTACAAGAGGTCTATGATGAATTAGTTGAGAAATATAAAGAGTCGGTCATTAGGAACAAAAAGATTATTTTGGAACTAAATGAGAAAAATGACTCACTCACTCAAGCTAATTCAAAATTTGAGAAGAAGATATTAGGATTAAAAGATGAACTAAAATTCTTTCAAGATGAAAATGTTGATCTTAATAATCTTTTGTCTCAATGTAATGATGAACATCAAAAGGTGTTGGATGAGCTAAATGAGCTCAAAAAGTCTTTGAAAAATGTTGGTAGTGTCAAGCATGAAATAGGTGAATCCTCAAGAACACACCAACCTAAGAAAAAGACTAACTACTACAAACAAGGTAGCTATCCTAGACATAGTAGAACTAAAAGAATTAGAAGTGTATGGGTTCCTAAGAAACTTGTAAAATCTAATAATATTATTGCTATGTCATCTTGGATTCCTAAGGGAACCAAGGTTTTGGGAGCTAACACTCATGGACCCAAAATGATTTGGGTACCAAAAACAAAAGCTTAATATCTTTTTTTGTAGGGGGAGCATTGCTACAAGGCCAAAGCACAAAGTCAAAACTCATGGTACCTTGATAGTGGATGCTCAAGGCATATGACCGGAGACAAGAGTAGATTCATGAATCTAAAGCCAAAAAGTGGAGAAGTAGTGACATTTGGTGACAACTCCAAAGGCCACATTAAAGGTATTGGCTCCATAGGTAACCACTCTACTATTCTCATTGAAAAAGTCTTATATGTCGATGGTCTTAAACACAATTTATTGAGCATAAGTCAATTGTGTGATAAAGGATTTAATGTTTTATTTGATAAAAATGGATGCAAAATTGTAGACATTAAATCTAATAATATTATGCTTATAGGTCATCACATAGGGAACATATACATGGTGCATCTAGATGACATTCATACATCTCATGCATGCTTAGTTGCACAAAATGAAAATGATGCATGATTGTGGCATAGGAAACTAGGACATGCTAGCATAAGTGTTTTAGAAAAACTAGTCTCCCTTAATCTAGTTAGAGGTTTACCCAAGATAAAATTTTCAAATGATAAAATTTGTGATGCATGCTCAAAGGGTAAACAACATAGATCTTCCTTTAAATCCATTAATGATGTTTCTACTAGTAGATGCTTACAACTTATCCATATGGATCTATTTGGGCCAATTAGGACTATGAGCTTGGGTGGTAAGTCTTATGCTTTTGTACTTGTTGATGATTTTTCTAGATTTACTTGGGTTCTATTTTTAAGTACTAAAGATGAGGCTTTGGAAAAATTCATCACATTTTCAAAACTAACCCAAAATGATCTTGAACTTAAAATTTCACATATTAGAAGTGATCATGGATTCGAGTTTCAAAATTTGGGGTTTGAAGATTTTTTAAATGAAAATGGTATTAGCCATAATTTTTCGGCTCCTCGAACTCCTCAACAAAATGGGGTAGTTGAGAGGAAAAATAGAACTTTGCAAGAAATGGCTAGAACTATGCTTTGTGAAAACAATTTACCTAAATATTTTTGGGCGGAAGCCACAAACACCGCTTGCTATATTGTAAATCGAGTAATGATTAGGCCAATTTTAAAGAAAACACCTTATGAGATTTTAAAATCTAAAAAGCCTAACATTAGCTATTTTCACCCTTTTGGTTGCAAGTGTTTTGTTTTAAATAATGGAAAAGATAACTTAGGTAAATTTGATGCAAAAAGTGATGAAGCTATTTTTATAGGTTACTCTTTAACCTCTAAAGCCTATCGAGTATTTAACAAAAGAACTTTAGTAGTAGAAGAATCTATTCATGTTGTATTCGATGATACCTCATTCCTAGGAAGGATTCTTGTGATGATGATGATGTAGGAATCATAAATGCCTTTGATGGAGGAAAAACTTCAAAGGAGGATGAGATTCCAACAAAAGAAGAGGACACACAAGATCCACCTCTTGAAGCCTTGAAGAACTTGACTCTTGAGGAAAAGGAAGTGAGCTACCTAAGGGAGTTGAAGTATGTCAAAGATGGTGAAATATTGGGTGATCCATCCAAGGGGGTAACCACTCGATCTTCTCTTAGATTAATGAATCATGTTGCATTTATCTCATGCATAGAGCCTAAGAATATTAAAGAAACATTGAAAGATGACTTTTGGATTATGGCTATGCAAGAAGAGTTAAATCAATTTGAGATAAGTAATGTTTGGACATTAGTTGATAGGCCTAGTAATCAATCTACAATAGGAACTAAATGGGTCTTTAGGAACAAGCTAGATGAGAGTGGTAACAATGTAAGAAATAAAGCTAGACTAGTAGCACAAGGTTACACTCAAGAAAAGGGAATAGATTTTGATGAAACCTATGCACCCGTAGCTAGAATGGAAGCCATTAGGATGTTGCTTGCATATGCATGTTATCATAATTTCAAGCTTTTTCAAATGGATGTTAAAAGCGCATTTTTAAATGGTTTTATAAATGAAGAAGTGTATGTGGAACAACCACCGGGTTTTGAAGACTCAAAATTTCCAAATCATGTTTTCAAACTTACCAAAGTTCTTTATGGTTTAAAACAAGCTCCTAGAGCTTGATATGAAAGACTTTAAAACTTTTTAATTGAAAAAGGATTTGAAAAAGGTAAGGTGAACACTACACTTTTTATAAAAATGTATAAGAATGACATCTTAATAGTTCAAATTTATGTTGATGATATTATTTTTGGTTCTACTAATGAATGTCATTGTCAAGAGTTTGCTAAGTTAATGCAAGGTGAATTTGAGATGAGCATGATGGGGGAGCTCTCATTCTTTTTGGGACTCCAAATCAAGCAAAAGAAGGATGGCACCTTCATCAACCAAGCAAAATACATAAAGGATATGCTCAAGAAGTTTGGCTTGGAGAATGCAAAGCCTCAAGCCACTCCTATGAGCTCATCTACAAAGCTTGACAAAGATGAAGGAGGTAAGTGTGTTGACTCTAAGCTTTATCGTTATATGATTGGATCATTGCTTTACCTTACCGCAAGTAGACCGGATATCTTGTTTAGTGTTTGCTTGTGTGCTAGGTTTCAAGCTAGTCCTAGAGAGTCTCAGCTTATAGCCGTAAAGAGAATCTTTAGGTACCTTAGAGATACTCCTTGTTTAGGTCTTTGGTACCCTAGAGACTCTACCTTCAACCTTCATGCTTATTCGGATGCAGATTATGGGGGTTGTAAAATCGATAGGAAAAGTGCTTCGGGAACTTGTCAATTCCTAGGTAGTATGCTCATATCTTGGTTCTCTAAGAAACAAAATAGTGTAGCCTTATCTACCACCGAAGCCGAGTACATATCCTTAGGGAGTTGTTGTGCTCAAGTCCTTTGGATGAAGCAACAACTCTTAGATTATAGAATTAAAGTTGAAACCATACCCCTAAAATGTGACAACACTAGTGCAATATGTCTAACAAAAAATCCCATCCAACACTCTATAACCAAACACATAGAAATAAGGCATCATTTCATTAGAGATCATTTCCTTAAGAAAGATGTGGTTATAGAGTATGTAGACACCTTAAATCAATTAACAGACATATTTACAAAACCTTTAGACAAAGAGCGTTTTTGGTCCCTTAGGAGAGAGTTAGGTCTAGCTAGCCTATCTTGACCTTTTAGGACCTCTTTTGTGCTTAAATTTGCTTGATCTTGTGAAATGCCATGTTTATGTGTTTAGACTCCTAATCTCATCTATGCTTATAGCTAGGGGGAGTATGTTTATGTTTGCATATGTTTTCCCTGCTCATTCATGTCATTTATGCATGTTAGGCCTAAGAAAAAATCATTTTTCTGCACTTTTAGAGCCTCATATGCACTTCCAGGCCCAGGTGTATCGAAACGGGTGACCCTGTTTCGATACGGATACCTTAAATCCATGTCTGAGAGAAGGGCATTTCGAAACGCCTCCGAAGTGTTTCGAAACGTTTTGGCTACGGATACCTTAAATCCATGTCTGAGAGAAGGGCATTTCGAAACGCCTCCGAAGTGTTTCGAAACGTTTTGGCTACTGCCAAGGGGTGTATCAAAACGTGTTTCGATACGGGTCAACAGGGCTTCAATACGGTCAACACCGTATCGAAATGGTCAGCTAAAGGACTCAAAACGGTCAAACCCTAGTCATCTCGTTTCGAAACGGGTCCAGACCGTTCCGAAACGGTATCGCGGATAGCTTTATTTAGGGCTTTTAAAGTTAAAATCATCTTTTATATCAAACTCCTAAAAACCCTAAACCGCATCCCTCTCTATAAATACCCTCTCAAACTCTTTGTTTTTCACAAAATTGTGAGGGGTTTTACTCTAAAACTCAAGTCTAAGCAAGTTTCATCAACATTGTGCAAGGATTTTCATCAAATCATCCAAAATCCCAAACTAAGGTATTTTCCCTTTTTCTTTTTCTTTCAATTTATGTTCGAATCTTAGGTTAGAAAATTTTATTTTTGTATAAATTATATGTTTTCATGTGTGGGTTTTCCATATCTTGTAAAAAAAATTCAAAATCTCAAAATTTTTTATTCGAATATAAAATTTTTCAGTCGTATTTTTCTTTTACTGTTTTTTGTTTGTTTGTTTTAATTTTGTTTTCAAAACCTAAGTGATATTTATTATTGGATTGATTTTACATATCAATGCATACACCTAATTTAAAAAAAAACATGCTTGCTTAATGTTTTTAGATGGCGGAACAAGCTAACAAAAAGCGTAAGGCCGTTCAAACCGGTGATTCGAGCATTCGTCCGAATCTAGCTTTGCTTTTTCAGAAGTCCCTTCGAACTAACGAGATGCGAGCTCACTTCACTTATGTCAAGGATTTCGAAGTTCGTCGAGAACGTGTCATTGATCTTGATTTCCTCAATTCCGAGCGATTCCTATTCCGTTACCTCGAGCGTTTGAGTGAATGGAATCTTCTTCCTTTGTTGAGCATTCCGGATATTCGCTACAAACATATGGTACTTATCTTTTACTCTAATGCTCGTTTTATTCATGATGAAACCAAAACCGAGGTTATAGGAATTGAATCTTTCATATTGGGTAAAAAGTTTGTTGTTGATATTGCTCTCTTGAAGTCAACTTTTAACCTTAAAGATGAAGGTCTTGAGGATGAACGTCACTTTGGCACTTTCACCGGTTCGACACTTACTTTGGATGTGCACGATCGCTTTCTTCACTTGATGGTTTCATGGTTCCTTCGACCTTCCGGAGGTAAATACTCTCATATTCGTCAAGTTGATCACTTTTGGCTTGAATGTTTTCGTAGAGGTGAGCGCCCTAATGTTCCTAAGATTATTTTTGCCGAGATGGTCAATAATGTTAAGCTTATTGACACCAATGAGTTGAAGTCTTTTACTTATGGCACAATCTTGAGCTACATCTTTCATGACCTTGGTATCGATTGTACCTACGACTCACCGGAACCTCGTAAGTGCAAGCTTGGTGAGTCCTCTCCACGCAAATCCGGGTTTCGATATTTGAATAATGTTTGGGAAAGAGTTGATAGAGAAGCTCCTCCTCCTCCCGATGCTCCTCAACCGCAAGTTCAAGTTGGAAACAATGAAGCCCTTACGGCTCTCATTACCGAGCGGTTCAATGCTTTGGATACTCGCATTGCTTCGGGTTTTGATGCCATGGACACTCGCTTGAAAAATGTCGAGGATCGCCTCTAAACTCTTGAGACTTCCCATTCAAACTTGGATTTGTCCTTCTCTACTCTCTATGAGCAATGGACGAAGTTTCACCGTTCTCAAGTCA
This sequence comes from Hibiscus tridactylites, assembly GCA_958450335.1. Taxonomy (NCBI): domain Eukaryota; kingdom Viridiplantae; phylum Streptophyta; class Magnoliopsida; order Malvales; family Malvaceae; genus Hibiscus; species Hibiscus tridactylites. The sequence goes on along the minus strand of OY288285.1, from coordinate 67,878,430 downwards.
AGAGCGACGATGAGACTTCCGATGATGATGACGAGGCCTAGGACTATCATATCATATCATATCATATCATATCATATTATTTATGCACTTTAGGTTTAAGATTGCATCTTTATGTTTTATTATGTTTTAGGAACCTATGCTTTTGATCTTTTGTTTGGGATTTTATTTTGAACTTAATGTTGGTTTATGTTTTGGATATTTTGATATTATGAATTAATATTATTGTTGCTTATTAATGCTTATTGGTACTAATCCTTTGTCTTCTCTATGAGCTTTCATTATTCTTTTTGATCTAACAAAAAGGGGGAGAAGAAATTTAAGAGCCACAAACTAAAATTCGTTTTAAATGTTTAAAAGGGTTTTTAAGTTTTACAACTTGGATTTCAAGTTAAACAATTTTTAAACTTTAAAAACCTATCTTAAATTAAGGGCGAGTTAGAATATTTTCAAAACTTTCAAAATTCTTAAAAATTCTAACTTTGGTTTTGTTATATCAAAAAGGGGGAGATTGTGAAACAAATATTTTAATTTTGATATAACTAAAAACCTAAGGACTAAATTGAAAATGTCAAAACAAATTTTTAAGTCCTCAAAACATCCCCATATGATTTTAAGATTATGCCAAAGTTAAAAACAAAGTTTTCAAATATTGTTCTAAGTGTTTAAAGCCAAATCAGTGATTTTCAAGTCCCTGTTTCGAAACGGCCTAAGGCGTTTCGAAACGTTTTCATCACTGCCAACCTCTGTTCCGAAACGTGTATCGAAACGGCTTTAAAACACTTGAACCCGTTTCGAAACGGTCTCATACGTTTTGAAACTGTTCTTCATTTTTGATTTGAAAACTATAACAGTTGGTATATTATTTAACTTATTTTTCAAAGATTAATAGGGTGTTTCGAAACGGGCTCAATCAGTTTCGAAACGACCCTTGACAGTAGCAAAACCGTTTCGAAACGAGTCCAAGCGTTTCGAAACTGTTCTTCATTTTGAATTAAAAATATGACCGTTACAATTGTTTTTAACTGATTTTCTGAAACCGTTAGGGTGTTTCGAAACGGGCTCAGGCTGTTTCGAAACGACCCTTGACAGTGGCAAAAGTGTTTCGAAACGGCTCTAAAGCGTTTCGAAATGGGCTCTTAAATGCACCCCAACGGCTCTTTATATTTTAGTCCGTTCCGAAACAGGTACCCCGCGTTTCGAAACGGGTTGTTGCAGACTGCATTTATGGAGGTGAGATAACATCCCCAACGGCTCTATTGATGAATGCAACAACCACAACGGCTAGAATTCAATGAGAAGGTATAAAAGGGACCTCTAAAAGCTCCAGCAACAACTATTGATCCAAAAGCAAACATCCAAACATCAAATCCAAGCAATTGCGCAAAAATCCTATATTGTCTAGAAACCCCAATTGTAATTTTCATTCTTATCTTGTTCAATTGGGTTGAGTGCTTGTAATTGGGCTACAATTTGTATTGAGAGATACTCTATTAGCCATCAAATTCTTTGTTATCTTGTTGTGAGGATTGGGTTAAATTTTGGGTAGAAAATTTAACCAAAATTGTAAGGGTTGCCTCCTTAGCCTAGAAAAGGGGAAGAGCAATTAGTGGAATTGTTGCAAATCCTTAGTAAAGCTAATGTAGTGGATGTAGAGTTCATTTGAAACTTGAACCACTCTAAAATCCCTTGTCAATATTTTTAATTTGCAATTTTCTCCACACAAACTTTAAAAATCCAATTCACCCCCCTCTTGGTTCATATCGATCTTTCGATCCACTCAACAGTTTCTTTAACTTCCAAGAAATCATTGAATTCCCAAGCTTTATACAATAACCAGTGACTGACTTTCGTGTCATGAGACACGCTGCTCAATCAGAATCACAAAAGGCAGATAATTCACAACTGCTTGAAGCATCTAGAAAGATTCCTTAACCAGGATTCTTCTTAATGTATATTATAATTCTCATAGCTACTTCTAAATGAGTCTCTCTTGGTCGATGCATGAACTGACTAAGATTTTGTACCGCAAAGGCTATATCTGGCCTTGTGTGCGTCAAATAAATGAGTCTCCCAATTAGCCTTTCATAAATTGTTTTATCTAACAATTCTTCACTTGTGCTTTCTTGTTGCAAACAATTTTCATATTCTGATGTTACCAGCTTTTGATTCTGTTCTAATGATGTTGCAACAGGCCTTGCACCTCTTAAACTAACATCTCCAACTAGCTCAAGTGCATAATTCCTTTGGTTTAGTATGATGCCCTTCTTAGACCTCAGAACTTCAAGCCCAAAAAAATACTTAAGCTCTCTTAGGTTTTTCATCTTAAAGTTACTGTGCAATATGTTCTTGATGTCTTCAATTAAACCATCATTATTGCCAGTGATCAGCAAATCATCAACATAAACAAGGATAATCACAATCATTGTATCCACTTGTTTTATGAACATGGAATAATCGTGTTTACTCTGATGACATCCAGCTGATACAAGAGTTTCTATTAATTTTACATTCCATTGTCTTGAGGCTTGCTTCAAGCCATACAAGGACTTTTGTAGTTTACACACCATATACTCCTCTTGACTTCAAAAGCCATCTGGTAAAGTCATATAGACCTCTTCAAGCAAATCACCTTGCAAGAAGGCATTGTGAACATCCATTTGCCAAAGAGGCCAAGAGAAAACATAAGCAATAGCCAAAATTAATCGAACAGTGGTGAGTTTGGCAACTGGGGAAAAGGTTTCAACAAAATCCACACCTTTTTTTATTATACCCTTTAGCTACAAGTCGAGCCTTAAACCTCTCAATCTCACCAGAAGATTTAAACTTGAATCGATAATCCCACTTACAACCAATTGGCACTTTACCAGGGGCAAAGGGACCACAGACTAAGTATTATTTAATTCAAGAGCTAAAATTTCCTCCTTCACTGCTTGAACCCATTTAGGATGTTGACAAGCTTCCTTATAGGAAAAAGGTTCAGTGAATTGAGATGTAAAATATAAGAAAAGTTGAGTTGGACCAGGTAAATGAGAATAAGAAATATAATGAGACATGCGATACTGACCTGGAAGGGAAGAAGTGGATTGGTATGTTGCAGTATAATCCGTGAACCAAGAATGAGGCTTAGAGACTCTAGCAGACCTTCTAAACACAAGGGGTGTTCTTGCCAAAGAGTGAAAAATAGGTAATAAAGAATCTGGTGGATGAATAACAGGTGAGGGATGGATGGTAGGTAATGAAGATGCAGAATTTGGTGCAAAAGAGGGCATATGAGCAGAATCTAAGGGAGGGACATGTGAACAATCTTGTTGATGGATACTTGTAGAAACTAGTGGAGAGGTATTGGGAGAATCTATTGGAGAGGTATTTGGAGAATTTGGTGGAGAAGAAAGCAAAAAAAATCTGAATTTAGAATATGAGGATAATTGGAAAAAAAATAAACTGGATTAGGTTGGGAAAAATGAAAAGGAAATGTAGTTTCATGAAAAACTACATCCATGTTAACAAACAATCTCTTGGTGTCAAGGTTAAACAAAACATAGCCTTTTTGAGTAGGAGAATAACCTAAAAACACAGATGGTGAGGATTTACCAGAAAATTTATCAGTATAATTGGTATTTGTGGCATAACATAAACATCCAAACACACGAAGATGAGAAAGGTTGGGAGGCTTATGATAAAGAAGCTGATAAAGGGATTTTCAAGACAAAACAACTGAAGGCAACCTGTTAATTAAATAACATGCAGACAACTCACACTCTCCCCAGAACTTTAAAGGTACATTGGAATAAAATCGAAGTGCTCTAGCAACTTTCAAGATATGCCTATGCTTACGCTCAACAATACCATTTTGCTGAGGGGTATACACACGTGCTTTGATGCACAACACCAAAAAATAAAAATAAAAACATCACATTCAGTAGAAAAAAATTCAAAACCATTATCACTTCTGACAGTTTTGATAGTGGTAGAGATTTGGTTTCTAACCAGGTTGAAGAATTGCTTCAGAAAAATAATGGCATCACTTTTCAACTTTAGCAAGAACACCCAACACATACGACTAAAATCATCAACAATAGTAAAAAAAATCGATGACCACTATGAGTGAAGATCCTATAAGGACCCCACAGATCAATATGAATTAGAGAAAAATGACTAGTGGCAGAATGAAGACTATTAGGAAAGGGTAATCTAGTCTGCTTAGCTAGAGGAAAAACATAACATTTATGCAAAGAACTAGCATCTAAAGAGGAAGAAGCAGAATCAAACAAGGGCAATTTGACTAATTTAGATAAAGAAGCATACCCTAAACGAGCATGCCAAAGAAAAGTATTATTAACAGAAGAGGCAACCATACAATTGATTATATCAGAATTAAAATAAATAGAAGATGAAACAGTAGAATTTGAAACATAATGATTGGAACTTGAAGCAAGAGACTTAAAAAAATAAAGGCCATGTGATTGTTTACCAATCCCTTCATCCTTCAAGTGGAGAGATTCTGAATCAAACAAAAGTCAAGATAAAACGTTACAAAATAATGAAGATCATGAGTAAGCTTAGAAATAGACAAAAGATTCTGAGAAAAATGAGGAACAAACAAAACATTGGAAAGAAGGATATTGGAAGTTAAAGCACAAGAGCCAACATGTGTGATCGAGACAGATTTACCATTAGGAAGCTGTACACAACGCAAAAGAGATAAACAAGAAGTTGGAGCAGTTAAACTATTGAAATTAGATAATATGTGATATGTGGCCCCAATGTCCATAATCCAAGAAACATAATGAGAAGCATGCAAACAACCAGTAACAATACATGCCAGATTCACAGTGGAATCAACCGACGGAGAAGTATTCAGGAGAGATAGAATCTGATTATATTGATCCGTGGTAAACAAAGGGACTGATGAAGGAGCAGAGGAAGAAACATCTCTAGAAGAAGGTGGACAAGCATTGACCGACAATGCTGCAAGAGAATTAGGGCTCCGTTTCTTCATGAATTTGAAATCCAACGGGAAGCCGATGAGACGATAACAATTCTCCCGTTTGTGACCCTTCAATTTGCAATAATCGCAAATGCCTGAAAATGGCTTCGATCCGAGGCACCAATAGAAGCATGGGAATAAAACACAGTCGAATCAGGGATAGAGGAGATACCAGAAAGATGAGCACGTTGAGCCTCTTCCTGCACGAGCATGGAGTACGCCTTATTCACAGTCGAAAGCGGTTGTATAATCAGGAGCTGACTTCGAATAGCGAAATAGGACTCGTTGAGACCCATTAGAAACTGAAAAAGTTCTGCTGAGTGAGATGAAGATGAGACTCTTCACAATCGCAAGAAGACAAAGGGACTAAGGCACCATACTCGTCCCACAGAAGCTTGAGCTTGGTGTTATACTCAAAGATAGACGAATCACCTTGATGATGAGTGACGATCTCTCGGTGAAAAAAGAACACACGAGCGCCGCCAATCTTCTCAAAACGCTCCTTTAAGTCCTTCCAAACAGACGCTGCAGACGAAGCAAACACAACACCGGCAGAGAGATCAGAACTAACAGTGTTGAGGATCCAGTAAAGCACAAGAGCGTTGCATCGCTCCCATTGTGGATAAAGAGAAGAATGAAAAGAAGCCTTGGAACAACTGCCATCAACAAAGCCAAGTTTGTTTTTGGCCAACAATGCAATCTGTAGAGAACGACTCCAGAGATTGTAATTGGAGATACCCACAAGCTGGTTCGAAACCAGCAAAGAACCAGGCGTATCAGACAGATGCAAAAAAGAACGTGACTGGAATCGATTTGAGAAGGGTCAATGATTGCCGGCATCGCGAGGGCTAAAAACCCTAGAATTTGGGAAAGAAGGGAGAAAAGAAACGAATCCGGAGAACCAAACAAGAAATGACAAAAACAAAGGTGACCCGGGAAATCAAAGAAGCCCTGAAGAAAAAAAAATGAGAGGCCCAAACAAAAAACTAAAACCCAGCGAATGATACCATGTTAAGTTTGGTAAAGTAAGAAAAATAAAAGAAATTCCTTTGATTTCATTAATTCATAAAATTATACACCCATATATTTATATACACAAACTAACAAGGTAACACCTGATAACAAACTATGCTAACTGAATTAACAACAAATAGTAACTAATTAATAGCTTTCTAACTATCTTCAACAAAAATAAAATAAAATAAAGAGAACAAAAGATGGCAAAATGGGAAGCAACAGAGGCCCTTCACTCAGTCCTTCGCGACCCTAGTCAACGTGAGGGTTAATCATGTTCCTGCTCAAGAACAGGTTGCTGATATCTTCACTAAGCCACTGCCGATTCATAAGTTTGAAGAATTTCGCAACAAACTCAGTGTTTACTGTTTTTCAGATGTTCTTCAAGAAGTAGAAAGTAGGGAAAATGTTAAAGGTAGTTAGAATTGTTTAATTTCTGTTATGATGAGCTGTGGGTTTGTTATATTAGCTGGGCTGAGTTGTTAGGTTTGTTAGACAACCTTGGGCCGGCTATATAACCTTGTAATTGGGTCTATTTTGACTTATCCAATATTTTCACAAACATTAATAAAATAAACACATTTTCCCCAATTCACATTCTCTGATTCAAATCCCTAATTCACTTCATCGTCTCTATCCGCTATCTTGTATAACTAAGATGGTATCAGTCGCCATTGTTTCTGGCCTGTGATTCTCTCTTGCTTCCGTTTCTTCCCTGTTACTCTTGTGTTGGTGTTTTCTCTCTTCTGTCACTATACCGTCCGTCGAAGCTACTGGAGATGCCTCTGTCACTCCCCCTGGTTCATCTCCGATCGATGACCCCGTCACACAGATCTTTGCTAACAAACAGATTAGCGTCAGGCTTGATGACAACAACTTCCTGCTATGGAAGCAACAAGTCTCTCTTCTGGTTCGTGGTCTTGGATTGGAACATTTCCTTGATGAGGACTACGCAGCTCCGGCCAAGTTTCTCACTGCGGCCAATGGTGATCGCACTCCAAATCCAGCTTATCTGACCTTCACCAAGCAAGATAGCTCTCTTGCGTCCTGGTTGCTGAGCACAGTGAGCCCCTCGATCCTTCCGCAGCTTGTTGGATCTGATACATCTTCCTCGATTTGGCAGGCCATTGTTTGTCGCTACTCCAAGCTATCTACAACACGTATTATGCATCTTCACTGCCGTCTCCGCTCTCTGAAGAAGGGTTCACTGTCGATGCGTGAGTTTGCCACACAAGTCAAGGAAATCTGTGACCTCCTTGCCACTTGCGGTAGTCCGATTTCAGAGATGGAACAGGTAGCTACTCTTCTCAATGGATTGCCATCGGAATTTGAGGTTGTTATTGCGGTCATTACCACTGCTCGTGAGCCTTATTCGTTTGAAGGGGATGTGTCCGTGCTTACTGATGCTGAAGCTCGCATCACTGATCCTCTTCGATTACCTATTGGCATCCATGCCACTCATTACAAGCCCTCTCCTGATGGATCTGATGATGACAGGCAATCACCCTACTCCGATCGATCCTCATTTCTTAATCGTGGTGGGAGATCTGGTGGCCCTCATCCTGGTCGTTTCAAGGGTCGTTCTCGCCCACAGTGTCAGCTCTGTGGTAAGATCGACCATCTGGTTAACCGGTGCTGGTACAGGTTTGATCGTAATTATGCTGGCTTTCCACAGTCTCGTCCTGCTAATGATACTCAAGTTCATAACTGTTGCTATCCGGATGAACTTGATGGTTCTTATACACCCTTTGTCAGTACCTCTGCAGGCTCAGCTTCCACTGGAGACTCTTCTCAGCCCGACACTGCTCAGGTGAATACACTCGTTGCTTCGGGCACTACCTGGTTCCCTGACTCCGGTGCAACGCACCATGTTACAAATGATCGGGCTCATCTTCACATCAGTCAACCATACTCTGGTAAGGGTTCTGTGCATATTGGAGATGGTTCCTCCTTACCTATTACACATATTGGTCAGTCTTCTTTGCTCACCTCTGTTCGCCCATTGGATCTCACACATTTGTTACATGTTCCACATATAACAAGGAATCTACTATCTGTTTCCAAATTTACTGCTGACAATTTGGTATATTTTGAGTTTCATTCAAACTGTTGCTATGTGAAGGATGAGTGCACAGGATCTACCTTACTGACAGGGACACAAGAGAATGGTCTGTACCAGTTTCACACTTCTGCTGCAGCTTCAGCACCTTCTGCTCTGGCCTGTACGTCCTCTCAGAATTTCTCTGATTACTGGTTGTGGCATCAGAGGTTGGGGCACCCTTCGTCTGAAGTTGTAAGTTTGGTTCTGAATAAGTCAGTTTCTCCAGATAGAATAAATACTTGTAATGCCTGTCAGTTAGGAAAGAATCATGCTCTGCCTTTTCTGCATTCTACTACAATTTACACTAAGCCTTTTCAGCTAGTTGAAGTCGATGTATGGGGTCCTGCATCCGTTTCATCTAATGGATTTTACTACTATGTCTCGTTTGTTGACTTATATAGTAGAAATTGTTGGTTATATCTACTGAAGAAGAAATCTGATGCATCAGTAGCTTTTAATATGTTTCTGGCTATGATAAAAACTCAGTTTGATTGCCCTTTGCTTGCTGTTCAATCTGATGGGGGAGGGGAATTTAAGTTTTTAACTCCACTCTTAGCTTCATTGGGAATTCAACATAGGCTTACCTGCCCTAGTACCTCACAGCAAAATGGTATTGTAGAGAGAAAACACCGCCATATTGTTGAAACTGCCCTTTCCTTGTTAGCTCAGGCATCCTTACCCTTGAAATACTGGTCCTATGCAGTGTTGAGTGCTGTCTACCTCATTAATCGAATGCCCACAAAAGTTTTAAACAACCAGTCTCCTTTTCAAGTTTTATTTCACAAAGCACCTGACTACAAGTTCTTGAAAGTCTTTGGATGTCTCTGCTATCCCTACCTCCGACCATACAACAAACATAAACTTGATTTTCGTTCAAAACCTTGTTTGTTCCTTGGATACTCACCACAACATCATGGTTACCAGTGCTTAGATAAGTCCACTGGCAGAGTTTATACTACAAGGCATGTTGTATTCAATGAGTTGGTTTTTCCTTCAGATGTTGTCTCTGTGCTTAGCCCTTATGCTGTTGATGATTTTCTCTCCCCACCTCTTGAGGTTGATGACTCTGTTCCACATGTTACTCCTCCTTCTATCAGTATATCTAGTACTCCAGCTTCTTCTCATAGTGATACTGCTATTGACACCTCTATGCCTATTGTTGTTCACTCTGATGCTCCTAATGATATTCCTGCTAATGATGCTTCTAATCTTACACCTCAATCTCCTTCCTCTGATGAAGCACCTGTTTCTCATGAGCCTGTTGCTTCTGATCATGTTGCTGAATGTACATATCAAGCTTGCTCATTGAATAGATCATCTCATGCTACTCATCAGCATGATGAGTCTTCTGACACTCAGATTCTGAATGATGAATTGCAACCTCCCATCACTGGTCTGCCTGACTCTCCTTCTGTCCCTCCTAAAGGAAATGCTCATTCTATGAACACTCGTTCCAAATCTGGCATCTTCAAGCCTAAAATCTTTCATCTACAAGTACATGATGATGAAGTTCCTGTATCTGTGCATGATGCTTTGCAGCATCCGAAATGGGCTGAAGCTGTTATGAGTGAATACAAGGCCCTGATGAACAATGGAACATGGGATCTTGTTGATTTACCACCTGGCAGAAAACCAATTGGCTGCAAATGGTTATTTAAGGTCAAAAAGCATGCTGATGGGTCAGTTGAGAGGTATAAAGCACGTTTAGTGGCTAAGGGGTACTCACAAATGGCTGGGGTTGACTTTGTAGATACCTTCAGCCCAGTTGTTAAAGCATCTACAGTGAATGTCTTGCTCTCCCTTTCTGTTTCAAATCAGTGGCCAATTAAGCAAGTGGATGTCAACAATGCATTTTTAAAGGGGGATCTTGAAGAGGATGTCTTCATGCAACAACCAGAAGGTTTTCAAGTTTCAAGCTCCACAGGCTCTCCTCTTGTGTGTAAACTGAAAAAGGCACTATATGGCCTTAAACAAGCTCCCAGAAACTGGTTTTCTAAGCTGAAAGATTTCTTGGTTACCTTGGGATTTCGATCTTCGAATGCTGATGTTTCTCTATTTGTTTTTCACAACTCTGATGTTACCACTTACATAGTGGTCTATGTGGATGATATCTTGTTGACTGGGACATCTTCATCTCATATTGATCTGATTATTCAACAACTTCATCAACAATTCTCTTTGAAAGATCTGGGTGATCTACAGTATTTTCTTGGTATTGAGGTTCGAAAAGCTCATGGTGGTTTATTTCTCACTCAGAAGAAATTCATAATTGAGCTTCTTGTTAAAACTGATATGAGGGATATCAATTCAGCTGCTACTCCTATTGTTGTTTCACCTAAACTATGCAAAGCTGATGGTACTTCTCTTCCAAATCCATATGAATATCGTAGTGTGGTAGGGGCATTGCAATACATTTGCCACACACGTTCTGATATTGCCTTCTCAGTCAGCAAGGTTGCTCAGTTTATGCAGCAACCAACTGACATTCATTGGCTAGCTGTGAAGCGCATTCTTCGTTACCTTAAAGGAACAATGGAATATGGGCTATGGTTTTCTCCTTCTTCTTGCTCATCCTCTCAATTAGTCTCTTTCTCTGATGCTGACTGGGGAAGTGATCTAGATGATCGACGTTCTGTCTCGGGCCATTGTACATTTCTGGGTTCTCATTTAATATCCTGGTGCTCCAGAAAACAAAGATCTGTCTCAAGATCTACTGCTGAAGCAGAGTTCAGAAGTCTGGCAGATGCTGCATCAGAACTGATATGGCTCAAAGCATTACTTCATGATATGTGCTTATCACTTGAAGATGCTCCAACAATTTGGAGTGACAACACTAGTGCAGTTTCTATGGCTGCAAACCCTGTCATGCATACTAAAACTAAGCATGTTGAGTTAGATGTATTTTTTGTTCGTGAAAAAGTCCTCTCTCATGCTCTTCAGGTTAATCATGTTCCTGCTCAAGAACAGGTTGCTGATATCTTCACTAAGCCACTGCCGATTCATAAGTTTGAAGAATTTCGCAACAAACTCAGTGTTTACTGTTTTTCAGATGTTCTTCAAGAAGTAGAAAGTAGGGAAAATGTTAAAGGTAGTTAGAATTGTTTAATTTCTGTTATGATGAGCTGTGGGTTTGTTATATTAGCTGGGCTGAGTTGTTAGGTTTGTTAGACAACCTTGGGCCGGCTATATAACCTTGTAATTGGGTCTATTTTGATTTATCCAATATTTTCACAAACATTAATAAAATAAACACATTTTCCCCAATTCACATTCTCTGATTCAAATCCCTAATTCACTTCATCGTCTTTATCCGCTATCTTGTATAACTAAGAGTCTCTTCTTCGAAAACACGCCCGAGCTTAGACCATGGTCCCCAACAACTAAGATTTCCATCGAACCGACCAGAATGAATCAACAGAACAATCACAAGAAAGAGAGACATCCAAAAACAAAGGGAGGGAAAGATAAATACGGGAGGGAGTCATCAACAAAAGCAGTTGGTCGACAAGACAAAAATAAAATTTCAAGATTTTATAATGAAAAAGACAAAGCGTTTATGAGACAAGGAAAAATGTGATTCCTTTCTAATAGTTGAATATCGTCACATGTTTTTGTTTTGACAAGGGGTATAAGTGTAGGCGTTTCCAACTCTCAATTGTCATCCCTTGTGAGACAGCGATCTGTGTTTGTTGAGTTTCACATGTATTACTCTTAATCTATTTCACCATCGGTTCATCTACCACATTTTGGTGTTTTACCAACATCCTCGGTCCTTTTTGATGCCTTTATTCATGCCTTTATTCATGTCACATACTAAATGTTAAATTTAAAGATTATGATTTAGGGGTTAAGGTTAGGGTTTAGAGAATTTAGAGTAGAGTATATTTTTAGGTTGTAGAGTGTACGGTTTAAGATTTAGAATTTAGGGATATGGCTTGAAATTTAATTTTTAAGTGTTTTTTAATACCGGGGCAAAAAAAGACACCGAAAAAGGCATAGTATATTTTTAGGTTGTAGAGTGTACAGTTTAGGATTTAGAATTTAGGGACATGGCTTGGAATTTAATTTTTAAGTGTTTTTTAATACCGGGACAAAAAAAGACACTGAAAAAGGCAGAGGATTTTTATCTCTTACATTAGGTGGAAATCGTCTACCTCCTAACCATGCCTCCATTTATGCCTCCACAATAAAATTAGGGGTTTAAAGTTTAGGGTTAGAGCTTAGGGTTAGGGTATAGTGAATTTAGGGTAGATTGTATTTTTAGGGTGTATGATGTAAGGTTAATTAGGATCCAGAATTTAGGATTAGGGTTCCTAATTTAATTTTTAAGTATTTTTTTAACAAGAGACATAGATGGAGGCATGGTTAGGGAGAAGCAAATTTTTGCTCCTTACATTGAGCAGCAGTTAATGACTTGGAACCGATCGTGCCAGAAAAATCCTACTATATCATTAGAGTTTAGGGATGGACCGAAAGGACCTTAAAAATTTAGAATTCGTGTATGATTAAATTTTTTATGTATATTTTATTAAAAATCTATTTTTACACCTAAAAGTTCATCCACCTAACATAAAATTTTACTTTAGTCCATGCTAGTGTTTGCTGCTTCTTTAACCATACAACACCAACCAGTACCACATGCATCTCCTTTACTCCAATGCAAAAAACCAAAGTCACATAAAATTTGTCATGATGAAATGAATATATATGTTTTACAAACTTTTCTTAAAATATTTTGTTTTCGGTATTAAAAAAAAAAAAAGCTTACACTCGAGTCTGAATAATATTGATGAATATCAACTATAAATAAATTTGGTATACCACTTTCGTTTTCCACGAGTACTTGAAGTCCCACCGCACTATAAAAAAACCATTTGTCATAATTGTTGGTGGAGCCAAAGTGTTAGTACTTGAAGCAAATGGGACGGATCCCTTGTTGTGAGAAAGGTCACACAAACAAAGGAGCATGGGCCAAGGAAGAAGACAAGCGTTTAATAGCTTACATCCAAGCTCACGGCGAGGGCTGTTGGAGATCGCTACCGAAAGCTGCCGGCCTTGTTCGTTGCGGCAAGAGTTGCCGTCTCCGGTGGATTAACTATCTGAGACCTGATGTTAAGAGAGGTAACTTCACCGACGAAGAAGATGAACTCATCATCAAGCTACATAGCCTTCTCGGTAACAAGTAAGTTTCATGGATCTTTATTTACATCATTTCTTCAATTCCATGCGTTCTAATTCTGTATCTTTGTTGCTGAAAGGTGGTCGAAGATAGCGGCGAGGCTACCGGGAAGAACAGATAACGAGATCAAGAACCACTGGAATACGAACATAAAGAGGAAGCTGCTTAGCAAAGGTATTGACCCCATAACACATGGACCCATGGATGATAGGAAGACCAATAACGAGCTTGACAAGTCTCCAGAATTGAATCTTGAGCTGCGAATAAGCCTTCCCTCTTCAAGTCCATGAATTTGATAGCAAAATCATTAATACGTATAGTTTTATGTGCTTAGATTTCTTTAGTTTTCCCCTCTGGTTTTTGTATATTAACGAAACAATAGGCTTCATGAATCATGATCGGTTCTAGCAAATAGCAATGGTTGAATGACATCTAAATCTTTGGGGGTGCAAATCTGCAATTAATGAACAACCTTTGGGACGTGGGAGGAGTAGGTGAAATTTCTTAGTCAAGCATAAAAGAAGAGCGAGAAAAGGGAGTGAAAATATTCATTGATAGTTTGCTGCCATGTTAGACAGTTCTACCTACCGCGCAATTACTGGGTGCCGGTTGCTGACTGGCTGACTGCATACAAAGAAACAAAACCCTAATTAGTAGAACATGTCTCTCACTCTCCTCTTTATCCCAACAAGAAGCCCGACTGTAATTAATCTGCATGTAAAGAAGGGAACTTTATCCATAGAGTACAGAGACAGATCATTAAGCTTATGTGTGTTAGGTTCTAATTTTGTGAATGAAAAACATATGTCGAAGAGACGATTGATGCTGGTATATTATTATATGTAACACCTGCCGTTGGATACACAAATTTTTTTTTTCTTTTTTTGTGCTTTTTTTTTATGCTCAAGACAAAAAAATCAAATCTTAAATTTTAACTTAAATTCTAAACACTAGACAATAAATCTCAAACTCTAAAAAGTACATCATACATCTAATACTCTAAATCCTAATTCTAAGCCTTAATCATAAATCATAATTTTAAACACTAAACTTAAATTTTTAGTGTTGAGACATAAATAAGAGAGAAAAACGATTTCTACTATGCTATGGAGGCCAGGTCCAGGAGAAAAAAATTTACTCTTTTGTGGTTAATCACGGTCGTATCTACATCGATAAATGGTAGGTCACATGACCCACTATTAAAAATAAAAAAAATCATTTACTTTTTTTGGGTAATTTTCATATTGACCATTCCATTTGTATTTGTAATTAGTTTTAATATAATTTCATACAATTACATGTTATTTTAACTCTTTTAAGTTTTATTTTCTTTCAATTTGATCCTTCAGTGTGTTTGTGTTTATTTTTATTATTTTATTACATTGTATATTTATTGTTATTAAATTTTTATTTTATTATTATAAAATACCACTATTATTTTTCGGTAGTTAACATTGGAGGTTTTGGACATGCGCGATAAGAACGACCACACAAGGCCCTCAATAGACATGGACTCAAAAATAGAGAACCTAAATTAAATTAAATATTTGTAAGAAACTATAAATTTATATATGTAATTATATGTATATATATATATATAACAATAATCTAGAACTTAAAACATGCAAAAAGAATTACATTTTTAAGTGAAAATGCTTTATTTTTAGATGTTTATAAGCCAATTTTTTGCTCAAGAGGATAATCTAATAATATTTGTTGTATTAAGGTAATTTTTTGAATATCACTTACTGATTATAAATTACGTGCCTCATTTTAATAAATTGCACATGCCCCCAAAATCTTTGAACCGACCTATATTTAGTATACTTTTTATTATTGTGATTATAATTATTGTGTAATATATTTACCACTCTATTTTATTATATTTAGTATGACTTTTTATTACTATCACTCTCATTATTTCTATTACCACATGTTATTTTTTTCTATTACCATATATTAGTTTTTCTATACTACTATTTTATTATTATTATTATTATTATTATTATTATTATTATTATTATTATTACACTAATTGAGCTTATTTGTAGTTATTATTATGTCATAGTAATTTGTAATTTAATTTTTTTTATAATTTTAAAATATAATTTTTAATAACTTATTCCATTTACTCTCGATTTACATGTCATTGTATTTATTGTTGGTCGGTGAACCACCAAGTTCAAATTCCTAGATCCGCCCATGTAGTTAATGGTCCTTGAAGTACTTGAACAATTTTCATCTGCAATTTTGTTTTAACCAGAAAGTAGTATTCAATCATAACAAATATAGTTGATGAGAAGTTAGGTTTAAATTTTTTTTAATGGTAGACTACATAACTGGAAAACGACCCTCGTCCATAATTTCTTCATGCTGATGTTATGTAATTGTAACGTGCCTGCCTGTATAGAATATATCACGCTCCGTATTGACTCTATATATGGAGCTTCGTTGCTCCAATGAACTTTACACAGTTTTCAGTGTGACATTGTCACCATTGTCACAGGGTAGGTAAGAAACGTGGGTTGAGCAAAATTTCGTCGCCACTCCCTCAGAACTCTTTTTCTTCTTCTTCTTTTAATTAAGGGTAAACTATAATAAATATTGCTAAATTATTACCACCGACTCGAAAATGTCACCGAACATAAATGCATTGTATATAAAAGAACTTCCAACTAATTCCATCTTGTGCTTGGTCATGTGTCATAGCATGAAGTCGAAGTCAGCAATAGTATTTAGTTATGGAGATGAAATCATGATTATTTCATCAAGTTTTGTGCATGAAAACGATCATGGAATGAAGCTGCTCTTCGTTGCATTTTGTTCAATAGACAGATGTGGCCTACTAGTTACGAATAGGATCTTCTGTTTTTTATATGTTTTATGTATGTCTCAACATTAAAAAGAAATTAGATTTAAAGTTTATGATTGAAGTTTAGAGTTAGGATTTAAGGTGTAGAGTATATGATTTAAAGTTTAGCTTTTAAGATTTATAGTATAGGGTGTAAGATTTAAATTTTTAGTGTTGATGCATGCATAGGGGAACCAAAAAGTATAAGAGATTTTTGTTCTTTTAACTTTTAAGGACCCAAATGATGGGGAACAAAAATCTTGTGTCCCTATGTGTCCCTCCCAATCATAATTCTATACATGTATGATTTTATTGGCATATAAAGCTAAAATTAACTCTTCTAACGTTTGATTGTGTGATCACTTTGGCCCTTATAAAATTTTTACGCATTTTAGCACCAAACGTTTATTATTATTATTTACTACATTAGTGCCTTAAACATTTTCTAACATAACCATTAAATTGTAACAAATTTGTCTCAAATAAAAATTACGTACCGAATTGAACATATATGTAATATTGAGGACTGAATTTTTCTTCTTTTATTATTATTATTATTAGGGTTTTATTTTAAATTTACCCAAATAATCTTCACGTTGAGGTTTTATTCTAATTTCTTTTTTTCCCTTGCAAGTTTCATGATATCTTAATTTGATACCTACTTTCCTTATAGTAACAGAGCAATCATAACATAATTTAAAAGAAAACAAAACCTCCGGAAAGTGTTGAAATTCTTAACTGAAATAACTAAAAGCAAATAAAAAGGCAACAATGGTAAACGAACCCCTCATGTGTATAATGAAAACAGACTTCAAAGGCTGCAGGTGAGCAGTCAACTAGAAGAAAAGAGAAAGAAATGAAAAGTTAACAGCTAATGCTTCATTTTTCCTTTGGAGGGGCCTTCTTTGCAGCCTCAGCTGCTTCCTTCTCTGCTTCAATCTCTGCTGCAATTGCATCGATTTCGGCTTCATCAAGCTGCCGCAGGCCCTCCTTAGTCATCACAGCAACTTCAATGTTCTTTCCCCCACTCTCAACAACCTACATGAAAGAGACACATAAACACAATCAATCATTATTCATCATATAACATGCATCTTTACCGTATTAGTGACCCATAATTAACTGCATGAAAATTTGTTGTAGGACGTCGTAGTGGCAAAAGGCAGTCTTTGACCTATCCAGACAACTAAATCTTAGACGTTGTTCTTCTATAATCTAGCAAAAAGTATCTAATTTCACCATGCACGTGTTTGCAGTGTTCAAAATAATTTCACCATGAAATGGAAGAAACAATTACCATATAATATTCCACACACTATACGCAAAACGTTTTACCCTAGGTGTTTAGGGTGTTCAAAATAAATACCTATTGAAATAAGAACTTTATCTTGAAACATGAATACGATCAATGTTCAAATTGTGAGTTTTTTTGCTCCATATCATGAATTGATCCAGGCATTTTCCATTTTTCTAGCAGTACAGGTCGTTAAGCCAAATCGTTTTTACAAGGTTTACAGATTGCAAGCATGATGTTCAAAAGTCATGATGCATATGGAATACAGGGAAAGTTTTACAAGCTAAATATAGATTTAGCTCATATTTCCTTGGATTCAACAAATGAACATGGAATGGCAAACACTTGAAAGCAAAGTAAAAGTTAACACATGAAGAAATCAGCCAATAAATCTTACCTCAAGCAATGCACGAATTGCAAGCTTAATGGTCTCTTGCCCAGAGGTTTCCTTATAATTCTTCTCTAGGAACTCTCGAATTGAATTCGAGTTTCTCCCAGTTGCATTAGCTTTCCAAGCAGAAAATGTACCTGAGGGATCTGTCTGATATAGTGATGGCACACCACTATACGGATCAAAGCCCACAATCAGAGTAGAGAGACCAAACGGCCTAACACCTCCACTTTGAGTATACTTCTGCTGAAGACCTGCAATATAACGAGTAATATACTCGACAGTAACTGGATCTTCAACAGTCAACCTGTGGCTTTGACATTCGATCCGAGCCCTATTTATGAGGACACGAGCATCTGCTTTGAGTCCAGCACATGCCAATGCAATGTGATCATCCAAATTCACAATCTTCCTAACCGATCTACACAACAAAAGCAGCAAAAGTGTCAAAAAGAAAGTCCAATTTTAGGAAATTAAACAACTCTAGCGTTTTCCTTGCATGTTTTTATCACATAATTCCTAAAGTTTCTCGTTTCTATATCATCAACATAAATTATTAGAGTAAAAGAAAAATCCTTCATAAAAACTAGTTTTCCTTACTCGAGGCAAAGATCAATTTCCCCCCCGGAAAATCCCAATCTAAAATGCAAGGCTTAAGCTAAACAATGTTGCATCTTTTAGTTCCAATCCAAATCATAAAACCCTAACCCTAAATTTTCTTTCTAAACAAAGATGAAGTTGAAAGAATCGATTTTTGAGAGAGACAAAGGAAAAGGAAAGTGAAATTGAAGGGGGTAGCATAGCAAAAAGATAATATAAACCTGGAGTCCTGGAGTTTGGCGGCGGATTTTTTCTCGACGCCTAGGACAACGATGTCAGTGCCGCGTACACCAACGGCGGCGTTACCCTTACGGACGGCTTCGAGGGCATATTCCACTTGGAACAAATGGCCGTCGGGCGAGAACACCGTGATCGCTCTGTCATATCTCGCCATTTTCTTCTATTCCTTTGGATTTGCTTTTGCTATAACCTATAACAGAGTTGCTGAAGCTTTGCTTTTGCGGTTAGAGCTTCCACTTAAAAGGAAAGCCCAAGGGAAGGAAAAGCTTTAAGGGTAAACTATTTCGTTGACCACCAATATTTAGTTAAAGTATTAAAATGACCACTTTAAAAAAATGTGCCATTTGACTATCCAAATTATTAAAATGAGATCAATTTGGCCACCTGCCGTTAAGGGGCTAACGACAGAGCTGACGTGGACATGTAGGCTTATTAATCTATGATTATTTTTTCCATGTTGGATTAGAAGCCATCCACATCAACCTTCCACCTAAGCAATAAAAAAACGTTTATAAATTAAACCCAAAGTTAACCCTAAACACAGTATATCGTGAAAAAGAAGAAGAAGAAAGCAGCTGATTTTGGTGTAGAAGAAAATGACAGCAGAGATGAATTGTGATTGCTATTGTGAGGTTCGTTCGAAGTTGACAACAAGTTGTACTTATGAAAAACCAGGTAGGAGGTTTTGGGGTTGTGGAAAATTTTGAAATGGAGTTAGGGCTTGCAATTTTTTTTCTTGGTTTAATCCACTAATGACCGATAGGTCAAAAAGAGTTATTGTTGGTCTTCTTAAAAAAGTTGATTCGATGGAGGAAGAAAGAAAGAAGCAAAGAATTGTTGCAAGTTTGCTTGTTGTTGTTGTTGTTGTTTTGGTTGGTTTTATTTTGGGGGGAAATTTCTTCTAAGTTAGGGTTGTTATTGTAGTGGGTGGGTTTTGTGTTGGTGAAGGATTTTGTGGGTTGATAGCTATGATTGAGGGAGGAAAAAAGGAAGAACAGTGTTGAGGAAGAAAGGATTTTTTCCCTAATATTTTGAGCATGGCAGGGCATGGCAGGGCTGTTATTTTGTGATTGTTATTGAAATGTATTGTAAGGACTATGTATTTAGGGAAGAACATTCAGGGAGGAAGAATTATGTAATGTAATCTTTAGAGTTTATCTTATTGAAATGAAATGTAGTTATTGTTTGTTTATGATAATTGATCCATATGTTATCTTACACATTAAATCTACAAAACATAAAACAAAGGAAAGATGATAAAGTAAGCAAAATATAATATTTCATTTGATAATTTCATAATAATATTGCATACATATGTTTGACCAATACACATGATACATAATGTTTGTAATGACAACATGATATACTTTGGTCAAATTCAACCCTAAATATAACAACATGGTGTTGTTGCGTGTAAAAGAGTCTATCGCAATTGTAGTGCAAGTGTACACGACGCAAGTAGTAAAGTGATACGAAGTATCGGATATCGTCTCCACAGGGATTGGGCTAATAGCTTCACCTTATTTCACTGCACGAAGTAAAGAAAATATTTAAGAGAATTGTCACGAAAATAATAAGGAAAAACGTAAATAAAAGAGTTGGAATATCGAGATAGAGAGAATGGGCTGGTATTGAATTACTCAGTAGTGTAGGTATTGGATTACTTAGGAACTCCAGTTCTGTCGTCGTGCCCGTCGCGGCAGCACCTGTCGCGACGGCTGTCCGTTGGCTGTCGCGGCAACGATCACACCAACTCCGTACTTCAAGTTTGGCAAGAATCCCAGATCTGCCTTGGCCTATCCCTAGGTCCAAGTCTGTCGATGATCACGTCTTGATGATACCTCCCGGCGTGAATCGAAGGATGAACACCGATGTGTATGAATTCTTTCTTAGCCACTTAACCTTGCCCTATCCCTAGGCACAAGATAGTTCAACTATAAACTAGAGAATTTGCTCTTATTTCTTTCGTATACTTAACTCTCCCGATGCTAAGTAAATGGATAACCTCACAATGCTCTCCCGATGCTCTTGCAAGATATTAATAACCAAAATAAGAGAACTTGAAGTTTATTTTATTGAACTTGGAAAATCCTAAAACAAAACAACCCTTGCAACTACTTTACAAAACAACCCGTGGCCCTAGGGGGTTTTTAGAACATGTCGGCGACGGACAGACGGCGGAGGGGTTTGGTTATCGGTTATGGGGTATGTGATCTATATCTCCCTAGGTTAAAATCTATGCCCTTATATAAGCTTTGGGCTCAAGTATTCTAAGATAACAAGGATTACAACTTTAATTAAAAGTAAGATTCTAATAAAGACTTAATCTCTAAGTATCCTACTTTTCAGCCGCCTCCTTGTTTCATGGGATTTCCTCTCCTTGAGCTTTGGCTTGACATATCTTTTGATCTGGGGCTTGGAAAAATATTTGGTTTTCACACGACAGACGAGCATAATTTTCTCTATCTATCGAGGTCCACTTTACTTTTCCTCTTCATAATGCTGCTGTCACCTTGCTGTCACGACAGCTCCATGGCAGCTTCGTCCTTGTCGTTTGCTTGTCCAGTTTAGCTCTTCTGCTTCTCTGCCTTGCGCCTGCCTTCTCCGTCTATGATGGCAGCAACCTGCAAAATCAGCCATTTTTAGTAGAATTCGTGCCTTTTACATATTTGTGATGTTTTGCTGAAAACTAACCTAAATGCAATGCAATGATGCCTGAATGCAGCAGAAATATGGGTTAAAAAGGGTGTAAATAATAGAACTTTTACACACTCAACACACCCCCAAACTCGAGTTTTTGCTTGCCCTCAAGCAATTAAGACCTAAAAGAAAAATGAATATTTTTGTGTTGGCTTTCAAACAGTGAACTGTCCCTTACCCGTCGCTCATTCTCTGTGGCGGCAGCAACCTGTCGGAAAGATTAGGATCTGTCCGGAATCTCTCTATAGTTCTCGTGCAGTGTGTGCATGCTTGTGAACAGTTATATGCTAAGACTCTCTTAGTTTCACTAGAATATTCAACTTTTTAACTCGAATTTTTATGCCAAAGTTTATTTTCTTGAAGACACATTTTCATGCTTCTTTTTCTTCTATTTTCAAGCTAAATTTTTCTAGAGCCAGTTTTGGGCACCTCTAGTTAGCTACCTAGAGCCGGTTTCGGGCACCTCTAGGTTTTTGAATTTCTTCTGCTAAACTTCTTTCCTAGAGCCAGTGTTAGGCACCTCTAGGGGCTATTCAAGTACTAAGCTTCCTATTCTAGTTTGGCTAAAAGAAATCTAAGCAATATAGCAGTCACAAAGGTGTTTAAGTTTTTCAGAACTATAGAAAGGCTCTAAACTTCTCCTTAAACTGTCTTAAAGATGCTGCCACGACAGAGCTGTCATGACAGGTAAGTTTACTTCACAGTTTTAAGCCAACAGTTTTTTTTAAGAGAATAAAAGACACAACAATTAATTAAAGATGTACTAAGACTCCATTAAAATGGAGGGTTGCCACCCCCAAACTCGAGGGTTGCATTGCCCTCAATGCAAATGACAGATAAAATGAAGGCATGTACATCACAAAATATATAGAAGCAGACAGCAATAAAAAGAAAATAAAAGACTTAGATTTTTAATCGCTGTCTTCACTGCTGCTGCTGACATGGATCTGGTGGCGGCGTCTGGGATGTGGTGCAGGTTGGGCAGGTTGCTGCACAACCTGGATGTCGGAGCTGGTGCCACTATCCCAAGTGCTGCTGGTGCTGGCCTTGGGCATTCTTTTTTTGTCTGCCACGTGTTTCTGCCTCTTGACAGGCGTGAACTCCTTTGCCAAATTCCTCCTGATAGGGGGGTCGGACTCACTGTCATCGGAGGCAGGTCGCTTCCTTCCTTGGGCAGAGGTTTCGGCCGTTGGACTGCCAGCTGCCGTCGGGGCAGGTGATGGGGTGGAAGCAGTAGAATGGGTGTGTGGGGAGGCAGGTGGTGTAGGTGTATGGACAGGGGAGGGGATGTGGAAATAGTGGGCAGGGAAAGTGGGGAAAATAACATCGGGATAATTTAAAGTGTTGGTAATGAAATTTACCGTCGAGTTGGTGAAATCCCAGATGAATGTCATCAGCCCCATTTGTCTGTCTTCTACCCGTTGTATTGCAGCAATGATCTGGGCAGATTGGTCTGTCTGGGCGGTGGCGGTAGCAGGTTCAGGGGCAGGCTCCTCGGATGATTCTGTTGGGGAGGCAGCTGGGTTGAAGGAGGAGAGGGGGTAGCGACTATCAGCTCCATGAGGCTGTTAATGTTGTTGTCTGTCCAGCCTCTGCCTTGGATCAGTTTGTCGGCAGTGGCCTCTGGGACGGCAGCACAACGGCAAAGAGAAGTGATCGTGAACGGTAGGCAAAGGCGGGAGGTGAAGCGGAATGTGCTGTCCAAGATGTTGTCCCTCATATAGCGGCCCACGTTGATAGGCCGGTTGTTCATGATTGAATGAATGAGGGCGAGCCGCTGCTGGTCCACCGTCGTGTGATGAGAGGTCGGCATGATACGCTTTTTGATGAAAACGTTCCAGAGTTTGGCTTCTGGGAGTAGCTGCCCCCTTTTACAGAGTTGGGGTTCTTTTTGCTCGTGGTCCATGTTGTTCCTTCCTCTGTCACCTCCGCCATGACAGCACCGTAGGCGGCAGAATCGAGGGTGTCTAAAAATTTCTGATGGGCATCATCGTTGGGACCAAAATATAGGCCATACATGTGGTTGATGCTGTCAGCTGTAAATGGTACCTCTACCCCTCGGACGGTGACTGATGTTGCCGTTCTACTATCGATGGCAGCATAAAACTCCCTCACCAGCGTATCATTTAGTTCTGCAGGTTGTGCGGCGAACTGCTCCCATAGCTGAGTCCTTATCGCCTTCGCGATGAATGGTCGGAGCCCCATGTTTCCTGGGCAGAACTGTCGTGGCAGCAGCTTCCTGTCATGCCACTTCTTAGTTTTCTCCTTGTAAATTCTTGCATTGTCGTATGCCATTGTTCGTATTTCTTCGATCTCGTTTAAATCTAACAGCCTTTTCTGGCCTGCCTTGTCCAAGTCCATATTCACTGCCTTGATTGCCCAATATGCTTTGTGCTCGATCTCGACAAGCAAGTGACAGGTTTTTCCATAAATCAGTCGGTATGGAGACATGCCCAATGGAGTCTTAAAAGCTGTCCTATATGCCCATAATGCATCGTTAAGGAGTAAAGACCAATCTTTCCTAGTTGGCTTAACCATCTTCTCAAGAATGTTCTTAACTTCCCTATTGGATATCTCAGCTTGTCCATTGGTCTGTGGGTGGTATGCTGTCGCGATCCTGTGCTTGACACCATATTTCTTCAAGGCGGCAGCAATTACCCTATTATCAAAATGTCTCCCTTCATCACTGATAATCGCCTTAGGGATGCCAAATCTAGAAAAAATGTTTTTGTGCAAAAAATTTTGGACTGTCTTGGCATCATTCTTTTGAGTGGAGATAGCTTCTACCCACTTAGAGACATAATCCACTGCTAAGAGGATGTATAGATTTCCACATGAAGATGGAAAATGTCCCATAAAATCAATCCCCCAAACGTCGAAGATCTCGACTTCTAGAATGTTCTGTAGTGTCATCTCGTTTCTCCTCGAGATGTTACCTGTCCGCTGGCACCTGTCACAGTTCTTGTAAAAGTCCTGTGCATCTTTATATAGTGTCGGCCAGTAGAACCCCGACTGCAGCACCTTGGCAGCAGTTTTATTGCCTCCTAAGTGACCTCCATATTGTGAAGCATGGCAGTGATGGAGAATGTCTTCTTGCTCTTCTTGTGGTACACACCTCCTTATAACCTGATCTGCACACATTTTGAAAAGAAGAGGTTCGTCCCAATAATAATGCTTAACATCATTTTGGAATCTCTTCCTGGCTTGATAATTAAGATCAGAAGGAAGTATTCCGCTAACTATAAAATTAACAAAATCAGCATATCAGGGGAGTTCAGAAGACTTACCTGCCGCCATGGCTGTCGCGGCAGCAAAGAGCTACTCATCTGGGAAGGTCTCTAGTATGTTTGTCTCGTCGATCGGTAGACTCTGTCCCTTCTCCAACCTTGACAAGTGGTCTGCCACTTGATTTTCTGTCCCTTTTTTGTCCTTGATCTCAAGGTCGAATTCTTGTAATAGCAAGATCCACCGTATCAATCTAGGCTTTGCATCCTTCTTTGCGAACAAATACTTCAGGGCAGAATGGTCGGTGTGCACTATTACCTTCGTCCCAAGTATGTATGAACGAAACTTGTCAATGGAGAACACCACAGCTAATAGTTCCTTTTCTGTGGTGGTGTAGTTCACTTGGGCGTCATTTAATGTCTTGCTGGCATAATATATGACATGAAACAACTTATCTCTGCGCTGCCCAAGTGTTGCCCCGACAGCATAGTCACTAGCATCACACATGATCTCAAACGGCTGTGTCCAGTCTGGTGGCTGTACTATGGGGCTGTCACTAGCTTTTCCTTCAGAACCTTGAATGCTTCAGTACATTCATCATTAAAGTCAAAGGGTCGGTTCTGCTCCAAAAGATGGCATAATGGCTTGGTGATTTTTGAAAAATTTGCAATGAATCTCCGATAAAAACCAGCATGCCCTAAAAAACTTCTAATGCCCTTGACTGTTGTTGGCGGCGGCAGCTTCTCGATTACTTCTATCTTGGCCCTGTCGACTTCTATCCCACGGCAGCTAATCTTATGGCCTAGGACTATCCCTTCGTCCACCATAAAGTGGCATTTTTCCCAATTTAGAACAAGATTGGCTTTTTCACATCTTTCAAGTACCTTTTGAAGATTGCCGAGGCAGCTCTCAAAATCGTCTCCAAAGACGGAAAAATCATCCATGAAAATCTCCAGGAAGTCCTCTACCATGTCGGAGAATATGGCCATCATGCACCTTTGGAAGGTGGCGGGTGCATTACAGAGTCCAAACGGCATCCTCCTAAACGCGTATGTTCCGTAGGGGCATGCAAAAGTCATCTTTTCTTGATCCTCTGGTGCAATAGCAATTTGATTATAACCTGAATAACCATCAAGAAAACAATAGTAAGGTTTACCCGCTAATCTATCAAGCATTTGATCAATAAAGGGTAAAGGAAAATGGTCCTTTCGGGTAGCTTTGTTAAGCTTCCGATAGTCCATACAAACCCTCCAACCGGTCACAGTCCTGGTTGGGATTAACTCATTGTTCTCGTTGGTTATCACGGTCATTCCTCCTTTCTTTGGAACGCATTGCACCGGGCTTACCCATTTGCTGTCGGAGATGGCGTAAATAATACCAGCATCTAACCATTTGATTATCTCTTTACGCACTACCTTCTTCATAGCATGGTTTAGCCGCCTTTGGGCATCAATAGTCGGCTTATTATCTTCTTCTAGAAGGATTTTGTGCTTGCATAGCGCCGGACTAATGCCTTGAATGTCTGCTATCGTCCATCCAATCGCCTTTTTGTGCTGCCTTAGCATGTCGATTAGCTGTCGTTCCTGTTCCTGCGACAGCTTAAAAGAGATGATTACGGGCAGCGTGTCATTTGAACCAAGAAAAGCATATTTTAGCTGCCCTGGCAGGGGCTTAAGTTCTAAGGCAGGTGGTTCAACGGTAGATGACTTTTGGATTAAATGGTTATCCGAAGTATAATTCAAAGGTTCGAATAACTTACCTGGACGATTGCCTAACCGGTTTACCTCCTCCTGATCTTCAGTATCAGATGTATCGGAGTCAGAGGAGTTGCTGTCGTGACAGTCCTGTAGGTGGCTGCCGCAGCAGTGACCAAATTTAATATCGTGACAGCCCGACCTGATGCAGGGTTGATCAAGGGTAACATCAGTGATAGCCTTGCATTCCTCGTCCACATCAGCATGTTTCATTGCTTGGAGAACATTCAACTTAATCTCTTGATCGTTCACTCGCATGGTGAGTTCTCCTTTCTCCACATCAATCAGTGATCTTCCCGTGGCTAAGAAGGGTCGCCCAAGGATGACTGGTGCGTTTTCGTCTGCCTCACAATCTAAAACAAAAAAGTCAGCAGGAAAAATAAACTTATCCACTCTTACCAGAATATCTTCAATCTTTCCTTCTGGATGAACGTAAGAGCGGTCTGCCAGCTGCAGAGTTACTGTCGTGGGTCGCGCCTTTCCAATACCTAATTTCTGAAAAACAGAATTTGGCATTAAATTAACACTAGCACCAAGATCACAAAGTGCCTTACCCACAAATCTGTTTCCAATTACGCAAGGTATGATGAAGCTCCCCGGATCCTTCTTTTTCTGGGGTGGCTGCCGATGGAGAATACTCATGCAGCCTTCTGTCATCTTTACCGTTTCAAACTCCCCAAGTTTAGATTTTTTCGACATAACATCCTTGAGAAATTTAGCATAACCAGGCATTTCCTTAACATCATCTAACAATGGAATATTAATATGAATCTGCTTAAAAATATCATAAATCTTTTTAAGTTGAGATTCATGCTTAGCTTGCTGCATCCGTTGAGGAAAAGAAGGTGGGGGACGATAATCAGCAATACGTCCTTCCCACCGCATACGAATCTGAGGACGAATATCATCGTTTTTCTCCTCTGTCGCTTCTACTGTCGTGACAGGTTCATCGGCAGCAGTCTGTTTATCACCTGTCGGGGCAGCTTCCTCGGCAGGTTTATCCAAGGCAGGTTCCTTTTCTGTTTTAGCTTCTTTTTCCGCCCCTGGTAGTTTCTTCTCACTCCTAGTAGTAATCGCCTTACATTGCTCATGTGTGGGCGGTCTAGCATTTTCAGTATTGCTAGGGAATCCTCCATTCTGCCTCGGCTTAATATGTTGAGAAACCTGACCCATTTGTGTTTCTAGAGATTTCAAAGTAGCTTCATGATTTGTCATCCTCATCTCTATTTTATCTATGAAATTCTCCGTCTTCTTGACAAACTGATTTATATTCTCCATATACGTACCAGTCTGAGACATAAAGGTGGCCAGAGTCTGTTCCAATATACAGCTCGTGGCAGGTGGTGGCTGATGTTGCTGCTGCGGCGGCAGGTGCGGCGGCAGGTGCTGCGGCAGTTGATGTCGCGTTAGCAATCTCGGTCCTCCCTGATTCTGATTGTGTGCTTGCGGATTCAGGGCGTTGTTAGGATTACTCCAGGAAAATTTGGGATCCTTCCTCCAATTAGGATTGTAATTGTTGGAATTATAATTCGGCTTGTAGTTTCCAACATATTTTCCCTCTTCTATTTGTATTGGGCACTCATCCCGACTATGATTTCCCTCACAGATGGTACAAACTTCCTCAACAGCAAATCCTTGTAATTCATCCTCATTCAATAATCTTTTCATTGCTTTAGTAAGGAATGCTACCTGTGATTTCATAGTGCTGTCGGCCTCATAGTCCTTGACAGCAAGTACCCGTTTACCCCCTCTTCTAGCTGTCGGAAACTGCTCCTCATTCTTAGCTAGATTTTTCAAGACTTGCAATGCCTCGTCTGGATCTTTATCCAATAATAGTCCGTTTGCTGCAGAATCAATTCGAATACGAGTTTGTAAGTTGGCAGCATTATAAAACTTAGTTACCTGATTCCAGACGGGGAATCCATGCATTGGGCAGTTCCGTAGAAGAGTAGTAAATCTGTCCCAGGCCTCGTGCATCGGCTCGTCATCTTCCTGTTGAAAAGTAGCAATTTCGTTACGTAATCGCTCAGATAAATGCGAAGGATTAAAACGAGACAAGAATTCACGAGATAAATCTGCCCAAGTTACGATTGAACCCGGCGTAAGTTTATTCCACCAAGTTTTAGCTCTGTCCTTCAATGAATGGGGAAATAACCGAAGCCTCAGTATCTCCGGATTAACTCCTGGCAGTCTAAACGAACCACAGATCTCCTGGAACGTTTTAAGATGCTCCCTAGCATCTTCTGTCACAGCACCACTAAACTGATCGACATTGTTGATCATACTAAACATGACAGGTTTAAGCTCAAAGTTATCAACTTCAATATCCGGCAGCGTGGTCTCCAATTCTACATGATCGTTCAGCATGTAGTCTCGACATGACCGTCGTCCATCTGCCGCAGGTGGGTCGCCGACAGGCGGTATACCTCCACCAACGGGCGGATTACGGGCCATCTTCTCTAGCTGTTCCTCAAGGTATTCGTTCCTGTCTAAAAGGTGGCGAAGTTGTTTCTTGAGATTGAAGGAACGTTCGATCTCCGGATCTAATTTATACTCAGGATCTTCACCTCTTTTAGATCTGCGCATAAACAAGAAAACCTCGTGAAAAGCAAGAGTTGAAAGTACTAACGAAAAATAGAAAAAGAAAATTAAAAGAAAAATAAAAACAAAAACGAAAAGTGCAATAAAAGAAAGGTGTAGTTATGTTGCCAATCCCCGGCAACGGCGCCAAAAACTTGTTGCGTGTAAAAGAGTCTATCACAATTGTAGTGCAAGTGTACACGACGCAAGTAGTAAAGTGATACGAAGTATCGGATATCGTCTCCACAGGGATTGGGCTAATAGCTTCACCTTATTTCACTGCACGAAGTAAAGAAAATATTTAAGAGAATTGTCACGAAAATAATAAGGAAAAACGTAAATAAAAGAGTTGGAATATCGAGATAGAGAGAATGGGCTGGTATTGAATTGCTCAGTAGTGTAGGTATTGGATTGCTTAGGAACTCCAGTTCTGTCGTCGTGCCCGTCGCGGCAGCACCTATCGCGACGGCTGTCCGTTGGCTGTCGCGGCAACGATCACACCAACTCCGTACTTCAAGTTTGGCAAGAATCCCAGATCTGCCTTGGCCTATCCCTAGGTCCAAGTCTGTCGATGATCACGTCTTGATGATACCTCCCGGCGTGAATCGAAGGATGAACACCGATGTGTATGAATTCTTCCTTAGCCACTTAACCTTGCCCTATCCCTAGGCACAAGATAGTTCAACTATAAACTAGAGAATTTTCTCTTATTTCTTTCGTATACTTAACTCTCCCGATGCTAAGTAAATGGATAACCTCACAATGCTCTCCCGATGCTCTTGCAAGATATTAATCACCAAAATAAGAGAACTTGAAGTTTATTTTATTGAACTTGGAAAATCCTAAAACAAAACAACCCTTGCAACTACTTTACA
This sequence comes from Hibiscus tridactylites, assembly GCA_958450335.1. Lineage (NCBI taxonomy): Eukaryota > Viridiplantae > Streptophyta > Magnoliopsida > Malvales > Malvaceae > Hibiscus > Hibiscus tridactylites. The sequence goes on along the minus strand of OY288285.1, from coordinate 67,848,639 downwards.
AAACAACCCGTGGCCCTAGGGGGTTTTTAGAACATGTCGGCGACGGACAGACGGCGGAGGGGTTTGGTTATCGGTTATGGGGTATGTGATCTATATCTCCCTAGGTTAAAATCTATGCCCTTATATAAGCTTTGGGCTCAAGTATTCTAAGATAACAAGGATTACAACTTTAATTAAAAGTAAGATTCTAATAAAGACTTAATCTCTAAGTATCCTACTTTTCAGCCACCTCCTTGTTTCATGGGATTTCCTCTCCTTGAGCTTTGACTTGACATATCTTTTGATCCGGGGCTTGGAAAAATATTTGGTTTTCACACGACAGACGAGCATAATTTTCTCTATCTATCGAGGTCCACTTTGCTTTTCCTCTTCATAATGCTGCTGTCACCTTGCTGTCACGACAGCTCCATGGCAGCTTCGTCCTTGTCGTCTGCTTGTCCAGTTTAGCTCTTCTGCTTCTCTGCCTTACGCCTGCCTTCTCCGTCTATGATGGCAGCAACCTGCAAAATCAGCCATTTTTAGTAGAATCTGTGCCTTTTACATATTTGTGATGTTTTGCTGAAAACTAACCTAAATGCAATGCAATGATGCTTGAATGCAGCATAAATATGGGTTAAAAATGGTGTAAATAATAGAACTTTTACACACTCAATAGGTGTCATAAAAATGTTTGACCAATACATAACAAAAGACATTGACCCCCAAAAGCAAGTCAAAACAAAATTAACAAAATGTGATATTCATGTTTCTTATCAGAAGAACATGGTGTCATACTTTGGCCAATTGTATGCAACACAGATTCACTAAACAAAATGACCACCTAAGTCTTCAACAGAATTCAAGATGGATTGTAGGAGTTCTCTTGAGTTGTAGGAACTCTTGGTGTAGGCATTCATGTCATAGTGGTGACTTCTGAAGGCTGAGATGGTGTTGGACTTGGTCCTTGACTGGTTTCAGCACCACCAGTTGTAGGCATCCATCTCACAGTGGTGGGTTGTGAAGGCTGAGATGGTGTTGGACTTGGTCCTTGACTGGTTCCAGCACCACCAGTTGTAGGCATCCATCTCACAATGGTGGGTTGTGAAGGATGGACTGGTTCAGGTCTTCTAACCTGCACAACAAAGAAGCAACAACAATTTATTATATATGAATTAAACAAGTAACAAAGAAGCAACCAAGAAGTAACTTACTGGAAGTTTTGGAATTCTAGGATTTTTTCTGGCAGCAACACCACTGGATGCCTGTCCATGTCTTCTCGGATTGGCACCAACCTTTTTCTTACACGTTCTGATATTATGGCCACTCGAATTGCATCTTTTACAAAAGATTTTGATACCCCTTCTTGAGACTCGACTAGTCTGAGATGGTGTTTCATCACTTTCCTTACGTCTTTTCTTGTGTGGTCGTCCCGGAGGTCTTCTAAAGACTGCTGGCAGAACAGGCTCTAGTGTGTCAACAGGCTCCCATTGTTTTTCACCCCTCACATGACATATCAAATGAGAATAGATTGCTCTTTGGGTTGAGCTGAAATAGCAAGAGTCAACATATCTTTCTGGCCTATCTTCAATGGATAAAATCACAAAAATTGCATGAACACATGGGACCCCTAAACAAAAAAATATTTGTTAGTTAAAAAAATAAGTTAACAATAATTGAAAGTGTAATACCCTAAACTTATTTCCATAAAATACCTGTTAGTTGTCATTTTCTGCATGTGCATGTCCACTGTTGGATGTTAACAGAATGCTGAGTTGATGGACCACATGAAATCTGGTACATGTGTCCACCAGCATAAAGAGGCCAACAACTAGCATAAAACAAAAAAATCAATTTCACAGTTCACAGTTACAATGAAAACACTAAAATAGTAAAAAATGGTCAAAATACCTATGTGCTGATGATGTGGCATGTTCTAACTTTTTCTGAATATTAGGGCAGAGAAGGCATGTCCACTTTTTCAACTTCATCCTTCTTTTTGGCAAGTCTTTGCATCAACTTTGATCTGATGGATTCCACCAATGTTATTATTGGTTTGTCTTTGGCTTCAAGTATAAGCTGTCAGCATTAAAAGATTAGTGATTAGTACAATTATTAGTCAAACATTCACATAAACACTAAGTTGGAAAGTAATTTAGATAAGTTAGAAAGTGAACCTTATTAAAACATTCGCAATTGTTATTAAGGAGCATGTCAGACTTGCATCCAAGAGAGAAGTGAGACTTTGACCAGTTGGTGGGATCCTTAGGTGAGAGCCATTTCCATGCAGTTTCTGATAAAATCTACAAAAAATGCAGTGGTCAAATTAAAACAAAACAGAAAAGATAGTGGTCAAATTAAAACTTTAAACAAACGATAGTGGTCAAAATAAAACCAAAAACAAAAGACAGTGGTCAAATTGAAACTCAACAAAACTTTAAAAACATGAGTTAACCTTTAATTCATCCATGCAAGATTAGAATTCTCTCACATATGTAGCCCTTGCAGCTTTCCAAAGCTGGTCCTTCAGTGCTTTTCATCCAAAAGTGCCACTATTCTTAGCATTTGAGTACAAGTGCCTCACACATGTCCTATGTGTTGCATGGGGGAACACTTCTGACACAACTTCCACTAATCCCTACATATACAAAAAAAAAACAAAATAAATTAACAGTTCACGGTTAGCAAAAAAATACAAAAAAAATGTTAAAGAAATTTACTTATACCTTCTGTCTATCAGCCATAAAGGTATAGCTGTGAGAATTTTCCATCTCCAAATCATAGCAAGTAATTCTAAAAACCAGAATCATGATGACTGGTTTTCACTCTCCACAACTGCAAAGGCTATAGGATAGATTACATCATTTGCATCTATTCCTACAGCTGACAAAAGATGACCTTTGTAGTACCCCTTCAAGTGACAACCATCTAGACCTAGAATAGGCCTACAACCTGCTTTGAAGCTATCTTTCAATGCTTGCATGCAGATATAAACTCTCTCAAACTTTCTTTCATCTAATTTACAAACAGTTGTTGTCCCTGGATTAGAGTGCCTCAATTCCCCTAAGTAAGCATACAGATTTGCATACTGCTCTTTGTAGTTACCATTCAAGTTCTCAAGAGCCAGATATTTTGCCCTAATGCATTTACCCTTATCAACAACTAATTCTCAATCCTTGTGGACATCTTCTTTTAGGGATGCACTAGAGAAATTAGGGTCAACAAAAAAACTACTAAAGTAGTTTTTAGCTAGCCACTTGGCAGTACAATTAGAATTTTTGAACCCTCTAAGACAACTATGTTCACGAATTATAGACCTAATCTGTCATGTACCAGTAAAAGGATCTTCACCATTTATAGGGGCTGCCCATAACACCCATTGACACTCTTCTTTATATTTTGCTTGAATCCTTCTATTATCATTTCTTTTTAACTTAACATTGTACCTATTCTTAATACCATACATCTTAATGGCATCCTTAAGTATGTCTTTGCTTGCAAACAATTGACCAATCTTCAACTTAGGGTTCATTAAGTCTGACTTAGAATTAAATTTAAGAAATCTAGGTTTTTTTGGACCCTCTGAATCTGACTCATCTACACTGTGTAGTGAGTCAAATTTGTCACTGTCATTGTCACTTTCATATTGTACTTGCTCACTGTCCAACCCAAAATTTCCATTACACATTTCATTTTCAGAGCTAAGAACTTCTGTTTCACTGTCACTCAATTCAGACTTATGACTGGATGAGTCTGACTTCACAAGGTACTCATCATCTTCTGAGTTAGAATCTGAATCTAACCTAGTTTCAGAATCTACCCTAGTTTCAGATTCTACCCTACTTTCAGAATCTACCCTAGTTTCAGATTCTACCCTATTTCAGAATCTACCCTGATCTCAGGCTCATTGTCCACTACTATTTCCTGTAAGTGTAAATGCATGTAATGATCTCTAGGTAAATGCCCTACCATCTCAAGAACATCAAAATTAGTTATCAACTTTTTCAGTTCTAATTGATTATCTGAAACCTTCCAACACACAGTCACAGCAGTAGTAATCCCTAATCATTCTACTATACTAACAATCTCAAACATTGACATAGTATCCACATTACAATGATCGAAATAATCCAATCTTTGTCCATGATGTACAAGAACACTAAACTGGTCTGAATCAGCCCCTGTCAAATAACAGAAATATTGAACACTAAACATTAATGGTTTCACAGTGCAACAAACAAATAATAACAAACAAATAATAAATACCCCACCCACCATTGCAGTACCCTAAATATTGATGTCAACCCACGTCAAACTAAAATAACATGTGTATTTTATTGTTCAAAAGACAACATTAGTTTAGTATATCTTATTAACCCTAACAAAAAAGAGAAAAAAATGTGTATTTTATTGTTCAAAAGACAAAAAAGAAAACATTTTATTAACCCTAATTTATGAAATTAGTGTAATCCATTAACCCTAACAAGCAGACAAAACCAACAACAAGCAGACAAAAGCACCCTTACCAAAAACTGAGATTTTTATTAACCCTAATTTCTGAGATTAGTATAATCTATTAACCCTAATTGCAAATTTTAAGTGTAATCTGAAATCGCTAATCTCGTATTAACCCTAATATCAAATGTTTAATCCTAATCTGAAATCTCTAATCTTGTTTTAGCCCTAATCATTTTAACCCTAATCTGAAATTTCACCCCTAATCCTAGAACAAAAATCAAACTTACCGTATCGCGGAGAAAGATCCCCTTTTTCGCGTAGAAGTCCGATAATCTCTTCTCTATCTCCAACAAAAGATCACAGATAGTTGGAGAATTTTTGAGTTTTCAGAGAGAGTTAAGAGAATGTGAGTTTTTTTTCGTGTCGAAGTAAACAAAAAAAATCGAGACGTTTTGTTTTCTATTAAGCTGAGTTGGGTTTTTATTTTTTTTACAGCTAAGCGTCACCGTTTGTTTTAACGGTCCACGTTAGCTCTGCCGTTAGCCCCTTAACGGCAGGTGGCCAAATTGATCCCATTTTAATAGTTTGGGTAGTCAAATGACGCGTTTTTTTTAAGGTGGTCATTTTAATACTTTACTTAAAGATTGGTGGTCAACGGGATAGTTTACCCAAGCTTTAATTAAATTATTTCTTTAATTTATATATATAGCATTTTTATCTAAACATTTGTTTTTTAAAAATAATATTACGGATTTAACATTCAAAAATATTAATTTCTTTTTTTAAAATATTAATTTCTGATCTGATACTTTACGTAGGGACTTTCATAAAACCCGTAAATTTATTAATTTGGGTTAAAAAGCCTATATACATGTTTATTTGTTTGTGATTTAGAGCCAATTTATTAATTAAATTAAAAGCTAATACACCTCTTGGCTCTTGCTTTTAACATTTTCCCCTTTTCTTTTTAAATATTGGGCAAGCTAAGATATAACACTTTTAGGGTGCGGTTAAAATACGACTAATTAAATTTTTAGAAAAAATAGTAAAATTTTATATAAGACCGAATAAGAATTTCGATTCTAGATAAGAATTTGTGTAACTATATATTTATATAAAAATCCGCTTCATTTTAACTGTAACCTAGTGCTCACCCTATAACTAAACTTAAATATTAGTTCCCGAAATCAAATGAATTTTGCTTTTCACTTTATACATAATATTATTATTGATCAAAGACAAAAGCTAAGAATTATGCTCAACCCTGTGTGTCCCAGTGGCAAAAGATGATGTTCATTATCTTGGTGACCCGGGTTCGAGCATCAGTGTTGTTTGTTGTGTGTGCCTTCTTAAAAAAAGACTAAAAAAATTTGAACAGATACTACCCTTGCGTTACACCAGCATATTCGAGAAAAAAAAGCTATTTGTCAAAATGAATTAAATTAAATTGTTATTATTTAAAAGAAGTTACAATACAATTTTTTCTATTAACTAAAGGTTAAAGAAACTTATATTTAATTATTTAATGAAATTAAATAGTTGGTTAAGTTGATCAATCGAATCGAAAATGGTCAAGAGGTGGTAAATTGACTTTTTAAAGTTGAAAGGAGTGAATTGAAAGATAGGAAATTGAAGACAAAGCAATTTATAGTGAATCAAGCTTAGAACAAGCTTTACATCCACTACCTTAGCTCCAACTAAAGATTTTCAATCCATTTCACTAGAAATCCGTCCCTTTTTCTCGGATTAGGACGAAACCTTACAAATTGGTTAATCCTTTGTAGAACTAATGTTTTTATATAATAATTGAAAAATGTTTTGGACTAATTTAAAAAGAATTCAAAATTATTTCCAAAGTCCAAATAACTTGAAACTATGATTAGGGATGTTTTAAAAGGGTTTAACATGTTTTTCAAAGGCAAATTTCACAAAACCTTCCAGGCGTTTCGAAACACCTTAGGGCGTTTCGATACGGTGTATTATAGTAGCCAAAACGTTTCGATACTGGTATCAAAACAGGCCTTCCCTAGATGTGAATTTTGCCCAGCATTTCGAAACGGGCTATGCCGTTTCGATACGCCTACGTGGCATCGACCACAACGGTCATAAACCCCAACGGCTATTTTCCAATTAACTTTTAAATGCAGATCGATTCGATACGGAGGCAGGCGTTTCGGTACGGGTGTTTCGAAACGGCCAAGGGCGTTTCGATACGGGTACTGCATCAGACTGCAACGGCTCTTTCTACTTAAAGGGTGTTTCGAAACGGTCACGAGTGTTTCGAAACGGTGAGCAGCAAAACTGCATTTATGGTGGGAAATAAAGTCCTCAACGGCTCCAATTCATCCCCAACGACTAGTAACGACCATAAACTCATCAAGGAGTATAAAAGGGACCTCCAAGCATCAAGATATAATTAATGCTCATATTGTCAATCAACAAATGATCAAATATTGTCTTAGTGCTTAAATTGTCAATTCTTGTATAGACAAACACTAGTGAGCTAAAATTGTCAAATTTGCTCAAGTGTTTTAGGTTTTGGGTGAGTGCTTTAATTGTGCAAACAAACACCTATTAGAGGGATTTATGTTTGCTTTTCTTATCTCTTTGTAAAAGAGGGTTTGATCAAGGCTTTGGGTAGAAAGCTTGATCGGTGTATAAGGATTTCCTCGTAAGCCTAGAAAAGAGGACGAATCAATAGTGGATTGATTGGAAATCCTTAGTGGGAAGCTAATTTAGTGGATGTAGACCTTGGTTAGAAGGTTAAACCACTCTAAAATCATTGTGTTCTTTATATTTTAGCTTCCACACCAAATCCACCCAAAATTCCACCTCTCCACCACTTGGTGAGCAACATCGATTGAAGGAATCGAGCTCCTCACAACTCAACAATTGGTATCAGAGCTTGTCTCAATCGAAGAGGATTCACATCCTATTGAGATGATCCGATAAGCTCGGTCATCATTTCACCAACCGGCTCAAATGGCGCAATCCATCGACAAACCATCTTTCTTCGAAGGAACCTACTATGCCCATTGGAAGATAAAGATGAAGTTTTTCATAAAATCAAGAGACTACAAACTATGGGACATTATTGAAGATGGTCCGTTCGTGCCTCAATGAAGCAAAGTGGAGTGGAGTGCCGACGATCGCAAGAAGATGGAGCTAAACTGAAAAGCCTTGCACATCCTCTTTTGTGCATTTGGCCCAACCATCTATGAGAAGATGTCTTCTTGTGAGAGTGCCAAAGAGGTATGTGACAAGCTTGAAGTCACATACGAGGGAACCGATGAAGTCAAGGAGACCAAGATTGGGCTCCTCACTCTAGAGTATGAGAACTTCAAGATGGATCCGGAAGAAAACATCGAGAAGATGTTTGATAGGTTCTCCACCATCACCAATGGTCTCAAGGGCTATGGAGAAGCCATTCCGGAGGAGAAACTTGTTCGAAAGCTCATCTACTCACTTACCGAGTCTTGGGACTCAAAGAGGACCGCCATCATCGAAGCCAAAAATTTGAAGACCTTGAAGCTTGATGAACTCATGGGGTCGCTCCTTACTCATCAAATCATGAAGAAGAAAAAAGAAGATGAGAAGAAGAGGGAAGAAATTAGAGCTATGGGAGAGAAGAAGCTCAAGGGGCTTGGCATCAACACCAACGCCATGGCTCTCAAATCCTCCACTTGTCATCATGTCTATTCTAGTGAAGAGGATGATGAAGAAGAAGAGATAGTTCATCTCTTCAAGAAGTGTGCCTCATTCATGAATAAAGCCTTGAGAGAGCTTGAACGAGAATCCATGAATAAGAAGAGGGCAAGCACTTCAAGCCATAAGAAGAAGGCACGTGTGGCTACTTGGAGTGATGAGGACTCTATCGACGATGAACAAGCCAACCTTTACCTTATGGCCATCGAAGAAGATTCAAGGGTAACTTCTAATTCATCTATTTCATGTTCTTACTCTTTTGATGAATTACAAGATGCCTATGATGATTTGGTTTTAGAGTTTAAAAATCACATTTTGAAAAACAATAAATTAATTTCAAAGTTAAAAATTCAAAATGATTTGATTTCTAAAACCAAACTTGAACTTGAAGCAAAACTCGAAGAGTTTGAATTAAAATGTTTTGATTTACAAAATTTGCTTCAAAAAGTTCAAGAAGAAAAAGATTTGATTTCCAAAGAGCTTGAAAAGAAAAATAATTTTGGAAAATCAAATTTTTATGTAAGACAATATAGTGCCCCTAGATTTGTAAAAGGAAAATGTTTTAGAAGTGTTTGAGTCCCAAAAGGACTAACCACTTCAACTAAAAAGGATGACATTGAAAAATGGATTCCAAAGGGGACTAAAATTTTTGCTACTAACGTCTATGTATCCAAAGCAATTTGGATACTAAAAATTACTTGATTGTCTTTTGCTAGGTGTGATGGAGATTGATCAACAAGTCCAATTAATGAGGGGGAGCTCCATGCACACTAAGGAAGAACACTTGAAGAAGGAAGGCTTCACATCCTCCCTTGAGTTCAAGTGTGGTAAAATCTAGTTGCTTTTGCTTTATTTGCTTTATTTTCATTTATGTCAACTAGATGATCATATATGTTGGACTAACATTTTTAATGATGCTTTGAGTAAGGGGGGCCATTTAAAACCAAATTCTTATTTTTGTCAAATTTTTCCTCTATAGTTATTTTGAACTTAATGTTTTAAATTCTTTTTGATATAACAAAAAGGGGAAGAAATGGTTTAAAAAATTGAATTTTCAAATGAATAAGGGGAGCTTTATTTGATTTCATATCTACAATCTCTTATTCACATTTTTAAAGTTAAAGGGGGAGAATCCCAAACAAATTTTCAAGAGAGTTTTATTATATCAAAAAGGGGAGATTGTAGAACTAATGTTTTAATATAATAATTGAAAAATATTTTGGACTAATTTAAAAAGAATTCAAAACTATTTCCAAAGTCCAAATAACTTGAAACTATGATTACGGATGTTTTAAAAGGGTTTAACATGTTTTCCAAAGCCAAATTTCACAAAACCTTCTAGGCGTTTCGAAATACCTTAGGGTGTTTCGATACGGTGTATTCCAGTAGCAAAAACGTTTCGATACTGGTATCGAAACGGGCCTTCCCTGGATGTGAATTTTGCCTAGCATTTCGAAACGGGCTATGCCGTTTCGATACGCCTACGTGGCATCAACCATAACGGTCATAAACCCCAACGGCTATTTCCCAACTAACTTTTAAATGCATATCGTTTCGATACGGGTGTTTCGAAATGGCCAAGGACGTTTCGATACGGGTACTGCATCAGACTGCAACGACTCTTTCTACTTAAAGTGTGTTTCGAAACGATCACGAGTGTTTCGAAACGGTGAGCAGCAGAACTGCATTTATGGTGGGAAATAAAGTCCTCAACGGCTTCAATTCATCCGCAACGGCTAGTAACGGCCATAAACTCATCAAAGAGTATAAAAGGGACCTTCAAACATCAAGATATGGTTAATGCTCATATTGTCAATCAACAAATGATCAAATATTGTCTTAGTGCTTAAATTGTCAATTCTTGTATAGACAAATACTAGTGAGCCAAAATTGTCAAATTTGCTCAAGTGTTTTAGGTTTTGGGTGAGTGCTTTAATTGTGCAAACAAACACCTATTAGAGGGATTTGTGTTTGCTTTTCTTATCTCTTTGTAAAAAAGGGTTTGATCAAGGCTTTGGGTAGAAAGCTTGATCGGTGTATAAGGGTTTCCTCCTAAGCCTAGAAAAGGGGACGAATCAATAGTGGATTGATTGGAAATCCTTTGTGGGAAGCTAAGGTAGTGGATGTAGACCTTGGTTAGAAGGTTAAACCACTCTAAAATTATTGTGTTCTCTATATTTTAGCTTCCACATCAAATCCACCCAAAATTCCACCTCTCCACCACTTGGTGAGCAACATCGGTTGAAGGAATCGAGCTCCTCACAACTCAACGTCCTTCTATGCAAAGATTAACTAAGACTCTCTCAAATACAAAGAAGATTTACAATCTGAAAAATGTCTCTCACAATGTTGATAGATTGCCCAATTACACTTAAACACTCCCCAAACTTAAAATAAGATAATACAATTGAAGATTACACAAGTGGGGTACAAGGATTTAACTTTAAGAGCTCTTGGGTTTGGATAAATGCTTGAATTGTTGCAAGTTTGTTCAATAGTTGTTATTGTAACTTTTAAGGCTTGTTTATATACCATTGCATTGATTTCTAGCCGTAATGGTGGTTGAGATCATCAATAGAGTAGTTAGGCTTTATTTTTCCCGCAATAAATGTACTTCTACAAGCTACCGTGTCAGTACTCAAACAAGGGTATCGAAACTTGTCTCAAAACAAAAAGAGTCGTTGTGCACATCTAAAAGTGGCATATCGATACGCGTATGAGCATATCGGTACATGTATAGTGTAAAAATAGATCGTATCAATACAGATTTTGCTCACTTAAATCCTGAGGAAAACTTTAGTAAAAAGTATATCGATACGCTATATGGGCGTATCGATACGGTCTAACGACCGTTTGAATTTTGCTGAAATCATAACTAACAAGCGACGGTCAAAAATTTTAAATGCAAAGATTTATCGAATCAGATCAAACTGTATCGATACGGAAACTACTGTATCAATACGTTATGCCTTAAAGTTAAGCCCAAATAAAATACGGTATCAGTACATTTTTGTCAATTAAAATTCTAGAACCTAAAAATCGTATCGATACAGTTATATTGTATCGATATGCCTTGGCGTACAAATTGATTTTGGGCAATAACACTTTAAAATATCTTGCTTAAACAAATTATTTGACTTAGAATCGTTTTGGTTCAAATTTGCTTATCAATTTGTGAGATTTGACTTAGAGTTTTTAGAAACTTTGTTATATTAAAATCAAATTAGATTTTACAGTTGGTTTCAACAATGGAAGAGCATTTGATTCGCTCCTTGGACATAAAAAACAGTTTATGGACATTTGTGAATAAAGGGGTCAATTCATACCTATACTTAACACTATATATATATACTGCAGATATTTTTCCTCAATAGTAAAATCACCAGAAAAAGGATGAAGGAAACCTAGGATGGAGATAATGATGTTTAACCAATTTGCATTGCAGACAGGCAGGCATATGTAATTGACAAAGGAAATCCACAGAAAACAAATATCACTATCATTTAGGACATTATAATTCAGAACCTCCACAGGAAGGAAAAGGTTGTCGCCATCCGCGATTGATGACAAAAAGCGAAACAATCATAGTTGTACAACACAATGCCTAGGAGATCCTAACAAATTGGGTTCAACTCCAAACTGATGCATTCAAGGGTGAAGCTGATGATTTTTTAATCATCATAATAATCATCACTATAACCGGTGTAAAGCCTTCTAATTCTTGCCACCAAAGAGGGAATATGTACAGCTTAAGCATAAAGGATTAGCAAGTTACAAATACCATAACAAATATTGATGATTTATGAAGCTTATGAACATAAGGATTATAGCCACATCTCTCTGTTAACTCACAAATCTGAAGAACGGAAATCTGAAAGCAATCATTTCTTTGCCTTTGCCTTTGCCTCTTCAACAGTAGCCTTAGCAGCAGCCTTGGCTAGCACGCTAGATTTAAGAGCACTTTTGGGGTTTAGTGCCTTTCGGAGTTTAAATGCAGCCCATGCTGTTCCCATAGCATGCCCTGCAGCATTCAGCCCTTCACTTGTAGCCTCAGCTGCTTTTTCTCCATACCTGCATAAAGGATAAGCTCTAAATTCGTCTCTTTCTTACTTGAGAAGAGGGTTCAAAAGTAAGAGGAGAGGCTTTGAATGAAATTTCCCTTAAAGCAAGGGTATAGTTCTGTGTGTGTGTGTGTGTGTGTGTGAGTGTTGAGTGCGTGGACCTATGACTATATGCATAATGAGCAGAGTAGAGTCCCTATCGATAATACCAATAAAACATTAACATGCCAACATTCCTTGAACTAGAAATACATCCAGACACAAACTTCGGTTGCCTGTCCATTAATATACCATGAACTTACTTTTGGTTGACAAGTTCAGTCGTCACAGTGGATGATGTTGACATCACGTTTTTCCCAGTTGCTTCAACAGCATCACAAATTTTATCTGTTCACAATGAAATAGTACAATAAATCAATAGGAGAGATCTAAATTCACTTGAAAATGGCTATATAGAAGTCATATCTGACAATCAGAAGCATTGCATCTGGTCCTCAAATGCCCAAAAATTGAACTAAAAAAGTTGTTAGCTTAATAAGGTAATCAGGAAATTGAACCCGGATAAGAATAGTGCAAAATGGCAATAAACTTGTTGGCTGTGGAAGGATAGTAGAGTCCTAAAGTAGCTCACCAAAATGGAAACTCAAACAAATTCCATCAGTCAAAGCCAACAACGACTTAATTCATCAGTATATCAAGAAGCTTAATCACCTATATGGCATCTGAGAGACCTCTAAAGTTTATAATATGGTTCTGAGTATAAACACAATTATTCACACACAAACACAAAGATATACACAGACACACAAGTTTCAGTCATCTTCCTCAACTCTGAGTATGGTCCAATTGAATGAGCACATTTGATAAACAATGTAAACATAACAGATATAGCATTGACCCTAAGATGAACAAATGGCTAAAGAGTTAGCTAATAAGCTGTTTGACTTAAATGAAATGCTTCATGAATGGATAATACAAGCAAAAATAAGGTGCAATGGGATAGGAACCGCAGGACACCTGAACATATCAAGCTTAATTGGTATTGTTAAATGGAGTCTGCGCCTATAGGTAACAGCCTATAGCCTGAGATCAAACAACTCTAAAACAACCACTGCATTCAATTTCATAGAAGAGAAGAAATCATAAAATTGGATGCAATTGATCCTTAAGCTTGAATCAATCTACCGCACACCTAACACCAACCCGGAAAACTGCTTTCCATTTTTCTCGAATTATATATGTTCCTAAGATCAATAAAACTTTTGTGTTTTATAAATCTAGCACAGCCCTAGAAGAACCTAAAATGCAATCTAGTGGCCATCTTTATTAATTAGAACCCATAAATAAGCACACAAATCAAATATTCTTTTTCCTTTAGCAAATCGTGCCAGGATGAATGGAATTGTAAAATGATGCACCTAAGCATATAAAATAAGTGGAGACAGATGCATGACATACCGAATCCATCCAGGGTAGCAAGAACCATTTCTCCAGGTAGGAGCCGAAAAACTCTCTTGCCCAGTTTTGAGTTTGCAACTGAGTTTGAGAAATATCCAGATACTTTCACAGCCCCAGAGAGAACCCCCTTTGCCACTTTGTGCGTCACTTTTGTCACCTTCTTAATCCTGTACGTACAGTTAAGCCAAAACATCAAGGGATGTTACTTCAGAACTAGACATAAAAAGGAAAGAAAAGGAACTAATTTTTGTACCATTATTATATATGCTACTCAACCTAAAACAAAACTTATGGAGTAAAATTCTTTTGAACAAAGTTGTATTTCAGTTCCAGATCCATTAGAAAATTCCATTGCTTTCAAGCATAGAACTTTGAAGGAGACAATGTGCAAAGGGTTATTACATGATTTTTTACAAATGGCATTTAGGAATTTCTACTTTTCCCTCCCTATCTTAAGGAACATAGCATAACAGTTTCAACATTCTGTCAATACTTATCAGTTATCTCATTGCTGTGTTCTCCTGCAAATATAATTATATGCCAAAATTTTCAATAACATTTATTTTTCTGATTGGGGGCTTATATCTATGCAGCTATTGGAGCTTTGTTACTATCCCAAATTAATTGTTTCAAAATTCAACCATGTTAGTAGCTACTTCATTAGCTTTAAATTTCATAAGAATGAAAAAGAAAATCAAAACCGTTCATTTGATAACCTCTGTATCCTCTTCAATGTCTCGGGACTAATCTCCAAATTCTCCTCGGCCGGAGTCATTCTGCTCTTCAATACCTCATTCCCTCTATTCAATCTATCTATTGTCACATCTCCACACCACAGTATCCCCCTGATCAACTGCCCAGATCCGGCCGCAATCATTTTAGCCGTTTTCCCACTATATTCCTCCACATTAGGCGCCAGTGTAGTCCAATAGGCCGCACATCTCCCCTCCATCGCCTCCTTCATGCTTGCTGAATTCAAATCCTCCGGGGACATGTTCTTCCCTCCATCCAAAACCTCCTCCCCTTTCCCCTTCACTTCCTGCACAGTAAAACAACTATAACATCGTAGTATATCATCCAATTGCATCAACAAATTTTCCTGTCCTTTCGAGGCTATTGTCAAACCGTAACTAAGCAAATCAGAGCCTTCCTCGGAAGTCTTAATCTTTCCACCATCGTCTTCAATCGAATCGGCTTCCTCAGGGAACTGAAGAGAGAAGAAATAATGAGAATCGTCAAGTTTAACGGCGGTCCCTTGTTTCGTAATTGGCCATTGGACTTCATCAGCAACATGCGCGAGTACAGCGACAATGTTGTTGTCCTGCCAGAGACGAACCACCGCGAAATCGCCACAAGCGAGCTCGACGCTGTAAGATTTGTCGATCAAATTTACGATGGCGCCAGGGATTTTGATTAAAACTTCCTCCACAGCTTCAGCCGGGGCCGTTGGCGCGAAAGGAGGATCTGAGTGGTCGTTATACCCGCTAACGGGAAATTTCTCAGGCGGGGCCGTTATCACGAACGGAGGATCCGAGTGGCCGTTATGGCCGCTAACGGAATATTGGGACGGGTGGACCGTTGACGCAAAATGAGGAACTGAGTAGACGTTATGGCTGCTAACGGGATATTGAGAATAGTGGGCCGTTGGCGCAGAAGGAGGATATGCGTGGCCGTTACGGCGGCTATCGGAATATGGGGAAAAATCCGGGAAAAGGTTTTCGTCGAAATCACGCTTGTCAATGGTGGGGTAAAGGTTGGTGGAAGAAGAATAAGAAGAGTATTGGGGGATTTCAGGGTTTGTTTGGATCACTTCCGGGTAAAGAGAGGGTTTCTGATTCGGGTATTGAGAATCCATTTTCTTTTGTTTGGGAAGAGGGAAAATGCGAGAGGAAGTAATGAAGAATAAAAGAAAATTATTGAAAACGGAGTCGCTGGTCGGAGAAAAAGATGCGTGGCGGTCACTGGTTGGTGATTTTAACAGTCAAAACTAAATCGGATCTCCCGCGTCAGTAAACAAATACAACTGGATTTCTCAATATTCTCTCCATAAATTTGATAGCTGTGTTTTTTCTCCCCATAAATTTGATACATTTATTTGTTAAAAGTTACACATTTAGCATCTAAATTTGATATTTTTGACATGCCATGATGTAACATTTCAACAATTAATATTACAGATGTTAAAATTATCAGTTCAAATACTATATTTATAAAATTGTTAAAATCATGCAACAAATTGATTCATAAAAAAACACAGTACATTATTTCATATTCAAGAATCAAATGTGTAACATATTAAAAAAAAGAATCAAATGTGTAACTTTTGACGGATATATGTAACAAAAATTTTCAGTTAAACTATAAATACTTTACTATTACTTAAATTTTAAATTAGTTTTTATACCTTAAAACATTTTAATTAAATCTTTAAAATAGTATGTCAATTAAATTTTATTTTCAACTAGAGGTTAAATGTTAATTCCGATGTAATGCTAATCATATTTAAAAATTAGTAAATCAGATTTTTAAACGCGTATGAACCTAACATACAAGTAGCTTGGACCTAACGTGTTAATGAAATGTGTATATATGCATTTAAGATTTTGATCTACGTACTCTAAATATGTTCCGCATCATATTTAAGTTGGCATTTAGGGTTTATTAGGTGATAAAAATGTTGCGATGCATACAATATTTTGAGGAGTCTTACAACGAAATCTAAAAATTAATGTGAAAATTTAATGTTTTGTTTGAGAATAAAAATTAATGTGAAATTTTAATGTTTTGTTTGAGAAATTGAAAAGAAATTTTAATGTTTTGTTTGACAAATTGAAAAACTAAGTGTTGAATACTACAAGTATTGATTTTAAATTACAAAAAATGCTTATTATTTACAACATAAATAAGTATTGAAAATAGACATATAGTTTGATAAATATAAATTTTAAAATTAAAATATCTTAAAATAAAAAAATCCAAACTAATAATAAAAACAATTAATTTTGATTATTATAATTCGAACTTTTTACTTAAAGGATGATACAACGTTAAGATGTAAAAAAATAAATTGATAATTGATAAATCCATTATCTATTAAATGATAAATAACTCATAATCTAATATTTTTCAATATTAAGACTTTTTACTTATCATATTTTACTGTGACTTTTTAACAAATGTATTGAAAATAAAAATTCATCAATGGATTTTTTAACATTTGTTAACAAATGTATTTGTTAAAGTTGGCATTTAGCGCTCTCTTTTTGTAGATTCTCTATTTTTCTCTCTAAATAGGATTAAGATATGTAAAAAAAAACTACTAATTTTTTTAATCGAAATTATTTTTTAGATATGAAGTTTTTGAATTCAACCTCATTATACATCCTCCCAATAAAATTATAAAATTATGAACTAGAACTCATTTTTACCAACTCGATTGAGATTGATGTAATCAAAATAGGTGAAATATTATAATTTGAATCAAATTAACCATATTAGTGTTTGAAACACACATATATTTGTGTGGACAGTACTTGTTTTAAACTGAAGACACGATTTGTATAAATAATACAATATATACAATACAAGGGTAAATATTCTATAAACAAGTGGTGGAAACTGAAAGTTTCCACAAACGCTTTAGTTTTAGGGTATAGAGAGTTAGTTTAGGGTATAAGCTTTAGGGGTTTAGGTGTAGTGGTTTAGAATTTAGGGATAGTTGTTTCAATTTAAGGTTTATGGTTATAATTTAGGGTCTATAGGTTAAAACCTAAATCCTCATCATATTACCCTAAAAACTAAACCCTAACCTATAAACCCTAAATTATAACCCTAAACCTTAAATTGAAACAACTATCCCTAAATTCTAAACCACTACACCTAAACCCCTAAACCTTATACTCTAAACTAACTCCCTATACCCTAAAATTAAGGCGCTTGTGGAAACTTCCAGTTTCCGCCGCCAGTGTATAGGATATTAATCATATATACACTATTAATAAAATGATAATTATTCCATGCACAACCGCTTGTGAATTTTTTTTCCACAAGCACCTTAATTTTAGGGTTTAGGTATTTTATTTAGGGTCTAGTGTTTAGGATTTTAGTGGATGAGTTTTGAATTTAAGAGTATGGTTAGAATTTAGAGCTTGGGGGTTCAAATTTAAGGTTTGTAGGCTAAAACTTAGATCACTAACCATATTACCCTAAAAACTAAACCTCAACATCTAAACATTTAATTCTAACACTAAGCCTTAACTTCTAAACCCCTAAATCGTAAACTAAGTCACTAAACCCTAAAACTAAGACGTTTGTAATTTTTTTCACCATCAGTGCATAAAATATTTTTTTTTAATAAAATATCATTTAATGTTTTAAAACAATTTTAAATAAATAAAAGACGATATTAAATAGAACATAAAATTTTATATTGTGATTTAAAACACTTTCAAATAGATTAATACATATCCTTACAGAATTGAAATGGAGTAGAATAATTTAAAATAATATTATTCAAATATCCAGTATCTAAGTAATGGAGTTGAATGGCAGAATGAAGAAAAAAACGCTTGAGTAACTTGACATTATTTAATTAAGTTTTAAACTCAAAATTTTGTATATGCAAAGTATCCTCCTATCCCTAATATAAATCATTTTATCATCATCTGTAACAAACTCAAGGCCAATGGTAGTTATTGCTCGCGATTCCTCATGAAGCTTTATTCAAGGAGTCTCGAAACCTAAGCTTGCCCCTTCAGTGGTAGCAGCCGAAGCCATGGCCATCAGGCTAGGCTTATTTCTGGCATCAACTAACAATTTTTTTCGTATCATCATCGAGTCAGATTGTCAAGTTGTCATTAACAGGTTCTGTTCTGGTTCGTTGTTAGAGTAGGCCTCTTCGGCTATTGAAGAGGACATCAGATGTAAAGTTGAAGCCTTTGATATTTGTGATTTTTCCTTTACTCTTAGATCTTGTAATCAGACAGCTCATTGGCTTGCAAAGTTTGCTAGAAACTTTTAGGTCCAGACTTTTTGGAGACTTCATCCCCCATCAAACTTTCTCGTGTACTTATAATTTGATATCTAACGAATATTTTTTCTTTGGAGCAAAAAAGAAAAAGAAAAAAAAAACTCAAGGCCAGTCCATCTCAACAATGAAAGAATGTGAAAGGGTCAATCATGTGTCTTTTTATGAAATGATTTTTCCACTTGAAGTAGCTCTATCCCATTAAAGCAAGTAAGTTCAAGAGTAGACAGTGGCGGATCTTAACAACCCACTTAAGGGGTTTATTTAAATTTTCTAAAAAAATTTGAAAGCTTAAATTAATTTTTTTAAAAACATTTTGAAGTGTTTAATTTAAAATCTTCATAAAAATATATGGGTTTAATTATTTTTTTTAAATATTTGGACTTAATAAGACTTTTAAAAAATTTAAAAAGAGATTTAATTAAAATTATTTAAAAAATTTAAAATATAAAACAATTTTTAATTTTTTTTTGAAAGAATTAAATTAAAAATTATAAAATTTTTAAGTTTTAGGGCCGTGACTTCACTGGCTTCAATGAGGATCTGCCTCTAGGTGTGGAGGTTGGCATGGAAAATCTTGGTTTGGATTTGAATTTGCTGATGGGATTGAAATCAGTAAAGCTAAAAGTTGTAAGAAGAAGAAGATGGATTTGGTACTCACCGGTGAGCTTGAGTGCTCTACTGTTTTCTGTTTCTTTTTTATTTTTTATTTTTAGTTTTTACGGTTTAAAAAAATTGAATTTTGATTTTTAAATTATTTGATAATATAAAACAAAATAACAAATATTCTGTCTGCTTCGATCTCAAATTACCAAAATATATGATTGTCGAAGAAGAAGGTGTTGCAGCTTTATCTTCTATTTTATTTGGGAAAAGTTGAAGAAGAAGATAATAGTTTGTGTTAAACAGAGGCTTTTAAACTATATGGATAATAAAAGAAGATTTAATAAACAAATTAGTAATTTTGTGTAGTGGTAAAGCTTTGACATTTTATCTTCAATTCGAATTTCATTACTTCTAAATTTTATTTTCTACATTTTCCCACCAATACATGTCATTGTCTTATCAGATCGTATTAATATATTAAATATTATAATACTGCAAAACAATATTGGACTAAAATACAAAAATAAAAATAAATGAGGTCAATTCTAGATTATATAAAAAATTAGAGACTAAATTAAATAAATATAAAACTCAAGAAACTCAATACGCTATTTACCATTTTTTTTATTTAAAAGCCGATCATAATTTTTGGTAATATGTGCCACGTGGCGCGTTCTGATTGGCCGAAATTTTTTTAAATGGACGTTACAAAAAGGGATCAACTGAGGTAATGATTTTTAATTTAGGGGTAAAATGTCTTAAAAAATTCTTTAGGGGGCAATTCGGTACAAAGTGCATACTTTAGGGGCAAATAGTGCTATTAACCCCTAAAATATTAACTATTAAAATATTATAGTCTGCTACCTTTAAAAGTGAATATGTAATTAATAATCTACATTTTCAAATCATTATCCATTTGTTCTAAAACAAGTTAGATTTGATAAGCTTTTCAGCCATATAAATTACATCTTTCGATTTTATTCGTGCGATTTATGACAAAATTTTGAAGTTGATGTTGGAAAAATTCGACAATTTTAGAACTTTGAATGAGAAATTGATCCAAACGTTGTTGAGAAAAATGTGGAACCAATTATTGGTTCGTAAATATGCAGACGTGCACGATGTAGGTAACACAAATGTCCAGACCAGTCTGATCCTTCGAGGGTCTGCAGATATTTTTACCTAAATTTGAAATAATTTTTCCATCAAATAAGAACATATTTTTTTCAAATTCTGTTTTAGAATTAAAAGGATAAATATTAAAATTTTTATCTTTTTCTTTTTCCTTTGATTTTATTCGAATCTTAGGTTAGAAAATATTAATTTTGTATAGATTATTTGTTTTGCAACTTTGGTTTTCAAAATTTGTAATTTTTTTTTTCAAAATCTTCAAATTTTTTATTCTAATATATTTGTTTTTACTCGTATTTTTTTTACTGTTTTTCAAAAGTTGTTTCCTCTTAAAAAAAATTAAAGTTTTTTTAAACCTAAATGGGATTTGTCATTGGATTGAATTAAAGATGTTCATGCATGCACTTATATTTTTAAATTGCTTGCTTTATGTTTTTTAGGAAATTTCCATGGAAAATATTAACAAGAAACGCAAGACGTCTCAAATGGGTGAAGCTTCAAACCAAGCGAATATTCATCCTAATCTCCCCTAACTTTTTCTCAAGAGTCTTCAGACTGAAGAGATGAAGGATCGTTTCACTTACGTCAAGGATACAACCGTTCATCGAGAGCGTGTTGTTGATATCCCGTTCCTTGACTCTGAGCGTTTTGCATTCCGCTATCTAGAGCGTTTGCAAGAATGAAACTTCTTGGCCTTTTTGAGCATTCCAGATATTGTTTACAAGCATATGATGCTCCTCTTCTACTCCAATGCCGTGCTTATTGATAATGAAGATCATACCGAAGTAATTGGCATTGAATCGTACCTTTTGGGTAAGAAGTTCATCATTAGTATATCCTATTTAGAAAATGCTCTCAGGCTCAAGAATGAAGGCATTGAGGATGATAACCACTTTGGTGCTCACACCGGGTTCATTCTCTCTTTGGATGCTCATGACCGGTTCCTCCACTTGATGATTTCTTGGTTCATCCACCCTTCCGGAGGTAAATTCTCTCATGTCCGTCAAGTTGATTATTTTTGGTTAGAGTGCTTTCGCCAAGGACAACGACCAAATCTTGTCAAAATCATGTTTGCCGAGATGGTCCATAATATGAAGATTCGTGAAACCGAAGCTCTTACTTCTTTCACTTATGGGACTGTTTTAAGCTATGTCTTTGGCACTCTCAACATTGATTGCTCCTATGACTCTCCGAAATCCCGTAAGAATAAGATTGGTGAATCTTCTCTCCGTAAGTCCGGGTTCCGCTACTCTCTTAGCCAATGGGAACGTGTTGATAGGCAAGCCCTGCCACCTCAAGTTGAGCCACCACCTCAAGCTCCGGGTCCAAACAATGAAGCTCTTATAGCTTTCCTCACCGAGCGGTTCAACTCGATGGATACGGACATGGCTTCGGGATTTGGCTCTATCAATACTCGTTTGCAATATGTGGAGGATCGTCTTCTTGCAAACGAAAACCGTCTCACCACTCTTGAGAATCAACAAACATCGATGGACTTGTCATTCTTTACCTTCTATGGTCAATGGATGACGTTTCGTCATGCTCAAGCTAAAAACAATGATGATTCTTTTGATGATGATTGTGACGATGATGACGCGGCTTAGGATTTTCATTTCATATCATATTAGATTATCATATTAGGAATAATTTTACACCTTTCTCTTTTATTTATGTTTTAAGAACCCATGCTTTGATTGTTTTTGTTTGGGATTGAGCTTAAAGACTATTGCTTTAAGTATTTATTTTGGTTTTTTGAACTTAACTCTATCTATATTATGTTGTTTGGATTATTGCTTTTAACCTTGTTTCTTCTCATGATGAGTCTTGTTTATTATTCATTTTGATCTAACAAAAAAGGGGAGAAGTAATATAAAAGCCAAAAAAATTTAAGTCGGTTTTGAGTTTTAAAACTTGAATTTTAAATCTTTTCAAAACTTTAAAACCCATCTTAAATTGAGGGGGAGTTAGAACGTCTTCAAGATTTCAAAACTCTTAAAAATTCTAACTTGGTTTTGTTATATAAAAATGGGGAGATTGTGAAACTAATAAATTGATTTTGATATAACAAAGGATTTAAGAACTAAATTGAAAAAGAGAAAATGAATTTTTAAGTCCCAAAACTTCTCTATGTGTTTAAAGAAAAATGTATAAGTCAAAACCTCATTTTGTCAAATATTTTCTAAGTGTTTATCAAGCCAAAACAATGATTTTCGAGTCACCGTTTCAGAACGTTTTAAAACTGTTAACCTCTATTTCGGAACGTGTTTTGAAACGGATGAAAAACAACGGAACGGTTTGAACCGTTTCGATACGGTAGTATCGAAACAACCTCAAACGTTTCGAAACAGAATTCAAACTTGGTTTCAAAATATGACCGTTAAGCTTTTAAACTACTCCATCTGTCCCACTAAACTGTCACATTTGAGTCAAACTTTTTAAAGTTTGACTTCTTATAATTTAAAATTTATTATTGATAAAAATATAAAAAAATACATTTTAAAAACCTTGAATCAAGTAGTTTTTAAATATATATTTTTATAAATTTTAATTAATTAAATTTTTTAAATAAAATATAGTCAAAGTTGACAATTTTGACCAACATGTGACAATTTATTGGGACGAAGGGAGTAATATTTTTAAGAAATAATTAAAGTGTATCGAAACGCCTCAAAGCCGTTTCGATACAGGTTTTGACAGTGGAAAAATGTTTCGAAACGAGTTTCGGAACAAGCTCTTAGCGTATCGAAACGATCGTGCCCGTTTCGGTACGACCTATTTATTACACCCCAACGGCTCTTTCTATTTTGGTCTGTTTCGAAACAGGGTCGGGCGTTTCGGAACGGGTAGTTGCAGACTACATTTATGGAGGGAAGATAACATCCCAATGACTATTTTAATGAAGGCAACAACCCCAACGGCTAGAATTCAATGAGAAGGTATAAAAGGGACCTCTAAAAGCTCCGGAAACAACTATGGATCCCCAAAGAATTATCCAAACATCAAATCCAAGCAATTGTGCTAAAATCCCATATTTTCTTGTAAACCCCAATTGTGAACTTTGTAATTTCTATTTTTATTTGTTCAATTGGGTTGAGTGTTTGTAAAAGGGCTACATTTTGTATTGAGAGATACTAGTCTTAGCCTTTATCTTCTTTGTATTACTTGAGTGAGAATTGAGTCAAATTTTGGGTAGAAAATTTGACCGGTATTGTAAAAGTTACCTCCTTAGCCTAGAAAAGGGGAAGAGCAATTAATGGATTGTTGGAAAATCCTTAGTGAATCTAAAGTAGTGGATGTAGAGTTCAATTAGAACTTGAACCACTTTAAATCCTCTTGTCTAGCAATTTTTAATTTTCCACTCCACCACAAAAAATTCTAAAAATTTAATTCACCCCATCTTGGCTTAAATCGTTTCATTGAACCACTCAACATGGTTGATCGACTATCCAAATACGGTTGTTTCTTTGCTTTGCCTAGGAAGTTTGATAGTAAGGCAATATCTAAGGTTTCGATTCAAGGAGTAGATAAGTTGTATGAGATTCCCAAATCACTTGTGAGCGATTAGGATAGAGTTTTTACTAGTGAGGTGTAGAGTGTCAGCGAATTTTTGCTCTTGCAACTTTCGTTGTCTCGGCATGTGAGATGGAGAGAAGTTTCGGCGACAAGTCTTACAAACTTTCGCTGTGGACCGAAATGGCAAGACTGCAAGGTACCAAACTGTGTATGAGTTCTGCGTATCATCCACAAACGGATGGGCAAATTGAAGCATTGAATAGGTGCCTAGAAATGTATTTAAGATGTATGTCAGATGAGGATCCCAGCAAATAGGAGCATATCTTGCTTGGGCAGAGTACTGGTACAATACAACATATCAAAGCTCGGTGGAAATGACACCCTTCAAGGCTTTGTATGGTTGAGATCCTCCCATTATGATAGATCATCTCGAAGGTGCCTCCGCTAATGGTTTGGTCAACCATGCCTTACAAGAGAGAGAGATGAGATACTGCAGATGTTGAAGAAGAACTTATGGCAAGCTCAAGTGAGGATGAAGAATCAGGCATATCAGCATCGAAGGGAATTACAACTAGAGGTGGGGAGTTGGGCATTTGTGAAACTGCAACTATATCGACAGCTTTCTCTTCGATTGAGGCGACTTACACATTCTTAACACAATCATACTTATATCAAAGAAATAAACCCTAAATGGAAAACATGTACCACAGAACACGAAACTAAAAAAAATGAAAGAAAATTTTATTGAATTATTGGTCATATAATTTATTGCTAAATGAACAAAGAGGGATTTTCTGTTCTTGAATTATTCAGTTCCAAATTCGAGTTTTTTTAAAATTGAGTATGGAGGAGAGGCAACAAATTTTCTGCAATGTTTCGGCCATATTCGATGCGAACTCGACTAAGGAGGATTGAGAAGGAAGCTGTAGAATGGAAGAACTTTTAAAACATTAATTACTGCTTTCAGAATCTGCTTATTTGGATGTGGTGAATACAGTGCTTATTGAAATTTCAATAGGAAAGTGCGGATCTCCATTGGACCAAGCTCCACTATAAGTGTTGAATTATTAAGAGGGCCACCTCTAACAGGGGAAGGCTCTTCTCCATTGCCACCTTCTACTTTCCACGACAGTTTCTTCATCTCAGACTTCACTTGATTTGTTGTTAAGCTCATTTCTTCCACTTCCTTTATCTGAAACAAGGTAACCCAGAAACGCACTTCAAATTTTGTTTACCATGCATGCATGCATGTACGTACATGATGTGATGTGAGAGGCTTTACATACCTTTCTTCCATTGAACATCTTCTTTAGTTCAACTTTTGCTAGTTTTGAATATGTAGAATCCTCACCCTCCTGATAAAAACATACATCGGAGTGTGTTCGAACAAAGAATTTTGAATTACGGAATGGGATATCGAGTTACTTACTTGGTACAAATGTGCTAAACGGAGGAGAGTAGTTCCGACATCCAGTTCCTGCATAAAAACTGCTTGCTTTAGAGGAAAGGGAGAGCTGTTTAAAGTAGAAAAAGTACACTGTTCAAGAACTGTCACCTGAAGAGTGATTATAGCAACGTTGAGCGGTAAAGTGTACCCCGGATCCATGGTGGTTTCTTTTGTCAAATGGGATGATTTCCAAGTCTCGGTTTTCTGAATGATCGATCGTTGTATACAGTTATATATGATTTCCTATAGTTGGACATGTTGTGTGGCACAATCATGTTTCAATGTTACCTCATGTGTGAAAGCTAAAAGAAGCGGGGAGTAAACTTCTTGACCGGTCGTTCGACGCCACCGTGCACCCTCTCCATTCCGGTTGATGCTAACGTAGTAATTCCCTCGAATCTGAGTCAGAGAGAGATATCAGATTCAAGCAGGGGGTTCGAATCTGAGCCCGTTTTAAAAGTTTGATGAACAATTGTGCAACATTTTAGTCTGATTGTTGGTTGATTATTGATGAAGATAGAAAAAAAAAGGTATGCATTTCATTAGAGTG
This sequence comes from Hibiscus tridactylites, assembly GCA_958450335.1. Classification (NCBI taxonomy): domain Eukaryota; kingdom Viridiplantae; phylum Streptophyta; class Magnoliopsida; order Malvales; family Malvaceae; genus Hibiscus; species Hibiscus tridactylites. The sequence continues at coordinate 67,822,708 of OY288285.1, read as the reverse complement.
TACCATAAGTCCCTCGCATTTGTTTCCTGCGCAGACCCTTTCGTCAAGGGGTTCGCCTACTCCTCTGGAATCATCAGAGATCATCCGCCTAAGAAAGAAAAGTGAGTTTATCAGGTTTAGATTTTTGTTAAAAATGCATGTATTGTGTGTGAGAAATGAGAATCTATGTTACCCCATCGGTATGAATAGGACACGGATACGAAACACGAGTACTTTAAGAGTAATGAAGAACCTGGATAAGTAACATAGGTGTGGAATGTTTGAAAGAAGAATGTATAAGGAAACCTGTGAAGCATTAGTTCTATTTCTCCATCTTTAATGCTTGATCCTCCAGTAGCGCGATCAACCAAGACAGATAGTTCAGATTTCTTATCCGCCGTATAAATTCCAAGGTTAATCTGGAAAAATGTTAGAGATAGTTTTTAACATACCATAAAACTTGTATATAAGCGGATCACGGTATCTATGGACTCTAAGAATGATGAGTTCTCGAACTCCTCGATGAAGTGAAGAGAAAGAATTGTTGTTAAAACGATGTTTAAAACAATACAAAGGAGCAATAACAGAGGTGTCAACCATTTAATCTCAAACAGTCTGCCACAGCAAGATATCATGGAACATTTTGCATGAATTTTGGCCTGCTGGCCAAGCCTGTGGCTAAGTACTACTCGTAAATTATGACTTGTAAAATAGCCAAGTAATGATTGTAAATTCGGACTTGTAAACCAGAATTGAGAATATTACTGGATAGTAATTTCCTGCTACAGGTTGAGTAACTGTAAGGTTCCAGTCTTCTCTGAAGTCTCGAACCTGAAACGAAACCATGATCAAACATTTCAGGCTGGCACTAAGCCATAGTGCAGGTAAAAACCTCAAAATATAAGAAAGGAGCCAAATTATTCAAGATCAAAACCATCCAGCATCAAGAAACATTATGATATATATATAGCTTGTCATTGAACCTAATATAACTAGCATGATCTTTCCATCAAGACTGTTAGAAACTTAAAATGAAGGAATACTTCAGAAATTACCCTCGTTAGAAAGTCTCTCCCATTAGAATCAGTATGAAACACCTTGTTCGTGACCATATTTGCTGTCAGTTGAGTAATAATCTCTTTCCCGACACCATCATCCATGGGGATCGGACCGATCTTCAAAATAAAACATTGTCAGACTCAGAAAGCATTCACCTGAGGCATTGCTTTCAATAACAAACACAGTTCAAAGTCATTTGACAGGGGGGGGGGGGAGGATAACATATATGATAAGATTCGAATTCATTTAGACTGCCTTACAGTGAATTCGATTTCAGCATGCTCTTTGTCTTTATAAAGTCTTGTGACCTAATGAATGGACATAAATAGAAAATTTAGCTTTTTTGGGAGGGAATCACTGAAATGAACTCAAAGAAAAGCAATTACCTGGTAGATCCATTCATTAAATTGTTGGTAAACTTCATCAACTAGGGGTCCACGAGTGACCCTCAATGGCACCTGCAGGGGATAATCAATAATGCATATTTTAGACCTGTGATATGCCAAGATAATGAAAATGCTCGATGAGAGGCATACCGATCGTGAAACAACAGTTGGAGGTGAGCCGTTAGGCCGGAATATATATGCACCAGATGCCTGTAAGATTGATCAATCGTTATAAGACTGGAATTTTAGCAGGCTCTTATGATCTCGACATGAACTCTTTCAATTGAAATCCGAATGCAGTGATTGCTTACTTGGGGATCATAATCACCACCAGTGCTTGAACCATACCACAGGTAGCTCTGCTGCACCGGTACATCTACCTGGTGAAATGGAAAATCAAATATGCTTTCCAAAAGGTAAATGCATTGGCATTCAGAGCAATAAAAATAACAAATCTGAAAGCGGGGGTTACATGTAGTGATCATTGTCGGGAAACAAAAAACAACTTACTCCGGTTCGAGAATTATACATCCGTTGGAGTTGGCCAGAACTAGTAGAAAAAGACATCTTTAGATTTCCCTTCCCAACTTCAATTTTCCCGTTTTGTGGCTTCGCTGAGAGTATTCCAGCTGTGCCTTGTCCTACACCATTGTTGTAATATAAAAAGATAGAACAGTCATGTACGAAATTTCCTTTTCGCATATAGACTTCAAGACCTCAACAACAGTTCAGTGCCAGAATTGAAAGAAGCGAAATATCTACCTTTGCCAGCTCCTTTAGAAATGAAGTAAGTATTCCAGCCTAGTGGTGGTATAGATACTTGAAAATGTAGCCAGTACTTTGGAGCCGTACCCGAGGACTGTCCCAGGTAAGCCTTTGTGTAGAACTCCCGTACATTTCTTGTAACATTATCCAAAGCTATATATTGTGCATCAATGTTATTACCAGAAGAATCTTGGACTACAAGATTAGCGTCATTAACCTGTAAATGGTTCAAGATGGGACCGAAAAGTTACACCTACACTAGATCAACAGAAACCAGAAAGATAGTGTGTCAAAATGTACTCACTGGTATTCTAACAATTTCAGCTCGATTCCATCCAAGAGGATTATATGCCACCACCACCTGAACGTGACCATTTTCCAAAAAATGAACTCTTGAAGAGAAAAGAGAGAAAAATGCAGAAAAATTACCAAGCTCTTCCCTTGTGGAATATCCTTCTCTGTTGGTGGACAGTAACTGATGTTGACTAGTTGGCACTGTTAGAAATGGTTGGAAGTTGCAGTGTCAGACAAAGAAAGGAAACTACATTTTTCAAAGTAAAATGGTTCATCAGTTGTTACAATTGAAAGATATAGAATTTGTTTTCCTGGTTAAATCCATGAATAAAAATGAATATGTAGACTACAAATTGAGAAACTAAGATATCGAACTTCGATTAAAGAAAATCTCAGGTATTTACAGTACAAGGAGTCATTAACACCTCTTAATGCCTTACCTGGCTGAATGTCTTTCCAGAGTCTTCACATTTAACTCCGGATTTTTTCTTGGTTAGGCATGAGAGAGCGGATGATACTACAGCTTCGGCCTGTAACATAAAAAGTTGTTCAATTTTCAGTGATGAAATATAGAAATTTGACATACATGATTATAATACTGCAGGATATGAAATTGAAAACAACCAATAGAGTGGAAATAAGGAGGAAGTTAGCTTCCAACCTCAGTGACTCCTATTGCCAGGCGTTTCGAGTAGTCATCAGTTGTATGCTGTTTGGCAGTACCGCTGACTGCATCATGGTGCTGTGCAATTCCTAGAGCCTCTCCCAAACTAAAAGTATTGGGACCACTGGATCTCTTTCCCACCAAGAATTCAAGTTGTCTTGCTGCCTATTCAAAGATACCGAAAAAAATCAGTTCGATTTTACCATACCAACATGCAAAAAGAGGCTCCATTGCAAACTTCTTTACATTGACATGGAAAATTATACATTGAAACTCATATACAAAAGACAGGGTAGGTTCGGGGTTTTCATCAAGCAAATGCAATCTATACAGGTTTGAGGAAATGAGTTCGTTATGTCGTTCTGTTTCAACATTGCTGCCCCAGGAGTTATTTTGATGTCATACCAAATAATATCCACTAAGCTTCCGAACAAATCGTTTAAAGGCTGGCCGACTTGTGAAATATCCGGTCCAATAAGCATTTTCACTGTCTGCATAACTGCCAAGAGTCATCAGACAAACATATATGTAGTAGATCAGCCTAAGTTAACCGGAAAAGAAAAGGTGATAAAGCAGATGAAGATGAGAACAATGACTAGGAGAAGAACATGTAGTGCTTACGGAAAATAGTCATCGGTTTTAATCGGCCATGGTTCATTTGCAGCATTTTTTGCATCAGTATACAGGGATGGTGTGGAATACAATGCATTAACTCTTCCATCCTGAGAAAATGGAGCAGAAATAATAATGATTTTGAGAAATAAAGACAAAGTAGAAATTTAAACTAATTTTATATCTGCAATCACAGATTTCTTTAGTTATTTAAACATGCAGTTTGAAACAATCTATTGTGCATCAATAGTAAATTCAAGCTCAGAAGCTATAATTCTGAAAATTTTAGTGATTAAATCAATTTCAACTACCTTGTTAACATAGTGAATAAATTTGTCCATCTGTCGGAACCAAGTTTCGGCATATTGATACTGGAAATCATCTCCCATTGTCCACATAATATGGTTTGTCCTTGTCACATTGGTCTATAGACAGAATAAAGGAAACATAAAAACTGTCATATGAATGCTTATGGTTCACCTAGGAAGATATAAGCCAACATGATTCTGATATCACAACTCGAAAAAAAAGGAAACCCGAAAAGGAACAAATAGTTTACTTGGATCATTGCAGCGTTAATGAAGTCATTCACCCGTTGTTCAACATTGTAATCAAATAGAAGATGATTATCCTGCAATCGTAGAAAGTAAATACGTGAGGAACAAGTAACCCGAAAACAGTGGATACATAGATCACACAACTCTTGTTAAGCATTGCAGAACCTGAACAAGAACAGAGTCATCATTCACTTCAAAATGAAAACCGGTTGGTGGACTATAATGAATGGGAAAAGCATTTGCAAAAATCTGCAGATAGCCCAACAAGTAAACTATTAATACAATGAAGCTCCTTGCAGAAAGAAAAGGTTAAAATTGCAGGATGCTTCAATTCCAAACCTGAGATGAAGAACCAAAAGTGTTGGACCCTCGCCATATAACCTCGAGAGATTTGTCGTTCTTCCTTTGTGCTCTGTCCTGGTAATCAATTCTTGCAAAGTGCATTGAATCAAAACCTACCTGCATGAACAATGTAGTCACCTAAAATGTGTCATTCTTCAGATTAAATGGTGAAAACTGAAAGTACCGTTGAGACGCACCTCGGCACCAAGGAGGTAACCTTGCACAGCAGAATGACCAAAAGGATCGATTTGCCATCCGGCACGAGGAACCGTGTTGAATTGCTCTTTTAACGCGCGATGACCTAAAGTCGTTTGATCGATCATGTCTATGTAATGTGTTGTGGCTTCATCATGCATACACCAACCACCATTACTGCAGATACATCCCAAAAGGCTGGTTTCAATATATATGCAACAATCAGAACTTCAGATTTAAAGTTGTTTGGTAATCAACATACACGAATTCCAATTGGCCTGCATCTACAAGTTTTTTCACTTGTTCTTGTATTTCTAGACTTTGTTCTGTCCACCACCGTTGGAAAAAAGCCTATGTTCATATCAAACTTCATTATTAGATGTCGAGTAAACAATCAAACTCGAAATTTGAAGAGAAACAAGAGAGGAATAGAATCCAATATGATGGAACATGATGGATTTACCATCTCAGCAAACACAAATTTTCGATTCGGGTCACGCCGCAATGCTTCGACAACCGAGTCCAACACATTCTGAACACAAGCACCCTGCACAAGAAAATCACTTTAAAACATCAAACATCAATGAGTAATAACAACATTAACATGGTCAACGCTAAAAAAGAATATAAACCAACCTGAATGCTGTTGTTTGATCCGACATAGTACTGATCAATAGTCTTCAACCAGCCAACATCATCATGCGAATGTGGGACCAAATGAACGTTCAGTTTCCCGGGAACAATCCCGGCTCCGGTACCGTACTTCACATCAACTCCTTCAACTGTCTTCACAAAAAAACAACAAACAAGAACAACAAAAGCTGAAGCCGGAAAAATCTCATGCATTCTCATTTTCTTCATCTTTTCACATAGCAATAATACAGTTCTTCCCATTGTTGTCAATGTCATTGTTACATTTATAATGACATTTCCAAGCAACATAAATGACAATTACAAAAAGACAAACAAGCCCCTTGCTGGGTGGGTGGGTAGGCCAAAGCTCGGCATTATGGCAAGTTATTAATAGAGATTAAATAATTGGATTTTCTCAACTTTAAAAAGATGCCTGTGTTTTAAGTGGTACTTAAATTTTATTTAATATTTTCTTAACCATTACATTATGGTAATTTGCAAAGATTTTATACGTTCTTCGAATAAATTTAGGACTAGTTTAACATTGTTTTTGAAAAAAAATACGGTGACCCGATTATGAATCCGTGAATGTTGCGAATATTAAACCTGAAGAAAATATGTTTTGTTGGTTTATTCTAAATATTCAATGCAGTCGACATCAACATTAAAGTTTAGAACAAGCAATCGGGTCTCTCTCTCTTGTCAACTTATATAAGTGGGCAAAGTCCCCCGCCAAATATAAGATTAGGGAAAAGGAAAACGACGCAAATGTCCTCGGTTTTGGCTCTGGCATTGTTTGCCGGCTCTACCTCTTTTGCGGACAAAATAATAGTAGTTTCGATCAGTTTAATGTGGTCTTGGTTTTTGACTTAGACTAGTTGGTAACGTTTTGTATTCTTGAATTTTGAATTTAGAGTTTATGGTTAAAATTTTTACTTTATAAATTAAAACTTAAATCTCTTATCATATTACCATAAACTCTAAACCCAGTCTCTCAACTCTAAATTTTAACTCTAATTCTAAAACTAAAATAATTATAAAAATTAAAAGTTTTCATCCCTAAAATTTAAATTTATCCATTTTACTGATTGTGTTCACCCAAATATTTTTTTTATCCCACATACAAATTATAATCACGTACCCGCTAAAGATATTTTATCCTCAAATTTTCTATTTTTTTAATCTGATATATATATATATATTAAGAAATAAATATATCTATACTTAATATATACAAATTCAAATAACATAAATGAATTATTGATTTGAAGTGAGAACTTGGAAGTCTGTAGTTGTTACTTGTTAGTGTAGACGGTGCAATTTGTAGAGAACTGTTTTAGTTCAGATTTTTTTTTTAGTTTGGTTTCTCAAGAGAAAAATCACAAAAGAATGATAGAAGTTGTAGGTTGAGTTTAATTAATATCCTTTATTAACCGAGCTAGAAGCCTAGAAATAAAAAAAACTTAAGCTAGAATTAATTAGAAGTATAGGATAATAAGTTAGCAATTTAGTTAATAAATAAAGTTGGGCTAATAAGATATAAGACCATTATTTATATTAATTAGAATTAAACTTCAATTCTATCAAAATCGTGGTAAGATTAATAAGTATTTGGTGCAATGGTAAGACACAATGTTCTTTCAATAAGAGAATTTAAATTTAAACTTTAAAAACATTATTAAGATAAAAAGTTATGGATCTAGAACATCCACCCTCCTTTCAACTAGTTTTTCTTTGATTTATATAATATTTTTTTATAAAAATATATTAATTATGAATTGTTTGTTTTATTTTTTCGGATAATTGTATTATCCCTTTAAACTGATATCCTGACACTATCCTTTAAAATATTTTATTACCATTAAGTCAATATTTAATTGTTTGACAATCTTTTAGATATGAAGTTTTTGAATTCAGCCTCATTATACATCCTCCCAACAAAATTATAAAATTATGAACTAGAACTAATTTTGTACTAACTCGATTGAGATTGATGTAATAAAAAAATAGGTGAAATACTATAATTTGAACAAAATTAATCATATTAGTATTCGAAACACTAGTATATTTGGGTGAACAGTACTTTTTTTAATGAAGACATGATTTGTACAAATAATATAAGATATACAATATGCACAATAGAAACAAATAAAATATCACATTTAATGTTTCAAAACACTTTTAAATAAGAAAAATATTTTACTACACAAGACTTTCACTTTTAGGGTTTAAATATTTATATTAAAGTTTAAAGATTTATGTTGTATGATGTAAAATTTAGGATTTATAGTTAAAATTTAGAGTTTTAGTTCAAGGTTTAGAATTTAGGGTGTTAGAAATTTAAATTTTAAAATTTTAAATTTAAATATAAAGAATTGTTACACAATATCAAAATATAACTCTTTTAAGTAAATAAAGGCTTGAATTTATATCGTTTCCTAGAACTCATGGCTTTCTGAACGTATGGAAATCAACAAGAAATCTAGGTATAATTGGCCAAATAGGCCAAAGTTCGTTTATTATTTAGGGAATGAGGGTGGGTTGGGTGAATGTTGGGAAACTATGCCAATTTCTACATTGCAAGGTGGACTTCGCCACCTGCACCCGGTGTTGTGTGGACCTCGCCACCTTCTCCTGGCGTGGTCCTGTTGGAGGCAGCCTTCTCGGCTTGGACGACTCTGCGATGTGTTGCGATGCATGCTTATGCCATGCAAGCACGTTAGGCTTTAGATGAGTGTATATATATATATGGTAAATAGGGTTTAGGGTTATAAATATGATTATTTTTATATAGTATATATTCTTATATTGTATGTCTTTTTGATATTTTTACTAAAAAATATGATTTTTTCCTTCTTCGATCATGTCCCAAAAGTAAAATCTTAATTTTCATTTTGTAAAGCTTAAGTGTTTAACTTGTTAGTATTTAAAAAAGATACTAATATCATATGTCGGATTTTAAAAGTATATATATATATATATATGTTTCTAACATATTATTAAAATTTATATTTTTAATAAACATAGTAAAAAAAATCATTATTCAGACCGTACCGAATATTTCGGTTAACCGAATAAACTGTTAACTAGTTGAATGGTTACGATATAAGGTCGAGATTTGAGTGACCCGAACTTACCGATTAATGGAAACAATTTACAAATGGTTAATCTAACCCGATTTTGCACACCCTAATTTGCATGTATGTTGTACTCGCATGTTTCATGATTTTTTTTAAAGTTGATAAAAATATTTTATACATTCGGTTGGTAAAAACATAGGGTCGAGATTTGAGTGACCCGAACTTACTCGCACAATTTAAAAATATTTTAATCGAACCCGATTTCACACACCCTAATAAGCTAATATTTTTAAAGTTGATAAAAATATTTTTTTTCCTTTAAAAAGTATAAAAGAGTATAGATTCGGTTGGTACGGGTTTTATACATAACATAAAAACAATAATTTTAAAATAAAGATCATGCATGCCACCTGACGTGCCTGCATGTGCCATGCAGGCACGTCAGGCTAGTGTATATATAGGGTAAATAGGGTAAAATTAAATAGGGTTTAGGCACATCAGGCTATTAAAAAGTAAATATGGTTCTAGATATGGACTAGGTTTATTAAAGAGGATTAATTTTTAAATATTATTTTATGTGTATATATATAGGGTTTAGGGAAGACGAGTGTGTAGTGGTTGAGATATTAAGAGAGTTTTTCGGCAAAAAGGAAAGAGTTTGTGAGTTTCTGAAGAAATATTCGAAGACGGTGATTGAAGAGTTCGTAAAGGCCAGTGAAAATTAAGTAAGTGATTTTTGCCTTTTAATCTGTTTTTTTTAATTCTAGAGGTTTTGTATATTTTTTGTATGATTGAAGATATATTCGGATGGTAATAGTATTTTTAAATTTTAATAAGAAAACCCAAAATTTTAATGTTTTGCTTATGTTTTTTTAATGTTTACAGAAGATGAGTTCATCAACATATTGTGACACCGAACCTACAGTTGGTCGTTGGGGCGAACCGCTTGAAGATTTCAGTGATGATGAAGAAAATTTTGTTCTTATGAGTGAAGAAGATGACGTTCAGTTACTCGATGCCGATGATATTGGCGCTATTATGACAGATGCGTCTGAAGGCAATGGTATTGATGTTGAAGAAGATGTTTGGGCCATGACTGTTGCTAGGCTCGGGTTGAGAAACGAACAACCGACTGTTTGGGGGTAATGTTGCACCAGAGCCCCAACAACCGGAACCTATATATCCAACCTATGAAGCTCCAGCAGCCCGCATGTATGAAGTTGACTATACTGCAATGCAAGATCAGGAATATCAAGCTCGCGTATTTGGTTCTTCATCATCTTCGAACTTTGGAGAATTGGAGCTAAAGGCTGAATTTGAAACAAAAGAAGCCGTGCAACTTTCAGTTTAGGAGTACTGTCTCAAACGCCATACGTCATTTTCTGTTGTTGAGTCCAACCGAATACCTATTGTGTGAGGTGTTTTCATTGGAAGAGCAAATGTTCGTGGTGGGTAAGAATTTCTTACAGGAATATGACTGAAATGTGGGAGGTGTCACGATTTATTCAGCAGCACACCTGTACCAATATGGCTTTATCACATGACCATATTAATTTAAACTCTAATCTAATATGTGCTTACACCAGGGCTTTGGTTGAACAAGAACCAAGAATTTCGATTGCAGTGTTAGAAGCATCTATCCGGACCCAGCTTGGTTATACTTCGTCTTACTACAAGGCGTGGATGGCAAAGCAGAAGGCGATGACACAACTCTATGGTGATTGTGATAAATTGTATAATGAGCTATCGGCTCTTTTACGAGCAATGCAACATTTCATCATGAGGACCGTTGTAGAGTACGAGACTTTGTCGGCATTCAACTTACAAGGCGAATTAATTCCTAATAAAAGAGTTTTTAGTAAGTTATTTTGGGCGTTCAATGCGTGGATTCAAGGGTTTCCATTCTGCAAACGCATGATTCAAGTGGATGGTACATGGCTGTATGGGAAGTACGGTTATATATTACTCGTGGCCGTTGCACAAGATGGAAACAATAATATATTCCTAATTGCCTTTGCCATAGTTGAAAAAGAAGACGCGGATGGATGGGAATTCTTTTTGAAGCACCTACGCAATCATGTTGTAAAAGAAGACGAGATTTGCATGATTTCTGATAGAGGAATTGCGCTCTTATCAGTAATTGACAAACGTGGGAGTTTATGGAAACCTCCACATGCATATCCAGCATATTGTATATGGCATATTGCATCGAATGCAAAGACACGATTCGGAAACAATCAGGTCCGGAAAGAGATTTTAGGCGTGGGTAAGTTGTTATTTGTTGTTTATAAAAATTTAATTTTTTTTGATTTCATCTTGTTGTTTTATTTAACTTGTTTTTGTTTATAAATAGGGTATGAACTAGTTCAACCAAAATTCCATGAAAGGATCAGAAGGTTGAGGCGACACGATGCAAATGTAATAAAATTTGTAAATGACATCCCCACAGAAAGATGGTCACAAGCCTATGATGAAGGTCGGCGTTATGGTCACATGACAACTAACCTTGTAGAGGCTATAAACTCGGTTCTTAAAGGAACACGTCATCTTCCAATTGCAAGTATTGTGTGGGAGACTTACTTTAGATTGAGCAAAGTGTGGTCCGACAAAGGGCATGAAGCCAACTCCCGAATAAACAACGGACAATATTGGTCTAAAACCCTGCATGATAAAATGACCGAACTTCAAGCCAAAGCATCCGCTATGCGAGTAAGATCATTCGACTCATATGGATGGGAATTTTCTGTGGAAGCTAAAGTCTGAGGTGAACAAAAAATGTTCTCTGTCAAACTTCATCAGAGATGGTGTGATCGTGGTGCATTCCAAGCATTTAGATACCCTTGTTCTCACGCACACGTCGCCTGTTTGCATTTTCGACTTGACCCTTACGGTTTTGCGGATGACTGTTATAAACTGGAGAATATTGCAAATATATATAGAATTCAGTTCAACACGATCCCGAACCAAGACTATTGGCTGGTAGAGCCAATATACGAAGAATGGTTACCAAATCCAGTGCTTCGTAGAAAGTTGAAGGGTCGACCAAAGTCTACTCGTATTAATACGAATATGGATGATCCAGATGATAGAGAGGGACGAGTTCAAGTTAAACATTATACTCTTTGTAGTGAACCGGGTCATTCAAGAAACAAGTGTCCGAACAAATCAAATCTTTCCAACTATCGTACCGGACCGTCAACCTAAATGCTCTGTTTAATGTATGTAATTTTATGGTAATGAAAATAAATTAATGGCATCTCCTTAATTTATTTTAAGTAATATATTTTTCCTTATTTAATACAATTTATTATTTGTTCTTATTTAATATAATTTAAGGTAATATAATTTAATTTATTTTAATTTATTATTTGTTCTTATTTAATATAATTTAATTTATTATTTGTTCTTATTTTGTATTTTTTCTATAATATTATTTACTATAATTTAAAGTCTTGATTTATTTTAAGTAATATATTTTTCCTTATTTAATATAATTTATTATTTGTTCTTATTTAATATAATTTAATATAATATTATTTACAATAATTTAAAGTCTTGATTTGGAATTGGAATTCGAATTTAGAAATTGAATACGAAAATAAAAAAAAACATAAATATCAAAATGCAATCGAAATCGAAAGAAAAAAAATACATATAACATTAAATATCTGGGGTTCACAAATGTTCAACCATGGAAACATTATTTACAAATAAATAAATAAAATTCTATTTTCGCCTTCTCATGGCTGGTAATTTTTGCCGGTGGAGAGGGCATGTTTGTGAGTACCGTGGAGCGGGTTGAATCTGTCTACGAGCTCTTGGATTAGGAGCCAGCTCATCGTCATCGAAAAATTGCTCATCCGTTATTTGCATAGTAGGTGGTGTAGCAAACATTTCTTCAGGATGAAATGATGGGCTGCTAATGGTAGTTGTTGACAACATAGATGTCATACTACCAACACCAAAACCTTCCCCATATACAGATGATTGAGGATACTGAAATTGTGGTACGTATCATTCATCATCATTGTAAACCGGCTAAGAAGATGAGCTACCACCAGTTACAAAATTAAAAGGTGATTGTTGCGGAACATGACCAAATGCAAATGTTTGATGACTTTGTTGAAATGGTGTTTGTTCTGAGACATTACCAAATGGTGGTTGCTCCCAAAGATTACTGCTTACATGTATCGGGGGGAGTCAGATCGCGACCACGAAGAAGTCCAACCTCGGTTGGTTGCTCTCGAAATTCCTTCCAAGTTTGATTTGTCTGTTGATTGTTGAGAGCTCTGACCAAACTCGGTTGAGAGGTGAACGTGTCTTGAGTACCACGGATCTTCAAGCCATTTATTTGCATCTTCGACAAATGCTATGAACGGTTTCCCATTTGCTGAAAACCATGAATAGTATTCTGTATTAATTCAAAATCGCTGGCTTGAATTGGACTCAAAACTTCAGCCCACCGCGTCCATCTTTCCTCCTACAATTCAATGAAATCGGCTTGCTTCACAATCCAATTCTCATTGAATCTATCTCTATGAACGGTGTGAATTTGTTCATGTGGAGCTCTTGAAATGGGTTGATGGAAGTTAAACTGCCTCAACACTCTGTCAGCACAATGAAACTCAACAATAGAAAAATGGATCAAAGGCACAACCTCACCTTAGAATGATGCACATTCAAGCACAGTAGGTGGTAGGAAAGCCCCGACGTCGTCATTCACGTACGTTTGCCAAATAAACTGTAAAATACAATTATTAATATGAATTCACTCACAATCAAATATACAATTTCTCTTTCAAAAATAAAAAATACAATATACAAAATAAGAACAAATAATAAATTAAATGCCAATGTCTGAATTTGCCTTTTCACCATGCATAATTGCGACCTTGCACATTTCATGGTACAAAAATGCCAATACTGCGGACCCCCAACTATATGTAGTAGTTGTGTCCAAATTAGCCAAGAACTGCATGTATTGTGTGTGAACCATATTACCAGATGTATCTGGCATCAACACACCACCAGTAAGTTGTAGTATATAAGCTCGAGCTGCACACTCAAGTTCTCGATGACCATATTCATCGGTCATAATAAATTCATGCTGCAACCATGATACTCTGAGGCGTAGCCCGTCCACATAGGTCTCAGAAGGAGCTTTGCCCAGGTACTGCATGCAAAGGTCATAAGCATTGTACTTATTTTGTCCAACCAATGGTCTCCCATTTGTTGGAATATCAAGCTGTACCGCGACATCCTCTAGGGTTATTATGCATTCGCCAAATGGAAAATAAAATGTGTGGGTCTCTGGTCTCCACTGTTCAATCAATGCAGTAATCAACCCGAGGACTATCTTAAACCCACGTAGAAAGGTGGCATTATAAAAATCAGCTCGTTGTAGGTAATACATTAAACACTCATCAGGTTCCTTTATCTTCATTCCTCGACGGCGTATCATATGCTCTACACCCTATAATGAATTCATTATAATTCCAAATTATAATAATTACATAGTAAATATGAAATTTTAAATTACAAAACATTTATTTACTTGTTCTTCGTGAATATGAGACGAAATGTGATCATGGTCACGGTACAACAAAACTCCTTCAGATGTCATTTTCCATTTCTACAGCTAAAAACAATTATCATTCGAATATATACATCAATTTCGAATATATACAGCCAAAAAATTGTATTAACTTCAACATTTCGAATATATACAACTAAAAAATTGTATTAACTTTAAAAAACCAGATTAAAAAAATACATGCACTTATCGGATTAAAAATCGAAAAACTAGCTTCTTTTTGTTCGAACCAACAATCAGAACCAGGACAGCTTCATCAATAATAAAAAATAATTATCATTACATCATCAATCACACAAAATAATATACAGACACTATTAAAAAAACAACAGATTAATTTCAACTCAAAATTTTAAAAATCACTTACTTAGTGAGAAACCTAGAAAATATCAGAATAATACACTCCAACGATCCTTACCCTCTTCGAATATATCTTTAAAAAGATATACAAAAAACTCTTCACTTTCACCAATTTTTTTCTCTTCTTCTCTTCACAAATATCACCAACTATTAACTCACACCAATCTTACCCCCTATCTATCTTATATATACACACAAAATAATAAAAAAAAATAATAAAAAAAAATTCACGTGATTTCTTCTCTTCAAGCCTGCATGGCTCTGCCATATGCTACAACACCTCGCCATGTAGAAATGGTGAGGTCCCACCTCTTGCATGTCTCATGCATTCCAACGCTGAGCCGCTGCCACCCTGCCAAGCCGAGCCAACACCAGCCAGGAGAGACCTCGCCGTTTGCACCTGGCGAGGTCCAACCACGCCACCTGTACCCGGCGTTCCACTGTAGATATTTGCCTATTCCCCTAAATAATCTTCAAACAACCCCATTACCTTAATTATTTTTTTTTTGGCCTGTTTAGCCAATTATGCTAGAAATCTTCCCCTACTGCTTCTCATTTGGCACCTGGTGACTGGTGAGATGTGACTTTAAGTTTACAATGGCTTGGGTCAATTTCAACCATCCGAATTATTTACCAGAATTGGACACAACAATCTTTATTTTCCTTTACGTGTTGCTAGAAAATCATGTCATGAATGAGATGCATTTCAATG
The DNA here is from genome assembly GCA_958450335.1 of Hibiscus tridactylites. NCBI lineage: Eukaryota > Viridiplantae > Streptophyta > Magnoliopsida > Malvales > Malvaceae > Hibiscus > Hibiscus tridactylites. The sequence goes on along the minus strand of OY288285.1, from coordinate 67,807,477 downwards.
AAAATAATTGAAGCGCTTACAAAGCCTTTAAAACAAATAATAAATAGTTTCATCTCTAAAATCCTAAACTCAAAACCACTAAACCCTAAACCTTAAATAAAAACTATAAACAAAAAATTCTAAACCTTAAATAAAAAAATCATAAACCGCTAAACTCTAAACAAAAACTATGAACCCTAAACAAAAACCCTAAACTATACACCTCATTGTTACATTTAATATGAAACTAATAATAAGAATCTAATCTAAGACGATTATTTGATTATTTAATCTTTGAAACCCTAAACCCCAACCCCTTAAATCCTAAATAAAAACCTAAACCCTAAATAAAAACCCTAAACAAACATCATAAGCCTTAAATAAAAATCCTGAAACTATATACCCCTAAACTCTAAAAACCATAAGCCCTAAACCTTAAACCCTAAACCATATTGTTACATTTAATATGAAACTTTAAATAAGAATCTCATCTAAGACAATTATTTGATTATTTAACTCATTTAATCTCTAAAACCATAAACCCTAAACTAGGTGAAAACACTAACCTTGGATTTTAAAACTCTAAACCTTAAACATCCAAATTATTTACAAAAAAATGGACATAACAATCTTTATTTTCCTTTACTAGGTGTTGCAAGAAAATCATGTCATTGCAAATAAGATTTATACATAAATATACAAGACACAGTGTACTTAAACCCCAAAACACTAAACCATAAACAAAATTATAAACCCTAAATTATATTGTTGCATTTGATATGAAAATTTTAATAAGAATCTCATTTAAGACTATTATTAGATTATTTAACTCATTTATTCTCTAAAACCCCAAGCCCCAAACCCTAAATAGAAACATTAATCCCTAAACCCTAAATAAAAATACTTAAACCTTAAAACCACAAAACACTAAACTTTAAAAACTTTAAACTTTAAACCCTAAACCTTATTATTACATTTAATATGAAACTTTTAATAAGAATCTCATCTAATCTCTACAATTCTAAACCCTAAATAAAACACTTAAACACTTCAACCTTGAACCCAAAACATTAAATCCTAAATTCTACCCTAAAACTCTAAATCCTAAACTCTAAACCATCTGAATTATTTATGAGAAATGGAAATAAAATCCTAAAAACATGTCATTACAAACAAGTTTTCATACATAAGAATACAAGTCATACTGCAAAATTAGGGAAAACATGAATTAGATGCATTTCAATGAGAATAATTGCAATGCTTACAAAGCCTTTGAAACAAGAAATAATTCATTTAATGTCTAAAATCCCATTTAATATCAAGAACCCTAAACACTAAAACACTAAAACCTAACTAAAAACTATAAAACCCTAAACCACATACACCATAAACCCCAAAATACTAAACAAAACCCATAAAACCTAAATAAAAACCATAAACCTTGTTATTGCTTTTAATATGAAAGTTTTAATAAGAATCTCATCCAAGAGGATCATTTGATTATTTAACTCATTTAAACTTTAAAACTCTAAACTCTAAAATCCTAAACTCTAAACACTAAATAAAAAACCATACACCCTAAATAAAACCCATAAATGCTAAAACCTAAACACTTAAACCCTAAAACCCATGAAACCCCCAAGACCTTAAACACTAAACCCTAAAACCCATGAGACCCTTAAGACCCTAAACACTAAACCCTAAACCTTATTATTGCATTTGATAAGAAACTTTTAATAAAAATCTCATCTAAGAGGACTATTTGATTATTTAACTCATTTAATCTCAAAAACCCTAAACTCAAAATAACATCGTTAAACCATAAAACCCTAAACCCCAAAATACTAAAACCTAGACAAAAACCCTAAAAATTCAAACCTTAAAACATAAACCTTAAACCTTAAACCATAAACCATATTATTGATAAAAAACTATCAACCCTATTGTTGCATTTAATGTTAAACTTTTATAAGAATCTCATCTAAAAATATTATTTGATTATTTAACTTATTTAATCTCTAAAATTTTAAACTCTAAACCCTAAACTCTAAACAAGTCTTACTACCCTATATAAATAAATGATTAGGGGAAACATGAATGAGATGCATTTCAATGAAAATAATTGAAGCGCTTACAAAGCCTTCGAAACAAGTAATAACTCATTTAACCTCTAAAACCTTAAACCATGAACCCCAAATCCTTAAATAAAAACCTTGAACCCCAAAACCCTAAATAAAAACTCTAAACCCTAAATAAAAATCATAAACCTCAAAACAATAAACCCTTAACAAAACTCATAAACCATAAACCATATTGTTACATTTAATATCAAACTTTTAATAAGAATCTCATTTAAGAGGATTATTAGATTATTTAACTCATTTAATCTATAAAACCCTAAACACTAAAGTTCTAAAACCCTAAAAACCATAAACCCTAAATAAAAACACTTAAACACTAAAACCATAAACCTTAAAACCTCAAAAAATTCTAAACATAAACCTTAAATAAAACCTTAAACCCTATTGTTGCATTTAATATGAATCTTTTAATAAGAATCTCATCTAAAGCGGTTGCTTGATTATTTAACTTATTTAATATCTAAAATCCTAAACCCAAAAAACCTAAAACCTAAAACCCAAAACCCAAAACTCTAAACATAAAACACTAAACCCTAAATAAAAATCACTTAAACTATAAAATCATAAACCTTAAACCCTAAAACACTAAGCCTACACAAAAATATTAAACCTTAAACAAAAGTCGTAAACCATAAACCCTATTATTGCATTTAGTATGAAACTTTTAATAAGAATCTCAACAAAGAAGATTATTTGATTATTTAATTCATTTATTTTCTAAAACCTTAAACTCCAAAACCCCAAGACCATAAATAAAAACCCAAAATCTTTAACCCAAAATAAAAACACAACCCCTAAAACCCAAAACCTCAAACCCCTAAACACTAAATCATAAATAAAAATTATAAACTCTAAACCATAATCCCTAAAAGCATAAACCATAAACAAAAACCCTTAATCCAGACCCTAAATAAAAACCATTAAAAACATTTAAACCCCAAAACATTAAACCATAAACAAAACCCCTAAACCTTAAACCTTGCTTTTAATATGAAACTTTTAATAAGAATCTCATTTAAGAGGATTATTTGATAATTTAACTCATTTAATATCTAAAATCGTAAACCCTAAACCTTAAACAAAAACCATAAACCCTAACTAACACACTAAACCCTAAATAAAACCCTAAATCATAAACCATAAAAACACTAAAATCTAAATAAAAAAATTTAAACTCCAAAACCTTAAATCTTGAAACCCCAAAACACCAAATCCTAAATCATATACCATATTGTTGCATTCAATATGAAACTTTTAATAAGAATCTCATCTAAGAGGATTATTTGATTATCTAACTTGTTTCATCTCTAAAACCCAAAACCCTAAAAGCCCTAAAACCCTAAATCATAAACAAAAAACACTAAATAAAACACTTAAACCATAAACCCAAAACACTAAACCCTAAATAAAATCATAAACCTTGAATCATAAACTCTAATCCCTAAACCCTATTTATTGCACTTAATATAAACCTTTTAAGAAGAATCTCATCTAAGAGGATTATTTTATTATTTAACTCATTTAATCTCTAAAACCATAAACCTTAAATACAAAACCTTAAACAAGTCACATTGCACTATATAAATATAGAATTAGGGGAAACATGAAGAATACAATTCGTTTAGTTGTTACGCTTGAAAGTAACATATTCATCTTTGATTAATTACCTGATCACCAGACACAATGTTTAACTCAATTAATTAGAAGGGACATAGATTACGAAAATCTAGCTAGAGAGTTTAGGGTGTTTGTAGAGAGTTTGGGTGTTCTCTAAATATGAGCGCAAGTGCACACTCTTGTCAAGTTATAGTATAAAAGATATTGTCTCCTACAAGGATTGGACAACTTATTCGAGTTGCAATTCTTGCACAGAAAATAAATGCACAAGTAAATTTTAGTTTGTGAAAAGGATAAAAAGTAAATAAACACAAGTAATTTGATAGAAGAAATCAGGGTGATGACTGGGTCAGGTTATGCCGCTTAGTAGTGTGAAACTGCGTTGAATATGTTACGTTGCTTTGCGCGGCCAGACTTTGCTGCCTCGGCGGAAAAATGGACAAATGGCTCGGCGTCAAACTCGGCAGATCTTCAAGGCTTGACAGAACGCTTCGATATTGATCCCGCTTATGTCTAAGTCGGAATGATGTAGTTGCCCACTGCAGATGATATGCGTCACGACGTGAATCTTTCAAAGACAATAACCTTAGTTCGTTATTTTTTAGCCGCCTTAGACCCTAACCTATGTCTAGGCTGGATTGATCAACACCTGATTAGAGAGAGGATCGTACTTATCCCTTTCGTGAGTTCGACTCTCTCGACACCAAACAAATAGATAGTTAACAACTAATCTTTCGAACTTAATTGAAAACTATGAAGAGCATGGAATAAGCAAACCTTGAAGTTTTATTGCAAACACAAACTTAATTCCTAAACAACTGTTCTCACACTAATTTACAATATAACCCAAACCCAAGAGAGAATTTAGAACATGATTGTCGGCAAGAAAATCTAGACTATGCCCAAAGGAAAACCTAAGTTATTTTGAATTATAATATATGTCGAGTATATATAGGCATTAGCTAGGCCAAGTCCTCCTTGGAGTAGAAGTCTTCAAAGTAGCTTTTGCATTAAATGTGAACTTTAATTCTAACTTTTTTGAGTTGAATGTGGACTCCTTCTCGTTGCCTTGCACCGCAAGTCATCTTGCTCCCTTCCTTTGACGGCTCTGTCTGTTGCTCTAGGCGTCAGAAAATGGAGTGGATGGCATCGTTTGAATCAAGATTTTCTGCTCTACAGATCGCACTCCAGTTTTCCAATTCCTCGGCTTGTTGCCCTGGGTGGTAGGTATGGCAGCGACAGGTTATCGGCAGTGGCTATCTCTATGTTAAACTGGTTCAATACAACTCCTTGGTTTGCCACCTCAGCATCAACTTATCTCTCCTTCTGCCAGCTTCTAGTACCTGAGACTAAAACTAAACTAAAACAACATATTTTCCTTACCAAATTAAAGATATTCAATATAAATAGGGTAAAGTAAAGAATACTGTAAATAATGCAATGCATGAACCTAATTATGCATAAGATATACTTAAGAACAACAATAATATGAGATGGAATGCGCACAAAATATAGGACTTATGAACATTTTACACACCCTCAAACTCGAACTATTGCTTGTCCTCAAGCAATGCAATCCTAAACATGCTTTCCCTTTGAACTAATCAGGAAGAAAAACATGTTTTAAACTTGATTTAACACCTCAAGCCTGTGACACGTGTCATTAGATTAGTGAGAGGAGAATAGCATGAATTATGTCAGGATTAAACTATAATGCCAGTGAAGTGTGTGCAGGAACTGTGTACAGGATGAATCTGAAGAATATTCTAAGTATACAAAGATGTTGTTATAATAATATAAGGTTGCTGCTGAGGCAGCATAAATAAGCACAGTTAATAATCATGTCAGTAAGGGCTTCAGCTCATCACAACTACTCTTCTAGGTCTGAAATTAAGATAGAAGCAAACTACAAAACCCTGAATCTATTGAGTAATGTCATCTCGTGAAGACTTTCATTCACTTATACTAATTTGTCTGTCGCTTCAAAGATTTTCAGATTCATGGACTTCGATAGCAACGGAGTGTCCTTGCACATGATTCTTCCTAGAGTCAGTTTCAAGCACCTCTAGAGAAAAACAACATAAAATTTTCTCTCATGCCGTGGCAGTGCTTTTCTTTTTCTATTTTTTGCTTGTCGCTGTAGCTTCCTGCAACCATGTTAGAATTTTACAAATAATTCAAGCAGGAAATGTTTATCAGAAATTCAAACAAATTCAGAAAGTAACAACAGTGTTTTTAGTTTTTTGGCATTTATAGAAAAATTCTAAGTTTACTTCATGCTTTCCCCAAAATTAAGTTCTTTTTAATTAGTGTGAAAAATTTAAAGTCGGCTATCCTATCATAGGCACAAGTTCTAACAAAATTTTTATTTTGATTAATTTTTAGAGGCAAGTACATTATACAACCTAATATGCGCTAGTTATGCCTAAACAAAATGAGTGCTAACCCCCCTGAAACTCAAGACGGGCATTACCCTCAATGCTCAAAATAAAATACATAAAAACAAAAAAAATAAATACAAGAAAGATAATTAAAACATAAAAATAAACAATAAAATAAAGAAAAGAAAAGAAACAACTCTAGAAGTTGGCTAAGGGCTGAGAAGAAGCTGGGGTCTTTGCGGCAGAGAAGGACGATGAAGATTGGATGATAAGGCGACGGCTGGCAGATGTCCGGGTGGCAGACTTGGCGGGTGATATTTTTGCTGTCCGCGGCGGCTGGACTCTCCTAGGAGTGAGGCGAGGAGCTTCACTTTGTTCCGGCTCGGATTCCGACTCCTCTTCCTTTGGCTCGACGGAGATGATGTGCCACTTTCTCTTCCTAGTTACCTCTTCCATTGGTTCTGCCGGAGGGTTCTCTTTCGCTGTGGGTGCCGCTGTTGTTGTCATCTGCTGCTCAACCTCGTTGGATAGGGAGGTGTTTGCCACCGTTTCTATTGTACAAGCTGGGTAGAGATGTTGTTGATGCCTCTCGGGAGTGTCTACCACTGTGTTAGAAGTGGAGGTGGCGGAGTAGGATGGGTAGTGCGTCGAATATGGAATCTGGCGGCGAAAGGCGGCGTGGCGGGCAACTTCTTCTGATGGTGTTCCTTCTCTGAGTTCAGTTGCGGCAGCTAAGTTTGCAGGGAAGGTGGGTAGGGAGGGGCCGTCATTGGGGAATTTCTGAAGAAGATAGGCCACAAAAGCCTCTTGAACCTCCCCAACGTACTTTATGAACGTCAATTGTTGTTGCTCTATCTGTTTGTTGTTGTCGATAAGAGTGCGAAGCAGGGTAATGACTTCATTGTTTTGGGCAGCTTCAGTACTGTCTGGGGCTACCAATGTCGCTGGCTGGGCAGCGGAGGGCTGGCTCGGAGTGATCGGTTCTGTCTCTTGGGCCTGCATCATCTGCATGCGGACTTTTTTGGTCCATCCCTCTTTGGCAGATGTCATCATGTCGTTTGAATCTGTTGGGACGTTGAAATTGGCACACAAGCCCCTGATGAGAGATGGGAAGTAAAGACGACCCTTTGATTTCCGGTAGCAATTGTGTATCTCCTTGCAGATTATTTCCCCAACGTTAATCGGCTTGTTCATCATGATGGAGTGAATGAAAGCGAGACGCGGCTGGTCCACGGTGGAATTATGGGAGGGGGCGGCAGACGCCATTTTATGAATGTGTTACACAGCATCGGCTCGGGAAGCAATCAGCGGTGTTGTACTGAGCCGCCATATTTTCCTGCCAACCACAGCGTGTTGGGTTCGCACAACCATGCCTTCATCTTGTCATAGTCGGCAACCGTCAGCGATTGCCTACATTCTTCGTATGGGTTGTCATCCATCTCGAGCCTATAGAAATTGTTTATCACTGCCGCGTTGAGCTTGACAGATTCTCCTCTGACAAATATGAACGACAGCTCAGGGCGGGGGTGGTGGGCATAAAATTCTCGGACAAGCGTGATCTTTGCCACCTCCGGTTGTTTTGTGAATATCTACCAGCCCTTGTTGTGGATCTTTTTGAAAAGGGTGGCCTCAAGGCCGAGATCCCTTGTCTGCTGCAAATAGTGGAACCCTTGTTCCTTCCATATGGCTTGATTTGCGAATTGGGTTCTGTGCCGCTTTGCATCTTCATTAGAGAAGAATCTTTGTATTCTGAAATTGAAAAGAAAAGACTGAGAAAGAGAGCAATGGACACAAGAGTAGGTAAAAAAGGAGATGAAAGTAAAGAAAAAGTGAATGGAATAGTGGGTTTTATATAGAGGGTGCCGAGAGGTGTCGTGGCGGCATTAACTTCCCAACTGGCAAATTGCTTCGCGAACGTAAAGGGTCTTCTGCACATTACTTTTGTATCTTTCGGCAGCTAGCTGTTGGCAGTCAAGTAGCCGTTTCTGTGTTGGGCTGCCCTCAGCTGGATAGTGGGCGGGCTCCTTGTTGGGTCGTCTCTTTTGTCCTGCTTCTTTATTCCTAAAACCTAAAAAACAAAATAATGAAAAAAATAAGATAAAATAATAAAATTTTGAAAAATAAAAAAACATGGAAAAATAAATTGCATTAATTAAAATATAATCCTAATGCATAAAAATAAAGAAATAAAAATTAAAATAATTGAGTTATGTTGGGAGTGCATTGGGGTGCATCTCCCAAACATAACCACTTCATGTGGTAGTTGTGTTGTTCAGAGGGTCATTTTTGATATTTTTTGTAGTCTACATGCACCCTCCATCGCGTGATTATTCTTGTGGTAGGGAAGTCCTTCTTCCTCGTTCTCTTTTAATCTATATGCACCTTCATCATTGTTCCTATTCCTGAAGGCATGGACATGGGATTAGAAAAAACTATTTTACTACCTAACCATGTACTTACCTTTTTTCGTCGAAATTTATCATGGAGAAAAATTTCTTTTTCTGCGAGGCAGCTGCTGTGGCAACAAGGTGCTGCGACAGTCTTCTGTCATAATGTTGTGCAGATCAAGGGGAAACTCTGTAGGCTCCTCGAGAATCTCCAACAGTAGAGATTTTGATGGCCCTAGCTCTACTAGCATCGACTCCTCTAAATATATGTACTTCGTAGTTATCGAGACTGTTGCCGAGGTGGGCATAGTTGTTGAGGCATGGGATGTTGTCGCGGAATCCTCAATTCCCTTGTTAGCCCCACTAGGTGTTGATGTCCTTTCACTGATCAGTTCTTCATCAGGGCAGGCTTCGTGGTAGTTGTCGAAATAGATATCTATCTTGTTGCACGAGCAGTGTTCTACATCCTCTTGGCTTGGAGTTTCCAATTGCTCCTATTGCGTGTAAAAGAGTCTATCGCAATGTAGTGCAAGTGTACACAACGCAAGTAGTAAAGTGATACGGAAGTATCGGATATCGTCTCCACAGGGACTAGGCTAATAGCCTCACCTTGGATTACTGCATGAGAAGAAAAAGAATAGTTTAAATTGTTGTCACGAAAATAATAAAGAGAACTGTAATTTAAGATTAAAGGAATCAAGATAGAGAGAATGGGCTGGTATTGAATTGCTTAGTAGTGTAGGTATTGAAAAGTCTGGGAATATCTGTTCTGTCGTCGTCCCTGTCGCGGCAGCACCTGTCGCGGCAGCAGTCTGTTGCTAGTCTCGGCAGCGATTACACAACTCTGTACTTCAAGCTTGGCAAGAATCCCTGTGATGCCTTGGCCTATCCCTAGGTCCAAGTCTGTCGATGAACACGTCTTTGATGATACCTCCCGGCGTGAATCGAAGGATGAACATCGATGTTGTTGAATTCTTCCTTAGCCAATTAACCTCGTCCTATCCCTAGGTCCGAGATAATTCAACCATAAACTGGAGAACCTGCACTTATCCCTTTCGTATACTTAACTCTCCCGATATTAAGTAAATAGATAATCTCACAATGCTCTTGCAAGATGTTAAAAACCAGAATAAGCAAACTTGAAGTTTATTTTATTGAACAGAAAATTCCTAAAACAAATGCAATCCTTGCAACTACTTTACAAATCAACTTGTGGCCCTAGGGGAAGTTTAGAACATGTTGAGAATGGAAAAACAGCTAGGGTTTTGGGAAGAAGGCTAGAGATGAAGATGATGTCCTCTCCTAGGTCGAATTAAATGCCTTTATATAGGCCTTGGGTTCAAGTTTTCTACTATGGCAAGAATACAAGTTTAAATTAAAGTACAACTCTATTAAAGACTAAATCTTCAGAGCATAAGTCTTTAATTCATTCTTCCTTCTTGCTTGGAGTTTCTTCCTTGAACTTTGGGCTTGGCCTTCATTCTGATCAAGGGCTTGGAAAAATATAAGGGTGCTCCACGACAGATGGGCTTAATTTTCTCTTTCTGTCGAGGCCCACTTTGCTTCTTCTCCTCAGTACTGTTGTCGTCCTTGGCTGCCACGGCAGCGACCATGGCAGCATCATCCTCCTCATCTGCACATCCAGTTTTAGCTCTGCTTCTTCACTGCCCAGCGTCTGCTTCTCCTTCTGCTACATCAGCTACCTACGAAAGCAACCAATTTCAGTAGAAACTGTGCCATTTAATATATTTGTGATGTATGAATGAAATCTAACCTAAATGCAATGAATTATGCTTGAATGCAGCAGAAATATGAGTTAAATAGGGGTAAATAGTAGAACTTTTACACACTCAACACACCCCCAAACTCAAGTTTTTGCTTGCCCTCAAGCAATTCAGACCAAAAAAAAAGAAAAACAGAAATTTTGTTTCGCTTAAAACAGTGAACTTTCCCTTACCTTCCATTCGTTCCCTATTGTGAGCAACACCTTGTCGGGTAATTCAGGATTCATCCGGAACCTTGCTACAATCCTCGTGCAATGTGTGCATGCTTGTGAACAATTATATGCCAAGACTCCTTTAGTTTACTAGAATAGTTAAGCTTCTAACTTGAATTTTTATGCCAATTTTCATCTTTTTGGAGGCAATTCTTAGGCTCCTTTAGTTTTTATGCAGACTCGATTTTATTTTCTCAAGTTTAAGTTTGACTAGATCCGGTTTCGGGCACCTCTAGCTAACTTCCTAGAGCCGGTTTCGGGCACCTCTAGGTGTATTGAGTCTATTTTTCTTAACTTCTTTTCCTAGAGCCAGTGTTAGGCACCTCTAGGGGCAACTCAAGTGCTAAGCTTCCTATTCTAGTTTACTAGTAGAGTTCTAGGCAGTATAAAAGTCACAAATGGTGTTTAAGTTTCAGAACTATAGTAAGGCTCTAAACTGCTCCTAAAACTATCCTAAAGGCACTGCCACGACAAAGGCTGTCACGGCAGGTAAGTTTAGTTCAAAGACTTAAGCCAAAATTTTCATTTTTTAAGCAAAAATAAACTAAGTAAAAGACACAAATTTTTTTAAACTTAATAAGACTCCATTAATAGAGGGATGCCACCCCCAAACTCGAGGGTTGCATTGCCCTCAATGCAAATGACAAATGAGATAAACAAAATACATCACAAAATATAAAAAAGGCAGACAACAAAATAAGATAAGAAACTTAAATTTAGGTGTTGTCGTCGTTGTTGCTGCTGCTGCTGAGCTGGACCTGCCAACGGGCAGTGACCTTCTTGGCTGGTGCTGGCTGGCGGATGGGAGAGGTAGAGGTATTCTTTGTTTTGGTCTCCCTTGGAGGTTGAATATGGGTAGGGGAGATATAAGGAGGTTTCTCCACTACCTGAACCTCGGAGCTATTGTTGTTGCTGCTGCTATTGCTGCCGCTATCTTCTTTGTCCTTGTCGGCTACTATTTTTTGCCGCTTCACAGGTGTAAACTCCTTAGACAAATTCCTTTTGGCAGAGGGTTCGCCGTCGGATTCCTCCCAAACTGAGAAAGAGGAGAAACCTACTATATAGGCGTCGAGTTCAGCCGAAGGCATCTTTCTCTTGGTTCCTCGGGCAGAGGTGTCGGCTGTGTGGCTTCCGCCTATAGCTGTTGTGGCAGGGGTCGGTGTGGACGCAGCATATGTCATTTTGGGTGTGGCAGCAGGTGTAGGGGTATGGGCAGGGGTGGGGTGGGAGCAGCAAAGTATTGATTGGGGAAAGTAGGGAACACAACATCGGGGAAATTTAAAGAAGTATGGATGAAATGTACCGTGGCAGTGGTGAAGTCTCGGATGAAACCCATGAAGCCGAGCTGTCGTTCCTCAAGTTTTTGTATGGCAGTAAGGATCTGGGAGGAGGTGTCGACCGAAGGTTCTGCTGCTGTAGGCTGCCTGGGTTCTGTGGCAGCAGGCTTGGTGTCGGTGGGTTCTGTCGGCTTTGCTGCTGTGGCAGTAGGGTCGAAAGACGACAACGGTGTGGCAGCAGTGAGTTCCATCAGGCTTAGGATATTTCTGTCAGTCCAGCCTTTCCCTTGAACTCGTAAATCTTCGGCTGCCTCCTGTACTTGGTGGCCGCGATAAAGGGCGGTGATGAGATATGGGTAGAAGAGTGGTCCGGATGATCGATATGTGCATTCCAATATGCCCTCTCGAACATATCTGCCAACGTTAATCGGCCTCTCATGTAATATAAAATGGATGAGGGCTAACCTGGGTTGGTCTACTGTTGTATTGTGAGAGGAGGGCATAATCCGCTTCTTAATGAAAGCGTTCCACAGCTTGGCCTCCGGGGTGAGCTGGACTCTCTTTACTGTCCTAGGGTTTTTCGGATCCATGTTCCACTCTGTACCCTCGTCTGTGAGCTCTGCCATCACAGCGTCGTAGTCGGTAGGCCCGAGACTCTCTAGAAATTGTTTATGACCATCTTCTTTTCTGCCCACATAGAACCCGTAGAGTGTGTTGATGTACTCGGGCTCGAAGGGCACATCTTTGTCTCTTAATGTGATTGATGTCGCGTTCCTGCTGCAGATGGCAGCATAAAAGTCCCGGACGAGAGTCACGTTCATCTCTTCGGGTTGCTCCGCGAATATCTGCCACTGTAGGGCTCTAATTTTTCTGGCTATGAACGGCTGCAGCCCCATGTTCCCCGTTTTGGAAGTGTAAATAAAACCTTTCTCCTCCCACATGTCTCGGATCTGGAAGGATCGTGGAGTTGATGCTGCCGGAGCAGATCCTGAGGCAGCACTTCGGCGGGTGTTTCTAGAAGACATGTTGCAAGGATTGTGTAAGAAAATGAAAGCAAGTAAAATTTTTGGAGAAAACAAGTAGAAGGAGTAGAAGTGAGTGAAAAATGAATAGTAAAACGGGGTTTATATATGGGAGAGTTTGCTGCACGTTGGAGCTGTAACGGCAGGCGTGAATAACGAGGCCAGCTGTTATGCGGTTTCTGATGCGTCTGTCATGCGTTTCCGTGATTGCTCCGCGTTTGCGTGTCTGCCGCGACAGCGTGTCGACAGGCTGGATTTTCCGCGTCTGTCGCGGCAACTGGAACGACAGGCTCCAAAGTTGGGCTTTTTGGGCTGATGGAAAGGTGGTGGGCTGAATTCACTTCTCCTCTTCTTCTTGTCTCCTTTATTTCTTAAAAATAATAAAAATAAAAATGTTATTTCTTAAAAATTGAATTATTCTAATTACCTAATATATAAATAATAAATAATAAAAATAAAACTTAAGTTAAATTAGGGATGTTTGACACCATGTTTTTTCAAGGCAGCATCTATAACCCTATTGTCAAAATGTCTCCCTTCATCACTGATGATCACCTTAGGGATGTCGAATCTGGAAAAAATGTTTTTATGCAAAAACCTCTGAACCGTCTTGGCATCGTTTTTCTGAGTAGCGATCGCTTCAACCCATTTGGACACATAGTCTACTGCCATGAGGATATATAAGTTCCCACATGAAGTTGGGAATGGTCCCATAAAATCTATCCCCCAAACATCGAAGATCTCGACTTCAAGAATATTTTGCAGCGGCATCTCGTGTCTCCTTGAGATGTTTCCAATCCGTCGACACTTGCCACAGTTCTTGTAGAATGTTTGGGCATCCTTATATAATGACGGCCAATAAAATCCCAACTGCAAAACCTTGGCAGCATTTTTGTTACCTTCTAAGTGTCCTCCATACTGTGAAGCATGACAGTGATGTAGTATAGCTTCTTGTTCATCCTGTGGTACACATCTCCTTATAACATGATCTGCACAAATTTTGAAAAGAAGAAGTTCGTCCCAATAATAATGCTTAACATCATTTTGGAACCTCTTCCTAGCTTGATAATTAAGGCCATGAGGAGTTATTTCGCTAACTAAATAATTAACGAAATCAGCATACCAGGGGAGTTCAGAAAACTTACATGCCGCCATGGTTGTCGCGGTAGTGCTTGTGGCAGCAAACAACTGCTCATCAGGGAAGGTCTCTAGTATGTGTGTTTCGTATGTCGGTAGACTCTTTCTCTTCTTTAATCTTGACAAGTGATCTGCAACTTGATTCTTTATCCCCTTTTTGTCCTTGATTTCAAGGTCGAACTCTTGCAATAGCAGAATCTAACGTATCAGTCGAGGCTTTGCATCCTTTTTGGTGAACATATACTTCAATGCAGAGTGGTCGGTGTGGACTATGACCTTCGTTCCAAGTATATAAGAATGGAACTTGTCAATAGAGATTACCACAACTAATAGTTCATTCTCTGTGGTAGTGTAGTTCACTTGGGCATCGTTCAGTGTTTTGCTGGCATAGTATATGACATGGAAGAGCTTGTCTTTCCTCTACCCAAGTGTTGCCCCAACAGCATAGTCACTAGCATCACACATGATCTCAAACGACAGTTTCCAATCTGGTGGTTGTACTATTGGGGCTGTTATCAGCTTTTCTTCGTTGGTTACTACGGTCATTCCTCCTTTCTTGGGAACGCACTGCACCGGGCTCACCCACTTGCTATCCGAGATGGCAGAGATTATTCCAGCATCTAGCCATTTTATGATCTCCTTACGAACCACCTCTCGCATAGCATCGTTTAGACGTCTTTGTGCATCAATGGTTGGCTTATGATCATCCTCTAAGAGGATTTTATGCGTGCATAGTGCCGGACTAATGTCTTGGATATCAGCTATCGTCCATCCAATAGCCTTCTTGTGCTGCTGCAGCATCCCTATCAGTTGTTGTTCCTGTTCCTGCATCAACTTGGAAGAGATGATTACGGGAAACGTATCATTTAAACCAAGGAAGACATATTTTAACTGCCCTGGCAGGGGCTTAAGATCTAGAACAAGGGGCTCAACAATTGATGGCTTTTGAATTATATGGTTATCCGAGGTATAGTTTAAGGGCTCGAATAACTTACCTGGACGATTGCCTATCCAATTTACCTCCTCTTGATCTTCAGTATCAGATGTATCAGATTCTGAGGAGCTGCTGTCGTGACAGTCGTCTAAATGGCTGCTGAGGCAGTGGCCAATTTTGATGTCGTGGCAGCCCGACCTGATGCAAGGTTGGTCAAGGTTAACTTCAGTGATAGCCTTTCATTCTTCTTTTGCATCAGTATGTTTCATTGCTTGGAGAACATTCAACTTGATTTCTTGATCGTTCACTCTCATGGTGAGTTCTCCTTTTTCCACATCAATCAGTGATCTTCATGTGGCTAAGAAGGGTCGCCCCAGGATGATTGGTGCGTTTTCATCTGCTTCACAATCTAAGACAAGAAAGTCAGCATGAAAAATAAATTTATCCGCCCTTATCAGAATATCTTCAATTTTTCCTTCTGGATGAACGTAAGAGCGGTCTGCTAGCTGCAGTAATACTGTTGTGGGCTGAGCTTTTCCAATACCTAATTTCTGAAAAACAGATTTGGGCATTAAATTTATACTAGCACCAAGATCACAAAGTGCCTTACCCACAAATTTGTCTCTGATTATGCATGGTATGATGAAGCTCCAAGAATCCTTCTTCTGGGGTGGATGTTTGTGCAGAATAATCATGCATCCTTCTGTCATCTTAACCGTTTCAAATTCCCCAAGTCTGGATTTCTTCGACATGGCATCCTTGAGAAACTTGGCATAACCAGGCATTTCCTTTATAGCATCCAACAACGGAATATTGATATGAACCTACTTAAAATATCATAAATTTTCTTAAGCTGGGATTCCTGTTTCAATTTCTGTAACTGGTGAGGAAAAGGAGGTGAATGACGATAATCAGCAATACGTCCTTCCCATTGCATTCGGATCTGAGGAGGTTTTGGTTCATCATCTTTCTCCTATGTCCCTTTTGTTGTCGTGAGAGGCTCATCGGCAGCTGGCTGTTTGTTGCCTGTCGGGGCAGCTTCCTCGACAATCGACTCCAAGGCTGGTTTCTTAACTGATTCAGCTTCCTTCTCTGGCCCTGGTAATTTCTTCCCACTCCTAGTAGTGATGGCTTTGCACTGCTCATGTGTGGGTTGTCTAGCGTTTTCAGTATCGCTAGGAAATCCTCCATTCTGCCTCGGTTTAATATACTGGGAAACCTGACCCATCTATGTCTCCAATGATTTCAGAGTAGCTTCATGATTGGTCATCCGCATCTCTGTTTTATCCATGAATGTTTCCGTCTTCTTGACAAAGTGATTCATGTTCTCAATGTAGGTTCCTGTTTGAGACATAAACGTAGCCAAAGTTTGTTCCAGTATACTAGTCGTGGCAATTGGTGTTTGTTGTTGTTGTTGCTGCGGTTGCTGTCGAGTTAGTAATCTAGGTCCCCCTGGTTCTGAGTATTCTGTACTTGAGGATTTAGGGCATTATTAGGATTGCTCCAAGAGAACTTGTGATCCTTTCTCCAGTTGGGATTGTAGTTGTTGGAGTTATAATTCTGCTTATTGTAGTTCCCAACATACATCCCTTCTTCTAACTGTAATGGACATTCTTCCGAACTATGATTTCCATATCAAGTTTCGCATACTCTTCAGCAAAGTAGACAAGCTGTGAATCTTCTTTCAAGAGCTTTTTCATTGCCTTAGTGGGATATGCCACATGTGATTTTAACGAACTGTCGGCCTCATAATCTTTTATAGCTAGAACTCGTTTACCCCCTCTTCTTGCTATAGGAAATTGCTCCTCATTCTTCGCCAGATTTTTCAATACTGCCATTGCCTCATCTGGGTCTTTGTCCAGCAGTAATCCATTCGCTGCTGAATCAATTCTTATGCGTGTTTGTAAATTGGCAGCATTATAGAATTTAGTTACCTGGTTCCAAACGGGGAATCCATGCATTGGGCAGTTTCTTAGGAGAGTGGTAAATCTGTCCCAGGCTTCGTGCATTGGCTCGTCATCTTCCTGTTGAAAAGTAGCAATTTCGTTACGTAATCGCTCAGATAAGTGTGAAGGATTAGAATGAGACAAGAATTCACGAGTTAAATCTGCCCAAGTTCTTATTGAACCTAGCGTTAGTTTATTCCACCAAGTCTTTGCTCTGTCCCTCAATGAATGAGGAAATGACCGAAGCCTCAGTATCTCCGGATTAACTCCTGGTAGTCTAAACGAACCACAGATTTCTTGGAACGTTTTCAGATGCTCCCTAGCATCCTCTGTAGCAGCACCACTAAATTGGCCAGCGTTGTTAATCATGCTGAACATAATAGGTTTCAGCTCAAAGTTGTCAACTTCTACGTCTGGCAGGGTGGTTTCTAGTTCTATATGATCGTTGAGCATGTAGTCTCGGCATGACCGGCGTGCGGCAGCGACAGGAGGGTCGACAGGTGGATCGTTCCCTCCATCTCTGGCAGGATTGTTATTATCCTGGGGATTCCCTTGGTTGTTCCTTCTTTCTTCACGTCTTTCGTTCACCATTGCTTCGAGTTGTTCCTCTAGGTATATGTTCCTTCCAACGAGGTAACAGACTCTTTTCTTGAGATTAAACGTTTTTTCGGGTTCAGGATCTAACTGGTACTCAAGTTCCTTCCCTCGTTGAGATCTGCGCATACGCAAACAAAAGACCTTGTGAAAGGTATAGGTTGAACAATCCAAGTAAAAACAGAAAAGTAAAATGAATGCAGTAAAAGGTAGGGTAAAGTTATGTTGCCAGTCCCCGGCAGCGGCGCCAAAAACTTGTTGCGTGTAAAAGAGTCTATCGCAATGTAGTGCAAGTGTACACGACGCAAGTAGTAAAGTGATACGGAAGTATCAGATATCGTCTCCACAGGGACTGGGCTAATAGCTTCACCTTGGATTACTGCACGAGAAGAAAAAGAATAGTTTAAATTGTTGTCACGAAAATAATAAAGAGAACTGGAATTTAAGATTAAAGGAATCAAGATAGAGAGAATGGGCTGGTATTGAATTGCTCAGTAGTGTAGGTATTGCAAAGTCTGGGAATATTTGTTCTGTCGTCGTCCCTGTCGCGGCAGCGGTCTGTTGTTAGTCGCGACAGCGATTACACAACTCCGTACTTCAAGCTTGGTAAGAATCCCTGTGATGCCTTGGCCTATCCCTAGGTCCAAGTCTGTCAATGAACACGTCTTTGATGATACCTCCTGGCGTGAATCGAAGGATGAACACCAATGTTGTTGAATTCTTCCTTAGCCACTTAACCTCGTCCTATCCCTAGGTCCAAGATAATTCAACCATAAACTGGAGAACCTGCACTTATCCCTTTCGTATACTTAACTCTCCCGATATTAAGTAAATAGATAATCTCACAATGCTCTTGCAAGATGTTAAAAACCAGAATAAGCAAACTTGAAGTTTATTTTATTGAACAGAAAATTCCTAAAACAAATGCAATCCTTGCAACTACTTTACAAATCAACATGTGGCCCTAGGGGAAGTTTAGAACATGTTGAGAAGGGGAAAACGGCTAGGGTTTTGGGAAGAAGGCTAGAGATGAAGATGATGTCCTCTCCTAGGTCAAATTATATGTCTTTATATAGGCCTTGTGTTCAAGTTTTTTAATATGGCAAGAATACAAGTTTAAATTAAAGTACAACTCTATTAAAGACTAAATCTTCAGAGCATAAGTCTTTAATTCGTCCTTCCTTCTTGCTTGGAGTTTCTTCCTTGAACTTTGGGCTTGGCCTTCATTCTGATCTAGGGCTTGGAAAAATATAAGGGTGCTCCACGACAAATGGGCTTAATTTTCTCTTTCTGTCGAGGCCCACTTTGCTTCTTCTCCTCAGTATTGCTGTCGTCCTTGGCTGCCACGGTAGCGACCATGGCAGCATCGTCCTCCTCATCTGCACATCCAGTTTCAGCTCTGCTTCTTCACTGCCCAGCGTCTGCTTCTCCTTCTGCTACAGCAGCTACTTGGGAAAGCAACCAATTTCAGTAGAAACTATGCCATTTAATATATTTGTGATGTATGAATGAAATCTAACCTAAATGCAATGAATTATGCTTGAATGCAACAGAAATATGGGTTAAATAGGGGGTAAATAATAGAACTTTTACACACTCAACAGCTCCTCACACTTCGGAGATCCTCCCTCACTTAATTATTCGTCCTCTTGTCCTGGAACATCAGTATTCATCTGGCTTAATTGTTCAGGTTCATCCATCGCATTGATGAGGACTGAATTGCACACATGTGCATCCATCTTAGCGATGTTGCCGTTCATGGCGATGGACACTTTATCTGTGAGGGCGAGGAAGGCTCAAAGTGTGTTCTCCAAGGATGTTGTTTGTTCTTGCGGATGAATTTGTTGCCAAGGCATGTCGATTTCTGCAGCAAGACTGTTATGGTAAAAAAAATTGGGGTTTTTGATCATACCATGGAGAGTCATGCTGCTGCGGCAGCAACTGTGGCAGTGGCATCTGTTGTTCGTATTCAGGCAACCATTCTTGCGTGGTTTTCCTCGACATGTCCGTTGCAAAATGTTGATGGCAACTTTCGAATGCATGGTTGCCTTCACAAAATTCGCAATAACTTTCCCAAATATTGATGCCCGTAACTCGTGGGGCACCTGAATAAGCACTTTCCTACATAATTTTTTTTTCAAATGAAAATAAAAATAATAAAAACTAAAATTATATGCAAATAAAAATAAAAGTGCAGAAAAATAAAAACGAATTTACTATTGTCAATCCCCGGAAATGGTGCCAAAAACTTGTATAACGTTTGGGTGTTCTCTAAATATGAGCGCAAGTGCACACTCTTGTCAAGTTATAGTATAAAAGATATCGTCTCCTATAGAGATCGGACAGCTTATTCGAGTTGCAATTCTTGCACAGAAAATAAATGCACAAGTAAATTTTAGTTTGTGAAAGGATAAAAAGTAAATAAACACAAGTAATTTGATCGAAGAAATCAGGGTGATAGAGTGGGTTAGGTTATGCTGTTTAGTAGTGTGAAACTGCGTTAAATAGGTTAAGTTGCTTTGCGCTGCTAGACTTTGCTGCCTCGGCGAAAAAATGGACGAATGTCTCGGCAGCAAACTCGGTAGTCCTTCAAGTCTCGGCAGAACGCTTCGATATTGAACCCGCTTATGTCTAAGTCAGAATGTTGTTGTTTCCCACTGCAGATGATACCCTTCACGGCATAAATCTTGCAAAGACAGCAACCTTAGTTCGTTTTTTAGCCGTCTTAAACCCTAACCTATGTTTAGGCTGGATTGATCAACACCTGATTAGAGTGAGGATTGTACTTATCCCTTTCGTAAGTTCGACTCTCTCGACACCGAACAAATAGATAGTTAACAACTAATCTTTTGAACTTAATTGAAAACTATGAAGAGCATGGAATAAGCAAACCTTGAAGTTTTATTGCAAACACAAACTTAATTCCTAAACAATCGTTCTCACACTAGTTTACAACATAACCCAAACCCAAGAGAGAATTTAGAACATGATTGGCAGTAAGAAAACCTAGACTATGCCCAAAGGAAAACCTAAGTTGTGTTGAATTATAACATATGTCGAGTATATATAGGCATTAGCTAGGCCAAGTCCTCCTTGAAGTATAAGTCTTCAAAGTAGCTTTTGCATTAAATGTGACCTTTAATTCTAACTTTTTTGAGTTGAATGTGGATTCCTTCTCGTTGCTTGCACCGCAAGTCATCTTGCTCCCTTCCTTTGGTGACTTTGTCCGCTGCTCCAAGCATTAGAAAATTGAGTGGATGGCATTGTTGGAATCAAGATTTTCTACTCTATAGATCGCACTACAGTTTTCTAATTCCTCAGCTTGTTGCCCTAGGCGACAGGTATGGCAGCGATAGGTTCTCGTCAGCGGCTATCTCTGTGTTGAACTGCTTCAGTACAGCTCCTTGGTTTGCTGCCTCAACATCAGCTCCTTTCTCCTTCTGCCAGCTTCTAATACCTAAGACTAAAACTAAACTAAAACATCATCTTTTCCTTACCAAATTAAAGATATTCAATATAAACATAGTAAAGTAAGGAATATTGTAATTAATGCAATGCATGAACCTAATTATGCCTAAGATGTACTTAATAACATCAATAATACGAGATGGAATGCGAACAAAATATAGGACTTATGAACACTTTACAGTGTTCCATCATTTACAGATCAAGAATGATAGACAGAATATTTCAGACAATAATATATTTTGACTGAGGCTAGAGAGGGAACAAGGAAATCTAAGTATCAACATAACTACCCTCTAACCGTACACCGATATGCAGTTCCCCAGAACTACATCGATAAGGACTTACCCTAGGCCCAATGAGCACATGAGCCAACCTAAGTGGTTGCCTTAGGTCCATAAGGAATTACTTGCGCCGAAGCATCGAAACCTACCCAAGGGGAGACCTCTAGTCCATAAGGAATTACTAGCGCTGAACTAGAGAGACTTCATAATATAACCCAAAAGTACCCCCAATTAGAATAACTTAGTGAACACAAACTGAGCGGGGTAAGGATAGTAATTGTACATGTATTTTCAGAGTATCAGAAATTAGAGAGCATGCATTCCAGATCAGATAAAGATGTATATAATTTAGACAGAATGAATTCCTGATTCGTATTAGAGAGAGGATTAGTTTCAGATCATAAAGAATACAATTGTACAAGAAACATTCCACATGGTTCAATTCATTCCTCTAAGACACTTGATCATTATTAGAAGGAGAACATTTGACATATTTGGACTGATTGCAGAATGAGGTCCTTACAAAAAGGGAAATTCAAAAATAACGGCTCGAACCAAACATCAAAAGTTTCTACATCGGGATTGGCGAGATTTCGAATATATCATGAATGATTCAAACATTAAAGCTTATAAGGGTAAAATGGTTATTCTGGCCTTCATGGGTAATTTGGTAATTTAAACCAACAAGGTAAATGACGGTGATGTACAGAATTTAGGAATTCTAGTTGCTCATCAAGTTTCTAAGTCCCTTTGAACTAATCGAAACCATTAACTTAGAGTTTGTAATATAACTGGTAAGTACACCTTAAGCATTCATTTTCGGAACTAACTAGAGAGTAACACAAAAACAGTTCGCCTTCACCAATCATCCATTGAACCTTCTACGAGCAATCGATAATATATATATATATATACAAGTGGCATTTTCCAAGTATTCGAACATGCGCATTGAACCTAAACTCATTCCAAAACATCAAAAGTGCCTTTGAAGAACATGTCTTGCATACCATTAATTATGTAATTTCTCCAAATAAATTGCACGTGCATTCACATGGTATTCTTCCACTATCATCATAGTATATGAATCGACCAACTGACACGAGTCGTATTTTATCACTTTTGGAGCCATTACATTTGTTTGGCTTTACTGGGATTTCTAATTCCATGTCTTATAAGTATTCTTTGTCATTCTAGTATTCGAGGGTGTTTCGAACATTACGATGCTTGAAAATATTTCAATTAGTCAGAGTTTCTCGGTTCTTCCATCTATTCATTCGTTTCAAACCTCAAGGATATATCCCATATATAGGTCGATTGGCAATTAATGCCCGAAAAAATGTCAATCTTTAGGGTCATTCTGACCTATTTCAGCCTTATCAATATATTCAATCCTTTTTAGTCATTTCAATCAATTCAATCTTTTTCACCTCATTGCTCAATTCATAAATACAAATATTTTTCCATAAATTTGTCTTCGGAAGATTTTTTTTTTTCAGAATACTAACAAACTCAACTGCTTTACAAACTCGAGGATTTAAGTCTTGTTATCAAAACATTTCAAGTAATATGAGGTTTTCAATGCATTAGATGTCTTACCGGATCAAGTATAGTTTTCCCGAGTTGTTTTTATATTTAGGGGTATTTTCGTCATTTGTTAATCAAACATTTCCAACATTTATCTTTATAATAAGGATAATCAAACTTAGAGATTAACCGTCTCATTAATCATGTGTTGAACTTGTAGTCCTTTCGATATATCAAACCTCTTATTCAAATATCTTTGACTTGACCATTATTATTCTTATTTCATTATTGATCGACATAGGCAGAAATAATCATATGATCAAACATGGTCGTGCAAACATTAATCGAATACCAATATGTTTCAAAAGCATGCAGAGGGTAGTAATGTATTACCTTGAATCCTTGCTATGTCGGTCAACCCTCGAACGACATTCTAACTCTCTTGAACCCGAATTTAACATCCTTCAACATCTCGTATTCAAGAGACTGAGAACACCTTCAATCACACAATATCCCATTTTAGTCTTTATTCAAAGTACTCTTAACTGAATACTAAATACATATACAATGTCGGGTTCAAGGTCCGATTTGGGGGCTTTCTGGTCAGAATTTCGTGAAACGGGCTTCAAATATGGGCTTAGGACGTCGAAAAACATAAAACGAGAGTTTTTAGAAAAGTTGACTTTTTGGTCAACTTTCAAAGTCAACGTTGACATCAACAATCAACAAAAGGTCAACTGAGTTGACTCGGTGAGTTAGCTCAGTCGGGTCGGTTTCAGGTTAAAGACGAGTCGGGTTTGGGTTTGGGTCGACTTGGGTTCGGGTTGGACCGTGATTAAACCGGTTCACTCACCTTAGGGCAAACTGGTCATCGGACGGTCGTCAACTTGGGTTTGGGTCGATTAAACTGCGATTTCTGCCGAAAAAACGCAGATCATTACAAGGGCTATAAAATGGAACCATCAAACACCCAAATAAGGCTAGAAACTTACCAAAAAATATGTGTAACAGAAACGGTGTGGCCGAAAAATTGTAACACCGATAAGGCTCTCCCTGGCGTCGATACGTTTAACGGCTAAAGGGGTTTTGCTCGTCGCGGCATGGGGAAACTGAAATCGGTGGCCGTGTCGCGAACGGCAAGCGAACCAAGCTGGAAAATGAAAGAACAAAGACGAGGGAATTTGGTTTACGCGGCCGAAGCTTCAAACGGGTTTTTTATCGGCGAGGGCAGCTCGGTTGTGCGCATGGTTGGCGGCGACGAGATCGGGACCGAACGGCGCACACGCTAGTGGCGGCTATGACATGGATCAAAACTTATGCTCTTAAGGGCCTTGCTGGTTGGAATAATGCTTGTTCTTTTTACCTTATACGAATTATTTTGATTAATAATGGTTCTTTGTCGGTAGCATGGATCAAAACTTATGCTCTTAAGGGCCTTGATTTCTGGGAAGTGGCACCTCAGGTTTCGATGAGTTGGACTTTGAAGAGGCTCCTTAAGTTGCGAAGTGAGGCAGAGTCATACTTTGCGTTTGTGTCTGCTATCGAACATTTAAGTACAGGGGCTATTTGGAAAACGGTGCGTGAGGTAAAGGCTAAGGTCCCATGACATCGCCTTGTGTGGTTTCCCCAACATGTACCGAAGCACACTATCATCTCATGGTTGGTGATCTTATGTCAGCTTAAGACTAAGGATAGGCTGCTACAGTGGGGTGGGGTGGGGTTGGCTCAACTGCTTGCGTCCTGTGTGAGGATGGAGAGAAGTCTCATGGACATCTTTTCTCGAATTGTCAGTTTACTTCTTGACTGTGGAAGGAGATTTATCGGTTGAATGGCTCTATTCATAGTGAAAGTGGCTGGGAAAGGGAAGTTGCTTGGGCTTCCTGTTTGAAAGGTAAAACCTTGCGTTCATTTGTATAGTGTGTTGCATGGAATGCTATTGTTTATTATCTTTGGGAAGAACGTAATCGTAGACAATTTAGGGGTGTGATACGTAGCTTGGAGTACATTTTAAATGTAATGAAGAAGGTGGTAAGGGTTAAGATAGGACACTGATGTATAGATAGATCATTGTTTACCCATGATCCTCTTTTTTGTATAGCATGAGACTTTGTATAGGTTTCTAGACTTGGTCATTGTAGCAAATTTTCTTGCTTTTGAAAATGAATGATAAACTATTTATCTAAAAAAAAGAAAGAAAAAAAAGCTAAGAGCTTTACCAGTTAAATCAAGTACTTCCTCCTATCACTAAAGAAAAACTTTAAAGTGTGTTGTAGAAAGAGTCCCTGAAAAAAAAATCTGTGAAAGTTGTTGGTTGGCGATTTTAACAATCAACTGTATCAGACCTCCGTTCGAGTAAATAAATACAAATTGTAAGTATAAGATTGGATTTGGGCTTAATATACAACTTAGTACATGGATTTTCAATATTTTCTCTATAAATATTACACATTTGGTATCTAAATTTGATAATTTTGATATTTGATTATGTATCCTCTCAACAATCAATGTTGTATGTGCTAAAATTATCAAACCATGTACTATATTTGTAAAAATTGTCAAAGTTATGCATCAAATTCATAAAAGCACAAGTACCACATTCTCAAAGTCAAGTATCAAATATGCAATTTTTGACATATACATGTACCAAATTTGTTAATTGTACCATAAATACTTAACTATGATTCAAATTCTAATTTAGTTTGTGTACTTTGAAACATTTTAATTAAGTCTTCAAAGTATCATGTCAATTAAATCTATTGTCAACTAGAGTGTTAAACGTTAGCTCGAATATAACGTTAATCATATTTAAAAATAAATAAATCAAATTTTAAACACATATGAACCTAACACATGAATAGCTTGGACTTGATGTGTTGTGTATACATAATACACGTGTCAGTTAATAAATTGACATAATAATATATTTGGAAAACTATGTTTAAGAAAATGACACTTATTATTGCTTTTAAAGTCGGAGGATCATTTTATAGGTCCCTAAAAAACACTCTATAATCAAATCAAGAGACTATTTATGTAGTTTACTCAAAAAAAATTCATAGCCTCTCAGAATCTGCTGCTTATTTGGATGTGGTGGTGAATACAATGCTTATTGAAATTTCAATAGGAAAGTGCGGATCTCCATTGGACCAAGCTCCACTATAAGTGTTGAATTATTAAGAGGGCCACCTCTAACAGGGGAAGGCTCTTTTCCATTGCCACCTTCTACTTTCCACGACAGTTTCTTCATCTTAGATTTCACTTGATTTGTTGTTAAGCTCATTTCTTCCACTTCCTTTATCTGAAACAAGGTAACCCAGAAACGCAGTTCAAATTTTGTTTACCAAGCATGCATGCATGCATGTACGTACATGATGTGATGTGAGAGGCTTTACATACCTTTCTTCCATTGAACATCTTCTTTAGTTCAACTTTTGCTAGTTTTGAATATGTAGAATCCTCACCCTCCTGATAAAAACATACATCGGAGTGTGTTCGAACGAATAATTTTGAATTACGGAATGGGATATCGAGTTACTTACTTGGTACAAATGTGCTAAACGGAGGAGAGTAGTTCCGAGTCCGACATCCAGTTCCTGCAAAAGAACTGCTGGCTTTAGAGGAAAGGGAGAGAGATGTTTAAAGTAGAAAAAGTACCCTGTTCAAGAACTGTCACCTGAAGAGTGATTATAGCAACGTTAAGCGGTAAAGTGTACCCCGGATCCATGGTGGTTTCTTTTGTCAAATGGGATGATTTCCATGTCTCGGTTTTCTGAATGATCGATCGTTGTATACAGTTATATATGATTTCCTATAGTTGGACATGTTGTGTGGCACAATCATGTTTCAATGTTACCTCATGTGTGAAAGCTAAAAGAAGCGGTGAGTAAACTTCTTGACCGGTCGTTCGACGCCACTGTGCACCCTCTCCATTCCGGTTGATGCTAACGTAGTAATTCCCTCGAATCTGAGTCAGAGAGAGATATCAGATTCAAGCAGGGGGTTCGAATCAGAGCCCGTTTTAAAAGTTCGATGAACGATTGTGCAACATTTTAGTCTGAATGTTGGTTGTTATTGATGAAGATAGAAAAAAAGGTATGCATTTCATTAGAGTGTACCGTAAGTCCCTCGCATTTGTTTCCTGCGCAGACCTTTTCGTTAAGGGGTTCGCCTACTCCTTTGGAATCATCGGTGACCATCCGCCTAAGAAAGAAAAGTGAGTTTATCAGGTTTACATTTTTGTTAAAAATGCATGTATTGTGTGTGAGAATCTATGTTACCCCATCGATATGCATTGGATAACATAAATGTGGAATGTTTGAAAGCGGAATGTATAAGGAAACCTGTGAAGATTTAGTTCTATTTCTCCATCTTTAATGCTTGATCCTCCAGTGGCCCGATCAACCAAGACGGACAGTTCAGATTTCTTATCCGCCGTATAAATTCCAAGGTTAATCTGAAAAAATGTTAAAGAAAGATAGTTTTAACATACCATGAAAACCTATAAATAAGCGGATCACGGTATCTATGGACTCTAAGAACGATGAGTTCTCAAACTCCTGGATGAAATAAATAGATAGAACTGCTGTTAACATGATGTTTAAAACAATACAAAGGAACAATGACATAGGTTTCAACTATTTAATCTCAAACAGCCTGCCATGTAACTGAGTCAGTGACTCACGGCAAGATATCATGGAGCATTTTGCATGAATTTTGGCCTGCTGGCCAAGTACTGCTCGTAAACTAGCCAAGTAATGATTGTAAATTCTGACTTGTAAACCAGGATTGAGAATATTACTGGATAGTAATTTCCTGCTACAGGTTGAGTAACGTTAAGGTTCCAGTCTTCTCTGAAGTCTCGAACCTGAAACGGAACAATGATCAAACATTTCAGGCTGGCACTAAGCCATAGTACAGGTAAAAACCTCAAAATATATAAAAAGAGTCAGATTATTCAAGATCAAAACCAGCCAGCATCAAGAAACACTATGATATATATATATATATTGAACCTAATATAACTAGCATGATCTTTCCATCAAGACTGTTAGAAACTCAAAATGAAGGAATATTTCAGAAATTACCCTCGTTAGAAAGTCTCTCCCATTAGAATCAGTATGAAACACCTTGTTTGTGACCATATTTGCTGTCAGCCGAGTAATAATCTCTTTCCCGACATCACCATCCACGGGGATCGGACCGATCTTCAAAATAATACATTGTCAGAAATACTTGAAAACAAGCAACTAGTGAAATGACACCATTACACTTCATAGACAATAGATCATTCACCTGAGGTATTGCTTTCAATAACAAACACAGTTCAAAGTCATTTGACAGGGGGAAAAAAGGATTACATATATGATAAGATTCGAGTTCATTTTAGACTGCCTTACAGTGAATTCGATTTCTGCATGCTCTTTGTCTTTATAAAGTCTTGTGACCTAATGAATGGACATAAATAGAAAAATTAGCTATTTTTGGGGGGAGGAAGCACTGAAGTGAGCTCAAAGAAAAGCAATTACCTGGTAGATCCATTCATTAAACTGTTGGTAAACTTCATCAACTAGGGGTCCACGAGTGACCCTCAATGGCACCTGCAGGGGATAATGCATATTTTAGACTTGTGATATGCCAAGATGATGAAAATGCTCAATGAGAGGCTTACCGAACGTGAAACAACAGTTGGAGGTGCGTCGTCAGGCCGGAATATATATGCACCAGATTCCTGTAAGATTGATCATTGTTATAAGGCTGGAATTTAAGCAGGCTCTTATGATCTCGACATGAACTTTTTCATTGAAATCCGAATGCAGTGATTGCTTACCTGGGGATCAGCATCACTTGTGCTTGAAACATACCACAGGTAACTCTGCTGCACCGGTACATCTACCTGGTGAAATGGAAAAATCAAATATGCTTACCAAAAGGTAAATGAAATGGCGTTCAAAGCAATAAAAATAACAAATCTGAAAGCGGGGATTTACATGTAGTGATCATTGTCTGGAAACTACAAACAACTTACTCCGGTTCGAGAATTATACATCCGTTGGAGTTGGCCAGAACTAGTAGAAAAAGACATCTTTAGATTTCCCTTCCCAACCTCAATATTCCCGTTTTGTGGCTTCGCTGAGAGTTTTCTAGCTGTGCCTTGTCCTACACCATTGTTGTAATATAAAACAGGTAGAACAGTCATGTACGAAATTTCCTTTTCGCATATAGACTTCAAGACCTCAACAACAGTCCAGTGCCGGAATTGAAAGAAGCGAAATATCTACCTTTGCCAGCTCCTTTAGAAATGAAGTAAGTATTCCAGCCTAGTGGTGGTATAGATACTTGAAAATGTAGCCAGTACTTTGGAGCCGTACCCGAGGACCGTCCCAAGTAAGCCTTTGTGTAGAACACCCGTACATTTCTTGTAACATTATCCAAAGCTATATATTGTGCATTAATGTTATTACCAGAAGAATCTTGGACAACAAGATCGGCGTCATTAACCTGTAAATGGTTCAAGACGGGACCGAAAAGTTACACTTATACTAGATCAACAGAAACCAGAAAAATAAAGTGTCAAAATGTACTCACTGGTATTCTAACAAATTCAGTTCGATTCCATCCAAGAGGATTATATGCTACCACCACCTGAAAGTGACCATTTTCCGAAAAATCAATGAAATCTAAAAAATATGAATTATAGAAGAGAAAAGAGAGAAAAATGCAGAAAAATTTACCAAGCTCTTCCCTTGTGGAATATCCGTCTCAGTTGGTGGACAGTAACTGATGTTGACTAGTTGGCACTGTTAGAAATGGTTGGAAGTTGCAGTGTCAAACAAAGAAAGAAAACTACATTTTTCAAAGTAAAATGGTTCATCAGTTGTTACAATTGAAAGATATAGAATTTGTTTTCCTGGTTAAATCCATGAATCAAAATGAATATGTAGACTACAAATCGGGAAACTAAGATATCGAACTTCGATTAAAGAAAATCTCAGATATTTACAGTACAAAGTCATTAACACCTCTTAATGCCTTACCTGGCTGAATGTCTTTCCAGAGTCTTCACATTTATCTCCGGAATTTTTCTTGGTTAGGCATGAGAGAGCAGAAGACACAACCGCTTCGGCCTGTGACGTAAAAATTTGTTCAGTTTTCAGTGATGAAATATAGAAATCTGACATACATGATTGTAATGCTTCAGGATATGAAACTGAAAACAACCAATAGGGTCCAAATAAGGAGGAAGTTAGCTGCCAACCTCAGTGACCCCTATTGCAAGGCGTTTCAAGTAGTCATCAGTTGTATGTTGCTTGGCAGTACCGCTGACGGCATCATGGTGCTGTGCAATTCCTAGAGCCTCTCCCAAACTAAAAGTATTTGGACCACTGGATCTCTTTCCCACCAAGAATTCAAGCTGTCTTGCCGCCTATTCAAAGATACCGAAAAAAATAAGTTCGATTTTACCATAACATGCAAAAAGAGGCTCCATTGCAAACTTCTTTACATTGACATGGAAAATTATACATTGAAACTCATATACATAAGACGGTAGGTTTTCATCAAGCAAATGCAATCTATACAGTTTTGAGGAAATAAGTTCGTTATGCCGTTCTGTTTCAACACTATTGCCCCAGGAGTTACTTCGATGTCATACCAGATAATATCCACTAAGCTTCCGAACAAATCGTTTAAAGGCTGGCCGACTTGTGAAATATCCCGTCCAATAAGCATTTTCGCTTTCTGCATAACTGCCAAGAATCATCAGACAAGCATATATGTAGTAGATCAGCCTAAGTTAACTGGAAAAGTAATGCTGATAAAGCAGATGAAGATGAGAACAATGACAAGGAGAACATGTAGTGCTTACGGAAAATAGTCATCGGTTTTAATCGGCCATGGTTCATTTGCAGCATTTTTTGCATCAGTATACAAGGATGGTGTGGAATACAATGCATTAACTCTGCCATCCTGAAAAAATGGAGCAGAAATAATAATGATTTTGAGAAACAAAGATAAAGTAGAAATTTAAACTAATTTTATATCTGCAATCACAGATTTCTTTAGTTATTCAAACATGCAGTTTGAAACAATCTATTGCGCATCAATCGTAAATTCAAGCTCAGAAGCTATAAATCTGAAAATTTTAGTGATTAAATCGATTTCGTCACGAGAACTACCTTATTAACATAGTGAATAAATTTGTCCATTTCTCGGAACCATGTTTCGGCATATTGATACTGGAAATCATCTCCCATTGTCCACATAATATGGTTTGTCCTTGTCACATTGGCCTATAGACAGAATAAAGGAAACATAAAAACTGTCATATGAATAATGCTTATGGTTCACCTAGGAAGATATAAGCCAACACGATTCCATTATCACAACTGAAAAACAACAAAACCCGAAAAGGAACAAATTGTTTACTTGGACCATTGAAGCGTTAATGAAGTCATTAACCCGCTGTTCAACATTGTAATCGAATAGAAGGCGATTATCCTGCAATCATAGAAAGTAAATACATGAGGAACAAGTAACCCGAAAACCCTCTATACATAGATCACCTAACTCGTGTTAAGCATTGCATAACCTGAACAAGCACAGATTGATCATTCACTTCAAAATGAAAACCGGTTGGCGGACCATAATGAATGGGAAAAGCATTTGCAAAAATCTGCAGATAGCCCAACAAGTAAACTATTAATACATGAAGCTCCTTGCAGAAAGAAAAGGTTAAAATTGCAAGATTTTTCAATTCCAAACCTGAGATGAAGAACCAAAAGTCTTTGACCCTCGCCATATAACCTCGAGAGATTTGTCGTTCTTCCTTTTTGCTCTGTCCTGGTAATCAATTCTTGCAAAATGCACTGAATCAAAACCTGCCTGCAGGAACAACAATGTAGTCACCCAAAATGTGTCATTCTCCAGATTAAATGGTGGAAACTGAAAGTACTGTTGAGACGCACCTCAGCACCAAGGAGGTAACCTTGCACAGCAGAATGACCAAAAGGATCGATTTGCCATGCGGCACGAGGAACGGTGTTAAATTGCTCTTTTAAGGCACGATGACCTAAAGTCGTTTGATCGATCATGTCTATGTAATGTGTTGCAGCTTCATCATGCATACACCAACCACCATTACTGCAGATACATCCCAAAAGGCCGGTTTAAATATATATGCAATAATCAAAACTTGAGATTTCAAGTTGGATGGTAATCAACATACACAAATTCCAATTGGCCTGCAACTACAAGTTTTTTCACTTGTTCTTGTATTACCAGGCTTTGTTCTGTCCACCACCGTTGGAAAAAAGCCTATTTTCAAATCAAACTTCATTATTAGATGCCAAGTAAACAATCAAACTCGAAACTCAAAGAGAAACAAGAGAGGAATATAATCCAAATTGATGAACTGGATGGATTTACCATCTCAGCAAACACAAATTTTCGATGCGGGTCACGCCGCAATGCTTCCACAACCGAGTCCAGTACATTCTGAACACAAGCACCCTGCACAAGAAAATCACTTAAAAACATCAAACATCAATGAGTAATAACAACGTTAACATGGTGAACGCTAAAAAAGATTATGAACCAACCTGAATGCTGTTGTTTGATCCGACATAGTACTGATCAATAGTCTTCAACCAGCCAACATCATCATGCGAATGTGGGACCAAATGAACGTTCAGTTTCCCGGGAACAATCCCGGCTCCGGTACTGTACTTCACATCAACTCCTTCAACCGCCTTCACAAAAAAACAACAAACAAGAACAACAAAAGCTGAAGCCCAAAAATAATCTCATGCATTCTCAATTTCTTTTCTTTTTTGAACAATATACCGGCTGAATTTTATTAAAAATTAGAATAAAAAACCAACCCAAAAAGAAATGAAATTGTAGTAGAAAATTAAAAAACATAATAAATCTAAATTGAAGCCGAAAAAATCTCTTGCACTCTCATTTTCTTCCTTTTTCACATAGCAAAATTACAGTTCTTCGCATTGTTGTCATGTCACATTTATAATGATATTTCCGAGCATCATAAATGACAATAACAAAAAGACAAACAAGCCCCTTGCTGGGTGGGTGGGTAGGCCAAAGCTCGGCAGTATATGGGAAGTTATTAATAGGGATTAAGTAATTGGATTTGTCTCAACTTTAAAAAGATGCTGGTGTTCGGAGCCAGAATTTAAGGTTAGAAGACAAAACATAAATATTTGAAAGTTAAATAAATTTTAAAATAAATTAAATTTTAAAAAATTTATATAAAGAGACAAAAGTAAAAAGAAAATTTTCTTACAGAATATAGTTCTATCCCTATTTGTGCTTTAAGTGATACTTAAATATTGTTTAATTATTGTAACCATTATATTATGGTAATTTGCAAAGATTTTATATGATGTTCGAATAGATTTAGGATTAATTTAGTATTACTTTAAAAAAAATACGGTGATCCGATGATGATTTCGTGAATGTTGAGAATATTAATAAAAATATATTGACTTTATAAAGCCATATGTATAGCCGACCTAAAAATCTATTAATAAAAATATTAATAAAAAACTCATATGTAGGGTGTAAAAATAAAGAAACATGAGATATGAATAGCCGCATAACTCACCAAAAAGTTAAATATATTGACTTTATAAAGTCATATGTAGGGTGTAAAAAACTAACCAACCTAAATATCTGATTAAAACCGACCGATCTCCCATTGACCCGAAATTGACCCGAACCGAAAATCAACCAAACCGAAATGAATCGAAGAACAATAAAATTGAACCAAAACTGAATCAAATAATATCAGACCTAAAATAACCGAAACCGAAATGACCCGAACCGAACCTGAACCGATTGACTCGTTGCGACCTCCCCTATCAAATATAAGATTAGGGGAAAAGGAAAACAACGAAAATGTCCTCAGTTTTGGCTTTGGAATTATTTGCCGGGCACTAGGGTTGTGTAAAAAACCGAACAAATCGAAACCGAATCTGAAATTCGGAGAAAAAAATTGATCGGAAAACATGATTAATCGAACCAAAAAAAATAGTTTTGGTTGTTTTTTTTAGAAAAAAAATATTATTTCGGTTTGGATACGTTTTGTAGTTTTGAACAAAAGCGAGTAATCGAACCGACAATTACATAATATATATAATATATGCATATTTATACAATTATATTGGAAAAATTTTAGCATCATTGTTAATTTATTCTCTTACCCGAATATTTTTATTCTCTTAGAAAGTGAAAAATTAGCAATAACTTTTAATATATTTCTCTCCCAAATATTAGCGGATTTATTTTACTTTGGGAAGTAAAAAAATCAACTTTAATTGTCAATTAGTTCCTATTCTCAGTTTCATACATTAATATTTTTTTTCTTCAGATATTTCAAAATTGAAACTCTAACTTATTTTTCACTATGTTATTAGATTTGATATTTTTAGTAAGGAAAGTTAATAAACCATTACCCGAATCGAATCGAATATTTTGATTAACCGGTCAATCGATTAACCGGTTTAATGGTTAAGGTTTAGGGTCGAGAATTAAACAACCAGAATTTACTAATTATCCGAAATAATTTTTTAACGGTTAATTGAACTCAGTTTTACACACCCTTAGTCGGCACTACCTCTTACGGACAAAATGATAGTTTCGATCAGTTCAATGTGGTCTTAGTTTTTGACTCTACACTAGTTGGTAACGTTTTGTATGCTTGAATTTATATACGGGTAATTATTTCATACACATGCTATGAAAATAAAAATATCCACAAGCTCATAGTTTTAGAGTTTAAAGGTTAGTGTTTTATGTTTAGCGGTTTAGAATTGGTGAGTTTTGGTTAAAATTTAGAGTTTAGAATTAGAACTTATGGTTTATAAGCAAAATCTAATCCTTAACCATATTACTTTCACTCTAAATTATAGCCCTAAAACCTAAATTGATCCCTAAAACTGTGGCTCTTTGTTGAAATTTTTTGTTTCTACTGCTTGTATTCTGAATATAAATATTATATATATATATATATATTAGTGGCGGATCCAAATATAATTCGGGTAAGCAAGTATTCATCCTAAAATTTGAATTTATCTATTTTACTGATTGTGTCCAAAAATATTTTATTTATGTCCAACATACAAATTATGATAAGGACTCACTAAAGATACATGTCCTCAAAAATATTTTTGGATCAGTCGCCCATATAGATAGATAATTTTTGAAAGAAATAAACATATCCTTACTTAATATATACAAATTCAAATAACATAAATGAATTATTGATTTGAAGTAACAACTTGGAAGTATGTAGTAGTTAGCATAGATGCTGAACAGATGGTGCAATTTGTAGCTAACTGTTTTAGTTCAGATTTCTTTTTTAGTTTGGGTTTTCAAGAGAAAAAACACAAAAGAATGATAAAAGATGTAGGTGAGTTTAATTAATATCCTTTATTAACCGAGCTAGAAGCCTAGAACTATAAATAAATAAAAACTTAAGCTAGAATTAATTATAAGTACTATGATAATAAGTTAACAATTTAGCTAATAAAATAAAGAGTAAATTTTGATACGCATGTCGTGTAAAACTAATTTTACACAAATCTGTATTGTAACAATATAAAATTTAAATCTTAAATTTCTAACCCTAACCCTAAAATATTAAACTTAAATATTATACTTTAAATTCTAAACACTAATCTTAAATTCTAAACCCTACAATCTAAACCTTAAACTAAAACCCTAACAAGTATAACTAAAAAAACACTTGTAAATTAAAGTTCACACTACATGTACATCAAAAAATTTTCCATAAATAAAGTTGGGCTAATAAGATATAGATTAATATCCTATACACAGGTGGTGTAAATTGAAAGTTTCCACAAGCGCCTTAATTTTAGGGTATAAGGAGTTAGTTTAGGGTATAGGGTTTAGGTGTAGGGGTTTAAAATTTAGGGATAGTTCTTTTAATTTAAGGTTTAGGGGTATAATTTAGGGTTTATAGGTTAGGGTTTAGTTTTTAGGGTAATATGGTGAGAATTTAGGTTTTAACCTATAAACTCTAAATTATAAACATAAACCTTAAATTGAAACAACTATCCTTAAATTCTAACCTACTACCCCTAAACCATATACCCTAAACTAACTCATTATACCCTAAAACTAAGGCGCTTGTGGAAACTTTGCTTGTGTATAGAATATTTATCCATAAGATATATGACGTGTATTATATTAAAAAAATACGTGGTAAAAAGCACGATGTTCTTAAAGAATTTAGATTAGAACTTTAGAAATTGCATTATTTAAAGAGAGCCACAAATCTTAAACATAAACCATAAAATAGACGTGTATTATATTAAAAAAATACGTGGTAAAAAGTTAATGAAACCTCGCTTCAACGGAAAATGCGAGGTCATGAAATACTTTGTTGTGACAGAATTTCCTATAAGCCAGAAGAGGGCTCTAGCTCCCACCCCTCTTTGAGAAGTTCTATAATACGATAGATTATGGTGCGGTTACGGTACGACACCAACTAAAAAAGTTATAAGATTTAAAATATAAAACTAAAAATGTTACATTGTTTGGTAACATTTCGATACTTATAAAAACTTAAAATGTTATCAGAAGCAATGAAAGTTTTGATACTCGAAGTTAAAGTTTCGATATTAACCACCAACCGAAAACGTTATCAAACAGTGTAACATTTTCAGTTTCATATTTCAAATTTTATAATATTTTCAGTTGGTGCGGCACCGTAGCCACACCATAACTTGTTGTATGTTAGACACGCCCCCTTCTCTCAACTACTTTTTCTTTCTTTGAAAGTTTAACTACCCCGTTGGTACATGAACTATACTGAATTCTCAATTTCATACATAATGTTTTAAAATTTTAATTTCATACATAGAGTATTTTGACGTTAACGGGTTTACCCACTTCTGTTACGGAAGTTGACGGCCCTCTTAAACTAGTCAAAAAATGACAAGTGGCATTTTTTAAAAGATACAAAATTATTCATTTACTTAAGGTATAATAACAAGATTAATCCTCAATGTTTTGTTAATTTTTTAATTTCACCCGTACAATTTGAAATTTTAATATTTATTTTAGACTTAATGTTAAAATAAGTGCCTAAACTATTCATTTTTTTCTCCTTTTAAGTGCCTAAACATTTTGTGTTCCTTTTAGGTGTCCAAATTATCTTATTTTCCCCTTTTAGGTGCCTAATTTTTTTTTTACCGTTTTAGGTACCCAAACAATCATTTTTTGTTCTTTTTAAGGTCAAACTGAGACACCTACTTTGACAAAAAAATTATAGTCGGGCACCTACATTGACTAAAAAATGATAGTTTAGGCACCTAAAAGGGACAAAAAAAAGTTTAGGCAATAAAAGAAAAAAAGAGATAGTTTGGACACCTATTTTGGTATTAAGCCTTTATTTTAAAACAAGGTTTAATAGGCAAAATAGGTGCCCAAATTATTCATTTTTTCCAATTAGGTGCCCAAATTATTTTTCGGGCCAAATTGAGACCTAAAGTTTCAGTTCGTGACCTATTTAAGGTTCGCCATTAATTTTTTTCGTTAAAGGACATGTATCATCTCCTGAAAATTTCAAAAATTATATTAAAACTAAATAAAATTAATAAAACAAAATAAAAATATATCCTAAAATTTTCAAATATTCTCAAAACAGTCACCCAAATCCCTAAACCTCCCAAATTCGACCATTCCTCCCGGCGACAGAATGAAGTGCCCTCCCCTCACCAAATAACTCGCACACCATTCGTCGCCCCTCCTGCCGATGTTCGTCACGAATTGTTCGAAAAAATCATTCGACAATTTCACCAATTCGCACGGCGTCGGTCGATTTTCAGCGACGGAATGGTAGGGGAAATAGTCGTGATGGTCTGGCGAATGATATGGTGGGAGACGACGTGACAATTGGCGGCAGAATCGACCTAAATTGGGATTTAGGTTTTGGGGTTTAAGAATTTTAGAATTTGAGTGCTATTTTGTAAAATCTGAAAAGTTTAGAGATATTTTAAAAATTAATTAACCTTATTTATTTTTAATATAATTTTAGATTTTTCTAAATGTGACACGTGATATTTAACAGTGGAAATTATCGACGAACCTTAAATGGTTCACGGAATAAAATTTTAAGTCCTAATTTGACCTGAAAAATAGTTTGGGCACGTAACTGAAAAAAAGACTTAGTTTGGGTACCTATTTCACGGTTAAGCCTTAAAACAATTATTAAAAACATTTGAACCAACACCATGCCCAGCGTCGTCGCTGCCGGTTTGTTCAGTCGCCGTTGCCGCCTCTCTACACCGGCTGCCCTCCCCTCGCCGACCCCTTACCGCATCGTCCAGACCTTACAACCCCTGAACCCAGTCACACCTTATTTCATTTGCATCCCGGCCATGAGCCATGTACTTTCGCACCCTCAAATTGTGACTTCTCCGGCGAAGAGTAACACTCACCAGTTCTTTTCTTCCTCATTTATTAAGTCGAATTTGAAGTTGAACTCAGTTACTCAAATTGGTTCCCTTTTGAGGAGGTGGAATCACTTTCCCCAGTTTATCTAATAGTTTTGGATCCTTCTTGTCCACTAGAGGTTGATTAACGTAATCTGTTTTATTCAACAGCTCCGGATCCAATCTCGATTGATTATTCGGTTTAGGATCCAATTTCTTAATTGGCGACTGAGAACTCTAAAATCCCACCAATAAGCAATTTTTTAAACACAAAATTCCAGAAAAATGCAACAAAAACGACAGGAGTAACTAAAATAAATTGTTGAGATAGATACGGAGAAGGGAAGAGAAATTACTGGCGACGTTGCGGCGGTCGTCTCATTCTTCTTTGGAGATTCATCGGCTAAGAATCGAATTTTCCAAAACGGAGAAGCATCTGAAACATCGACAACGACTAAAATCAATAAAATTGTTGTCGCAATTGTAATTTTAACCATCGCCCTCTTCATAGTATTTTGGGTTTGTTTGTTTAGAAAATGAAGATCTGGAAAATGGAAGAACCGTTTTAGGCGGCCGGCAGAAGATTCATAAAATCAGTAGCTCCATTCAATAAACACGTCTCCGACTCCGAGCAAAATTAGCAACCCCCGAAAAATATATTTAATTTTTAATTAATATCATGCCACATGTCAATTATTAGTTGGTTCGAATATTTTTATTAAGTATTTTAGAATAAATATTTAGCTTTTAAATTGTAAGGGTGAAATTAAAAAAATAATAAAACATTAAGGATTAATCTTGTTATTATACCTCAAGTAAATGAATAATTTAAAATATTATGTATGAAATTAAGAATTTTAAAATATTGTGTATGAAACTGAGAATTTGATATAATTCATGCACCAACAGAATAATTAACCCTTTATATAATAATTTTTTTTAAAAATAATTAAGAAATATTCTTTTTTTTTAAATTATACTATCTCTTTAAAGGGTAAAAATCTCTTGCCCCCTAACCATGCCTCCTTTTATGCCCCTGCCTAAAAATACTTAAAAATTAAATCTTGCCCCATAACCCTAATTTTCATATCCTAAACTCAAACTCCAAACGCTAAAAAATACACCATACCGCTAATTCCCTGCACCCTAAGCCCCAACCTTAAACCTCAAACCCTAAACCCACTATTTTAAAGTGGGACACAAATGGGAGCATACTTTGGGGGCAGATGACTTCCATCCCTCCTTAAATTGATATTCTGACTCCATCCCTTAAAATATGTTATTACCATTAAGTCAATATTTAATTGTTTGATTATTTTTTAGATACGAAGTTTTTGGATTCAACCTCATTATACATCCTCTGAATAAAATTATGAACTAGAACTAATTTTGCACTAACTCGATTAAGATTGATGTAATAAAAAAAATAGGTGGAATATTATAATTTGAATAAAATTAATCATATTAGTATTTGAAAGACAACTATATTTACGTGAATTATGGTGTTAATTGAATTGAGCAGCTCGTAAACAGCTTGAGTTCGACCTGGATAAAACTCGATCAACGCTCGTTTTAAATTGTCTCAACTCAAATTCGAGCTCGATTTGAAATCTTAGCGAGTCGAACAAGGCTCAATTCACCTTGATAAGTTCGTGAGCAGCTCGTTATTTTTTTATTTTCTGGTGGTTATCTTAAATAATTATATTTCAAGAAATTTAAATGTTAGTTAAAAATTCTAAAAAGGTTGAACGACTTTAGGTAATTTACCAATGAGATATTTGGTTTTAAATTTCCAACACGTTTGGCATCTCTCAAGAATTCAAAAACTAATTTGTATTAATAAGAAAATGGTAAATTATAATAATTAGTCTTTCATTTTTCTTTTATTATTATTTTATGTACAAAAATATAGAAGATGAAAATCTTCGGTTACCATATAAAACATACGGTTGAAAGTTAAAAACCAGAAATCCCTAAGGCTTTCTATATGTTGTTCATCGAAGATGGTTGAGAAATTAAAAGAGTCTCACACTCGAATATCGACTTTATCTCTAACTCGGTCATGATAAATTTATCTTTTCGATCCTCACATTTTTCCCTTGAATTTGTATGTTTATATTAAGTTCTAATAGTATCACTAGATTTTATTTATATTTTAAAAAATAAAGTGAAAATTTTGGTGAACTTAACGAGCAACAAATTTTTTTAACGAGCACGAGTCGAACACTACTCAACTCGTGATCGACTCGCTCGATAAGCACCCAGTGTGAACAATAATTTGTTTTAATGAAAACATAAATTGTATAAATAATATAAGATATACAATAAGCACAATAGTAAATAAATAAAACATGTCATTTAATGTTTCAAAACACTTTTAAATATAAAAAGGGATAATATTAAATAAAACAGAAAACTATATTGTGATTTAAAACACTTTTAAATAGATTAATACATATTTCTACAGAAGTGAAATGGAGTAGAATATTTTAAATCAAATATCCAGTATGTACATAATGGAGTTGAATGGTAGAATGCCAAAAAAAAAAAGGCTTGAACTTATATCTTTTCCTGATTTTGAACTTCATCTCTTTCTGAAGATATGGAAAGCAACAAGAAATCTCCCTATATACTGCTTTTCATTTGGCACCTGGTGAGATGTGACTTTACAATTTACAATGACTTGGGTCAATTTCAACCATCCCAATTATTTACCATAAAAAACATAACAATCTTTATTTTCCTGTACCAGGTGTTGCAAGAAAATGATGCCATTGTAAATAAGTTTCCATACATAAGAATACAAGATATATATAGAATTGGTGGAAACATGAATGAGATGCATTTCAATGAAAATAACCGAAGCGCTTACAAAGCCTTTGAAACAAGTAATAACACCATCAACATCCATCTCGGCGGCTACAGTGAAGAGCTTCCAAATCTGCAAAAAGGGTTTTGATTAGAAAACCTCCAAAGAAAAACAATCTAGCATGTATTGATAGTTGCTATGTATAATGAGTTATGCAAAATCATAAAGTGCAACCTGAGCATGTGGGCGAAAGAAATCCGAACAAACATCACTTCTCTTCCTCCTTTTTTGGCACCTTGTCTTCATCTTGCTTCTGCTGGGACTGAAAGGGTAGCATAAACATCATCAGAAAATGTTGAAACTAAATTAATAATAACAAGCACACATTGAGCGTATAAACTAGGTGTCTGATAAAGAACATTATATCGAAAACCCTAATTCTCAATCCAATGGTAAAGGTGCAAAAATGGGGTAGTCCCCTAACACCTAAAACTCCAATGCCAGTTTAAATGGGAACGAATAGCACTGTATTTAATACAACTATGAACCACGAAGAAATGCAAAATATCCTCCAATCCCTAATATAAATCATTTTACTTTATCCAGCCACTGAGTTTGATGAGCTCACCTCAGACTGGTTTTGCATGGAAGCAAGCACCTCCTTAACTGAAGGATCATTTGGATCTACCCCAGGAAGCTGCACGAGCAATTATTTTACCATTAAATGATCTTTATTTTAACTCGGTGTAAGGACGAAAAAAGATATACAGGAAATGTAGCAGACATACCGATGCAAGGATTGAGGATACAAAGGACTGGTCTGCCAACAACTTATTCATATCTGCCTGACTAGATGAATCTTTTGTACTGTCTTGCACAGATAATTGAAGAGCTGAGAGAATTGGAAATACAGGGAATTAAATCAACATACAAGGAAAATGAAATTAATATGGACATATCCAGGGTCTAAACTCGCATCAACAAGTTTCCTAGACAAAGGGCAACTAATTTTGAAAGATGGTTTAACTCGCATGGTAAGCTACAAAAGGTACGAACTTTTTATGATTAATCATTCAAAAAACTTAAGTGACCGAAGGACATTCTTTGGTCATCATTGACCATCAGCTGCAACCAGTAAAATATGTATATAACTAATTTTTTCTGACACCTATGCAATTGGTTTTTCTCACAAAGCAGGGAACAGTTGTTACCAATGTTGCTGATTCTCCAGCAGGAGTACTTACCTAATGCTAGCTCCGGATCCTCAGCTGCTGCATCTGACATCTCAGTATCCTGTAAATCTTGGCTAGAGGCAGGCTCATCCATTGACATAGCAAGAGCCTGCTGTAGTGAAGTATCATCATCATCCTGTGACAAACTCAAGGTCAGTCGTATCTCAACAATGAAAGATTGTGCAAGGGTCAATCATGTGTATTTTTATGAAATGCTTTTTCCACTTGAAGCAGCTCTATCCTATCAAACCAAATAACAATGGGACACAAAATAATACTACCCTTTTCCAAAACCATCTACATTAAGACAAGAACAGCAAAATTAAATGGGAGTATAATGACACTAACTGAAATTTCATTTTTCTTATTATCAGCTTCTGAAGCTCCCTCATTGCCACGTTCGGTCATTGTTGCATCTTGTTCTTCCCCACTTTTTTCTTGTTTTGACGCCTCCTCTGCTGCCTTTTTAGCAGCTGCTTCTTGCCTGGCTCTCTCCTCTTCCATTGAAACTCTAAGAGCAAGGGCCAGTTCAGGATCAAGG
Source organism: Hibiscus tridactylites (assembly GCA_958450335.1). Taxonomy (NCBI): domain Eukaryota; kingdom Viridiplantae; phylum Streptophyta; class Magnoliopsida; order Malvales; family Malvaceae; genus Hibiscus; species Hibiscus tridactylites. Next base: position 67,764,735 of record OY288285.1, on the reverse strand, counting down.
TTGGGATCCACACCAAACTCAAAACCTGAGACGCCACCAGCTGCAGCTGTTGCTGCCGATGCTGCAAAACCACTTCCACCTTCCCCATCCCCAGTGAAGATGGGGGTACTGCCATGGATGCAAGAAGTATCCAGCTTCAGCAATAATATCATAGTTGTGACCAATTAGCACGCAGGAAAGAGAAAACACTTGAATCACTAACCTTATAAGTACATCAGAGAGAGCGTTCGGACCAGCAGGAACATGAACAATGTGACTAGTATCATTATTGTTAACAGCAGCAAGAAGTGCTTCAAGCTTCTCTGTCTTCCCTTCATCATCATCACCAAAATTTACGATATCAAGTGCTACACTATTCTTTTTCAACTTCTTTCCAATCATCTCCAATGCCTTCTTCTCATGCGTGACGGGGCTGCAAGCAATCACAGCACATCTTTACAACCAAAAACATAGAAAGAAAACATTTCTCAGTTAACAGCTAATGGCAATAACAAAAACGCACCTTCCAGCAAAGACAATAATCCTTTGCTGCTGCTTTTTATTCTGTCGATGCTTAAGCGCCAACTGAGCCACTTGGATCCCAGCTGCCAAGTTCATTTCACCACCTATTTCTAAGCCTAGATTATGATAAGCCAAAGTTCCAATCTAGCAACTTTTAGTATGATACAATGTTGAGAGAAATAGAATACATAGATACAAATAAGCTAAGAAACGAACCGTGCATGCAAGCTAAGATTTTTCCAAGATCACTAGTAGGAGTGACCAAAACACGAACACCTTTCCCTGCCATTGTTAAAACTCCCACTGTATTCTCTGGATTAGACTGTAAATGAAACCCTCCAATTCAATAAAAGCTCAAACCTTAATCCAACAGTCAAATTGTTTCCTTCTTTTAAATCCTCAAATTCAATAAAAGCTCAAACATACATTTAAAAAAAATCAAATTGTTTATTTCCTTAAATCCTGTTTACCTGGGTTTTAGCTCCGCAAATAAGGTTGACAGCATCGGCTTGAGCCTGGAATCGAGAGGGAGCGTAATCACCATTCCGCATCCACTCCGAATTATCAATACAGATCATCGTTGCCTGCGAGTGCACAAAAGTTTGAGATCAAAACAATTCAAGTGAAAGGCTTGGAATTTAGGGTGGGAGAGGGAAATTGAGGTTCTGGATTACCTCGAGCACCATGGTGGAACTATGGCGAAGAGAAACGAAGGAAGGATCTAAAGAAAGTGAAGAATTTGGGCTTACAAATCTGGTACTTTACTTGAAGTGAAGGAGATCTGTTGCTGATGAGGAAACGACCGTGTATTGATTTGAACAACATGTGCTCTTTGAGTTTTATCATTTATGTAGTAGTTTAAAAAATGGGTTTTATTTTGATGCACAGTGTAAATTTTTTTTATACAATCCTTTTATAAAATTTAAAATCTAAATCACAAACCCTAGCAACCTAAACCCTAAACCCTAAGCCCTAAACTCTAAACTCTAAATTCTAACCATAAACCTTAAATTATATACCCTACATACTAAACCCCTAAACCATAACATAAAATCCTAAACCCTAAACCCTAAAATTAAAGGACTTGTGTAAACTAAAGTTTACACAGCTTGTGCATCAAAGTATTTTCCTTAAAAAATTTATAAAATTATGAGTTTTACTAAATATAGTTATATTTTAATACACAAGTTGTGTAAAAAAATTATACAATTCTTTTATAAAATTTAAAACGTAAATTCTAAACTCTAGCACCATAAACTCTAAATTCTAACAATAAACCTTAAATTTTACACCTTATACACTAAACCTCTAAATTCTAACCTAAAATCTTAAACCCTATAATTGAAAGGCTTGTGTCTTGTGTATCAAAGTATTTTTCATAGATATATGGTGGAGAATTTAAGATTTATTGTTAGAGTTTAGGGTTTAAGGTTTACGTTTTAGGGTGTTAGGGCTATGGATTTTTAGGTTTTATATTTTATAGCTTAAATATGAAGGGTTATAGGGTTATATTTTGATACACAATTCGTGTAATTTTTTTACATAACTCTCTTATAAAATTTAAAACCTAGATCTCAAACTCTTAACACCCTAAAACCTAAACCTTAACTCATGAGCCCTAAACTATAAATTTTAACGATAACCTTAAATTCTAAACCCTAAACCTTAAAATTGAAAATATTTACGCAAGCTTGTGTATCAAAGTATTTATATATATATATATATATATATATATATAGGATAAATATCCTATACACAGGCGGTGGAAACTAAAAGTTTCCACAAGCGCCTTAATTTTAGGGTATAGAGAATTAGTTTAGGGTATAGAGTTTAGGGGTTTAGATGTAGATGGTTAGAATTTAGGGATAGTTGTTTCAATTTAAGGTTTAGGGTTATAATTTAGGGTTTATAGCTTAAAACCTAAATCCTCGTCAAATTACCCTAAAAACTAAACCCTAACCTATAAACCCTAAATTACAAACCTAACCCTTAAATTAAAACAACTATCCCTAAATTCTAAACCCCTACACCTAAACCCCTAAACCCTATACCCTAAACTAATTCCCTATACCCTAAAATTAAGGCGCTTGTGGAAACTTTTAGTTTTCACCGCCTGTGTATAGGATATTAATCCATATATATATATATATATATATATATATATATATATATATATATATATATATATATATATATAACATACACACACGAAGATACTTTGATGCACTAGTTTGTTTAAACTAATTTATATAAGTCTTTTAATTTTAAAGATTAAAAACTTAAGTTATAGTTTAAGGTTTAGAGGTTTATGTTGTATAATTTAAAATTTAGTATTTATTATTAGAATTTAGAGTTTAGGGTTTAAGTTAAGAATTTATGTTTTAAATTTTATAGTTTAAATATAAAAGGTTGTGTAATTTTTTTACACAACTAGTATATCAAAATACAAGTCATATGTATATAGGCTATGGACACAGCAGGCTTAAGAAGAGTCAAGCGGAACAATGAAACATCGCCATAAGTTGTAAAGAGGAGGTACAACCGCGTTTTACTGGACTAAATGAGTTCTGAATGAATAAATAGACACCTATAACTATTTCTATTAAGGTTTAAAGGTTAGAATTTTAATTAAGGGTTTAGAGGTTAGCTGTTTAGATAGTATGATATAAAATTTAAGATTTATAATTAGAATTTAGCGTGCATGGTTTATTGTTTAGTATTTAGGGATTTAGGATTAGAAATTTTAATTTTTAAATTTAACCCTAGATTAAGTATGTTTGTGTAAAAAAACTTTACACGCATGTATATGGGATAATTGTACATCTATTAATATTGTGATTTTCATATTAGTATTTTCCTCAATCAATTATGTAAATTTGGATAAAGTAGCATTCAGTCCCTAAATTTAGACAATCTTATTTAACTTAGTCTTTGTTTTGTTTACACAGTAGCATTTGGATGACAACTTTTCCCAACTTTGTCATTGGTTCTGAACTAGGAAACATTTTTCAATATAATCTTTGAATTTGAATTTTGTTAAAAACTAAAAATATATGACAAAATTCAAGTTTAGGGGTCAAGTTGAGAAAGTTATGGGTCACTACAGACTTAAAAGGGGCTAAGATAGAAAAAGTAGTCACGTTCAAGGACTAATGTAGATTGGAAAAAAATTGGGACCAAGTTGAAAATGTGTCAAATTTAAGGACTACATGTCGTTTAATACTTGTATATTTTAGGCTTTAATAAAAAAAAAGTTTTCATCGTATGCCTCCTTTATCTTATTTTTAGTACCTAACATTTCATTCTATTAATATTTTAAGGTTGATCTGTTAAAAGATCATCATTCAATCCTTGTTTGACATGTAATTGAATTTTTATTTAAAAAAAAAACTAAAAACTTCATTTATGAAAAAACTTAAAAACTCTCATTTTTTTAAAATAAACAAAATTTCTAAACTCTAAACCTCAATCTTCTATTGGCATCGAACACTACGTCGATGATGCCGTCGCAACTATAAAATATATTTCTCTCATCGCAAGAGCTACAAAAGCATAATTATTATTTGTCTGTTTGTCGTTTGTGGAACTCGTTTCGCATTTTTCGTTCGACGTTCAATAAATACTCCATTCTTGTTTTACATCGACGTAATAATGGCATAATTGATAGCGAAATTCGACAATAGAGAAAGTGAGTTGTGGTTGTTGATTTGACGATGAGAAATGGTGAATTTAAAGATTTGAGATTTGGGTTAGTGATTTCGGGGTTTTATGGAAAAATAAAGAATTTTAGGTATTTTGAGAAAATTATAGTTTTTTTTATGACTTTTATGAATGAAATGAAATTAAGAAATATCTCATTTTCCATTCATTCATTGGATGACAGATTCTTTACATTAATTACTAGATAAACCTTAAAATATAACAAAATAAAATATTAAATACGCATTTGAACAAAAATTAAAGTTTAGACATTTATTTTGTAATAAAGCTTATTTTTATACGTGTTTATCATTTTCTATTATAGTTTATTATTTGAGAAAATATTTCATGCACAAAATTTTTCACAAGCAAGTCTAATTCAACGTTTAGAAGTTTAGACACTTATTTTGTAATAAAACTTATTTTTCTACGTGCTTATCTATTTTCTATTATAGTTTGTTATTTGAGAAAATATTTCATGCACAGAATTTTTCACAAGCAAGTCTAATTCAACGTTTAGAAGTTTAGTTTAGGGGTTATGAATTTACATCTAAGGATTTTGAATTTAGAGTTAATATTTAAGATTTGATATTTAAATTTTATATTGTAAAGTTTTAAAAATATATTCGTTTGTGTAAAAAAAAATTGCATTGCATGTGAATCGAATATTAGTCTTATTTATTTTTAATTCATTTTGTTTCCGTTGTTTTGTGACATGTTCAAATTTGTAAAATTTATAGAACTAACCTCATATAATAAACCAGTGTAATTACATCGTTTTAAGGTGTTTAAATAATTACACTCTTCTATAAATTCTGGTGTAATTGAAAGGAGACCTCAATTGCACTCTTCTATTCTTAAAGATGAGTTCAACCATTAACATCTTTATTGTGTTTTATGATTTGTCCTTAAAAGGTCATTTTAATTTAGTCACTCAATTTTTAGAGGTTAAAAATTTGGTCACTGAGTGGATGGCAATTTTTAGCTTATTTATTAAAAAGCCTTTAATACTGTATGTTTTTTACTCTTAATTTTTTTAAAATATACTTACTGTATAGACAAACTTTTTAAACTTAACTATTCTAGAGAAAATAACCTTACCTTTAGCATATTTAAATAAGTCTTTGCTTTTTGGATGGAAATCTTCTGCTCTTTTTCGGTGCTCCTATTTATACTCCACGCATCTCAAAGTTTGAACGCTGAGGTGGAAAAACTCTTCAACTCCGCGTGTTGGGTGCAAATAGAACAAAATGCACTCGATGCAATGTTTAGCGTTCCCACTTCCAAACACTAGGCTATTGAAAACAAGCTTCGGCATAAATTTAGTTTACACAAATTTGTTAAATTTTGAGTTTAGTGATTTAATTTAAGTTTAGTGTTTAAGTTGTAAAGTTTAGGTTTAAGATATGAATTCAGTATTTAGTGTTCAAGTCTAGAGTTTATGATTTAGAATTTTAGAGTTATATATTTAGATTATAAGGAGTGGTTGTGTAATTTTTTTTACACATTATGGATTAAAATATAATCTTTTATTACTAAACTTTAAGAAGCTACAAAATCGACATTAAACATTTGATTTTGTTACAAAATTAGTTTTTAACCTGCGTTAAGGGGATGGAGTGACACATTAAATTAAATTAATAAGTAATATCCTATTTGATCCCTCGGTTATAACTAGAATTTTGTTTTGGTATTTTTAATATTTTAAGCTATAATTTCAAAAATATATATTAAAATTCATAATTTATATTTTAAACTATAATATTGGGATTGTTGTGAATAAAATAAAGAAGAACAATAATAATAAGAATAAAGAGATAAGAGAAAGAGAGAGACTTGTATTATTCTCAATGTAATGTTATATACAATGCTTTCTCTAATATCTATATTTATAGGCACAAAAAGAAAATTCGAATATCAATAGATATTAAACTCTAATAATAAAGTACATCAAAGTCACATTTAATACATAGATATTCACCATAAATAAATATTCATAATAGATATTTATTTTTTACAAATAACGGAATTCAAATTAGGCAAACATTTAGACTATAATCCTGATTATGCCAAAACTTTAGTTAATAAGTTTAAGGGGTAATGTTGTCTTTGTGGTAAACTCATATCGACAACTTTGTTTTTTTTTTTTAATTTCATTAAATTTAACACTTAAACATTTGAATTTTATCAATCTTTATTTTAATTATTTTTAGTAACAAAATTGTTATCATCAGTCACCCTTTATCATATTATACACTTTATTGTTAAATAATTGTTATTTGTGTTAGCAAGTTCATAAATTATTTTCTTTTAATAAATTAATGTTCTTCAAAAGATGATGAGAAGTCCACTTTGATGACGTGGTAGTATAGTTGATGTGTAATTTTAAAAAAAAAATTATAATTTAAAATTTAATCAATTCTAAAACTCTCTATTTGTACTATAATGTCATCAAAATTAACTTGTCATCATCGATATTATAAGAAAGTTGTCAATAACGACTAATGTGGAAGTAGATAACGACTACATGCACATAATTTAACGATTATGTCAGCCAACAATAGTTAAAGGACGAGATTGATACAATTTAAGAGTTCGAGAAACTAAACTGATGAAATTAAAATTGAATGATGACATTGTTGATTTGAGATTACTACATAGATAAAATTATTAGGGAAGCTAACGAGCACAATCAGGGACAATGCCATGTAAAGCTTGAGCCTCTCTCAAATTTTTTGGTATAATTGTATTTAAGGTCATTTTTAATTTAAATAGTAGTAAAATAAAAGTTTTTATCCCTTTCAGTTTTTAAATTTAAAAGCTTAATATACATTTGTCCCTCCTAATATTTGATCCTAGCTTCGCTCTGAGCACAATGTTAGATGGGTGTTGCACGACCCTTTGAGTTAACAAGTATCAAACTTAAATTTGAATACTTGTATGGTACCTATACGACAAAAGCTTGGTCCCCGAAGAGTACGAATCAGGTTTTATCTGGTGTTGGTATGAGGCTGCAGTGAGCAGACATTTTCAAACTTCAATTTTGAAAAGTATAAACTTTGAGTTAACAGTGTTTGATGGGTGTGGCATGACCCTTTGAGTCAACAAGTATAAACTTTTTTTGAACAAAACAAGTATCAAACTTAAATTTGAATACTTGTATGGTACCTATATGACAAAAGAGAGGTCCCCAAAGAGTGCGAATCAGGTTTTATCTGGTGCTGGTATGAGGCTGCAGTGAGCAGACATTTTCAACCTAACCTTACCAAGTGCAAAATACTTTTTGCATGTTAAATGATACCGTTTTGCTTCGATTTTCGGCTCTTTCATCTAACCATGTGGTTCCGGTCGTGGGATTTCAAAACCAAGGTCTAAACAAAAACTATATATAGCAATGGCCAGTTGCAAATATCATTTCCCATAAAGCTCATACACATCAAGATTTTCATATCTCTTCCTTCTTTCTCATTCTTTTACAACATGGGTCCTCTGTTCTCAACTTCAGGTGCCGGAAAATGGGTCGGGTTGGTGGCAGCTATTTGGGTTCAGGCAGTCTGTGGCAACAACTACACATTTGCCAATTACTCCCATGCATTAAAATCTCTCATGGCTTTGACTCAGCTGCAGCTCAATAATCTATCAGTGGCTAAAGATGTTGGCAAGGCTTTCGGACTTGTTTCCGGTTTTGCTTCCGATTGTTTGCCGACGTCGGTTTTACTCATCATCGGATCACTCGAAGGGCTTATAGGGTATGGTGCTCAATGGCTTGTTGTTAGCCAGCGAATTCGTCCTCTTCCGTATTGGCAGGTAACCTTCTTGTTATACAGTGCTTGTATTGTATTGAAGTATATGATATGTCTGCCTGCAGGCTGCAAAGCTTTAGCTAATTTTGTATTACATGATCGATTGCAGATGTGTATATTCCTCTGTCTGGGAGGTAATAGCACCACCTGGATGAACACGGCGGTTCTATTGACTTGCATGCGGAATTTTCCGAAAAATCGAGGCCCGGTCTCGGGGATCCTTAAGGGCTACCTTGGACTCAGCACTGCTATATTCACAGATATATGCACGGCTCTCTTTTCTTCAGACCCTTCAACATTTCTCTTCATTCTAGCTGTTGTTCCGGCCGTTGTTTGCCTCGTTGCCGCCTTCTTCCTTCACGAAACCCCTCCAGCTTCAAAACGAAGTGAATTCCAACAAGAAACACAATATTTTAACATCTTCAATGCCATGGCTATCACAGTAGCTGTCTATCTTTTGGCGTTTGACATCACTGGAAGTCATGGCCAGCTTCTATCATTGGTATTTGCAGTAGGACTTCTCATCCTATTAGCTACTCCATTGGGAGTCCCATTATATTCTATTCTGTCCAAACCAAGGTCTACTTCCGATATCGAGCAACCGATGAAAGTGCCATTGCTAGTGAACCAATCAAAGAAGCCAAAGACAATGACAACGAACACTACCGGTGTTGAGCTGCAGTATCTCGAACGAAAACAGCCTTCTATCGGACAGGACCATACGATCGTCGAGATGATACGAACATTTGATTTCTGGGTATTGTTTGTCACATTTCTCTGCGGTGTTGGAACAGGACTATGTGTGATGAACAACATGGGACAAATGGGGATAGCTCTCGGCTACTCTGATGTATCCATTTTCATATCTCTAACTAGCATCTGGGGCTTCTTTGGACGCACTGGTTCAGGTTTATTATCAGAATACTTCATCTGGTAATCAAATTTCCTTTTCCTCTGAAAAAAAATTCAAAACATTCGATCTCTCAACAAAACAATTTGATATTTGCAGGAAATTTGGGACACCAAGGCCTCTATGGAATGCAGCATCTCAAGTTATAATGGCTGTTGGATATATCATCATGGCCTTTGCCTTGCCAGGCTCACTATACATCGGCTCGATTCTGGTTGGGATATGCTATGGGGTTCGATTGACAATAACCGTCCCGGTAGCTTCGGAGTTGTTCGGGCTAAAATATTATGGTCTTTTATACAACATCCTTATCCTCAATCTTCCTGTAGGATCGTTTCTTTTCTCTGGACTGCTTGCTGGGTATTTATATGATGCACAGGCCATTGCCGTTCCTGGTGGAGGCAACACATGTGTTGGGGCTCATTGTTACTGCCTTGTCTTTGTGATTATGGCCATAACATGCGTTCTCGGGTTGGGGCTGGATATTTTGTTGGCCATCAGAACGAGAAATGTTTATATCAGGATTCATGAGAGCAAACGATCCATTGCTGCATCTACACCAGATTCTTCTTCAGCAAAATGCTAATAGAATTCTATGAAAAAATTTCATTCTTTTTTCAAATTTTTTTTAAAACTATTTGTATATAAATTTTGAATGTATTGAAAAAAAGTCACTATTCTATGCTTCAAAACATGTAGTACATCAAATACTTCATCCGGAGGCTGTTGGAAAACATGGAATTTCCACCTGACCTCAACATGAAAGCTTGGCAACAACATGAGAGTGCCTATTATGTCAACGTGTGAACCCTCACATAGTAACTGGACTCTTCACCAATTTCATCATGTAGCGAGTGAGTATTCAAATAGAAATCCCATGCAATTTTCGGTGTCACTTTCTATTCCTCACGTTAAAAAAAATTAGATTTAATATTTAGGGTTAGAGTTAGGGAATTATGAAATTATGGGTTTGATATATTTTTAGTGTTTAGAGTTTATGATTTAGAGTTAAAGATTAGAATTTTATTTTTTTAATGTTAGAGCATAGAAAAAGACACCGAAAAAGGGACAAAATTTGTGTCTCGAGATTTCCACCTGACCTGAAAAATGATATCGGCTCAATAATGTGTATTCGGCCCCTAATTTTTTAAAATTTGGGAGAGTCATATGACCCCGGACAGACCCTACATGTATTTTCTCCCTCGATTAAACTATATTCAATCAATAATAAGTTTAAATTTCAAGGATTCAAATCCTGACATATTGTGCCTTATATTGGAGAAAATTTGGGAGGCGCTAGATGCCTTAAACAAGGTTTGTGAACAGAGAAAACTGAATTAGGAGGGTCGTCCCCATATTGAGTTTCTGTAAAATCTTATCCGAATTAATCGATCAATAAGTCGGGTACAAATAGTTAAACCAAATTAAGGTTGATTTTCTAATAAAATCCACCTTATTGCTTAAAAATCTAAGGATACTATCAATTTGGATTTACTAATAAGTAATAATAAAAGTAAAGGACTGAATTATACTAAATTGAAGTAAAGATATTGAATCTTAAATTTCAATATAATATTGGGACTCAGATTACCTACTAGTAATTAAAAAAAAAGATTATGTAATGCTATAGTTTCACCTTCAAAAAGGAAAAGGAATCTCTTGCTATAATTCCAAAGCGAACAAATCTGTCGCCACAAATTAGAAACTTTAATGGAAACTAACAGTGACAGTGCAAGTTCGAAGCCTTCAGCTTCTTCCTTGAGATGGAAAATCCTTCGACGAGCTGTTCTTCCCCGCGCCAAAAATCCAGGTACCCTTTTCAATCCACTGATATCTTTTCGTTTTTAATTGCAGTGTTCAGCTTTGATTACTGATCTTAATCATTGTTTAGAAGATGGGTCTCAATTGGGATTGAAGCTCATTTCCAGAAAAGCAGCAAAAGGATTCAACTTGATACCGTGCCAGCGGCTCCAGCATGATCACGAGTCTAGAGATGCCCGATTCTGCTACACTTTGCCCATTCAAGGATGCCCCGAGCTTGTTTTAACGTTAGTTTTCATAGACTCCATTTTTTCCTTTTCTTCGAGCACTTGGTGGAGGGTCGATGAATTTATCATTCCTCTTTTTTGTTAATGAATTGTCATTGCTGACACAATGGATTGCTGTTTTGGAATGATTTTGGTATCTCAAAAACCAATCTTTTCAACTATATAGTTAAAAAGTGGTTTGTTTTTTTTTCTTCTTAATTTTCTTGGTACTGAAGCTCAAGCTTCAACTGAAATGTTATAGTAACATTGAACATGTTCATTGTATTTGGAACTTAATGCAGTCAGAGAATGGATAATAATGCCGACCTCAATGATTTCGAGATTTGTAATAGACACAACATTGACAATACTGGACTTGTCTGTAAGTTTTTTTACCCTTTTTTGGGAGTTTTTTTTTTGGAACTTTTCCCACTGATATTAGTTGTCAAGGCTATCTTTATTGAGGAAGATTTGTGTCTGGTTCATTGCGTGGTGGATTGATTGCGGTAGCTTATTGAAACAAAGAAATCTTTTTAAACAAATAGCAAAGTTCTCTGTATTTATTATTATGGTCATAAGTTAATTTCTTGTGGTCACTCTGATTGTATAATAAGTATCTCATCAGTCGCAAATCTTTGAGAAATAAATGAAATTATAGGATGGATATGGGACATCTCTTTTTACTCACAGTTCGATGTTTGTTAGAGATCAGCTTGAACATTGCTGTGTAAATGTCTAGGGTGCCAAATTTTGTCTGTCTTAACTAATTTGTTTCGTTTCTCATTTGAAATGTTCTTGTACAGGTCAGTGGCCATCTGAAGACGTCCTTGCCTATTTTTGCTTATCTCACGCAGACATGTTCAGGTTAGTACGTAGGGTTAGTCTCCTCATATAAAATCGTCTGAGCTTGAGAACCAGGATAGTATCATGATTTGGCTGCTTATGTTGTTCTGGGAGTTATTCTTTATTCCCCTGCACTTTCATGATGTCTTTGCATTCTTCTTCTAATATTTCAGGTCCAAAAGAGTTATTGAGCTCGGATCAGGTTACGGCTTAGCTGGATTAACCATTGCCGCAGCCACAGAGGCATTAGAAGTAGTGATTTCAGATGGAAATCCTCAAGTGGTTGATTGTATCCTTTTGACTTCATCATGTAACTTGTTATCATAATAGGAAAAAATGATCTTAGTTTAATGTACAAACTAGAAGGGGATGATTTAACGAGGAGGTTTGATTTTACCTATAATTTTTGTTTTGATTTCACTCTTTAACAACCTTGTGGTGTGAAACATAAAAGTTTCTGGTACCGAGTGCTTAATGGCTTACGAGCATTGTTTCTAGTGTAATCTCTTTGGAAATGAAAAATATGTTATTCTGTTGTGGATTCGAAAGTTTCCCATTTAAAATAGATTCTCATCCTGAGACATTTAGATATAGAAACTCTGTATAAAGGTGAAGCCAACTTTTTGTGATCATCTATTGTGCTTAAGAAATTGTTACTGCACTCAGTTGCTTGGTCTGAACTCTGAAATGAATCGGCTTTCGTGCATAAAAATTATAATGATGGGAAATTTCACTGTTAGCTGCTTAGTTGCTTGATGAGCCAAGTTTTAAAGGTGTCCCTGAATGCTTCTTGAGATTTTAAAACTTGTAGCCTATTGGAAAACAGATCATGGTCCCTTTATCTCTGATTTATCGGTTTTTGCTATCGTGTTTAAACAATTAGCATTTAAAACAATTTGGTATAGTCTTTTTCATTTCAACATCACTGGCTGGTTGTTCTTGACTTCAAATCTTTTGTTCTCTTATAATTTTGAATTTATTTGATCCTTTTGGATACAGGGAATATAAATGGTTATTTTGTTTTATATTATTTGTTGTGGAAACACTTGCCCGTGTAATTCTTTTTTTTTTCATTCTTATTCACTTTAAATATGTGTTCTAAGGTTCCTTAACATGAAGATATTCTTCATAATATTAACACGAACACCGAAGCATTTGGTGAAACAAGAGTGAAGTCCATGCAGCTGCACTGGAATCAGAAAGAAGTTTCAAATCTTCTACATGCTTTTGACGTCATTGTTGCAAGTGATTGGTAATGCCTATTATCTGTTCCTGTGTTATGAATAGCACATGAATCATGCTCAATCTTTTTTATTATGCACGAAAGTGAAGAGAATCATGAAATTTCAATCGAGTCCATGCCTTACCATTGACTGTGTTGTAAGTGCTTTATGACTAGCAAATTGTATTTTCTCCTTTACAATAGATAGCTGCGCAGTGCTGGTCCCAACCAGTCCAATCTCCGCATTTATCTCCTAGCTCACATACGCTGATTTGCACGGTCCATAGTTTCTTTCCCAGTCAAGAATTTTATGGTCGATCTAGTGAGGCTACTGGAGATAAAGTTTAGATGTTGGCTGCATCTGCATGGTCCATAGTTTCTTGTTCTTTGTTTAACATCCGCTTTTTTACAGCACCTTTTTCAAGGAATTCCACAAAGATCTTGCTCGAATAACCGAGCTCCTGTTGAAAAAAGCGGGAGCCTCCGAAGCTATATTTCTCAGCCCCAAAAGAGGTAGCTCATTAGATAAGTTTCTGGTGGAAATCGAGGAGAATGGCTTGCTTTTCAGCGTAACAGAGATCTACGACACCAACATTTGGAAGTGTCATCAACGGTTCATGAACGGAGATGAGTCGTGGCCTGGCTATGAAAAGGATCATTGTTACCCATTATTAATAAGAATCACCAGATAAACTACGGCAGCTGGTATTCACCCCATCATCTACACATATTCAAGAATCAACGGATTGCACGTGGGAAAAGCTTCTCTCGCCGGTTGACCCATGCGGCAGGCAGGTAAGTGTAGTATAGTTGTTATCACATGGCTCGTATGTACATGCACTTGCCTAATCAACTTGTGTTCCTAGCATTATTGCTAGATTCAAGTTCTGCAAGTTTCGTTCATATACTCCATGACTTGACTCCCTACATACTTTTGTTTTTTTACTGTTCATATTCAGAGTATAATTATTCTTTAATGATCTATCTTATGTTTTTTTTTTCGTTGATATTTATTACTCTACCTTTTTAACTTTCCATGCAAATATGTTAACATACTCGGACCAACCCATAGGAAATTGAAAAATATAATCAGATCAAATGCAATAAATCAGGCTTTGCAATATGAGACTGATTTTCTTAGGAGTTTTATATTTTAACTGATGGCAGGCAACATAATCATCCAAGACAAGTTGTTAGAATTATAACCAAACAAGTTATCGAGTTAGCATGGCATTAGGCTATGTGACTCGAATTTTGTTTGATTTAGTTTAAAAGTTTATGGCGTGACCCGTTTGTTAAATAATTAAATTTAGGGGGAAATGAATATATGTAATGTATGCGGCCCAATTGGGATGCGTGTCGGAACCCCAACAGTACATACCAGTTGCCATCAGGAGAAACCAGAGTATTAGCATGTTATGATAGATTTTCGTGGAAAATCAATCAAAGGAGAAGAAAGAGCAGGGAAATGTGAATATTTTAGTATGAATCTTGTTGCGAATGTGTTATGGATGACCATGAGCTGGAGCATCAGGACCCATCAGAGAGCACCCATGAGTAGACCTGACAAACTTGACCCGAGACCCGAACCATATTATCCGAACCGAAACCCGATTTTGACCCGAACATGATGATTCGAAGTTGACCCGAAACCCGAACCGAACCGAACCGAAATTTTTTGTTGAACCGAAATGGACCCGAACCGAATGGACCCGAACCGAATGCTACCCGAACCGAAAACTGAATCGAAAGCTGAACCGAATATCGACCCGATTTTAACCCGATTTTGACCCGAATATCTATTGTTAACAATATAATAAATAATAAAATGAAGTACATAAATTTGAGATCTCGGTGACCAATTTTATAATTTCATCATAAAATATAGCATAAAATTGAAATTGTAGACTAAATTGACAATTTGGAAGTGGAGAAATTTGAGAGTCCAATGATCAATTTTGTAATTATACCATATAAATAAATAGGGGTCAATTTTGGATAAAAATTAAATCTTTGAAATTAAAATGAACGAAAATATCAATATATTAAATTAATAGACTAAATTACAAAGATTAGTCAATTTCAACTAAAAATAAATTTTTAGAGACTAAATATCACTACGGGGAGGGGATTTCTATATCTGAAGTCTAAACCGTGGGAATACTTGTGACTAAATTAAATTAAACTAAAACTTAAAGTTGACTAAAATGTAACATTTTAAATGCAACATGACCTAAAAAATAATTAATCTCTAGCTTAAAAAATTGGTGGCTTATTTCCCTACAAAATTTTGTCTTTTCTCTCTCTATTTTTTCCAATTGTCTTTTTCTTTTTTTCTTTTCAATCTAGCTTAAAAAATTGGTGGCTTATTTCCCTCCAAAATTTTGTTTTTTCCCTCTCTATTTTTACCAATTGTCTTTCTATTTTTCTTGATTTAATTGAGTTTCAATTTAGATTAATTTAATTGAAATTTCACATTTAGTTTTAAAATTATTTTAATTATGTCCGTGATTTATGCTTTTAGATTTTAGTTAGTTCAATTAGATCCTAAGTTTAATAAATTAATTCATTTCAGACATTATTATTATTATTATTATTATTATTATAAATTTTGATTCAATATAATTATACAAAAAAATTATATGGATACATAAAGCTTTGATTTAAATATTTAATCAAATTCAAATGCATAGATTGACAAGTTGAATCAGAATTAATCTCATACACCAATAACTCTAAACTAAACCATAAATACTAAACCTCAAACCTTTAACCCAACTCAAATCAAATTGACCCAAAAATTTAAATGTTGACCTGACCCGAAATTGACCCGATTTTAACCCGAACCGAAAGCGACCCGAACGACCCGATTTTGACCCGAACCGAAAGTGACCGATCCGATATTGACCCGACCCGAAAACAACCGATCCGATTTTGACCCGATCCAATACCCGAACCGAATCCGACTCATCACAGACCCGAATTAGACCCGAACCCGAACCGAACCGACCCGAACCGAATCTAAACCGATTTTAGATAGACCCGAAATGACCCAAACCGAAACGACCCGAACCGAACCCGAACCGAATGACCCGATTGCCACCTCTACCCATGAGCTGAAGAACCAGAACCCACCAAGGAGCAACGTTGCGCCTACAGCTGCATGTCGAGGAATGCGGGAAAAAAGGCCACCAAAAGGACTAACAGATTTTGTCTTATTCTGAATGGCTATAGACTATAAATAATTGTTTTGACCTAGTTAAAAAGTGTATGTAAAATCTCTGGAATTTTGCTTCTTCCTTGAAATTCTATATCCTTCTTATTCTTCTGTTACATTCTTCGATTTATAGCAATTTGTTCTTAACAAATTGGTGCTTTCATTGTCTTCTCTTGAGCTATGATGAACAATTTTGAGGCAATCAAGTCTCTCTAAGAAACTTCCACTCGTCATGAGCAAACGTTGACTGCTCTTCAGGCTATTGTTTTTGAAAATAAGCTCACTCTTCAGGACATCTCGTGACAGTTATTTGAGCTTACATCACATATGGGTCACCAAGCTCACTCGACCTTGATCCAAGAAGGATCGAGCGACACAAAGCTACTTCGGGGTAAGGGAAAACACAAGGAAGACGGTAATGAGAGTATTTCGTTCTCCCCAAAATCGGTTTCGGTCGAACTTCCCCTCTTCACTGGCCAAGATCCAGAGGAATGGATAGCGCCGGCTCAAGATTTCTTCGACTTTTATAGTATGAAGGACCATCATAGAGTGACGATGGCGTCATTTTGCATGGACGGCGTTGCCAAAAAGTGGTTCCGGTGGATGCAACGCCAACGCCAATTAGCGGGTTGGGACCATCTGGTAGAAGCCATCTGATACGGACACGGCCCCGTATATGTGAACGTTGAGCTTGCGGAAGCGGATAAGGATGTTGGCGTGAATGTTGGATCGGTGAAAAGATGGCTGAACATAGGCGATGACGATGGAGATGGAAGATAAATGGATAAATTATCCTCGACACCCTCTTGATCGCAATTAACCAAGCAAGCAACCTCAAGCGGCTCTAACCCACCCTCCTAGACGCAGTTATCTAGGCAAGCATGAGTGTGAAGATCAACAACAAATTCTGACGAACTTGAAGAATCGCTTCTAAAATAAAGAACACAAGTTATACTTCTTCCAAGTCCTAACTCAATAGAGAACTTTTTTTAACCATTCAAATCGAAATTACAATGTGGTTGAAGCCTCATTATATAAGCCTTGGAGAAGTTCTAATCCTAGTAAATTTAAGGAATTAAATACAATAAATAAGTGTTGAAATATAATCTCCTAATTACATAAGTAACTTCTAATAATAAATAAATATTGAAAATAAAATCTTAATTAGATAAATCTGATCCTAATAGATATTGCAGAATCATATATTGATTTAAATTACAAATAATCAAATAAAATCTTGAAAATTTGTAATTATCCAAAAATCTCGTATTAATCTCGTATAGGAATTTCTGCATGTGTTGTCTTTGCTAAAATAGACGTATCTTGAGTTCCGGATGTCTGGTTGAGACGTTTCAAGATTCGTTGGAAAGTTAATTGATAACTAGACAAGTTTCAATATGACACGTCGACCCATAAATGTCTGGATTCCATCCAAAAAGGGGTCGCAAGTTGACTAACGTTTTTTACTTGCAAAACAGCTTTAACTTCTTTTCCAAGATGATTAGTTTCACCCCTCTCATGCATGTATCATTCCCCAACTCCTTAAAACGATTCACCCTCGAATCTAAGCCGGTAAAAGGAGGAATTTCATCAAAGTATCAGGAAAGATAAGATATCTTGAAGGATCCTTGTGCATAGTCTCTTTTTGCAATGTAATTTACAAGTTCTTTCTCATTGAGATCATCACTATTGTTCTTTCGGTTGCAAAGTAACTCATTCTCATCTTCAAAATTGTTTTCAATGCTAGAAGAGGAATATGCATAAATAGAATTTTCAAAACAATTAATGATACCTTTTGATTGTAGCGTACCTTCGTTGGTGTTTGTCGTTTGATGATCATCTTGAATCAGAATAGTAGGTTTGTCACTGGAAACAAACACACTACTTACAATTTCTTTCTCATCAACACCAAGGTTACACTCTCAATGGTATCGCCTTCATCTTGTTCTTTAGGAGAACAAATTTCTCCCTCATGCCCCGAATCACAGATTTCAATATCATTAGAAGACATGAATTTAGACAACATATCTCTTAAAAAAAATTTCTTGAAAATAAGACTTATTTGGACAATCATACCCGGAATGATCTAGTCGACAACAATACTAACATCGAGTCCCCAAAAGAGTAAAATCCAATACGTTCCTTAATAACATCCTCAAAA
The DNA here is from genome assembly GCA_958450335.1 of Hibiscus tridactylites. Taxonomy (NCBI): domain Eukaryota; kingdom Viridiplantae; phylum Streptophyta; class Magnoliopsida; order Malvales; family Malvaceae; genus Hibiscus; species Hibiscus tridactylites. Next base: position 67,746,352 of record OY288285.1, on the reverse strand, counting down.
ACGACATGGCTCTGATACTAAATGATACGGACACAACCTTGTATACGTGAACGTTGAGCTTGCGAAAGCGGATAAGGATGTTGGCGTGAATGTTAGATCGGTGAAAAGATGGATGAAGATAGGCGACGACGATAGAGATGGAAGATAAATGGATAAATTATCCCCGACACCCTTTTGATCGCAATTAACCAAGCAAGTAACCTTAAGCGGTTCTAACCCACCCTTCTAGACTACCTAGGTAAGCAGGAGTGTAAAGATCAACAACAAATTCTGACGAACATGAAGAATCGCTTCTAAAATAAAGAACACAAGTTATACTTTTTGCAAGTCTGAACTTAAAAGAGAACTTTTTTTTAACCATTCAAATCTGAATTACAATGTGGTTGAAGCCTCATTATATAAGTCTTGGAAAAGTTCTAATCCTAGTAAACTTAAGGAATTAAATACAATAAATAAATGTTGAAATCTAATCAACTAATTACATAAGTAAATTCTAGTAATAAATAAATATTGAAATAAAATCCTAATAAAATAAATCTGATCCTAATAGATATTGCAGAATCCTATATTGATTTAAATTACAAACAATCAAATAAAATCTTGAAAATCCGTAATTATCCAAAAATCTCGTATTAATCTTGTATAGGAATTTCTGCATGCGTTGTCTTTGCTAAAATAGACGTATCTTGGGTTCCATAAGTTCGATTGAGGCATTTAAAGATCTGTTAGAAAGTTAATTGACAGCCAGAGAAGTTTCAAGAAAACATGTCGACCCATAAATGTCTGGATCCCATCCAAAAACGGGTCGCAAGTTGACTACGTTTCTGACTTGCAAAACAGTTTTAACTTCTTTTCCAAGATGATTAGTTTCACCCCTCTCAAGCATGTATGACCATCCGTGAACGCTTTGTTGTGAAAGAAATTGAGTCGCCAGAAGGCCAACTCTCTAAACTTACCTAGACGGCGACGATGGCTGAGTATCAGACTTAGTTTGAGGATCTCGTTCTGCACACAACCAATCTGCATGAGGATTTCTTAACTCAATGTTTCATCTCGGGGTTTCGTTTGGATATTAAAAAGGAGGTATTGGCAGCCTGAGTTACTTCTATGGGTGAGGCAATGACCGTGGCCCGCTTTCAGGAGGCTCGGTTAAATGAAACGCGACGTCTTTTGGGTTGTAACATTGGGCCCAAACAATCATCTTTGCTGCCCAATCCACCACTGACCCCGTCTATTCCACACATCCAAACTGATCAACCACTACCTGTGGATCAATTACACAAAGCTTCTATTCTTAATTTTTCTCAGCCTCGCAAACTCTCAGTCGTGGAAGCTCGGGCGCGGCATGATAAGGGCCTTTGTTATTACTGCGATGCCAAGTTCGTTCCCGACCATCGTTGTAAAGAGCCACATTTCTTCTTATTGGATGATACAACCGATGGTTGTCCACCAAACGGTATCGGCGAGGTTTCTGACACTAAACTAAAAACCCAAGAATCTTGAGAACATTCTCTAGTGTCTCTTAATGCTCTGGTTGGCTGTTATACTCCGAACACATTGCACGTCAATGGTGATGTCCAAGGTCGAGCTGTGCAAATCTTGATTGATGGTCGAAGCACGCATAATTTCATGCAATCGCGAGTGACTCGTTACTTGGGCTCCATGTTACTGCTACGCCAAAGTTCAAAACACGGTTCTTCTTATTCTGAATGGTTGTAGACTATAAATAATTATTTTGACCTAGTTAAAAAGGGCATGTAAAAACTCTGAAATTTTGCTTCTTCCTTGAAATTCTATATCCTTTTTATTCTTCTGTGACATTCTTCGATTTACAGCAATTTGTTCTTAACAAATTGGTGCTTTCATTGTCTTCTCTTGAGCTATGGTGAACAATTTTGAGGCAATCAAGTCTCTCCAAGAAACTTCCACTCGTCATGAGCAAACGTTGACTACTCTTCAGGTTATTGTTTTTGAAAATAAGCTCACTCTTTAGGACATCTCGTGACAGTTATTCGAGCTTACAACACATATGGGTCACCAAGCTCACTCGTTCTTGATCCAAGAAGGATCGAGCGACACAAAGCTACTTCGAGGCAAGGGAAAACTCAAGGAAGACGGTAATGAGAGTTTTTCGTTCTCCCCAAAATCGGTTTTGGTCGAACTTCCCCTCTTCACTGGCCAATATCCAGAGGAATGGATAGCGTCAGCTCAAGATTTCTTCGACTTCTATAGTACGAAGGACCAACATAGAGTGACAATGGCGTCATTTTGCATGGACGGCGTTGCCAAAAAGTGGTTCTGGTGGATGCAACGCCAATGCCAATTAGCGGGTTGGGACCATCTGGTGGAAGCCATTTGATATGGACACAGCCCCGCATACGTGAACGTTGTGCTTGCGGAAGCGGATAAGGATGTTGGCGTGAATGTTGGATCGGTGGAAAGATGGTTGAAGATAGGCGATGACGATGGAGATGGAAGATAAATGGATAAATTATCCTCGACACCCTCTTGATCGCAATTAACCAAACAAACAACCTCAAGCGGCTCTAACCCACCCTCCTAGACGTAGTTATCTAGGCAAGCAGGAGTGTGAAGATCAACAACAAATTCTGACGAACTTGAAGAATCGCTTCTAAAATAAAGAACACAAGTTATACTTCTTGCAAGTCCTAACTCAAAAAAGAACTTTTTTAACCATTCAAATCGGAATTACAATGTGGTTGAAGCCTCCTTATATAAGCCTTGGAGAAGTTCTAATCCTACTAAACTTAAGGAATTAAATACAATAAATAAATGTTGAAATACAATCTCCTAATTACATAAGTAACTTCTAATAATAAATAAATATTGAAAATAAAATCCTAATTAGATAAATCTGATTCTAATAGATATTGCAGAATCCTATATTGATTTAAATTACAAATAATCAAATAAAATCTTGAAAATTCGTAATTATTCAAAAATCTCGTATTAATCTCGTATAGGAATTTATGCATGCGATGTCTTTGCTAAAATAGACATATCTTGAGTTCTGGATGTCTGATTGAGGCGTTTCAAGATTCGTTCGAAAGTTAAATGACAACTGGACAAGTTTCAACATGACATGTCGACCTATAAATGCATGGATCCAATCCAAAAAGGGGTCGCAAGTTGACTGAAGTTTCTGACTTGCAAAACAGCTTTAACTTCTTTTCTAAGATGATTAGTTTCACCCCTCTCGTGCATGTATCATTCCCCCACTCCTTAAAAAGATTCTCCCTCGATGCTAAGCCGGTAAATGGAGGAATTTCATCAAAGTATCAGGAAAGATAAGATATCTTGAAGGATCCTTGTGCATAGTCTCTTTTTGCAATGTAATTTACAAGTTCTTTCTCATTGAGATCATCACTATTGTTCTTTCGGTTGCAAAGTGACTCATTCTCATCTTCAAAATTGTTATTAATGCTAGAAGAGGAATAAGCATAAATAGAATTTTGAAAACAATCAATGATACCTTTTGATTGTAGAGTACCTTAGTTGGTGTTTGTCGTTTGATGATCATCTTGAATCGGAATAGTAGGTTTGTCACTGGAAACAAACACACTACTTACAATTTCTTTCTCATCAATACGCAAGGTTAAACTCTCAATGGTATCACCTTCATCATGTTCTTTAGGAGAACAAATTTCTCCCTCATGACCCGAATCACAGATTTCAATATCATTAGAAGACATGAATTCAGACAACATATCTCTTAAAAAAAATTCTTGAAAATAAGACTTATTTGGACAATCATACCCGAAATGATCCAGTCGACAACAATACTAACATCGAGTCCCCAAAAGAGTAAAATCCAATACGTTGCTTAATAACATCCTCAAGAACGACATGGCTCTGATACCAAATGATATGGACACGGTCTCGTATACGTGAACGTTGAGCTTGCGGAAGCGGATAAGGATGTTTGCGTGAATGTTGGACCAGTGAAAAGATGGATGAAGATAGGCGATGACGATGGAGATGAAAGATAAATGGATAAATTATCTCCGACACCCTCTTGATCGCAATTAACCAAGCAAGTAACCTTAAGCGGCTCCTCACCTTCCTAGATGCAGTTACCTAGGTAAGCAAGAGTTTGAAGATCAACAATAAATTCTGACGAACTTGAAGAATCGTTTCTAAAATAAAGAACACAAGTTATACTTTTTGCAAGTCTGAAGTCAAAAGAGAACTTTTTTTAACCATTCAAATCTAAATTACAATGTGGTTGAAGCCTTCTTATATAAGTCTTGGAGAAGTTCTAATCCTAGTAAACTTAAGGAATTAAATACAATAAATAAATGTTGAAATCTAATCTCCTAATTACATAAGTAACTTCTAATAATAAATAAATATTGAAATAAAATCCTAATAAAATAAATATGATCCTAATAGATATTGCAGAATCCTATATTGATTTAAATTACAAACAATCAAATAAAATCATGAAAATTCGTAATTATCCAAAAATCTCGTATAAGAATTTCTTCATGCGTTGTCTTTGCTAAAATAGACGTATCTTGAGTTCCATATGTTCGATTGAGGCGTTTCAAGATCCGTTAGAAAGTTAATTGACAACCAGACAAGTTTCAAGAAAACATGTCGACCCATAAATGCCTGGATCCCATCCAAAAATGGGTCGCAAGTTGACTACGTTTCTGACTTGCAAAACAGTTTTAACTTCTTTTCCAAGATGATTAGTTTCACCCCTCTCATGCATGTATCACCATCCATGAACGCTTTTCTGTGACGGAAATTGAGTCGCCGGAAGGCCAACTCTCTAAACTTACCTAGACGGCGACGGTGGCTGAGTATCAAACTTAGTTTGAGGATCTCGTTCTGCGCACAACCTATATGTATGAGGTTTTCTTAACTCAATGTTTCATCTCGAGGTTTCGTTTGGATATTAAAAAGGAGGTATTGGCAGCCTAAGTTACTTCTATGGGTGAGGCGATGACCGTTGCCTGCTTTTAGGAGGCCCGGTTAAATGAAACGCGGCGTCTTTTGTGTCGTAGCATTGGGCCCAAACAATCATCTTTGCTGCCCAATCCACCACTCACCCCGTCTATTCCACACATCCAACCTGGTCAACCAACACCTGTGGATCAATTACACAAAGCTTCTATCCTTAATTTTTCTCAGCTTCGCAAACTCTCAGTCGTGAAAGCTCGGGCGCGGCATGATAAGGGCCTTTGTTATTACTGCGATGCCAAGTTCGTTCCCGGCCATCGTTGTAAGGAGCCACAGTTCTTCTTACTGGATGATACAACCGATGATTCTCCACCAGACGGTATCGGCGAGGTTTCTGACACTAAAGTAAAAAACCCAATAATCTTGAGAACATTCTCTAGTGTCTCTTAATGCTTTGGTTGGTTGTTATACTCCGAACACATTGCGCGTCAATGGCGATGTCCAAGGCCGAGCTGTCCAAATCTTGATTGATGGTCGAAGCACGCATAATTTCATGCAATCGCGAGTGGCTCTTTACTTGGGCTCCATGTTACTGCTACGTTAAAGTTCAAAACATGGTTGTGGCAACGTATTTTTATGTCTTACCTCTTAAAGGGACTGAGATGGTTCTGGGTGTGGCCTGGTTAGCAACTTTGGGACCTGTCACATTTGATTTTTCCAAACTCACACTGGAATTCGACCTCCACGATACGCATCATCGTTGGCAATGTGATATTGACACGGGACCTCAGCTAGTGCAGATTCACACTTTACTTGTTACCAGCTACAATTAGGAATTTCTACAGATCAGGAAGAGAGTGTGGAGCACGTCGATATACAGAAAGTGCTTCAGGAATTTGCCGGGGTATTTGAGCCACCGGGCAATTTGCCACCTCCGAGAGCAACGGGCCACTCTATTCCGTTAGTTACAAATGCTAAACCAGTCAGTGTGCGTCCTTACCGATATCCTTATTTTCAGAAAGGGGAGATTGAACGCCAGGTGCACCAATTGCTTGAGAGTCGCTTGATTCGAATGAGCAATAGCTCGTTCTCCTCTCTTGTGCTTTTAGTGAAAAAAATGATGGATCATGGCGATTTTGTGTCAACTACAGGGCATTGAATTCCATCACTATCAAAGTTAAGTTTCCGATACCTACAGCCGATAAACTCTTTGATGAATTGGGCGATTCAGTTTTCTTTTCTAAATTGGATCTTCTGGTAGGTTGTCATCATATTCGCGTGCAGTCAGCCGATGTGCACAAAACGACCTTTCGAACCCACGACGACTACTATGAGTTTTATGTTTTGCCATTCAGTTTAACAAACGCGCCGTCCACATTCCAAGCCACCATGAATGATATTTTTCGACCATTCTTGCGCAAGTTTGTCCTCATTTTCCTCGACGACATCCTTATGTATAGCCGTGAATGGCCGACTCATTTAGAACATGTGACAAAGGTTTTGGAAATTTTATAGACATATGGGTTCGTGGCTAAGAAGTCCAAGTGTATGTTTGGGGGTTAGATGTGGATCAAAGTGGCTGCGATACAAGCTTGGCCACCACCAACTAATGTGCCCAAAATACGGGGGATTTTAGGACTCGTCGGGTACTATCGTTGATTTATCAAGAGTTTTGCAACCTTGGCTGCTCCTTTATCAAATTTGTTGCGCAAAGTAAAACAATTCACATGGAACAACAAAGCTCAAGAAGCTCGATTGTGCTCCCCTCCCTTATTGGCCCTCCCAGATTTTTCCAAGGAATTTGTCATGGAGACTAACGCCTCTGGAGAGGGAATCGTAGCAGTTTTGATGCAAGAAAATCGTCTATTGGCGTTTTATAACCAAAAATTGAGTCCGAGGATGCAAGGGGCTTCGACATATCATCGTGAAATGTATGCGATTACTCAGGCCATCAGAAAGTGGAGACAATATCTCCTACGCAGACACTTTGTGATTTTAACCGACTAGAAATCGTTACCGAAGTTGACTCAACAAGTTATTCAAACTCTGAAACAACAAAAACGGCTCTCCAAATTAATTGGGTACAATTTTGAGATACGCTGTCGGCCTGGAAAGTCAAATGTGGTAGTCGATGCCTTATCACGAGAGGTAAATGGTTCTTTGCTGGCTTTTTCCCGACCTTTGTTTGGTATTTTAGATGATTTTCGATTGGCCGTGGATAGTGATTTGAAGTTGTAGGGTATTAAGACCCAAGTTTCTGTTAGAATTGGGGGTTTATCAGAGTATACTGTGCATGAAAGACTTTTACTGTATAAGGGCAGAATCGTGATGCCTAAGGAATCAGCTTTACGTGCAGTGTTGCTTCGAGAATTTCATAGTTCTATTGTAGGAGGTCATGCAAGAAACACCAGAACATTCAATGGACTCTCGGCAAAAAAATTGGAAAAGAATGCGTAGCAATGTCTATTCTTTTGTCCGCGATTGTCAAGTGTGCCAAAGGATGAAGAGCAAGAGCTTAGCTCTGGCGGGTTTACTTCAACCTCTTCCCATCCCACAACAAGTCTTTAAAGACATTTCAATGGATTTCATCATTGGTTTGCCTAAGTCAATAGGTAAGGAGCCAATTATGGTCGTGGTTGATCGCCTAACAAAGTACACCCATTTCTTTGCCTTGCCACGACAATTTGATGGCAGGTTGATATCCAAAATCATGTTGGATTGTGTGGTGAAACTCCATGGAGTTCCTCGCTCTATCGTTAGTGATCGTGATCAGATTTTTGTCGGTGATTTATGGATGAAAATAACACGACTTCAAGGTACCTAGTTGTGTATGAGTTTGACGCATCACCCCCAAACGGATGGTCAAATGGAGGCCCTTAATCGGTGTTTGGAGATGTATCTAAGGTGTATTACAGGCAACGATCTAGAAAAATGGGCAGAATATCTTGTCTGGGCCGAATATTGGTATAATATGGCCTATCAAGCTTCGACAGGCATGACACCATTCAAGGCATTCTATGGCCGAGACCCTCCGACACTAGTGAGCTATATGGAAAGTGGTTCTTTCAATGCCCAGCTTGATCAGGACTTGCACGAACGTGACTTGTTGTTATAGGAGCTTAAACAGAATTTGGTCATTGCTCAAAACAGAATGAAGATGCAGGTCGATAGGCATCAGCCCGAACTGGAGTTTAAGGAGGGAGATTGGGTATTTGTCAAGTTACAGCCGTATCGACAATTATTAATGCGTTTAAAGAAACACTATAATCTCAGCTCTCGATTTTTCGGTCCTTATGGCGTACTAAAAAGGGTGGGAAGTGTTGCGAATAAGTTGGGTCTGCTTGACTCCTCACGAATTCACCCGGTGGTTCATGTTTCTCAACTGAAACCTTGCAAAGGACGTCCATTGCAATAGATTACTCCATTGTCATTGCTGTTCGAATCAGGTGTTGCTTAAACTGTTGAGGCAATGTCGAACTTTGAGGACAAGGTTCCTTCGCTTGGGGGAAGTGATGTTATGGATGACCATGAGCTGGAGTACCAAGACCCACCAGAGAGTACCCATGAGCTAGAGAACCATGACCCACTAGAGTGCAACGTTGCGCCTACAGTTGCACGTCGAGGAATGCGAGAAAGAAGGTCACTAAAAAAACTAACATATTGTCTTATTCTGAATGGCTATAGACTATAAATAATTGTTTTGACCTAGTTGAAAAGTGCATGTAAAAACTCTGGAATTTTGTTTCTTCCTTGAAATTCTATATACTTCTTCTTCTCTTGTTACATTCTTCGATTTACAGCAATTTATTCTTAACAGAATGACAACTAATGACGGGTGACGATTGACTGATAGCGGTGGCTGAAATGTTCGGAGGTAAAAGTAGAATCATTTTAAAGTTTAATGACAAAATCAATACACTACTAAAGTTAAAGTTCCTAAGATGACGTCGTTTTGGGCATAGAAATCTACACCATCGTTTTCATTCAACATCCACATCGGCAACTGTCGTCCACGTTATTACGGCGTTATTGAATTAACGATCTAATAACATAATTGAAGCCAAATTGATAGTTCAGTTGTATAAACAATACAAACGCCTAAAATTCAATAGTATTTAGTGTAATTTATCCTAATAAATAATTAACTAACTAAATCGACAAAAATATGAAAATTTATCTTAAAATTTTACTGAAGTTTCTAAGCAAAATTAAAAGTATATAAGCGCATTCATTATGGTCTTTGATATACACTAATAAAGTCTTGGCAGAGGCATTGAATTCTTTAATGAATCTTACTTTCGAAACTTATTTGGTATAAATAATGTCTAAGTTCTTTATATAATTTTATTTTTTAATTGTTTTAAGGTCTTTACAAAATTGTATATGTTCATATTTTTCTTAGCCTTTTAATAATGTATACACATTTTACAGATAAAGTTGATCGAACTTGAAATTTTTAGAATAAACATCTATTATCTTCTCTACTAGGACTTTTAATTGAGTCTTCACATAATTTTAATTTAAGTTCAATTCATTATTAAACTAATTATATTGTTTAATGTTTTTTAGGCATTGATTGTAAATATGTATATGCTTAAAAGTTGTACATTAAAAAAATCTTTTGAGTTTAAATTGTTGGAAAAGTGTCAATAATTCTACTATCTCCATTAATTAAATGATATCGACAGTATTCAAGTCCTGCCACGTCCCTAATCACATTAAAAAAATGTTTGAAAAGTAAAGCCAATCAAGGAAACTATATGCACCGTTAACTAAATATTCCTATGACACCATGTTCTAGAAACAATAATCTAGATGTTAATTGGAGTCTTCTTTTTTTAATTCCCTGCCGCCCCGTTTGAACTTAAGGTGCAATAAAATATTTCTTTATTTTCTTTCTTAAAAAAACAAATATGAAAAAGATAGATTTTGTTTATCCTCATGACTCATGTACAGATAAGATTATATGGTTCGTAATTAAAATTAACCACTAAAATTAATTATGTCTAGAGTAATTAGTTAAAAGCTTTCAATTAACATTTTCTTCTCTTCTTAGCTTATGAGTTTTAAACATGTTAAAAAGTAAATTTTTATTTAATAAAAAATTTTCAAAAAAAATCCCCCACTAAATATATCATTTTGTATACTTTGAGTTAACGTTATTTACGTCAATGCATGAAATACTTGTACTGATAGGTAATAGATTATATTAAAATAAATCAAATCTAATTTTAAAAATACTAAAAAAATGTAATTATTATCTTGTGATTTATTCACGATACATATATTTATACACTATATATATAGACTTTAATTTAAATGTTAAATATTAATTTGAATCAAATGTGTAGCGTATTTATATAATCAAATTGTATACCTATGTTTCCATGGAATAGACGAATGTGATATGACTTGTTGGAAAGGTAGTTTTTTTCTTGAATTTAAATAACATAAATATTTTTTTATTAAATAGAGAAATATTTACATTCTCAATATAAATGTTAGAATTCGAATTCATATAATATAAGACAATACTATATTTTTTTATCATTCAATCAATTAACGGATCTCATATAAGTATATATATTTTTATTTTACAACGTATCACGAAAACCAATCCAATATATGACGGTCAATTAATGAATCTAATGTAAATGTTTTGTTTTTCTTTCTCTTGTGGATAGGAGAAGAAGGCATGTTAAAATTTTCACCAAAAACATATATAATTGAAATGAATTTGGACAACAAGTGGTGTTGAAATTGGAGGCCTGAGGATTTTGTCGATAACCCTCCATTTTCCACAAAAACAAATCAGATGGAAATCTTCCGGTTGCTTGTCAATGTTCACAGCTGGAATCAAAATGTTCTAGAACCTATAATATAATATAATATAATATAATATAATATAATATAATATAATATAATATAATATAATATAATATAATATAATATAATATAATATAATATAATATAATATAATATAATATAATATAATATAAGTAAACTACATAAATGGTCCCCCGACTATGCTCTAATTATCTTTTGTATCTCACGACTATTAAAAATAACAAATTGGTCCCTCAACTTAAAAAAAATAACAAATTGATCCGGCGCCGTTAAAAATTTAACGACTGATGACATGACAGTTAATATAAATTGATATAATTATATAATTAGCCTTCAAGTTCTACAATTATTTTAATTTGACCTTAATTCTAAAAAATTAACCCGCATAATTTTAATAATCTATCAATTTAGTTAATCTTCTTTTCTATTTCTCGTCTCCTTCAATTATAAATTGATCTCTATTTTCAAAAAAAATTATATTTTGTGCCTTTTGAACTGGAGTCATGGTTGAAATTTAAAAATCACAACAATCCCAAATATCCTACAACCAAGAGCTATGGTTTGCAGTGTTAGATGAACTGCTCTTTGTACTTTCATGTCTCGTCTATCTAGGAATGCCATGATTGTTGTTTTATATGGATGCAAATCAGTACTTTTTAATGAAAATCATACTCTCTTGTCAAATCAAAAAATAATCTTGCATGCATGTTAAACGTACCTTCTCCAGCCATTGATATGAATTCAACTACCATTAGAAATTGATGAAGATGCAAATAAGAGGGAAAGAAAAACAAAGCTATGAACAAATTTTGAAGGTACAAATTACAGAAATACAGAGGAAAAATAAATTTCACTCGCATTGAAAATCTTGAATTTATTAGCAGATTCAAAAGCAAGCCAAACTAAGACAAGGGTTGTGACTGCTATGAACAGCAAATGTTTAAGTACTGTAACTGGGGTTGCAGAAATTTGATAGCTTCTGCTTTTAGGCGCTATTGCAGAACTAATAAATTCAAGATTATTAAACAATGACTCCAGTTCAAAAAGCACAAAATATAATATATATATATATATATTTAAAAATAGAGATCAATTTATAATTGAAGCTTGTGTATTTATTATTTATTGCCGTTTACTCAAATTTGTGATCATTTAACAAAGTTTGTGTATTGAAAAACAAAGAAATTTTTATGTTTTGAAGAACTGAAGCTTAATAATGGTAAAAATTACTAAGTTTGAATTGAAGAATTAAAGGAAAGAAGAAATATAAAAGAAGATGGACTAAATTGTTATATTATTAAAATAATGTAGGTTAATTTTTTAGAATTAGGATTAAATTAAAATAAGTGTAGAATTTGAGGACTAATTATGTAATTATATCAATTTATATTAATTGCCACATCATCAGCCGTTAAATATTTAATGGCGCCGGACCAATTTGTAACTTTTGATAGTCAGAGAACACAAAATATAATTAGAACATGGTCGGGGGACCATTTATGTAATTTACCCTATAATATAATATAATATAATATAATATAATATAATATAATATAATATAATATAATATAATATAATATAATAAAGTTGGAATATACAACTTTGCTCCAAATACACAAAGTCAGTACTTTTGCAGAAAAACAGTAGCTATATGCTTTTCCAAGCTGAAGAAGGGTCCCAATAAATTTTGTGGTCATTTTCCATTCCAAAATAAACTGGCTGCATGTACTCACTATCATCTAGAAACAATCCTATTCCTTCCATTTAATTGGTAGGACAAAGAATGTTTTTTCATCAAAATTAAGAGTTAATTTTTTGAAAGTTTTCTCAAGGTTATATTTGAAGTCCTCTTTTTATATAATATTTATTATGTTATATGTATTTTTATGTTCGTACTAAAGATGTTAATCAATAATATTTATTTATATTTATAATTTTTTGATGTCAACAAATATATAATTATCATTTTTAAGTTATTTGGTCTAATTCGTGTACCATGATGCTTCTAAAAGAACCGTCTTAAATAATATATTCTTATTTTGTAAATTAATCTTATAATTTTAAGGTATTTTTTTATTTAATAAATTTAACGATTATTATTTGTCAAATGTATATAGTGATTAAAATTAAAGAGACTTGTTTTTAACGTGTAAAATTTAATTAATATATTTTATATTATATTTGTATTTTATATTTAATTAATATATTTTATATTATATTTATATTTTATATGGATGATCTAATTTCACAACTTTAAAAAAGTTTGCACATTACTAGCTAAGTTGATAAAAAAAAGAATTCCATTAAAATATCTTAAAATTTAAAGATGAACTTAAAATTTAAATGATAATTTAAGGATAGTTAATGGAGTTAAGATACAAGTTTTGATTTTTTTTATTGCACAGTTCTATTTTACAAAAAGAAGATATTTAAAAGTTGAAAAAGCCCATTTTCGTATTTTTTTTAAGGCAAACTTCAATTAGATAAATTGGAAAATTGCCAAAGTTACCAAATCTCTTGCCTCCGATATTTGTGAATGAAAAAAAAAACTCACCCCAGAATCTCATAATTAATAGTCTAATAATATTTAACATAAAAAGTGTAATAGTATTAATTAAGCAAAGAAAGCTTAATTTTTTTTAGTAACTGTAAAAGTACAACGGTTTCGCAGTCTTCTTTGATGCATCAGCCAAATCACAAAGGCGAAAAAAAAAAATGGAGAGAGCAGAGCTCTCTTACGTGACGCAATCAAGGACTCTGATTTCTCCCGCTAAACTCCCCGGTTGTTTTTATTTCTTTTCTCGTTAGCAGATCAGCTTTCTTTTTTCTGAGATATCTACTTAACTGATTAACTGTACAGATTTTTGGGGGGTTAAAAACCCTTGATTGAGTTTCGGCTTCCAACTCGGTAGCGTTGATGACAGAGTTGACTCGTTCACCAGCACTGATCGGTCTCCCAACTCCTCCCCCTATATCCTGAAAACCTAGAATCCGAAGTCAACGGCCGTTGGCCTCTCCGGAAAACTTTACTATCATATACGGCCCGTTTTTCGGGGTCCGATAAGGTACTGTACGCCGCGTGGATCTTCATGAACTCATCTGCCGATGAATCTTTCCGATCAATTGACGCCACGTCCGGATGACAAACCCTAGCCAATCGGCGGTACGCTAACTTGATTTCCTGATTCGAAGCACCGATTGGAATCCCTAGAACCTCGTACAGTGACGTGCAGGCGGCCATTCCTGGACGGCTCAGATAACCGCTAGCCGATCTTTTCTCTTGTTGAGAAGTGTAAGTATTGGCGCAGGTAGCAGAGGCACGAGGAGGCCGGAGTCTGACACGGGAAGTTGACGGCGGAGAAATTGAAGAAACCGAGAGAGAGGTTGAGATAGGAAGAGAAGAGAGCATCATATTCGTATGATTCGGTTATTTTGTTTCGAGAAACAATTGGAGGGGCAGGGGACTATATATAATAATGTATTGGCAGAAAATAGTTAAGCTTTTATTTTATTTTTCTGACTTTTAGGGGTATTTTTAACCATGGTTAATTGAGTTAGCAAATTGATGCAATGCTTATCCGATTTTTTGTGGTCCACAGGTCGAGTTTCGGTTATGAGTCAGCGAGTGAACTCTGTCGGACTTACCTGGATTTTATTTATTTATTTTACATAATATTTTTTATTTATGTTCGAAATTAATGATTATTTTTCAATAATATTGCTTAAAATTTTAGGAGTGGTCTCAGTTAAAGAGTCAGTAATTCTCTCTTTAGTTTGAATGATTTGTGTCTTTGTCTTTAAAGTGTACACAAATTACATAGTTAATTTTATAGTTTATGTTCGAGATTCGTGATTCTTTCTTTTATAATGTACTCTTTAAAATTCAAAATCGTATACTATTAGTAGATCACATTAAAAATTAAAATTATTACAATTAATATTATTTCAAGATTTGAATATAAATTTTCCATTATAAAACAATGCCCCATCACTACACTATTTTTTTCTTATTTTAATTTTAGTTAAATTGTGTTATTTGAACAAGAGTAAAATATGATATTTAATTTTACATTTTAAAAAAAATATTTTTAAAAAATAAATTTTAAAATTTTGAAGTATAGTTTATAATAAACAAATATTTTAAACTTTTTAATCGGATATACAAAATCTTAAACTTTGTTAAAATATAAAGGTTTACATCGGGAAGATTGTGCTCCTAGTCCAGGACCGATTGCCTAAATGAATATGAGTAAACAAATATAAGCAGCTTGACCAACAGATCAAATGTACTCACTCAACGACATTATATATTTTAACAATTATTCTTTACAAATAAAAAATGTCGTATTTAATATATATATATATATAATGTCAATATATTAAGATCAAAAGTTCCAATTATCACATTTTGAATATATAAAATTAGATTAATAAAATTGTCACATAATAAATTTAATATAAATTAATCAACCAATAAAACATGAATTTTGCTATTAACAGCCCTAAGGGTTGTCAATAAGAACTCTATAGGTTCTTATAATTAATGCTTGTTTTGCTTTGTAATGAAATCTAGTAAAATATAATTAAATACATTCTAAAAAATCATGTTTAATTAATGTTAGGTTGTTTAATGTAATTAATACTCACTTTAAATCGTTTATTGTTTAGGGTTTATGGTTTGATGATTTGAATTTAGGGTTATGGTTTAGAGTGTATGGCTTATGGTTTAGGTTTTAGGGTTTGATGTTTAGGGTTTGAGTTTAAGGTTTAGAGTTTGGGATTTGGGATTTATGATTTAGGGTTTAAGTTTGAGGTTTGGAGTTTTAATTTAGGGTTTTTGGTTTAAAATTTTAGGTTTTATTGTTTAATTAGATTAAAAAAATTTAAATTAACGAAACAAAACTTTTTAGGAATATAATTAACTACATTCTACTATATTTCTTTAAAAAGTAAAATAAACATTAATTATAAGAATTTATAGTGTTTTTATTGACAGCCCCTAGGGCTGTCAATAGCATAACCCATAAAACATATATTGATGGTTATAAACTAATATTATTATACTAAAATTTTATTGAATTTTTTAATTCTATATTTCTTGATAAAACGAAAAAAATCATTATATGGTTTCGGCCAACCACGTCATCATCCATGGTCTCGTCCATTAAAAATCAACCAACTATTTTTTTTCTATTTTATTTTTTTAAAGATGAATCTTCAATTTTTATACCATATAAATAGGGAGTGAGTGGTTAATAATCATGTTTAACAATTAGCAGATAGCTGATAACGAATTACAATAGCTGATAGCTGATTGCATTAACTGATTTGACTAGCAGATTGTATTAGTTGATTATATAAAAGTATTTAATAAAAATTAACCGATAGTTAATAGTTATTTAATTATTTCTATTGTATGAATTTAAATAATTCCTGAATTCCGTCCATTTCTCACAACTAGCCGTCTCTCATTTCAACCCAATCCATCAAATTTCTGCAACCTTCAACAATTAGAAGCCGAAAAAGGTGCTTCCCATTTTCCCCATCTGTCCCTCTCTTGGTTTTGTTTTAATGTACACTTATAAATTTGTTACATTAGGTTTCTTTACTTTGTTAATGAAACACTCTTTTTTTATCATATATGATAATCCATTATGTATAATTATTTCATAAGTGACAAAGGGTAGAAGACGATGAGGTGAGTTTTTTGGTATATCGAGGGGTTGGAAAAGACACTGAAGAATGGAGATTCCAACGTCAGTGTGAAATAGAGATAAAAGTGTAAAACTTTCATCTTTGGGGGAAAGAAAATAAAATAAAAAACAAAAAATGACATGGTTGACACATGGCTATCATGTCACCCTTTTATTTCTGATTTAACGCTCGAGTGACGAAAACATGAGTAAATTGAAAATTTAGTGATTAAATTGATTATTTTAAAACTTTAGTGACTAAACTAGAAGTGTTGAGTGAATAAATTTACAATTTACCTATTATGTTATGGAAAATACTTTGATGCACAAGCTTGTGTAAACTTTAGTTTACACAAGCCCTTTAATTTTAGGGTTTAGTGTTTAGGGTTTTAGATTAGAGTTTAAGGGTTTAGTATGTAGGGTATATAATTTAAGGTTTATGGGTAGAATTTAGAATTTAGAATTTAGGATTTAGGGCTTAGGTTTTAGGTTGCTAGGGTTTGTGATTTAGATTTTAAATTTTATAAAAGGAACGTGTAAAAAAAAATTACACAGCTTGTGCATCAAAATAAAACCCTTATGTTATTAATATAAATACTATAATAATTATGTTTTAGACCTTCTAGACATAACGTGTTATAAGAAATACACTAATGAATGGTAAAAGTCGTGTGGTGTTTAGGTCACTATCAATTGGATTATGTTTATAACATGTGGCTCCAACTATGTGCATGATTTAACATATGATTAATCTTAAGCTAAAATCATAATGCATTTTTTTAATAACTAGTGCTGCGCCTCAATTTAAATAGTTAGAAGCTGTCTTATTGGAATTTATCCACACCGGCCAGGTCTCTTCGGAAAAGGATAGCAAAGAAAACAGTGAAACGAGTCACCAATTACATTTTTTTAATACAAGTCACCAATTACATTTTAAGTGCAATTAGAAGTGTGTGTATATATATATATAACTAGTCTTTTTATGTGGTACGCTATTTTTATATATATTTTTAAATATACTAGTGTGATTATACGATAGACGATAGTACATGTTTATATTTTTTTTCTTAATTTTTTGATAACGCACACATACCTTACACACAAATGTTCGAAATTTGAATCCCTTAAGATGAACATTATCGACTTTTTTATTGAAATCACTCGTTAAGTTTAGTCAGGTGTTTTTTTAAACACCAAAATAATTTTTTTTAATCTTTGGTTTTATGTGAGACGAGGATGGAAAAGGTAAGAAAAATATTATTAGTCAAATGGTGCTATAAATCCATTTATAGTGAATATTTATACATGCGTTTTGCAGTGGCGGAGCTACACCTTAAACAAAAAGTTCACATATTTAGTTTTAATTTATTTTTAATTTTTAAGAATTAATCCTTAACTTTTATGATTTATGTTCACCTTAAATTTTTAATTTTTTTTATGATTTATACCTACCTTCAAAAATATTTTAACTTGTGTCCAATCTCAAAAAAAATTCTGAATATGCACTAGCGTTTTAAATGTAGGGAATCAATCGATACATTACATTATATTATGAGAAGACTCGTTCTCTCCTTTCATTATATCCATGTAACATTATGATACGTTGTATTGTGCAATGTTTCAAGGTCCTATATGAGAACATGGTTATCCAATAAGTATTAAGATATGATAAGCAATAGAAAAATCACTCATTTTGTTCATCTTGTTTTTTTTAGTATATGTTCATAGTTTTTTAGTAGAGTATATGATTATTTTATGGCTCATATCTAAAATTTATAATTCTCTCTCATGTCTCAAAAATGTCATTTTCAAGGTTTAAACACAAATTTTTTTCTCAGAAGAACAATGCGACTTCCCATTGCACACAAGCATTGTTGATCTATAAATTTATAGTTTTATATCAAATAGTTAATATTCATAATAATTTTCTGCTTAACCGTTAAATTAACCAATTTTCTACATGCACGGCGAGTTCCAGGGGCGGAACTAAAAATTTATAAAGGGGACCAAAATGAAATTAAAAATTTTGAGAGGGGCCAAACTAAAATTTTGTAAATTTTAAAGGGGTTATAGAGGTAATTTTACTTTTTTTCTAAAAAAATTTTATCATATTCCTAATGAAAAAAATTGGGGGATCAAACCCCCCTATGTTCCGCCCCTGGCGAGTTCCAATTAAATTTTTTTAATCATCTGTTGACTAATTAATTAAGTTAAAATACGATTTTTTTAACTCACCGTGCATGTACGGAGAATTCACTGTAATGATGCTAGTCTGAAAAATATAAACTTTTGACTGCTATTTTAATAAAATTAAGATATAAGGGTGCTATTTTAGAATTTCACCATAAATAGAAATGATATGAATGTTGGACTGATAGTCAAACCTTATCAAGAAAAGATAACTCCAAAAAGAATGGACACAAATTACCACATAAAGATTGGACATTATCCTTTAATTATGGACAAAAGAATAAGAGTTTGAGTTTGAGAAGAAAAAAGACCTCACATTGTTTAATAATCTTACCCTGGATGAATCAGCCTCTGCTCATCTTTGGTTTCGTTTCAAACATGTCTTCTGAACAAATAAAAAATTCCACTATTCAATTCAACCATTGTTAATTTAATCACCATTTTTTATAGAAAAAAAAACTATTTTATTCTAATATTTTAATGTCAATAATTACATCTAAAAATATATGTTCTAATGAACACTTGACATACATCTTTAACCTTCACCATCATCGAACACTTACGAATTAATCGATTATATTTTTTTTTGAAAAAAACGATAGACAAACAATCTTATCTGAAATTCACAACCAGCACCATTCAAAGATAAGAAAGCTAAAAATTAAGGCATAATACTAAAAAAACACCCCTCACGTTCGAATTGTCATTTTAAACTATATTTTTAAGTAAATAGTCTCTCTACGAATGAAAATTATTAGTCAAGTGACGTTAAATAGCTTGAAATGACATGACAAACTTACATAGCAGTGTCATATATGTAAATATGCCGACTTTACAGAATGACACACTAGCCAAAAAATAATTTTAAAAAAATTGTATAAAATATAAAATATTTTTTTTCTTCTGACGTATCATTCTGCCAAGTCATTTCAAGTTGTTTATCGTCAGTTGACTAACAATTTTCATTCACGAATGAGTTATTTTGACCTAAAATAAAATATTGATGATTTATTTTAAAAAATAGGAATCAAGGTGATAATTCAATCAAACGTTAAGAGATTTGTTTGATATTATGCCAAAAATTAAAAATCATATGTTTAGGATATAAAAAAGGTTAATTTCCCCTCTATGACCCTTTATTTTCTTCTTTCATTGCTTCTTATTACTGTCGAGTATAGAAGGAGATGCAGAAAACGGTAGGTTGTGGAAGTAGAAAGAAAAGGGTGGTTTAGTCGATGAAAACAATCATTGTCGTCGGCGCCACCATCTTTTCTACCATCACTTCCACCTTTATCGAAACATCAAATTCAGATCCTATCACAACAATAACAAAAAAATCATCAATAAACAAAAATACAAAAAATAGAGAGAGAATTTTTTTAATCAAAATAAAAAGTTATTTTTATTTTTAATATAAATATAAGATAATTTTAAATTTTGTCATGCGTTTGACATGGGGTTGAAGTTAGCGAAGAACCCAAGTTGATAAGTAATAAACAATGTATAATTCGAATATTTATTTTTAGAGTTAACTATACCACGTACCATTCAACTATAGCCACTGACTCAAAAATATCATCGAATTTTAAAAGGTGTAAATTTAACACTAAATTTTAGTTTTTGACTCGAAAAAGTGTAAATCTAGCTACAAAGTGACATTTTCGAGTCAAAAACTAAAGTTCAATGTTAGATTTGTACTTTTTTAAAATTCGGTGGCATTTTCGAGTAAGTAGTCATAGTTGAGTGATATGTGGTGTAGTTTACCCTTATTTTTAATTAGATCTTAATAAAATAAAGGCAATGAAGTGTAAGAAGCCCTTGAACTTTTGGGGAAAAATTAGTTAATTCTTAATTTTTTTGCACCTAATTAAAACTTTGGACTAAGAAATTAAATCAATTGAGCCCTTGAATCAATTAATCCATTTGACCATTAAATCTTGATATTTTTTTGATATGTTGGTGCAGTGCGTTGTGTGACAATGCTTCCATTTGACATTTTCAAAAAAATATTTTATCTAAAAAAATTCTTTAAATTTTTTAAAAATTCTAAAAAACTTACAAAAATTATTAGGTAAACTACACCACATAGCACTCAACTATGGTCGTTAACTTGAAAATGCTACCGAACTTTAAGAAAGTTCAAAACTAACACTGAACTTTATTTTGTGACTCGAAAATACCACTCCACCATTAACTCTTAACACCCTTGTTAAGTTAAAACAACGTCGTTTTAGTGCGACTATTTTGAAGCCTAATTTAGCCCAAAACGACGTCGTTTTGTTGGAGGAAAAATATTAAAATCGTGTGCTTAAAGGGGTTTGAACCTAAGACATTCAAATAGAAAGACTAAACTTTAACCACTAAACTACCTTGAAATTATATAATTTTTCACCACAAATATTATATATCTCAAACTACTTGAGATTAATATTATAAATGATATTAATATAAAATATATTATTTTTATGTTTTTATATATTATGAATAATATAAATATATTATTTTTCAAAAAAAAAAATCCCCAAAATATTCATAAAAATAATATATTTATAATATTAATAATATATAAAAAGACCCCTAAACCCTAAAATATTAACCCACAACCCTCGACCCTCAAACTTAAACCTTAAACCTCAAAGTTTAAGGTTTAGGATTTTTATATATTAATGTTATGAATATTTTGGGTTTTTAAGAATAATATATTTATATTATAAATAATATATAAAAATAATATATTTTTATTTAAATTATATAAATTAATTCTTTGGTTCAACCAAATTATTTTATGAAAAAATAATACTATAAATAATATATTATTTTTATTTAAAAATATATTATTTTTATGGTTTTTATATATATTATTCATAATATAAATATATTATTTTTTAAAAAATATTTATTAAAATAATATATTTATTAGAACAATATATTTATATTATAAATAATATAGAAAAAAACCCCAAAACCTAAACCTCAAACAATAATGGTTATGGTTTGAGGTTTGAACTTTGTAGTTAAGATTTAGGGTTCAGAGTTTTTATATATTATATATAATATAAATATATTATTTTTATGAATATTTTGAAGTTTTTTAAATGATATATTTATATTATAAATATTATATAAAAATAAAACAATACACTTTTATTTTTATATATTGATATATATACAAATAATATATTTTATATTATTTATATATTAGTATTATTTATAGTGTTATTTATTTCATAAAATAATTTGATTTAATCTCAAGTAGTTTGAAATATATAATATTTGTGGTAAAATATTACATAATTTCAAGTTGGTTTAGTGCGTAAGGTTGAGCTTTTCTATTTGAACGTCTTGGATCCAAACCTCTCCAAGCACATGGTTTTAATATTTTCGCTCCAGTAAAACGACGTCATTTTGGGCTAAATTAGGCTTCAAAATAGCCACACCAAAACGACATTGTTTTGACTTAACAGATGTGTTAAGAGTTAAGGTCGGAGTGGTATTTTTGAGTGACAAACTAAAGTTCAGTATTTTTTTAAGGAACAAAAACGAGCCTCGTTAAAACCCCCACTAGACCTAGGTAGGGGAAAAAGAGTGCTCAATTTATTAAATTAGAGTCCGCCATGAACTTACAACTCTGCTCTTAAAGAAAAAGCCAGACCTTATTACAAGAGTACTTTCTAATCCACCATCTTAACTGTAAAGGAAATAGCGAAGACACAAACCAATATTACCTTGCCTGCTTATTACAGTTCAGGATTTACACTAACAAAACAATACAAAAGACGACTTTTACCACACTACACCTGCTTATGTTTGATCGGTTTGCCATAGAAACTCATTTTGTCTTCTTATACCTTTTTTAGCAAGTTTGTGAGCCACCATGTTATTTCCCTGTAGGCGAAAACTATTTTCAATTTAATTCCTTTGCCTAGATCAAGGATCTTCGATATCAAGTCCTTAAAACACCCTGTAGCATGTGCTGGATTTTCGATCCACGATGACGCCAACTTACAATCGGACTCGATTAAGAGGGCTCGATCATTTACCCACCTAGAGTGAGAGAACAACACCAAAGCCTCCATGATACTTTTCAGTTCTGCTGTAGTTGGATCTGCAGATCCTATTGGCTTTGAAAACTGGATTAAACTTTTGCCAGTTTCATTTCTTAAGATCCCACCAATCCCGACCTCACCACATCTTCCGATTACAGCCGCATCAACGTTAAACTTGAGCCAACCCTTCTTCGGTGCTTCCCATTTTTGCGACTGTTGTCTAAGGTTCTGCATCTCACGGCATCAGAACTCCTGTGAACATCTAATAAAATCATCAACTGAATTAATAGAGTTCGGCCATTTGCTCACACACCAATGGCCAACTCTAAGTAATACTAAACCGAACATATGATCTACCGTGAAAGTTTTTTTCCTAAATATGATCTCATTCCGACATATCCAAATTGTCCAGATGCAACCATACAAAAACATAAGCCAGACCTGCAAAGAATGATGTGGTTGTGGAGTGTTGATCCAAACCTGAACAAAAGAGTTTGTCTCGGCTGGCATAATGAAGTTGATATTCCAAAGCTTGCAGCACCGCTACCAAATTCTCCACGAAACCGCACAGTGACAAAATAAATGCTTCACCGTCTCTGTTTCCTCACAAAAAAAGACACACAGATTAGAACTTGATTTATGAATACCCCGTTTTGATAATTCTTCGTAGGTAGGGACTCTCTTATGAATGACCTTCCATAGAAATACTTTCACTTTCGGCGGTGCTAGTCTTGCCCATAGTGACTTCCAGTCGAAGGAGATGAGAGCTTCATTCGATCCAAAATTCTCACAGTGTGCTTTGGGAGTGTAGAAACCATTCGAGACTCCAACCCACCTCACAGTATCCACTTCCAATAGGGTATTAGAGGCTCTGTTTATGATGTCCATGAAATTGTTCCAAAAGGGAAATTCCCACTCAAACAAGCGTCTACGCATTTCAATATTCCATGTACATGAGTTGTTGATCTTCCACCCAAACTCTTTAATTTTTCCAGCTTTTTTAACCGCAATTAAGAACAATCTGGGAAATTCCCCTTTAAGAGATGTTACCTCAGTCTACGGGTCATTTCAGAAGTCGATGAAGCTTCCATCCCCACACGCCAATCTGATGTCCTTTGTGTACAAGTCTTCTGCACTTGAAAGTGGTTTAATTATGTTTCTTCATACCCATGATTTGTTTCTTGATGGTTCTGAGTGTGAAATCAGTGAATTATGATCATAACCATATTTGGCATCAACGATTCTCCTCCAAAGACTTCCATTCTCACATCCATATCGCCAAATTCATTTGTTTAGCAAGGATCGATTTCTGATTTTGACATCCACTAAATCTAGTCCACCTTTTGACAGTGGAAGACATAGAGATTCTCATTTTAACCAGTGGATAGCCCTGCCTTCTTTAGCCCCCAAATAAAGTTCGCAATCATTCTATTTACTTTCTTAGCGATACCCATTGGCATTAAGAACAAAGAAAGGTAATACACTGGTAGATTATTCAAAACCACTTTTACCATCGTTATTCGGCCGGCCATCGATAGTAATTTACCTTGCCAACCCTCAAGTTTTCTCTGCATCCTTTCAACTATGGGGTTCCAAATTTCGTTCGAGTTCTGTGGATAACCCAGAGGCATACCTAAATATTCCATTGGCAGCTTCCCCAACTGAAATGTATCAGACTGCTCCAGCCTTGTATCTGCTCGTCGGCAACATTAATCCCATACAACTTTGTTTTTTTTCGTATTTAGGGACAAGCCAAACGCTAATTCAAAAATTCTGAGTAACCGCTTCACGTTTTGAATCGAAGATTCTTCAGCTTTAGTGAAGATGATCAGGTCATCTACAAATTGGATGTGGCTGACAGAAACATCACTGCTGCCCACTTGGATGCCCTTTAAAGAACTTAAATCAACAACTTTGAAAATTAAGGAACTGAGTGCTTCACCTATTAAGTTAAAAATTAGTGGCGACAAAAGACAACCTTGCCGGAGTCCCCTTTTAATCTTGAACCAGTTTGAAGGCGACCCATTGGCTAACATCGACATTGGAGCAGTTGCAATACAAGTGTGTACCCACTTTCTCCACTTCTCGCCAAACCCTATTTTCTCCATTACAACATTGAGAAAACTCCAGTCCATAGTATCATAAGCCCTTCTAAAGTCTGCTTTGAAAATCACTGCCTCTTTCTAATTTCGAGAGAAATCATCAATTAGCTCGTTAGCGATGAGGGCACAATCCACAATTTTTTCCGGGAATGAATGCAAATTGGCAGTCTCCAACTACTTCTGAAATGTAGTTTGCTAGCATTTTCGATATGACTCTGTGCCAAAATTTTGTACAAACTCCCCACTAAAGAGATGGGTCTAAAATCATTAATTTCTTCTGGATTCGTTACCTTCGGGATGAGGGTGATGAAAGAATGGTTTATGGATTCGTCAAACCATCTTCCTTTGTAAAACGCGTTGAAGAATTTCATTGTATCATTTTTCAGACACGTCCATAATTTTTTGAAGAAATCCAAATTGAACCCATCAGGGCCTGGTGCCTTAGATCCGTCTGCAGTGGCAATTGCTGACCAAACTTCTTCCTCTGTGAATTTTTTTTCCAATCATTTTGGCCAAATCTATGCTGATTTCTTAAGCTCGACATCAAACTTTTTAATGGGGATGGTGTTAACCTCATTGTAGCTATTTTTTAAGTCATTCTCGAAGGCCATTAAGATTACCTTAGGGTCAATTAAAACTTAATTACTCACTCTGATTCTTGTGACTGAATTACTATTTCTTCTAATCGAGGCCATTAGATGGAAAAATTTTGTATTTCTATCACCTTCTCTATACCACTTCAGCCTTGACTTTTGAATCCATTCTCTTTCTTCATTTCTCACCCTTTTCCATAGCTCAGCTTTTAGCCCTTTAATCTCTTCCCATTCGGCTTGATTTGTACCCTTAAGCATGACTTTTCTTTCCATAGCTCAAATCTTATTTTCCAGCTCTTGCATGGACAAAGTTTTAGACTTTATGCGTTCAATATCCCACGATCTTGACACCCTTTTTATCTTTCGTAGCAGCTTAGGGATGTTTTTCCCTTTTTCCTTTTCTACTGTAGTTTTCACCAAATCAATATATTTCGGATCATCGGCCTAAAAAGAGAACCATTTGAATGGTTGTGGGCCTGTGGCCCTCTTGGGATTTTCTCCTCTCTAATCAGAACAAGATTATGATCAAATAGATTTTTTAGGAGGCATTTTTGGCATAAATTGGGGTGTTTTGCCATTACTTCGGGCGAGATCAGAAACCTATCGATCCTGTTTGCTGACAACACCGTGCCCTCTCTAAACCATGGAAATTTTCCATCCTCCAAATGCAGATCCACCAGATTGTTACTGCATATGAAATTGTTGAAGTCTCTCATCGAAGTAGACCATCATGTTGCGCCCATTTTTTCATCTAGAGACCTCACATCATTGAAATCCCCACCTAGGATAACATGAACTCCCATTGTATCATTGAGACCGGCTAGATGGTTCCAAAATTGTCTTCTTTCTTGTTGGTCATTCGGCGTATACACATTGACTAAACCCATCTTCATCTTGTATTGTATAAGAATGCCCACCAAAGCAAGAACTCTGTTGGATTTTATTTTTTTCATTACCCTAAAGAAATTAGAGTCCCATAGCGTGATTAAACCACCCGCTGCTCCTTCTGCATAAACACATTCCATTTCCCCTAATTTTTTTCCTTTTAACCGGTCTAAATACTAGGGGTGTGAAAAACTGACCCGACCTGGTAACCTGCCTGAAACCCGATCGAGTTCTAGTTTAACCCGAGAAATCAAAGACTGAACCCGACCTGCACCCGACCGAAACGAACCCGAACCCTAATTTGACCTGTAACTGTAGAAACCGAACCCGAACTGCACCCGACCGAAGTGAACCCGAACCCGAAATTGACCTGTTACTGTAGTAACCGAACCCGACCTGCACCCGACCGAAACGAACCCGAACCCGAGACTAACCTGCCAGATAACCGATTTAACCCGACCTGTTTGGACCCAACCTGAAATGAACCCGACCTGTTTTGAACCCGACCTGTTTTGAACCTGAACTGTTATTGACCTGAACTGTTCTTGACCTGAACTGATATTGACCTGAACTGTTATTGACCTGAACTGTTATTGACCTGAACTGATATTGACCTGAACTGATATTAACCTGAACTAATACTATTATTTGATTTGCTAATAATGATAATTATCTGACATTTAAAGATGTTATATTTAATGAATATAAAATAATGTCAAGTATTGAAAAATTATAAAATTAATAATAATTTCAAGTATTAATAAATTACTAACTTAACTTCAATTAAAAGATAAATTAAATTAAATAATAATTCTAAGTATTAATAAATTGTATTTTTAATTAACTTGACTATTATTTTAAAATAACTTCAAAGATAAACTATTATACTTAATTAACTTAAGTGGAATGAATAACCATTATTAAATTAAAATTTTATACTTAATCAAATTAAGTTAAATGTGTAAAAATTATTAAATTAAATCTATATTCTTAATTAAAATAAGATGACTTAAATTTTTTATTATAAGAATAAATTAATGCTAAATAATTAACTTGCATTCATTTTAATTGAAGTTAAGTTAGTTATTAAATTAACTTAACTTAAGATTAAAAATAAACTTAATTAACTTGCATTCATTTTAAGTTAAGTTAGTTATTAAATTAACTTAAGTTGCATTCTGATAAACTACTTAATTACATAAGTTGAATGAATAACCATTATGAAATAATTTTTTTATACTTAACTAAAATTAGTTTGAAGTTATTAAACTAAATATGTATACTAAATTAATATAAGATAACGAAATTTTTTAATTAACATTACATACTTAATTGACTTAGTAAAAAACTGATTAACTTAAATGACTTAATTAAATTAACTTGTTTAAAATATAATAAAACATTAAACCCTAATATTTAATCAATGAACCATAGTCCCTAACCCTAAACCCTAAACAATAACCACTACCCTCTAAACCATAAAACCCTAATATTTAATCTATAGCTCATAGTCCATAATCCTAGATCGAGGGTTTAGTGGTTAGGGTTAATTACTTATGCTTTAGGGTTTAATGCTTAGGGTTTAGAATTAGACATTAGGGGTTTAAACCCTAAACCCTAATATTTAATCAATAAACCATAGTCCCTAATCCTAAACCCTAAACCCTATACATTTAATTACAAATAATAATAATAATAGTAATAATAATAATAATAATAAAACTAATAATAATAATAAGCATAGTAAATATATAATAATAATAATAATAATTGTATTTAAGTATATAATAATAATAATAATAATAATAGTAATAATAATAATAATATTACTAATCATAGTAATAATAATAATAATAATAATAATAAAAACTAATAATAATAATAATAATAATAATAAAAACTAATAATAATAATAAGCATAGTAAATATATAATAATAATAATAATTGTATTTAAGTATATGATAATAATAATAATAAGCATAGTAAATATATAATAATAATAATAATTGTATTTAAGTATATGATAATAATAATAAAAATAACCCCTAAACCCTAACCACTAAACCCTAAAACCTAAACGCTAAAACCTAAACGCTAAAAACAAAAACTATTAATCCATCAATATATATATATTACATGTACGTATGTACGTATCATTTTTGTATTAAATTAAGATTAGTAAACCCTAAACCCTAAACCCTAAACATTAAACCCTAAAAACCATAATCCATCAATATATATAATTAATGTAGACATGTTTGTATTAATTTAAGATTACTAAACCCTAACCCTAAACCATAAACCCTAAAAACCATAATCCATCAATATATATATATATATATAATTAATGTAGGCATGTTTGTAACTTTGTATTAATTTAAGATCATTAAACCCTAAACCCTAAACCCTAAACCCTAAAAACCATAATCCATCAATATATATAATTAATGTAGGCATGTTTGTATTAATTTAAGATCAGTAAACCCTAAACCCTAAACACTAAACCCTAAACCCTAAAAACCATAATCCATCAATATATATATAATTAATGTAGGCATGTTTGTATTAATTTAAGATCATTAAACCCTAAACCCTAAACCCTAAACCCTAAAAACCATAATCCATCAATATATATAATTAATGTAGGCATGTTTGTATTAATTTAAGATCAGTAAACCCTAAACCCAAAAAACCATAATCCATCAATATATATATATAATTAATGTAGGCATGTTTGTATTAATTTAAGATTAGTAAACCCTAAACCCTAAAAATCATAATCCATCAATATATATAATTAATGTAGGTATGTTTGTATTAATTTAAGATCCCTAAACCCAAACCCCAAACCCCAAACCCTAAACCCTAAAAATAAATCCAATAGTACCAACTATATATATATCACATATACGTAATCCCCTAACCCTAAACCCTAAACCCTAAACCGTAAAAATAAAAATCATAATTCGTCAATATATATAATACACATAACACAATAAACCATAAACCCGAAGGAACCCGACCTGAAATGAACCCGACCTGAAACGAAACCGACCTGAAATGAACCCGACCTGAAACAAAACCGACCTGAAAAGAACCCGACCTGAAACGAAACCGACCTGAAACGAACCCGACCTGAAACGAAACCGACCTGAAATGAACCCGACCTGAAACGAAACCGACCTGAAATGAACCCAACCTGAAACGAAACCGACGTGAAATGAACCCGACCTGAAACGAAACCGACCTGAAATGAACCCGACCTGAAACGAAACCGACCTGAAATCAGCCTGTCAATTAACCGTTTTGACCCGACCTGAAATGAACCGACCTGAAATGAACCCGACCTGAAATGAACCCGACCCGAAATGAACCCGACCTGAAATGAACTCGACCCGAAATGAACCCGAACCCGAATCGAATCGAGTCAAAACAAAAAATGACCCGAAATGACCTGTAATCGATTTGACCCGACCTGACAGAGCCCGACCTGAAACCCAACTGTTGACCTGTTTTTACATCCCTACTAAATACCGAGCCTTTGCTGCATCTAGCTTTGTTTCCTGAATGAAACACATCTGAACTTTTGTCTTCTTTATCACATGTTTTACCGCTCTGCCTAGTCCTCTTACGTTCCAACTTAGAATAGACAAATTCATTAGTAATAACATAGAGAATTTTCACACATGGATATTGTTCGTACCTTTTATCTACTGTACTCAGCCAACTCCCTCTCTACAATCCGCTCCACTACCGCTTCATCTGGTGAGTTAAAGTGAATTCCCAAATTCCAATGTTCCACTTGCCTCTGCATGTAATTCAACGATCAAATTTCCATCGGCATTTTCGACTGAAGGGTTTAAGAGCTTAGTACCCTTGGATCTTGTCGTCTGTTGACCAGCCGATGTTTGCTTTGATCTTTTTTTTTTGCGTTGAGAGTGATTTTTGTTCTGTCTGGGATTTGTGAGACTGATTGTACTGAAACTAATATTCTTGCCTCATCAAAATGATTCCTGTTAATGGTATCGTCGTCTAATTTCAGAACCGATCCCCACTTGTTTCCCAGCTTAGTGAAGAACGACGAGCTCCAAATCTGCAAAGGTACATCTTGAAGAATTACCCAGACTTTAACTTTTCTTTTGCCTTCATAACCAACTAACATCTCCACCTCGTCGAACCAGAGCTGTAGCATCTCTTCTCTTTTAAGCCATATGCTTAACATGTCCTCTTCGGATTGAAATTGGATCACCGCCAATAGTTCATACCAAGGGCTTACTTTTACTGATAGTCATGAATGAACTCAAAGTTGTACATGCTTTTTATCTGCGTGACCAAACATTTCTTTCTCCAATCCGTTTCTGCTTTAGGGATCTTGATTTCCTCCATCTCTGGAGATGTCATTGAATCTCCCACATCCTCCGAGACTGATACTCTTATGGTCGACATGCGCGGTGGCCATAATCTATCTTCTGTTTGCGCCTTGATATGGTCTCTTGTACTCTCCGCTTCTTTAGCTCCCATTAGAGCCTCCTTGAACGATCTGCCATCAACCAACTTCCAATGTCGCGTTTTCATTTCCTTTTCTTCACTACTGTTCACTGCTCTCTGGTTTGTTATCCTTGGCAAAGAATACTCTAATGTGATGCCCATCCATCAGTTTGCCATATCCATTCTCAACCGCCTTCTTTGCTTCATTCTCGTTCTTGAATCTAACAAATGCAAAAGTGGTTGAGCTGGCTTTTCTTCTTAGGTTTCTCAGTGCAACGTATACATCAACGACAGTACCATAATGCGTAAAAGCCCCTTTGAGAGTGGTGTGGTGAATCCTTTTGCTAACGTTATCGACCAACACCGTGATTCCCAAGCGCCTCTGGATGTCTGCTCCCTTTGCCGCTTCTCTCAGGCTACGTCTCTCCATCCAAATACTGAAGTAAAATCTCAAGAGGTGAAAGTTTAATGTTAGTTTTGAACTTTTTTTTAAGTTCGGTGGTATTTTAGAGTCAATAGCCATAGTTGAGTGGTATGTGGTCTAGTTTACCTAAATTATTTTTTGAACAAAAATCTATAAATGCAACATGATAGAACTGTAGTGTATCATGTGCCAGTAATATCTATAAAAAAAACTGACTGTCAAAATTAGTCAAAGAGCTTGATTGATTCAATTTCTTGGTTCAATGGTTTAATTGATTTAAGTTTAAGGTTTAAAAGTTTAATTGAGTGTAAAAATAATTATGAACTTAATTGTTAGATGAATTCGACTCGCCGCGTTATCCGTGGTCCCAGCCAACAGTGGCGTATGTACCATAGGTCATGGTGGGTCACTTGACCTACCATAAAAAAATTGAATAAATTACATTAGAGGTCACTCAATTGTCAATAAAATTATAATTGGGTCATTCATTTTTTAAAAGTTACAATTAGGTCACTTAATTAAAGTTTTGGTTACTATTGGTTTACTCGTTAAAATACAAACGAACATCTTACAAGATTTGGCATAATGATAGTTTTAGTCCTCACAACTTATATTCAATTTAGTCCTTAATTGTAAAAATTATGGTCATGTTTGGAAAAAGCCTTTTGAGCCAAAATTAGATGTTTGTAGTAATTTTAGAAGTTTGACTAGTCAAATCTGCTAACTTAGATGTCTGATAAATAGAGAATTGTAATAGCGGATTGGAGTGAAACCTCTCATTTTGAAAAAAATCCTTTTAGGAGCTTTTTGAGTTAGAGGTTTAGATAAAAAAAACTTATAAAGACTTTGTTGTCCTTGATAATCATAAATTTTTTTTCTAAATAACATAAATTTGAATAACTGATAAAATTAAAAAAATAATTTTATAAATAAAAAATTAATGTATACATATAAATTTAATAATTAATAAAATTATATTTAAAATATAATTTCATGAATAAAAAAATGATGTATACATTTAAATTTAGTAATTATTAAAATTATATTAAAAAATAATTTCACAAATAAAAATTAATATATACATTTAAATTTAGTAATTATTAAAATTATATTAAAAAGATAATTTCACAAATAAAAATTAATATATACATCCTTCATATATAGAGGTGGCAAACAGGCCATCCGGATCGAGTTCGGTTCGGGTCAGGTTTGATTTCGGTTCAGTTTGGGTCGGGTATTAGTCCGGATCATGTCACATTGATTCACTTGATTTTTGGGTCGGGTATCAGTCCAGATCAAGTCACATCGGTTCGGTTGATTTTCGGATCGATTGATTTTGAGTCGGGTCAAAATCGGTTCAATGGGAGATCAATATATTTCAATTTGGTTTTTAGGCCTGATCAATTTTTTAAACTCATATATGGCTTTATAAAGCTATTATATATATTTGACTTTTTTGTGAGTTATGCGATGATTCACATCAAATCTTTCATTACTTCTTTTAATATATTTTCTTTATTCTGGGTTGCCTTCGGTTCGGGTTACTTTCGGTTTGGATGAAATCAGTTCGGGTCCATTCGGTTTTGTTGAAAACCGGTTCGGGTCCGTTCTGTTCGATTGAAAAATCGAATCAGGTTCATATCGGTTCAACTAAAAATCAGGTCGATTTCAATTCGATTCGGTTTGTTTCAAATTTCAGATCAAGTTCGAATCTTCCTGTTTGGGTCGATATTAGGTCTCAGATCGAGTAAAATCGATTCAGGTCTCGGATCAGTTTGCCACCTCTATTCATATATGTTTATCAACGATATTAAAAAATAATTTTCATAATTTAATTAATATTAATATATACAAAAGATTAATAACTAATAAATTGTTCAAACAAGTATTAAATATAATCATGTCCTTACCTGTCATTTTGTATGTTCAAATAATCAAACAGTTATCAGTTATTAATTAATTTTATCAAACACTTTTATACAACCAGTTAATGCAATCCGCTAGTTAAACCAGCAAATGCTATCAAGTATCTGCTAATTGTATAGATTAATGTGGCCGATGTTTTGGAATGGTTTGATTAGGGGAAATTTTGTATAGATTAATGTGGATTGCTCTATACATGTGTTTTATTAAAGAGAGTTGATAACTAAATCATAGTGACTTTTTAAAGTGTGATTGAAGAGTCTTTTTTCATGTCAGTTATGGACATATTAAGTAATTTTTTTATGATTTATTCAATTTACTCTTATCTTACATACGATTGTATTTATTATCAATAGGTGAACTATTAAGTTTAAATTTCTAAATTCGTGTCTGCCGGTTTATAAGGTCTATCCATCTCATAATAACTTCTAAATAACTACTCACTCTTTATCTACATGTAAAACAAAGGTGAAAATTCACCATAAAAAAATAAGATGAATGTACTTTATTGGCGAAAATCATAAATGATGTGGTGTGCCGGGTGTATCTAATAATTTTTCCATAAACTCAACATTCGTCGGATAACAGAAAAAAGAATTAAAAAAACTTAATTTTGGATCATCAGCTTCAATTTTAAGAATCAAGTATGAAACCCTAATTTGATTTATAGTTTCTCATGTGAGTGCAAATATATCAGTGGACAAGTCAGCAATGGATCATCAATGGAAGCCCAGCGATTGCTCTACAGCTACGGAAGCAGATTTGGGCACTTCAAACTCGAAACCCAGGTTTATTATTTTGTTGAATTTATGCCGTTTCTTGTTTATTTCACAGTTTTAATTTTCATTCCCATTGTTTATTATTTCATTGTTGGTTAATGGGAAATTGATTACCAGTAATGTTCTTTTTGTGGGTTATCATTTATCAGTTGATAATCATTGTTTATTGTTCTCACCCAAACCGCCGTTTGAAAATCCACGTCGAGCAAAGCCTTAGTGTAGCAACAATTGAAAGGGAAAGCTCGGCCTTTCCCGTAGCTAAGAGGTCTTCATTAGGTTAGCAGAGTAGCAACTGAACTAATGCAATGTCATTTATTTGTTGATGCATTCAATTGTTAGATATCATTGTGTCAATGCAAGCAGTTCAAGGTCGAGTTTGGAATATCTACTTAACTTCGCTTACTCGAAAAGCTGCTTCTAAATTTCCTGTAATTTGTTTCATGTTTCGACTTTTGAGCACATAGCTTAAAAGTACAGCTTAAAGCAGCAATTAGGGAAGTGCAGGAATGTCCCCTAGTTTCTTTCTGATACTTGAACTCTGAGATGCTTTTCCAGTTTTTCTTACTGGATTTTATATATTTGGTGGCCCAAGGATAGCTTTTTCCTCTGATCTAAACCAATGTATACTCCCATCTTTGTTTCAAACCTTTGGTTCCATTATCGTGGGATAGACGTATCTAAGCTTACCTTCTATAAGTTGTCCTGTTAGCTTGAATCGGACATTGAATTTTCCGGTCCTGCTTGTTCCTAATGCACTTTTTCCGGTAATGCACATCCGGATAGACCTAAGAATGATAAAGCAACCGTACTCGCAGACACGATCCAAATGCTTAAGGATTTAACTGAGGAAGTCAACAGTTAAAGGCTGAGTGTTCATCACTAACTGAAGAATCTCGTGAGGTGACATTCGGTAAACATTGAAACCATATCCTAGTTGCCTGTCTTTTATATATTTGTTTTCTAAACAGCTGAGACAGGAGAAGAATGAGCTGAGAGAAGAAAAGGCTTCTCTAAAAGCCGATATCAGAAACCGAACTGTTCAGTATCAGCAGAGACGTATGGTCATGTTCCCATGGACTGGTATTGATGCTTCAGGTTTCATGCCTCCACCTTATCCATGTCCAGTACCTGTGCCTGTCGCTACGGGCCCAATTGCAATGCACCACCCCTCATTGCAACCATATCCATTTTTCGGAAATCATAATCCCGGTGCTATTGCCAATCCCTGCTCAACATTCATGCCATATTCAACCACCAACAGTCCTCCAGTCGAACAGCCATCATCCCAACATACATCATCTTCCCACACTCCTAGCACCGGGATAACCAAAGAGGAAGTAATATAGATAGATGTGACGGCTCCAACGATGTGGCAACAGAACTTGAACTGAAAATGCCCGGATCATCAAAAAACGAGGTTATTTTATCATCATATAACCCATGTTATAAATTGTGGGGCACTGAAAATTAATGTAACAGAATGACATGCAGGATTCGTCGGCAGGAAAAAAGAAAGGCAAGGAAACACAATCGGAGATAAGTATGGTGAGCGCGACCTCGTTGAGCCATTATTCTTTGTCTCAAGATCTTCAGGACAGCTCCTCTAACAGTCTGGATGATGTTTCAAAATCCAAGTGAATGTTAGCATCCCAAACTAACATGTCTTTACTGTGACACCCCCAAATGGTAACATCCTGATTTCAGCTTAAACTTGTGTATTTTCTGCTTGCTGCCCGACTCTTTTGGCACTCGGAGGACATTTCAATATACAACTTGAAAACATAAACTCCAATTATTTTTCCTCGTAGGTTTACTTGACAGATGCTTTTGACTTGTCTTAAACTATCAGTGGCATCATCTAGGTGTATATGCATTGTACCAAATGGACTTCTCACCTAATATGGAAGGAAAAATAATCAAACACTGCACACGCCAACATCAAATTATGTTAGTTGAGGGGCACTTGTCACTTCAGTTTATGTTTTGTTTTACAAAGGCCAAAAGACTCAAAACTCAACATAAAAGAAAAGAGTTGGTAGATAGATATTGAGATTAGGAATTCCAAACCTGCTTCAACTGAACAAAACTCAGATTATCAAATTATGCACCATATTTTCATTGGTAAATTATTTATAGTCACATGTTACAAATTAGGAGGGCAAAACAAGAAATACCCAACCAAAGAAATGTACATAGAATGACCATATACCTGGGGCTATCCCACAACCAGAGCCTAACATCAACTCTTACATCCAAAACCTTCCAGCAGTGGACTCACCAAAGCAGATGCCATGAAACGAAACTCTATTCAAAAAGGGTCCCTAGAACTCTTGATGGATACCGGTAGACGGGCGAGCAAAACATCCAAAAAAAGGCTATATTTTTCTTGTTCTCTTTTCATGTTTAATCTACAACTTCTGAGTATTCCTGCTCGATGGACTAGGTACATTGCATGAACCCATGCTTGCAGTTCGTAAAAGTCGTCGGAACTCCGGAAGGCTTATTTTTCCATCTTTATCAATGTCAGCCTCCTCAAGCAAAGGATCAATGGAGCCTCTTAAGCCCGTATGCTACAAAACAAACACAGTGTAAACAGGGGGACATAACTATTATGCCGGTAACAATCTTCATAAAATGTTTAGAACACTTTTTACAATAAATAAAGGCAGTTCCTAAACATCAGGACTAGATTGAATTGCAGAATAATGTTTGACAATCTCAGCAGAATTAACAGCTTTTTCAGAAAAGGAAAAAGATCAACACACACAAAAAAAAAAGAACCCTTACCAGTCTTAGTTCCTCTGGAGTAATAAAACCATCTCTATCTACATCAAATTTCTCAAAAGCAGCTTGTAACCGATGCTGCCACTTATCAGAATCATGTTCTTCCATTTGATTCACATGTAGAGCTGCTGCAACAAACTCGGTGAAATCGACAAGTCCATCTGTGTTGCTATCGATCTGAAAGGAAATGAAATAAATAAGTCTACAACAATCAAACCACTAAAAGGAAATAATATTTACGTGAGAAGGAACAAATACTGAATGACCTTGGAAGGAGAAAAGGGAAACTGTAACTCACCGCTTGAAGAATCTCAAGGACTCGTGAATCCTTTAGCTTCCAAGGAAGATCTTTAGCAAGAGCCTGCAACGATACCCATCCTAATTAGGCCAAAAGAAAAATGGTTTCTACAACCTAATAGATGTTGGGCATTATAGAAATGTTCACCTGTCTCATCTCTTCAAGACTAATAGAGCCATTTTTATCCACATCAATTGCGTCAAATTGATCCCGGAGATCGGCTATCTCCTCTTCATTAAGTGTGCTAGCCAATGCCTACAGGGTAATGATCATTATATATAAAGAGATGAACAATGAAAGGAGGGAACAGTAGCCTCTTAAGCCTACAATGATAAAATAATCCAGTAATGTTCAAGAGGAAGAAATTCTATGTTTACCCTCAGAGCAAACTGCTTCAATCGACTATACTTCACAAATTGCCGGAGATTGCTCAAAACAGATATATCAACGGGAATATCAGATGCATTTCCTCCTTCCCTAACCCATGGGTGTGCTGGAGAAGTTGAAACCAATCAGATAGTCCAGAAATAAATAGGAGGATGAAATCATAATGTGATAGAACAATTACTAAGTGGGTAATAGCAAATTTGACATGTGTAATATTCGCTTCCTTGGAGCTAGAGACAGAGAAAATCGGAAAAAAGCAATAATTTAGTAAGGGATGATGCAACATACATAGGGCCTGAGCTGCTGTCAGTCTAGCCCGAGGATCCTTCACCAATATTTTCTTCAAAAAGTCTTTAGCACCATTGCTAATTGTCGGCCATGGTTTACGGCGAAAATCAGGCTTGTTTTTCAAAACCTGCAGTTTTTCCAGAAAAAAAAAAAACACATTATATAACAAAATAATAGAACACGTCTTAGATAGACATTACCAAGTGAATTTCATAGGAAAAAGCATGACTATTCATGGAAATAGAAGACAGCTAGAAACTAGAGCATAAAGGGTTAAATAAAGTGCAGAAACATGCATAGCACCAATGCAATATTCTGTCTATATCTGAATAAAATAAAATGACTAAACCCATAATGAAGGGAAAAAATCAAGGTCCATGATATGGAAATGTACTACACCTCCTTAAATATACCATCCTCAGTCTTATCCCAAAAGGGACGCTTCCCACAGAGCAAAATGTAGGTAATTACACCGATACTCCATACATCCGATTCAGGCCCTGACCTTCTTTTTAGTACTTCAGGAGCAACATAATAGGCACTGCCAACAATATCTCGAAACCTCTTCCCTGCATTTAGTTGTAGTTTAGGATTGTATTGCTTGGACGGTTGTGGTATGAGGATTATAACATTAGCAAGTAAAATAGAAACTAAGCACACTGACAAGAGTTGGAAAAATCATAACACGCAATATACCAGATCCTGATAATTTTAAAAAGCATAAATTAAGCAAATGCTACTCACCAGGTCTGATAAAGTCTGACAAACCAAAATCTGTAGCCTTCAGAGGTGAGTCCACTCTGGATGACTTGAAAAGGAAATTCTACAGGCAAGAAACAAGGAAACCATAAGTAAGCAGCATGACTTCCTAAAGGAAAGTTTACAGTTAAGACGTGCTAATGTACTTGAGCATACCTCAGGTTTCATGTCACGGTGCACCAAGCCACGCAAATGACACTCCGCCGCAACTTTGAGCATCTGCCGTACAACTACTGCTGCGTCTTTTTCACTATAACGGCTGTCTTTTCTGATAGAAGATGGCAAGCATAAGTTACTACTGGCTGTTAAACTATTTAAAACATCAAGGGAAAGGAAGAACTAACTACTATATTTGGACAATAAATACACATTATTAAGAAGTAACAGTAAGCATCCTTACTTGGCCAAAATCCGGTCCAGCAATTCTCCACCCTCACATAATCTAGAATCATACAACACCAACACACAGTAGAGTCAGCTTTGTAACTATTTGGTGCAGAACCGAGCATCAGAAGACGAGAAAAAGGAGATAACACAAAGAAAATCAGAACTGAATGAGCTGCCAGAAAAGAAGATAAAATTATAGGACTTACTCCATAACAATGTACACATAGGAATCATCCTCAAATGCATTATAAAATTGAACCACATTCTCATGGCCTTTAAGCGCTTCCAATATTTTGACCTCTCGCTTGACATCCTCAACAGCAATTGGAAGAACCATCTGCACCCAAACCAGGAATTTAAAATAAGAAAAGAAGTCTCACTTCAGGATGGAAAAGAATAGAATCTAATGCATCTACATTATTTTACAAGCCAAACATTTAAACCTCATGCATTATGCATCTATGTTAAAGGCAATATTTTGC
Source organism: Hibiscus tridactylites (assembly GCA_958450335.1). Lineage (NCBI taxonomy): Eukaryota > Viridiplantae > Streptophyta > Magnoliopsida > Malvales > Malvaceae > Hibiscus > Hibiscus tridactylites. The sequence goes on along the minus strand of OY288285.1, from coordinate 67,707,067 downwards.
AAGACAAGCCAGGAAAACAAAAAAATTACTAAGCTAGCAGACACCAAAGGGATGAAAATTGCCAACACCGGATGAGTTCCTATTCGTAATCATTTGTTACAAAAATTAGCATCTTGAGATGGAAAAAGAAAAGAAAGCAACACCTCACCAGAAAAGCACAGCAAAAGAGAAATCAAGCTTATTAAATTTAGAATAGTTTAGTGTGACCACATGATCTATTAAATATCCCCACTCTGCATCTATCCTATTCAGTGACAGTACAGAATACATTCAGATTAGAGGCTGTAGCTTCAATCATGCCGACAATCAAATTCAATTATTTGCAGTCACAAATTTGCAATTACGCAAGTTTCCATACCAATGTCTTAAAACTGTACTAATATTGTCAAGACTCAAGCCGAAGAAACAATAGATCCAAGATCATCACAGCACAAGGCCATCGCCGATCCCCCACTTAAGTTCGCCATGGTTATGGCGATGATGCTTCTATACTAAGAGCAACAAAAGGGGGGGGGGGGGGGGGGGGGAAACGAATTCTCCAAACATTAGATTACATAAAAGAAATGAGAAAGGTCCACATAGCTATGCTTCATATCCAAGACATAGCAAATTATATATTTACAAGCCAAAATTCCTTCACCCCCACCATTATAAACAATTCTAATCCAAAATAACACTAGAAAACTACACCCTTTAAAAAAAAATCCCACCTTTTTTTGCTCAAAAGAAAATTCCCGCCTTGAATTTGACAGAAATGGATACAAGGAAAAGAAAAGGTGAATGTAATAACAAACCCCATGATACCAGAAGCACAATCAAGCAAAGGATAACAAAGATATGCTTAAAAATTACCTTATTTTTATCAATTTTCTTAACGGCAACACGATCTCCATTCGCCTTGTCTATGGCAACATAGGTGTAACCAAATTGCCCATGTCCCAACAATTTCCCAATCGTGTAACGCTGATCAAAATCCTTATGATACCCAAAATCCGTACGCTTCCCGCATGGGATGATCCCACCTTGTTTCCTCGTACTTGGCTTCTGTTTGTTTTTTGGAGGCAGAGAAGTCTTCTCCTGTTGCTGCCGATGATCCTTTTGATTATTTGGCTTCTGAGAATGTTTTTCCGCATTGATCGTTGTCTTTGTGGCGGAGGATTGTTGTTCTTTGCGGTGGTGAGAGGTGGAGTTGCTGTTTGAACCACTGACTTTGGTGGTGGAGAGACAAACACCCATGGCGATTACAACGAAGAAGAAGAAGAAGAAGAAGAAGATGTGAAATGAATCAGTTTTAGAGACAGAATTCCATATGAAAAGGAAAAGGAAATAAATAGGTAGGAGGGGATATTGGTATGCTCCACGAGGAAGAAGAAAGGAAATAAGAGGGGAAAGTAGGGAGGAAGGAGAGGGAATTGATTAATGTATTGCCATGGTCAAAATAGACCTTTTCTTCTACTCTTATTTAGTATTTTCTTATACCAAGTTTTTTCTTTATAAAAAAAATAAGTTGAATTGATACTGTGATTTTATGAAACTTAGAAGTTAGAATTATAACTTCCGATTCAGTCTTATATAGTGTCTTAAAAATTACCAGTTCAAATGTTTTTCCCCCTTAGTTTAAAGGTTTGAAAAGATCCTAGTAGTTTAAAGTTTAAGCATTCTATAAACACTTAAATTATTTATAATTACTACCATGATCATAAAATTTAGGAATAAGTCTATCTTTTTGGGAGTCAAAAATCATTTTTTATTATTATCCTAATTTTATAACTTCCAACTTGAAGGATCGAATTTGCAATTTCAACAATTTGAGGTCCTACCCCTGCCAACATAGTATTTGTTTATAAATATTCTTAACACTTGTTAGTCCATTTGAAGAATCGAATTTACAATTTCACCATTTTGAGGTCCTACCATGACAATAATGCGCACACACCTCGCAGATAAAGTAATTCAATTCGGGTCTCTTAAAATAAACATCATCTGTTTTTCCACTGAAACCACTTGTTAGTCCATTTTATTGATTTTTCTAAATCTTTGGTTTATTGTTTAATTATTATTGAGCTGAAATACAATGACACGATGGGTTGATTTCTGGTGGATTTTTTTCGTATTTTTTAATAGATTAATGTGATTACATAATAGTATTTGTTCATATTTTTTCTTAACTCAACGTACACACAAGTGTTCGAACATGACTCTAATAGGATAAATATTATTTTCTTTTCTACTGGAGTCTCTTGTTAAATTCAAATTTTCTCATACTTAAACTCTCAACGAAGGGAACAGATAAATGAGAGTAATGGTTGGAAAGTATATTTAGGCTCATTTTGACACAATTTTTCATTGAGTCTTTAGTTGTCGAACAAAGAAATTGTATCGAACGAACAATCCTTATGCTTCAAACGGAGTTTAGGCACTTAATTTGACTGTAAACGAGCATATTAAAAAAATTAAAATTTTTAACTTCTCCTTAAACAACACCAAATAAAAAAAACTATGCCGAGCAAAGCCTTAGTGGTGATTAGTTGTTATGGATTGTTTATTGTAAAGTCATTGGTATTTAAACGTGTTGAAAAACAAGAGTAGGGGGGGTAAGCTGTTCTTGTCTCATCTCATGTCATATTGTCTTAAACTCCTCCCCTTTCAAAAGTAGTGAAACTTCTGACTTTTCAACCAATTAATACTGAATCCCAAACCCTCTTCCCATTCCAATCTAGTGTGAAACAAATCTTTGTAACCGACTCTATAATCTATATTGTGTTCCGAAACTACACACATGAAAAGACCCCGCTATGAAATATTTTAATATGTTCTCGGTTCTTGTATTGTTCCAACTTTATTTATTTGTTTTTATTTTAAGGAATTTAATCTCGTTACTTATTTGATTTAAAAATTAAATTCTAATTGATCTGATGAATTTATGCTAAAATTAAGCATGTGACATTTTAACATTCAAGAGTCTAATATGAACATCAAAGTCATTGATAATATATATTCAACTTAAACAAAAGTTAGATAATAGTGTTATCACTTGGACTTTAATTGTAAAATTAGATAAGGAGAGGGACAAATTCTTTAGAATTAAAAGCAGAGGGGCTAGATCCCAAACATCCAAAGTAGGGGCGAACCCGGAATTTTCTTTTATGGAGGGACTTAAACTAACCATAAATTATTGGAGAGTCAAAATGTAACTGCACTGTAGAATAAATGGGGTGGTGGGGTAATTAGACCAATGCAAAATAAATATTAAATATATGTATAGTTGTAATTATTGTAATTGGGCAGAAATGTGAAGTCAGAGCTCAGACGGGTGACCTGGTCTTCGACCAACATTATTTTTTATGAAACTTGTTTTATTTTTGTTGGTCGTTTGAGTAAGTAAAACTCAGTTGTTAGAGCCTACATTTCTCATTTAGAAAATAGATTCCTCCAATTAGGAATCAACAACTCCTTGATTATTTTAATCAAAGATTTTTTGTTCACGCTAAATCATCTTGACTGCCATTCATCCAAACCATTACATTATTATCATTTTTTAATTTGGAATTTGGATTTTTGGATTAATTATATGCATGTAATTCCTAATCACTGCATATATTAAGGATAATGATAAAATAAGATAACATAAGAGAAATAAAGTCAAGAATTACGTGAATTTTTTTTAAAGAAAAATTACGGGTAAAAAAGAAAACAAAAAGAGATTGCAAGATTTTGAGACCTGCATTATATATATTTTTAAGAAAAATTACGGGTAAAAAAGAAAACAAATCACTATAATGTTAAAACTTAAAAGCGATTACAAGATTTTGAGACCTGCATTATATATTTGCACGGTAAGTAACTTGCATTTAATTACAAAGGAGTCTTGTTTAGCAAGCAATCTCACGTAATAAGTAATTAATGAAATAAAATTTCGATTATAAAATAAAGTCTTGCAAATGAAGTAATATATACTATAAAATTTTCTTCAATTTGATCGCACCGAAAACATTTCGACCCGAACAAGTTAAAATTCAGATCACCTTCTAATGTTATGGATACCAATGTCATAAAAAGTTTCAATTGGTATCATAAACATCTTGATGAAGCTACTATTTTGTAGTTGGTATCTATGAGGGTTAAATATACCTGTAAAATAGATTAAAAAAATAAATTCAAATTTTTGAAATAATATTGTTAAAATAGACAATCACAAACATAAGTCTTAATATATAAATGAAAGGTATCAACCATTAAAGTAGTCAATATTGTATTGGTGGACATACCGCTTTTTTCTAGTACTAGTACATATCAGTATCAATGTGTTTGCGTACATTTTTTATTTAGGGTTTAGAATTTATGATTTTAGTGTATAGTATTTTAAGGTTTAGGGTTTGTGTGTTTATGGGTTCAAGGTTTTCGGGTTTGTGTTTATGGATTTGGGTTTTTAGGTTTAGTGTTTCAGATTTATGGTTTTAAGTTTAAGGTTTATGGTTAAATTATTTTCAATTAAAATAGGGTCAAATTGAAATAATGTGTAAACATTGAGGGTAAAATTTATTATTATTTTTTGGATTAGGACTAAATTGTTTGAATGTGCAAATATGGAGGTCTAAATGTGTTATTATACAAAATTTGTTAACTGTCACGTCTAGGGGTGATAACGCGGTGTTGAGTGTGTAAAAGTTTTATATTTTACCCCTTATTTAACTCACATTTCAGCTGCATTCAAGCATAATTTATTGCATTTAGGTAAAGTTTCACATATACATCACAATTAGATAAAATGGCACATTTTCTACTGATTTTCGCTACTTTTGCAGGTAGCTGTTGTGGTAGACTCGGGACAGCGAATGAGCAGAGCTGGAACACAGGACTGGAGTCGAGAAGGAGGACACTGCCGCGTCCACTGCCGTGGCAGCCATGATGACAACATTGGTGAAGAGAAAAGTGAAGTGAAGCTCGACAGATATAGGAATTCAAGCCGGTCTGTCGCGGACCACTCATATATTTTTCTGAGCACTAGAGCAAAATGAAGGCCAAGCCTAAAGTTCAAGGAAGAAACCCAAAGCAAGAAGAGAGGACGAATTAAAGGCATCTACTCAGAAGATTTAATCTTAATTAGAGTTGTACTTTAGTTTGAACTTGTATCCCAAGGCTAAGGGTTGATTCTATAAAGTAGTTGCAAGGATTGTATTGTTTTAGGAAGAGTATCGGGAGAGTATTGTGAGATTATCTATTTACTTAATATCGGGAGAGTTAAATATACGAAAGGAATAAGTGCGGGTTCTCCAGTTTATGGTTGAACTATCTCAGACCTAGGGATAGGACGAGGTTAAGTGGCTAAGGGAGAATTCAACAACATTGGTGTTTACCCTTCGATTCACGCCGGGAGGCATCATCCGAGAAGTGTTCATCAACAGTACTTAGACTTAGGGATATGACAAGTCACAGCAGGGATTCTTGCCAAGCTTGAAGAAACTGAGTTGCTTATCGTTGTCGCGACAGCAACGAACCACTGCCACGACAGGTGATGTCGTGACACAAGCCATACACAGAACATGAATTTTTATACAGTGCAACACCTGCACTACCGAGCAGATCAAAATCGGCCTAATTCTTAACCCCGAATCTTCATTCTTTTATATTTAATATTCTTCAATATTATTTCCAGTCGATTTAAACTCTTTTCTTTCTCTCTTGTGCAGCAATTCAAGGCTAAAGCCATTTCCAGTCCCTGTGGATTCGACATCCGATACTTTGAGTATCACTTTACTACTTGCGTCGTGTACACTTGCACTCTATTGCGATAGGACTTTTGACACGCAACAAGTTTTTGGCGCCGTTGACGGGGACTGGCAACATATCTTTACCCTTACTTTTACTGCACTTCTTAATTTTTCTGTTTTTATTGGGATTATTTACCATGTGCTTTTCACAAGGTTTTTCGTTTGCTTGTGCGCAGATCAAGACGAGGCAAAGAACCTGAGTACAAACTAGATCCTGAAATCGAACGTTCGTGCAACCTCAGGAACTGAGTCCGCCTCTTGATAGCTAGAAAAGATTATCTTGAGGAAGAGTTAGAAGCAATGTATAACGGGGTAAATCACCCGAGGAATCCTGAAGATCCTCCCCTAGATGAAGGGAACGGACGGCCTGCTGTCGAGGCCGCACGACGGTCCTGCCGTGATTACATGATCAACGATCATGTGGAATTAGAGACCACCTTGCCGGACGTGGAAGCTGAAAACTTCGAGCTGAAACCTGTTATGTTCAGCATGATCAATTTCGCTGGCCAATTTAGTGGTGTTGCAACAGAGGATGCCCGAGAACATCTGAAAACGTTCTAAGAAATTTGTAGATCGTTTCGATTACCAAGAATAAATCCGAAAATACTGAGGCTCCGGTTATTCTCTCATTCACTGAGAGACAGAACTAAAACGTGGTGGAATAAACTAACGCCGGGTTCAATACGGACTTGGGCAGATCTCACTCGTGAATTTTTATCTTATTTTAATCCTTCTCACTTATCTGAGCGATTACGTAGTGAAATTGCTACTTTTCAACAGGAAGATGACGAGCCAATGCACGAGGCATGTGATAGGTTTACAACTCTTCTGAGGAACTGCCCGATGCATGGATTACCTGTGTGGAATCAAGTCATCAAATTCTACAATGCTGCCAACACACACACCCGTATGAGAATAGATTCAGCAGCAAATGGACTGTTGTTGGATAAAGACCCAGACGAAGCCATGGTAGTATTGAAAAATTTAGCAAAGAATGACGAGAAATTTCATACAGTGAGGAGAGGTAAACGAGTGTTAGTTGTAAAAGACTATAAAGCCGACAATTCCCTGAAGACACAGGTTGCATACCTTACAAAGGTAGTGGAAAATTTGTTGAAGAAAGATTCAAAACCTGTCTATTCTGCAGAAGATGTATGTGAAACTTGTAGTGGGAATCACAGTTTGGAAGACTGCCCGTTACATCTAGAGAAATGGATGTATGTTGGAAATTACAACAAGCCGAGAAATTACGACTCCAATAATTACAATCCCAACTGGAGAAAAGATCCCAAGTTCTCTTGGAGAAATCTAAACAACGCACTGAATCCTCAGGTGAAAAACAACCAAAACCAAGGGGCACCCAAAATCCTGACACGGCAGCAACCCCAACAGCAGTTGACAACCACACCTAGTATACTGGAACAAACTTTGACCACATTTATGTCGCAGACAGGAGCTTGCATGGCAAACATGGATCACTTCGTCAAGAAGACTGAGTCATTCATGGACAAAACAGAGATGAGAATGACTAACCATGAGGCTATACTGAAATCGCTGGAGACACAGATGGGCCAGGTTTCCCAGCATATTAAGCCAAGGCAAAACGGAAGATTCCCTAGTGATACTGAAGTCGCTAGAAAACCCACACATGAGCAGTGTAAAGCAATTACAACTAGGAGTGGGAAACAACTGCAACGGCTGGAGATGAAAACCAAACCAATTGAGGAACCAGCCCTAGAAACACCTGCCGCGAACACGGCCCCGGTAAAAGAGGAGAAACCTGCTATCGACATACCTGCTATGGTAGTAGAAGGGACAGAGAAGCAAGAAAAGAATGCTGAAGAACCTAAGCCTCCTCAAATCCGAATACCATGTGAAGGACGTCTGGAAGATTACCGTCTTCTACCTCATTTTCCACAGCGGTTACAAAAGCAGAAACAGAAGTACCAGCTCAAAAAGATCTACGATATTTTTAAGCAGGTGCACATCAATATACCGTTGTTGGAAGCCATCAAACAGATGCCCGGTTATGCGAAATTTCTCAAGGATGCCATGTCAAAAAGATCTAGACTTGGGGAATTCGAAACGGTAAAAATGACAAAGGGATGCATGACTATCCTGCACAGGCATCCACCCTAGAAAAAGAAGGATCCTAGGAGCTTCATCATACCATGCATAATTGGTGACAAATTCGTGGGTAAGGCACTTTGTGATCTAGGTGCTAGTATAAATTTAATGCCAAAATCTGTGTTTCAGAAATTAGGTATTGGACGAGCGTGACCCACGACAGTCATGCTGCAGCTGGCAGACTGCTCTTACGTACAACTAGAAGGGAAATTCGAAGATATTCTGGTAAGAGTGGATAAGTTCATTTTTCCTACTGACATTCTTGTTTTAGACTGTGAAGCAGATGAGAACGCACCAATCATCCTGAGGCGACCCTTGCTAGCCACAGGTAGATCTCTGATTGATGTAGAGAAAGGAGAACTGACAATGAGAGTAAATGATCAAGAGATCAAACTCAATGTTCTCCAAGAAATTAAACATTTTGATGCAGAAGAAGAATGCAAGGCTATCACTGAAGTAATCCTTGACCAACCTTGCATCAGGTCGAGCTGTCATGACATAAAATTTGGTCACTGCCACGGCAGTCATTTGGAAGACTCTCACGGCAGCAATGACGACAGTGACTCCTCCGATTCAGACATATCCAACACTGAAGGTCATGAGGAGGTAAATTGGATAGGCAATCGTCTAGGTAAGTTATTCGAGCCCCTAAACTATACCTCAAATGAACACATAATCCAAAAGCCTTCAACTGTATAACCACTTATTTTAGACCTTAAGCCCCTGCCAGGGCAACTTAAATATGTTTTCCTTGGATTAAATGATACGTTGCCCGTAATCATCTCTTCCAAGTTAATTCAGAAACAAGAACAACAGCTAATTGGGATGCTGCAACAGCATAAAAAGGCTATTGGATGGACGATAGCTGACATCCAAGGCATTAGTCTAGCACTATGTATGCACAAAATTCTCCTAGAGGATGATCATAAGACGACCATTGATGCTCAGAGACGCTTAAACGACGCTATGCGAGAAGTGGTGAGAAAAGAAATTATCAAATGGATTGACGCCATAATAATTTATGCCATCTCAGATATTAAGTGGGTGAGCCCGGTGCAGTGTGTTCCTAAAAAGGAAGGAATAACCGTGGTGACCAACAAAGAGAACAAACAAATCCCAACCAGGACTGTGACCGGTTGGAGGGTTTGTATGGATTACCGGAAGCTTAACAAAACTACCCGAAAAGACCATTTTCCCTACCTTTTATTGATCAAATGCTTGATAGATTAGCGAGGAAACCTTATTATTGTTTTCTTGATGGTTATTCAGGGTACAACCAGATAGCTATTGCACCGAAGGATCAAGAGAAAACCACATTCACATGCCCATACGACACGTATGCTTTTCGGAGAATGTCATTTGGACTCTACAATGCCCCAGCAACCTTCCAAAGGTGCATGATGGCGATATTTTCCGACATGGTGGAGGACTTCCTGGAAATATTCATGGACGATTTTTCCGCCTTTGGAGATAGCTTTGAAGGCTGTTTAAGCAACCTACAGAAGGTACTCGAAAGATGTGAAAAAACAAATTTGGTGTTAAACTGGGAAAAGTGCCACTTCATGGTAGATGGAGGGATAGTCCTAGGCCACAAGGTAAGCTGTCGCGGCATAGAGGTAGACATAGCAAAAATAGAAGTCATTTAAAAGCTGCCGCCACCCATTACAGTCAAGGGAATTCGGAGTTTCTTAGGGCATGATGGGTTTTATCGAAAATTTATTGCAAATTTCTCGAAGATTACCAAGCCTTTATGCCACCTACTAGAGCAGAATCGTCCCTTTGACTTCAACACTGAATGTACTAAGGCATTCAGAATCCTAAAAGAGAAACTGGTATCAGCCCCAATCGTATAGCCGCCAGACTAGAGTTTACCATTTGAAATAATGTGTGATGCCAGTGACTATGCTGTAGGGGCAGCACTAGGGCAGAGGAAGGATAAACTCTTCCATGTAGTTTATTACGCCAGCAAAACACTGAATGATGCCCAAGTGAATTACACCACAACAGAAAAGGAACTGTTAGCAGTGGTGTTCTCAATTGACAAGTTTTGTCCGTACATACTTGGAACAAAGGTGGTGGTACATACAGACCATTCAGCATTGAAGTATATGTTCGATAAAAAAGATGCAAAACCTAGACTGATTTGTTGGATTCTGCTGCAAGAGTTCGACATTGAAATCAAGGATAAAAAGGGGACAGAAAACCAAGTAGCAGACCACTTGTTGAGATTAGAGATGGGAAAGAGCCTACCAACAGACAAGACCAACATACTGGAGACCTTCCCTGATGAGCAGTTGTTTGCTGCCACAAGCACTGTCGCGACAGCCATGGCGACAAGTAAGTTTTCTGAACTTCTTTGGTACGTTGATTTTGTTAATTACATTGTTAGCGGAGTACTCCCTCCTAAACTTAATTATCAAGCAAGGAAGAGGTTCCAAAATGATGCAAAACATTATTATTGGGATGAACCTCTTCTTTTCAAACATTATGCAGATCAAATTATCATGAGGTGTTTACCACAGGATGAACGGGAAGCTGTGCTTCACCACTGTCATGCTTCCCCATATGGAGGACACTTAGGTGGAAACAAAACCGCTGCCAAGGTTTTACAATCTGGTCTCTATTGGCCCACATTGTTCAAGGATGCACAAGCCTTCTACAAAAGCTGTGACAAGTGCCAACGGACTGGGAACATCTCAAGAAGACATGAGATGCCACTACAAAACATCTTAGAAGTCGAAATCTTCGACGTATGGAGGATCGATTTCATGGGACCTTTCCCAGCATCATGTGAGAACCTCTACATCCTACTGGCAGTGAATTATGCGTCGAAATGGGTTGAAGCGACCGCCACGCAAAAAAATGATGCCAAGACTGTTCAGAGATTTCTGCACAAAAACATTTTCCCCGGGTTTGGCATACCTAAGGTGATAATCTGTGACGAAGGGAGACATTTCAATAATAGTGTAATTGATGCTGCCTTAAGAAAATACGGCGTAAAGCACCGGATTGCAACAACATATCTCCATCAAACCAATGGACAGGACGAAATATCCAACCGGGAAGTAAAGAACATTCTTGAGAAGATGGTTAAACCTACTCGAAAGGATTGGTCTTTACACCTCAATGATGCACTCTGGGCCTATAGAACAGCATTCAAAACACCATTGGAAATGTCACCCTACAGACTTATATATGGGAAAACATGTCACTTACCTGTCGAGATAGAGCACAGAGCTTATTGAGCCATCAAGGCAGTAAACATGGACTTAGATAAGACAGGATAGAAGAGGCTACTTGACTTGAACGAAATTGAAGAAATTCGAGCAATGGCCTACGACAACGCAAAGATTTACAAAGATAAAACCAAAAGGTGGCATAACAAGAAGTTTCTACCACGACAGTTCTGCCCATAGCAGCTTGTGTTGTTGTTTAACTCTAGATTGAAACTTTTCCCAGGAAAGCTTAAATCTAGATGGTTCGGCCCCTTTCAAGTTGTGCAGGTTTTTCCCCATGGTGCCATCACGATCAAATCCTTAAAAGACGGGCACCAATTCAAGGTCAACGGACATAGACTAAAGCATTATTAGGGAAAAGAAGCCCCAAGAAAGCAAGAAGTAGTTACTTTAGGAGATATTCCTCAATGAATCCTTAATTTAACTTAGTTATTTTATTTTATTTTATTTATTAGGAATAAAGAATTATTTTATTTTATTTTATTTTTAGGAATTAAGATTTTATTTTAATTATTTTTAGGAATTAAGGGAAACAAGGAGAGGAGAAGAAGTAAACCAGCCCACCATATCAACAACAGCCCAAAAAAAAGTCCAACGAATGAGTCTGTCGTCACAACCTGTCATCAGCTGTCGCGACGGATGCGAAAAATACAGCATGTCGCCATGCTGTCGCGGCAGACACGCAGTAGACACGGAAACGCGTGACAAATGCGTTAAAAACCGCGTAACAGCTGGCCCTGTTATTCGTGCCTGCCGTTACAGCTCCAATGGGCAGAAAATCATTCATCTATATAAACTTTCATTCATTATTCATTTTTCACCTCACTTTTACTCTCTCAACTTGCTTTCTCTAGATCTCAAATTTCTCTTTATTTTCCATAGCCTTGCAACTATGACTAGCAGACAAACTCGCAAAAGTGCTACCTCTAGCTCTGCCGCAGCAGTGAGCACACCCAACCATAGTGCCATCCTAAACCGCTTCGCCTCCACCGACTCTGCCAGCAGATATTATCACTCCTTCCAATAGAGGGAGATGTAGGAAGAAAGGGGTTTTCTCTACACCGAGCCCACGGGAAACCTAGGGCTTGAACCCTTCATCGCAAAGAAGATTCATGCCTTGAAGTGGCAGCGGTTTGCTGCCCAGCCTGAAGAAATGAACGTCACGCTGGTCCGAGAATTTTATGCTACCGTCGACAACAAGGATACTACGACCGTGACGATGCAAGGTAAAGAACTTTATTTTGAGCCTTCTTACATCAACACCCTCTATGGCCTCTATGTCAGTAGAAAAGAGGATGCCCACAAGAGGTTCGTCGAAAGTCTGTCGCCGGCAGACTATGACGCGGTGATGGCAGAAGTGACGGAGGAGGGGACAGAATGGAACACCGACCCAAAGCATCGGTGGACGGTGAAAAGAACTCAACTAACTCCCGAGGCTAAATTATGGAACCACTTCGTGAAGAAGAGAATCATGCCATCCTCTCATAATAGTACGGTCGACCGACCCAGGTTAGCACTTGTACATTCAATTCTAAATGAAAGACCCATCAACGTCGGCCGATACATAAGGGAGGGAATTTTGGAATGTGCTCTCCGACCATCGGGACCTCTTGTCTTCCCGTACCTCATCACCGAAATATGTTGAGGCCACAACGTTCCAGAAATTGCCGAAGACTTTAAAGTCTGAGGGAAAGGGTGGACGAAGTGTAACATCTTCAGCCTCATGGAGCTGAAAGCAGCAACCCCACTGTCCTACTTCAACCCTTCTACCACAACAGAGGAGCCGGCAGGCCCCAGTCAGCCAGAACCTGCCGCAGTAGAGCAGCAGTAGACAACGACAGCAGCCCCTCCAACAGATGCCTCCACTCAGATTCTGACCACACTAAAAAAGATGGAGGAAAGGCAACTCGGTCTGATGAGCTTCAAAAGGGACTTCACGGCAGCAACGGTACATTTTATTCATAATGATTTAAATTTTGCAAATGTACCATTCCTTACCTTCCCAAAACAATATTTTGCTGCCCCTACACCTACTCCTACTCCTTTCGCCACACCGAAGACTCCATCTGCAGCCTCTACTCCTACACTGGTCGCGACAGCTGAAGGCGGTAGCCACACTGCCAGTGCCAGAGGCGAGAAGAGAAAGAAGTCACCGCCAGAACTCAACGACGACTACTTCGAAGGGTTCTCCTCATCATCCGTCTGGCATGACTCTGACGGGGAGCCCTCTATTGCTCAAAACCTCTCTAAGGAGTTCACTCCAATGAAAAGGCAGAAGATCAACAAAATTGGCGAAGGACCCTCCGGCTAGGGCAAGTCTGCCAGCAGCAGTAGCAGCAGCAGCTCCGAAAATGAGATACAAGTGCTGGACAAGCCACCCCAATTCTCACCCACTCGTATCCAGCCGCCAAGGGAGGCCAAAAAGAAAACTGCATCTGTCTCCCCTAGCACTCTGCCGAGCCCTACTATGAAGGTCACTGTCCGCCGGCAGCTACAGATCAACAGTAACAGCAGCGATGACAGCTCCTCAACTTAAGTTTCTATCTTATTTTTGTTGTCTTGTTGTTTTATTTATTTTGTGATGTACTTTGTTTTTTTTTTCTGTTTTTCATTTACATGTCATCATGCATTGAGGGCAATGCAACCCTCGAGTTTGGGGGTGGCATCCCTCTAGTAATGAAGTGTCTTTTGTGTCTTAAAATTGTGTCTAAGTGTTAGTTATTATTTAGTTTATTTTTGTCAGAAAATAATAATAATAATAATAATAATAATAATAATAATAATAAAATAATCATTTGGCTTAAGTCTTTGAACTGAACTTACCTGCCGCGAAATACTATGTCGTGGCAGTGCCTTTAGGAAATTTTTAGGAACAGTTTAGAGCCTTGCTATAGTTCTGATCTTTAAAAACACCCTTTGTTACTCTTATGTTGTCTAGACTTATACTGGTAAACTAAAGTAGGAAAGCTTAATCACTTGAGTTGCCCCTAGAGGTGCCTAACACTGGCTCTAAGAAAAGAAAACTTAGACTCAACATCCCTAAAGGTGCCTAAAATCGGCTCTAGGAAGTTAGCTAGAGGTGCTCAAAAACAGGCTCTAGTCAACTTAAAATAAAGAAAAACATCGAGTCTAGTTCAGAAAAAACTAAAGGAGCCTAAGAATTGCCTCCAAGAAAATGAAATTTGGCATAAAAATTCAAGTAAGTAGCTTAACTATTCTAGTAAACTAAATGAGTCTATACACATATTTGTTCACAACACATGCACGCACTACACGAGACCTATAGCATGGTTCCGAATAAATCCAGAAATGTCTGACAAGGTATTGTTCGTGATAGGGGATGTGTGGTAGGCAATGAAAGGTTCACTGAATTAAGCCAAACCAAAAACTTGTTTTTATTTTAGTTAGGTCATATTTTCTTGAGGGCAAGCAAGAACTTGAGTTTGGGGGTGTGTTGAGTATGCAAAAGTTCTATATTTTACCCCTTATTTAACCCATATTTCTGCTGCATTCAAGCATAATTTATTGTATTTAGGTAAAGTTTCACATATACATCACAATTAGATAAAATGGCACAGTTTCTACTAATTTTCGCTACTTTTGCAGGTAGCTGTTGTGGCAGACTTGGGACAGCGAAGAAGCAGAGCTGGAACACAGGACTGGAGTCGAGAAGGAGGACGCTGCCGCGTCCACTGCCGTGGCAGCCATGATGACAGCATTGGTGAAGGGAAAAATGAAGTGAAGCTCGACAGATAGAGGAATTCAAGCTGGTCTGTCGTGGACCACTCCTATATTTTTCTGAGCCCTGGAGCAGAATGAAGGCCAAGCCCAAAGTTCAAGGAAGAAACCCAAAGCAAGAAAAGAGGACGAATTAAAGGCATCTACTCAGACGATTTAATCTTAATTAGAGTTGTACTTTAGTTTGAACTTGTATTCTTACCTTATTAGAAAACTTGAACCCAAGGCTTATATAAAGGCATGTAATTTGACCTAGGGAAGGATATCTCATCTCTAGTCATCTTCCCTAAAACCCTTATCGTTTCCCCCCTCTCATCATGTTCTAAACTTCCCCTAGGGCTAAGGGTTGATTCTGTAAAGTAGTTGCAAGGATTGTACTGTTTTAGGAATTTTTTGTTCAATAAAATAAAACTTCAAGTTTGCTTATTCTGGTTTCAACATCTTGCAAGAGTATCGGGAGAGCATTGTGAGATTATCTATTTACTTAATATCGGGAGAGTTAAGTATACGAAAGGAATAAGTGCGGGTTCTCCAGTTTATGGTTGAACTATCTCGGACCTAGGGATATGATGAGGTTAAGTGGCTAAGGGAGAATTCAACAACATTGGTGTTCACCCTTCGATTCACGCCGGGAGGTATCACCCGAGAAGTGTTCATCAACAATACTTGGACCTAGGGATAAGACAAGTCACAGCAGGGATTCTTGCCAAGCTTGAAGAAACTGAGTTGCTTATCGCTGCCGCGACAACAACGGACCGTTGCCACGACAGGTGCTGCCGTGACACGAGCCATACACAGAACATGAATTTTTATACAGTGCAACACCTGCACTACCGAGAAGATCAATATCGGCCTAATTCTTAACCCTGAATCTTCATTCTTTTATATTCAATATTCTTCAATATTATTTCCCAATCGATTTAAACTCTTTTCTTTCTCTCTTGTGCAGCAATTCAAAGCTAAAGCTATTTCCAGTCCCTGTGGATTCGACATCCGATACTTTGAGTATCACTTTACTACTTGCGTCGTGTACACTTGCACTACATTGCGATAGGACTTTTGACACGCGGCTCGGCTCGAGCTCGGCTGGTTGCTTTCCTCAAATTGCTTTTAAATATTTTTATTGAAGTTTTGAAAAATAACATGTGAAAACCTGTTTGGGAAAGATAATATTTATTTTTGAAGTCCAAAAGTAACCGTAGTACATTTTTTTTAATTATACAAGTCCACAAGGAGAAAGGAGATTTAAAGTATTTAACCATGATAACAAGATAACAACACTGAAACATATAAGTGTATATGGAGTGTGTGTGTAATTATTTTGAGCCTATTCACGAGCTTTTCGAGCCGAGGCGACCCTAAGGTCTCGAGCTGAGCACGAGCTCGAGTCGAGCTTTGACTGAGCTGAGCTCGAGTAGCTTATGAGCCGGTCAGGCTCATCACCTCTAGTCACGTCACTTTCTTAACGTCCGTTAAGAGCTCAGTGCCCAAATTGAAGTAAATTACAAAATTTAATGGTAACATTGAAGCAATTGAAAATTTAGTTATCAAATTGAATAATTAACCAAACCTTAGTGTCTATTTCTGAATTTTACCTAATTATTAATTAAATTCATTAACTTAAATACTTATTAATATATTTTATGGATTTATAACCAATGTATTTGCTGTGAAAATTTAACTTTTACTTCCCACAAGCGCCTTAGTTTTAGGGTTTAAGGATTTAGTTTAGGGTGTATGGGTTTAAAATTTAGGGTGTATGGTTAGAATTTAGGGGTTGTGGTTAGGTTTTAGGATAATAGGTTGAATATTTAGGTTTTTAACATATAAAACCTAAATTCTAATCCTAAATCTTAAATTCTATTCACAAACACTAAATTATTAACTACTAGACCTAAACATATAAAATCTTACACCGAGTCCCTAAATCCTAAAACTAAGACGCTTGTGGAAATTAAAAATTTTCACCGCCAATGTATCAAATAATTATTCATATTTTATTTGATAAATATTTTTGATACACAAGCTTATGTAATTTAGTTTACACAAACTTATCAATTTTAGGGTTTAGAGGTTTAAATTGTACGATTGAGAATTTAAGGTTATGTGTTTCCCGTTTAGAATTTTAGGGTTAAAAATTTAAATTTTATAATTTAAATCTTGTATTAATCATACACATCATTACAGTTTATAGACCGATTAATATTTATCGAAATAGATCGAAAAACATTAAAATACACCACATTTTAATGGAAACGCAGGTTAAGTAACTCGGTAGTCGATACCGGATTAAAACTAGAACAAACAGATAAGACTCATATCAACTCCCGTGATTTAAATCACTATACATACTTGACCGCACTCAAAACTTAATGCAATTAGTACGTGAAGCTAACTTTGTGACATTAAATATATTATATTCCTCTATCCCATTAAATTTGTCTAGTGTTGAGTTTTTAAAAATTAAAATTTTAAAATTTTGACCGTAATTATTTTAAATATTTTAATTAATTAAATTTTATAAAATGTATATATATTTAAACTACTTGATTGAAAGTTTTTAAAAAA
The DNA here is from genome assembly GCA_958450335.1 of Hibiscus tridactylites. Classification (NCBI taxonomy): domain Eukaryota; kingdom Viridiplantae; phylum Streptophyta; class Magnoliopsida; order Malvales; family Malvaceae; genus Hibiscus; species Hibiscus tridactylites. Next base: position 67,689,627 of record OY288285.1, on the reverse strand, counting down.
ATATTTTTTTTATACTTTTACTAATAATAAATTTAAAGCGATAAAAAATTAAAGTTAAAAAATTAACAAAAAAATAATATTGGACATATTTAGTGAGACGGAATGAGTACTAAATATTCAGAACTCATTATCAATATATAATACACAATTTTAACATCGAATTGCACTACTCATTTACATATTTTGGTGTATAATTTGTTTGTTGTGTGATTTAATATTTAAATATCGTTTCGTTTTAACTTATTCAAAAAGTTGACGGTATTTAATAAATAATATAATCTGTGGAGTATAAAAAGATAAACATGTGACAAAGTATGTTGGGTTACACATAAATTATTTTGGGGGTAGCGCACGCCAACCTTTTTACCAACTCTGCAACTAAAAATGTCTGGGTGAAGATGAGAAAAATTCAAAACAAAAAGGATTAAAAAGGGTTAATAAAAGTGAAGAAGGTTTTGAAATAATTAAAAGCACGAGGTTTAGTACAAATACTACTGCTGCTTTAGCCTTTAACTAAACTTGTTTAGATATAATCCTACTGTTAGTGGCCACGTTTCCCATGAAAAGGCCACACTTACAATAATTAATTTTTTCACGACTCTCCCACTTCATTGCTTTTGTGTGTGTTATCATTGCCAAAACCATATTGGCAGTCACATACATACGTCTCTATAATTTAATACCGAAACTCCTAAATTGTATCAATCTCGATCCTTAATTATCGTTGACTAGTACAATCATTAAAATTTTTACATATGTAGTCTCTATATGTTTTCACAATTATCTTTCCATGTAGATTACAATGTGTCAATTTAAATTTTATGGTAGTAAAAATGTTGGGTTTCATAATTAATTATTTATTTTAAAGGTATAGATCATTTAAAATAAATCTCCACATCAATTATACTGTCACATTATCAAAGTTAATTCGTCATTATTTTATTAGAGAGTATTAATTCATTAAAGAAAATAATATGTGAACATGCTAACTTAGCTTATGTTAATCATTTAACAATGAGGTGCATGACATGACAAGGGGATTGATAATAACAATTATGTTAGTCAACGACAATCAAACGATGAGGCGTTATGTACGCAGAAAATCTTTGTTGGGAGACTCACTCACCAATCAGGTGTGCGACACAGGCCGATCCAGATTAGTAAGGGCGAAACCTTGAAAACCGGAAGAGTAACCAAGAAAAAAGTGAGAAAGATTTAATTTGGGGAGTTCAAGGACTAAATTGATGAAATAAAAAACGAAGGGCAGCATTGTTAATTTTGACAACTATAAGAACTAAATTGATAAAATTAAAAAAATAAAATCATTGATATGTGATTATCAATAAAATTATCCTTTATTTTTTAATGAAGGATTAAATCGGGAGATTTAAATTTTGGATAGGAGTTAAATACTCAAGTGTCGGTACTGATTTTATTTTTCTCCTCATCCACCACGTGAGCATCACATAATTTAGTGTTCACATTACCTTATGCTATATATATATATATATATATATGGGTGAATTACATGTTTAATCCTCTCATTTCTAATTATTGTTTTTTTTTTCATTCAAGAAAAAAAAATAACAAACACACACACACAACAAATATATTTTAAAGAAACGTGAGAGAAGGGACGATGACATGAAGAACACGATGAACATGTGCCATTTCGTTCAGGATAAAGGTATACTCTCTATGACCATGTATTGTTAGATATTTCATAATTTATATTATGTAGATTATTTTATATTTATATATTATTTGTGTTCATTTTATATTGTATCATGTTTTATTCATTTTCAAAATATATTTGTGTGTTATGATATTTTTAGAGTTAAGGTTCGTATATCTAACTAAACATGAACCCAATTCAAAAAAGAAATTAACAGTTAAAAAACGGGTATAAAAGTTAATGAAGTATAGTTAGATTGACATTGTCATTGATATAATATACATGAGAACGAGAGATTAAGCATGCTTAAACGCTTATTATTCCCTTATTTGTGGGGGAGAAGAGACTGGTAGTATAGATTATAAAATTTATACATTGAATGTTCAAAATAAAAAGGAAATTGGTATAAAAATATGCAACAACGAGCACGAATCTAACTAAAGAAAGCATATATAAGTAGAGACGGACGCATGATTTCATGTTAAAGGTGCAGACTTTTATAAATAATAAATTTATATTAAAATTTGAAAATTTTAGGGGACGTGGCTACGCTTTAACACCCTCTCGGTCCATCCATGTATAAAATATATATATATATATATATATATATATATATATTAGATTTTGTTTCCTAAATATTAAATTTAAATATTTAATGAGGTTTTGTCTAACCTATGCATACATGCATAGGTGTTTTTTTTATCCAAAATATACATGCATAAGTTAAGAGTCATTTAAGAGCTTGCATTAAATACAAAATTTTATTTGAAAAAAGGATTAATATCTTATACACTGCCGGTGGAAACTTAAAGTTTCCACAAGCGCCTTAGTTTTAGGGTTTAGAGAGTTAGTTTAGGGTATAGGGTTTAGGGGTTTAGGTGTAGGGGTTTAGAATTTAAGGATAGTTGTTTCAATTTAAGGTTTAGGGTTATAATTTAGGGTTTATAGGTTAGGGTTTAGTTTTTAGGGTAATATGGTGAGGATTTAGGTTTTAACCTATAAACCCTAAATTATAACCTTAAACCTTAAATTGAAACAACTATCCTTAAATTCTAACCCTCCACACCTAAACCCCTAAACCCTATACCCTAAACTAACTACCTATACCCTAGAATTAAGGCGGTTGTGGAAACTTTTAGTTTCCACCGCCTGTGTATAGAAAATTTATCCTTGAAAAAAATACAATCATTTAATGTATTGCAAAACCCTTGAAGATTTTATTGAAAAAAACTCATTCAATGTATTAATAAACCCTACAACCATAACCCTAAACACTAAATACTAAACTACAAAACCCTAAATCATAAACCCTAAAACCATAATCCTAAAATCGTATATCCTAAACTCTAATATATTAAATGAGAATTTTTTCAATAATTTTTTTAAGATTTTGTAATACATTAAATGATTGTATTTTTTTCAAATAGAATTTTATATTTAATATTGGCTCTTAAATAACTTTTAACTTATGCATATATGTATAGATTAAAAAATCATTTAATAAATCTTCATATTTTTTAAATTTAATAATTTGTCCATTCAAATATTTGATGCGACTCTAACCTTACAACAAATCATTTCAAACTCTCATTTTCCACATATTTTGATAAAGAAAAAAATTATCCAATTATTGATGCTAAGTATTGCTAACGGGGACCATGAAAATGAGGCTCCAAGACGACTTAGACTTGGTCAGCAGGAAACACGGATAAAGTAAGGGACGAACGAAAGACTTTACGTTAAGAAAAACGAATATATAAAATTTTAATTGACGAACATATAAAATTTTAAAAAGATAAAAATAGATTTTTAATGAAAAAAAAAAGCATAAAAACTTTCAAATCATATATACATTTTAAATATTTAGACGGATAACTGCCCTCAGCCCTCTCGGTCCATCCCCGGATAAATTACATATTTAGGTATTGGAAATGCCGAACAAATATAGCTGACTGATAATAATATATAGATGAGTGGACTTGGTAAAGATGGAGACCCCTTCTTTATCCCCCAAACTCTGTTGGGCAAAACCCAGGGAAAGTGATGTATTCCAAAAAGCAAATCACGTTTGTCTATAAAAACCAAAACCACAAATAATAATAATAATAATAATAATAATAATAATAATAATAATAATAATAATAATAATAATAATAATAATAATAATAATAAGCAGTGAATTGAATCAACACTTAGTTTCGAAATATCACCGACCAAGTTCTATTTGGGGTGGTGGAGTTTAGAAACGCATGCGAATTAGGTTAAAGCTAAAATCAAATTAGGTTGAAATCCTAAATAAAAATGTTTTCTTAAAGTTTTTTTTTCTTTTCAAAATATAAATTTTTAAAAAAAAATTTAATATTCGACCCAACAGATATTGATATATACCAAATGATTAGTTAGCACCCATTGCTCTTTTTTTTTTTCTATTTGGGAAGATGAATTTTCAATTTCAGACCAGATTTGATTAAAAGCAAGTGGTGTGTGTTTTTGATGTTTTATTAATATGATGTGAATTGGGTCATTCTTTTTGTGTGTAAAGTTATGGTCTTAAAGATACGAAAGCGCTGGTGTGAGTAATTTCCAGACCGATTAGTGTCTTTTTTTTTACCATAACATGGAAGATATAATGAATGTTTAAAAGCAAATAAGTGCACAAATTATAATTTTTTAGATACATATTTAAAATATTTTTCGAGCTAAATAGGTATTTAATGTTTTTAAATTTTTCATTTAAGTACTTTGCTGTTAATGGCCGTTAAAAAATTTCTGTTAGTCAATAAAAACATGACACGTGAGTCGTGGCATTATTAAACATTGTTTGAATTTTATTTTTTAAAAAATTAAATTTTTTTAAAAATTTTAAAATTTTCAAATAATTTCAAAATAGTCCTCAAATCTATAAACCCCTAAATTTGACCAGTCCCACCGGCGTTGGTCGCGATTTCGGCGACGTAATGAAGCAACAACTCCTCGTCGAATGATCCACACATCGTTCATCGTCCGTTATGTCGTCGTTCGTCGTGAATCACTCGAATGAACCATTCGACGATTTCGGCGTTTCGTACGGTGTCTGTCGATTTTCAACGACAAGGTTGAGGGGTAAATGGTCGTGATAGTCCAGCGGGAAAATCAAGTCAAATCAAGATTTGAGTTTTGGGTGTTACAGATTTCAAATTTGGGGGCTATTTTGTGAAATTTCAAGTTATTTTGTTTTATTAATTTTTATTTATTTTTAAATATAATTTCAAAATTTTAAGAAGCTGACACATGTTAGATAACGAAAGTTAATAGTGAAAATTAACGGACACTAACGGCGGGACACCTGTTTAAGTAACGTTGAAAACGTTAGACACCTATTTGGCCTAAAACAAAATTTAAGCACACATTTAAAAAAAATGTATAGTTTGGACACTTATTTACCATTTAAGCCTATAATAAAAGTTATATATTACATACACAACCTTTATTTGGTCTAAAATACAAACGTTTTCAACAGGAATGTTTTGATACTAATTTTGTTGCAAACGGAGATTAATAGTAGGCAACGATTAACCAACAACGACAATAAGAATGTTTAGCAGTAAAAGTATAATTGTTTTAAATTTTAGTGATAAAATTGATACACTTTTAAGGTACAATGTCTAAAATAATATTATTTAAAAAATTAATAGCCACACGAAAGCGATGTCGTTTTGGCCACGTCATTACAATGATAGAAAGATATGTTCACATCTTCATGTCGATTGTATTTTAACATTTTAATGGTATAATTAAATCAAAATAAAAATTTAGTACTATAATCGAAACGGTTCAAATTTTAATATTATGAAGGCATAATGCTAAAACATCCCCCTAACGTTTGACTAAATAGTCATTTTGACTCATATTTTTTTAAGTATTTTAACCCTCAACGTTTTATTTTGGATTAAAATGCCCCTTCGTGAATAAGAACTGTTAGTCAACTAACATTAAATAACTTGAAATGACGTGACATAACAATATCATATAAACAAATGTGTTGATTTTACCTGATGATGCATCGTAAAAAAATAATTTTATATTTTATCAAGTTATCTCAAGTTGTTTATCGTTAGTTGACTGACATTTTTCATCCACATAAATGTCATTTTGACCCAAAATGAAACGTTAAAAATTAAAATATTTTTAAAAAATAAGAGAAAAATGACTTTTTCAATCAAGTGTTAGGAGTATTTTTAACATTCTACTTACTATAAATAATAGAACGTCTAAATTTTAGTGATATTTAATCTATTTTTCTATTATAAAAAAGACAGAATATACTACACAAACTTCTGAAATCTAAAACAAAATTACCTAACAACTCCGTTTGAAATGGAAATGGAAAAGATGGCATGTTCTTTTCCAACCAATACATCTCATCTCTCTAATAATGTCTCTGTTTCTAAAATCATAAGATAAGGTGTTTAATTATGAATTTTATTATTGGAAATTGAGATATCACTTTTTTATTTTAATTTATCAAAAAAAATTATGTTAAAAAATAATTTATATAAATAATATTATTACATTTTATTATTAAATCATTAAATTAAAAAATTAACGGTTTGACAATTTGAATAAAAAATTAACAAAGGTCAAAATTTAATAAATTAAGATAGAAAGATTACATTAACGTTTGTTTTCAAATTAAAAATAAAAGTAGAGTGGAATCAATCAAATATAAAATGGATCCTGATAATTAACCTGTTAATATATTTTTCCTTGAAAATAAGATGAGGATTGTTGTTTATTGACCGGCCAGCAATGTGACACCACACCCCTGCATGTCTAAATCTATATAATTAATATTTATCAAATCTTATTTTAACTTTTACAAATAATCCATAAATCTATATAATTTCACTTATACAAATGTAGTCATTGTATTTTTTTAATTAATTGTAAAACATCACATATTTGATGTCCATATTTATTAACTTAATGTAATTTGTTTAAAAGTATAATATGAATTCTACATCACAGTTTATTATAATTTAAAATAAAATAAAATATTTATTTTAACTTTACTTTTTATTGTTGTTATGTTAATCAATAAAGATCATTTTATATAATATTTGAAAAATATAATTATCAAGTATGTAATGAAAGATAAATACAGATATCAAATTTGTCCAAAGAAAAAAAAACAGACATCACATTCATAAAGTGACAAAATCAACTATCATTTTTTTTTAAATGAAATGTGAAATCAGTTAGAAAATAAGTAGCACGTTTATAAAAATTAACAAACTCGGAATCGGTGACGATTAGCTCTTTTCAATTCTAAAACATTTCAGTTGCTTCAAATAAAAGTTGACACCTCTCAATATATGTACACTTTTATTTTTTTTTTGTTTCACACGTAATAGATTTGTTATGAATTTATATACACATGTTAAGAATCATTTAACTAATCCAAAATTTTGTATTTTTGTCTGTTTTATATATAAAATTCTTCAACTTTCTTAAAAATAATACTCCTTCTGTCCCACTAAACTGTCACAAACATTTTTAGGTTTGATTTCATATAATTTAAAATTTATTATTGATAAAAATAAAAAAATTTAAAAACCTTGAATCAAGTAGTTTTTAAATATATATTTTATAAATTTTAATTAATTAAATTTTTTAAATAAATTATAGACAAAGTTGAACAATTTTGACGAACATGTGACAGTTTAGTGGGACGGATGGAGTATTAATTAACTTCACAAAAATTCTAGTTCTACAAATGCATAATCTGGAAGGTTGTTTTTCAATTAAGCCGAGCCAAAATCAAGTCTGAGAACAATTTCTAGTTCTACAAATCTAAAAAAAAAGGATGAACCATATCTACAAACATACTTTTGATGAGTTCAAAACCATGGATGCCATGTTGGATCCATCATGCACAAATTTCTGGGCAGCAAGGCAGCATCCACCAACTCTGTAACACCCCTCTGCAGTGACTGCGGTTGGTCCATTACATTCTCCTCCTGAATGAACCACATAACAATGGGAGTTTTAGGCCAGACAAATGGAAAACACGTACAGAGAACACAAAATTTTATAACTTTTACCTCTTCGGAGAAGCACTGTGGAGCTATTCCGGTGATACGGCCAATGACATTCTCCACATTGGTGGTAACCTTGTGTTTGAAGTCTGCTGGGTTCAAACTACCCCCTCCAGCAGCGGGTGCAAGAGGCATCCCAAGTGGTCTCCTCCAAGACCATGAAAACAGCTCATCACGGAAAAACATGGCTAGCTGATACCACAAATGCTGAGTTTGCTGCAAATTCAGGGTAGTGGAGAAAAATGTGAATTAACATGGTTGTCATTAAGGTGGGTCCTTGGTTTTTATACATGCTCAGGGAACTTACTTTGGGTGAGACTACAGCCTGTGCTGCAGCACACATCGCGGATACAATAAGGCCTTCCACGCCAAAATGAGAGAAGAATGCTTGCATGTTCCTTGTCAGACGAAAAGGCACCGGTTCACTGAATTCAATCACTCCATTCACATCATATGCAGGATGAAAATCAGTCTGGAATATTTTCCCTGTGTTTTTTGCAAACAATATCTTATTTGGAGACCTTCCGCCGATTTGTAGCATGAAAGACATGAAACTTGACAGAGCTAACTGGATAGCAAACTGCTTCTTAAAAGCCCAGATATGATTTCCACTCGGCAGGGTCTTGTACATGTACTGGGAAAAGATACCATCTGTTACAAGATTTTTTGTTATATCATTATACGCTTGGAGGCGGAGATCTACAACAGCTTCAGGTGAAATTTGTCCTGATATGGCTTGGTTTAACTGCTCCTTGAAATAGGTAATGGGAAGATCCGCCTCTCGGTCATGCCTTGCACAGTGGTTCTCATAAACCTCTAGAAATGTGTTGTACATCAAATCGTCTTCAACCATGCGCACCTGTTAAAAAAAATTATTCTTACAACTGATGGGAATAAAAAGGGAATGCATGATGAGCGGACGGCTGAGCAGGTTATTCAAAGCTACATAAAATTACCTATATGGGCCTACAACAGACTATAAAGGAAAATAAACGAATTAGAGAGATTATCAAGCAAGACCAATCACCTGTGACCAAACAGGAATTATAATGGGCGTGTGAATGCAGATATGACGACGCCTAGATTCCTTGTGCTTATCAAACATTTGGTTCATTACACGGAAGAGCTGTAATATCCGCTCATCACTTCTAGCATTAGGAGTCAAAGATGTCTGGACTATAAAATGCCGTTGAGAACCATCAGAGCCAATGAGAGTCAAGCGGCGAAAACTGCTTCCATGCCTTCGAACAATTGGTATATCAGCTCCAACTCGGTCCAACTTAACTGTGTGGTCAGGTGCAATTTCCTAGTGGTTCAGAGAGAGATTACTTTAATTAGAACAAGGACAAATTGATTGAAAACTTGCAAGTCAACTCTGCTGCTAAAGCAAAGCATTATTTTGACAAAATAATGGAACTTTGACGATATATATTGCATTAGTTCACAAAGCTATAAGGCGATCTCCAGTCAGTTTGCGGTGCCATATAACAGAAAGAGAACAGTGTCTGATATGTAAGTAGTGTTTTTTTACCTGATCACTGAAATACTGCCCTGGAATCTCTACGTCAACCATATGGAAGTCACGTAAAACCTTGCTTTCCTCCTCCAGCTTCAGGGCAGCTGGAAATCTGTCCTCAACATTGCTCTGTAGTATGTTTTTCCAGTGTTTTAGTCGTTCAGTCAGTTCAGAAAGAGTGGCTGGAAAAGTAGCTGTACTTTCTGGATCTAGATCGCGCTCAAAATCCTGCTTGTACTCCCTAACAAAATCTACATGCTTGTTAATAGCATCTGCAGAGAAGCAAGCCCTGCAAACACCAGAGAGCTCCTTCTTAAGAGACTGAGGAACTTCTGCTGTAGTAGCAGTTGGGTACTTGTAACAGCGGTGCAGCAATGCGTTAACCACCGCCAGAAGTCTCTCCTCAGGCAGTGTAACAAACCTTGAACCAATTTCTGTTAAGAGAACCTGCGAAAAGGTAAACCTTTTTGATTTACAACATTCAATTGACATCAACAGAATGGTGCAGAAAATAGAGCAAGCATGATAGTTGCCACCTCGTGGTCTGTCTATAAATATTAATGGACAATCATTTTTTAGAATGCATGTAAAACGGTCATGAAACCAAATGCTCCTTTCATTCAATCAATCTCACCTCAAGTTCACCAGCCAAATTAGCATGCTTGCTTCTTAGGGCCTCCATTATATCCTTAGCAGCATCAAAAGCACTGGCAGCAGAAGCAACCAAACCCAACATGCCAGTACGCCTCATTGCAGCCTGGCCACCATCACTAATGCTTGAAGAACTTTGTTGCAGAGGTTGGTCATTTCCTGTCTGCCCACTGCCCTCTGTTACATTAGATCGCTCCGGTTCTTGCCCGTGAGAGTTACTGCCTTCATGAGATCCAATTCCAGTACCAGAATGAGTTGCTTGATGAACCTGATTCTCTGATGCTAAATTGCCTCCAGTATGACTCTGTACTCTAGCACTTGCATCAGCCAAGCCAAGAGAACCAGAACTGGTACTGGAGATGTTCTGTTGCATTCTTTGCTGGGCCATGGACATTCTGCCAAGTTCTGATTTATTTGCAACATCACGACGTTCAAGCAAATATGTTCGGAGCCAGTAATATAGTGCCTGTTATTTTAAATGCAAAGAAGTCAAGAAAAAAGTGGAAGAATGGAACGTGTAAACATACAGATAATATGCTTATAATTTGAAATAGCATGACAAACATTTACCTGTGGGTAAACGGTAGCAATTTTAAGAAGCACGAGCTTGCAATGAGGTGCTTCTGTCCTTTGCAAGGAAAGCAATAGCTGAGGAATCCAAGAAAGCCAAACCCAGTGAGGAATTTGGTCCAAATACTTATCAAATGACCTCCCTACAGGTTCACTGGGAGTATCAAAGCTGAGAAGATACAACACACGAGCTAGATGGCTTCTTGAATTAGAAACACCAAATTTAATTCCTTGAAGAAAGCAGCTAACTGCATATTCTAACCAAATATCGTCATGGCCTTCTTTATAAGCCTGTAGGCAAAACAAAAGATCAGTGTCATCCATAGTTAAACATTAATCTAAATCATTAAAATGTAGATAAGTAATACCATGTCACAATAATTTCCCCAGCTTATCCACCCTTTAGGCAAATTTTTGAAAAGGGAGATGGCATTGGAGTATGCAAGATTAGCCCCTTCAGAGTCATTTAACTTTGACAAGAAGTCCCCCTTAATGCGAAAAATTTCTGCCTTGTGTTTCACAGGAAAATATTCAAGATTCGTGCTGTTGATCAAATTAAGGCCACTAGTAAGTTCTCCCTTCATTTCAAGGTATGCCTTTGCCTGTTCTGTAATCTTAACAAAGGCCTCCTGCACAAAAATGAGGAACTTTCAACCAATGGTATCTCCATCTTAAAATTAAAAACAATTAATTAGGTACACAAAAATCAAAACAGACAAAAGAAAAAGAACAATACAATGCTCAGCAGTTGCCAAATCATTAGCAAGTATCAGATACTTTATGCTCATTCAGGATAAAGATGCTAATCAAAATCATAAAAGCAGGATCAAAAAATCAAATTTGGATGGCTTCGAAAAACGTAAGGCCTTTAATACATTAGCAGCTAATACAAAGAAAGATGCCATGATATTTGGTACCTAAACAAGACCAAGAAAAGATGTCAAGTCAATTGATGCGAAGACATGTCAATATGATATCAGGATATTTAGTACCTGGACTTCCATGGTTGAATGTCCATACATCTTTTCAAGTATTGTTACACATACGTCATACAGCCCTTGCTTACGAGCAATTCGGGCAAGCTTATTAACATTCCATGCCTTATCACGGAAACCGAGATGATGAAGTTGTGGGTTTGTGGTGCTAAACTCTTTGAACGCATCTATAACAGCATTATACATTTCATTCCTCCATTGAAGCAAATCATACCAGATGGACATATTATCCCATTTATTTGGAGTTCTTAATCTCCAAGTCTCAAGAATATCCTTGAGATCAGCATAAAGATTTCCATGCACACCAGACACAGAATTTCCAGAAAGTTTGCTCCCATTGGCGATGTCCACAAGAATGCGGGCAGATTCTTGAACTTCAACTAATTGCTGAAACTGCTGCAGAAGAGGAACCCTAGCATGCACAGACATTTCTGGCAATTGCCACCACTGTTCTAAAGCAAGATCAACACCCTTTCCAACTATGTTTTCTGCATCCCCTACACCATTTGTATTTTTATCATGGAGGGCAAAAAAGGCTTGAATGAGACGGAGTTTTGGTGTCTCTTCTACTTGAGCTTTAGGGATTACATGATCCTTCATATATGCCCAATCAGGCAACTTCCAAAGGCTATCAAGCAGAATTTCATAATTCTCAATATTCTTTCCAAAATCCACCAATGCATCCCACTGACTAAGTTGACTGGCACAGGAAAGCCATTGTTCTTCCCAAAGACACATTTCAGCTTTAGGTACAGTGTTGTTATATGTGCCTTGAGTTGCCTTAACCATTGCTTGGTAAAAGAGGCTTTGAGCACGCTGCCAATAACCGTGCTGAACAAGTGAAAGCCCAGCTTTGGTTTCTGCAGTGACTGACCTTTTCTTCCATAATCCACACCTCATATCTTCTTCATTCAGCAAACGATAGAGCTCAGCCAGAGATTCTGAGCACTTTGTATCATTCATGAATAACATGACATGACTTTCCAGAAGAGCTAGTGCAATATGCCATGCGTTATATGTTTTTCCTATATATTTAATGAGTTCGCTGGGCATTCTAGGCTGAGGGTGGCTCAGTTGAAGCCCTTCCAATAGAGCTTGCACAACGTTTGGTCTGCTGGCTTGTTGCTTTTTATGATAATCTTTTGATAGGAGACTTATCATTGGTTTAGCTAGAGCAACCTGTTCTTCTTTGTGTAAGGTAACCCAGACAATAGGAAAAACCAACACCCACAGATGGAATGCAACATTAGAATCTGCGTGAGCAAGCTCCCTCAAGGGAATAACAAGATCAGCAACCTGGATGAAAGGAAAGAGGTTATCTTAAACGGGATAGCTTATTATCAATAGAAAGTGCAGACATGTTCAGCTTTGACCAACTGCAGTATTTAACCAGTACCAAGGGAATCTGCAATCAATTTTAAGACCAATAGAAGGAATAAACAATTAACACAGTTATGGCATTTATTATTTGACAGACACTTCTAATCTTGCAAAAGGATATGAGCCAGAAAGAAAACACGGCATATGGCTAAATTACTGCATGCTGTCAATATCTCAAGTATCCAAAAACAACAAAGGGGAAAAATAGAAAAATACAAAAAGAGTAGCATGTAAGAACCTGAAGCTTGCTCATTTCATTCAGAAATTGTACATGTTTAAGAACAAAGCTATCAAGGGTTAAAGGAGCTTCCTCAGAAACCTCTGGAACATCAGCAACCTGATGCTGCATTCCAGAACTATCTGAAACAGAACCAGGAGCAACAAGTGGCAGAACCCTTGCAGAATTAGGAGCAAGTGTAATAGATTTATCCTCAACTAAGATCGCTAAAAGGAGATCAAGACCCTGCTTCAGCCAAAAGACGTCACTTAAAGCTTCCCAGTCCTGTATTTGAATGATATACTGTAACCTTGTGAACAAAGTCTTGCTAAGCGACTCATGATACAGGGAGAAGAATTTCCTTCGAGCTTCAGGATCTTTTGCCCGGAGACCAAGCATGAACTGCCTTTCAACCTTCTGAAATACCTCTTGACACAGAGCCTGTGGATATCTGAAATTGAATCAAAATATACTATTAAATTATAAGCAAACCATGACTCATGAACCTAACTGAAGAATATAAAAGTTAATTACTTGTTTGAATCTGCACAAACGCCATAAAGAAGATCCAGATATTTTCTATCCCACTCTTCCAAGGCACTGGCCTGGAAATTTTGCTTATCAACCTGCGAAAGCTTCTGGAGGAATGAAGCAATTTCCTTGGGAGTGAGAAAAGCATTAGAGGCAACCGCGGTGCCTTGCTTGTTGAAGTCATCTTCAATCCAACCTTTTATCACGTCAAGTATACACAGTAGCACAGTAGCATCAGTTCCCTTCTCCAAAAGCAAAGCATTCAAAATTTGCGTTACAGATCTCTTGCATTCCGGCACAAGCATGACCCTTTCACTAATAAGTTTCAAGACAGACTTCAGGTTGGAGATGACTGCTCCAACGTCATCACCTTGACGAGATGAAGTGACGGCAGAATCAGGATCTGCTCGCTGACCCTAAATATTAAAGATATCTCAGTCAATTGATCAAGCAAATGGGTTAAGAGTATAAGTTTTTTCCAAGAAAATAAGCTGTCAAAAGAAAATCAAAATGTAGAGAATATGGTTGGTAGTAATTCATGCAAATGAAACAAAGGGATAAATTATTCCTAAAGTGGGCATAATACAAGGAGAAAATTAAGCATAAATACTGCTGGGACGTGAAAATCAAAATAAAATCTATGAAAAAAAAACAATATAAAAGGATAAAACCAATTACTAGTTATTTCATTCAAGGTCAAACATGATTTTAACATCAGTCATGGCCACTATTTTCATTAATCGTTTATCTATTAGAAAATAATTTTAAAAAAATACTGGAAACGATACCAGTAAATTTGAAACCAAAGGAAATCATCAAACTGCAAAACCACACATGCATGCATACACTGTATTTCTAAACCTATGCATGATGTGTCTGTCTGTAATTAGAGAAAACTTAAAAGAATATAGGAAATGACATACTTGTCTCAAGTGGGAGCCAGCTGTTGATCCCATATCACGTGCAAGCCGCTGAAGGATACGGACCAAGATGAATGGATCAATAAAGCTCTTTTGCAGCTTTATCAATGTTTCAATGACAAGGAGCACAAAGCTAATTGAATTAGCAGAGTTATCGTCACCAGATGCTTGAGGAGCTGTAACAGTTGCGATGTGTTTCTGAATCAGTTCATCCACCTTCTGATACAAAAGTTTTACATCTGGCGGTGTATTACCCGCATCCAAAGGAAACGCAACAAAAACCATTTTCAACAAGGAGCACAATGACTTTCCGGCATCTAACATTTTATACTTGAAACAAGGTTCAAGAATCTGACAAAGTAACATTAATTATAAAGTCAGAAAATGCCCGTCATTCAAAGGATTAAGCAACTAGAGCATGAATATACCTGGGAAATCTGAGTGATATTGTTTCTAATGAACAACTGCGGCTGTTTCTCTAAAATTCTATTCATGACATCCAAGCCTTGAGAAAGAGCTGTGGAAGGGTCCTTCGACTGAGATGGCTGAACACTGCTCAGAAGCTTTTCTAAATAATTAAACTTGACATTGGCAGTAGGCCACACATCCAAAGCTTGTGAAAGCAACTCTAAAGCTTGTTTGTACATAGCACTTCCTTCTTTTTCCTTGGGATCAATTACTAAAGCAACCTATTTCAGAGCAAATTTGGAAGATTTATTAAGAGAATGTTAAGTAAAACATGTGAAATGAGCTAAACAAATCCCTTTTTTGATGGCCCCAAAAATCACAAGTTTCAGATGGAGAAAAGATATAATAACAACAACAAACAAAAAGCTAAGAGGAATGGCAATCTTAGCAACAAAACTAAAATTGATGTCATTTTCCAAAATTCAGTTTGGACAAGAACCATATAGGCACATGTCATTTTACACATCATCAAGTGTTTATGATGTTAGATTCTTCTTTCCACATTCCTGGCATATTAAGACATTTACGTGGTAGTATTATATTCTTGAAGAAGATTTGTGAAACTAATTCTCAACCAGGAGATGGATTTGAACCTCAACAGCTAATGGAAAATATAATATAATCTGGTTAGAGGTACATGTGATGTTACGATGGTTACTCCGTTACTTTGGGCCAAACAACTGATATTTACATTTTCAAGGAGCAGAAAGAAGAAGCTCACAGGTTAGACAGCTATATGAATTTTAGGGGCCTTTTAAGAATCTTTGAAATCTGAACTTCCAGAGAAGAGTCATTGATAGACTAAGCATAATTTTAGGGGCCTTTTCAAGAGTCATAGAGAGACTAAGCTGAACATAAAATCACAATTAAAAGAAGCCTCACCCGTATAAGAAAATTGATAATCATCTCTTCCATGGCAGCATTTGGCTTAAATTCTTCATCTGGCTGTCCAGCAGATCCTGCGGTTTCTATGTTGGGAATTGATGAAGCAGCACCAGGTGACATGACACAGAAGGATTGAAGACCAGGTTCAACTTTAACTCTCTTGCTTGGGTCTTCAGGGAATGTAGAACTCTCAACTGGACGCTTAGGATCAGCATTAGTAGAAGCCAGGTTAAACCCATCACCAGTCTGACTAGGGCCATCACTTTCACTCGCAACTTTCATTTCCTTTTGTCGCTTTCTTTCCCAACCAACTACCAATCCAGCAAGTTCAATAGCGAGACGCCTGTTTTCAGCTGTAGTGTTATATGGCAACCCAAGACGACTGAGAGAATTAACCATCTGAGGCACAAATTGAGCTCTGCAACTGTAGAATAGATCTGAATGGCGGGCAATGAGCTGGAAAATGTGAATCAAATTAGGAATTGAATGACCTTCCTCAACCAAGATCTTCTTGGTGTATCTTATCCAGATTGGCATGCGAGAATCCCCAAGAGGTAACCTTCTTGGTAGAGCTGGCATTAGAATATCAAGGGCCTGCTTGACCAGCATTTTATTCTCTGGCTGGCAAGTTCTGAGGAGTGCAACAAAAACCTACATTTTAAGTCCGTGTCAGAATAATTTCACAGATACTAATTTAATAAAGATATAAGAAAATGTCCAGTTAGTGAAGTGCATGAGCTCAAACTCGCAAGTTTTCAATGGATGAAAAGTATAATAAGTATATGTTACAACTATTTGACAGCTTTGGCAGTTGGGTTGTTATGTAAAAAAAAAAAGCAAGGGATAGGACTCAAGCACCAAAAGTAGTAGCTTAGGACTTCATATTCTGATACAGACACTGCATTACAAACAGAAACAACAGCCAATAATCACCGTAAAATCTATTTTCTAGTTGATTTGCAATGATATATCAGAAACCCACACCAAGAAAAACAATTAGCCAATTATGCTGTGCTCATAAATCCTGCAGGTACCTGAAGGATAATTTTTTCTGGGGCCTGATAGGCCTCCAAGAAGTGGCAAACATTCACAAACGCCCATTGCTTACTGGCACTATCTTCACGTTTGAGATGATTCCAGCCAAATTTTATTAGTTCTTTTCTGTGATGAACCAGATCACTCTGGAGATATTTAAGAAGCAAAGTGGCAAGCTGCAGAAGTTCTATCCTCAAAGGCTCATCATATTCAGCAGAAACCTTGAATAGAGAAGTGAAGAAAATTGAAACATTAATCATATTGATTATGAAAAAGTGCTAAGAATGGGAGCTTAATCAAATAAAAACAAGGTGTAAAGGCCCACCTCTTCTGGAGGGTCCAGAAGCTTGTCAACAATTGTTTTAATAATACTAGGATCAACAACATCCCAACTCTGGCCATTCTGGAAGGAATGAGCAAGCATTGGAAGAATGAGCATTTGCATCACAACAACCAAATGATCATGACCAAGTTGTTTTGATTGGAAAAGGTTTAAAAAGTGTGACAGAAGTGCTCTCTTCATGTTGGGTGGGTAACCTTCAGAAACCTGAAATCAAGGACAATCACTACACCATCACACATAACCAACAAACTAAACATAGTAAGATAGTGTCAAATTATAAAAGCATGTTCAAAAAATTCATTAGGTACCTCAATAATGTAGAACTCCTTCAAAAAGGTATAATCAATGCGACTATGAAACAAGAAGATTGAAAGGATATCAAAGAGAACATTAACTTCATTTTTGTCATGTCGTAAATAATTCAAGAAGCACTTGACAAGCCATTTGCTTTCCTTCACCTGCATTTAAGAAATAATCATTATCAAACAGACCAAGTGCCACACGGCACACACACATGGACACCCACAGAAAATCCATATCTTCCCAAAAAAAAGTCACAAATTTGTAGCAAGTCATAACTTAAAACACCTCAGACAGTAACCACGTCCAAACAATAAAAAGTTCCATGATCCATGCAAATACAAGCTGGAAGATTTCTTCTTGAGGGGTAGAGAAGAAGGGATTAAAAAGAGAGTTTAAAATTGTATTTCTGAATACCTACAGGTAAAAGATTAACCACAAACAAAAAAAGGGAGTGCCAACTGACTGAAGACAAAAGCATGGTATAAACCTGCAGCCAATTTCTTAAAAAATAGAAGTGAAAAAAATACCTAAGGAATTATTTTTTAGGTTAAATGTTCTACAACGTAGCACTTGCAACTTGACAACGTAGCACTTGCAACTTGACATACATAAGCCTAAATAGAAGCACAAATGTAACCCTTGCTTCTTAAAGAAGATTAGAATAATAAATAACAAAAAATTTGATTCATACATAGAAGGAGAATGAAACATGTCCTCAAATTATTTGTTAAGCTTTCCAATTGACCAGGAGACATATGCTAGGCTTGTTCCTAATGTGAAATTGAACTTACTTGCACAAGGTTCAGCTCCTGTTCGTTCTGCAGACGAGATATTCTTGCAGGCGACTTCCAAACAAGTACCAACGTATCAAAAACAAGACGATTACTTTGTAGCCAGCCAGGTATCAACTTTACCAATGTTTTAACAAGTGCAAGGCCCTGAAAATAAGCATCTGACGTTGCAGAAGAGGTTACAGGTGGTAAATTAGAACTATCAACCTGAGAGGTTCCAAGCCCTTCGTCACCCATTGCTGGTTCAGATTTGAGTAAAAATTCAGGAAATGCACTAGCAAGTATCTTTTGGGGTGACTTTGCAAGTTCATCTCTCAAAGGTTGACCAGCATCCGAACGTATAATGTACATAAATCTGGAAAATATACCCAAAATGGAAAGAAAAAAAATTACTGAACTAATTTATGAGTGTATTGATATTAATAGCCAAAGCCAGAATCATAACCCTACCGTCTGAAGTATTTTGGCTCACTTAACCGAGCAAGGAAGTAATCAACAGCAAGAGTTGCATATCTATTTAAGAATTTGGTAAGTGGAAGACGATATGGACTGTTGATCTCACTATATACTTGGCCAGAAGGAAGAGCCCCCTCCAAATCAATTGTCAATGTAACAAGTTCATCAAGAAACTTTGATGCAGCATGAGGAAGCAAATGAAAAAGCTCAATGATAGCTGCATAAATGAAGTAAATAATTTTAGATGCGTACAAAGTATATGCATAAGTTTCAGATCCTATTGAAGAAATTGTAAAATTTATTACCGGCAGCAATTTTTGGCTCTTCACCAGCCTTCCATGATTTCTGACTCTGAGCAAGTTTTTCAGGTTCCAACCATTTCTTAAGGTGCTCCAACAACTTGCCACCTAAAGTGACATTAAACCAATTGGATAAAAGTTCAAGCAGACGCGCCAGACCTTGCAGTAGAGGCATGCTGAGATTCTTGGTGTGTGCCAAATTGACAAGGATAGGCCTAAGACTGCTCTGTAGAAGCTCTTTTGGCATTCTCTGTTGATTAATAACCTGAACAGAGATGAAGTGGAGAAATAGTTACTATGTAAAATAGCAATCCAGCACCTGAGCTTTGGGTAAAAACTATAAGTGCATGTATCCCCCAGCTCAAAGAACCAAAATTGAAATCCATTTCCCCCAAACCAATTTTTTTTTAGAAAAATGAAATAGCAACCTTAGATATCAAAAGAACAATCTCTTCAACCATTCACTTCAATACTTGAACAGCTAGAACTATTTGATAAGATTGTTAATGCATCAGGTTGTAGAAACTCAAAGCTTACACAAATCCAGGAAAGCATCAAAACAGACAAGACAACTATATGATAGAAGTTGCATATACCTGTCGTAAACCCTCCTTAGCAACAGCAACAATTTCTGGAGTTCTACAGGTCAAGGACTTGAAAAACATGGCAATGATCTTTGCACGTAATTCTGAATGGTTAGGAGTTTTGAAATCTGCCCATGCCATTGTGGTACAGAGTAGCTCAATGCAAGCTGTTCGAAGCTTATTTAATGATGTGGCCACTTTGGGATTCATGAACTTTACCACCCAAACAGTTTCATCAGCCTCAGCAATTTGCCGAGCCTCTTGAAGAAAATTAATCAATTCTGGTGTCAACTTGAGAAGGGGGGGCCTTAAGGCCAGGCAGAAATTCAAAGCTGTAACTGTTCCAACCTATAAGGCACTCAAAAGTTAGAAAGTAAGAGGAAACATTCAAAGAAGATAGATCATAAGATATACACCATGGTTACCTGCTGATCAACAGTTTTAGCTCGAAGTGGACGCATTATAAGAGGTTGAAGCAATGATTGATGCAAAGGTTCAAGAAGCTCAGATACCTCACTGCCAGTCCTACTAGCTAAAAGTGCCAAACATGACTGCACATTCTTTCTAACGATAATAGACGCATTTGAATTGAACAATTCTGAAGCAAGAAAATCAACCACTCCTTGAAAACTTTGCCTGCGTGGTTCATTGTTTGCTTCATCAACATTATTTACCACTCGAAGAACCTGTGTAAGAACCTGACTTGTCTCTTCCTGCTCTTTGCTAGAATAAACAGGCAACCTTTTAAGAACATATACTAGACCCCGAACAACTCTAACTTGAAAAAGGCACAGAGTCTCAACAGTGACCTTTCCAACTAAAGCACCAAGACCCATAACGCCTCCCATTTGTGCTTGCCATGTACTCCCATAGCAACAATGCAGCAGCCGAGGCAAAAGTTGCTCAAAAACTGGAATGCGAACACTTGGAGGTGGAGAGTATACAGGATTCATTGAGGGACTGGAAACAATCATAGGAGTACCTGGACCTCCTCTTGTCATCAGCATGTCAGCATGTTTTGAACGAGCAAGAAACAGGAGTGCTTCAGCAAACACATTTAAAGCACTAAGAGCAGCTTTTGCATGGAGCCTATTTTCATCTGCTAGCACATCAACTAAGGCATCCAAAAAGATCAAGGGGTCCAGCTCTTTCAGGTTAGAACTGCTACTTTTTGACCTGGAACTACTATTTCCATTTGATGAAAGCATTGGACCACCTGAAGTTGAAGCATTCATTGATGATTGGTCAATATGAAATATCATAGCAAAATGACGGCAAATGTTGACAACAAAATCGTCCTTGGGGTCACTCAGATCTGGTTCTGCACTAGCAGCAATGATGGTCATTAACAGAATCTTGAAAACTGACTTCTCAGCCAAAAGTTGGGTCTTTGTCTTTACACCCAAGTCACTCTGCAGAAGGATATTCAAATAAACTGTAATTCAAATAGGACAATAATTTAATTGATAACAAAAATGATAGCACTTCCTGAAATAACTCTCAGAAAATCTTGGGAAAAAAAGGATAGACACAAGAATGCATGAAACAAGACAGAAGTAATAGTAGTGGTACGCAGTTTTCATTAATAGAGAACAGCATACCTTTGTATCTGACGTCTCAGACCAGCGCCAAGACAAATCAACATTTGAAACCAAAGAAGATAGTAGGTTCTTTGGTTTATAACCTTCATCTGAAGCATTGCCTGGCAGGTTAAGCTGGGATGCTAAGCAAACACGAAGAAATTTTAAAGCCTGCTTTCTGTAAAAAGAATCCATGCCATCATCTTTATGTATAACAGCTGCTACAGCTAGATTTATGCATTTGTCCAATGGAACTAAAAAAGGAGTTGAGGGCTCAAATGTAAGAATCAGGCGAAGTCCATGCTCTGGGTTCTCCTTACATTCTAGTGCTAGGGGCTCTTTGAGAAAACGTCTATTACGACCACCTAATTTGCCAAGGAGTTGCAATGCTTTCCCACCCCAAGGATAGGGTGCAGGCCTCAAATGAGACCATAGAGCTAAAATCACCTCCGACATCACATTAGCCATACTGGGCTCCAGGAAATCTGGATTTAAACTATCAACCCAAAACTCAAGAGTTCTTAAACCTAAGCTAACAAGGTCATCACTTCCTTTAAGACACA
Source organism: Hibiscus tridactylites (assembly GCA_958450335.1). Taxonomy (NCBI): domain Eukaryota; kingdom Viridiplantae; phylum Streptophyta; class Magnoliopsida; order Malvales; family Malvaceae; genus Hibiscus; species Hibiscus tridactylites. Next base: position 67,667,788 of record OY288285.1, on the reverse strand, counting down.
ATACAAGAGATTTCATTAGCCGGGGGAGGTGAGGTAACAAGGAGCTTAAGCGTGCAGGCAACGTTAAGCAAAGCTCCAACAAAAGGTCCTTCATGTCTTCAGCAGTTGGACCTTCAAGCATTGTCAGAAGCATATTTAGGCAAGGTTGCAGCATAGGAATTAAGTCTCGCAATAGAAGCTCAATTTTGCATCCAGCAAGCGCTCTAAACATTGTACGAAGAAGTTGCAGATATCCAAGAGGCTTCTCAACTTCAGTAGCATTTTTCATGCAAACTTCCATTATTACAGGCACATGAGGCTGCAAAATGCGTTCAGAATCTGCAGGTGCTTTTGCTACAGCCCCAAATATAAACCTAAAGAGATGCAAAACCAGTTTGGCTGGAGGTGTATCTGGATGCTTCAAAGCATCAAGTTTGCTGCTTACAAGAAAATTAACCAAAACATCTGCAAATGGACGGTTAACCTTGGGAGTTTGCAGAAGAGTAGAAAATATATGAACTAGTTGATTGTTAGAAATCATGCATTCAAAAAGCTCTGGCATGCACAACGAGAACATGTCCATAAGATCTCGCGGCTCCATAATTGCTAAAATTTGAGAAAATAGTTGAAGCATTTCCTTCTCCTCATCTTTCTCCTTGAAGAGCGCTAAGCAGTGTACACCACTTTTTAAAACAGCAGAAGCTTTCCACACCTGCAAAAATTAGAGCCAGAAGATTTAAACATTCCTAGAACCCCACCTTAGATCTAATTATCTTAGTATAATACCTCATCTTCTCTTAATCCTTTGAATGCTTGAGGAGATGGCAGGTTTGATGTTGGTGAGACAAGAACTTGTGGGTGTGTTCCATGAGTAGAAGACGAAACCTAAACAGTTGAAAATAATGGTATCAGATAATACAATTCCACTTAGTTAAGTGCTGTTATCCCACATCTATTAAGTATTGAGTTTCCTAGGGTCTTATAAGAGTTGGTCCATTTAGTCTATTACCACCAATTGGTTTTAAGTTGAATGCTTAACATGGTATCCAACCAAGAAGTGTTTTGTGTTCCATGCCTAACCCCATATGAGGTTGACGACCCCCCAGTGAGGTTACCCATGTGTAGGCCCTTGTTGAGCTACACATGAGAGGAGTTTACGTGGCGTTATCCCACAACAATTAAGTAAAGGATTTCCTATGGTCGTATATTAAAGTTGGCTCCTCCACCTATTACCAATTGGTTTTAAGTTGGATGCTTAATAAACATTTTAGGAAAATGAGAAATTGAAAAGAAAAAGGAAATGAGAAATAGAACCTGTGAGCGAGGCAAATGATTATGTGTGATACTCCATATGATGGTCTTCATTCCTATAAATGCATCCAGCCATGGATTAGAGAGTACTTTTTTTTGGATAGGAAGCAGAGCAAGTTATGAACAAACTTGAGAGAAGATGTATGTTAGGAAAGTAGAATCATATCCTCTAGAAACTTGGCAAAATAACCTTCTTACACCACATGAAAACTAAAGTAGATAACCTACCCACAACCAAGGTCTTAATTAGATTTTTACAGTCACCCACTTCCTTAGAATGCTCCACAGGCACTTGCAAATTCAGAACTGCCTGCAAGAACCACAGGCATCGAGATCAAAAGAATCAAAGAGAAATGCCAAGATACATGGTGTGGTAAAGAATAAAAGATCACGGATCAAAAAATCCAAGACTTAACCAGAACATTAAAAAATCCGATTCTTCCAACTTAATGATATCGTACCAGCATTGACAATAAAAGGGTGCAATAAGATTTGAATTTCAAAATAATTTCAAGAAAAATTACTGACACGAGAAATCATGGACATTTTGGAGAAAGTCTCTCAAAAGTAGTTCAAAGCAAGATCCTAGATCAAAGGCATTTTGCAATATAAAACCAGCTCTGTCTTACAATATTCCTTTGCTGCACAGGGTAACTGTCAGTATGAATATCTGTCCCTTAAATTTGAAAAGAAAAACTATGAAATGTAGAATTACAACTCATTTTGATGTATTAAGGGCCTAGCCTTTCAAATTATGACTTCTATAGTAGGTTAATAGAAAGCACAGCAAATTTTCTAGCCTGAATTTCTTAGCTACAGCATAGCACATACATAATCAATTCAACAGCAGGCCAGAGGCCTTCATCCAAAAATATCTATCAGAGAGAAACAATTAATCAGATAGAGATAAAAACCCTAAATTTATCAATCCATGATAACAGGAAGTCTGACATTCATATCATATGAAAAGTGAAACAAATACATTGATAACACCTATACTTGATTATCGACAACAACAAAATAACAGATACATTGGATATCAGCTAAAGTCTCAGTCAGAGCCTGAATAATAGGTGAGCAAATAAAATTACTTAATACAAATTTATGGGTAGTGAAGGGAACCTGGACAGGAAGCTCAAGTTTTGACCTCAGTGTAGGGCGATCTTTTCCCTCTTCACCCTCCTTTAACAACTATGAATAAACAATAGAAATACATTAATATAGCCAATAGTCTAAAAATGTAAATAAACAAATCCAGATGAAAAGCCACAAGGAGGTTGATCCCATGAAATGATCCCAAACCAGATTTTGAGAAACAAAAAATCTAGAAACTCGATATATCAATCGATCCAAATTTGGAAATAATAAGTCAAACAAAGAATAAATGTCTAAGGTAGTAATATGACAGATAGACACAGAGAGAGAATTAGCAAAATATTTAAACAAGCATGTAATGATCAATCTTATTTAATGCAGTCTGAAAAACAGAATACCATCCTTCCTGTGTCCTTGTTAACTATTCTTATACAAAGGTTAAAAAGAGAATTGATTTGACCACATAAAATTAGAAGTTAATGACTCATAAAAATTTCATAGCCTATCAGCTAAAGCTGAGTTCTTTTGCCAACTTTCGAATGCTTCCTGGGGCAAAAGAGAAAAATACGGCACTTATAATACGAAGTAGCAGAACATTATTCAGATGGTTTAGGGCACAGAAGATTCAAATTACAAAAATCCTCTTTGAATAAAAGATCAGGTTACCACTATATTATGCCTAAGCACATAACAAGCAACACAGAACCCAGATGAGGAAAACAGAACCAAAGAGAAACTGTTAGAAAGCGAAAACCAGGTGCATGAACATTTGCAGGCAGCTATTACTGGCTAGTCAGCCCAAAAATATAAAAGAATTAATTCCTTGGACATCATAGAAAAACCAGTACAATAAAAATGGTTAGTTACCGTAGACATTTTCTAGACTAAGCTGGGTCCAATGAAGTTTGCTAATCATACATACCTGGGGAATGGTACGCTTGAAAGTACTGAATTTCCCAACAAAAGCATCCAAAATACGCCCCTGAAGTAAAGCAAGGATGCAAAAGAAAAATCCATAAAATCAATCAGTTCAAGCAAAGCTAGTAGAAAAATTGCACAGAGCTCATACCAATAAAACCCGAGCTTCATCCATTGATGACTGATCGACCCCCTTCTCAAAAATTGGTTCCACCTAAATTTCAAAAGGAAATTTGTGATATGATCAGGCAGCAAAACATGAGATGATCCACCACTACACATATAAAACATGAAGAAAACATGGTAGTAATAGAGCTAGAAAAGGCACCAGATTTAACATCAGACGAGCACAAGTCGTATGAATGCCAAGTGACAATGAAGAATCATGCATATTAGTTGAGAACAAGTAAATAATTCTTGACAACTGCATCAACAAAATAAAGTTTATCAGCATCAGGATAAGAAGTCAACTTGACCCACCACAATTATTAAACCTATAACAAAAAGAATGGAAGAGAAAGGTAAAACCCTGATCTGAGATCCATACCTGTGAGAGGGAGAGGTCCCCTCTGACATGATGAACAATCTCTGCTAGGAGACTATATGCCAATGGCCTCAAAGTTTCAAAGCAAGCACGTCCAGTTCCAACTAGAACCCTGAAGTAAAATAGAAGGAAATACAATAAATCAAATGCAAGGATTGGAAATAATTTGAATTAGATACACAGATCAAAGCATAAAACTTATTTTAGCTAAGCAATTTGTGCAAATTTATAAATTGATATCAAAGCTAAAGTCGAACAACCAAACCGACCAGCCAAGTTCGTAAATCACACATGCTTAAAGGAAAAAAGAAATACTAAAAAATAAGAAACATTCCAGCTACTGCTATTTCTAGACAAGCACCCCAGGCAGAAGAATTATCTGTCAAAGTTCCAAAACAAAGCTTCAAGTCATTAAAAGATCCAACCGATCACTGTCAAACTAAAATTTCAGGGTCCAAGATAATGAATACTATAATGTACAAGTCCTCTCAAAACTTTGGGAGTAAGAGACAACATATGTTACTGGAATGAATTATCCTTCAAATAAATAAAAGGTCCGAGAAAGATATATCCTTCTTTTAGCCTTCAAGCTCTTGTAGAAATGAATAGTGACAGCTGACAACTACTAAAAACTATACTGTGTTAGTAAAACAAGTCAAATCATCCAAGAGTTTCTGGAACTAACATCAGCATAGGGCAGTTTTTTGAATTTAAAGTTTTTATTTCCCATAGATTTATCCTGGGTTCCTTAAAACATGCTTGAACTGCCGCTAGTGTGACTCCAAAATCTGATTTTTTTTCTTTTCCACTAGCAAATTTAATGGTTTCTCGTATAACAAAATGTCAAAAACATAGAGATATGAGACTATCACTTGATCTCTCATTAATCACATGTTTGACAATACAAGTTCTTTATCATGGTTTATTGATTCATCTTGATGTAACAATGTAGATAGAGGGGGATTAAAACCTTTACCTCTCTTCCAATAGCGTGTCGATCAAAGGAAACAAACCCCTCTTGAAATCTGTGCCCAAAACATGTTTCAAGGCTACCAACAACTCCTGCATTCAGGAGGATCAGCATTTGAAACCAGAAGAACCAAAATCAAAAACAAAAAAATAAAATCTCAGGCACAACTCACCTTTCTAATGGATACTGAGTCAGAACATGTAACAAGTAAATTCACAATGCTTTTACATATATTTTCTTCATGTGGTCTTATATAATCAGCAAAGCTCTTCAAAAGGTATGTTAAAAAGGAAACTGTCTGCAATAGAGGAGAAAGAAAATAAGCAAACAAATAGAGCAGATACAGAGAGAAATTAAAAGGCTTCATATAACTAAAATTACATAGTTTACTTTTCTCTCAAATGAAAGTATTTGAATACACAACCAAAATTGAATATTTGGGAGGATGTGCACAAAAAAAGTATTTGAACCTATTTCTGGCACAGAGAGTTCCAACACAACATAATTAAATTGAGACGTTTGGAAACAAATCATGCACACTCTTAGGCATGCAAAGATTCAAGCAACCCAATCATAATCTTCGAGGTCATTGCCTAGAACTACTTATATAATACAAATCATTTTACCATGTAGCAAAACAACAATTGAAACAATGGGGATTGGAAAGCATGAGATAAAGGAACACACACCTTAACCTGTGCACCTTTTAACTCGATGAAATGAGTCTTCAAATGGGGAGGAACCTTCTCAGGTCCCGGAACAGATATGGCCGCAACCATCAAAGGTAACAAATGAGGGATATTAGTTTGTACAAGTCGACTGTACAGTTGAAACAGAAACATAACTACAAGTGGACTCTCTGTAACTATCTTGAATGACCGCGTACTGGGATTCAACTGCCCATTCCCAGCATATCCACTCGAAGTAATCCCTTGATCCACTGAAGAAGTATCCATAGGTTTCACATCTACTTCCATTCCCATAGCAGCATTATCAAAGAAATGGCTAACTGTCGACCTAAAGTTCTGGTAAATCTTGCAAACAAAATCTAGAAAAGGTTGCACCTCGTTCTCTAAAGTAGGCCTGAAATTCCTAAGAAGATCAAAGATAATTCGAATACAAATTAAGCCATTTTCTTCATTATCAGTAGTTAGCACTTGCATGGCTACTTTTAGTAGGTCTTGAACAAATGGTCGAAGAACTTCACTGTGAGGAAGCCTGTTGAGAATTTCCACCACAACATTCCGCACTTTGTGCTCCGGATTGTCAGTGAATTGAGGCTTCGTAATCTGTAAAAGGACGACCGAGAAGGCTCGGAAGTAGCATTTGAGGAAATTCAAGTACTCAGCAGTGTGAGCTATCTCCAAACTGTCCCTAACCTCCATTGCCATTTGTAACCTCGACTGAATTGCTGTTTTCCAAAAACAAAACAGAAAATAAATAAATCAAAATTACAGGAAAAATACCATCTTTCCATCATTTTTACAAACAGAACAAGGAGATGAAGAGAGCGAAGGGAATACGGAGGTCGGGTTCCATGAGGTGGCGTGAGTGTTGCTCGAAATTCTGAATAGGACTCATTGTTGGAGGAAAAACCCAAGCTTTTAACTTTCTAGGGTTTTCCCACACAACCGTTACACTTGTTACTTCTTTCCTGCTCCTCTTTTTCTTCTTCAAAATGTGCAGAATTGAAAAGCTCTGGGTTAAGGGCAGAATTGTATCTCTTGCAGGGCCTTAAATTTAAAGGATTTTTAGGGTGAGAATTGGGAATTGGGATAATTTGGAATTGATAAATGATTTCAGAAAAGCGATAGAGAGAAATTGCAGTTGATGATATCACTGGTCACGTCCCCTCTGTTTCTCTGGCGAGCTCATGGCGCTCCAGGATTCGCTGGGAATTTGACTACTCCCTCGCTTGCTTTATAGACCTAATTTGTGTTGATTGATGCCCCGGATCCGTTTCCATGGGTCCGAAAGTAATAGGCTTCAATTTTGGGCCTAACCCATGATCTATTTACCCTATGTCCAATAAAATTCTACCTTTTGACCCAATTCTTATTTGGTATGATTTTAATTTAGTATTCATATGTTGCACAAATAGGAGAAATTATATCATAGGCCCGGCTCGTCATGTCATCCATGGTCCCAACCAATAAAAAACACTCATTTCATTAAATTTTTTCATGTCATCTTTTTACTAAGTGAATCTACAAACTACAATTGGTAAAAAGTGATTTTTAATTTAACTTATAGTAAATTTGAATGAAGATTCACTTGGTAAAAAGATGACATGGAAAAATTTAATGAAATGAGTGCTTTTTATTGGTTGGGGCCATGGATGACGTGGCGAGCCGGACCTATGATATAATTTCTCCACAAATAGGGATACCTAGGCGGAAATTTATTTTTAAAATTACATGGTACATCAAAGGTACATTAAATAAATAATAAATTTAAATTTAAAAAAATATAAAAATAAAAATTCATAGAAAATCATGTGAAGCATCACACATATTTATATATTCATTTTAGTCATTATATGTATATAAGATTATCTTATTAAAGGTGAATATGCATGTTATCAAATAATTATTTTTTATATTTAATTAATATATAATATAAAATAATATATTGTTTGTCTATAAATTAAATAGTTTAAATTAAAATGAAAGTGTAATTAAAGACTTTTTTGAAAATATAATCAAAGATTTAGTATAAAGTGTAATTCAATATTTGAACTATTAATATATTGATAATATTAATAAGGGAAAACTACATATTTAGTATCCTAACTATGCCTACATTATTGTTTTGGTAGCCCAATTATTATTTTTGGCAAAATAATACCTAACGTTACATTTTTGTTATGTTTTGGTACCTCTGTCGTTTAAAATTAACGGAAATGGTGACGTGGCTTGGGTTAATAATAGTTTTAGTCCAGAAACTTATACAATCCATCAATTTAGACAAAAATTCTATCAATTTAAATATTATTTTAAGTTTTAGAATGAAATTGTAAATTTCTCATTTTTCTTATTCTTTCAGTCGAACATTTTTTTAGATTTTGGAGTTTAAAAAAACACATTAGGGACAATCAAAACTTTAGGATTTAGGAATCAATGGGGGGCTAATGTGGGGTTCATTGGAGGACCCAAACTCGATGATCATGATATCGGCGAGAATACGAGGGAATGAGAAAGAGATGATGCAAAATTCTATTAAAATTGAGATAATGTTTTAAATTGATGAATTGTGGACTAAATTGATAATACATATAAGTATTTTGGACTAAAAATGTGATTATACCAAGTTACGTCATCGTCTCTGTTAGTTTTTAACGGTCGGGTACCAAAATAGAAAAAAAAATGTGACGTTAGGTATCATTTTGCCAAAAATAATAGTTGAGGTACCAAAACAGTAATGTGAACATAATTGGGTACTAAATATATAGTTTTCCCTAATACTAATTTGTTTTTGGTTAAGTAATAAATGATTTAAAATAATAATAATAATAATAATAATAATAATAATATATTGTTTATCCATAAATTGGATAGCCTAAGTAGAATGAATGTGCAATTCAAGATGAATATAAAGTATAATTTAATGTTCTTTTCAAAAAAAGTATAATTTAATGTTTATCATAATTTATTTATCTATTAGAATTTTAGTTTTAAGAAAACAAAAAAATATATATTTTTGATGGTTAAGAAATAATTTAAAATATTTTCTTATGAAGTAAAATTCAATAATGATTGAAATTTCTATTTATTTTTATTCAGCCTCATTATAATAATAATATAATAGTTCAGATTTTTATAAAGTGTTATTCGAGAGAATATAAATTAATAACAATTAAATCTCTCTGGCTGTTGCCCAGTTTCTCTCTCTGGCTGTTGCCCAGTTTTCTATCTTTTTTCTGCTTACTCTCTCTGGCTGCTGCCCAGTTCTCCGCATAAAGTATATCACTCATGGCCACTGTGCAAGATGTGTTGGCAGATCTCACTATTGACGAAGAAGAGGAAGAGCAAGAACTTGCTATTGTGCCGGTTCAAGTGGAATCTCCGATCTCTTTTGAGTTCTGTTTGGTGGGAGCGTTCCTTACTACGAGTCAGATTCATTTTCAGTCCATGAAGGCAACTCTAGCGAATGTTTGGCACCCAATTGGTGGTATTGCAATATCTGATTTGGGAGAGGGTCGGTATTTGTTTCGGCTTTTCAATTCCATTGATGCCGACCGTATTGAGAAAGAGGGTCCTTGGTATTTCAATCTTCATCTTCTTATCTTACACCGGATCCAAGAGGGGGAGGATCCATGTACAGTTTCGCTTAAGGAAGTGGATTTCTGGGTTCTTGTTAATGATGTTCCGAGTGGGTTTATTTCAGAACCTGTTGCAAAACAGCTTGGGGACTTCATTGGGATTTTTTTGGAATTTGATTCAGCGGCTCTTACGCTTGGAATTAAGGGTTGTATGCGTATTCGGGTACGGATCTCACTGGCAAAATCTCTAAAGCATCGGAAGAAATTACTCTTACCAAATGGTGGTACAACCTTTGTATCGTTTCAATATGAAAAGTTGCGTCTATTTTGCTTCCGTTGTGGCAAGCTTGGACATGGTGAAGGCTTTTGTCCTTTACGTGTTCTTCAGCCTCAGCACGAAGGTCCTTTCCCATGGGACGTTTCATTACGTGCTCCGGCGAGAGGAAGAAGCGTTCCGGTAAGCAATTGGCTGCGTGAGGAGGATGAAGGTGTATCCCGCATTTCTCGGCGGATTGTTAGCCAGCAGATAAACATCAATAAAGGTGAAGAGAATAAGGCTCCTAATCCGGATCAGATAGAGCTAAACGAGGGATCAACTTTATCTCAATCTGGATATGGAACGCATTCTGGGCCGCATAAGGTGTCACGCCTACAAGGTCGACCTTCTTTTGGACTGGGCCCAGTACTACCTGGTTATGTGGGCTCTCCTTTATTTGATACGGAGATGGCCCTGGTGGATGAGGACAACCCGGTTCAACCCTCGGATGGGCTTAAACGTCCAAGAAAGGCTTCTGATCAGTCCCTTACGGATAAAGGGGTGGCTTCCCCTTCAACAACTATCTTTTCATCGGCCGGCCTGGATGCTCAGGCCTGCCGGGACCAATGAAGCTAATTAGCTGGAATGTTCGGGGCTTGGGGAAGCCACGAACAGTAAGACGTCTCCGGGATTACTTGAGAGACGTTAACCCGTCTGTAGTTTTTCTTATTGAAACCAAACTACAGTCTGCTGAGATGGAAAGGGTGCGAAAGAAATGTGGTTTTCCAAACGGTATTGAGGTTGGTTCGCGAGGTAGGAGTGGAGGGCTTTGTTTGGCTTGGAAGAACAGTTGTAAGATCTCCCTTCGTTCCTATTCAGATCGCCATATTGACTTTATGTTTACGGATGGTGGTGAGGGCCGTTCGTGGAGGTGCACTGGTTTCTATGGTGCTCCGGAGGAGAGATATCGTAGGGATTCTTGGAATTTACTACGTCAGTTGAATGATTGTCCTAATATACCTTGGTTGGTTATCGGGGATTTTAACGAATTATTATTTTCATTTGAAAAAATGGGAGGTAGGGTCCGAAGTCAGCGGCAAATGAGTGATTTTCAGGAGGCCCTGAATGATTGTGCTTTATCCGATGTGGGTTACCAAGGTAGATGGTTTACTTGGGAAAAAGGGAAATTCGAAGAAACTAATATCAGAGAGCGGCTAGATAGAGGTGTTGCGAATAATGAATGGTGGTCATGCCATCCACAATTCATTCTTTCTCATTTAGCCCATTCGTTTTCTGACCATTGCCCGCTGCTTGTTAACACGTCCCCAAATTCTGATAACAAAACCCACTGGCATTTTAAGTTTGAAGCTGCATGGATCTTGGAAGAATCATGCGAAACTGAGGTGGCACATTTATGGGCAGGTTCTACAGGTACATTACCCGACCGTTTACGTTTTGTAGGATTGGGTCTGGACAACTGGTTTCGCAAATTAAGGGCTAGTAGAAAGATAACTAAACGAAGTCTAATGAAGCGTCTGGAGGATTTAGTGGGTCTTTATCCTACGGATGAGATTTTGGGAGAAATTGAGGAGGTTAAATTATCGTTGAATCTGGAAGCTGATAAATCTGAGCTTTATTGGGAGTAGAGGGCACGTGCAAATTGGCTTCGAAATGGGGACAAAAATACTGCGTTTTTTCACCGACATGCTACCCAACGTAAGAAGCAAAATCGAATTTTGCAGCTTACGAATGATGCTGGGGCTACTTATTCCTCCCCTGATTCAATGGAGGTTATCGCGAGGGAATACTTTCAGACTCTTTTCACTTCAGGGGGTGTTGCAGATTGTTCACATGTATTGGACGGTATTACTCCGAAGATTTCTGAGGTTGACAATAGGATGCTTCTTCGTCCTTATAATGAGGAGGAGATTTTTAGGGCAGTTAAGATGATGGGGCCTCTGAAGGCAGCAGGCGAGGATGGTTTGGGAGCCATCTTTTATCAACGTTTCTGGAATATTGTTGGTAAGGAGGTGGCCCGGTTTTGTATTGCGGTTTTAAATGGGGAAGTTGACATGGGCTTATTAAACAAGTCCTACATTGTGCTTATACCTAAGAAAGCTGACCCTTCTCATATGAGCCAATTCAGGCTCATCAGCCTGTGTAACGTCTTATACAAGATTGTGTCCAAAGTGCTCGCTAATAGAATGCAACATCTGTTATCCAACTGCATTGATGAGGCTCAGAGTGCCTTTGTTCTGGGTCGGCTAATTTCTGATAATATCATGGTGGCCTACGAAATCCTACACTGTTTCCAGAAAAAGCGTGTGGGACGTTCAGGTAATTTTGCGTTGAAGTTAGATATGGCTAAAGCCTATGATAGAGTAGAATGGGTTTTTGTGACTCGGATTATGAAGAAGATGGGTTTTGCGTCAGAATGGGTCCAACGTATCAGAAGTTGTATGTCGTCGGTCTCCTATTCAGTTGTCCTTAATGGGATGATTGGTGAATCTTTCTTACCGACCAGAGGGCTTAGGCAAGGTGATCCTCTTAGTCCTTTCCTTTTCCTTCTTTGTAGCGAGGGTTTGTCATCTTTGTTACGCAGAGGAAACACGTTGGGTACAGTGAAGGGGTTTAGGCTTAACAGATACGCACCAAATGTTACTCATTTGCTCTTTGCTGATGATAGCATAATTTTTGGTGATGCCTCGGTGAATGATGCGGTGAATATAAAGAATATTCTATATGAATATAGTATTTGTTTGGGTCAAGTGATTAATTTTGAAAAGTCGGGCCTCTTCTTTTCCAGTAATGTGAGTGATTCGGTCAAGTTGGATATTCAGAATACCCTCGAAATAGGCCACACGTCCAGCATTGAGAAATACCTTGGGCTTCCGTCGATAGTGGGCCGTAACAAAAGACAGGCTTTTCAAAACTTATTTGATCGGGTGCAGACACGTATATCGAACTGGTGTGTATTCCCTCTCTCTCAAGGGGGTAAGGAAGTTTTTGTGAAATCGGTTCTACAAGCCATACCGGTGTATGCAATGGGAGTTTTCCTTCTTCCAAAGTCCCTGTGCCAAAAACTTGAGTCTGCTATGGCAAGGTTTTGGTGGCAGAAGTCTCAGGCAAGACGTGGTATGCACTGGTGTAATTGGAGATTTTTATGTCGTAGGAAAGAAGAAGGCGGTTTAGGCTTCAGGGATCTTTCGGCTTTTAATGTGGCCCTCCTCGCAAAGCAGGCGTGGAGATTGTTGTCTAATCCGAAATCTCTCGCGGGAAGGATCTTTAAGGCTAAGTATTTCTCGAATACTGGTTTCCTAACTTCCACTCTCACTTCTCACCCGTCTTTGATATGGAGAAGTGTTTGGAGCTCACGGGGCCTTCTCGAACTTGGGCTGAGATGGAAAGTAGGTAATGGGCGTTTAATTTCGATTTGGAGTGATTGTTGGTTGTCGGGCCCAATACCTAAGCGTCTCTTGTCCCCTCCGGTTAATGGTCTCAATCGGGTGTCGGATCTGTTGAGCCAGAATGGTGGCGCGTGGAATGAAGATCTTATTAGGGAATCGTTCTTGCCTAATGAAGCATCTCAGATTTTAACTATTCCTTTATCCAATTTTCCTCAAATAGATTGTCTAGTGTGGAGTGGGGAGAAAACTAGAATTTACTCAGTCAGGAGTGTATATAGTCTTCTTAAACCAGCAGAGGATATGTCACCTATGGACGTGGATCTTTTCCGATCAGTTTGGAGCACCAAGTGTCCCCCTAAAGTTCGTATTCAGGTTTGGAGATTTTTATGTAACTTTATACCTACTAAAGCATGTCTCTATTATCGTCGTATTGCTCAAAATCCTAATTGCCCAGATTGTATAGACAGGCCTGAATCTAGGGAGCATGTTTTTAGGGATTGCAGTAATGCTACTCTGATATGGCAAGGGATGGGTTATAACTGGCCTTCGACAGTTTTAACCCTATCGTTTAAGGAATGGTTATCGTGGGTGTTTGTTTCACACCCAAAGGTGCGTCACACAGAAATCATGATAATTTTATGGTCCATTTGGTATGTGCGAAATAAGAAACTTCATGAAGGTGTATCTAACTCATACAATCATACTATCTCATTCATCAAAGCATACTGTAGAGAGGTTGAGAGTCTTTTACCACAGCAGAGCTCCCCTCCTTTGTCGACAACTCTCCGATGGTTTCCCCCGATGGACGGTGTAGTGAAGGCAAATTTCGATGCATGTTTCCGTTCCTCAGAAAAGACAGCTTGGTCAGGGGTTATTATCCGTAATCATAATGGAGAGGTTATGGGTAGTAGTCGAAGGGTTACCTTCCATATCTCAGACGCTTTCCAGGCGGAAACGGTGGCGGCCCTTCATGCTGTACTTCTGCTTTACGATCTAGGGTTCCGGCGAGCTGAAGTCGAAGGGGATTCCCTCACAATCATCAAGAAATTGCAGTCACACGAACCGGATATGTCAGTCATTAGCAATATTGTCCATGAAATAAGGGAAAGAGCGAAGTCTTTTACGGAGATTTTATTTACACATACCTTCCGACAGTCGAATCGGGCAGCGCATCTGATAGCAGGCGCTTCTCATCTTGGCTCCAACGACCTCTTCTGGGTAGAAGAAGCCCCGGTTTGCGCACAGGTGGCGGTTGAGGAGGACCGACCATCGCTGTGACTCTCTATTCCTCCGCTCTGTTTTTGTCATCTCCTCCAGAAGTTCTCTCATGCATGTTCAGATCTACGCTTCTGGTGATTCACGCTCCTCCAGATCGTTTGTAACGGTGGTTTCCGCATCCCAGATCCGCTGGTGTGAGGAGTAGTTGCACCGCCTTCATCGTTTATCTCTCTGTCTCTTCGATTTGCTTTTGAGTTTTTTCTTTAGTTTTGTCTTAGAAGTTTGTCGGTTGGTTTATCTAGAACCATCTTGGTTTTTGTCTTACGTTATTTTTAATAATAAATGAAGGCCAGTTTTTATTCAAAAAAAAATAAAAAAAATTAATGTTTACAATTTAAAAATAAATATGAAAAGATTTAAATTTTAGAGTAAAGTACCAAAATGATAATTAAACTTTGTTAAAAAAAAATAAAACGGTAATTAAACTTTTAAATGTTATAAAATAACAATTAAACTTTGTGTTTCTTAACAAAAATGACAATTTGGACATTAAACCATATTAACCCTTTAACGGTAAACTTTTAAAGTACTCTTACTTTTTACGCATTGTTAATTTAGTTCTAATTCTAAAAATATAAGGACATATTAGATCTGTGCTATAACCTCTCAAAGAAAAAACACCTCATAAACAAAAAGTGAACAAACACTTGAGGAGCTGCAAGCAGCATGTTAATATACACAAAGGTTGCGTCTCATGCATTTGGCCTGCAGAACCGATAAACAAAATATCATTTTGTGATAAACTTTGTGCATAATGGCCTAACTGTCCAGTAAGCTCATCTTTATGGGCGTCGTATTCATAAGTTTGTGACAGAGCTCGCTAGCCATCTACCTATCAATCAAGCATTTACCAATTAAAAAAATAAACTATCAAAATTCATGATCCATAATATAACACCCTGCTACATGAATGAATTTCAATTTAAAACTGAAAAAAAAATTAAAATTAAAAAAAATAAACGTGCCTCACGCGATATCTCCCATTTCTCCCAAACTCCAGCCTTCATCGTCTTCAATCCGACGCCGCGATTTTTACCTCCAACTAGTGTTGTTGCTCGACCATGCTCTCAGTTTGTTGGATTCCCAATTGAAGCGAGCCTTCGGTCACCAGTTACGGAGTGGTTTCACGGTGGGTGCGAGTCTTTGGAGCCGAGACTGTTGTTAGGGCAAAACTAGGTCCTGGTGCTGGTTATGGGCTCAAAGGAGTTGGGCAGGAAAGCCCAGCGGTCGCCGGTTTTCGTCGATTTCTTTCAGATTGAGGGATCCTGGGATTTAAGGGTAGAGTTTCGAGGGCGGAACTGCGCAAGCGAAGGGAGATATTCATCAGAAATTATTAGTCTTGAGTACAGCGGGCTTGCCTCTCGTAGGATTCGATTCATATGGTTAGTATGAACGGTCGATGTTGAGTGTGTAAAAGTTCTATTATTTACCCCCTATTTAACCCATATTGCTGCATTCAAGCATAATTCATTGCGTTTAGGTTAGTTTACAGTTAGACATCACAAATATATTAAAAGGCACAATTTCTACTGAAATTGGTTGCTTTTGCTGGTTGCTACTGTAGCAGATGAAGAGGCAGGCGTTGGGCAGTGAAGCATAAGAGCTGGAACTGGACAAGCAGTCAAGGAGGACGATGCTGCCATGGTTGCCGCCGTGACAGTAGAGGACGACAGCAGTTTTGAGGAGAAGAAGCAAAGTGGACCTCGACAGATAGAGAAAATTACGCCCGTCTGTCGTGGAAAACCAGTATATTTTTCCAAGCCCTAGATCGGAAGGAATGCCAAGCCCAAAGTTCAAGGAGAGAAAATCCCAAGCAAGAAGGAGGACGATTTAAAGTTAGATTCTTTGAAGATTTAGTCTTTATTAGAGTTGTACTTTAATTTAAAGTTGTATTCTTGCTATTTTAGAAAACTTGGACCCAAAGCCTATATAAGGGCATGTATTTCGACCTAGGGAGGACATCACCCATCTCTAGCCTTCTTCCCAAAACCCTAGCCGTTTTCATCCTCTCATCATGTTCTAAATCCCCTTTAGGGCCACGAGTTGTTTTGTAAAGTAGTTGCAAGGGTTGCTTTAGTTTTAGGAATTTTCAGTTCAATAAAATAAACTTCAAGTTCTCTTATTCTGGTTATTAACATCTTGCAAGAGTATCAGGAGAGCATTGCGAGGTTATCTATTTACTTAATATCGGGAGAGTTAAGCATACGAAAGGAATAAAGGGCGAGTTCTCTAGTTTATAGTTGAATTATCTCAGACCAAGGGATAGGACGAGGTTAAGTGGCTAAAGAAGAATTCAACAACATCGGTGTTCATCCTTTGATTCACGCCGGGAGGTATCATCAAAGACGTGATCATCGACAGACTTGGACCTAGAGATAGGCCAAGGCGCAGCAGGGATTTTTGCCAAACTTGAAGTACGGAGTTGAGTGTTCGTTGCCACGACAAGCAACAGACTGCCGCCGCGACAGGTGCTGCCGCGACGGGGACGACGAGAACTGAATTTCCTAGACTTAGCAATACCTGCACTACTGAGCAATTCAATACCAGCCCATTCTCTATCTTGATTTCTCTACTCTTTTATTTAAGTTTTCTTTATTATTCTCGTGACAACTTCTCAAATATTTTCTTTACTCTCGTGCAGTAATTCTAGGTGAAGCTATTAGCCCAGTCCCTGTGGAGACGATATCCGATACTGCTGTATCACTTTACTACTTGCGTCGTGTACACTTGCACTACAATTGCGATAAACACTTTTACACACAACAAGTTTTTGGCGCTGTTGCCGGGGAGTAACAACATAACTCTACCTTATCTTTTACTGCACTTTCTTTTTATTTTTATTTTTCTTTTTTCTGTTTTTAATTTGGTTTGTTCAACTCTTGCTTTTCACAAGGTTTCTTGTTTATGCGCAGATCGAGATGAGGAAAAGAACCTGAGTATCCATTAGATCCGGAAATCGAACGTTCGTTCAATCTTAAGAACCGACTTCTTCACATATTAGCCAGGAACGAGTACCTTAAGGAACAGTTAGAGACGATGCAAAACCAAGGGAACCCCCAGGGTAATGACCCTCCTATCAGAGATGGAGAGATTATACCTCTTGTCGGCAACCTGTCTGCCGCTGCCGCACGACGATCCTACCGAGACTACATGTTGAATGATCATGTAGAACTAGAAACCACGCTGCCGGATATAGATGTTGACAACTTCGAGCTGAAACCTGTTATGTTTAGCATGATCAACAACGCCGGCCAGTTTAGTGGTGCTGCTACAGAGAATGCAAGGGAGCATCTAAAAACGTTCCAGGAAATCTGTGGTTCGTTTAGACTACCAGAAGTTAATCCGGAGATACTGAGGCTTCGGTTATTTCCCCATTCATTAAGGGACAGAGCAAAGAATTGGTGGAATAAACTTACGACGGGTTCAATAAGAACTTGGGCAGATTTGTCTCGTGAATTTTTATCTCGTTTTAATCATTTACACTTATCTGAGCGATTACGTAATGAAATTGCTACTTTTCAACAGGAAGATGACGAGCCGATGCACGAGGCTTGGGACAGATTTACCACTCTTCTACGAAACTGCACAATGCATGGATTCCCCATCTGGAACCAGGTAACCAAGTTTTATAATGCTGCCAACTTACAAACTCGTATTCGAATTGATTCAGCAGCAAACGGATTACTACTGGACAAAGACCCAGATGAGGCAATGCAAGTATTGAAAAATCTGGCTAAGAATGAGGAGCAGTTTCCGACAGCAAGAGGATGGGGTAAACGGGTCCTAGCTGTTAAGGATTATGAGGCCGACAACATGATGAAATCACATGTGGCATACCTTACTAAGGCAATGAAAAAGCTTTTGAACGATGATTCACAGCCGGTATTTGCTGTCGAAGAGGTATGTGAAATTTGTGAAGGAAATCACAGTTCGGATGAATGTCCTATACAGTTAGAAGAGGGAAAGTATGTTGGAAATTACAATAAGCAGAATTACAACTACAATAATGCCCTAAATCCTCAAGCACACAATAATCAGAATCAGGGAGGACCTAGATTGCTGACTCGACAGCAACTGCAGCCGCAGCAGCAGCAACAGCCACCAGCTGCCACAAACAGTATACTGGAACAAACTCTGGCTACGTTCATGTCTCAGACAGGAACTTATATTGAGAACATGAATCAATTTGTCAAAAAGACGGAGACATTCATGGATAAAACAGAGATGCGGATGACAAATCATGAAGCTACTCTGAAATCGTTGGACACACAGATGGGTCAGGTTTCCCAGCATATCAACCCAAGGCAGACTGGCGGATTTCCTAGCAATACTGAAAATGCTAGGCAGCCCACACATGAGCAGTGTAAAGCTATTACTACTAGGAGTGGGAAGAAACTACCAGGACCAGAGAAGGAAGCTGAAACAGTGAAGAAACCAACCTTGGACAGACCTGCCGAGGAAGCTGCCCCGACAGGTAAAAACAGCCTGCTGCCGATGAGCCTGTCATGATAGCAGAAGCGACAGAGGCGAAAGATGATGAACCCAAACCTCCTCAGATTCGTATGCAGTGGTAAGAGCGTATTGCTGATTATCGTCCCCCACCTCCTTTTCCTCAACGGTTACAGCAACTGAAACAAGAATCACAGCTTAAAAAGATTTATGATATTTTTAAGCAGGTTCACATCAACATCCCGTTGTTGGATGCCGTTAGGGAGATGCCCGGTTACGCCAAATTTCTCAAGGATGCCATGTCGAAGAAATCTAGACTTGGGGAATTTGAAACGGTTAAGATGACAAAAGGATGCATGAGTATTCTACACAAGCATCCACCAAGAAAAAGAAGGATCCGGGGAGCTTCATCATACCTTGTGTAATCGGAGATAAATATGTGGGTAAGGCACTTTGTGATCTTGGTGCTAGTATAAATTTAATGCCAAAATATGTTTTTCAGAAATTAGGTATTGGAAAAGCTCGGCTCACAACAGTAATTCTGCAGCTGGCAGACCGCTCTTACGTTCATCCGGAAGGAAAAATCGAAGATATTCTGGTAAGAGTGGATAAATTTATCTTTCCTGCTGACTTTCTTGTTTTAGATTGTGAAGCAGATGAAAACGCACCAATCATCCTGGGGCGACCCTTCTTAGCCACGGGAAGATCACTGATTGATGTGGAAAAAGAAGAACTCACCATGAGAGTGAACGATCAAGAGATAAAGTTGAATGTTCTCCAAGCTATGAAGCATGCTGATGCAGAAGAAGAATGCAAGATTATCACTGAAGTTACCCTTGACCAACCCTGCATCAGGTCGGGCTGTCACGACATCAACATTGGTCACTACCTCGGCAGCCACTTACAGGACTGTCACGACAGCACCGACGACAGCAACTCCTCAGAATCCGATACTTCTGATACTGAAGATCAGGAGGAGGTAAACTGGATAAGCAATCGTCCAAGTAAGTTATTCGAGCCTTTAAATTATACCTCGGATAACCATGCAATTCAAAAGCCATCAACTGTTGAGCCCCTTGTTTTAGATCTTAAGCCCCTGCCAGGGCAACTAAAATATGCTTTTCTTGGTTTAAATGATATGTTGCCCGTAATCATCTCTTCCAAGTTGATGCAGGAACAAGAACAACAGTTAATAGGGATGCTGCAACAGCACAAAAAGGCTATTGGATGGACGATAGCTGATATTCAAGGCATTAGTCCGGCCTTATGTATGCATAAAATCCTTCTAGAGGATGATCATAAGTCGACTATAGATGCTCAAAGGCGGCTGAACCATGCAATGAAAGAGGTGGTGCACAAAGAGATAATCAAATGGTTAGATGTTGGAATAATCTACGCCATATCAGACAACAAATGGGTGAGCCCGGTGCAATGTGTTCCCAAGAAAGGAGGAATGACCGTGATAACCAACGAAAACAATGAGCTAATCCCAACCAGGACTGTGATCGGTTGGAGGGTTTGTATGGACTATCAGAAGCTTAATAAAGCTACCCGAAAGGACCACTTTCCTTTACCCTTTATTGATCAAATGCTTGATAGACTAGCGGGTAAACCTTATTATTGTTTTCTTGATGGTTATTCAGGTTACAATCAAATAGCTATCGCACTGGAAGATCAAGAAAAGACGACATTCACATGCCCCTATGGAACATACGCTTTTAGGAGAATGTCATTTGGACTATGCAATGCACCAGCCACCTTCCAAAGGTGCATGATGGCCATATTCTCCGATATGGTGGAGGACTTCCTAGAGATTTTTATGGATGACTTTTCAGTATTTGGAGACGACTTTGAAAGCTGCCTCAGCAACCTACAAAAGGTACTCGAAAGATGTGAAAAAGCAAACTTAGTGTTGAACTGGGAAAAATGTCACTTCATGGTGGATGAAGGGATAGTCCTTGGCCATAAGATTAGCTGCCGTGGCATAGAAGTCGACAGAGCCAAGATAGAAGTGATCGAAAAGCTGCCGCCACCCACCACAGTCAAGGGAATCAGAAGTTTCTTGGGACATGCTGGTTTTTATCGAAGATTCATTGCGAACTTTTCAAAAATCACCAAGCCCCTATGCCATCTTCTGGAGCAGAATCGACCCTTCGACTTTAACGATGAATGTATTGAAGCATTCAAGGTTCTGAAGGAAAAGCTGGTAACAGCCCCAATAGTACAGCCACCAGACTGGACACAACCATTTGAGATCATGTGTGATGCTAGTGACTATGCTGTCGGGGCAGCACTTGGGCGGCAGAGAGACAAACTCTTTCATGTCATATATTATGCCAGCAAGACACTGAACGATGCCCAAGTGAACTACACCACCACAGAGAAGGAATTATTAGCTGTAGTATTCTCCATTGACAAGTTTCGTTCTTATATACTTGGAACGAAGGTCATAGTGCACACAGACCACTATGCATTGAAGTATTTGTTCACGAAAAGGGATGCAAAGCCTCGATTGATACGTTGGATCCTGCTATTGCAAGAATTCAACCTTGAAATCAAGGACAAAAAGGGGACAGAAAATCAAGTGGCAGATCACTTGTCAAGGTTGGAAAAGGGACAGAGTCTACCGTCAGATAATACAAACATATTGGAGACCTTCCCAGATGAGCAGCTCTTTGCTGCCGCAGTCACTGCTGCGACAGCCATAGCGGCAGGTAAGTCTTCTGAACTCCCCTGGTACGCTGATTTCGTTAATTTTTTAGTTAGCGGAATAATTCCTCATGACCTTAATTATCAAACCAGGAAGAGGTTCCAAAATGATGTTAAGCATTATTATTAGGACGAACCTCTTCTTTTCAAAATCTGTGCAGATCAGGTTATAAGGAGATGCGTACCACAGGAGGAGCAAGAAGAAATACTTCATCACTGCCATTCTTCACAGTATGGAGGACACTTAGGAGGCAACAAAACTGCTGCCAAGGTTCTGCAGTCAGGGTTTTATTGGCCGTCACTGTATAAATATGCTCAAATATTCTACAAGAGTTGTGACAAGTGCCAACGGACAGGAAACATCTCAAGGAGACACGAGATGCCGCTGCAGAACATTCTTGAAGTCGAGATCTTCGGCGTTTGGGGGATTGATTTTATGGGACCATTCTCATCTTCATGTGGGAATTTATACATCCTCCTGGCAGTAGATTATGTATCTAAGTGGGTTGAAGCTATCGCCACTTAAAAGAATGATGCCAAGACAGTTCAAAGGTTTTGACACAAAAACATCTTTTCTAGGTTTGGCATCCCTAAGGCGATCATCGGTGATGAAGGGAGACATTTCGACAATAGGGTTATTGCTGCTGCCTTGAAGAAGTATGGTGACAAGCATCGGATCGCAACAACATATCACCCTCAAACTAATGGACAAGCTGAAATATCCAACAAGGAAGTTAAGAACATTCTTGAGAAGATGGTCAAGCCAACTAGGAAGGATTGGTATTTACTCCTTAATGATGCATTATGGGCTTATAGGACAACTTTTAAAACTCCATTGGGAATGTCTCCTTACCAATTGATTTATGGGAAAACATGTCATCTACCTGTCGAGATCGAGCACAGAGCATACTGGGCAATCAAGGTAGTGAATATGGACTTAGACAAGGCAGGGCAGAAAAGGCTATTGGATTTGAACGGAATTGAAGAAATCCGGACAATGGCCTATGACAATGCAAGAATCTACAAGGATAAAACTAAGAAGTGGCATGACAATAAGTTGTTGCCACGACAGTTCTGCCCAGGGCAGCTTGTATTGTTATTTAACTCTAGATTAAAACTCTTTCCAGGGAAGCTGAAATCTAAATGGTCTGGCCCGTTCCAAGTCGTACAGGTTTTCCACATGGTGCTATCACAATCCGATCTTTAAAAGACGGGCACCAATTCAAAGTCAACGGACAGCGCTTAAAGCATTATCAGGGGACTGAAGCCCCAAGAATGCAGGAAATGGTTACCTTAGGAGATGCCTCACCTGTCATTCCTAATTTAACCTAATTTTTATTTTTATGTTTATTTTTAGTTTTATTATTACTTATTATTTATTAGGAAATAAGATTTATTTTATTTGAATAATGTTTTTATTTTTCTGTTTTTAGAAAATAAAAGAGTCAAGAAGAACAGGAGAAGTGAACTTAGCCCACCATCCATCCACCAGCCCAACAAAGCCCAAATTTTAGAGCCTATCGTTACAGCTACCGCGACAGACACAGAAAATACAGGTTGTCAACACGCTGTCGCGACAGACACAGAAACGTGTCACAGACGCGCAGCATACACGGAAACAGGTGACAACCGAGTTAGACACGCTACTGCGTAACAGCTGGCCCCGTTATTCGCGTCTGCCGTTACAGCAATGGCAAGGAAAAGGTGGATGAGCATGTGTCGACGGGGAGTGATGAACTCTACGGCCCATGGATGCAGGTGATGGGAAGAAGGAAACGATCGCATGCTCCTAAGAAAGTGGCCCCAAATTAGCAGGTTCCACATTGTGAAGGGGGTTCGCGGTTTGGCGTTTTGAGTGAGTTGTCAACGGAGGATCTGATAGGTACGACAAATGTTGAGAGCGTTGAGGTGCCCATACCTGCCGGTAATACTGATCAGGTGCGTGCTAGAGTTGGGAGGGAGCCTGTAGTTGACCCATCTACAGCTACGTCTAATGCGCGTGTTGTGGTTGATGTTGCGTCCGCTTTGCACATGGATGAGGCGGCTGGGATGACTGTTACGTTTGTAGGAGTGGATGTAACACCGAGTGTGCGTGTAAGTACAACACCGTCTGAGGATGTGGAGCATACAGTACCCATTTGTGAGTTGGAGGAATATGTGAGCCCACATGTTGCGATTAAAGACACGATTAGGCTTGCGTCATCGTCCCTTCATCCTGAGAATCACACCATGATACGCATTATTGAGGAAGGTGGTAAGAAGACACCTAAAGAAAATATCGTGAGACATCATAATGCTTCGACACGCAGTGTTGCCTCTAAGGGCCAAAACCGTAGTTTGTAGGTTGCTAAGGGGATGGTCCGTAAAGGTATGAAGTTGAAAAAGGTAGATGAAAATGTTATGAAGCGCGTTCCGGTCAGGGATTGGGCAGTTAATTTGTCAAATGCCCTTTCGCTTAAAGATGGAAACATTGTGCCTATTGTGAGTGATAGCCGAGCATCAAAGGATGTACAGAGTAGTTCGATCATATGGGTCGATAATTCGACGTTTGAAGGGGATTCGGCTAGCTCACATCAGTGAGTTCCCTTATTTTCCGAATTGTTTTATTTTAGCCTTATGGTTAAGGTCATTTTCTGGAATGTGCAAGGGGCTTTAGACCTTGCTTTTAACTGTTATTTTAAGTTGCTAATTAGTACACAGTCACCGGATATTTTTGGGATAATGGAGCTGAGAATTAGTGGGCAGTCAGTCGATACCTTTATTAGACGGTCTGGTTATGCGCATTAGTATCGGGTTGAAGCTACTGGGCTCTCTGGAGGTATCTGGGTTCTTCGGCGAGATACGGTAAATCTAGATATGCTGGCCGTTTCTAATCAATTTTTGTACGGCTTTTGTGTTGATGTTAATTCTTCTCAGACCTTCTTTATGACTGTTGTTTATGCTAGTCCGGAGGCTAGTCGTCGGGGATT
The DNA here is from genome assembly GCA_958450335.1 of Hibiscus tridactylites. Lineage (NCBI taxonomy): Eukaryota > Viridiplantae > Streptophyta > Magnoliopsida > Malvales > Malvaceae > Hibiscus > Hibiscus tridactylites. The sequence continues at coordinate 67,643,642 of OY288285.1, read as the reverse complement.
GTTATGGGATCAATTGCATGCTCTCGATCCAGGAGGTAACAGACCATGGGTGTTGGGGGCGATTTTAATGTTATTTGCTCCTCTTCGGAACTACAGGGTGGTTCAAATAGAAGAACCAGGATTTCACCTTTGTTCAGTGACTTTATTTTTTCTTCTAGCCTTCTTTATATGGGTTTTATCGGGGCCCGCTTTACAAGGCAGAGGGGGGATCTGAGTCAGCGGCTTGATAGATGCTTATGCAATGCAGGATGGTATGAGTGCTTTGTTGATTCAGATATTTTTTACTTACAATAACTTGGGTCTGATCATGGACCTATTCTCATTTCGACGGACCCTAGGCCTGGGAATCAAGGTGTGCGGCCTTATCGTTTCATTGCTGCGTGGCAAGATCATCCTAATTTTGAGAGGTTTTTGGCTGAAAATTGGGATAGTGGGAAACCGGCTTTTGATAATTTACAGGAACTTCAGCAGCACACTGGCGTTTCTATATAAACCTCGTTTCATTTTTCATTTTCACTCACTTCTACTCTTCTTACTTGCTTCCTCTAGATTTTACTTGCTTTCATTTTCATTTTCACAACCCTTGCAACAATGTCTTCTAGAAAAACCCGTAGGAATGCTGCTTCCAGCTCCACACCAACAGCAACCACCCTATGCTCATTTCAGATCAGAGATATGTGGGAAGAAATGGGATTCATTTACACGTCAAAGGAGGAAAACCTGGGCCTAAAACCGTTCATAGCCCGAAAAATTCGAGCTCTATAGTGGCAAATCTTTGCCGAACAGCCTGAGGAGATGAACGTCTCATTGGTACGAGAATTCTATGCTGCCATTAACAGCAGGACGGCGACATCGGTGATCGTACGAGGAAAGGAAGTGCCGTTCGAAGCTGAATACATTAACACACTGTACGGATTCCACGTCGGTAGCAACGACGACGCCCACCAACAGTTCCTCAACACCCTTGACCCTGCTGCCTATGATGCTGTCATGGCAGAGCTGACAGATGAGGGAACTCAGTGGAATACCAGCCGCAAGAACCCAAGGACGGTAAAGAGGACTCAACTACTGCTGGAGGCTAAATTATAGAATGCTTTTATCAAAAAGCGTATCATGCCGTCGTCACACAATACCACGGTCGACCAGCCCAGGTTAGCCTTAATTCACTCCATTTTACATGAGAGGCCCATTAACGTGGGCATCTATATCCGTGAGAGTATCTTGGAGTGCGCACACCGGCCGACGGGACCGCTCTACCTCCCATACCTCATCACAGCCCTCTGCCGCGGCCATGGCGTACCGGAAGCTACCACCGACCTTCGAGTCCAAGGGAAGGGATGGACGGACAAGAACATACTGAGCCTAATGGAGCTGACTGCTGCCACCCCTCTGTCATCATTTGATCCAGCTGCCACGACAGAGCAGCCGGAGACTGAACCTGCTGCCACAGAAGCCAGGATGCAACCAGCAGCAACAGCCCCCACTAACTCCTCCTCCCAGATTCTTGCTGCTATCCAGAAGATGGAGGAACGACAGCTCGGTTTGATGAACTTCATCAGGGATTTTACTACATCTACGGTACATTTTATCTAAAACTCTTTAAATTTCTCTAATGTCTTATTTCCCACCTTCTTTTTACATTATTTTACTGTACCAACCCCTGCCCACACCCCAACACCTGTTGTCACACCACGGACACCCTCGGCCGCATCAACACCATCACCTGCCCCGACAGCCGCTGGCAGCAACCGTGCTAAGATGTTTGCTTGTGGAACGAAACACAGAATGCCATCGGAAGAGCTTGACGCCTTTATTGCCGGTTTTTCGTCCTCCTCCGTTTGGGCCGCCAACGACAATGAACCCTCTATTAAGAGGAATCTCTCGAAAGAGTTTACACCGGTGAAAAGGCAGAAGCGAATGGCAGACAAAAACAATATGACAAGAGCCAACAGCAACAACAGTGACAGTAGCAGCGGTGCGGACAGCAACAGCAGCTTAGAAGTCCAGGTTGTGGAGAAACCCCCTCATATCTCCCCAACCAGGATTCAACCACCGAGGGAGGCTAAAACGAAGAACACATCTTCCTCCCCCATCCGCCAGTTAGCTCCGAAAGCTCGTGTCCGCCGCCAGATCAGAGTCAGCAGCAGCAATGACGACAGCGATTAAAAATTTAAGTTTCTTATCTTATTTTTGTTGTCTGCCTATATATTTTGTGATGTACTGTTTTTAATTTTTATCTTGTCATTTGCATTGAGGACAATTCAACCCTCGAGTTTGGGGGTGGCATCCCTCCATTAATGGAGTCCATTTTAGTCTTAAAATTGCGTCTTTACTTAGTTTATTTTTGCTATAAAAAATGATGAAAATATGAAAATTTTGGCTTAAGTCTGTGAACTGAACTTACTTGCCGTGACAGCTCTATCGTGGTAGTGCCTTTAGGATAGTTTTAGGAGAAGTTTAGAGCCTTTCTATAGTTCTGAAAACTTAAACACATTTGTGACTGTTATACTGCTTAGAACTCTTCTAGTCAACTAGAATAGGAAGCTTAGCACTTGAATAGCCCCTAGAAGTGCCTAACACTGGCTCTAGGAAAGAAGTTTAGCAAAAGAGACTCAACAGCCCTAGAGGTGCCCGAAACTGGCTCTAGGAAGTTAGCTAGATGTGCCTAAAACTGGCTCTAGTGAAACTTTAGCTTAAAAAAATAGTGAAATCGAGTCAAAACAAAAAAACAAATGAGCATAAGAAATGCCTTCAAAAGATAAACTTTGGCATAAAAATTCAAGTTAGAAGCTGAAATATTCTAGTGAAACTAAGAGAGTCTTGGCATATAACTGTTCACAAGCATGCACACACTGCACGCGGACTATAGTGAGACTCCGGACAAATCCTAGGTTATCCGACGGGGTGCTACCATCACAGAGAACCAATGGAGGGTAAGGGAAAGTTCACTGTTTTTAAGCCAAAACAAAAATATTTATTTTTTTCTTTAGGTCTGAATTGCATGAGGGTAAGCAAAAACTTGAGTTTGGGGGTGTGTTGAGTGTGTAAAAGTTCTATTATTTACCCCCTATTTAACCCATATTTCTGCTGCATTCAAGCATAATTCATTGCATTTAGGTTAGTTTACAGTTAGACATCACAAATATATTAAAAGGCACAGTTTCTACTCAAATTGGTTGCTTTTGCAGGTTGCTGCTGTAGCAGATGAAGAGGCAGGCGCTGGGCAGTGAAGCAGAAGAGCTGGAATTGGACAAGCAGTCAAGGAGGACGATGCTGCCATGGTTGCCGCCGTGACAGCAGAGGGCGACAGTAGTTTTGAGGAGAAGAAGCAAAGTGGACCTCGACAGATAGAGAAAATTACGCTCGTCTGTCGTGGAAAACCAGTATATTTTTCCAAGCCCTAAATCGGAAGGAATGCCAAGCCCAAAGTTCAATGAGAGAAAATCCCAAGCAAGAAGGAGGACGATTTAAAGTTAGATTCTCTGAAGATTTAGTCTTTATTAGAGTTGTACTTTAATTTAAAGTTGTATTCTTGCTATTTTAGAAAACTTGGACCCAAAGCCTATATAAGGGCATGTATTTCGACCTAGGGAGGACGTCACCCATCTCTAGCCTTCTTCCCAAAACCCTAGCCGTTTTCATCCTCTCATCATGTTCTAAATCCTATTAGGGCCACGGGTTGTTTTGTAAAGTAGTTGCAAGGGTTGCTTTAGTTTTAGGAATTTTCAGTTCAATAAAATAAACTTCAAGTTCTCTTATTCTGGTTATTAACATCTTGCAAGAGTATCGGGAGAGCATTGTGAGGTTATCTATTTACTTAATATCGGGAGAGTTAAGTATACGAAAGGAATAAGGGTGAGTTCTCTAGTTTATAGTTGAACTATCTCGGACCTAGGGATAGGACGAGGTTAAGTGGCTAAAGAAGAATTCAACAACATCGGTGTTCATCCTTCGATTCACGCTGGGAGGTATCATCAAAGACGTGATCATCGACAGACTTGGACCTAGAGATAGGCCAAGGCACAGAAGAGATTCTTGCCAAACTTGAAGTGCGGAGTTGAGTGTTTGTTGCCGCGACAATCAACAGACTGCCGCCGCGACAGGTGCTGCCGCGACGGGGACGACGACAGAACTGGATTTCCTAGACTTAGCAATACCTGCACTATTGAGCAATTCAATACCATCCCATTCTCTCTATCTTGATTTCTCTACTCTTTTATTTAAGTTTTCTTTATTATTCTCGTGACAACTTCTCAAATATTTTCTTTACTCTCGTGCAGTAATTCTAGGTGAAGCTATTAGCCCAGTCCCTGTGGAGACGATATCCGATAGTGCCGTATCACTTTACTACTTGCGTCGTGTACACTTGCACTACAATTGCGATAAACACTTTTATACGCAACAGTCGCCGAAAGCGGGAAGAAGACATTAAAGAAGGAGGATGACACTGACTCTGTTTCGTTTTGAAATGGAGTTGTAGGGGTGTTTCGGTCTTCTCCCGATGATTTTGTTCCCACTTGCCTTGGCTTTGTTCTCTCCCAGGTTCTTATGGAGACGAGAGCTACGCGTCTATTGTTCAGAAAGCTCTTATGTCAGTAACTCCAACGTCATGCTTGATCTTTGCTACAACAACCAATGCGATTAAGGAGATGAAGTACCTCCCCAACCAGGTCATAAGAAATGAGGAGGTTGAGTCCAACGGTGGAGTCCCTGCGCAAGAAGATAGGTTGGTCCTAACTTGTGGTCATAAGTTCATTTCCGTTCATGGACTCACTTTTGCCAAGCTCCGTGAAGAAGCAAGTAATTGCTTAAGCTTTGCTGGATCTTGCCATCTACGCGACTGCACTTAGGAGGAAGACATGATGCTTTCTAGGAGAGTGGCCGAAGTTGCTGAGAAAATGGTCATCGTCAGTCTTGGCCTGGAAATGAGTAATGTTTTAAGGGCTTGTTGGCCATTCCACTTGATGATAAGTCATTTCAGGCATGTTGCTCTAGGGATGAATATGAAAACAGAAAAGAAGAATGGTGATGAACCCAATGTCTTGGCAAGGACAACTAGAAAAAATCTCTATAAAGATCTCTTTTCCAAGTTTTCGGGGATTATGTTTTCAAATAGGCTGACTTTTGATGATTCTTTCTTATACAAATCAATGTTTGAAAAGGTGAATCAAGCTATTCACGCAACTATAAGCATGGCGGGTAACCCCCAGTGGGTTAGCCGCACCAAATATGACCAGATCTTTCATCACCTCTTTTGAAAGGAAGGACCGAACGATGGTGATCATAACAAGTCCTTCCTCTAGGATCATTAAGTGCTCTCTGTCCACTTTTTATCTAAGGTCTTTTATCGACTGGTCGTCGTTTTCGTTTTCCCTCGTTTTTAGTTTCAGACAGAAGGCTGCGTCTGTTGGTGGCTGCTGGAACCCCGCCACTTCCTTTCCCAGGCCTGATCTTTCGATCGCTTCGCTCAAGTTGACAAGACCCAAGTCTATCGATAAGGGAGCCTGCCTCCGAAAGGAGCTCTCACTTGGGCGCCGCAATCGTGTCTCAATCCAAGGTCCTAGGATGGCGAGGAAGAACGCACCGTTTTCCTGCTTTTGCCTCTGGTTAGGGTTCATCCCTTGGTTTGCCTGTGAGGCTGTGTTTCGTTTCTGCATTTTATCTGTGTTTCAAGGCACTGTTTGCCTCTGTTATTGGTCTTTTGTTTTGTTTCCCATGTTTGTTTCCTGGTGGTGTTGCTTTGTGTTTTGTGTTTTCAAGTGCATGAGATTGCATGTCTTTCTCTTGATGCACGGATTGTTTGTCGCATGTAGTTTGTTCTACGTTTAATGATAATCTTTTTTCGGATAAAAAAATCCATGGTTCATAATACTTGACTTTTATTTGACAGAAGATTTGGAATCAGAGGAGGAAGATCTAGGAGGTGATGATAGCGAAGGATTAAATTAAAGTGATTTTAAAATATTAAAGATTAATTTTTTAGAATCATGACTAAATTATAACAATGTGTAAAAATTAAGGATAATTTGATAGTTTGTCGTTAAGGGGTTAACAGGGTTTAATGTCTCAATTATCATTTTGTTACAAAACACACAAAGTTTAATGGTTATTTTGTAACATTTGAAAATTTGGATACCATTTTATTTTTTTAATAAAGTTAGTTATCATTTTAGTACTTTACCGGTTTACCCTAAAATTTATATTATAAAAATAAAATAAAATAAAATAATAATGTTCACATGTAAAAATGGTCAAATTATAGATATTTTCGATAAAGTGTGAATGGCTTAAATTCTTAACCCCTCAAACCCTTGGGAAAAAATCAATTAAGTTCTTATTTTTGGATAAATATTATATATACAGACGGTAGTTTCCACAAGCGCCTTAGTTTTAGGGTATAGGGAGTTAGTTTAGGGACATCAATTGATCTATAAATTCTCGTTATTTTTAATGGACAACATTAATTTAAGGAGTGACTTGATAGAATTTTAAGATACAAAAGTTTAATTGGGTTGTAAAAAATAAGAGATTAATTGATTTTGTTAAGTTTGAGGACTTTTGTCACGCTTAAGCCAAATTAAATTTTAATTAATATATAATTATAATACTAATTAATTGATGATGAAATACAGTAATATGTCTAATTTAATACAAATACAAAGTCTATTTCAATATTGAAATGGCTTTATCTAATTAAATTGTTTTTATAATTGATGTTATTTTTATTTGATATAAAATTCAATGATATATTAAAGATATTATTTCTATTAATATCAATTTAATAATATAATAAATTATAAAAATATTATTATATATTCACAATTCACAAATATGTCACAGGTCATCAATAATTACCATTTTAACATACGATATATTTGACAGGATATATAATTTTATTTTTTTATATTCTAAAATCACTTATTTTTCTTTTCGGTACGAGATTAATGTCTTAATATATATTTAGTTGGAGTGAATTAACCCAATTGGAATTTGAAAAAGATGGGTCCGAACAGCAGTTGAATTTTTGGGATGTGTAGGTGCGCCACCGAGTAAGGAGGCATGTCCTAATCAAAGGCTAAAATGTTTGCACTCAGTTCCACTTTCGCACAATATTAGAAACTAAACTAACCGAATCAAACAAAAAACATGGATGATCGATGTAGGATCCAATCCAACCACCCCATGTCAACTTCAATTAACAAAATTCCAGTGAAGTGGACGCGAAGAAACCAACCCCAACACCAATTATCAAATCTTCAACTAATTACATCAAACTCCATTTCTAACCATCCCTTTCACTTTTTCACGTCTTAATAAAACCGGACATCTTTTCACCACATCAGAAACTAATTCACTGCTCTCGCGCTACCTCCACAAACCCTTTCAATCTTCTGTATATCCTTGAAAGTTCTATGGCCATGGAGGCGGAGGGAGGCGGCGGCATCACCATCGTTGGACGGGCGGAGATCGATACCCGACCACCCTTTCGGTCGGTCAAGGAGGCGGTCATGTTGTTTGGAGAAAAAGTCCTGGTTGCAGAAATTTATGGCAACAAGCTCAAAGAGGTTGTCTCTTTTATCTACACTTATTTAACATAAATACGAGACCTTATAGACTGTACCCCTCGTAATTCAATCTTGGTTCTCTCCTTGGCTAAGGCACATGTATCTATATTCGTATCCGACACTCACTCGTGTTTTAGATAACATAGATGACGGCTACTTAACTTTGTATGTCAGATGAGAGTTGAAGTAGGAGAAAGCGGGAAAGGCCGCCAATCGAAGATCGCAGTCCTGACGTCGGAGCTAGAAGAGACGAAGCAAAGCCTGCAAAGGACCGAAGAAGAAGGCAACTTATTGTCGTTCAACATAAAAGAACTGAAAGAAGAGCTTGAGAAAACGAAGAAAGACCTGCAGCAGCTCAGGGAAAAGGAGTTTCAGAAGCAGCGAGTTGAGCCCGATACAGAAGACTTCAAGTTCATCGAAACCGCAACCAAAATGGGATTCGTAAAACCAAATGAAGAGCCTCCAGTCGCAGATGAGTTCCAAAAGAAGAGGTACGTGAAATTTGCTAGCCCTCCTTCATCAGCTCAAGTTATTGTCGACAAAGACAAAATGGTGGGAAAACCAGTTAAGAAAGTTAAAAGGAAGTCGGCATTCTCCATGATTGGATGGCTTTTTGCCAAGAAGAAAGGAAGTCGAGAAGATGACCAGTCCCTCAGAACAAATGACTTTCAAAGGCACTGAACTTTGATTTTCTATTATTGAGTATATGTTTTATTCGAACAAAGAAGTTATAAATTGTACTTATATTTCAAAAGCTATTCAGGAAATAAAGATCAAAGTTTGGTTTTTGATCCTCTTATTGTTGTCAAATTTGAGATTTAATCACCTTGCCTTAATTTAGTTTAATCTGATCCATTAATTTTTATATTGTCATTAGTTCAAACATGTACTTGAAGCTTTCGAGGCATCACAACTCCTATGATAAAATGACATAATAAACGATGTTTAGTCTTGATAATATTAAGCTCGTGAACTTTTGAGCCGAATCAAATTTAATCTTGAACTTTTTAAGTTTGAGTCGAACTTAATGATACTAGACTCATTTACCCTCATATTACTGTCTAATGTTTATGTCATATTTGGACTATGGTAGCTGCCCACTTTATTGATGAGCTTGGACTCACGGGCGGGCGGGCGGGCGGGCGGACGATGTTTATGTCATATTTACCCTTGTCCGTCCCACCGGATGGTTTTGCTCCGGTGCAGGGTGGCCGGGATCTTCAGCACGATGAGAGCACGGATGTTGACCTTGTTGGTTCGACAGATGAAACTGCTATGGAGCATGCTGCGGCACTTGCGACGCTGGCTGCTGGTGCGTCGTCGAAACCTCTAGCAGACGGTGGAACTGCCAGAAAACCTTCGTTTAGGGACATGGTAGCGGGGAGGTATGAGACTGATCAGAATGATAATTTTATATGTTCCCCGGATGTTGAACTTCATGATGATGATGTTGTTATTAGTAATAATGGGAGTTTGCCTGAGATTCATTTCTCCGAAAGGGTTCACAAGGCCATTGATGAAAAATTATCAAAATCCTTGATTGTTCGACTCTTGGGAAGATCGATTGGTTATCGTGCGCTTCAAGCTCGTGTTCAGGCCTTATGGAAACATAATGGCGAAATTAATATTATTGACCTGGACAACGAGTATTTCTTAATTCGATTCGCTATGAAAGATGATTATGATCATGTGTTAACCGAAGGCCCATGGATGGTGTACATGAGCTATCTCACCGTGCAACCTTGGTCTCAAGAATTTTCTACGTCGACCGCACATCAGAATAAGGTTTTGGTATGGATACGTCTTCCTGGCCTGCCGTATCGTTATTACTTTCGTAGTTTGTTCGCAGCCATAGCTGGTGTCTTGGGCAAGGCGGTTCGTGTTGATTACAATACTTCCGAGGGCTCACGGGGTAAGTATGCGAGATTAGCAGTGGTTGTTGATCTGGACCAGCCGCTTTTGTCGGGAATAATTATTGATGGCAAGCACCAATGTATCAAATGTGAGGGCCTGCCTGTCATTTGTTTTGGATGTGGGAAGTATGGACATTCGAAGGAGATTTGCGGGGGTGTAGGATCGAGAAAGGGAAAGGAAAAGGTGGATGAGCATGTGTCGACGGGGAGTGATGAGCTCTTCGGCCCATGGATGTAGGTGACGGGAAGATGGAAATGACCGCCTGCTCCTAAGAAAGTGGCCCCTAATCAACAGGTTCCACATCACGAATGGGGTTCACGTTGTGGCGTTTTGAGTGAGTTTTCCACGGAGGATCCGACATGTACGACAAATGTCGAAAGCGTTGAGGTGCCCATGCCTACCGGTAATATTGATCAAGTGCGTACTAGCGTTGGAAGGGAGCCTGTAGTTGACCCGTCTGCAGCTACGTCTAATGCACGCATTGTGGTTGATATTGCATCCGCGTTGCACATAGATGAGGCGGCTGGGATGGCTGTTACGTTTGTAGGAGTGGGTGTAACACCGAGTGTGCGTGTAAGTACAACATCGTCTAAGGATGTGAAGCATACATTACCCATTTGTGATTTGGAGGAACATGTGAGCCCACAGGTTGCGACTAAAGACACGGTTAGGCTTGCGTTATCGTCTCTTAAGCCCGAGAATCACACCACGATACGCATTATTGAGGAAGGTGGTAAGAAGACACCTAAAGAAAATACCAAGAGACAACATAATGCTTCGGCACGTAGTGTTGCCTCCAAGGGCCAAAACCGTAGTTTGCAGGTTGCTAAGGGGATGGTCCGTAAGGGTATGAAGTCGAAAAAAGTGGATGAAAATGTTACGAAGCGCGTTTCGGTAAGGGATTAGGTAGTTAATTTGTCAAATGCCCTTTCGCTTAAAGATGGAAACATTGTGCCTATTGTCAGTGATGGCTGAACATCAAAGGATGTACAGAGTAGTTCGATCAGATGGGTCGATAATTCGACGTTTGAATGGGCTTCAGATAGCTCGCATCAGTGAGTTCCCTTCTTTTTCGACTTGTTTTATTTTATCCTTATGGTTAAAGTCATTTTTTGGAATGTGCAAGGGGCTTTGGACTTTGCTTTTAATCGTTATTTTAAGTTGCTTGTTAGTACACAGTCACCGGATATTTTTGTGATCATAGAGCCGAGAATTACTGGGCAGTCGACCGATACCTTTATTAGACGGTCTGGTTATGCACATTCGTATCGGGTTGAAGCTACTGGCTCTCTAGAAGTTATGGGTTCTTTGGCGGGATACGATAAATTTAGATATGTTGGTCGTTTCCAATCAGTTTTTGCATGGCTTTTGTGTTGATGTTAGTTCTTCTCAGACCTTCTTTATGACTACTATTTATGCTAGTCCGAAGGCTAGTCGTCAGAGATTGTTATGGGATCAGTTGCATGCTCTCGATCCAGGAGGTAACAGACCATGGGTGTTGGGGGTAATTTTAATGCTATTTGCTACTCTTCGGAACGATAGGATGGTTCAAATAAGAGAACCGGGATTTCACCTTTGTTCAGTGACTTTATTTTTTCTTCTGGCCTTCTTGATATGGGTTTTATTGGGCCCCGCTTTACATGGCAGAGGGGGATCTGAGTCAGTGGCTTGATAGATGCTTATGCAATAAAGGATGGTATGAGTGCTTTGTTGATTTGGATATTTTTCACTTACAACAACTTGGGTCTGATCATGGACCTATTCTCCTTTCGACGGACCCTAGGCCTGGGAATCAAGGTGTGCGGCCTTATCGTTTCATTGCTGTGTGGCAAGATCACCCTGATTTTGAGAGGCTTTTGACTGCAAATTGGGATAGTGGGAAACCTGCTTTTGATAATTTACAGGAACTTCAGCAGCACACCAAGCGATGGAATAAAGAAACTTTTGGACATATAGGTCGTCGTAAGCAACAGTTGTTAGCCCGGATACGGGGTGTCGAGATTGCCTTGGAAAGGGCGGCTAACCCATATCTTCTCGAACTTGCTAATAGTTTGAAGAAGGACCTTGATGAGGCGCTCAAACAGTAAGAGAGCCTATGGTTCCAAAAATCGCGCACTAAATGGATTTCGCAAGGTGACCGCAATACAAAGTTCTTTCATGCCATTACCCTTAGTAGAAGACGGCGCAATACTATTCGAATGTTACGACTCAACAACAATGCATGGTGCAAAGGCCCCTCTAAGCTAAAAGCCCATGCGATTGCATATTTTTCTGGTCTTTTTACCACGGGCAGCCGTGCCTTGACCAGGGAGGACTTCTGTGTTGGTTTCCCGCGCATACCACATGAGCGTTTACATGAGTTGATTCGTGTGGTGACCTTAGAAGAGGTGCGGGATGTTGTGTTTAGTATGGATCCGTTCAAGGCTCCTGGTGCTAATGGGTTTCAGGCAAATTTTTTTCCAGCGGAACTGAAGTACAGTTGGTGAATCGGTTCATCGATTCGTTCACGATTTCTTTACCACAGGGGTTTTATCGGATGATGCGAATAGAACTCTCTTGGCGCTCATTCCTAAAGTTCCTAACCTGGAAAAGATAAGCCAATTTCGCCTAGTGGTTTATGCATTGTGCTTTGTAAAGTTGTTACAAAGATTTTAGTTAATCGCTTTAAACTATTCTTGTCAGATTGGATTGCGCAGACCCAAGTTAGCTTTATGCCAGGCCTTCAAATAACAGATAATGTGATTCTTGCGCATGAGGTTGTACATTCCATGAACCGTAAGACGGGGAATAAAGCTTGGATGGCTATTAAAGTTGATTTGGAAAAGGCGTATGATCGCCTTGAGTGGAACTTCATTGAGGATGCGTTATACTATATTGGTTTACCAGATCAATTTATTGGATGGGTTATGCATTGTGTACGCTCTGTGAGAACGCATATTATTTGGAATGGAGATTTAACAGACAGTTTCATGCCTTCGCAGGGTATCCGTCAGGGTGATTCGCTCTCACCGTACTTATTCATTCTTTGTATGGAGCGGTTGTCACATGCTATCAATCGACATGTTCAGGGTGGTGCTTGGAGAAGTATTCGTCTTTCTAAACATGGCCCAGGTATATCTCATCTCTTTTTTGCCAATGATCTGATTCTTTTTGCGGAGGCGTTTTTAGTACAACTTGAGGTTATTAAAGATATTATGCTTAACTTCTGGGAGTGCTCTGGGCATAAGGTTAGCGTGTCTAAAACTCAGATATTCTTTTCTAAAAATTGTGCGGTGGATGTTAGTTGTATGATAGCGGACAACTTTGGTTTTCAAATGGTTGATGATTTGGGCACTTGGGAGTTCCTTTGTTACATAAAAGAAACTCCAAGGAGACGTATCGGTTTCTGATTGAGAAGATTGAACAACAATTGTCAGGTTGGGCGTCGCACACTCTTTCTTTAATTGGGCGAATCACCCTTGCTAAAGCGGTTCTGCAGGCCATTCCTACGTATGTGATGCAGCCGACTTGGATTCCTAAAGGGGTTTGTGATGAGATGGAGAAAATTATTTGACGTTTATTTGGGGTAATGTCAATGGCGCTAGGGGCATTTCACTTGTCCTTTGGGATGTTATTACGTCTTCGATAGATAAAGGCAGTTTGGGACTTTGGTCTTTGACGCGTCACAATGAAACTTTGCTCATGAGAGTAGGATTTTAACTTGTCACGGATGAAAATAAGCTATGTGTGCAAGTTCTCAAGCATAAGTACAAGTGGGATGGAGTTTGTCCTAGAAGTATTGTTCGACATGGGTGTTCGAGACATTGGAAGGGTTTGAGCCGTATTTGGGATGTGGTTTGCGATAGTGTGTGTTGGCAAATTTGGGATGGATGGTGCACGAATTTTTGGTGGGATCATTGGCTAGATATTGACAAACCTCTTGCATCTTTCTGCTTGTTTAGTGCTCAGCTGGCCTCGCTTCCCGTGGCTACCATGGTGCATCGCTCGGGTTCATGGGATTGGGACAAGATTGCTAAGGTGCTTCCGCCTAGCAAGATTATAGCTATTGCTGCGTTGCACCTGCCTCGCGCGTCTTTTGGCCGCGACAAGCCAGGATTGAGGTGGGACGACTCAAGGTTATTCTCAATGGCCACCGCGTATGATGTTCTAGACGGTGGGATGGGTGGTCCGAAAAATTCTCTTTGGAAGGCGATTTGGAAGCTAAATGTCCCGCAACGTGTTCGCACCTTTATTTGGTTAGTCGCCTATGATCGTATTCTTACTAATGCTGAACGTTGCCGGCGACATATGGCCTTCTCTAGTAGTTTTTCTTCTTGCGGGGGTGGCATAGAGGATACGAATCATGTAATCCATACTTGTCCCATGGCACGTCGGGTATGGTCTTGCCTTGTTTTCCCTTCACACTTTCATGGGTTCATGCACCTACCCTTACATGAATGGCTCTCTTCCAATATAATGGACACAAATTCTAGAGTATCGCTGCAACCTCACTGGTCGTTGTTGTTTGCGATTGTGTGTTGGGGTTTGTGGAAGGACCAGTGTGCACGTACCTTCGAGAATGACTGATTGCGCATCGGTGATGTTGTGCGCATGTAGGATGAGTGCGTAGCTGCTCCCATGGTGAGTCAGGCGCCTCCACAGATGCGTGCTGGTGTGCTGGAACCCACTGGCGATAGCTGGACCAAACTAGGACTGGGGCGGGTGAAGATCAATTCTAACGGTGCTGTTGGTGGCGCGAACGACATGGCATCCATCAGGGGGCTATCCGTGATGCAACAGGTAAGTGGTTATTTGGTTTCTCTAAGAGCATTGACGTTTGTTCGGTGCTTATGGTCGAGTTATGAGCGGCGCATGAGGCCTTGAGATATGCTTGGGATCATGGGTATCGCCATGTTGATCTAGAGGTTCATAATGTTAATGTGGTTAAGATTATTGGTAACACCTCTTTGTGCCTTCGTGATAATGCTTTGGTGTTGAGCATAAAGAATTATGTGAGTCGCGATTGGGATATCACTGTGAATCATGTCTCTTGGAAGGTGAATATGGTTGCAGATAAGTTAGCAAGCTTGGCTCGGGGGCATCCGATAGGAGAATGGACTTTCACGACACCTCTGCCTACAGTTGAGGAGCTTGTTACTCTTGATTGTACGTGAGTACCCTTTTGTTTTGCATGTAGCGCGTTTGCGCATGTCGTTTCTTTTTATGTGATGTTTATACCACCATGTATACTCTTTTATCCCACTTAAGTTTAGGGATTTTTTACGAGGCAGGTGAGGGTATTCCTTTATTAATAAAAAAATAAATAAAATGATTTCAAAGAAAAGTTTAGTCCAAACACTCATTTTCTAATTTCTAAACTCTATTTTTAAAACTATCAAACTCAATACATGATTTCTCTCTCAGCTCACACCTCTTCATTCGCTCATCTATCATACAAAATTGGGGCAACTTTGATTGGTGGCGTGGGTCGACAATTGTATTTTTAAATAACTTCAGCAGTGGGAAAAAACATAGAAAGTAGGTTGAAAGAAAAAACAGATTCAAACAAGCGGAAATAATTCTTCCTATGTATATGTAACGGTGATTTTGATTTTCATTTCAAGTGAATTTACTTTTAATTTCCCGGTTTTCATCCGTATGGTAATTAGGGGTGAGCAAAACTCAACTCGACTAGAAAAAACCAAAATTTTTTATACGACTCGAGGCGAAAAAAATCGACTCGAAATTTCATAAACTCGACTCAAAAAAATTTCAAATAAAGTTTGAGTTGTAAAATGGAAATTTGAATAACTCGAAACTTTTAATAATTAGTGGATTAATTTTTAAGTTCGAGTAGAGACCCTCAATTTTTCCTGGTATATATATACCAATATAAAAAATATGAAGAAGTATATGTCACATATGAAAAAAAATGAGCGGGGAATTTGAAACAATGGCAGTGACCGAAAGATGCATAGCCATGCTG
The DNA here is from genome assembly GCA_958450335.1 of Hibiscus tridactylites. Classification (NCBI taxonomy): domain Eukaryota; kingdom Viridiplantae; phylum Streptophyta; class Magnoliopsida; order Malvales; family Malvaceae; genus Hibiscus; species Hibiscus tridactylites. The sequence goes on along the minus strand of OY288285.1, from coordinate 67,628,198 downwards.
CACAATAAGGCGCCGCCCAAATAGAAAGATCCGGAAAGCTTCATAATTCCTTCCAAAATAGGCAGCAACCACTCCGTACGAGCTCTATGTGACTTAGGGGCGAGCATTAACTTAATGACTAAATATGTCTTCCAGAAATTAGGAATAGGAGACGCCCGCCCAACAAAAGTAATGCTCCAGCTGGCTGAAAGAACATACGTACAACCGGAAGAAAAAATTGAGGACATCTTGGTAAAGGTGGACAAATTTATTTTCTCTGCCGATTTTCTGGTAATAGATTGTGAAGGAGATGAAAAGGCATCAATAATCCTGGGGCGACCATTCCTTGCTACGGGCAAAACACTAATTGATGTGGAAAAAGGTGAACTTACGATGAGGGTAGATGACCAATGTTGAGTTGATCGGTGCTCGATTCCTTCAACCGTTCATGCTCACCAAGTGGTGGAGAAGTGGAATTTTGGGTGATTAAGGTGTGGAAGCTAAAAAGAATAAAGACAAGATGATTTATAGTGGTTCAACCTTCTAACCAAGGTCTACATCCACTACCTTAGCTTCCCATTAATAATTTCCAATCAATCCACTATTGATACGTCCCCTTTTCTAGGCTTAGAAGGAAACCCTTACAAACCGATCAAGCTTTCTACCCAAAGCCTTGATCAAACACTCTTTACAAGAGATAAAAATACGCAAACTCAAATCCCTCTAATAGGTATTTGTTTGCACAATAGAGCTCTCACCCAAACCTAAAACACTTGAGCAAATCTAACAATTTTGGCTCACTAGTGTTTGTCTATACAAAGAATTGACACTTAAGCACTAAGACAATTTCTTGATCATATGTTGTATTACAATTGAAGCATTAATCATTACTAGATGCTTGGAGGTCCCTTTTATACTCCTTAATGAGTTTGCTGCTGTTATTAGCCGTTGGGGTTGAATTGGAGCCGTTGAAGACTTTATTTCCCATCTTTAATGCTGTTCTACAGCCTTCCGTATTGATACGCATGGACCCGTATCGATACGACCTTCTTCAGAAACTAGCCGTTAGGCACTTGCCAGCCTAAGCGTATCGATATGCTTGAGGGCGTATCGGTACGGTATGTCATTTAAAAGACCGTTGGGAAAGTAGCTGTTGGGGTTGTTGAAATGGGGATTGGTACGCTTACCAGACGTATTGAAACGATCCCTCACCGTATCGAAATGAGTTTGGGCAGTGACAAAACTTGGGCAAAAAGGTATCGATACAGGGTACACCGTATCGGTACGGGCAACCTGAAAATTCAGGTTTGGCTATTTTAAAGCATGAAAAACTTTGCCAAAAACCTTTTTAAATGCCTCAAACATATTTTCAAGTTGTTTGGTCTGAAGGACACGTTTTAAATTCTTTTCAAATTAGTCCAAAACAAATTTTCAATTATTATATCAAAAAAATAGTTCTACAATCTCCCCTTTTTGAAATAATAAAATTAACTTGAAAAATTGTTTGGGATTTCTCCGCTTTTGTGAAATAAATTTGGAATAAGAGAATTAATATTTGAAATCAATTAAAGCTCCCACTTATTCATTTAAAAATTCAATTTTTCAAACCATTTCTCCCCCTTTCTGTTATATAAAAAAGAATTTAAAATACTTTTAAGCTCAAAATAACAATAGAGGTTAAAAATGACAAAATTAAGAATTTTGGTTTTAAAATGGCTCCCCTTACTCAAAGCATTATCAAAATGTTAGTCCAACATATATGATCATCTAGTTGAAATAAATAACAAATAAATCAAATAAAAGCAAGAACAACTAGATTTTACCACACTTGAACCCAAGGGAGGATGTGAAACCTTCCTTCTTCAAGTGTTCTTCCTTGTGTGCATGGAGCTCCCCCTCAAAGTTTGACTTGTTGATCAATCTCCATCACACCTATCATAAGACAATCAAGTAATTTTTTGTATCTAAATTGTTTTGGATCCATAGACGTTATTAACACAAAACTTAGTCCCCTTAGGAATCCATTTTTCAATTTCATCCTTTTCAGTTGAAGTGGTTAGTCCTTTTGGGACCCAAACACTTCTAAAACATTTTCCATTTATGAATCTAGGGGCACTAGATTGTCTTACATAAAAGTTTGATTTTCCAAAATTATTTTTCTTTGCAAGCTCTTTGGAAATCAAATCTTATTCTTCTTGAACTTTATGAAGCAAATTTTGTAATCAAAACATTTTTGTTCAAATTCTTCGAGTTTTGCTTCAAGTTCAAGTTTGGTTTTAGAAATCAAATCATTTTGAATTTTCAACTTTGAAATCATTTTATTGTTTTTCAAAATGTGATTTTTAAACTCTAAAACCAAATCATCATTGGCATCTTGTAATTCATCAAAAGAATATGAACATGAAGTAGATGAATTAGAAGTTACCCTTGAATCTCCTTCGATGGCCATAAGGCAAAGGTTGGCTTGTTCATCGTCGGTGGAGTCTTCATCACTCCAAGTAGGCACATATGCCTTCTTCTTATGGCTTGAAGTGTTTGCCCTCTTCATCTTCATGGATTCTCGTTCAAGCTGTTTCAAGGCTTTCTTCATGTAAGGGGCACACTTCTTGAAGACATGAACTATCTCTTCTTCATCATCCTCCTCTTCACTTGAATCTATATGATGGCATGTGGAGGATTTGAAAGCAATGTCATTTGTGTTGATGCTAAGCCCTTTGAGCTTCTTCTCCCTCATAGCTCTAATTTCTTCCCTCTTCTTCTCATCTTCTTTGTTTTTCTTCATTATTTGGTGCGTGAGAAGTGACCCCATGAGTTCATCAAACTTCAAGGTCTTCAAATTCTTAGCTTCGATGATGGCGGTCCTTTTTGAGTCCCATGACTCGGGAAGGGAGTAGATGAGCTTTCGGACAAGCTTCTCTTCCGGGATGGCTTCTCCATAACCTTTGAGACCATTTGTGATAGTGGAGAACCTATCGAACATCTTCTCAATGTCCTCTTTTGGATCCATCTTGAAGTTTTCATACACTAGATTGAGAAGCCCGATCTTGGTCTTCTTTACTTCATCGGTTCCTTCGTATTTGACTTCAAGCTTGTCCCATACCTCCTTGGCACTCTCACAAGAAGACATCTTCTCATAGATGTTTGGGCGAAATGCACAAAAGAGGATGTGCAAGGCTTTGCAATTAAGCTTCATCTTCTTGCAATCTTCGGCACTCCAATCCGCCTTGCTTTTTTGAGGCACGAACGAACCATCTTCTACTATATCCCAAAGCTTGTTGTCCCTTGACTTTATGAACAACTTCATCCTTGTCTTCCAATGGGCATAGTGAGTTCCGTCGAAGAAGGGCAGTTTGTCGATTAATTGCGCCATTGAGCCGGTTGTTTGAAATGATGATCGAGCTTGCCAGATCTTCTCAATAGGATGTTAATCCTCTTCAATTGAGCCAAGCATTGATACCAATTGTTGAGTTGATCGGTGCTTGATTCCTTCAACAGTTCTTGCTCGCCAAGTGGTGGAAAAGTGGAATTTTTGGGTGATTGAGGTGTGGAAGCTAAAAAGAATAAAGAAAAGATGGTTTATAGTGGTTCAACCTTCTAACCAAGGTCTAAATCCACTACCTTAGTTTCCCACTAAGGATTTCCAATCAATCCACTATTGATTCGTCCCCTTCTCTAGGTTTAGGAGGAAACCCTTACAAACCGATCAAGCTCTCTACCCAAAGCCTTGATCAAACCCTCTTTACAAGAGATAAAAATACGCAAACTCAAATCCCTCTAATAGGTATTTGTTTGCACAATAAAACTCTCACCCAAACCTAAAACACTTGAGCAAATCTAACAATTTTGGCTCACTAGTGTTTGTCTATACAAAGAATTGACACTTAAGCACTAAGACAATTTCTTGATCATATGTTGTATTACAATTGAAGCATTAATCATTACTAGATGCTTAGAGGTCCCTTATATACTTCTTAATGAGTTTGTTGCCGTTACTAGTCGTTGGGGTTGAATTGAAGCCGTTGGAGACTTTATTTCCCATCTTTAATGCTGTTCTACAACCTTCCGTATCGATACTCATGAACCCGTATCGGTACGGCCTTCTTTAGAAACTAGCCGTTGGGCACTTGCCAGCCTAAGCGTACCGATACGCTTGAGGGCGTATCGGTACGATATGTCATTTAAAAGATTGTTGGGAAAGTAGTTGTTGGGGTTGTTGAAATGTGGATCGGTACGCTTACGAGACGTATTGAAACGATCCCTCGTCGTATCAAAACGAGTTTTGGCAGTGACAAAACCTGGGCAAAAAGGTATCGATACATGGTACACTGTATCGGTAAGGGTAACCTGAAAATTCAAGTTTGGCTATTTTAAAGCATGAAAAACTTTGCCAAAAACCTTTTTAAATTCCTCAAACATATTTTCAAGTTGTTTGGTCTTAAGGACATGTTTTAAATTCTTTTCAAATTAGTCCAAAACAATTTTTCAATTAATATATCAAAAAAATAGTTCTACAATCTCCCCTTTTTGATATAATAAAATTAACTTGAAAAATTGTTTGGAATTTCTCCCCTTTTGTGAAATAAATCTGGATAAAGAGAATTAAGATTTGAAATCAATTAAAGCTCCCCATTATTCATTTAAAAATTCAAATTTTCAAACCATTTCTCCCCCTTTTTGTTATATAAAAAAGAATTTAAAATACTTTTAAGCTCAAAATAACAATAGAGGTTAAAAAATGACAAAATTAAGAATTTTGGTTTTAAAATGGCTCCCCTTACTCAAAGCATTATCAAAATGTTAGTCCAACATATATGATCATCTAGTTGAAATAAATAACAAATAAATCAAATAAAAACAAGAACAACTAGATTTTACCACACTTGAACCCAATGGAGGATGTGAAACCTTCTTTCTTCAAGCGTTCTTCCTTGTGTGCATGGAGCTCCCCCTCAAAGTTTGACTTGTTGATCAATCTCCATCACACCTATCATAAGACAATCAAGTAATTTTTGGTATCCAAATTGTTTTGGATCCATAGACGTTAGTAGCACAAAACTTAGTCCCATTAGGAATCCATTTTTCAATTTCATCCTTTTCAGTTGAAGTGGTTAGTCCTTTTGGGACCCAAACACTTCTAAAACATTTTCCATTTATGAATCTAGGGGCACTAGATTGTCTTACATAAAAGTTTGATTTTCCAAAATTATTTTTCTTTCCAAGCTCTTTGGAAATCAAATCTTTTTCTTCTTGAACTTTATGAAGCAAATTTTGTAATCAAAACATTTTTGTTCAAATTCTTCGAGTTTTGCTTCAAGTTCAAGTTTGGTTTTAGAAATCAAATCATTTTGAATTTCCATCTTTGAAATCATTTTATTGTTTTTCAAAATGTGATTTTTAAACTCTAAAACCAAATCATCATTGGCATCTTGTAATTCATCAAAAGAATATGAACATGAAGTAGATGAATTAGAAGTTACCCTTGAATCTCCTTCGATGGCCATAAGGCAAAGGTTGGCTTGTTCATCGTCGGTGGAGTCTTCATCACTCCAAGTAGCCACATATGCCTTCTTCTTATGGCTTGAAGTGTTTGCCCTCTTCTTCTTCTTCATGGATTCTCGTTCAAGCTCTTTCAAGGCTTTCTTCATGTAAGGGGCACACTTCTTGAAGACATGAACTATCTCTTCTTCATCATCCTCCTCTTCACTTGAATCTACATGATGGCATGTGGAGGATTTGAAAGCAATGTCATTTGTGTTGATGCCAAGCCCTTTGAGATTCTTCTCCCTCATAGCTCTAATTTCATCCCTCTTCTTCTCATCTTCTTTGTTTTTCTTCATTATTTGGTGAGTGAGAAGTGACCCCATGAGTTCATCAAACTTCAAGGTCTTCAAATTCTTAGCTTCGATGATGGCGGTCCTTTTTGAGTCCCATGACTCGGGAAGGGAGTAGATGAGCTTTCGGACAAGCTTCTCTTCTGGGATGGCTTCTCCATAACCTTTGAGACCATTTATGATGGTGGAGAACCTATCGAACATCTTCTCAATGTCCTCTTTCAGATCCATCTTGAAGTTTTCATACACTAGATTGAGAAGCCCGATCTTGGTCTTCTTTACTTTGTCGGTTTCTTCGTATTTGACTTCAAGCTTGTCCCATACCTCCTTGGCATTCTCACAAGAAGACATCTTCTCATAGATGTTTGGGCCAAATGCACAAAAGAGGATGTGCAAGGCTTTGCAATTAAGCTCCATCTTCTTGCAATCTTCGGCACTCCAATCCGCCTTGCTTTATTGAGGCACGGACGAACCATCTTCTACTATGTCCCAAAGCTTGTTGTCCCTTGACTTTATGAAAAACGTCATCCTTGTCTTCCAATGGGCATAGTGAGTTCCGTCGAAGAAGGGCGGTTTGTCGATTAATTACGCCATTGAGCTGGTTGTTTGAAATGATGATCGAGCTTGCCAGATCTTCTCAATAGGATGTTAATCCTCTTCAATTGAGCCAAGCTTTGATACCAATTGTTGAGTTGATCGGTGCTCGATTCCTTCAACAGTTCTTGCTCGCCAAGTGGTGGAGAAATGGAATTTTGGGTGATTGAGGTGTGGAAGCTAAAAAGAATAAAGAAAAGATGGTTTATAGTGGTTCAACCTTCTAACCAAGGTCTACCTCCACTACCTTAGTTTCCCACTAAGGATTTCCAATCAATCCACTATTGATTCGTCCCCTTCTCTAGGCTTAGGAGGAAACCCTTACAAACCGATCAAGCTTTCTACCCAAAGCCTTGATCAAACCCTCTTTACAAGAGATAAAAATACGCAAACTCAAATCCCTCTAATAGGTATTTGTTTGCACAATAAAGCTCTCACCCAAACCTAAAACACTTGAGCAAATCTAACAATTTTGGCTCACTAGTGTTTGTCTATACAAAGAATTGACACTTAAGCACTAAGACAATTTCTTGATCATATGTTGTATTACAATTGAAGCATTAATCATTACTAGATGCTTGGAGGTCCCTTATATACTTCTTAATGAGTTTGTTGCCGTTACTAGTCGTTGGGGTTGAATTGAAGCCGTTGGAGACTTTATTTCCCATCTTTAATGCTGTTCTACAACCTTCCGTATCGATACGCATGAACCCGTATCGGTACGGCCTTCTTCAAAAACTAGCCGTTGGGCACTTGCCAGCCTAAGCGTATCGATACGCTTGAGGGCGTATCAGTACGATATGTCATTTAAAAGATTGTTGGGAAAGTAGTTTTTGGGGTTGTTGAAATGTGGATCGGTACGCTTACGAGACGTATTGAAATGATCCCTCGTCGTATCGAAACGAGTTTTGGCAGTGACAAAACCTGGGCAAAAAGGTATCGGTAAATGGTACACCGTATCGGTAAGGGTAACCTAAAAATTCAAGTTTGGCTATTTTAAAGCATGAAAAACTTTGCCAAAAACCTTTTTAAATGCCTCAAACATATTTTCAAGTTGTTTGGTCTTAAGGACATGTTTTAAATTCTTTTCAAATTAGTCCAAAACAATTTTTCAATTAATATATCAAAAAAATAGTTCTACAATCTCCCCTTTTTGATATAATAAAATTAACTTGAAAAATTATTTGGAATTTCTCCCCTTTTGTGAAATAAATTTGGATAAAGAGAATTAAGATTTGAAATCAATTAAAGCTCCCCATTATTCATTTAAAAATTCAAATTTTCAAACCATTTCTCCCCCTTTTTGTTATATAAAAAAGAATTTAAAATACTTTTAAGCTCAAAATAACAATAGAGGTTAAAAAATGAATAAATTAAGAATTTTGGTTTTAAAATGGCTTCCCTTACTCAAAGCATTATCAAAATGTTAGTCCAACATATATGATCATCTAGTTGAAATAAATAACAAATAAATCAAATAAAATCAAGAACAACTAGATTTTACCACACTTGAACCCAAGGGATGATGTGAAACCTTCCTTCTTCAAGCGTTCTTCCTTGTGTGTATGGAGCTCCCCCTCAAAGTTTGACTTGTTGATCAATCTCCATCACACCTATCATAAGACAATCAAGTAATTTTTGGTATCCAAATTGTTTTAGATCCATAGACGTTAGTAGCACAAAACTTAGTCCCCTTAGGAATCCATTTTTCAATTTCATCCTTTTCAGTTGAAGTGATTAGTCCTTTTGGGACCCAAACACTTCTAAAACATTTTCCATTTATGAATCTAGGGGCACTAGATTGTCTTACATAAAAGTTTGATTTTCCAAAATTATTTTTCTTTCCAAGCTCTTTGGAAATCAAATCTTTTTCTTCTTGAACTTTATGAAGCAAATTTTGTAATCAAAACATTTTTGTTCAAATTCTTCGAGTTTCTCTTCAAGTTCAAGTTTGGTTTTAGAAATCAAATCATTTTGAATTTTCAACTTTGAAATCATTTTATTGTTTTTCAAAATGTGATTTTTAAACTCTAAAACCAAATCATCATTGGCATCTTGTAATTCATCAAAAGAATATGAACATGAAGTTGATGAATTAGAAGTTACCCTTGAATCTCCTTCGATGGCCATAAGGCAAAGGTTGGCTTGTTCATCGTCGGTGGAGTCTTCATCACTCCAAGTAGCCACATATGCCTTCTTCTTATGGCTTGAAGTGTTTGCCCTCTTCTTCTTCTTCTTCATGGATTCTCGTTCAAGCTCTTTCAAGGCTTTCTTCATGTAAGGGGCACACTTCTTGAAGACATGAACTATCTCTTCTTGATCATCCTCCTCTTCACTTGAATCTACATGATTGCATGTGGAGGATTTGAAAGCAATGTCATTTGTGTTGATGCCAAGCCCTTTGAGCTTCTTCTCCCTCATAGCTCTAATTTCTTCCCTCTTCTTCTCATCTTCTTTGTTTTTCTTCATTATTTGGTGAGTGAGAAGTGACCCCATGAGTTCATCAAACTTCAAGGTCTTCAAATTCTTAGCTTCGATGATGGCGGTCCTTTTTGAGTCCCATGACTCGGGAAGGGAGAAGATGAGCTTTCGGACAAGCTTCTCTTCCGGGATGGCTTCTCCATAACCTTTGAGACCATTTGTGATGGTGGAGAACCTATCGAACATCTTCTCAATGTCCTCTTTCAGATCCATCTTGAAGTTTTCATACACTAGATTGAGAAGCCCGATCTTGGTCTTCTTTACTTCGTCGGTTCCTTCGTATTTGACTTCAAGCTTGTCCCATACCTCCTTGGCATTCTCACAAGAAGACATCTTCTCATAGATGTTTGGGCCAAATGCACAAAAGCGGATCTGCAAGGCTTTGCAATTAAGCTCCATCTTCTTACAATCTTCGGCACTCCAATCTGCCTTGCTTTATTGAGGCACGAACGAACAATCATCTACTATGTCCTAAAGCTTGTTGTCCCTTGACTTTATGAAAAACGTCATCCTTGTCTTCCAATGGGCATAGTGAGTTCCGTCGAAGAAGGGCGGTTTGTCGATTAATTACGCCATTGAGCCGGTTGTTTGAAATGATGATCGAGCTTGCCAGATCTTCTCAATAGGATGTTAATCCTCTTCAATTGAGCCAAGCTTTGATACCAATTGTTGAGTTGATCGGTGCTCGATTCCTTCAACAGTTCTTGCTCGCCAAGTGGTGGAGAAATGGAATTTTGGGTGATTGAGGTGTGGAAGCTAAAAAGAATAAAGAAAAGATGGTTTATAGTGGTTCAACCTTCTAACCAAGGTCTACCTCCACTACCTTAGTTTCCCACTAAGGATTTCCAATCAATCCACTATTGATTCGTCCCCTTCTCTAGGCTTAGGAGGAAACCCTTACAAACCGATCAAGCTTTCTACCCAAAGCCTTGATCAAACCCTCTTTACAAGAGATAAAAATACGCAAACTCAAATCCCTCTAATAGGTATTTGTTTGCACAATAAAGCTCTCACCCAAACCTAAAACACTTGAGCAAATCTAACAATTTTGGCTCACTAGTGTTTGTCTATACAAAGAATTGACACTTAAGCACTAAGACAATTTCTTGATCATATGTTGTATTACAATTGAAGCATTAATCATTACTAGATGCTTGGAGGTCCCTTATATACTTTTTAATAAATTTGTTGCCGTTACTAGTCGTTGGGGTTGAATTGAAGCCGTTGGAGACTTTATTTCCCATCTTTAATGCTGTTCTACAGCCTTCCGTATCGATACGCACGAACCCGTATCGGTACAACCTTCTTCAGAAACTAGCCGTTGGGCACTTGCCAGCCTAAGCGTACTGATACGCTTGAGGGCGTATCGGTACGGTATGTCATTTAAAAGACTGTTGGGAAAGTAGTTGTTGGGGTTGTTGAAATGTGGATCGTTACGCTTACCAGACGTATTGAAACGATCCCTCACCGTATCGAAACGAGTTTTGGCAGTGACAAAACCTGGGCAAAAAGGTATCGATACATGGTACACCGTATCGGTAAGGGCAACCTGAAAATTCAAGTTTGGCTATTTTAAAGCATGAAAAACTTTGCCAAAAACCTTTTTAAATGCCTCAAACATATTTTCAAGTTGTTTGGTCTTAAGGACATGTTTTAAATTCTTTTCAAATTGGCCCAAAACAATTTTTCAATTATTATATCAAAAAAATAGTTCTACAATCTCCCCTTTTTGATATAATAAAATTAACTTGAAAAATTGTTTGGAATTTCTCCCCTTTTGTGAAATAAATTTGGATAAAGAGAATTAAAATTCAAATTTTCAAACCATTTCTCCCCCTTTTTGTTATATCAAAAAGAATTTAAAATACTTTTAAGCTCAAAATAACAATAGAGGTTAAAAAATGACAAAATTAAGAATTTTGGTTTTAAAATGGCTCCCCTTACTAAAAGCATTATCAAAATGTTAGTCCAACATATATGATCATCTAGTTGAAATAAATAACAAATAAATCAAATAAAAGCAAGAACAACTAGATTTTACCACACTTGAACCCAAGGGAGGATGTGAAACCTTCCTTCTTCAAGTGTTCTTCCTTGTGTGCATGGAGCTCCCCCTCAAAGTTTGACTTGTTGATCAATCTCCATCACACCTATCATAAGACAATCAAGTAATTTTTGGTATCCAAATTGTTTTGGATCCATAGACGTTAGTAGCACAAAACTTAGTCCCCTTAGGAATCCATTTTTCAATTTCATCATTTTCAGTTGAGGTGGTTAGTCCTTTTGGGACCCAAACACTTCTAAAACATTTTCCATTTATGAATCTAGGGGCACTAGATTGTCTTACATAAAAGTTTGATTTTCCAAAATTATTTTTCTTTTCAAGCTCTTTGGAAATCAAATCTTTTTCTTCTTGAACTTTATGAAGCATATTTTGTAATCAAAACATTTTTGTTCAAATTCTTCGAGTTTTGCTTCAAGTTCAAGTTTGGTTTTAGAAATCAAATCATTTTGAATTTTCAACTTTGAAATCATTTTATTGTTTTTCAAAATGTGATTTTTAAACTCTAAAACCAAATCATCATTGGCATCTTGTAATTCATCAAAAGAATATGAACATGAAGTAGATGAATTAGAAGTTACCCTTGAATCTCCTTCGATGGCCATAAGGCAAAAGTTGGCTTGTTCATCGTCGGTGGAGTGTTCATCACTCCAAGTAGCCACATATGCCTTCTTCTTATGGCTTGAAGTGTTTGCCCTCTTCATCTTTATGGATTCTCGTTCAAGCTGTTTCAAGGCTTTCTTCATGTAAGGGGCACACTTCTTGAAGACATGAACTATCTCTTCTTCATCATCCCCCTCTTCACTTGAATCTACATGATGGCATGTGGAGGATTTGAAAGCAATGTCATTTGTGTTGATGCCAAGCCCTTTGAGCTTCTTCTCCCTCATAGCTCTAATTTCTTCCCTCTTCTTCTCATCTTCTTTATATTTCTTCATTATTTGGGGAGTGAGAAGTGACCCTATGAGTTCATCAAACTTCAAGGTCTTCAAATTCTTAGCTTCGATGATGGCGGTCCTTTTTGAGTCCCATGACTCGGGAAGGGAGTAGATGAGCTTTCGGACAAGCTTCTCTTTCGGGATGGCTTCTCCATAACCTTTGAGACCATTTGTGATGGTGGAGAACCTATCGAACATCTTCTCAATGTCCTCTTTTAGATCCATCTTGAAGTTTTCATACACTAGATTGAGAAGCCCGATCTTGGTCTTCTTTACTTCGTCGGTTCCTTCGTATTTGACTTCAAGCTTGTCCCATACCTCCTTGGCACTCTCACAAGAAGACATCTTGTCATAGATGTTTTGGTCAAATGAACAAAAGAGGATGTGCAAGGCTTTGCAATTAAGCTTCATCTTCTTGCAATCTTCGGCACTCCAATCTGCCTTGCTTTGTTGAGGCACGAACGAACCATCTTCTACTATGTCCCAAAGCTTGTTGTCCCTTGACTTTATGAAAAACTTCATCCTTGTCTTCCAATGGGCATAGTGAGTTCCGTCGAAGAAGGGCGGTTTTTCGATTGATTACGCCATTGAGCTGGTTGCTTGAAATGATGATCGAGCTTGCCGGATCTTCTCAATAGGATGTTAATCCTCTTCAATTGAGCCAAGCTCTGATACCAATTGTTGAGTTGATCGGTGCTGGATTCCTTCAACAGTTCTTGCTCGCCAAGTGGTGGAGAATTGGAATTTTGGGTGATTGAGGTGTGGAAGCTAAAAATAATAAAGACAAGATGGTTTATAGTGGTTCAACCTTCTAACAAGGGTCTACATCCACTACCTTAGTTTCCCACTAAGGATTTCTAATCAATCCACTATTGATCCGTCCCCTTTTCTAGGCTTAGGAGGAAACCCTTACAAGCCGATCAAGCTTTCTACCCAAAGCCTTGATCAAACCCTCTTTACAAGAGATAAAAATACGCAAACTCAAATCCCTCTAATAGGTATTTGTTTGCACAATAAAGCTCTCACCCAAACCTAAAACACTTGAGCAAATCTAACAATTTTGGCTCACTAGTGTTTGTCTATACAAAGAATTGAAACTTAAGCACTAAGACAATTTCTTGATCATATGTTGTATTACAATTGAAGCATTAACCATTACTAGATGCTTGGAGGTCTCTTTTATACTCCTTAATGAGTTTGTAGCCGTTACTAGCCGTTGGGGTTGAATTGGAGCCGTTGGAGACTTTATTTCCCGTCTTTAATATTATTCTACAGTCTTCGGTATCGATACGCGTAGACCTGTATCGGTACGACCTTCTTCAGAAACTAGCCGTTGGGCTATTGCCAGCCTAAGCGTATCGATACGCTTGATGGCGTATCGGTACGGTATGTCATTTAAAAGATCGTTGGGAAAGTAGCCGTTGGGGTTGTTGAAATGGGGATCAGTACGCTTATCAAGCATACGGGTTTTGGTAGTGACAAAACCTAGGCAAAAAGGCATCGATACGAGGTACAACGTATCAGTACGAGCAACCTGAAAAATTCAAGTTTGGCTATTTTAAAGCATGAAAAACTTTGCCAAAAACCTTTTTAAATGCCTCAAACATATTTTCAAGTTGTTTAATCTTAAGGACATGTTTTAAATTCTTTTAAAATTAGTCCAAAACATTTTTTCAATTATTATATCAAAACTTTAGTTCTACAACCAACAAGTAAAGTTGAATGTCTTCCAATCCATGAGGCAAGCTAATGATCCAGAAGAATGCCAGCTAATGGAAGCCATCTCAGAGTTCAACTTTGTAGTCAACAGACCTCGCCTACAACAAGACTGCCCGGGAAACAACCTTGGTAGCTGTCTCGGTAACCATTTAGAAACCTTCCCAGAAGATGAACAACGCAATGAGTGGATAGAGAAGGAATTAGAGGAACAGGAAGAAGCATATTGGATAGCGAACAGGCTAGGTAAGTACTTTGAATCACTAAATTACACAGAAAAGAGGGGGAAATGTTCAAACCACCCACCGAACAACCTCCCGCTCTTGAGTTAAAAGTCTTACCTGCACAACTTAAGTATGTTTTCTTGGGACCTAATGATACACTGCCAGTAATAATTTCTTCCAAGCTGCAGCCTAGGCAGGAACAACAACTGACAACACTGTTGCGGCATCATAAGAAGGCAATAGGTTGAACCATTGTAGATATAAAAGGAATAAACCCGGCCATTTGCATGCAAAAAATCCAGCTCGAGCAGAACCAAAAGCTAACTGTAGATGCCCAGAGGAGATTAAACAATGCCATGAGAGAAGTTGTCAAAAAGGAAATTATCAAATGGTTAGATGCTGGTATCATATATCCTATCTCGGACAGCGAATGGGTAAGCCCTGTACAATGTGTGCCAAAAAAGCTGGCATAACTGTGGTAAGCAATGAAAATAACGAGTTAATACCAACTAAAACAGTATTTGGTTGGAGAATATGCATGGATTACCGCAAGTTAAATAAAACAACAAAAAAAGATCACTTTCCATTGCCTTTTATTGATCAAATGCTTGACCGCATTGCTGGAAAACCCTTATATTACTTTTTGGAGGGATATTTAGGATATAACCAGATCGCCATCGCACCAGAGGACCAGGCCAAAACAACATTCACCTGCCCATATGGCATTTATGCTTTTCGAAGAATGCCATTCGGTTTATGCAACGCCCCTGCCACATTCCGGCGATGCATGATGGCTATCTTCTCCGACATGATAGAGAACTTCATGGAAATATTTATGGATGACTTCTCTGTCTTTGGTAGCAGCTTCAACAGCTGTCTCGACAACCTTGAAAAAGTACTCACTAGATTCGAGGAAACAGACATTGTGCTTAACTGGGAAAAATGCCACTTTATGGTCGACGAAGGCATAGTCCTGGGGCATAAAATTTCCGTACAGGGAATAGAGGTAGACAAAACCAAGATTGAAGTAATTGCCAACTTGTTGTCGCCGACCGCTGTCAAGAGCATTCGGAGTTTCCTAGGACACACAGGTTTTTATCGCAGATTCATTGAGAATTTTTCTAAAATCTCTAAACTGATGTGTACTTTGCTGGAACAGGACAAACCGTTCAACTTCGATGAGGCATGCCAGAAGGCTTTCAAAACCTTAAAAGAAAAGCTAGTGAAAGTACTTGTGGTGGTTGCCCCTGATTGGAGTCAACCCTTTGAGCTCATGTGTGATGCTAGTGATACAACCATCGGTGCCGCCCTAGGACAGCGCAAAGATAGAATCTTTCATGTAATCTATTACGCCAGCAAAATACTAAATCCTGCCCAAACCAACTACACCACTATAGAGAAAGAATTACTGGCAGTAGTGTTCGCTTTCGATAAGTTCCGACACTACCTTATTGGAACAAAGGTGATTGTCCACACAGATCATTCTGCCTTAAGGTATATGTTCGCAAAGAAGGATGCAAAGCCCCGCCTGATCCATTGGATCCTATTGCTGCAAGAGTTTGACCTAAAAATTCGAGACAAGAAGGCACAGAAAATCAAGTGGCAGACTATCTCTCCCGGCTTGAGAATGGACAAGAGAAGACCTCCAACAACGAAATTTAGGATGCATTCCCTAATGAACAGTTGCTACTAGCCTCTGCTCTGGTAACCGCCCTGGAAGCTGAAGGCATCTCACTTGCTGCTCACAAAGAAGTCGTGGCAGTAGCATCGACAAACACACCCTGGTACGCAGATATTGTGAATTATTTAGTATCTGGTGTTTTGCCCTATGAACTTATCTTTGAAGGAAAGAAACAATTTCAACATGATGCTAAGCATTATTTTTGGGACGAGCCTTTCTTGTCTAAAAATTGTGCAGACCAGGTTATCAGATGGTGTGTCCCATAGGATGAATAGCAAGTCATACTCTCACAGTGCCATGCAGCACCATATGGAGGCCATTTTGGAGGGCAGCGCACGGCAGCAAAAGTGCTTCAATCAAGTTTCTTTTGGCCGACACTACATAAAGGCGCCCAAGCATTTTACAAAAAAGTTTGACAACTGCCAAAGAACAGGAAACATATCAAGAAGGAATGAAATGCCCCTGCAAACAATCTTGGAAGTTGATATGCACATCCTACTAGCAGTGGACTATGTTTCCAAGTGGGTAGAAGCCATTGCCACCCCCCACAATGATGCAAAGACCATCCATAGGTTCTTACGGAAGAACATATTCACAAGGTTCGGAGTCCCAAGAGCAATCATTAGTGACGAAGGCACCCACTTCGATAACAAACTGATTGCTAAAGCACTCCAAAAAGTTGGGGTCAAGCACAAGATTGCCGCGACATATCATCCACAAACAAATGGGCATACAGAAATTTCGAACATGGAAGTCAAGACCATCTTGGAGAAAGTTGTAAACCCAAGTAGGAAAGATTGGTCATTGAAATTAGATGACGCTCTTTGGGCATACCGAACAACATACAAAACACCACTAGGGATGTCCCATATCGTCTAGTATACAGAAAGGCCTGCCACCTCCATGTCGAAATAGAACACAAGGCATATTGGGCAGTCAAGGCAGTGAACATGGACTGGAAATAGGCTGGCAAAAAGAGACTACTGAATCTGACAGAAATGGAGGAATTTCGGCGAGAGGGATACGAGAACACCAAGCTGTACAAGGAAAAAGTAAAAAATGGAACGACAACAAGATTCAACAGCGACAGTTCCTGCCCGGGCAGCAAGTGCTGCTGTTTAATTCCCGCGTCAAGCTTTTTCCTGGGAAGTTAAAATCCAGATGGTCAGGACCGTTCGAAGTAGTCCAAGCCTTCCCACATGGTGCAGTGACAGTAAAACCAGTGAATGGAGGGACATAATACAAACTTAACTGGCAACGACTAAAACACTATACATGAGATTCTGTCCCAAAAGAACAGGAAGAATTCACATTGGGGGATGCCCACCCTAATGTGACATAAATTTATCTTTTCCATATCTTTATCGCTTTAGTATGAGTAGTTTTTTAGGAATAAGTTTTAATCTTTTCATTTTCTTTTTATTCCCGTCTCACAATTAACTATGCAAGTCCAAACCCTTAAAAACCAAGACCGCTAAGCACAGAAAAGGGAACCAAATGCTAAGCCAGCTACCGTGACCTACCGTTGACAGCAGACAACCCCTTGAAATCCTCTACACCATCTGACTAAGCCTAAGTCCTCTTCCCTTTTTCTTGCCTCTATTTTTCTTTTTATTTTCTATTTTGTGCATTAAGGGCAATGCCCATCTCGAGTTTGAGGGGGGATAGCTCTCACATCTTTTGTCTAGGCATACTTAGTAGCATATAGGTTGCATTGTACTTGCCTTAGTAATAATCAGAAAAGGAAAATTTGTTATATAACTTGTGCCTATGATAGATAGCCGATTGCTTATTTCACACCAATAATAAATTAAACTTAATATGGGAAAAGCATGAAAAATGACTTAGAATTTTTTTAATGGCCAAAACTATCAAACACTACTGTTACTTGCTAGATTTGTTAGAATATCTAATGAACATTGCCCGCTTGTTTTTAGACTACTTTGCAAAGTTCTAACAAGGATTGCAGGTAGCCGCCAAGGTAGGCAAGAGAAACAGAAAAAAATACAGCACTGTCACGGCAGCAGAAGTAAAAACAAAGAACATTGTTGTTTTACCCTAAAGGTGCCTGCAACATGCTCTAGAAAGAATCATGTGCGAGGACACTCCGCTGCTATCAAAGTCTATGAATATGAAAGCTTTTAAGTGATGGACAAATTAATATGAGTGAATGAAAGTCTTCACAGGATGACTCTACTACAAGGGTTCGGGGTTTTGTAGTTTGCTCCTATCTTAATTTCAGACCTAGAAGAGTAGTTGTGATAAGTTGAAGCCCTCATTGCCATGATTAAAATATTATGCTTAACTGTACTGCCTCGGCATCAACCTTATATATCGTAACAACATCTTTGTTTATTTGGTTATTTTGTATATTCATCCTGTACACAGTCATGCATACACTGCACTGGCATTAGAAATTAATTCCGAGTCATTTCGTTGCTAAGTTCCCTTCACTAATCTAATATAGGTGCCACGGCCTTGAGGTCTGAAATCAAGTTGAAAACAGGTTTTTCTTTCTAGATATTATAAGGGCAAGTATGTTAGGTTGTATTGCTTGAGGACATGCAATAGTTCGAGTTTGGGGTGTGTAAAGTGTCCACAAGTTCTATATTTTATGCACATTCTATCTCTTATTATTGTTGTTTTTGAGTTCATCTTAGGCATAATTAGGACCATGCATTGTATTTTACAATATTTCTTTGCTTTACCTTGTTTTTATAGTTTATCTTTTATTTGGTGAAGAAAATGTATTGTTTTAGTCTATTTTTGGTTTTAGGCACTAAAGGCTGACAGAGGGAAAGATGAGTTGAGGATGTGATGCTGAGGCAGCGAACCAGGGAGTTGTACTGATGCAGTTCCAGACAGAAACAATAGCTGCCGAGTGCTACCGCTGCCGACCTTGCTGCCCAAGGTAGCAAACTATGGAGTTGGAGAACCGGAGTGCGATTTGTATAGCAGAAAATCCTGAGTCTATCGATGCCATCCACTCGATTTTCCGACGTCTATAGCAGCGGGCAGAGTCGCCGAAGTGAAATCTCGAGATTGCTTGCGGGACAAGGCAACGTGATAAAGTCCACATTCAACTCAAAGAAGTCAGAGTTTAAAGTCACATTTAATGTGGAAAGCTACTTTTGAGGACTTCTACTTCTAGAAGGACTAGACCTAGCTATTGTCTATAAATACTTGTTGTAATTCTAATTCAAATCATCTGAGGTTTTCTTTAGGCATAGTTTAGGTTTTCTTGCCGCTGACATGTTCTAAATTTCTCTTGGGTTTGGGGTTATGTTATAATTAGTTGTGAGAACGGTTGTTTAGGTTTTAAAGTTTGTTTTGCAATAAAAAACTCTCAAGTTTGCTTAGTTCATGTGCTTCACTTCTTCAATTAGTTCCAAAAGTCCAGTTGAAGAAATCCATTTGCCGGGCATGAGAGTGTCAAACTCACGAAAGAATTAAGTACGGTCTCATCATGACGATGTGTTGACTAATTCAGCTTAGACATAAGTTATAATTTCAGCGGCTAAAAGGAGCAACCAAACGTCGATTGCCTGTGTTAGGTTTACGATGAGATTGCTAGGTATTGCCTACATCACGTAGTGATAGAATCCTTACCTAGACATAAGAAGGATCACTTTAGAATTGCTTCGCCGAACTTGGAGTATCTGTCAGACTTGCCGCCAGGACTTCTCTCCATCTCACCTGCCGAGACAGCGAAAGTTGCAAAAGCAGAGTTCCGTCGTGGCAGTGAAAGTTGCCGCAGCCTCAATCCGCCATTACCCGCCAAGGCAACAGATCGTGGTAGTGCAAAACAACTTGGTCTATTCAACGCAGTTTCACATTAAGCAGCAGCATAACCCTGCCCTCTCTATCAATCTGATTACTTCCTCTCTACTTGTTTTTCATTTTACTTTTCTTCTCAAACAAACATCTTACTTGTGCATTTAATTTACTTGTGCAGGAACAACAATTCGAACCAAGTTGTCCAATCCCTGTGGGAGACGGTATCTTATATACTATAACTTGACAAGAGTGTGCACTTGCGCTCATAAATAGAGTATACCCAAACGCTCTACAATTTTTTTAGGACTTCTACTTTATTTGAAAGATAATATGAGATGGAATGTATGCTCACGCAGCCAAACCCAACTCCAAAGGACCCCTCGTATGCATATATTATATGATTAGAGAACGTCGTTTAAATTAGAATCAAATTGTACTATAACATGATAAATAATTACAATTAAATTTGTATAGGAACTCGAAAACTCGACTCGACTCGAACTTGACTCGAATCGAAAAATTTAAAATAAAGTTTAAGTTGTAAAATATGACACGTCAACTCGAATAACTCAAAATTTTTGACTCGACTCGATCAAATGCTCACCCCTAATTGTAATCTTGCAATTTTCTTACTAGCAGTTGTTGACTAGTAGTGAACATGCGGGAAAAATATAATGGATTATGGGTTAATTTGTAACCGAAGCGCCGATTAACCGTTAATAACGGTTAACCGTTAGTGGTTATTCGTTTTTTAAACAAAGAACAACCGTTGAATTTCATTTCAAGAGAAATGATTACAAACTAGTCATACCCAAAGCAACAGAAGCACAAAGTATATAAAATATACCAAAAAGAAAAGGGTATGAAAAATTAAAACAAAATCCTTCACTCCATAGAAGACTGTGCAAAATCTTCAAACAAAAATCAAGCAACTGTAAAACTTCGACCAAAATACTCCAAGAAATCTTCAATACTCTTCACTGCAAGCATCGAAAACATTGGCAAAATAACCATAAAAAGACATCAAACATTGATAAGACAACTGATCATGATAATTGCCGTGAAGACATGTATACGTGTCACCAGGACAGAGTAAAACTGCGAAATTATAAAAAGTACGAAAGATGCAGAGATAAAAATTGCAAAAATTACAGACAGATAAACTGCCATGAAAGCAGACAAGAGATAGACAGAAAAGCAGATATAAACATATTTTCGTCGAAATAAAGCACATAAAACTAATTAAAAGCAAAATATAAGAGAAAACAACACAAACACTTAACAAAACGATGAGATTTATTTATTTATAAAACTAATCAACGGCAAAATTGTCGCTAAAAAAAACTAAAGTGAAAAGAAAATTAAAAAAAATACTAAAATAACTGTCCCAATAGCAGAGAGAAATGATGGAAAAACTTATGGGGCCTCCATTTTACACAGTCTGTCTCCATTATTGCAGGTATCGACCAAGCTCAATCTTGAAGAGCAGTGATGAAAAGAGTCCAACCCAATAGCCTCATTTATGAGCTCAACACTTGTGACATGTCTTTTTCAAGCAACTAAAATAACTAGAGGAAGTTACTGCTACACTGTAAGTCAGATGAAGAAAGAAGTTAAGAGAAGGAAGGGCGATGTGATTGATACTAGAATTGGGGAATGTATTCATGTTACCTCACAAAACTCAATCCAACATGTCCCCCAACGCTGTTACACATCTCACAAACAAAACCAGACAGTCAGGCGACACCAACTTCAGTTTCAAACATGGTGAAGACAGCTTCACTGCCCCCCATTTACTGTAGTTGACAAGCTCCATTTTTCGGTCACACTCCTTCATTTTATTAGGATTGTAAATGAATAGAACATTTAACAAATTGTTTGGCGGGAAGTTCATTTATATTCCTTTTTTATTAAATGTGTGAACATGAATAAATTTTTTGTTAGTTTAATTAAATGGACGAACACGAACAAATGACCCGTTCGTTTATTTACGTTCCTAAGCGTAAGATAATTTGTTCGTTTATATTTATTCACATATATATGTTTATATTTATTATTTTTCATAATAAAAATATTATATTTCAAAAAAATTAAAACATATAGTATTAAAAGAATGAAATAAAAATAACAAAAATTAAACAATAAAACTTCAAACTTTAAAAAAAAATTAAAAAATTTCTCAATGTTCGTTTATCATTTTATCGAACGAACATTAATGAACACGAACAAGCTACATTCCTTAACGAACAAACACAAACAATAAATTATTTTCGTTTAGTTGTTTTTGTTTGTTCGTTTATTCAGTTAAAATTAAATGAACGGACATAAACATACTCTCGTTTGTGTTCGTTCGGTTCGTTTACATATCTAATTTCGATTTGTCTTAAACTACACCCGATATAATTATTTAAAAAACTTTTTCATATATTTAAAAATTTGCTCGATATTATTTTGTAACGGTGCAAAACGAGAATTGTGAAAAACCAGAAGAACATTTTTTTTCATCGTTTAATTCAGAAGAGGGTAAAATTGTTTGATGGTCGGTTGGTCGGTCGAATTGAATTTAATATAGTCATGGTGAACCATGAAGGTTTGCATTAAAATTATGTAACCAACGCACAAGTAACCCATGTGAGCCTTATCAGAGAGCATGAGTAAAGACAAAAAGGTTAGTTAACATGCTTTGCTAATCTATTTTGATTTAACCCCATTTAATTAAAAACAGATTAGGATTTAGGACAGTATATTAAATTGTCTGGTGGGATATCTTGTAAAAGCTACGATATGTGATAAATATGACATTCATAATTGTTTAGTTGGAAAGCTATTAAGCTAAGCTATACATCAAAATCATACATATCTGGTGCATTAGGTTCACCTATATATGCAGGCCCTCTATTATCAAAGCAAACAGACCAGAAAAACAATGGAGAGAAAAACCAGAGGCAGCAGCCCTGAGGACATGGAGGCTACTAGTAATCTATGCATGCCTAGGTTCAAAGGCAGTAGCAAAAGCAAGCGTTTCTCGCCGATGTCCCTCTTCGAACGCATCCGGGAGGCGGTTTTTCGTCTCATAATGTTGTCCGCTCTCACCAAGGCCACACCTGATCGGCAAGCTAGCTCGGCGGTGGTACCGCGGAGGTATTACCGGACGGTTGATGCCCACCGTAGTGAAGCTGTGGCGGATTGCATTGAATTCATCAAGGAGAAGGCGTACAAGGAGGAGAAGCGGGAGTCCGGTGGGTGTAATTCGAGTATGGATGTTGCCATGCCGGTTCCGGTGATGTGATACTAAGTAGTGTTTTTGTGATTTGGGTAATGTATAATTAGAGGTGTGAGGTGTAGAGTTTGAAATTGTGTATGGGATTTACAGTTTCTTTCTTCTTCTTTTTTTTGTATATTTAGATGCACTTGTATTGGTTTGAATGTGTTGATGAAAGCCAGATATCAGATTGTTAGATCCATCTTTCCCAGATATTGGATTCTCTTTTCTTCGCTTCTTAATTTTTCTACGGCTTGGGATTGAAGATCACGCTTCGGATGCATAATCCCATGATAGAATTTTTTTTTTTAATTTATAGAATCCCTTAGTTTTATTAAAAAAATATTTAAATTAGAGCAAAAGTTTACAATCATAAGTGTAAACTAAATACATAGTTTAGACATTTTTTAATAACCATTAACATAATAAACTAGCCACTTTAGAGTTTAGACCAATACTAAATCATACAATGAAAATGTTAAAAATCTAATCAATAGACTCGAACAAATGATAGATACGAACAGATCTGACTGCATCAGCAAACGAACCACAAAGGGGATCAAACTAATGTAAGACTACCGACAACCGCAAATCAGAGTCAAGCGTGAGAAACCATCCACAAATGCATATCGTGTATCTATATCTAATCCAAGGGTCTAAAGCAGGGAAGATAAGCATGATAACTAAATAGGCGCCTTCTTGATCAATTATGGCGATGTCAAATTCAACCATGAGAAAAATAAAAATGAAAAGAACGACCAAACAACCGTGAATAAAAACTAAAATCGTGCCAAAAAACAGAAAAAGACGTGCCACAAGGCAAAGGAAAGTATGTCACAAAAGCATAGTTATTTTTAATAAAAAACTAGAAAACAAAATAGAAATCAAAGATATAAAATAATAATGCAGAGAAGAAAGAAGGATTATCAGCGGTCGACAATCAACACTAAAATTAGTGTCACCGTCGTCAGCTAAACAAGATTAAAAAATAAAATTACGGCTAAAAAAATAAAAAGTTATAATGATTAGACTCGAAAAATCAAAATCAAAATCAAAATCAAAACCTAAACCTAAATAATTTGAATTTAAAACATTTTTTAATAAAAACCACTAATTTTATTAAAAAGGAGGAAACATCTAAAATTAGAATATAAGTTTACAACCACCGTAAATGTAAACTAAACACTTAATACGAACATTTTTTAACCATTGAAATAAAACTAGCCACTTAAAATCATCTAATGACCATACAATGAAAAAGTTGAAAACCTAATCAAAAGACTCGAACAAAAGATATATGCAAACAACACTGGTAATCAACGATGAAGGATAAAACCATCAACTAACATTAAAGAATACGTATAATCTTTATGGCACATTGACAAAACAATCACCACAACTCAATCAAGAACAAGAAACGATGATTGTGAACACATATTCAAATCCAGTCCGAGGATCCAAAACAGAAAAATTTTGTAAGATAATAAATAAGCGCCAACTTGATCGATTACGTCATCGTCAAATTTAACCCTAAAAATTATAAAATAAAAAGAACAACCAAACGATCGAAAAAAACAAAAAATATATTAAAAAACAGAAAAAAAATGTGCCACAAAGATGTAACATTCTTAATATTGTAAAGTAAAAGAAAGGAAGAAAATACAAACAGTATACGATCAACATCAAAATCAATGTCATTACCGAGCAAACAAAGGTCAAACGAAAAAAGCTACGCACTCTATTAAGAAAAAATGGGTTAGGCCAAAAACAACTTGAATTCAAAATAATTAACCCTTGAAATAACCTAAATCTAAACGGGTTATCAGAAAAAATATTCAACAAGTGTGTCTAAATTTACTTCAAAAAATTGAAATTGAAATTATCATCTCTAAAATTCTAAACTATAACCCTTAAATTTTAATCTCAAACTTTAATTAAACATCTAAACTCTAAATTAGATTTACTTGTGTAAAATAAGTTTTACATCATTAGTTCGTGAAATATTTTATCACTCTGAAATGACTAGAACTCAAACTAAACTAACAATAATGACACAAACTTAATGTAATCTAAATAATTTAAAACTTAAATTCATCCCATCAAATTTACCCGACTCACCGAAAATATAGGTGAATATTTAATTGAGTCGAGTAAAAAAATTTAAGTTAGTCGAGTTGATGAGTCATATGTTATGACTCGAACTTTATTTAAAATTTGTTCGATTCAAGTTTATGAAATTCGTTGATTTGAATCAAGTCGAGTTTTTGTACAAATTTAATTATAATTATTCATAGTGTTATAGTATAGATTGATTCCAACTTAAATGAATTTCTTTAATCATATATGTTGAGAAATATTTTGATATAACAATTATTGTGAAAAATGTTTTTGGACTTGTTTAAAGACTTCAAAAATAATTCAAAAGTCCTTAAAACGTGACAAAATGTTTTGAAAGAGTTCGACTTAATACCTATATCGAACTATACTTTTAAAAGTCGAAAAATGCCCGAAATACATGTTTTTGGATGAAAGTTTCGAAACCTCAAACAAAGGTATCGAAACTTATCTGGGCAGTAGCTGATTTTTTAGAAACCTAAGCAAAGGTTTCGAAACCTTTACAAGGTTTCGAAACTTTGGCCCTGTAACGGCTACAAAAGGCTATAAAACGGCTAGTTTTTCTAAACCCCTCTTAAGGTTTCGAAACCTCTTCAAAGGTTTCGAAACTATAGTGCAGGTGAGCATTTAAAGCTCAACTTAAATGGCTTCCAACGGCTTCGAAACATCCCCAACGGCCATAAACGGCTACAAACTCATTTGGGACTATAAAAGGGACCTCCAAGCATCAAGAGAAGGCTAATGCTCATATTGTCAAACATCAAATGATCAAGAAATTGTCTTAGCACTTAAATTGTCATTTCTTGTATAGACAAACACTAGTGAGTCAAAATTGTCAAATTTGCTCAAGTGTTTTAGGATTTGGGTGAGTGCTTCATTGTGCAAACAAACACCTATTAGAGGGTTTAAGTTTGCTTTCTTTGTCTCTTTGTAAAAGAGGGTTTTGATCAAGGCTTTGGGTAGAAGCTTGATCGGTTGTAAGGGTTTCCTCCTAATCCTAGAAAAGGGGACGAATCAATTAGTGGATTGATTGTGAAATCCTTAGTGGGAAGCTAAGGTAGTGGATGTAGGTGCTTGTTAGAAGGCCGAACCACTATAAATCATTGTGTCTTTATTCTTTCTAGCTTCCACAACCCTTCCACCCAAAAATCCATCTCTCCACCACTTGGTGAGCAATATTGGTTGATCGAATCGAGCTCCACACAACTCAACAATATAAGATACACACACACACACACACATATATATATGTATATATATATATTTCTTCATATTCTTTTTTACATGTGTAAGTAAATTTTGTAAGTAAGAATTGTACTGCTATTTAATAAAACAAATATCATCTAAATTTATAAAATATATTTATAATGTAATTTTAAGAATGAATTTTTTAGGACAAAATATTTATGGGAGTATAAATGATTAATAAACTGATGAGAAGAAAGAATTTACAAAAAATTACAGTTGAAGAGCCAAATTGAATAAAATGCAAGTTAAGAGACTAAATTGTAAAAATGTATTTTTTTTGTTAAAAATATGAATTGAAGTTACATAGATATCATTTAGTGGAATTTTAAAATTTGGTTTAAATTTAATAAAAAATGACTTAAAACGAAGGAGGAATCGAAGAAATGAGAAAACCATACAAAATTATGGGACTAAATTATAAAAATGAAAATTATTTTAAAAAATATGAATTAAAGCTAAATATGTATTATACGATGATTTACGAGCATACAATTCAAATTTTATAAAAAAAATAGACTTAGAATGAATGAGAAATTGAAGAAAAAGAAAATTAGAGACCAAAATGTAAAATTGTAAAAATTCATTTTTTTAGACAAAGACTACCTACTTCTACCTAGAGGGAGAGGGAGAGACTTTAAGGAAAGAAACTGCTCCTAATGAGTCTTGAACCTGGGATCTAAGGGAAAAGGAAACATAACGGTGAGTAGCTCTGACCAAATGACCATTAACGTTTGCTCAAAAATTCACACAAATTATTCGAATGTCGAAAAAAATTAAATTACTCAAAATAATTTAAAATTTAAAAATAATATTTTTGAATCCAATCGAGACGAGTTGTGTTTTGCTCTCTGATCGAAATATCATTTGCATAATTGCATTATAAATAGGGATGGGCACGGGTCGGGTTTTTGGCCCACCCGGACCCGACCCGAAAATAAACACCCTAAACTCGCACCCGATCCAACCCGACAAAATTATTTAAAAAATTCGACCCGAAAATAAATATATTAAATCCGACCCCGACCCGACCTATATAAATTAAATTAATTTTAGGAACCTAATTGTAAAAAAAGTAATTTTAAGGGATTTAATTGTACAAAAGTATAATTTAAAGAACTAAATTATAAATAAAAAATCAATTTTAAAGACTTAATTATAATATATATATATATATATATGTATATAGGATATTATTATAAATATCTCTAAAAAATTTAGGGAAAAATTACACTATTAGTCTCGAGTTGGGTCAGGTCAAATATTTTTCACCCTAAATCCAAACTCACCCTTAACAAAAATTCGACCCGACTCAAACCCGATATTTCATTAAAAAATCCGACCCGATCAGGCTGCGCCGAGTCAAAACCCGTCGGGTCCGGGTAAAATGCCCATCCTTAATTATAAAGAGTAAATAAGGGAAAACATAAGCATTTAAACGACTCGTTTTGCGAACTTGAAGAAGGTGTGGGCCGCGGCCACGATCAATTTTCAACTAAGGCCGCTCCTAAACGCAAATCGGACAATACAACGAAAGCCCGGTCCACGCTAAAAAAAACTCCGCGACGTTTCTCATGGCGGTTGTAGACGTTGAATAATCGAACACTCTCACCGCCACAGCTCTAGGGCTTGTCCCATTTCTCCGCCCAAAATATTCGTAAACCTTCAACCATCGAAGCCAATCGAAAATGGTCGGTACGTCAAATTTCCATTGAAATTTCATTTCAATTGGTCTCATGGTTTCCATTGTTGATCAGCTATTATATTTTGTTTTTTTAAAAAAAATCTTTGTAATTGCTTGTTTAGGGCCGCAATCCGATAGAGAAGATAAAGTATCATTGGAACTCACCGAAGAAATCATTCAAAGCATGGAAATCGGCATGGTTTTTAAAGATTATGTAAATTCCACTTCCTAATTTATTCTTTTATTTCAATTATGTAATAAATTACAATTGTTAGCTTTAAAATTATGGAATTTTATTTAATTACTTTTAACAGAGCGGTAGAATCAGTTCAATGGATTTTCACAGAACGTCGAATTATTTAGTAACTGCTAGTGAAGATGAATCCATCCGCCTTTATGATGTTTCCAGTGCCACGTAAGCCAATTTTATTTTATTTTATTGAGTTGATTGTTTTTCTTGATTGATTAATTTGAAAATGTATGTTCTTTGGCTGAGTTTTCTCACAATCCTAACCCTTACAAGTTACAACCTAAACCTCAATTAAGTTAACTTTAATTGTTTTTTACAGGTGTTTGAAAACAATTAATAGCAAAAAGTATGGGGTTGATCTAGTTTGCTTTACTTCGCATCCAACAACAGTTATTTACTCTTCAAAGAATGGCTGGGATGGTGAGTTACTGCTGCAACTATCTGTATGTGTTTTTTGTTGGTGTCATTTTAGTTTTATTAAGAGGTGGGATTTCATTGTTTCAGAATCATTGCGGCTTCTCTCATTGCACGATAACAAGTACTTGCGGTATTTTAAAGGTCACCACGACAGGTTTGGTTTCTGATACCCAATTTATTGCTTGTACCAAAAAAAGTAACTCTGTGGCTAAGACTTGACTTATTGGCATCTGTTGCTGTTTGTATTTAGAGTTGTTTCGCTTAGCTTATGCTCACGCAATGAAAGTTTCATCTCTGGTTCTCTTGATCGAACGGTTCTGCTTTGGGATCAACGAGCAGAGAAATGTCAGGTGAGTTGTATGTTTAGATTGATATTTAGATATGCATTTTTTTCTCCTTCCAAACATTCTAATTTATCCTATGTACTCTAGGGCCTTTTACGCGTGCAAGGCAGGCCTGCCATATCTTATGATGACCAAGGGCTAGTCTTTGCAATTGCCTTTGGAGGATACATCAGAATGTTTGATGCTCGCAAGTTTGAAAAGGTTCACAACTCATATAAGATCAATTTAGGGGTTTAGCTGTTCACTCATTTCCTCCCCTTTTTTTTCTGGGAAAAAACTGCATGCATTGAATTGGAAACCTTGAATTTGTTCAGGGTCCTTTTGAAATATTTTCAGTCGAGGGAGATGTATCCGATGCTAACGTTGTAAAGTTCAGCAATGATGGACGGCTCATGCTTTTGACAACTATGGATGGACATATTCATGTGCTCGATTCATTTCGTGGCACGCTTGTGAGTTAATCATACACTTAAATGGCGTTCATTCTAAATTTAAATTAATTAATCAAGATTATACTAAGTGGCACATACACTCAGTGATTCATTTTCTGTTATTGTTGTTTTTAGTTATCCACATACAATGTGAAGCCAGTTCCTAGCAATTGCACGCTAGAGGCATCTTTTAGCCCTGAGGGAATGTTTGTTATATCAGGTATTCTATATCCAAATATTCTACAGTTTGTTTTTTGGAATTACAATATTTCACCAGGTATAGCAGCAGCTTAAACTTAAATTAATGTAGGATCTTCTTTGTCATAGTTGTTCTATTTGTTGCATGTTTTGAAGTTTTGGGGGAGAGCTGTGGATGATTCTCTCAAGTCTGAAAGTATCTAAGTTGCTTAGTTTCTGACTTGCAGGTTCAGGCGATGGTCGTGCATATGCGTGGAGTGTAAGGAGTGGAAAAGAGGTATGATTCCTCTGCTCTACCATCAATATCTGTCTATATTTTTTCTGCTCAAATTATCTACTTAACCTGATAATATCGGTCTAGTTGTTCCTTGTGAGCAAGCTTTATTGCTGCTCAGGTTGTTCTTTGGATTTCTGTTCCTTTGAAAGATTTTACCACTATTTTTAGAAGCGTTCAAAGAATTTTCTACGGTACCCAGTAAGCATAAGACATGTAGTTCTTTCCGTGTTATTTGCTCTGAA
This sequence comes from Hibiscus tridactylites, assembly GCA_958450335.1. Classification (NCBI taxonomy): domain Eukaryota; kingdom Viridiplantae; phylum Streptophyta; class Magnoliopsida; order Malvales; family Malvaceae; genus Hibiscus; species Hibiscus tridactylites. The sequence goes on along the minus strand of OY288285.1, from coordinate 67,598,450 downwards.
AATTCATTAATCCTAAACCTTCCCTGACAATGGAACACTCAACACCCAGATGATATCCTAAGGCACTCTAACGAATCGGAGATGTACCCCTAGACAGTGGTTCTATCAGGTCTATCCTTTGCTACACCTTACCTCATGGATTTGCTTGCTGTTGAATGCACATAAGATACAATGACTCACTGCTTGATTTCTATTCATTAATAGTTGTAAACTTGCAGTTTCTTATATTATTTTCTTTTATATTTGAGCTTTTACTTCTTTCCTTTTTAGTTTGTTCCCTCCCTTCAACATTTAAACTTGTTTACACGGAAATTTTAATAGTTGTTCCTTGCACTCTTCAGGTTGCCAATTGGATGATGAATAGTGAACCTTCTGTAATAAATTGGAATTGGATGAGCACTGACACTGAGCCTCCTTGCATTAAGTGGGCACCCGGGAGTCTTATGTTTGTAACTGGATCTACTGAACTCTCATTTTGGGTTCCAGATCTATCTAAATTGGCAGCATATGTTGGAAGGAAGTAAGGCTCTCATTTTTGCGCTTAATCTAAAGTCATATTTGTAGGCTCATCGCATTTGCTGATAGAGGATTCGGCACACACTTCCTATCTCTGTTGCGTGACTTGCGTATAATGACATTTAACTGTGACCATTTGTCTAGAGCTAGGTTATAGACGCTCCAGCGCTTCTGTGCATTGGAAAAATATAAGAATGAGAGGTAGCTTACAATTTAGGTATATATAGTTCCAACTTTCTATGTTCTTTACTTTGCAGTCGTATGATTGTACAGTTCTGCATTATGTTGTAAGCTTCTAATTTGGGTTATGGTCCTTATGGATGGTTGCTTGAGTCTCTTGAGACAGAAATTTGGGTTTTTATGGATGGCTGGATGTTGTGAAAAAAAAATCCAGTATTGGATTTCTAATGGAAAATGAGATATTGTCAAATGGTATGTATTTTCCTTCCTATTTTCTTATACAATACTTAAACTATTTGAAACTTTTAAACTTCTACAATGGGAGCTTATTGGTGTTCAAATGCATTTGAACCCACAACCATCATGATGTTACTATTCAATTGATTTTTTTTCTGTTTTTTTAGAATGCACACACATATTTAGTATTCGAACTTCGTTTATTGGTTCAATTTGATACTTGTGGTTTTTCTTTTGTTTAACTACATGTCTGAATTTGGATTATATTATTTAAGTTAGAAACTCAAAAGTATAGTTTCATTAAAAAATATTGAACTAGATTGTGACTTCTTAGTTCAAATTAGTTAAAAGAACCATTAGTACCAATTTAAATTAATAAACTAAGTTTATATACTAATTGGAATAGAATAAGTCAAGTCAAATCTAAATTCAGATATTTACTTGGGCAAAGAAAAAAAAAATCTGAAGTAGGAAATCACATTCTAATTGGAATAGAAGTACTACTTTGAACGAACACGCCAAAATGTATTTTTACTTAAAAAAATCTACGTAAATGATAAATGAAATTTTAAGGTGCTCATATTTTGGTTATTGTTGTAGTAAAGATTTTTTTAATTCGTTTTCATTATGATCATTGTCGTCAATTGACATTTAAAAATGTTGATATGCCGTGTTAAAGTTATCTTTCTTTCTCAAAAAAATTTAAAATTTAAAATTAATTATAACCGTTGGTCTCCTATCACTTGTACTGTCACCGTCTGCCATTATTTCAATCATTATCTTTACTAAACACAACATTCACTGTACTCAAAAAAACCATATCACCCCCAAGTAGTTATGTCATTTACCTCTCTTAAGTTTATCTTAAAATTTCCTAAAGTACTCGTCTGAGTACCTTATGTTACTAAGGAATGCAATGCAATCCACCAAATGATTATTAGGAATATGATAAGTATTAATTCGATTTTATTTGAAGATTATTGTTTAAAAATATTATATGTTTGTTTTTGCTGATATTTATTTCCGTTTTTGTATGTTCATGTACTACCAAGGAAAATGTTTGGTTTCTCAACATTTTGGATATCAGACACTTTTCAAATGATTCCCCTTAAGACTAGTAGATACCTTCATGTTGTTGGTAGCTAATTTTATCTTAGGAAACAACATCCAAACTCCCATTGTATTGCTGCAATTTTTTTTTTTTTTTGTTGCCAAATTCATAATGGAGAATTCATGGATGGTGATGGAGTTGTAGTTGTTTTTTTGGGATTATGATAAAATAATGGTGAAATTTTTGTGGGTGGTAGGTGTTGTGTTTTTCCATCGTTGAACGATGATGGTGCAAGGCCGATGACTATAATTAGTTTGAGAAACTTAAGATATTTTTGAGGAAAGAGATGACTCTAACGCGTCACATTAACATTGCTTAATGAAAATGGCCGTGATGAAAACCAATTAAATATTCGGTGATTTTGTTGTAAGTTTAAAAAGTTCAGTGACTAAAATACAAATATCTTAAAAGTATGATGATCATTTATGTAATTTATCCTAACACCCCCAAACAAAAGCTTGAGGACATGGCACGAAGTGATAGGGTGTAAACATAGATGAGATTAGATATATGATTCAGCCCACAGAAAATAAGAAGGATAAGCAAGCATAGCATATCCATAGCTCAGCTTGCTACAGGACTGAAAAAATGGATGCCAGCATTCTCCAATCCCTCGCTTCAAAATCACCCCCTTCAACCAACCCGCTTGCTCTAAAACCCTCATCTTCAGCAACAACGTGTAATCACCTATATTTCCCTAGCCGCCGTCGACGGCTGCCCGGAGTTCATTGTACCAACAGCAGCACCGATAATAGCAGCAACAGCGAGGCAGAACCACAAGTTCCACCGCCAGTAAGACCACCATTAGATACTCTTCAAATCCGGTTCAAAAGAGGGTCAAGAAGGCGTCGGAAGCTGCAGGAAGAAGGTGTCGGGGGAGAAGGACAAAAGATGAAGGCAAAGACCGCAGCTGAAGCAACTCCAAAGAAATGGGAGGAAATGAGCATGGCAGAGAAGGCTGTAGAGCTGTATGTTGGAGAGAAGGGTTTGTTGTTCTGGCTCAACAAGTTTGCGTATGCTTCCATTTTCATCGTCATCGGAGCTTGGGTACTTTTCCGGTTTGTTGGACCTGCTCTCAATCTTTACCAACTTGATTCTGCTCCTTTGCCTCCCACCTCTATCTTCAAGGCTTCTTGACCCATACCACAGTAATATGTCTCAATTTGGTTTTTACAGTCTGCTAAGTTTTCTTTGTTTTTGCCCTTCATCCGAACCGACCCTTATCACACACTTGTGGATTTGGTTTTTACAGTATGCTAAGTTTTATTTTTTGTAGCATCTTCTTGTTGTTGAGGGAAATGGAATAACCATGAAAGAAATTTACTTATTGCCCCTATATCGTCTCTGAGATTTAGTTCTTTGTGGGGGCTAAAATGGTTTGTTTTGGGATATGTTTTGGTCAAAACTAACTCTATGCAATTGCAATCTGGAGAAATTTTGTTTATACTGCTTGAAAAATTCAATTCAATTTGATTCATCTAATTTGATTTTGAAAATTCAACGATTTAATTTTGAAGATGATCTAAATTTAAAATTATACCAACTTAAAATGTGTTAAACTCGAAACTATTCAAATAAGTAATTTGAAATAATATGAATCTAAATAACCTAAATACAAAATAACTCAAATTCAAAATAATCTAAAACTTTTAAATACAAATTAACCTCATGAATACCAACTAAAACCACCAACATGAGTGCTCTAATCCCAATTGGAAGTTTTAGGATAAGAAATTTACGATCATATGTAAAAAAGGGTGGAAATACTGAAAAAATGGAAGACTATTGGAAAAGTTAAACTAAAATCATTATTTTTAGTGGCTATGAGAGAAGTAGAGGTAGTTAGTGAAAAAATTATTTTTTCAATAATTGTCGTAGTTATGAGAAATGTTTGTAAAGTTTGTTAAAAGTAGAACTTAAATTTCCACAACTTTTGTTCATTCCCTTGTGTCCTGGTGGCAAAGGTAGATGTTTATCATCCTCTGGGACCCGGGTTCGAGCACCAGTTATGCCATGTTGTGTGTGTTGTCTTTAAAAAGACTAAAAAAGTTGAACAGATGCTACCCTTTGCAGTAAAATAGTAGAGTGTCGAATCTACAAAGCTGCGACAAATAACAAATAATTATGGAAGCTGAGTTTATTGCTAATGATATATACTTTATAACTCATTTCAATGCTATAATAACTGACAATACATGTATGTGTAAATCATTAAGATCTTTATCTACTCGACATGATTTTCTAATAAACTTCTGACTCTCTCAATGCCTAGGAGTAAATAATATTGAAACTAAGGTGATACATGTCTGCATGAACCCTAACAACTCTATTATTTGTTTAAGAATTACGTTTTAGTCATTGAAACCCCAAACTTACGTCTAAGCCGAATTAAGAATAAGTTAACAACTTAGACCACTGTTCACGTTTGTTTAACCTAATTTTCTCGATATTAAGCCATAGATCTATAGTTAAAAGGTTTCTCTCAATACCTCTTACAATAACTATGCATGAAGAACGATGAACAGAATGGATAAAAGAAAACAAACTATAGGATTAAAATAAAATAATCAAAACATAAAATCTTGGGAAGCAAAAAACCCAACTAAAGTATTTAGCTCATGTCTGAGCTTAAAACATCCATAACAAAATAATAAAAGTACAACCGTTTGTCGTGTGGAGATTCATGTGTTCGGGTCAAGCGTCCTCGACGATCTTCCTTCGTGCTGTCCAACTGTTGCTGCAGGTCTCCCACTCCTTCAGCATCTATCGATGTCGTTTGTCATGTGAAGATTCCTCTAGCTTTGACTTTGGCGGTTCTCCGAAAGCTAAAGACCAGGTCTGTTGTCTAAAATTGAGCTCTCTTGAATTGTTGTCCAAGTCTTTATTAGGCGGAGAAACTAGGGTTTCATAACCCTAAAGCGCGCGCAGCCTTATTAGAGAGGGCCATTAATTTCTCATTATCCTTTATTGTTCTGTATCTAGGAGAAAGTCCACGTGGGTCAAAGCAGATTCATTTCCAACTCTTCTTTGCCTAGTCAGCTCCAGCCACGAGATCTGCTACTCATTTGTTCCAGTATTCTTCCGGCATCCTGCACATACACTACAAAACACTACATTTTCTATAAAAGTATTAAAATATATAACATTTAAGCGCAAACAGTGTAACTCTCTATCTATATGCAAACTATATGCAATCTATTTTAAACGTAATTAAATGAGCTTGAAAACATGCAAAAGTCAAATTAAAAGGATATATAAAATAAGATATCTACATAGTTATCAACGAGCTTGATCATATTTTCTCGTAACTACGTCAATGTCAAAAATCTTTGAATTTTTCAGTGAAATGTAACCCCCTAGACCCGCCTATGCGTTACAACGGATCCTAAGAAGTCACATTATGGTCACAAGAGCGACCCACGGTGAAAATACACATAAAACATTTTTGAACACTTATTATACCGTAAAAATCAACTTTTGTTTAAAATACCATTTTAGGAAGTCATTTAAACACATAACAGAAATTTCAGAAAATATTTTACAGACACTATCATAAACCAATACATGACATACATGCTCACTAACTATACAGTACCGTACTTCAGAGGCAACGCCGAGGGAACTCCGAACACTGATGTCAAACATTATACCATGCTATATTCTTTTAACCTGCGATGGTAAAAATAACGTGAGCTTGGAAAAGCTCAGTAATACAAAACTACCCAAAGATGTTATAAGCTCATGCAGATACATGGTAAGCATAACATTTTCATGATGTTCCAAGTAGTAACAATATTCATTTCCTTTCCGTTATTTCAGGGTAACGTTATACTTGAGAATAATGGTACTTGCTCTTTATTCAATCATCGAGTAACACACGGGAATTATTCAAGCTAATAGATTACAAAGATGGAAACAAAGAGTTTAGCGTCTAGTGTGTTCCAATAAGTGCAGATCAAATAGGCATAAATACATACCAGTCATATCATAAGAACACGTAACAATTCAATGCAAATGTTCAAGTACATACAAGGGTTTACTAGTAACTACCCTCCAACCTTACACCAACATACAGTCCCCCAGAACTGCATCCATAAGGACTTACTCTAGGCTCGATGGGCATATGTGCCACCTAAGGGACTTACTTTGGAATCTTGTAGAAACTTCATAACATAATCCAACAATATACCCTAGATAGTAGTCGGTGTTCAGATTCCAAACACGAGTAACAAAATACATGTGGCAGACACATTCTATTCAGAGTATCAGAAACAGAAGTTTGTGCTCTTTAGACACATATATGGGCATACCATTGAGCAGACGATATCATCATTCATCATGCAAATAGAGTGTACCATCATAGGTCAAGCTAACATATTATACTATTACTTACATTAGACAGACAAACAATATTATCGCAGATCAAGTAACTACATAGCACAATCATATACTCCCTTTGTCCCACTAAAATTGTCACATGTTGACTTTTTTGGGTCAAACTTTTTCAACTTTGACCTCTTATAATTTAAAATTTATTAATGATAAAAATATGAAAAAATATGTTTTAAAAACTTTGAATCAACTAGATTTTAAATATATTTTTTATAATTTTTAATTAATTAAAATATTTAAATAAATTATAGTCAAAGTTGAAAAAATTTGACCAAAAAAAGTCAACATGTGACAGTTTTAGTGGGACGGAGGGAGTACTAAGTATACAGATCAAGCAGACTTATAACGAGTAGGCAAAAAATGTTATCGTATGTCCAGTTCATCATTTCACCAAGCATATCATCGTTCATAATTAAGTCATTAGATTGTTTACCAACATGTAATAGTCATATAACACATTCAACTAAGTGTAGCACACATGGAACACACTAGGTGGGACAGATCATTTCTTGGAGATACTTGACATTTACGGAAGGGGACACATTAAACCTTTGGCAATTTGAATGGATTTCTGAAACGAGGCCCCTATTAGAAGGGGGTTCGTACTAACGGTTTAACCTAGAAATCCAGGAGGTGATACATCAAGATCTTTGAGAGTTAAACGCATAATGACTGATTTAGTCATTTAAGCATATAAGGGCATTATGATCATTTTATAACATATGAGCATTTTGGTAATTTATACCAACAAGGCATAAACAGTGGCCCGAGAATTCTATTTGCTCATCAGGTTTCCAACAAGACATTCAGAGATTTCTATGTCAAGATCTTTCACGATATCAAAATACATTTGTGGCTATTTTGATTACTTTGGCCAACGAGGGCATTTTGGTCATTTAACTATCAGAGGCAATTTTGTAATTTAGCCCAATATTGATGAAATGACGATTTACAATATTTAAGATTTACAGAAGTTTATCGAGGCTCCAAAACCATTCAAACTAACGTATCTCAATCTTGCAGTACTAACCAACCCTACTAAAGTATCCAGCTGTATCATATATCTGAACGGTTGCTTTCATATTTCACCACAAGACTCGTCATAGAGTAGTCAAACTTATATTCCGTGCGGAAAAACTTCCATCCTTACATTAATATCAGGAGTGATTGGCATACATGAGTCATGCTTCAACCCTTAGGGTCATTTTAGTCATTTTTAGCTTTATTGGCATTTCCAGAATTTTATCAAAGGCAATTTACTTCCAGTCAATGGGTATTTTCAGTCATTTTGAAGCTCGGGATATCCATCAGTCATGTCAATTGAACCATTTATAGTATTTCAATCATTTAAGTACTCGTAGGTGTTTCAGCCATTCAAGAAACTTCGTCCCCTCCAACCACTTCATTCATTTAATAACTCAAAGGTTTATCCATTATCTGGTTAATTTGCAAACCCCGGTGTCCGAAGATACTTCACCCTTTTTTGGTCAATACGATCATTCCGATTAGTCTAACCATATCAATATTTCCAGTACTTTTAGTCATTTCAATCAATTCAGAATTTTGAGTCACTTGCTTAATTCAGGGGTATGGATAGATTCCCTTGAATCTCTAGTCAGAGATTCATTCCAAATCCAAGAAGACCTAACACCTTACAATCTCGAAGGTTTAAATCTTGTTACCATAGATTTCCAAGTAGTTCGAGGTTTTCAGATGAATCAGGTTGTTTTACCATATCTAGCGTGGATTTCTAGATCGCTTCCAATTCCAATGGTATTTTAGTCATTCTCATACCTTGAGGGCATTTTTGTAATTTCATATCCAAATATTTTTCACATTTTATCATTTGATGCCAATAACCGGATTTGGAGATTAGATGCCTTATTAATTACTTATTGAACTCTAGATCCTTCTGATTTATTAATCTTCTCATTCGAGCATTTCAATCTTATCTAGATTATCATACTCATTTCCATATTCGGTTTGACTTAAGCAAAATTAACAGTAATCATCATCATTTTTATGCATACATTAACAAATACCAACATGTTCATAAATCATACAAGAGGTAGTAATGTATTACCTTAACTCCGAGCTATAACAACCAATTCATGAAACCCCATTCGATTGCACTCAAACTCGAGTTCGACGTCCATCAACAATTCGTATTCAAGGAGCTATGAGTACATTCAATTACACAAATTCACATTTCAGTCCTTACAATACTCCTAATTGCAATATTAATACATATAGAAGTTCGAGTTCAAGGTCAGATTCGGAGGCTTTTGGGTCAGAATTTTACAAAACGAGCTTCAAAAACGAACTCAGGACATCGAAAAATATAAAATAAGAGTTTTTAGAAAATTTGACTTTTGGTCAACGGTCAAAGTCAACGATAACGTCAGCAGTCAACGGGTCAAAAGTCAACGATGACATCATCATTGATGCTGAAGTCAGCGATCAACTGGTCAAAGATCAACCGAGTTGACTCAGGTGAGCTAACTCATTAGGTTGACTCGGTCAACAGGTTGACACAGTCAACGGGTCAAACTCGGGTCGAGTCATCAGAAGTAGGTCGGGTCAGACGGGTCAGGTATCGGGTCAGGTTTGGGCTCTGACCGAGTTGGACATCACGAGCTTGGGCTTGACCCAAAACCATTGAGCCTATAACGGTTCGGTTCAAGATTGGGTCGATTGATTGTGGCCAGACCGGGTCCAGCACCGGTCGACTGGTTCAAGCCGACGAGCACCACATACAGTGGTCGGAAAATGCCCCTAAATGGCGTGTGGTCACCACGTGCGGCCAAAAATGACCGGACAACACATTGGAAAACACTACACCAACCAAACACATCTATTTCAGTTAAAAGAGACCGGAAATTTAAGTCGACACCTTACCAACATACCCAGAACGACGGTAACACGATCGAGCTGACGAAACTCCGACGAGGCTTAAACGGTGACCAATCAGTGATTAACGCCATGGGTTTTGATCGCGCTGACGCAAGGAGTTCAACGGCGGAGGAGGTACGACGAACGACTAACGGAGGCAACCGAAAATCTCGAATATAAAAGGGCGACACTTGAGGTTTCTTGTCGAATCTCCCAGGACCTTTTCACGACGAACGATGACGACTCTACGAGTGGCTAACAGAATCAGGTTTAGAGCACGATGGCGAGCACAATGATGGGGGCGGTGCACGCCACCGGCCGGCGGTGGGGCTGATCGGGCCGGTGAACGATGAGGGAGACTTGAAAATTCCCAGACTCTCACTCTCCTTTTCTTTTCAGATTCGATTTGTTTTCCCCAAAGGGTAGGTGAAGAGTCTGACTTGTATAATATAACCCAAAAAGAGACATTTGCCTAAATGGTTAAGGCTTGGATCTACCAAGTGTAGGTCACGAGTTTAATACATTGTAGTGGCACTATTTCAATTTTTTTCTCTTCATTTTCATTTTTTTTTGCCTTATTAAAATAGGGGTGTTACAGAAGCAATCCACAATTGTTATAGTTACAACAAAAATTGTAAGCCATTCAACAAATGCCACCAAATGTTCAAAATCCTCTAACTTTTTTTTAGCAAATAAACAACAATCGTAACTACAACAAAAATTATATGTCGTCCAACAAATGATATTAAAATGTCAACTTTAGTTGTAGCTACATGAAAAGTTGCGAAAGTTTGGAAGATTTTTTTTGACAAACTTAATCAACATATCACGTAACTATGACAATTGTTGAAAATCTTTCAACTATTCAGTGAAACAATCAACCATTTTCGCAGTTAACTTCGAAGAAGCAAAATTGATGTAATTAAATGATTTTAAGGATAAAATTATTGAAAAAAAATATGAGTAATATTACTAATTTGGACCAATCTGTATCGTGTACCTGATTTTGATTAAAAAAATTTCAGTAAAATATTATACATAAATATTTAAAATTCGAAGCTTACTTAAACGATACTAAACTGTTTATCACTCGAGTCAAACCCATCGATGATATTTCATGACATATTGACATGTACACACATTTTATCAAGAAAAATACGTTTTTCAGCATAAGAAAAAGATATATTTGGATTTGGTACACCGGAGAAAGCGGAGCCCATCTGTCAACATTCCTTAACTAAAAGATTAATAAAGTAAAAATAAATGACCAAAAATAAAAATAAAATATTTTTTTTTCTTTAATAGAACGAAGAAGACGACGAACCCAAGTGCCCTGGAATTTATCCTCTACAGTCAAACACCACGCTATTGCTTTTGTTTCCCTGCAATCAGGTTCGCCCTTTCTCCCCCATCTTCCCTCTCAACCTCTTTCAGAATCCCATACCGAGAAAAAAAGAAAAGCTTTTTGCTTCTTTTTTTTGTCTTCCTGTTTTTGCCTTCCATTTTTTGGTTTTAGATGAAAATGTAATTTCTTTTCCCTTTCAAGTTCGAATTTCTTTTTTCTGGGTCGCAAATTTTGCTTTTTCTCGTTTCTGTTAATGGGTTAGGGTTTGATTTTTTTGTCTTACCGTGATTGGTGCTTGATCAGCAAATGGTTATTCGATATAGGGTTCCTTTTTGTTGTTTTCTGACTTATTTTCATGCCATCGTGGTTTACTAGGGTTTTGTTGGTTCCGATCGTGGAATTGATCTCTTATTGTTTGATTATGGCAAAGATGTGGATAATTTCTCAACTTTCATTGGGGGAAACTATGATGTTTTTTTTTAAGAATATGAGGAATTTTACAAAATTCAATTTGGTGTGAGATACTATTTTCTCAATCCGAGACATTTCCTGGAGCAAATTTGTATTTTTGGGAGCTCAAAGAAACTTAATTAACTAAACTTGAAGATATGGGTAGGAATTTGGAAATGTTTTTGATGTTGCAAGAGGCATGGAAGCAAATGTTTTCGTGCCGGGTCTGAAAAACATTATTTTGGTTGTCTTTTGTCTTGTTAGATGTAAGATGTTCTCATAGCATCTTGAACTAGCCTAATTCTAATGAAGCGGTTTAATCGGATATGGACATTGTTATTGCTTACTATCTTCATCAATAATGATACTAAATTTTGGAAGTTAGCAATCTGTGTGAGCTAGAATCTTGTCATAGCATGCAATTTTTGTCTTATATAGTCTAATTTTGGTGGCTAACATTGAAACTTAACATCTTAAGGCTGTAAAACTGTCGAAAGTGAGATGGAAATTTGTTTGTGAATTAGTCCCATTGGGAGGTTTGCATGTTTGGGGTTTTAGCAAGCATCTTCTTGTTCATCTTGCTTTGCAATCCATTCATTTTGTAACAAAGACGTGTTCTGTTTGCATTTTTGTTGTTTTTGTTTTTGGTTACTAGTTTATATGCCATTAAGCCTAAATGTTCTGATTCCTATTTTTTATAACTTAGGAAAGGGCATGGCAGCCAAGGACAATCTGGACTTGTCAACTCTGCAGTCTGAGCTTAGTGAAACTCATGAACTGTGGAAGCAGGAGATTGAAAAACGCCAAGGCCAAATAGATGTGTTACAAGCCAAAATTATGGAGGTAAAGGCTTGCATAGAGGGGTCAGACGAGGAGTCAAAGAAGGAGTTAGATGTTCTTTGGCGGAGGGTGAAAACTACAGCAACTTTATTGACTTACCTGAAATCTAAAGCAAGAGTAATGGCTGTTCCTGATTTAGCCCATAAATCATGTGGCATCAAAGTATTGGAAGGGGTGGGGCTTGTGGATAAAGAAGGTACACCGCTATCTGGCTGGTCTAGGAGCGTTGATCTCTCTTCATTTGATTGTGTGGATGATGAAACATGGATTGGAATTAGTAGACAGAAAGGTTCTTTGGATGAAAAAGATGGAGCCTATATTGAAGAATTAATCAATTCTGTGCAAATGGTCACGGATGTAATGGAAGTTCTTGTTAAGAGGGTCATCATGGCAGAATCTGAAACTGCTCTTGAGAAAGAAAAGGTAACTTTAGGTCAGGAAGATATTAAAAAGAAGGCAGTCCAAATTGAGAATATGTCTATAAAGTTAGAAGAGATGGAACGGTTTGCTCTGGGTACGAATAGCATTCTTAATGAAATGAGGCAGAGGGTTGAGGACTTGGTTGACGAAACTTCTAGACAGAGACAACGGGCTGCTGAAAACGAACAGGAGCTTTCTCGTGTGAAGCAGGATTTTGAGTCCCTGAAATCTTATGTCAGTAGTCTCATTAGTGTAAGAGAAACCCTTCTTTCCTCAGAGAAGCAATTTCAAACCATTGAGAGGCTCTTTGAACGGTCAGTATGATCTTTGAGTTCTGTGATCTCCTTGACTTCACTTGTTCTTTGATTCTTAAATGTTTGAACCATTTTCAACATGCTCGGCAAATAATATGAACATTGTTTTTTTGGATATACCCGCATCAGACTGTACAAATTGTATAATTGCTGCACTTTTTGGTAATTTGTATGTTACTATACCTGTTGGCAAATTATGACATGGATCTTTCTTTGCATCATGGCTTTTCAACCATCAATGGCGTGTTTGCTAGAAGCTAGGTCGCCTATTCTCATGCTTTTTTTTTTCTACTACTGAGGAGTCCAATTTGAAAAGTCATATTTTTTTACTAGTATTGCAATTTTATGATATGTAATTGTAGCCCTGAACGTGATAGGAAGTGCATGATAGCAGCAACTATTTTCATGTGTAAAGAATGCATTTTGCATATGAATAAATGGTTGGATGTGATGGGAAGTGGTGGTATTCAACAGTCATCACTACTTTTGTGTATTTTTCTTGTGCACAATCTTCTTTTTGGTATCTTATTCATGGAATAACTTTTAGTATTGTTCTGAACCAGACTAGTTGCAAAGACAACACAGCTAGAGGGCGAGAAAAAGCAGAAAGAGGCTGAAGTTCAGAAGCTTATGGAAGAGAACGTAAGGTTGACTGCGCTTCTCGACAAGAAAGAAGCTCAGCTTTTGGCCATGAATGAACAGTGCAAAGTGATGGCCTTGAGTGCTTCAAATATATGATCAGCTATCTCACTCTACTGCTTGTTCGACTGTAATGACTGATGCTTTGTTCCAGCTGACTCGACAACCAGGCAGTGAACTTCGAGGTGGTACTACTACTAGTTGTGCTCTACATAGGCAAATTCGTAGCGGATAATTTCTTAAAAGTGTAGCAGAATGAAGAGTGGAGAGAACTTGAGTTAATGCCATTGCTTTGCTTTCGCAAAATCAAATCATTTAGTGTGTGAATGCATATTCTTGTGCTATTAGAACACGAATCTGGTGTATTAATGAAGATGTCTAAAATGTCCATCTTTTCTATATGGACTTCAAAGCTCACAATGTTTTCATTTCAGCTAAAAATCACAATGCTCTCCAGACACACAAAGATCATTTTTTTTATCTCACTCAGACTCGGTTACCTGCAATCTAGGTCATGCCTTCGGGTCTACTCCATAAGCTTTTGGTCCGACTTCAGGCTTTTCCGTCTCACTTTTTTTAGTTTCTTTTTTATGTCCCCAACACTAAAAATTCAAATTCTAAATTTTAAACTTTGAACCCTAAAAATACACTATATTTTAAATTATCTAAACTTTAATTCTAAACCCTAATCTTAACCCTAAAAATCTAAACTTAAATTTTTAGTATGGACATAAATAGGACACTGAAAAAGGAAGATGATTTTTATCTGAGAAAACAATGATGGTCGGATGGCTAGAGTTTTTTCACCTGCTTTCTCTTCTCTTAGGTCATGGGTTCTAAACCTAGCAGGAACATCCCCTCTGCCTTAGGTCCTGCGATTAGTTCCCAACACGAGCAGATGAACTGACCCATTAACCTGCCGACCCAATAAAAAAAATAGGTAATTTTATACATATAAAAAAAATTACTTCTCGGGTCGGACCCAAAATACAAAATCCTAAATTTTTGAGTACCGGTGTATATTTGAAATTAACGTTCAGAAACAAGTTGTTGGTTTAATGTAATGCTTGTAAGATGACTTGAAAGGGGAGAAAAGGAAACGATGGTTTGAGCATTTACTGCAATGAACGTTTTTGTGTCTGAAAGTTGAGAATAAATTCTCCATTATACCAGCAAGGAGTGAATCTCTCATATTGAGAACATTTTCAGTTTGGTTTTAGTGCTCTTAATTAGTTCTTCGTATGATTTTCTTTTGAATTTACAATTATAAAAGCAGACGAGTCATATCAATTTTTAATATGATAATGATTGTATCTTTGAAGGTTGCTTATGCTTTTATTTCTCCAGTAAACTTTACAAATAACTTTTTTGTTTGTTTGTTCCTTTTCAATCGCTTTAAACTATTAATGATTTGAAAAAGATAAAAAAAAATTGAATACCCAATTATCCGATTTTACGAATACCTGCAATATCTAGACACCTGACTAACATGGGCCGGGACATATGCCAGTTAAGTTATTAATCGAAGACTCGGGTACTTAAATTTAAATACTTTTAATTTTATTTTATATACGATTTAATTAACTGATGTTCTAATCTTTTTATCTTCCACAAACTTGTGGGATGATATATTTTGACCAGTGGTATTTTTTGAAAGTATCATGTCTTAAATAGTTATTTTTTTCTTTCAAATATATATTTTTATAGTAATGTTAAAGATTTAATAATTTTTGCGTCCTTAAATTTTTTTTAAATAATGCTAAATTAGAGGTAAGTTTTAGGACTCCAAAGAGTGGATGGACTGAAGAGAAAATTAAACCATTTGTATTTGGGCTCATCAATTGAATTTTGGGTAAACTATCTGTTTGACCACCAAACTATTGTGAAAGTTTTAAAATGACCACACAAAAAACGCGCCATTTCAGTACCCAAACTATTAAAATAGTATTATTTTGGCCACCTGCCGTTAAGAGGCTAACGACAGAGCTGACGTGGACCGTTAAAACAAACGGTGACGCTTAGGTGGAAAAAAAAGAAGAAGGAAAAAGCCAACTCAGCTTATTAGAAAACAAAAGGTCTCGTTTTTTTTTCTTTACTTCGACACGAAAAAAAAAACCCCAATATTCTCTCAACTGTGTCTGAAAACCCAAAAAAATTCTCGACGATCTGTGATTCTTGTTGGAGATAGAGAGGAGATGGTCGGACTTCTACGCGAAAAAGGGGATCCTTCTCCGCGATACGGTAAGTTTGATTCTTGTTCTGGGGTTTAGGGGTGAAATTTCAGATTAGGGTTAAAACGATTAGGGCTAAAACGAGATTAGGGATTTCAGATTAGGGTTAAATAATTGATATTAGGGTTAATACAAGATTAGGGATTTCAGATTACACTTAAAATTTGCTATTAGGGTTAGGGTTTACACTAATCTCAGAAATTAGGGTTAATAAAAATTTGCGATTAGGGTTTATAGATTACACTTAAAGTTTGATTCTTCGCTTTTGTCTGCTTGTTGTTGGTTTTGTCTGTTTGTTAGGGTTAAAAGAATACACTAATCTCAGAAATTAGGGTATTGCAATAAAATACACTTTTTTTTTGTCTTTTTTGTTAGGGTTAATAAGATATACTTTGTTTGTTAATAAGATATACTTTTAACAATAAAATACACTTAAAGTTTGACGTGGGTTGATATCAATATTTAGGGTATTGCAATGGTGGGTGGGGTATTTATTATTTGTTTGTTATACTTTGTTTGTTGCACTGTGAAAGCATTAATGGTTAGTGTTGTGTTATTTGACAGGGGCTGATTCAGATGAGTTTAGTCTTGTTGTACATCATGGACAAAGACTTGATTATTTCGATTACTGTAATGTGGATACTATGTCCATGTTTGAGATTGTTAATATGGTAGAACGGTTAGGTATTACTACTGCTGTTACTGTCTTTTGGAAGGTTTCAGATAGACCATTAGAACTGAAGAAGTTGATAACTGATTATGATGTACTTGAGATGGTAGGGCATTTACCTACAGATCATTACATGCATGTACACTTAAGGGAAATAGGAGTGCACAATGAGCCTGAGATGAGTGTACATTCTGAAACTAGGGTAGAACCTGAAACTAGGGTAGAATTTGAAACTAGGGGAGATGCTGAAACTAGGGTAGAATCTAAAACTAGGGGAGATGCTGAAAGTAGGGTACATTCTGAAACTAGGTTAGATTCAGATTCTAACTCAGAAGATGAGGAGTTTCTTGTGGAGTCAGACTCATCCAGTCATAATTCTGATTTTAGTGACAGTGAAACAGAAGTTCTTAGCTCTGAAACTGAAAGGTGTAGTGGGAATTTAGGTTTGGGCAGTGATCAAGTACAATATGAATCTGACAATGACAGTGGAAAATCTGACTCACTACACAGTGTAGATGAGTCAGATTCAGAGGGTCCAAAACAACCTAGATTTCCTGAATTTAATTCTGAGTCAGACTTAATGAACCCTAAGTTGAAGGTTGGTCAATTGTTTGCAAGCAAAGACATACTTAAGGATGCCATTAAGATGTATGGTATTAAGAATAGGTACAGTGTTAAGTTAAAGAGAAATGATAATAGAAGGATTCAAGCAAAATGTAAAGGAGAGTGTCAATGGATGTTATGGGCAGCCCCTATACATGGTGAAGATCCTTCTACTGGTACATGACAGATTAGGTCTATAATTGGTGAACATAGTTGTCTTAGGGAGTTCAAAAATTCCAATTGTACTGCCAAGTGGCTAGCTAAAAACTACTTTAGTAGTTTTTTTGTTGACCCTAATTTCTCTAGTGCATCCCTAAAAGAAGCTGTCCACAAGGATTGGGGATTAGTTGTAGATAAGGGTAAATGCATTAGGGCAAAAAATGTGGCTCTTGAGAACTTGAATGGTAACTACAATGAACAGTATGCAAATCTGTATGCTTACTTAGGGGAATTGAGGCACTCTAATCCAGGGACAACAACTGTTTGTAAGTTGGATGAAAGAAAGTTTGAGAGGGTTTATATCTGCATGCAAGCATTGAAAGATGGCTTCAAAGCAGGCTGTAGGCCCATTGTAGGTCTAGATGGTTGTCACTTGAAGGGGTACTACAAAGGTCATCTTTTGGCAGCTGTAGGAATAGATGCAAAAGATGCAATCTATCCTATAGCCTTTGCAGTTGTGGAGAGTGAAAACCAGGCATCATGGTTCTGGTTTTTGGAATTACTTGCCACTGATTTGGAGATGGAAAATTCTCACAGCTATACCTTTATGACTGATAGACAGAAGGTATAAGTAAAATTCTTTAACATTTTGGCCTGGATTTTTTTTGCTAACTGTGAACTGTTAATTAATTTATTTTGTTTTTTTATATGTGTAGGGATTAATGAAAGCTGTGTCAGAAGTGTTCCCCCATGCAGCACATAGGACATGTGTGAGGCACTTGTACTCAAATGCTAAGAGTAGTGGAACTTTTGGAGGAAAAGCAGTGAAGGATCAGCTTTGGAAAGCTGCAAGGGCTACATATCCGAGAGAATTCCAATCTTGCATGGATGAATTAAAGGTGATCTCATGTTTTTAAAGTTTTGTCGAGTTTCAATTTGACCACTATCTTTTCTGTTAAGTTTTAATTTGACCACTGTCGAATAGTTAAAGTTTTAATTTGACCACTATCGATTATTTAAAGTTTTAATTTGACCACTGCATTTTTTGTAGATATTATCAGAAACTGCATGGAAATGGCTCTCACCTAAGGATCCCACCAACTGGTCAAAGTCTCACTTCTCTTTTGGATGCAAGTCTGACATGCTCCTTAATAATAATTGCGAATGTTTTAATAAGGTTCACTTTCTAACTTATCTAAATTACTTTCCAACTTAGTGTTTATGTGAATGTTTGACTAATAATAGTGCTAATCACTAATCTTTGAATGCTGACAGCTTATACTTGAAGCCAGAGACAAACCAATAATAACATGCCTGGAATCCATCAGATCAAAGCTGATGCAAAGACTTGCCAAAAAGAAGGATGAGGCTGAAAAGTGGACAGGCCTTCTTTGCCCTAAAATTCAGAAGAAGTTAGAACATGCCACATCATCAGCACATAGGTATTTTGACCATCTTTTTACTATTTTTGTGTTTTCATTGTAACTGTGAACTGTGAACTGTAAAATTGAATTTTTGTTGTTGTTTTATGCTAGTTGTTGGCCTCTTTATGCTGGTGGACACATGTACCAGGTTTCATGTGGTCCATCAACCCAGCATTCTGTTAACATCCAACAGTGGACATGCACATGCAGGAAATGGCAACTAACAGGTATTGCATGGAAATAAGTTTAGGGTATTACACTTTCAATTATTGTTAACTTGTTTTTTAACTAACAAATATTTTTTTTGTTTAGGGATCCCATGTGTTCATGCAATTTCTGTGATTTTATCCATTGAAGATAGGCCAGAAAGATATGTTGACTCGTGCTACTTCAGCTCAACCCAAAGAGCAATCTATTCTCATTTGATATGTCCTGTGAGGGGTGAGAAACAATGGGAGCCTGTTGACACACTAGAGCCTGTTCTGCCACCAGTCTTTAGAAGACCTCCGGGACGACCACACAAGAAAAGACGCAAGGAAAGTGATGAAACACCATCTCAGGTTGGTCGATTGTCAAGAAGGGGTATCAAAATCGTTTGTAAAAGATGCAATTCGAGTGGCCATAATATCAGAACGTGCAAGGGAAAGGTTGGTGCCAATCCGAGAAGACATGGACAGGCATACAGTGGTGTTGCTGCCAGGAAAAATCCTAGAACTCCAAAACTTCCAGTAAGTTACATCCACCAGCTTCTTTGTTACTTGTTTGTTTAATTCATATATAATAAACTGTTGTTTGTTTTTTTGTTGTGCAGGTTAGAAGACCTGAACCAGTCCATCCTTCACAACCCACCACTGTGAGATGGATGCCTACAACTGGTGGTGCTGGAACCAGTCAAGGACCAAGTCCAACACCATCTCAGCCTTCACAACCCACCACTGTGAGATGGATGCCTACAACTGGTGGTGCTGGAACCAGTCAAGGACCAAGTCCAACACCATCTCAGCCTTCAGAAGTCACCACTATGAGATGGATGCCTACACCAAGAGTTCCTACAACTCAAGAGAGCTCCTACAATCCATCTTGAATTCTGTTGAAGACTTAGGTGGTCATTTTGTATAGTGAATGTGTGTTGCATACATGAATATCATATTTTGTTTTGACTTGCTTTTGGGGATCAATGTTTAGGGGAAGATATTTGTCTTTTGTTATGTATTGGTCAAACATTTGTATGAAACCATGTTGTCATATTTAGGGTTGAGTTTGACCAAAGTATAACATGTTGTCATTACAAACATTAAGTATCACATGTATTGGTCAAACATATGTATGCAATACTATTATGAAATTATCAAATGAAATATTATATTTTGCTTATTTTATCATCTTTCCTTTATTTTATGTCTTGTAGATTCAATTTGTAAGATAACATATGGATCAATTATCATAAACAAACAAAAACTACATTTCATTTCAATAAGATAAACCCTAAATACATTACATAATTCTTCCTCCCTGAATGTTCTTCCCCAAATACATAATCCTTACAATACATTTCAAAAACAGTCACAAAATAACAGCCCTGCCATACCCAAAATATCAGGGACAAAATCCTTTCTTCCTCATCACTGTTCTTCCTTTCTTCCTTCACCAACACAAAACCCTAAACCCACCACAATAACAGCCCTAACCTAGAAGAAATGTTTCCCCAAAATAAATCCAACCAAAACAGCAACAACAACAAGCAAACTTGCAACAATTCTTTGCTTCTTTCTTTCTTCCTCCATCGAATCAATTTTTTTAAGCAGACCAACAATTACTCTTTTTGACCTATCGGTCATTGGTGGATCAAACCAAGAAAAAAAATTGCAAGCCCTAACCCCATTTCGAAATTTTCCACAACCCCAAAACCTCCTACCTGGATTTTCATAAGTCCAACTTGTTGCCAGCTTCGAACGAACCTCACAATAGCAATCACGATTCATCTCTGCTGCCATTTTCTTCTACACCAAAACCACCTGATTTCTTCTTCTTCTTCTTCACGATATACTGAAGAAAACTTGTTTTTAGGGTTAAGTTTGGGTTTCATTTATAAACGTTTTTTTATTTGCTTAGGTGGAAGGTTGACGTGGATGGCTCCTCACTCCAACGTGGAAAAAATAATCACAGCTCATACAGCCCACCTGTCTACGTCAGCTCTGCCGTTAGCCTCTTAACGGCAGGTGGCCAAAATAATACCATTTTAATAGTTTGGGTACTGAAATGGCGCGTTTTTTTTTTTGGTGGTCATTTTAAAACTTTCACAATAGTTTGGTGGTCAAACAGATAGTTTACCCTTGAATTTTCTTAAGCCCAAAATCCAATCTAAAAAACCCTACCCCTACCCCTAATCCCTCTTCACTAAGCTCTCTCATCGTCTGCCTCCAGCAGCCACAAGCACACACTTTCTCCGATATGGGTCGTGTCATCCGAGCTCAGCGTAAGGGTGCGGGTTCAGTCTTCAAATCCCACACCCACCACCGCAAGGGTCCCGCCCGTTTCCGCAGCCTCGATTTCGGCGAACGGAATGGTTACCTGAAAGGCGTCGTAACCGATGTCATCCACGACCCCGGCCGTGGCGCTCCGTTAGCCCGCGTCGTCTTCCGTCACCCTTTCCGTTACAAGAAGCAGAAGGAATTGTTCGTCGCCGCCGAGGGTATGTACACCGGGCAGTTCGTTTACTGTGGTAAGAAGGCTACTCTTGTGGTCGGAAACGTGTTGCCTGTTAGATCTATCCCTGAAGGAGCTGTTGTTTGCAACGTCGAACACCATGTTGGTGATCGTGGGGTTTTCGCTAGGGCCTCTGGGGATTACGCTATTGTTATTAGTCACAACCCTGATAACGACACCTCCAGGTCTCTCATTTTTACGCTGTTTTAACTTCAGTTTTGATTTGGGTCTATTTATATGTCATAATTTTCTGTATTGCTTTGATTTTTTTATTAGCCCTGTTCATACGTTTTTGCTACAATCTAAGATTTACTGTGGATATACTTGCTTAGTTGCTTAATTGTATGCCTAGTTGTTTATCACAAAGAACCGCTATGCAATTAGTGGATAAAAGCTGCTTGATTCTTAAAAAAGGGGGAACTTGGAAAAAGCATCTCTTAAGCTTAAGGATTCTGATTTCAATCCATTATCCCGTTTTAGATCTGTACTGTTTAGTTGAGTATCTTTTATCACTGGTCTTTACATGTTAAATTTCATTTTCTTGTCGATTCCTGCTTGTATCAATCACAATTTTTGCTTAATCTTGGAAGTTTGGAGTAATTTATTGTTTTGCCAATGACCATTGGTTTGTAATCTTTACAGGATCAAGCTTCCATCTGGTGCTAAGAAGATTATTCCGAGTGGCTGTCGTGCAATGATTGGCCAGGTTGCAGGTGGTGGTAGGACTGAGAAACCTCTTCTTAAGGCTGGTAATGCTTATCACAAGTTTAGGGTGAAGAGGAACTGTTGGCCAAAGGTACGTGGTGTGGCTATGAACCCCGTTGAGCATCCCCACGGAGGTGGTAACCATCAACACATTGGTCACGCTAGTACCGTTAGGCGTGATGCTCCTCCTGGACAGAAAGTTGGTCTTATTGCAGCTAGGAGAACTGGTAGGCTCAGAGGACAAGCCGCAGCTACAGCTGCCAAATCTGATAAGTAGCCTTAGGATATTACTTCCTGTGGTTTTAGTTCTATTGCGCTTTATATTTTACATTCAAGAGTATCGGGAACCTTTATGTTATATTTTACATTCAAGAGTATCGGGAACCTTTATGTTATATTTTACATTCAAGAGTATCTCGGGCACCTTTATGTTTGGAAATTTGTTTGAATTATCAGACAATGGTACTGTTTTGTGTTTGAGCAATGTCTATGTTTTTGGTTCGGATTGTATTACTTGAATTTTCCTGACATGAATAGCCTATTTAGTCGGTTAATATACGGCTAATATACAACGTGACCGGTTAAACATAACAAAATAAGTAAAATTACCTATTTTGTTGATAAGAGTATCAACATATCAAGTAAAATTATCTATTTTGTTGATAATTTTGAGTAAATTACTTATTTTGTTGATACTTTTGAAAGTATCTATACTTTTTTAAAAAGTAATGTAACCGGTTGCAATGTGGCTCGAAAGTATCAACAAATAAGTAATTTACTCAAAAATATCAACAAAATAAATAATTTACTCAAAAATTATAGATACTTTCCAAGGCCCTATCAACTTAAAATAAGTAATTTATTAGATATGTTGATACTCTTATTAACAAAATAGGTAATATTACCTATTTATTATCGTTGGATTTCTAAGGCCCCAACAGCTTAAACTTTAATAACAAAACAGGTAAAGCGGTATCGAATATGTTGATACTCTTACCAACAAAATAAGTAATTTTATCGATTTTGTTATCGTGAGATTTTCAAGGCCCCATCAGCTTAAACTTTTACCTATTTTGTTATATCTACCGATAACTTAAGTTTGCCGGTTACCAATTTTTTTAATATTTTTTAATATTTTCTACCGGATACATTATTTTAAATCAACATATTCAGTAGCGCTTTACCTATTTTATTATTTACCTTACAATGTTTTCGGTAACACCGTTTCTTAGCCGTATATTAGTCTGCCTTTTATTAGAAATTCCCCAAATAGGCCCTTGCACGAAAACAGTTAAATGAAGGAATACTCAGGAATCTGTATTCAAAACTTTGGTTACACAATATAAACTTCAATCTTAAAAGAACTCTTAATAGTAAAAGAATATGCCAATTACGTGCGGGTGAGACACTGAATGGTCATTCTAGTTTTTTTTCTATAGATGTTGAACTTTGATCTGTTGGTATAACTCTTTGATCTGGGGGAGAGCTACGGTTTGCTGTGGCAACTGCAAATGGCTTGATAGACGACCGAAGAGGTTCGGGTCCCTCCGCAGTAATTCTCTTGCACAGTGCGTCACAATTGCTGAGGACCTCGGTTAACCTTCCTTTGAGCTCCCCAAGCTCCACTTGCAGTGTGTGAACTACATGCATCATACTAGTTAATTGAGGTTTTAAGAGAATCATCAGGTTCTTCAAAATGATTAGCAACAGCCAAGCTGTGCTCTCTGTTGGAAAGGAAACTTGGATTACCTTCTGATAAATGTTGTGAAGCTGTCTTCATTGTGGAAACTGAGTAATTAAAACGCTGGAGAAGTTTAACTGCCAAAGCATCTACAACTTCTATTTTGTTTTCTATCTCTTCCTGCAAATTAAATGTGTCCAAATCACTATGTATGCATTTGAGCTAAAAATAAGCGAATATGCATACTTAATAATTCACAAAACTGAGATAATGGCAAAAACTTCTGCTTTGATCTTAACTTGATGGAAATTAATGGAAGATGAGTACTTGACATGCTAAAAAATGATCCACAGAAGAAGTAATCCCACCCCATGACATTGCAACAGGTGTTCTCAAACTCATAAATTTATAACAGAGATGCAAACCTGTTTCTTGCCAATCTCTTGAGCCTTCTCCTCTTGCCAATCACGATACATTGAGAGGAGTTCCACCAACACCTTTGGATCCACAATAGCTATTTTGATAGTCCAAAAGTAATTATTTAAACCCAGCATAAAATGTTATGACAACCACTGAACAAAATCAGAAAATTATTTAACACTTCAAGAGCATATTCAAGATAATACTAACCTATATTAGCCTCAAAGTACCAAAATTTTTTAAAAGCTGTCAAGGGTTTTCTTTCCCTTCAACACTGATTAACTTTTCTCTTGTTCTGTTCATCTAGTTTAATTTTATGCAAATACTTTTCCCTAAAAATACAGAGTTCTTCAAATCTTATTTCAGGTATTTCCGTGTAATCAACAATTACAACTGGAGGTACTTAATATATGCTTAACAACGTTATTAAAAAGCACTCTATAATCTATGCACCATTGTTTCGTTCATCATCTCATCTCTAAAACAAAAGTAAATAGACAAACAAGTGAATTAAAAGTCTTAATGAATGCAGAGTCAAGAACAGTTGGATGCAAATCTAATGAGACTTGAATTGGGAATGACACCCCTAATAGCTACAGAATGCATACGGTTTATGGCTTCAGAAATAGCAGAGAATCTAATGGATTTTTCTGATACCACTCCCTAGGGTAAGCTAGTCTACAAATTCTTCTTAGTTCCTTGGGTTCTTCCTTATGCACTTTGATGGCCGATGTACAGTGACCTTAACATCCTCCGATGAGTGAAACCCACGTTTCAAATTTCAATATTGAAAAGTAGTAAATAACAGCAGCCTAATGTTAACTAAACGCTTCATATATAGCATTCGAGCTCATGGAATGGAAAAATAGAATAAAAACCCTAATTCTTTCAGAAAATTTGAAACCCAAACATCAGTTTTACGGGCCATAAAGCAAGAAATACGTGATGAAATCTCCCAAAACAACCAAGAGATCAAAACCCCTTTTCAAAATGATTTCTTAGTAATTGCCAAAGCTTATCAGGGATGATTTTGTAAAAAAAAAACAAATTAGGGAAGTGAAGCACACCTTTTCCTGAAGACGACGACGCCTTTCTTACTAAAATGTCAGTTAAGCTACCCTCCGTTGGCGGTGTCGTCAGTATTGGAGACGTCTACAATTCAAACAAAAAACCTCCAAGTTCCAGTATTATTCACGCTGAAACGATTACCTAAAAAAAGAATAAAACTTACAATTTTAAGGGATTTGAGCTTCTCTAAAATGGGATCGACTGTTTCTGTTCGCTTTGAAATGGTAGTGATTTCATCGGCGGAACTCTTCATTAACAATAATCAATGTTAAAACTAAGTTAAGCTATAAAAAGAACCCAGCTGAAAAGGTCGGAAATTTTCGAGAGAAATCGGAAACTTACCGATAAAGAACCGGAGAGGACAGATTCAGAGGCGCCCATTGCCGGAAGTTTCAATTTTTTTTTGGAAAGTGTTCGAGGTGCACTTCGATAACTACTTCAACAGAATATCCGCACGGATAACATTCGTTTCCACGCGAGTCGGGTTTAATGGGGGCAATACGACCCGGAAGAAATCCGGGTTTGTAAAGTGATTGACGATTGGTCTAATTTTGGTTTCAGTCCTTTCACTATACTAAAATTCATGATTTTTTCCCATCTACCTTGATTTGGCATAATTAATGTTTATTAGATCATGTCTACACTCATATATCGGTGAACAAAAATATTTTAGAATAAACTGTATCTTTAGTCATTATATTTTAAAGTATGTCTCATTTTGGTAACTAAATTGTAAAATAATTCAATTTTGTCACTATTTTTTTTGAAAAGATTTGTTGTCATTGGACTATTAAATCATTAACAACAATATGACATGACATTTTTACACTGACATGAAAATTAAAATATATTTTATTTATTTTGTGCTGACATGTGCGTAGGTGACATTTTTTTTTTATATCGTCTTCTTTATCAAAACTTAAGATTTTTCCTTTTAATTTTATCCATCACTAGAAATCGCCATTCTACAACGTCTTTGTGGCCATCCTAGACACCAATAAATTCATCTCATCGTCTTCTACGACTTTACCGATTTAAATTTTTCCTAAAGTCTCTTTAAAACTCAAGAAATTAAACACAAAAAAATCATTATTCTAAGGGTTTGAGGACTTTCTCAGATTTGATTTGTCCGTTCAAAAACATTATTTTAATAACATTTATTATCCTTTAAAATATTAATATTTTAGTATTTTTTAACTAAATTGATACTCAATTAATCTGTAACACCAACTTATACAAGATCTTAATACATGATATAACTTATGTTGATAGTGTTGATTAATATAATAAGTGAGATCATTATAAGGATGTTTTCCTAGAGAATATGTTGTGTATGTAACAGATTTAAAAATTGATTTTGCTTTGCTTTTGCAGGGCAGGGCGATGAAGTCAAAACCTTCTGTCATGCCTTTAAAGTGAGTAGATTTGGGTGCCGCGGGTTTAGGGTGTAGTTAAAAGACGTCAAATTTTAAAATTTGTTTACGAATTAAAAATGTTAGACTTTTTGATAATATTTTTGATTTTTTTTAAGTATTGATACTTATTTTGTAAGTATCGATACTTAATTTTTTGATAATTTTTCAGTTTGGGATAAAAGTATCGATACTTCAAAACAAGTATTGATGCTTGAAAAAAAACTTAAAAAACTAACCAAAAATGTTATCAAGAAGTATAATATTTTCGGCTCGTAAACAAGTTTCGAAACTTACCGTCTTTTAACCGTACTCTTAGACATGTCGTACATTAGACTCGTCCCGTTAAAGGAAAAGTCTTCAAAATGTATCACTGTAACATCATTGTACTGATGGATCTGGTATTTGTCATTTCACTCCAAAAAAAAAGCTATCATCTCTTTTGATATATTGACAATTGGAACTATGTGATTCTTGTTAAAACTCCATTTTAGCTTTTGTCAACATGGCATCTTTAGGTTCATATTCCTTCCCAAATCATTATTCTTCTTTGCTGGATATGGTCCTCACATCATAAATAGGTTAAGGAGGGGAAGGAATTCAAATTGATATGGCAAACAAGTTTAGGGTCAATTGTGCCGTTAGTCACTAAACTTTAGTTCATGTATCAATTTTGTCACTAAACTATAAAATATTTCGATTTAAGCATTGAATTTTAGTTTACGCTTTAACTAAGACACCAAACCGTTGAATAGTTAACAATAAGATGATGTGACAGTTTGGTGTTGATGTGGAAGCCAAAAAAAAAAGGGTAAACCTACACCACGAGTCACTTAATTTTAGTTTTTGTGACAATTTGGTCTCTAAACTCTAATGAAATCAATGGACTATTTTCAACCCAATTTTTACTCTCCACCAAAAACCACCATCCGCCGAAAATCACTTCAGACACTGATAAGTTCGTCTCATCATCCTCTACCATATTATGAGTTTAAATTTTCTTTAAACCTTACGCACCCTAATATAAAATCTTGTGTTTGTCCCAATTGGTCCATAAGTTCCAAAGTGCAAGTGTAAGTGTAACGACCCGAATTTTAAAATTCGAGGGTCATTTTTTAATCAAAGCACGAGCTTCGCTTTTGGGCCCTTGGAAGCCTTAGTGGGCCAATTGTTGGTTTTGATCTTGAGTTTTTGGTTGGGTGTTGGGTTTGGATGGCTATGGGAGGGTAGAGAAGTAATTTTTCCTTTTTGAAGATGGGAGAGGGTAGCACATTAATTCTCTACAGAAAAGCAAGAGAATGAGCTCACTTTTGTTCCATTTGTCTTCTACCTTCACCCACCTTCACCTTCTTGCTTCCACCTCAAAGTGAAAGGTTGGATCTTTGTATTTTGGAGTGAGAATCTCAGATTTTGAGTGTTAGACAAGTTGTTTAGCATCCAAGGATCTACATTTTAAGGTAAGGATCATCAAGTTTGGAGGAGGATGAGTTTTGGTAGGGGTTGAGAGGATGAACGAGAATGGGAGATTTGAACCCATTTTCTATTGTAACGTCATCATTAAAACAAAATAAAATAACTAGACCAAAGAGAATTACGAGAAGGAGGTCTCTCGATGCAGCCCTTCACGGTCCAGGCTCTCGGTCAAGCTAGTTGAACCACCTCTCCTTGGTGCATCCGATTGTGATCGATCCTCTCAGAAAATCTTCACACTCTGCTCTTCACAATCGGTCTTTAAATAGGCGTGTAAAGGAGGCTAGGATAAGCCTTTCTACTTGAAATTTGAACGCTCAAGGAATAAGGCTTGTGATCACCTTTATCCAGATTTGAAGTGATAGGCTGATAAGGTGATAAGCTGATCAGGCTAGGGTTGACGTCATCGTGCCGACGCAGCTCTGGCATCCCAGCTTGGCATGGTTCTGTCAACCGCGCTCGGCACTTCTTATCCACTATTTTTTCAGAGATTGATCCAATCCCTATTTTCTCGCAGCATGATATGGTCCTATTTTTTCGGGTTCAACGGCTACTTGGCATGGCATTAAGTTCTCTTCTCTGCCAACAGGTGCTTGACAATGTTTGGTCCTCCTCTACCACCAGCTAATCGGCATCGTTTCCTGCCTACGCTAGTCTGCTCTACTCTGCTCATTTTTGTGCCAAATACTATGCCAAATCTGTAAAAATATTAACAAAAATATCCCTTCACTTTGGCATAGCACTAGTTCTTAACTCTTTATGTAAATGCATGATTTTGTGACCTAAATGCAACTAAATATACTTAAAAGACAAGAAAAAATATGTGAAATAGGCATGAAAAATACTCCCTCTGTCCCACTAAAACTGTCACATGTTGACAATTTTTGGGTCAAACTTTTTCAACTTTGACCTCTTATAATTTAAAATTTATTATTGATAAAATTATTAAAAAATATATTTTAAAAACCTTGAATCAAATAGTTTTTAAATATATTTTTTATAAAATTTAATTATTTAAAATTTTTAAATAAATTATAGTCAAATTTTAAAAAAATTGACCAGAAAAAAATCAACATGTGACAGTTTTAGTGGGACGGAGGGAGTAATACTTTTGGAGCATCAACAGTACCATTTGTTAAAATTTGTTGAAACCAAGTAAAAATTGAAGGTGTATCGATACGCCTGAAGGGGGTATTGATACCTTTTTTCCACCCAAATGCAGTATCCAAATTTGGTATCGATATGCTTGAAAGTGTATCAGTATGCCTTGAGGTATCGGTACACGACTCTGTGTATCGATACGGGGTGTTGAGTTTTAAATCCTTCCGAGATAAGTCGAGTATCGATACGCATAAGTGGGTATCGGTACCCACTAGAGCGTATCGATACTCGTATGAGGATATTGATACTTACTGCCCGCTAGGTAATCTGCCCGAAAAATATATTTTGAGTTTGAAAGACCATAATTCGTGGACTAGGGCCTAATGAGTATCTAACGTAGTAAAATGAATAGTAAAACTGAGAAACCGAGAATCTAACCTCTTATACGTACAAAATGAGTAATAACTTAATTAAATCTTTGGTGGTTTATATGTATTGAGCAATAAGGATCTTTGGTGGAGCGAATAAATATGTGTGCCACGTAAGGGCATTGTATGGTTGAGTATCTTGTTTGGTGAGATCTGAATACCCAAAGAGAGTGTTACAACATCATGGTTAGATGTTTCCCGGATGTACATTCCCAAAGTTGTGTGGCATCGGGTCTCATTCAAAGATGCTCGACGAGAGATTCTGAGCATTAGTGTATGTTCCCGGAGTTGTGTGGCACCAGACCTCACCTGAGAGTGTACGTTCTCGAGTTGTGTGGCACCGTGTCTCACTCTAGGTTTGTTGGTATGGTATTGTGTGATGTGTGAATGGTTAATATCTCCCTTTGCTTTGCTATGTGTTTAAGCAGCTAGTGGTAGCGCCAATGTTATTATTTATGCAATGATTATCATTCTTAGCTATTGTTCATATTTATGATTTGCATGAAACATGGTTGAGTGGAAGTGTATCCACTGAGCTTCGTTAGCTCAACATTCAGAATTATTGTTTTTATTCGTAGGTTAGTAGGTTGATGTGCATCGTTAAAACACCATCAGAGTAGGACTTCAACTTCGACTTGTATCCGAGTACAATACTTAGATTATATGGGCTATGTATTTGTGGGACTCTATGTTTTACTGTAACTCTTATTCGGGTTTAGAATGTTACAGTAAAGTTGTTGTTTTCCTAGAGAGAACAAAAGAAAATAATTTAGGGCAGTGGTGGTGAAAGTTCATGATTGTTTTATAAAGCACTCATTTTGTGGGAAAGTGATTGGTCGAGGCCATTTTGGATAAATTGACTGAGACGGTTCCTTGGAATTTAATAGAATTTCTCATAAAAATTAAAAAAAACGATCATCATTTCAAACTGGACTATCTGAATATAGTCCGGTTGGATTCGGATTAACATTATTTGTCCGTTTCAAATGAAGAGTTTTACTTTTGGGGTAAAGTTTATAGTCACCAAACTATCTTAAAATATTAATTTTGGTCATTGGATTTTAAAAAATTATAAAATAGGCATTAAATTTTGGATTTTATTACAAAATAGGTACCGAGCCATTATATGTCATTAACAACTTAACAATGGGCTAACTGAGCAACTAAATTAATATATTAGTTGTTACAAAATGGTCATTAAACTTTATAAATATTACATCATTGTCATTAAATATTTAATTGTTATAAAATGACAAATTCACTATTAAAGTGTTATAAAATAATCATTGAAACTACTTAATTATTACAAAATGGTTAGTTATTAAATGTTATACTGTAAATTTTTGCTGATTTTGATTTCAAAGGACTTCGTTTCCAAAAATGTTTCAAATGAAAGAAGCAAAGTTTTTTTTTGTTTCCAAAAGCATTTCATGAAAAAAAATTAATGACCATTTTGTAATAATTAAATAGTGAATTTACCATCATGTAACAATTAAATAGTTCAATGATAATTTTGTAATAATTAAATAGTGAATTTACTATCATGTAACAATTAAATCAGTGACCATTTTATAACATTTAAAAAGATTAATGACCATTTTGTAACAACTATTATATTACTTACTTGTCCAGTCAGCCCTCCGTTAGAATGTTAACGACATCTAACGGCTCACTACTAATTTTGTAATAAAATTTAAAGTTTAATGTCTATATTATAATTTTTAAAAGTTTAATGACTAAAATAAATATATTAAAATAGTTTAGTGACCATTTGTAAACTTTAACTTTTTCTTAGATAAGTGAATGAAAGTTCATTTCTTTGTTATTGTTAGATAAGTGAATGAAAGTTCATTTCTTTGTTATTGTTATTTATTTCTTTTGAAAGCAGAGTGAGACAGGATAGCTCTTTCCATTTTAAAAAATGAAGTATGGAGGGGTTCTGATGTTTATTTGTCCCATGGCGCCTCAATGTTTTCAAACTAAAACTCTATTACCTTTTTGCGTTGAACTTTTAAAATAACAAAAATGGATGAATAAGGGCGTAAATGAACCGAGTTTGAATAAATAAGGTTTTGTTCATGTTCGGTTTGGGTTCGTTTAAATTTTCAATATCATGTTCATGTTTGTTTATTTGTTTTTGAAGGTGTTCATGTTTATTTGTTTAGCGTTCACGAACATGCTCATTTAATGTTCG
This sequence comes from Hibiscus tridactylites, assembly GCA_958450335.1. Lineage (NCBI taxonomy): Eukaryota > Viridiplantae > Streptophyta > Magnoliopsida > Malvales > Malvaceae > Hibiscus > Hibiscus tridactylites. The sequence continues at coordinate 67,566,842 of OY288285.1, read as the reverse complement.
TGAACATATTTGTTTAACATTCGCGAACATGTTTGTTTATAGTCAAAATGAAGAAATTACACCACTAGTTCTTAAGCTCCTTAGGCTTACCAACTTGGACTCCAAAGTTCACATTGTGTTCAATTTAGTTCTTATCTTCACCAATATTTAAAATATAAAAAAAGGAAACGGAAAACCGGGTAAACGAGCTTATGAATGATTCGATAAACAAGCTTGTTTGTTTAATAAACGAACCGAACACACATATGTTTGTGTTCGTTCGTTTATGAGATGAACATAATTTTTTTGTTCATACACGTTTACTTAACTTAATAAACGGACGTTATATGAATGGTTTACAAACAATTCGCCGAATGTTATATTCATTTATACTGTTTAAGAATATATCATATGATAAAGTCATACATTTTTAAGTGAAGATTTCTTAGATGATTCTGTCATGTATATGTATTAATCACACTGTAGTGGATTCACTCTTATGGTAGAAGGCTAGAAGCTACATTTTTAAGTTTCTGTTAATTTTAAAATCAATGAAATTAAATTCTGTCCTTTAACTTATGTGTGATTAATTTTTCTTTATTGATATTCTGTCTGCGATTAAATTGTACTTTAGGTTTTGGGAGATTCAAAATCAATGAAATTAAGCTCTATCCCTATTTTTTGGTTAAATTATACTTTAAGTCCATATTAAATTTGAAATCAGTAAAACTAAACTAGCACTGATTTTTTCTAGCTTAATTATTTTTTTAAGTTCCTATTAAAACGATCAAATCATATACAAGTATGAGAAAAAAAATATTGTACGAATACTCACCCGGACATTTAATATTGACTCTATCCTTGAACACACATCGAATTTATTAGAAATAGCTAATAGGTATCAAAGGATCGATAACAATGAGTGTTAGGAGTGAGTATTCGATTGAGCCGAGTCAATTTTTTTTTTAAGTTTGTCGAGTTGACGAGTCATATTTTATATTTCAATTTTTATTTGAATATTTTTAGTCGAGTTTATGAAATTTGAGTCGAGTTGTTCGAGTTTTTTTCTACTTTAATTATAAATATTTATAATTTTATAATATTAATTGGTTCAAATTGAAATGACTTTCTATATATATATATATCTTTAATTTTTTTTTGTTACAATTTTGAGTCAAATAGTAATGTTATTTACTAAATTAAATATCATATAAAATTATATGCTCCATATATTTCTAATTATTTTTTTAAAGAAGGGATTTTGAGGAAAAATATTGATAGGAGTATAACAAAGAATTGATGAAAATAAATAAGTTGCAAAGACTTGCAATTATAAGACTAAATTGAATAAAATATGAAGTTGAGAGACTAAATTATAAAAAAAAATTATTTTAAAAATTAAAGTCACAGTTATTCGAGTCTTATTTTATCATTCTAACTTTATTTAAAATATTTTTTGAATTGAATCAAGTTAAGCACAATTTATAAATTTAATTAGAGTAAAAAGATAATCAAGTCGAATTTTATTCACCCTAAAAAACATCGTTGGATTTGTGATATCCTCCCCGCCCCGCCATGATTCATTGCCATTCATAATTCAGATCATTATCAACTAAGAAATGTTAAGTAAAATTTAATTCTTTGTGAGGAGTGTTTATAACCTTTTTTTCTCGTGCAAAAGTTACAGTGTGAGGATAGTTTGTAGTAGTTTTTATCCTTGCAGAAGTTACAAAGTTTGACAGAGGAAGGTTTATTGTTTTGGGATTGTGGAGATAGTACAGAGAAGTCGAGCCACGTTAAATATCGTCTTTTGTAGATGTGGGTTAATTTTTTATTTTGTCTTCATTTGGGTTGTAAGTTTATGCGAACAAATTCCTAACAAATTTTAATTCCACAAGTACCTGAGTTAAAAATTATCACATGTACTTGTGAATATTTGAAAAAAAATGAGACACAAACAATTCAACGAATAGTAAAAAAAGACGAAATTCATTTTAAGAGATTCAGGTTCGAACAATCTTATTTACAAGATGTGTGTTATCAAAGAGTTAAGAAAAAATATAAACAATAATACCTTGTAATCACTATTAAAAAATAGACACATAAATGTGTTTTAACTTCATTTTTTTGGCTTAAACATACATTTGTACCTAAACTAGAGTCTAGACACATTCTCTAAGTTTGTGCTTAATTTTTTTTCTTCTCAGTACATGAACTTGACTCCTCCTAAATTGATACCAAAACTTATACATTCTATCAATTTAATCTTAATTTGAAAATAATAGTAATAAATTTAACTTTTTATATTTAAAATTTCTATCAATGTATTCTTTATTATTCTCCTAAATTGTTTATTTTTCTCCCAAAAATGTTCTGTTACTTTCTTAATATAATAAAATTTTAATGGTAACTTGTTGATTTATGGTAGAATGCAGTTATTCAACTGTTGTTTTGATTTGATAGATTCATTTGATTTGACAGTAACATAAAAACGACTGAATTGATGAATTTTTTAAATATCAAGGGGTTAAATTTATCGGCTTATTTCAGATTAGGTCTAAAATGATGTAATGTATAAGTTTTAGGACTAAAACTATTAATAAAATTACAAAAATATTGGATAAAATTAAATTTTAGATACCAACTTGAGAACATTTTTTTATGAGCTTAATTTAACTTCCAATTTGATAGTAAATATCCTTTTAAGTACCAGATTAAAAGATGGTTTCTAATTCACATACCAAATGTTTATTTAAAAAAAAACCCTTCAATATTATTGTAATAAAATAAAAGAATCCTCGAGACTAGAGTTGATTGACTTTTCTGGATAATATTTGGAATGATAACTATTTTGGAAGACCCATACTTCTCATATAATGCAAAGTTCGGTATTATAATCATTTTGATGAATAAAGTACTTAATCATACAAACTGGTCCAATATACCAAAATATTAAAATTTGAATTCCAAAATATTAAAATTTAAATTCCTATTTATACCCCGTTTTAAAAATAAGTTTAGTGTTTAAGGTTATAGTTAATGTTAAGGGCTTATGGACTTGGGACAAGATGTATTTTTAACGCATAGGATTAGAGTTTAAAATTTAGTGTTAAGAATTAAAATTTAATTTTTTTAGTGATGGTGTACGAAAAAAAACCCAAAAAAGCTGAAGACTTCTATTCGATTTATGGACTTATAATTGATCCCAATTCCCCATTATTTGGGCACAAATTCTCGTTCAAGAAGCGAAATAACAAACGAAACACAGACATGACCTTGTCCAATATTGTTAAAAAAGGTAATTAATTATCTTTTAATTATGGTGAAAAAATATTATAGTTATTTTACTCATATAAAAAATTAAAATGTTTTAGTTTAATAATATAAAACAGCAATATATAAGCTTTGATTGATGTGAAGACTAAGTAAAACAGGTGGGAAAAATATATTTATTTGGTCTGGAAAGAGGGAATTGGCGAGGCATGCATGCCCAGCGCATGCGAGACAAGCCATGGACCCACTAAGTTCACACATAGATTCTACCTTGGTCACCAGAGATTTAAATAGCGGTCCGTTAGTGTAATATCGACTGTTATATAATAATAACAGCACCGTCTTAAATTGTTATTATAGGAAATAGTGTTCTACAATAATCACTATATATTTATTATCTGCAATTGTAATAAAACACAATGGACCCAAAACGCGATTATAATTGTAATTTAAATCCTTACACTCACTTTCATCAATTCAATTTTAAATGTATGTGTGTACTTCTTATTCTAATATATGTTGCTTTTACTAATTTTCTTGAATGGAGATTCATTTCGTTCTTACTAGTATCTTTTTCATCATGTTTGGTTACCGAGAAAATTAATAAATGAGTAGTTTGCAATTGCATGCAGAGAAAGAGAGTTTCTTCACTCATTTCACAACCATATTTTTACAAAAAATTAAAAATAAACGTCTTACGCATCAAACGTTTGTAATATACTAAGCGATATAACCCCTTTTCATTTATCAAATACGCAGATTCCAATATCACAATCTGGACTTGAATTCAAGAACTCGTTCAACTTGTAATTCTCATCTTTTCCGCCACCACCACCGCCGTTACTTCTGCTCTGTAATAACAGCAATGACATGTCTGAGTTACCGTCATTATTACCTCCAAAGTTCGAAACACCTTCGTCACCGCCATATCCGATCTCTTGGCTCAGTTGAGAAGCTACGAACTTGTCGAGGGCTCTCCAATCAGTCACTCTCTTGGTGTTGTCGCACGACATTCGATTCTTCTTCTTCTGCTGCTGCTGCTGAAACTCCTCTTCCTCTTCACGATAATTAGTATTATGATTCTCTGATATCAGAGACATCGAGTTCGGCCTCTTTATTAATGGCAGAGAAGGGCTCTCCAGCTGAGGGAGCTGAACGAACTGATCACAGTGGACGAAGTTCAAATTATCCGCCTCTATCTCTTGCTTACACAACATGTTTCGAGGCAACAGAGGCTGTTGCCTCGAAACATAGTCGATCGGATCGACAATGGTGCTGCTGATGCCACTCGCTTCATCGTAGAAGTAGCTCGAGTCCCACTGCTCGATCGTCTTGTTTTGACTAGTAGTAGTAGTAGTACTGGTTCTCTTCTTAAACGCTCGACAAACCACCCACCCTTCCTCCTGCAAAAACAAAGAATCATATACATTATGTTGACATTTAATTCTAGTGTAGAACTAGAAAACCAAAGTTGATTCCTTTTTCCTCATATTAGTTGAATAGGCGACAAAGATCCAACTATAAATCACCCTTTGTTTGGACTGAGTTCGGGTCAAGAAAGCTATTCAAAGCTAATCAGAATGTTGGACGACCGTGAAAACTGAAAACATTATATATATATACACTTTTTCACTTTATTAACGACATGATATTGTTTGTTGAAAACTAATCAATGTATATGAAAAAATGCTTGCCTGTGGGAGTCCGTTCTCGTCGGATTCAAGCCTGTATTCGTGCATGATCCAATCAGTTTTCTGACCAGTCGGAGCTCTTCCTTTGTAGAAAACCAGAGTCTTTCTCATGCCGATCAGCTTTGATCTGTCATAAACCGCTTTGTCCCTCCCCGTTGCTTTCCAGAAACCGGCCATGGTTGCTCTATTGGTTCTCGTCCCCGTCGGATACTTCTTATCCTTGTGGCTGAAGAAATACCACTCGTTTTGCTCCTCGTACCCGATCCGGCACCTCTCTGCTCATCACCAATCACAATCAGCTGATCTTTTAATAAACAAGATGTATATGTACACAGACAATATTAATCTAGGGTTAATATTATAAGTTGTCATGCAAAGGGGGAAACCCTAACTTGGATCTCAACCGGTCAACCCCATAGAGAAACCCTAAAAGATGATGAATGTACCTTGAAGGTCCCATGGTTCGATCCTGTAGAGATCGATGTCTCTGATAACGTCGAGATCGATCTTCTTCGATGCAACTTTCTTCCTCAGATAGTACCCAACAAGCTCCTCGTCCGTCGGATGGAACCGGAATCCGGGTGGGACACACGACTCCATTGATCACTCGACCGACTCCGCCACCCCGAAATTAGCAGCACAAGACCACTCTTTTATAACTTCATCATCTCTAAATCATAACCAATAAATGAAAACTCAGAAAAGAGAAGGGAAGTGTCTCCAATTAAAAAGGTGACAAGGCGTTTATCATAATGATCGTCCGCTACTAGGCTGTAGATCATTTGGTGTTCGGTAGTGATTAATTAACACTCAACGGCTCAACCCCATGTTTATCTCTCTTGGAAACAAAATTTAACGCGTGTTATAAAACTAAACCCCTTGCTTCATAGATAATAACTAGAAGATGTGAAAAGGGAAAAAAGGCTAGAAGAAAATGAATCATGACAAGTTTGGTTTGTTTTCGATGAAAAAATAAACGAGAGAGAATGTTTGGAACGGACAACTAGATGTTTGTGCTAATGATGTTGTCTTGTGTTGGTGAATGGTGGAAATGATGTAACAAGAACGGGGTTCCCATTATAAATAAAAAGTCGGTCAAATTACAGTTTTGGCCCCTCCACTATGCTCCTAAATTCATGTACTTTAATTTAACATAATTCAGTCTATTTATCTCTACAATGTCATCGGTTAGTCTAACTAACTAGCCTTACGAACCCAACAAGTGCTTTTATAGTGAAAAAGAGGATGATGTTCATCCTAAAAGACTCAGGTTCAAATCGCTTTGTCTACAAAGTGTGTGTAATTTGTTAAAAGATTAAGAATATGTATGAACATATACTACTTTGTAATCAACTTACGACTATTCAAAAAAAACTACCAGTAGATTTTTCTTAAAAACTCTTTTTCCAACTCATCTTATTAACATGGATTTTTATGTTGAAGGTTTTTTTAAAGAAAATCTACATAAACATATTAACTAAAATAGTTAATAGTGTGAATTATTTGGACTAAATAATGATGTCATAGAAGTAAAAAAAATTCAAATTTTATCAAACTAAAGTAGAAAATCCCGCATGTGAGCACAGTGGATGTACAAAAATTGGAATTTGACCTAAAAATTACTATTACTATAGTATATATATAAACGAATTAGTATATTTTAAAATGAAAAAGGAAAGGGTTCTAGAATATATAGAAACTAATCAAGAGAAAGTTTAAACTAATTGAAGTGTTTGAAACAAACAAAACTTACTTTTTGGGAAAAACATATAAATTAATCAAAGAAAGATTAGTACTATAAAACCACATTTAAGTTAAGGAATTTGAGTGTTTCCATGGCTGATTAGAAAGTTGAATAGTGGACAAAGGTGGATGACGTTATCACAATTAAGCACGCGTTTGTTTGAGAGACCAAAAAAAGGAAAAGCTTTTCTTTCTGGAGAGACAGTTTTCATTGGATCAAAGCCTGACAAAAGTGAAAGAACCGGACTCCACTTGCGTTTGCAGTTGCAGATGTTTGTGTCTCATTGCAAATGAAGGGATTCTGTCAACTTTGTCTGTTTGTCGAGAATGTTCATGGCACGGCTGAGGCTGACGCTGACCCTTCTTTTCCCTGTGATAGAAGAACTGAGATAGTCTGACCCCAAAACCAGAAACTATTTTCTGGGTTTTCTGTTTGCTGTAGTTTCCAAAAACCTCACATCAAATTACAAATTACGACCAGAATTCTGGGTTTTTTAAGGTTTAGCTGAGCTGAAATTATGTGTAACCGGTTAATGGTTAATGTTAGAATGTGGTAAATGACAAAGAACTATACACAAAAACATCCAATCTAGGCAGGACAAACAGATGACATGGCACAATACTAAATTTGTTGAAAAATATCATTGGTTTTTCCATGCAAATGTAGAGTCTTACCTGGATATTAAGTTAAGTAGCGGCGGAGTTTAATTAATTATTGGTTTTTTGATGGGTTGAGATAGGGGAGAAATGAAGAAGAAGAAGAAGACAAAGAGAGGAAATGAAGAATAGAGAGACAAAAGAGGAGAGAATATAAAAAGGGAGGGGAGGACCGCTCGATTGCGCATGGTTGATGGCCGTCCCCAGTTGGCTTACGTCAATGCATAGCTAACCTGACTAAGCCTTTTTTATCTCACTAAACAAATGTCTAGCTTGGTTTCACTGCATTTCTTCTCAACTTCACATTCATCTATTTCCTTTCTCAAAGTTTTGCCCTGATTAATCCTGACATATTTATTTTGTAATCCACGTCACATATCTTATTTTAGTAGACGAGTCTCTCAGCGAAATTTTTTACATATACATCGAGAATTGCTTAAGTGGAGTAAAAATTATTTGCTCCTTATCTGTGCCTCTATTTATTCATCATCGTTAAAAAATAAGGTTTAAGGTTAGGGCTTAAGATTTAGAGTATTGGGTGTAGGGTGCATTTTTTAAAGTGTAGGGTTTAGAATATAAGGTTTAGATTTTAGGGTTTAGGGCTTAGAGTTTAATTTTTTATTGTTGGGTAGAAAAATGTGCATCCAAAAGGGACAATTTTTTTGTGTACTTAAGTGATACCAAACTGCTTATCACTTAGACTAACTTATTGATCACATTCATCTCTTATGTATATATTACTCCTAGTTAACCATATAAATACGAATAAAAAATTTTACCCATTTTTTGTGCCCCTATCTATGCTCTCACATTAAAAATTATGTTTAGGGTTAGGGTTTAGAAAAATTTGGGTATGATGTATTTTTAAGGTGTATGGTGTAGGGTTTAAAATTTAAAATTTAGGTTAGAAGTTAAAATTTAATTTTTTAGTGACGGGCATAAAAAGGACACCAAAAAAGACAGATAATTTTTACTATAAATACCTTCCATTTATACGTACATTATAAGTGCAAATACAAATTCGGATGACTATGAGTTGTTACAAAATAGTCTAAATTAATAATAAAAATGTCTTGTATAAAAAAATTAAAACGTATCAAAAAAAAATCAAAATGTGTCGGTTAACACATAATTTTTTTGGGAAAAGAATTTTATATAAAATATTTTTAGAAAACAATTATAATGTTATTTTAGAAGAATGTTTATACCACTTTTAAAAAATTTACACCGCAATTTAAATTTGACAATTGACACTGCATTTTTAAATTTTAATACCATAATTTAAATTTTATTACTTCGTTACTGGATAAAACCGATATATGATAGGATTTAAATCCTAATAAAAATTGAAACTAAAAATCCTGAAACTTGAACATAAAATTTCGGAATTTTACGATTTGAGTTTGGTATAATAATAGTTTTACTTTGAAATTTGGGTCTTAAATCTCTTTAGTTTGATTTAACATATTTTTGATCCTCTACTTTTTTATAGAGTTAGGGTTACGAAAAATTTAGTCATTATATTTAATTAATAATAAATCTATACGTTAACCAATTTTTAATATTTTTTTCCTTCTTAAATCACGTCTTTAAATTTATAGAGTTAAGGGTAAAAAATAATTTTATCATATTTATTTATGGATTAAAATTAATTTAGGTATGTTTTAATGGTTTGATATTTAATTAAATATTTAAATTTTTTACTAAGATATTTAACTAATATCAAAAATTAAATTAAATGTCAAATCAAATAAACAATTAAAAAGTATATGATCCTGTTTGGTAAAGAGAGGTTTGAGCCAAAATTAGAGGTTTGAGTTAAAATTAGAGGTTTGACCGGTCAAATCTGTTAATTTGGATATTTGGTAAAGAGCGGATTGAAATAGAGAATTGGGGTGAAACCTCTAATTTTGAAAAAAAAAACTGTTAATAGAAGTTTTTGAAATTAGAGGTTTTGACAAAGAAGTTATAAAAACCCTTCTACCCTTAAAAAATATGAAAAATCTCCAAATAACCTAAATTTAACCTTTTTAATTTTAATTCTTCAAGCTCACGTATTTACATTGTGACATTTATAAACTAATATTTTTCTTAATCTCACATTTATATTTGTATTTGTATTTAATAATTAATTAAATTGTATTAAAAATAATTATATAAATAATAAATTAGTATATATATCCTTCAAATATGCTTAGTAATGTTAAGCTCATTTTAATACTTCAAGTAATTAAAAATTTGGGAAAATTACACTGGTGGTCCCCAAACTATTATAAACTTTTTATTTTGGTCCAAAATTATTTTTTTGGCAAAATCGTCTCTTATGTTACATAATTCTCCTGTTTTTGGTCCCTCGTCGTTAAAAACTAACGTGGAATTTTTTTCTTATTTTTTTAAATATTTTTGTATTATTTTCTCTCTCCTATATATATTATTTAAATTTTTTATTCAGACTAATATGGTGGTGACATGTGTCACCACCATAACAAAGAAAATAAATTGAATGTAAAAGGGGGAACATGGATTCGAACCTACATCCACCGCATCCCCAAGCCAATGGGTTAGCCATTGGGTTAAACTTCAATTATTGGTATGTTTTAGCACAAATTAGATTTAAAACAATCAAATGAACCGCCAAAACCAAAGAAATAGTTGAAACAAAGGACTTGCAATAAGATTCAAACCCATGTGACATGACATAAAAAGACCAAGCATAAACCAAATGTGCCAAAGAATTGTTTCGACTTAAATTTATATTTAACGTATATTAATTTACAAACTACACAAAATAAAATATTAAACCTAGGGAGGGATTCGAACACAAAACTTTATTGATAAATTAGTATATGTTAAATATAAATTTTAATAAGCATTAAATATTTATTCGAACACAAAACATTATTGGTAAATTAATAGAATATACGTTAAATATAAATTTTAGTATACGTTAAATATTTTATTCGAATACAAAACCTTATTGATAAATTAATATACCTTAAATATAAATTTTAGTATATGTTAAATATTTTATTCGAACACAAAATCTTATTGATAAATTAATAGAATATATGTTCAATATAAATTTTGTATACGTTAAATATTTTATTCGAACACAAAACTTTATTGATAAATTAATATATGTTAAATATAAATTTTAGTATACGTTAAATATTTTATTTGAATACAAAACCTTATTGATAAATTAATATACCTTAAATATAAATTTTAGTATATTTTAAATATTTTATTCGAACACAAACCTTATTGATAAATTAATGGAATATACATTTGTGAAACCGATATTTTAATTTTGATATAACTAAAGAACCTAAGGACTAAATAGAAAATGTCAAAACGAATTTTTAAGTCCTCAAACATCCCCATATGATTTAAAGAATATGCCTAAGTTAAAAACTAAGCTTTTCAAATATTTTCTAAGTGTTCTTAAAGTCGAAACAATGTTTTTCGAGTCCCTGTTTCGAAACAGCCTAAGGCGTTTCGAAACGGTTTTGAAACTGTCAACCCATGTTCCGAAACGGGTATCGAAACGTTTTCAACACTGCCAACCCATGTTTCAAAACAAGTATCGAAACGACTTTAGAACATAGAGAACCCGTATCGAAACGACATCAAGTGTTTCGAAACGGTTGTTCATTTCAATTGAAAAATATGACAGTTGCAAGTTTTTAACTGATTTTAAGAAATCGTTAAGGCGTTTCGAAACGAGTTCAATCCGTTTCGAAACGACCCTTGACAGTGGCAAAAGTGTTTCGAAATGGGGTAACACCGTTTCGATACGGGCTCTTAAATGCACCCTAACGGCTCTTTCTATTTTGGTCCGTTTCGAAACAGGGTCGGGCGTTTCGAAACGGTTGGTTGCAGACTGCATTTATGGAGGTGAGATAACACCCCAACGACTCTATTGATGAATACAACAACCACAACGGCTAGAAATCAATGAGATGGTATAAAAGGGACCTCTAAAAGCTCCAGCAACAACTATTGATCCAAAAGCAAACATCCAAACATCAAATCTAAGCATTTGTGCCTAAATCTCAATATTGTCTAGAAACCTCAATTGTAATTTTCATTCTTATCTTTTCAATTGGGTTGAGTGCTTGTAATTGAGCTATAATTTGTATTGAGAGATACTTTCTTAGCCATCAAAATCTTTGTTCTATTTGTGTGAGGTTTGGGTTAAATTTTAGGTAGAAAATTTAACCGAAAATTACAAGGGTTACCTTCTTAGCCTAGAAAAGGGGAAGATCAATTAGTGGAATTGTTGCAAATCCTTAGTGAAGCTAAGGTAATGGATGTAGAGTTCATTTGGAACTCGAACCACTCTAAAATTCCTTGTCTATCTTTTAAATTGCAATTTCCACCACCTAAACCTTTAAAAATCCAATTCACCCCCCTCTTGGTTCTTTTCGATCATTCGATCCACTCAACAACATTAAATATAAATTTTAGTATATGTTAAATACTTTATTCGAACACAAACTCAATTGATAAATTAATATGTGTTGTTGGTAAACTAATATACATTAAATATAAATTTTATTCGAAATAATTCCGTGGCACATTTGGTTTATGCTTGGCCTTTTTATGTCATGGCACATGGGTTCGAATCTTATTGCAAGTCATTTGTTTCAACTATTTCTTTGGTTTTTGGGGTTCATTTGATTGTTTTAAAAGTAATTTGTGCTAAAATATATCAATAATTGGAGTTTAGCCCAATGGTTAACCCATTGGCTTGGGGACGCAGGGGACGCGGGTTTAAATCCCAGTTCCCCCCTCACATTCAACTTATTTGCTTTGTTATACATTAGTCTGAATAAAAAATTTAAATAATATATATAGGAGAGAAAATAAAAAAATATTTAAAAATAGGAAAAAAATTTCATGTCAGTAATTTCGTTAGTTTTTAACGACAGGACCAAAATAGGAAGACGGTAATAATTTGGGGACCACCGGTGTAATTTTCCCTAAAAATTTCAACAAGGGCCTGAACGGGCCCCAATGTAGCTTCGCCTCTCAGTAATATAATACAAAAGATGAATAAAACATACATATTTACTATTTATCATATTACTAAAAATAATTAATAAAAAATAAATTGTCCATTCATTTCGACCTAATTATTGGGCCAAAACCGGGATGTTCTCTTCAAATCGGATTTGAGCAAATTAAATTTGGGCTGCTTTCGGTTTGAGTTGATTTTTTGTTCGATTTGCTTTTGGTTCGAGTTTCTTTCAATTTTGGTTACTTTCGGTTCGGGTTGATATCATTTAAACTAAAATTCGTGTCAATTTTAATTCGGTTCGAAATGTTTCAGGTTCGGGTCAAATTTAAACCATAATGTTCAAATTTATATTAAATCTCAGATAAGTAAATTGGTTCGGGTCTCAGGTCATATTTGTCGAGCTTGACTTGAAGGCGTCACTTTTAGGGTCATTGCAGTCATTTCATGTGCGGATTACGGAATTCAAATGATTTCTCGACAAGTATTTACGAGAAGGAAGAGAACAATAGAAAATGTACGTCGAGGGACACAGTGGAAACCACGTGGCGGAACTGTATTGGTTGATTAACATCGTTCTTTACGTAGAAGATAAACAAGGGAAATTACAAAAGTATATCGTTAAGGGCAGGTACCATTTATGAGCAGGACCCCTTCCCTACATCTCATTGATTTTTGGATACATTGGTTGCCTTATAATAAATAATAAACTATAGGATTTTTTAAGACAGCACAAACTTGATCCAAGACCCGATACTTGAATCGATTTACTTGACTTAAGATATGATATAGGCTTGAATATGAGAGTTCAAACTTGATCTGAATCCAAATCAAAATCGACTCGAATCTTAGCCGAATTAAAAGCAATATGTATCCAATTTGACCTGTACCGGAAAGTAAATCGAACTGAAAATTAACTCAAACTAAAAGTAACTAAAACCGAAAGCAATTCGAATTGAAACCAACCCGAATTTAATTTGTTCAAATATGTACATTTTATTATCCTTTTGTATTATATTACTACTAATTAGCAATCACCGTTAATAATAGTTTAATGTCATCTTTTCTATGATAAAATAGCATATTCATATATGATATATTGACTCAAATTTAAAATCAACCAATATGATATTGATTCAACCTGAAAAAATGTTAGCTATAGTGCCTTAGGGCCTATTGTATGGACATGATATTTTGATTATTGAATTTATTATTATAATAAATTTGTTTGCTTTTGTATCCTTGAATATTATTAGTTATTCTAAATATCCCTAATCAATTATTATTGTGGGAACAATAATAAGATAAGGTTGGTATGAAGTTTGATAGATATTCATAAGATGAATATATGAATGAGATTCAAATCAAAATCTTATATGTATTTGTTGAGAACAAATATTAGGATCGACTCGTTTTGAGATTAATATATGGATTAAAGTTATATATTAATCTTCAACAGTTGTGACATTAAATCCTTAGGCCTTAAATGAATGCATTGAGGTGTGAGTAATTAAGATGAAATTTATCCCTCTTAACATAAGAGGGATATCTCTAGTCCCCTCGATGATTGAGACTAAGAAATGAATGGTTGTGCTCAAATGAATTGAAAGAGATCAATGTCATTTGTTTAGACAATTCAATCGAGCATCAAGAAACTAAAGATAGAACGATATAAGGTTAACGTTTTCCATGCCTTATATTATATCAAGATATCGTGAGATAAAAGGATTATGACGTAAACTAAATTAAGGTCGTCTCAGATTATGAGCTTTTATTTAACTTAGGTAGTCATTGTCTTGCTAGAGGCCACTTTTGACTTGTAGGATAAAAAGTAACCCCCTCGCCCCGGTCCAGATGCTTGACCGATCCGAGTGGGTTACACGGGGATAACCGAGATGAAACCCGTTAAGGCTCTATTTCGGTTACCGACCCTAGGAAATTTTTTTCTTCATTTTATCTTATCTAAATGCATTAATTAAACCTAAGCGGAAGCCCAACAGCAAACCGGGCCTGAGCCCAACCCTTGAAACCCTTTAGAGATGTCAAAAAGCCCAAAAACAGGCATGTGTTTCAAAACAGTCAAAGCCCGTTTCGAAACATGAGCCCTAGTTTGAAAAGTCAAACACCCGTTTCGAAACGTATCCACCCCGTTTCAGAACAGGGTCTCGCTTTGCCTTGCCGTTTCGATACCCGTTTCAAAACAAGCGATTCCAGTAGCCAAAGTGTTTTCAAAACTGGTTTCGAAACAGGGGCTCATAGTAGCCAAAACGTATCAAAAAGAGTTCTGATACGGGGGCCCTGGAACCTTACCCGTTTCGGAACAGGACAACCCTTTTCGAAACACATGCTGTCTGCAAAATCCCAAAATCAGTTTTAGACACCTCCAAATGATCCCAAACGTCCGAAACGACTACACGAAGCATACAAATCATACAAATACATTCTAGAGGCATGCAACCTATAGCAACATACTCATAGATCACAAGGATACATGGTAGAACATCCATTCAAAGATCATACATCTCATAGGCTTAAGCATTCAAGATTCATGCTTACACAAGGTCATACACTTAGATAATTAAGATAGGCAAATCCAACATGGTTTACAAGCAAGGCATACATCCAAAAGCCAAAACAACATAACATACAAAAGGAGTCTAATCATGCTCCTAAACAAACCACATCAACATACTTCAAAAGGCTCAACAACATATACATGTCCCATTGCTTGACCATTATATCCTTAAATTAAAATGCCCATACTTGATAGCTTAGATAGTACCACAAGGCACACTTGGAGGCCCTTTCATGCACTAGCAACCCACGAACTAAGGATCTGCATTTTCGAACAAAAGAGAGTGTAAGCGTAAAGCTTAGTGAGGGTAAGCTCTTTAAAAACAAACCTCGACAATGTAGGGTCCAAGCACGAGCACAACAAGGTAAATGCATGTCCTTACCTTCGATCCACAAGAGCCAAGATGTCAATGATGCATGAACAATTATCCAATAACATGCCATGCTCAACAAGCTCAATTCCACAACATATGTAAACACATATAATCATCCAAAAACCATTCCAAAACATATTGATCACATATCAACTCATATTGGCACCTAGCTATGACTCGAATACGCGAATAAACACGTTGGAACTCACATCCAACAACAACTTTACCTCACGGTGGGATTACACTCATCACCGTTCTCGCGAAGGGGATTCCACTCATCCTCACGCCCCGTCGATGGGATTACACTCATCACCGACTAATATATATAAGAAGGTTTTCTAGGCGAACCCGTACTCCATCTTGATGACTACCATCATCAAGACCACGCGCGCATTTGACTCACGTGTGCACACTAACATCCTAATGATCGATCATTTGTACCCAAGCATACTAGTGCCAACATTAAACTCAATCCACAATATCATTTAATATCGACTTTCGTGCTTAACACGTACTCACCATGATCACAATCATGAACAATCCACTTGCATATCACAATGTATCACAACCATGCCTCATCATACATGTATAACACATTATACATAATCATCATAACACAAATCATCATGAGGCATAAACATCAATTTAAGAGTTCAACCAATGTCTCTACCTAAAGCTTAGGATTAGGCTACCACTCTAATCCTAACACTAGGTGGGTCTACCAAGCCCAACCTAGTCCACATGCTTGAACCAAATACTCAAAACCATTTTAAAAACATTAAACCACTCACATTTACTTCCAAGCTCAACACCAAGCAACCAACACCTTCAAGCTTCCGGATTCACTCTCGATGCTTCACCAACACAAGTTCTTGTCTCTAAACAATCTCAACACAAACCAAACAACCTCAAATCAGCTCAAGCATCAAAGTAGCTAACCCGGAATACTATTCAAACATCATACACAAGAATTCAAGCCATAGACAACCCCCAAAAACCATAATCTCGGGCAGCCAACAAACCTCAACCAAAACTCATGATTTCAACATTTTTACTACTTCCAAATGAATCCAAAACACCCCCAACTATTATACTAACCTTAGCCCACAATTTCCAACACAAACCATACCCAAAACTCATCCCAAAACCCTTCAAAAACCCCATGAAAACCCAAATACGAAAATCATGTTAAAACACCTTGAAATTCATATATGTTGGACCATTTGGTTCATAAACATCATACCTAACATTGTTAAATCAAAACCTCAAGTTAAAAACAATAAAGTTACCATTTTTATTCAAATCCTCCAAAAACTTAAATTCTAAAATTTGGACCAAAATAAAAACTAGTTGTACTTTTAAAGAGAGAAAGATGAGAGCAACTTGGAAATGTATTTACCTTTCAAAACCGAGCCAAAATGAAGAAGGGATGAAATGGAATAGTGAAAGGGGAATGAGAGCTTCTTTTGTCGTTCAAAAATGTAAATGGGAGAATGAAAAAGACAATGTTTTCTTTTAATTAAAAGGGGTTTTAAAAGAAGTCTCACTATTTACGGATTTGCCATTAATGAGATGGCAAATCTCATTATTCACAATTTCCATGGAAGATGTAAAATAATTCAATTTAGTCTCACACAAAATTATTTTCTTTGAAATCACAAGGTCTAAATAATATATATTATTATTTTTAATTAGAAAACTGAGACCTAAAATATTTTTTAAATATTATTTTCACCGACCCCTAAACTCGGGTGTTACAACTCTCCCCCACTTAAAGAATTGCGTCCCCGAAATTACCTGACGGAAACAAGTACGGAAACTGCTCAAGCATATCAGCTTTCGTCTCCCACGTGGCCTCTTCCACACCTCTATGTCTCCACAACACCTTGACCAACTCTATGGTCTTGCCACGCAACACCTTGCTATCAGAAGCAAGCATCTCAACTGGCTCTTCATTGTAAGACAAATCCAGATTCAGCTCTGTCTCCTTAACAGGCATAACATGAGAAGGATCTGATCTATATCTCCTAAGCATCGACACATGAAAGACATCATGGATCTTCTCTAACTCAGAAGGCAATCTCAAATGGTAAGCTACGGGCTCAATCCGCTCAACTATCTCATACGGACCAATGAACTTCAGACTCAACTTGCCTTTCCGGCCAAATCTCATCACCTTCTTCCATGGAGATACTTTCAGAAACACTTTCTCACCCACGGAGAACTCAATCTCTTTCCTCTTCAAATCTGCATAAGACTTCTGACGATCGGAAGTTGCTTTCAAACGGTCCCAAATCAACTTCACTTTTTCGGTAGTACCCTTAAGCAAATCCGGCATAGGTAACAATCTCTGACCCGTTTCAGCCCAACAAATCGGAGTCCTACATCGTCTACCATACAAAGCCTTATAGGGAGCCATCTGAATACTAGACTGATAGTTGTTGTTGTAAGCAAACTCAGCTAAGGGTAGATGCTTCTCCCAAGAACCTTTGTAACACCCACATTTCCGTCCTAGAATTTAAAGCCGTAGAATTTAATTATTTTATTTATTCTTAGAAGCTAATTGAGCTTGCAAATTTGTGAACTTTGCAATTTGGTCCCTAAAGTCCTCAATTGGGCAATTAGTGCACCAATTCAGATTAGAAAGGAAATTAGATTCGAATTAATTAGTTTAGCCGATTGGTAAACTAATGAAATTGAGTTAGTGATATCAAGATCTAAAGTGTGGAATTAAAAGAATACAAAAAGAAATTAAATAACATTACACTCCTTAAAAATCGGATGAAATTGATAAAATTCAATAAAGCTTGTAACAAGACAATTTGGTGATTAAATTAAAAGATTTATAAATAGTAAAAATTGCATGTTAGGGATAAAATATCCTTGGGGCTGCCCTTAGTAAATTAAAAGTAAAAGAGTTAGTAAAAAGGGCTCATAGGTAATTTAGAGAGCTATCAAATCATCCAAATGATGGAAGCTTGTCTTCCTTCCTCATTTTGCTCTCCTTTGCCGTGAAGAAAAGGAAAATATGGGGGAGGAGAGAAGCTCAATAGTCAGCCATTTTGAGAGCTAAAAATAGTGAAATTTTCAGTTGCATGGTGGAGGATTAAGCTAGGAAATTGAAGAAGGTAGCTAATGTTGTCAAGAAATTAAAGAAAGTAAGTTTCCTACTCCTTGTAGTTTTCGGTTGTGTTAAAAACCATGCATGCAAACTTAAAATTTGTATGAACATGAAAATATATGAATCTTGAATGAAATAACAAGATGAAATATGGAAATATGTGAAAACTTTTTAAGAACACATGAATAGAGTAAAAAGGGGACTGTTTTGAAAGAAATTATAAAATCTTGAGCATTTGGAAAGTTTGCTAGGGATTAAAATCTGAAAATTCTTACTAGGAGAAATTTGTGAAGGAAGGAATATTTTGTCATAAAAGCTTATTGGTTGCTGGAAAAATAAGTTAAAAAGATGTTATTTTGATTAGAATTAAAAATGGTCATGAAATCGAAAGTTGTGGAGATTGGGGACTGATTTGGAGAAATCGGTAAATTGAATGCTTAAATGTTGAAATTGGAAACTTATATGGACTTTAAAATATCATGGAAAAGTAGAATAAGTCATAGCATGAAGGAATTTTAGATTCAAGTGTGTGATTAAATGTATTTTTAATCTAAAGTATAAGTTAAGAAAACTGTCCAGTGATGTTCAATGTAAAAACAGTAACTTTGGAAATTCACCAAAAATTGGATATAAGGTATTTAAAGCTGAAATTTATACTGTATAAACTTTGATATATCTAGAATCATTGAGAGAAAACAGAACTCAATTTCAGTATGTAAATTAAAAGATATGAATTTTTAAAGTTGGGCAGTGCATACTGTCCAGATTTACCGAAATGAGTATAATTAAACAATAAACTGTATTAATTCGAATAAGATAAAAATATGAGGGTTACATGACTGTAAAATTGAGTTTAATACCTTTCCAACGGTATATGATAAGTTAATTTTGGATTAGTAATTAAAAAGTTATGATTAAAACGCTAACTAGTCCTCGAACTAGCTTAATGAAAAATCAGAATTGAAATTAGGAGTTCATGCTTGAATTGTGAAGTAATTATGATTGAATTGCTTCCTAATATAGTTTGTATTTGTTTAATGTTGAGAGTTAAGATCGGAATAGCGAAGAAATTTTGGAGGAAGCTAGGATCGATCGTTCGAAAGGAAAAAGCAAAGGCATCTCAATTCGAGATCAAGCTTAAGGATCGTGAGTGTAATTTCGTGAGTGTATTTTTGTCTTAGGGTTGGGACTAGTGTCCGAACCACTTTAATTTTCTGTAATTTATGTTTTATATGCATGAAATTGGACTAAATGATATCCGGTAATGTGTTTAGTAAGGGAAGGAGATATAAAGGAAATTGGATGCATGATTGAAACTTGTGATTTATGTTTGATTGTGTACAATATGTGGGCTGTTTTATATGATGTTAAATGCCATGAATTGTATGTCGATTTGGATTTTGATAATTGATTGAGTATGTGCAAATGTGGACTGCCCATGTGAATGATTGTATGATGGAAAAGCATGAAATGGATTCTTGATAATACTCGATAAAATGAAAATGTGGACTGCCCTATGGTATGATTATGCTATGCTTGAAAATGCATATGATTATGTATGAATGATGTTGCTGCCATGCATGATGTTATGATCGAATGAGCATGCAAAGTAAATTCTGAAAAATGTACATGTTAAATGAAATAATAAACTAATCACTTAACAAGATTACGCCCTTGGTCGTTTGGACGTTCTAGATAAGAACGACATGCCTAGAGTCTGAGCTCACTGTTTGATATTGCTTTGTGCAATCTTGATAGTACTTTGTGTACTCTTGATATGATGTGTGTTCTTGATTGTTGTTCGAGACACACGATGCTATGGGCATCCCCTTTGATGTTGCTTTGTGCAATACTTGATGTTGCCGCGGGCAACTATATGCGTTACATGTTACCCTTTTGATGGCTCGAATTTCTGTTACGACTATTCTACCATGGGCAAAAACATTAAATAAAATGCTTGGGCTATGAAACCAATATAAAGGAATGAAATTAATTACCATGTGACATGAAGTGCATGAATTGTGTAAAACCTATGTTTGATTTTGATATAATTAAATCCTTAAAGATTATTTTGTAAAACTTAAAATTAGTTTTTAAGTCCCTTAATAAGTTTTTAAAACACCAACACTTTGAAACTGATTTATAAAACTCAAACTCAAAATATTTTCTAAGTGTTCCAAGGCAAAACCATTGAAAATCGTCCAGGCGTATCGATACACTACCAAGCGTATCGTACCCATTTTACCAAACTTGGTCACTGCCGGAACCTGTATCGATACCCCAAACTCTCGTATCGATACAGCCCTGGGTTAAAATTCAAAGAGTTTGATTACGGTACCTATACGGCTAACCATCGTATCGATACGGGCCTTGTAATTTTTTAATATAAGTCTGTTTAAAAATATAACCGTTGGTGTTAGTTGGTTGGTAACCAAACTTTAAAAGTTTGTTGACCCATATCGATACGCATAACTTCCGTACCGATACGGAGTTGGAGAGTGAGCTAAGTTCAGAAAATAGTATCGATACGGCCCTTGCCGTTTCAATACCCCGCACCGATACGCTTACACGCGTATCGATACCCCTGTATTAAATGTACACAACGACTCTTTCTTTTTTGAGACAGGTACCGATACCCATTCCCGCGTACCGATACCGGTAGCTGCAGAAGTGCATTTATGGTGGTAAGAGAGGGTTCCAACGGCTCTAATTAAGTCCCCAACCACCCAAACGGCTAGAAATCAATGAAGAGGTATAAAAGACACATCAAAAAGCTACAACAACAACTATTGAACTTCAAGCAAACACTTATTCATCAAATCCAAGCAATTGTGCCAAATTTCATATTTGTCTAGAAATCCCAATTTGTGTTCTTCATTCATACTTTGTAAAATTGGGTTGAGTGCTTGTATTGGGGCTATCATTTGTATTGAGAGATACCTAATTAGCCTACAAATTTCTTTGTTCTCTTGTGTGAGGGTTGGGTTGATTTTTGGGTAGAAAAATCAACCGAAATTGTAAAGGGTTGCCTCCTTGTCCTAGAAAAGGGGAAGATCAATTTAGTGAAATTGTTGCAAATCCTTAGTGAGACTAAGGTAGTGGATGTAGAGTTCATTTGGAACTTGAACCACTCTAAATCCCTTGTTCATCATTTTTAATTTGCCAATTTCCACTACAATCCTTTAAATTTCCAATTCACCCCCCCTCTTGGTAAATATCGATCTTTCGATCCACTCAACAATTGGTATCAGAGCTTAACTCTTTGAGGATTAACAACCACAAGAGAAGATCCTTGGAAGAGTGTGATCATCCAAATATCAAGAGATGGCTTCAACCTCCGGTTCCGGCATGTACGAGTCACAATCAACCACCAAGCCTCCTTTCTTCAATGGTGACAACTATTCTTTTTGGAAGAATAAAATGAGGCTATTCATCAAGTCAAGTGACTATCTTGTGTGGGATGTCATTGAGGATAGGCCATACATTCCATTGAAGCAAGATGGTGAAGGCAAGATGGTGTTGAAGAAGAAAGCCGAAATGAGTGAAGAGGAGAGGAAGAAGATTCAAGTCAACGATAAAGCTCTCCACATGCTTTTTTGTGCTTTCGGTCCGGACATCTACTCAAAGGTCTCATCCATTGAAAGTGCCAAAGAAGTGTGGGACACACTTGAGACCACTTATGAAGGCACCAATGATGTCAAAGAAACTAAGATTGGACTTCTCAATCTTAGTTATGAAAACTTCAAGATGGAGCCCGATGAGACGGTGTCAAAGATGTTTGATCGATTATCCACGATTGTCAATGGTCTAAAGGGCTATGGAGAGATCATACCGGAAGACAAGCTTGTCCGGAAGCTACTCTATTCACTTCCCGAATCTTGGGATGGGAAGAGAATCGCTATCATCGAAGCAAAGAACTTGAAGACATTAAAGCTTGATGAGCTTGTGGGTTCTCTCCTTACTCATGAGATCATGAAGCAAGGAAGGGAAGATGAGAAGAAGAAAGAAGAAAAAAGGGTAGAGAAGCTTGAGGTTGAGAAGAAGAAGAAGATGGGAATAGCTCTCAAGGCTAAAGCTTCACAACATGATGAGAGCTCATCTTGTGAGGAGGATGAACTTGAAGAATTGGCTATGATAGCCAAACGATTCTCACGCTTTATGAGGTCCAACCGGGGAAGAAAAATCCAAAGGAAGATGGACTTCAAAAGCAAGAACAAAGAAGAAGGAAAGGATCCCATCATTTGCTATGAGTGCAAACAACCCGGCCACATCCGTTCGGAATGCCCTCAACTCAAGAAGAAGGGCTTTGAGAAGAAGAAAAAACTCAAAGCCAAGCTTGCTACTTGGAGTGATGAGGAGTCATCGGAGGATGACGAACAAGAAGTGGCTAATCTTTGTCTCATGGCACTTGAGGAAGATTCCTCCTTGGTAACCTCTAACTCATCTACTTTAGATTTTTCACATGAAGAGTTAAATGATGCATATGATGAGTTACAAGAGGTATATGATGAATTAGTTGAGAAGTATAAGGAGTCGGTCATTAGGAATAAAAAGATTATTCAAGAACTAAATGAGAAAAATGACTCACTTACTCAAGCTAATTCTAAATTTGAGAAAAAGATTTTAGGATTAAAAGATGAACTTAAATTCTTTCAAGATGAAAATGTTGATCTTAATAATCTTTTATCTCAATGTAATAGTGAACACCAAAAGGTGTTGGGTGAGCTAAATGAGCTCAAGAAGTCTTTAAAAAATGTTGGTAGTGTTAAGCATGAAGTAGGAGAATCATCTAGAACACACCAACCTAAGAAAAAGACTAATTACTACAAACAAGGTAGCTACCCTAGACATAGTAGAGCTAAAAGAATTAGAAGTGTATGGGTTCCTAAGGAACTTGTAAAATCTAATAATATTATTGCTATGTCATCTTGGATTCCTAAGGGAACCAAGGTTTTGGGAGCTAACACTCATGGACCCAAAATGATTTGGGTACCAAAAACCAAGGTTTAATATCTTTGTTTGTAAGGGGAGCATTGCTACAAGGCCAAAGCACAAAGTCAAAACTCATGGTACCTTGATAGTGGATGCTCGAGGCACATGACCGGAGACAAGAGTCGATTCATGGATTTAAAGCCAAAAAGTGGAGGAGTAGTAACATTTGGTGACAACTCCAAAGGCCACATTAAAGGTATTGGCTCCATAGGTAATCACTCTACCATTCTTATTGAAAGTGTCTTATATGTCGATGGTCTTAAACATAATTTATTGAGCATAAGTCAATTATGTGATAAATGATTTAATGTTTTATTTGATAAAAATGGTTGCAAAATTGTAGACATTAAATCTAATAATATTATGCTCATAGGTCATCGCATAGGAAACATATGCATGGTGCATTTAGATGACATACATACATCTCATGCATGCTTAGTTGCTCAAAATGAAAATGATGCATGGTTGTGACATAGGAAGCTAGGACATGCTAGCATTAGTGTTTTGGAAAAACTAGTCTCTCTAAATCTAGTTAGAGGTTTGCCCAAAATAAAATTTTCAAATGACAAAATTTGTGATGCTTGCTCTAAGGGTAAACAACATAAGTCTTCCTTTAAATCCATTAATGATGTTTCTACTAGTAGATGCTTACAATTAATTCACATGGATTTGTTTGGGCCAATTAGGACTATGAGCTTGGGTGGTAAATCTTATGCATTTGTGCTAGTTGATGATTTTTCTAGATTTACTTGGGTTCTCTTTTTAAGTACTAAAGATGAGGCTTTAGAAAAATTCATCACATTTTCAAAATTAACCCAAAATGATCTTGAACTTAGAATTTCACACATTAGAAGTGATCATGGAACCGAGTTTCAAAATTTAGGGTTTGAAGAATTTTTGAATGAAAATGGTATTAGCCATAATTTTTCGGCTCCTCGAACTCCTCAACAAAATGGGGTTGTTGAGAGGAAAAATAGAACTTTGCAAGAAATGGCTAGAACTATGCTTTGTGAAAACAATTTACCTAAATATTTTTGGGCGGAAGCCACAAACACCGCTTGTTATATTGTAAATCGAGTAATGATTAGGCCAATTTTAAAGAAAACACCTTATGAGATTTTAAAATCTAAAAAGCCTAACATTAGCTATTTTCACCCTTTTGGGTGCAAGTGTTTTGTTTTAAATAATGGAAAAGACAACTTAGGTAAATTTGATGCAAAAAGTGATGAAGCCATTTTTATAGGTTACTCTTTAACCTCTAAAGCCTATCGAGTATTTAACAAAAGAACTTTAGTAGTAGAAGAATCTATTCATGTTGTATTCGATGATAACCTCCTTCCTAGGAAGGATTCTTGTGATGATGATGATGTAGGAATCATAAATGCCTTTGATGAAGGTCAAACTTCAAAGGAGGATGAGATTCAAACAAAAGTAGAAGACACACAAGAACCACCTCTTGAAGCCTTGAAGGACTTGGCTATTGAGGAAAAGGAAGTGAGCTACCCAAGGGAGTTGAACTATGTCAAAGATGGTGAAATCTTGGGTGATCCATCCAAGGGGGTAACCACTCGTTCTTCTCTTAGATTAATGAACCATGTTGCATTTATCTCATGCATAGAGCCTAAAAATATAAAAGAAGCATTGAAAGATGACTTTTGGATCATGGCTATGCAAGAAGAGTTAAATCAATTTGAGAGAAGTAATGTATGGACATTAGTTGATAGGCCTAGTAATCAATCTACAATAGGAACTAAATGGGTCTTTAGGAACAAACTAGATGAGAGTGGTAACATTGTGAGAAATAAAGCTAGACTTGTAGCACAAGGTTACACTCAAGAAGAGGGAATAGATTTTGATGAAACCTATGCACCCGTAGCTAGAATGGAAGCCATTAGGATGTTGCTTGCATATGCATGTTATCATAATTTCAAGCTTTTTCAAATGGATGTTAAAAGCGCATTTTTAAATGGTTTTATAAATGAAGAAGTGTATGTGGAACAACCACCGGGTTTTGAAGATTCAAAATTTCCAAATCATGTTTTCAAACTTACCAAAGCTCTTTATGGTTTAAAACAAGCTCCTAGAGCTTGGTATGAAAGGCTTTCAAATTTTTTGATTGAAAAAGGATTTGAAAAAGGTAAGGTGGACACTACACTTTTCATAAAAATGTATAAAAATGACATCTTAGTAGTTCAAATTTATGTTGATGATATTATTTTTGGCTCTACTAATGGATGTCATTGTCAAGAGTTTGCTAAGTTAATGCAAGGTGAATTTGAGATGAGCATGATGGGGGAGCTCTCATTCTTTTTGGGACTCCAAATAAAGCAAAAGAAGGATGACACCTTCATCAACCAAGCAAAATACATAAAGGATATGCTCAAGAAGTTTGGCTTGGAGAATGCAAAACCTCAAGCCACTCCTATGAGCTCATCTACAAAGCTTGACAAAGATGAAGGAGGTAAGTGTGTTGACTCTAAGCTTTATCGGTCTATGATTGGATCTTTGCTTTACCTTACCGCAAGTAGACCGGATATCTTGTTTAGTGTTTGCTTGTGTGCTAGGTTTCAAGCTAGTCCTAGAGAGTCTCACCTTATAGCCGTTAAGAGAATCTTTAGATACCTTAGAGACACTCCTTGTTTAGGCCTTTGGTATCCTAGAGACTCTACCTTCAACCTACATGCTTACTTGGATGCGGATTATGGGGGTTGTAAAATCGATAGGAAAAGTACTTCGGGAACTTGCCAATTCTTAGGTAGTATGCTCATATCTTGGTTCTCTAAGAAATAAAATAGTGTAGCCTTATCTACCACCGAAGCCGAGTACATATCCTTAGGGAGTTGTTGTGCTCAAGTCCTTTGGATGAAGCAACAACTCTTAGATTATGGTATTAAATTTGGAACCATACCCCTAAAATGTGACAACACTAGTGCAATATGCTTAACTAAAAATCCCATCCAACACTCTAGAACCAAACACATAGAAATAAGGCATCATTTCATTAGAGATCATGTCCTTAAGGAAGATGTGGTTATAGAGTATGTAGACACCTTGAATCAATTAGCGAACATTTTTACAAAACCCTTAGACAAAGAGCGCTTTTGGTCCCTTAGGAGAGAGTTAGGTCTAGCTAGCCTATCTTGATCTTTTTGGACCTCTTTTGTGCTTAAACTTGCTTGATCTTGTGAAATGTCATGTTTGTATGCTTAGACTCCAAATTTCTTCCATGCCTATAGTTAGGGGGAGTATGATTTTGTTAAAATATGCTTAGAACTGCTCATACATCATTTGCATACTCATAGGAGAGATTAGGTTCGAGCCTTTGGTTGTTCTTTGAACCAAAAATGCATTTCTGGGCATGCAGTATCGATACTGTAATAAGCGTATCGATACATGTTCTTCATTTCGTTTCCCAGAATTCTTTACGCTTCACGCGTATCGATACGATTAATCCCGTATCGATACGAGTCGTTTCGATACGGACCCATCCGTTTCGATACGACTGTTCAAACGGTCATATTTGCAAAAAGACATCTTTATCCCCGTATCGATACCCCGTCGGGCGTATCGATACTCGACTGTGCTGATGGCAATAAATAAGCTTTTAATGTATTCAACTTTTACCTAAATTCAATCTCTTCAAAACCTAATTAACCCTAGCCGTTTTTGCCTATAAAAAGGCACTTCCTCCTTCATATTTTTCACACCTCAACTCAAACCTAAAAGAGTTTTCAAATCAAGCAAGGCTTTGTGCTCTCTTTCTCATCTTTGTGCAAGTTCTCTTCAATTCTTCAAGTTTCTATCAAGGTAATCACCTTTCTTTTATTTTCTCTGTTTTGATTTTTTTTAACTTTGTTTTTGTTCAAAAAAAATTTTCTTTAATTTCTTTTCAAAATTTTCTCCTTAAAATTTTCTTTTATTTTTTTTACCTTGATTTTTACTTAAATTGAAGAAATCTCCCTTGCTAATTTTTTTTTTGATCATGGCACCAAAAGAGCCATCGAGGAAGCGACAAAGGGCTAATCAAGCCGGTGAATCCTCCAACCTTGGAGAGATTGCTCGTCCTAACTACTCGACAATCTATGAGCAATCCTTTGGAGGCACTTCGGGTGTCAATCACTTTCGTCAATATGAGAATTACAAGATCCGTGCCGAAAGGGTAATATCCATCCCCTTTCTCAATTCGGAGCGTTTCAAGTTTGAATACCTCCCTTTGCTTCATCGTTGGAATTTCATGCACTTTCTCTCTATTCCCGGTTTTTACTATCGTCTCTTGGTTTTGATTTTCTATGCTAATGCAAGATGTGTTAGTCGAAATGGGGAAGTTGTTGCAATTAATTCCTATCTTATGGGAAAGAAAATAACTCTTGATGTTGAGTCTATTTGTGAGGTCTTTAAGTTGGAATATGAAGGCCTCGATGATGAGCACCGTGGAGGGCATGTTCTTAGTGGATCCGTCACCGCCCTTAATGCTCATGACCGAATTCTACATTTGATGGTATCGTGGTGGTTTCGCCCTTCCGGAGGAAAATATTCCACCATCCGTCAAGTGGATGATTTTTGGATTCGGTGTTTCCGTGAAGCCAAGCGACCAAATCTAGCTCGTCTTATGTTTGCGGAGATAGTCTACCTCGTTCAGAATCGTAACACTCCTCATGTCACCTCCTTCACATACGGTACGGCTTTGAGCTATTTCTTTACTAAAAAGGAAATTGATTGCTCTTATGACATTGCAACTCCTCTCACCGATCCTATTGATGAGCACTCCCTTGCTCGGGAAAAATTCTCTTATATTAATGGTGAATGGATACGTCTTGCCGAGTTACCACCGGAAGTCGCCACAATGCATGAAGCGGCTCAAGCTCCTCAAGCTCCTCAAGTCCAACAACCCAATATGGATGCTCTCATGACCTATCTCAATGAGCAATTCACCGGGTTACGTACGGACATGAATACTCGTCTCACATCCATGGAAACTACTTTTGACACGAGGATGACGGGTTTTGAGAATCGCCTCACATCTCTTGAAAGTGGGCATAATTCCTTGAATATCTCTATTGCCGCTTTCCATGATGAGTGGCGTAATAGTATGCGCACCAATGAGCCTTTGGGAGATGATGATGAAGAGGATGAAGACGACGAAGACGATGCTTAGACGTTTTTCTCTTGTTTGTCATGCATATCATTTAGGACTTTATATTATTATGCACCTATGCTTTATGTTTTTAGGATTAAGTTTGTCTTAGGATTAAAACCTATGCTTTGATTTTTATTTTGTCTTTGTTTGGATTTTAAGTATGTTGCTTTAATGAATAATAATTATGTTGCTTATTATACCTTGATTTCTTTATGCACTTAATTGTCTCAAAGATTTTTTTTGATCTAACAAAAAGGGGGAGAAGAAACTAGCTCACACTTTAAAATATTTTGATTTAAATTCAAAGGTTACCAAGCTTATATTAAGGGGGAGTTCTTTACAAAGGTTTTTCAAAAATTTTAAGTTTTAGTTTTGTTATATCAAAAAGGGGGAGATTGTAAAACCTATGTTTGATTTTGATATAATTAAATCCTTAAAGATTATTTTGTAAAACTTAAAATTAGTTTTTAAGTCCCTTAATAAGTTTTTAAAACACCAACACTTTGAAACTGGTTTATAAAACTCAAACTCAAAATATTTTCTAAGTGTTCCAAGGCAAAACCATTGAAAATCGTTCAGGCGTATCGATACACTACCAAGCATATCGATACCATTTTACCAAACTTGGTCACTGTCGGAACCTGTATCGATACCCCAAACCCTCGTATCGATATAGCCCTGGGTTAAAATTCAAAGAGTTTGAATACGGTACCGATACGGCTAACCATCGTATTGATACGGGCCTTGTAATTTTTTAATATAAGTCTGTTTAAAAAATATAACCGTTGGTGTCAGTTGGTTGGTAACCAAACTTTAAAAGTTTGTTGACCCGTATCGATACGCATAACTTCCGTACCGATACGGAGTTGGACAGTGAGCTAAGTTCAGAAAATAGTATCGATACGGCCCTTGCCGTTTCGATACCCCGCACCGATACCCATTCCCGCGTACCGATATCGGTAGCTGCAGAAGTGCATTTATGGTGGTAAGAGAGGGTTCCAACGGCTCTAATTAAGTCCCCAACCACCCAAACGGCTAGAAATCAATGAAGAGGTATAAAAGACACATCAAAAAGCTACAGCAACAACTATTGAACTTCAAGCAAACACTTATTCATCAAATCCAAGCAATTGTGCCAAATTTCATATTTGTCTAGAAATCCCAATTTGTGTTCTTCATTCATACTTTGTAAAATTGGGTTGAGTGCTTGTATTGGGGCTATCATTTGTATTGAGAGATACCTAATTAGCCTACAAATTTCTTTGTTCTCTTGTGTGAGGGTTGGGTTGATTTTTGGGTAGAAAAATCAACCGAAATTGTAAAGGGTTGCCTCCTTGTCCTAGAAAAGGGGAAGATCAATTTAGTGAAATTGTTGCAAATCCTTAGTGAGACTAAGGTAGTGGATGTAGAGTTCATTTGGAACTTGAACCACTCTAAATCCCTTGTTCATCATTTTTAATTTGCCAATTTCCACTACAATCCTTTAAATTTCCAATTCACCCCCCTCTTGGTAAATATCGATCTTTCGATCCACTCAACAAATTGAATGGAACTTGCTAAGTTAAATAAGCTTATGAAGTGGATAAAAGATTGTGTGACTTAGCATGATATGATATGATATGAAATGCTATGCTATGTGGACATTGATCCTTTCCGATTATGATATGAAATGAAGTGCTATGCTATGTGGACATTTGGTCCTTTCCGATTATGATACGAAGCATATGGATTGCTTACAAGCTCGATTATGTGAAATTTGGGTAATGACCCTATTCGAATATATGTAATTAAGAAATGAGAAATTCTGATTTTTGAATGATAATTTGAGATCATTCGACTTGATAAGTTAAAAATGCTATGTATGGTTTAGCATGAGATCTTGATTTATTCAATTGCTAAGCATGATATTGAGTATGCTGAAAATGGATTGTATTATGCTATTGATCGAGTTATGTACAAGCATGTGATAAATTATTGTGATATGTTATGTATTCGAGCATGTGCTATGAATGTTGATATGATATGTATGATGCTATGTGTATGAATTTTACATGAGCTTAGTTGGGTGAAATTGAATTGTTAATAAACCTAGCTAAGTAAACTCAATGCTTGAACACGCTAAAGCTCAAGAATGAATTAGTTTTAGCATTACCTCGCTAAGTACTTTTCGTACTTACCGCTCCGTTGTTTTCATCTTCCCAACCTTAGCAGGATAGCTTGGACCTTAAAGCTAGCTTTCGTTGGATCAAAGTTATCAAGTTCTCAAGTTCACAGTTTTTGAAATATGTACGATCTAAGTCTTATCTTTAGACTCCTAGATGGTGGCTTTGAAGTGTGTTTAAGGATTCGTTTTGTCATGTTTGGTCGTAACTTAAGTTTGAAATGGTGTTTGAAATTATATGCTTCGTGATGCTTGGTTAGGAGGCTAGAATCATGTTTTGTATTTAAGTAGATAGCCTCATTATTTTGTGTATAAAAATGTAAGTCAAGCTATGGTTGTGTCGATTCTTTTTGTTGTCCATAGTCGATAGCTTGACATGTTTAGGGGCATATAAGCTATGTTATTTTGTAAGGTCCTAAGTAAAGGAAATCAAATACCATGAAATGGAAATATATTATGTGTTGCATGAAAATTGACTTGATTAAATATTTGATAATTTTGGATTAATTCGAAATCACCTAGATCATTTAATTAAGGGTTTCGAATGACATGGATTTGAATAGTTAAGTATTTGACTTGCTTGACCTAATTGTAATGGTAACTCGATAATAAAAATAAAAGTTTTAAATTGGCTCACAAATTAGCAGCAAGATTAAAAGAAAGTGTGTCTAAGTTTTTGTTAGCCCATTTTCCGCGTGCGCTTTAATATAATTAACTGATTAAAATAATATCTTGTTTTTCGAAATGCTTCCGCTTTTGTCTGATATGTTCTGTTTGTTCGCCTTTTCCGCTTCCGGTAACGCCCTCGGCTCTCGGCCCGGGTTGGGGGTGTTACAACCTTGGAAGTCAATCACACAACAACGAAGCATATCCTCTAAAATCTGTATCACTCGCTCTGACTGCCCATCGGACTGCGGATGATAAGAAGTACTGAAATGCAAGCGACTACCTAGAGCACTATGTAAACAACCCCAAAACCTTGAAGTAATTCTAGGATCTCTGTCTGAAACAATAGACTTCGGAACTCCATGAAGTCTCACAATCTCGGGAATGTACAAATTCGCCAACTTGTCTAAAGAATCTGTAGTGTTCACTGCTAAGAAGTGAGCACACTTAGTGAATCTATCCACTATCACCCAAACAGAATTCTTCTTCGAAGTAGACAATGGTAACCCCGACACAAAGTCCATGATGATCATCTCCCATTTCCATTCCGGAACCTTCAAAGGTTGTAACAAACCTGAAGGAACCTGATGTTCTGCCTTCACACTCTGACAAACCATACAACGGCTCACATACTCGGCTACATCCTTCTTCAAACCAACCCAGAAGTAATCATTCTTCAAGTCACGGTACATCTTAGTACTACCCGGATACATGGAAAAAGGATTCGAATGTGCTTTACTCAGAATCAGACGCCTCAACTCCACATCCTCGAGTACTACAACTCTATCTCTAAAGCACAACACATTCTCACCACTGAAACTATACTCATTCGGTCTACCTTCGGCTATGTCCTGAACATGAGGAACTAAAGACACATCTTGCAACTGTTTCTCTCTAATCAACTGAATCAAAGAAGGCTTCACTTGAAACTCTGTGATCAAACCACCATCATCGGATACACTCAATCTAGCAAACATGGCTCGCAACTCAACTACAACTTTTCTACTCAAAGCATCGGCTACTACATTTGCCTTACTCGGATGGTACTCGATGGTCAAATCATAATCCTTCAACAATTCAAGCCATCTTCTCTGTCTCAAGTTCAACTCTCTCTGTGTCATCAGATACTTCAAGCTCTTATGATCGGTGTAAACTATACACTTCTCACCATACAAGTAATGACGCTAAATCTTCAATGCAAACACAACTGCGGCTAACTCTATGTCATGAGTAGGATAGTTCTTTTCATGAACCTTCAACTGTCTCGAAGCATAGGCAACAACTCTTCTTTCTTGCATCAAAACACAACCTAAACCTATGTAGGAAGCATCACTATAAATCACGAATTCTTTACCTGAAACTGGTTGTACTAACACTGGAGCATTTGTCAAAGCTTCTTTAAATTTCTCAAAGGCCTTTTGTCTTGCATCTGACCACTCAAACTTGACTCCCTTTTGCAACAATTTAGTCAAAGGAGCATCTACCCTAGAGAAACCATCAACAAATCTCCTATAGTAACCGGCTAATCCTAGGAAACTCCTAATCTCAGTCACAGACCTAGGTTGTTTCCACTCAACAATAGCCTCAATCTTCGATGGATCAACACAGATACCTTTAGCCGAAACAACATTGCCAAGAAATACAACCTCTCGAATCCAGAACTCATATTTACTAAGCTTCGCATACAACTGGTTGCTCAACAACCGCTGTAAAACAAATCTCAAGTGCTCATCATGCTCTTCTCCTGTCTTCGAGTACACAAGAATATCATCTATGGAAACAACTACAAAACGGTCTAGATAATCTCTAAAAAATTTGTTCATCATATTCATGAATGTTGCAGGTGCATTCGTGAGCGCAAACGACATCACAAGGAACTCATAGTGACCATATCTAGTCCTAAAAGCTGTCTTCGGAACATCACACTCATTTACTTTCAACTGATAGTACCCTGATCTCAAATCTATCTTCGAGAACACTAAAGCACTTCTCAAATGATCAAACAAATCATCTATACGAGGAAACGAATACTTATTCTTCACAGTCAACTGATTCAACTATCTGTAGTCAATACACATACGCATACTACCATCTTTCTTCTTTACAAACAACACAGGAGCACCCCAAGGAGAACTACTAGGCCTAATGAAACCACGGTCTAATAACTCTTGCAACCGACTTTTCAATTCTTTCAACTCTTTCGGAGCCATACGATACGGAGCTATAGAAACTGGAGTAGACCCTGAAACAGTCTCAATCACGAACTCAACATCTCTATCAGGAGGAAAACCTGGTAATTCTTCTGGAAACACATCCGGAAAATCAAAAATTGTTCTAATATCTTTCGGTCTAGCCTCACTCATATTTGGATTCATCACATAAGCTAAGTAAGCCCCACAATCGGAATCCATCAACCTATGTGCCTCTATACCCAAAGAAATCCTCTTCGTCTCAAAATCCACACTAGCTCGGTGCTCAACTAGCCATTCTATACCCAAAATAATATCAAAACCATAAAAAGGAAGCTCCATCATATCAACAAAAAACACATGACCCTGAATCTTCAGCGGACATCTCCTATACATACGTCTAACCACAAATGTCTCACCAAAAGAACTAGTCACATGCATACCTACATCTAAGGTCTCAACAGGTATGTCTAAATTCCGTGCATGCTCACTCAAAATGTAGGAATGTGTAGAACCCGAATCAACCAAAGAAAGCAAAGACATAGACTGTAACTCGAAATTACCTGCTATCACATCAGTGTCGTTCCCGGCCTCTCTCTAAGCATAGACTCGCGCTGGTCCACCTACCTCTGGATGTACTGCCACAACATGAGCAAGGTTCCTCTGAGCATCTACCCTAGGTGCATCAACTCTAGGCTGGAAGTAGCCACTACCGCGCCCACGACCTCTCTGAAAATCATTGGCCCTCGCAGGAGCCTGAGCTATGTTCGGTGCCTCTTCGCTTAATGCGGGCACTCCCTCCTAAAGTGGTCCCTCGAACCACAGTCCCAACAAGCATGAAAGTTACCCCAACACTCACCAGAATGTTGTCTCCCACAACGGGTACACTCGGGCAAACGCCCTCCACCTCTATGGCCCTAGTGGCCTCTACCATGGTGGCCACCGCCACGTCTATGGTCAAACTGTTGTCCACTGCCTCTATGCCTCTTGCCATCCCACGGTCAAAGTTGTTATGTCTCTTACCGGAACTAGAACCACTAGAACGTTTGGTCAGCCCCAAGCTATGCTCAATGTCCTTGGCCCTAGCAACCAAGACATCAAAATCAGAATAATCTGAAGCTAAGGTGTACCTCTTAACTTCTTCATGAAGCCCATATCTAAAACGGTTACAACGGTCCCTCTTAGTAGGAACTAACTCTGGAGCATACTGACTCAAACGAACAAAACGGATCTCGTAGTCAGTCACAGTAGCATCTCCCTGAACAAGAGCCATAAACTCTCGCTTCTTCTCATCTAGATACCTCGGCCCCAAGTACATCTTCCGGAAGGCAGACTCAAAGAAATCCCAATCAATCTCTGCCTCTGAAACTCCAGTAGTAATGGTGACCCACCAGGTGTAGGCATCACCCTGAAGCAAAGAGATCACACAGCCCAATCTGCGAGCAACCACACAACCCATCTGAGCTAAGATGAAAACGGTCTTCTCTAACCATAACTCGGATCACTCGGGTGTAGACCCTATAAACTCTTCAGCCCCTAGCCTACGGAGCCTCTCCAATGGTAAACTAGCATCATCGCCCCTAGGCTGAGCTGCAGCCTGAGCTCCGGAACTGCGGCCTGAAATGCTCCCGCTGAGGTCCCTTTTCTTCAGCTCCATCCTAGCCTCCAACTCCAGGCTGAGGAGGTGGTGGTGGTGGAGGTGGTGGAGGAGCTCCAACTCCAGCAGCAGGCTCTCCTACGTGAGCCTCAACTCCAACCACCGGCTCATTAACAGGAGTCGCAACACGTGGTTCCTGATGAACCACCCTCGGCCTACCCCTTGGCCTCGACATCGTGCTCACAAACAACAACTACACACAACAACGAAGCACAAAAAGAAAGGGTTAGCAAGGCAAGGGCTCCAAGTGGCTCAAGTATGCTCCCTCACTTTAAAAATCCCTTTTCCGATGTAATAGTAGCAATATGACTCTAAAAAACATACTTCAAACAAAACAACCAGCATTCTTGATAAACAAGCAAACATACATAAGCATACTTGACAAGCAAGCAACCACCGTGCATAACAATACCAGAAATTAAACTTACCTCACTTACCTGCCCAAGGTCTCGGAAACCTTAGGCTCTAATACCAACAAGTGTAACCCCATCGTCCCGGTCCGGATGCTTGACCGATCCGAGTGGGTTACATGGGGATAATCGAGATGAAACCCGTTAAGGCTCCACTTCGGTTACCGACCCTAGGAAAAACTTTTTCATTTTATCTTATCTAAATGCATTAATTAAACCTAAGCGGAAGCCCAACAGCAAACCGGGTCTGAGCCCAACCCTTAAAACCCTTTAGAGATGTCAAAAGGCCCAAAAACATGCTTGTGTTTCGAAATAGTCAAAGCTCGTTTCGAAACACGAGCCCTAGTTTGAAAAGTCAGACACCTGTTTCGAAATGTATCCACCCCGTTTCGGAACAGGGTCTCATTTTGCCTTGCCGTTTCGATACCCATTTCGAAACAGACAATTCCAGTAGCCAAAGTGTTTCAAAACTAGTTTCGAAACAGGGGCTCACAGTAGCCAAAACGTATCGAAACGAGTTTCGATACGGGGGCCCTGGAACCTTACTCGTTTCGGAACAGGACAACCCATTTCGAAACACATGCTGTCTACAAAATCCCAAAATCAGTTTTAGACACCTCCAAATGATCCCAAACGTCTGAAACGACTACACGGAGCATACAAATCATACAAATACATTCTAGAGGCATGCACCCTATAGCAACATACTCATAGATCACAAGGATACATGGTAGATCATCCATTCAAAGATCATACATCTCATAGGCTTAAGCATTCAAGATTCATGCTTACACAAGGTCATACACTTAGATAATTAAGATAGGCAAATCCAACATGGTTTACAAGCAAGGCATACATCCAAAAGCCAAATCAACATGACATATGAAAGGAGTCTAATCATGCTCCTAAACAAACCACATCAACATACTTCAAAAGGCTCAACAACATATACATGTCCCATTGCTTGACCATTACATCCTTAAATTAAAATGCCCATACTTGATAGCTTAGATAGTACCACAAGGCACACTTAGAGGCCCTTTCTTGAACTAGCAACCCACGAACTAAGGATCTGCATTGTCGAACAAAAGAGAGCGTAAGCATAAAGCTTAGTGAGGGTAAGCTCTTTAAAAACAAACCTCGACAATGCAGGGTCCAAGCACGAGCACAACAAGGTAAATGCATGTCCTTACCTTCGATCCACAAGAGCCAAGATGTCAATGATGCATGAACAATTATCCAATAACATGCCATGCTCAACAAGCTCAATTCCACAACACATGTAAACACATATAATCATCCAAAAACCATTCCAAAACATATTGATCACATATCAACTCATATTGGCACCTAGATATGACTCGAATACGCGGATAAACACATTGAAACTCACATCCAACAACAATTTTACCTCACGGTGCGATTACACTCATCACCATTCTCGCGAAGGGGATTCCACTCATACTCACGCCCCGTCGATGGGGTTACACTTATCACCGACTAATATATATAAGAAGGTTTTCCGGGCGAACCCGTACTCCATCTTGATGACTATCATCATCAAGACCACGCGCGTATTTGACTCACGTGTGCACACTAACATCCTAATGATCGATCATTTGTACCCAAGCATACTAGTGCCAACATTTAACTCAATCCACAATACCATTTAATATCGACTTCCGTGCTTAGCACGTACTCACCATGATCACAATCATGAACAATCCACTTGCATATCACAATGCATCACAACCATGCCTCATCATACATGTATAACACATTATACATAATCATCATAACACAAATCATCATGAGGCATAAACATCAATTTAAGAGTTCAACCAATGTCTCTACCTAAAGCTTAGGATTAGGCTATCACTCTAATCCTAACTCTAGGTGGGTCTACCAAGCTCAACCTAGTCCACATGCTTGAACCAAATACTCAAAACCATTTTAAAAACATTAAACCACTCACCTTCACTTCCAAGCTCAACACCAAGCAACCAACACCTTCAAGCTTCCAGATTCACTCCCGATGCTTCACCAACACAAGTTCTTGTCTCTAAACAATCTCAACACAAACCAAACAACCTCAAATCAGCTCAAGCATCAAAGTAGCTAACCCGGAATACCATTCAAACATCATACACAAGAATTCAAGCCATGGACAACCCCCAAAAACCACAATCTCGGGCAGCCAACAAACCTCAACCAAAACTCATGATTTCAACACTTTTATCACTTCCAAATGAATCCAAAACAACCCCCAACTATTATACTAACCTTAGCCCACAATTTCCAACACAAATCATACCCAAAACTCATCCCAAAACCCTTCAAAAACCCCATGAAAACCCAAATACGAAAATCATGTTAAAACACCTTGAAATTCATATATGTTGGACCATTTGGTTCATAAACATCATATCTAACATTATTAAATCAAAAACTCAAGTTAAAAACAATAAAGTTACCATTTTTATTCAAATCCTCCAAAAACTCAAATTCTAAAACTTGGACCAAAATAAAAACTAGTTGTACTTTTAAAGAGAGGAAGATGAGAGCAAGTTGAAAATTTATTTACCTTTCAAAACCGAGCCAAAATGAAGAAGGGATGAAATGGAATAGTGAAAGGGGAATGAGAGCTTCTTTTGTCGTTCAAAAATGTAAATGGGAGAAGGAAGAAGACAATGTTTTCTTTTAATTAAAAGGGGTTTTAAAAGAAGTCTCACTATTTACGGATTTGCCATTAATGAGATGGCAAATCTCTTTATTCACAATTTTTATGGAAGATGTATAACAATTCAATTTAGTCTCACACAAAAATGTTTTCTTTGAAATCACAAGGTCCAAATAATATATATTATTATTTTTAATTAGAAAACTGAGACCCAAAATATTATTTAAATATTATTTTCACCCGACCCCTAAACCCGTGTGTTACATAAAATGTGAGTTTATCTACTGTAATGACCTGAATTTTAAAATTCCTAGGCCGATTTAACCCGAGCCGTGAGCTTTGTGTTGTAGGCTAAGAATTTGTGCTTTTGGATGCCCATGAGGGCCTTATGGGCCTCACTTTGATGTTGGGGTTTGGTTGTGAGTCGAGATAAAGAATAAGGGACAATGAGGTAATTTATCACAATTTTGAAGAGGAAAAAGAGGGGTCTCTTAACTCATCTGCAGAAAATGAAGAAGATGATCTCACCTTGTCTAGCATTGCTTTTTCCTCAACTTGTTCTCATTTCTTTCACCATTCACCCCATGACAAAGGCCAAATATTTGTTAGATTGAAGCAAATTTCAAAATTAATGGTTTAGGATAAATTGTTCAACATCCAACGATCTACAAGACGAGGTAAGTTTCATCAAAGATGATGGGAGTTGAGAAAGTTGGGTTTTTGTGGGGGTTGAAGAGGAATAATGAGAATAGAGGATTTAACTCCATTTTTGTTATAAAGTTCTTTCTTTTGTATCTTTTGACTTTTCAACAATGTTGTAACTCGTTTTATAACATCTCCTTGTAGTGAAAGTGATTAGAGAGCACTCTAAAGCTCAAGGCAAAGGGAAAGCTTGAGGCTTGAGGCAAGAAAATTCCTTTCCAACTTTTGGAGGAAGGTTAGTAAACTTCCAACTCTTTTTGTTTCATGCACATCCTAAGGATGATACCTTGTATGCTTGATTTAATGATTTGTGTGTTAAATGCTTGGATATGGGTGCTAATGGTAAAACTTGAATTTTGTGTTAATAACTCGTAAAAATGGTAGTAAACCACCCTAATAACTTTTATAAGATGTAAGTTTGAGTTTAAGAGTTGAATGTTGTGTTTTTGGGGGCTTGAGAAGTGATTTTTCGAGCCTAGAAAGTCATTTCAAGGCTTCAGTAATGGTTCTCAGGGAGTAGTACTGATACCCTAGTGTTATGGGTTTAAGATTATTGTTCCATTAAAATGAACTTTAAAGGGGGTACTAGTACCGTGTTCAACCTGTATCGGTACGTTATTTAAGGGAGTATTGATACGGGTCGCCCCGTACCAGTATGCTAAGGCTTTAAAAAATTCCAGTGAGCTAATTCTGTATTGGTACACAGTGAGTACCGATACCCAAGGGTACTGTACCAGTACGTGAGGACCAGTACCGGTACCCACTAGGCAATCTGGCCGAAAATATTGATTTTTGCCCGGAAGGCTGAAAAGTTGTATCCATCGTTCTAATAGACCCCTGATAGCCTAAAATGAGTTGTAAAACTGGGAAACTGAGAAATCTACTTATACTCGAGCATAAAACTTAATAACTCGGTAAATGCCTTGTGTGACTTATATGTTGACTACAACCATAGGAAGATATGGTTATGTGATGATGTTGTGTGTCGTATGGGAACTTGTTTGGTGGGATCTGGATACCCAGTGAGAGTGTTGCAACACCATGGTAAGATATTCCCTAATGCACATTTCCGAAGTTGTGTGGCCATGGGTCTCATTCGAAGGCACTCGATGGGGAATTTCGAGTATAGAGCGTATGTTCTCGATGATGTGTGGCCCCGGGTTTCGCTTGAGTGTACGTTCCCGATATTGTGTGGCCCCGGGTCTCACTCCATGTTTGTGGATATGATTGTTATGAGATGTTTTGATGCCATGCTATCTATGTATGAATCGTGGTAACATCATACTTGTTTTAATGCCATGTCATCTTTTCTAGCTACATGCTTGTGTTTATGATTTGCATGAAGCATGATAGAGTAGAGGTATATCCATTGAGCCTTATGAGCTCATCGTTTGGAATCGTTGTTTTCGTTCGCAGGTTTTTAAGTTGCAGCGTTGCATTGAAGGAGTCCATCGAAGTAGGACTTCAGCTCATTGATGTGATCAAGAGTACAATACTAGACTTGTCGGGCAATGTATTCATAGGACCCTTGATTTATGTATGTAACTCTATTTTGGATTTATTGATTATGTCGAATGTTTTTAATTTCCTTATTTTAAATTGGAGCTCCCATGTAAATGATTTAACTATTTTGTATTGTCCTTTTCCAAAACGTTGTTGGATTTATGAAAATGCTTGTGATTTGGGCTAAATCTAATTTCAAAATTTTACTTATGGGTTGGGCTTGAGGCCCAAATGTGATGTCGGGTTTAGGGCGTTACATCTACTGCCAACTTTAATTGATCATATAGGGTCGCACGCTAAGAATAGTTGTTGTTATTACTCTTAATAATGATTTAAGATAATGAAATTATTTTAAATTATAAGAGATTATTTATTCGAATTTAAAAAAGTTAAATTTGTGTTCTTTTGAAAGAATATTTTATTATTTTTGAAATAATATTAAATAATAATCTCGATATCTAGATTTGGTTGGATTTGAATTCCTTATCAGACAAAGGATCTATTTTGAATATATTATTCATTTAAAAAATTAAATAAATTATATATATATATATATATTAACTATTTCATTCACTAGTTTTTCGAAAGCCATCAAAAGCAAAAAAACAAACTATGTTTTCACGAAATAGCGAGGAAGTAGCATTTCGTTAGCTATTTGGCGTTCATTCGTGTGTGGAGATCAAAAACAAAAAACAAACTATGTTTTCACAAAAAAACAAATTATTGATTTGGAGATTAAGGTAATCTCATTTCTATTTCTATTATTTGTTAATATGGTTGCATGAAATCTTTAAAAAAATTCGTAAGATAAATTTTTTTCCGCTGCGCTCAATTGCTTGATTAAATCAATTTTTACGTGTAAATTCCAACAAAAAGTAACCGTTTTGATATAGATCAGAATAGAAAATCGTTTTCTTAAAATTTTACTTTCACTCCTCTTTAACTAAGGTTAGAATTAAAGATTTGTAAAATATATATATATCTAACCGACGTTGGTATATCAAAATCATGAATACAAATATACAATAGTGATAAGTGATAGAGAAGAAAGGAAAGGAATAACAGTAAATTTGGTAGGGAAGAAGTGGAGGAGAAGTCCACGTAGGACGGTGGTGGGTCGGCCGCGGCGGACTGCATCATTGAACTCATTAAAACCCGCCCTCCCTGGTGGACCCCAACCCCACGATGGAAACTTGGGGCGGTGAATCGCAAACAACTCCTCGATCTCTCTCGCAGTTATAATATTAAAAGAGTTAGCGTAAGCAGCAAAAGAGAAGATCCTGGGGAGGGTCCTATCAGGATTTTTCTCATTCCAAAAACCAACACCTTACCCCTTTCAACATGTTTTTTGTTCACCAAATCTCGACTTATTATTTCCAAGGTGTGAAACACAAGCTTCGTTCAAACCATGATTGCACCCCTTCCTACTCTTTCTAGACTCTATATGCATATTGCATTCAAAACCAAAATGTTCACAATTCTTGATTTATTCTACTTATTTGCTGATTAATAAAGTTCTTAAAATATATGAGGTGATTATTGAGCATCATGTGAATTAGAGTGGATATCATGTGGCTATTTCTTTCATTATTAT
Source organism: Hibiscus tridactylites (assembly GCA_958450335.1). Lineage (NCBI taxonomy): Eukaryota > Viridiplantae > Streptophyta > Magnoliopsida > Malvales > Malvaceae > Hibiscus > Hibiscus tridactylites. The sequence goes on along the minus strand of OY288285.1, from coordinate 67,524,719 downwards.
TGTCATCATATTTTTAGCTCAAATGGTTTGCACAGTAACCGGGGTTTGTAATCAGTTGAACTTTGCTGTATCAGTACTGAGGAAGAAATCTGAGAACCCCGTGCTTTTGATTTCTGAAAGGATTCTAATTTCTACACTAAGTTGAGATGCACATGTGTTATTATGTGTCAGATATTCCTGTTCCAGAAAGGACAGTAAGGATTACAATTTACTACAAAGCATGATTCGGAAGGAGACCACGTTTCTTAACTTGGAATGGATTACTAAATTTTGTGAGCTAATGGGGCCAGTGATGGGGAAACAAAATAGATGCCATGGCGGTCACAGGGGTCCCCGGACACCAGATGTGGTGGTTTACAATTGGATTAAGGCATGGAGCTCGTGGCTAATGATCGGCGCTTAATGGCCGGGGGTCGGAAGTGGGAGGTCCAGTTCACATCGATTATAACGCGTGTGAGTTCACATGTAAGATCCTAGATGTTGCAAAGCCTAACTGATGGTGATGGATGTTTTGGGTTCCAGACACTGTTTTCTGTTTTTGTCATAAAGGTGTGACCCCTGCTGCCTTAACTAAATTTTTATACAATCAGCTAATACAATCCGCTAGTTAAATCAGCTAATACAATCAACTATAAGTTAATGTAACTCGCTATTAGCTATCCGCTAATTGCCAAACATGACCATAAATAATATCTTGTAATGCTTAAAAATTATTCTTATAAATATTTATTATAGTGTCGATTCCACAAATATTTTATAATCTCTCTTTATTTTGACATTAGTGAAATTTCTAATCTTCTATTTGTGATTTCTTAAATATTGGTCCTATAGTAAAATATCAGTTGTAACTTTTTTTAGGTTTTTGACTTCTGTGGCATGGAGCTTAATGTATCGGTAATTGGATAATCAGTCTTGAATCCTCAATAAGTTTTGTATTATATTTTTAAGGTGTTTATATAACTTTAGTATTAAATTATTTCTAATTAAAAATATAACCAAAAATGATAGAATGTGTAAATAATGAGAGTTAAATTTATTGATTTTATTTTCGAATTAGGATTTAATTTAATATGTAAATATGAAAGATTAAATGTGTTGTTATACAAATTTTCTTAAGCGTCACGTTACACCCTCAACGACAATTAATGGCTAAGTGATATTTTATAATAAAAACTAAAATTTAATGACCATTTTTTAATATTTAAAAGCTAAATGACTAAAATAAATATATTACCGTAATTAATGATTATTTGTCAACTTTAACCTTACAATTAAAAGCAACGGGAGTAAGAAATATCATGGCTATGGTGGTGATCAAGTTGCTAAAATGACACATTTTATGGAATTTTTGTTCTCTCAATGATTTCCCACATATATCTCTTCCCTATAAGAATAGGTTCATTTCAAATGCTATGATCACAAAATGGACTCATCACCAAAAAAAGCTAGTGTGTGGATATTACGTATGGCACAATTACAATAAAATGATTAAAATTGGATGGTTTCTCCACATTACAATCATTAATTATTTCGAAATTGGTGCATTAATTCTTTCTTTGTCTTGGAGAAGATACATGATTCCCCAAGTGAACGTGTGGCTCCTTCCATGGATTATGCTCAATTGAAAGTAATTTACATCTTCCCTTTAAAGAAACTTTGAGATTAATCATCCATTTCTAACTTTCATCAATTTGCTCAATTAGTACATTCGTTAATGTGCACAATATCACAAAGTGGAGTTGTCTCTTTGTACTTTTAAGCATAGATGGTCCCCTGAAAATTTAAAAAGGGTTGAAAAGTGCGATTGTTTTCTTGAAAATTTGAAATTTGTATATGAATTAGAAATTTTTTATGTATTTCTATTAAAAAATTATTTTCATCCTTTAAAATTTTATAAATTTGTTCCCTCAATTTTTTTATAAATTCACCTTATAACATAAAGTTCTACGTTCGTCCTGCTTAAGTGTTTGTCTCTTAACTCTAAAGGATCAGAGAAACTACGACCACTAATCAAAGCGTGCAAAGCTCTTCAACGGTCATGATTTTACTTGTTTATGTATCATGAGAGGCCGGACAAAATTTTGAAGGTGTTAAAAGAGAATGATTTCTGATTCCTGTGATGTTTCATACATAAAAAAGGACTTTTGGTAAAAATAAGTTCTCTAACTTTTTTCAAAAAAAAAATCAAATTTCTCGTGAGCTTTTGTACCCAATTAAGTTATTTAATTGTGAAAATTAACAAACAAACTATTTGACCAGCATTAATTGTTAAATTTACATAGGTTATAAAAAAAATTAATGTCAACGTTGGTCAAATTATTTATTTGGTTAAATTTTGTGATTGAAAAAAAATAGTTGAAAAATATCACGAGTGGCTTGATTGATTTTCTTGAAAAGAATCGAAAGCTTATTTTATCAATGGGTAAATTACATCAGATACCACCAAACTTTAAGTTTAGTATCGGTCATACGACTGAACTCAAAATCGATACTATTCTAGCACTGAACTTTAATAATCGAAACTATTTTAATACTAAACTTTATTTTAAGCATCAAATATACCATTAAGCCATTAAAATTGGTGTTGTGGACGGATCTTAATCGTCGACCATAGCTAAAGAACAACAGAATAGAAATTGCGATGCTAAGAATAGTGCAGTAAAAAAATTAGGTTAAAGTTTTTAAGGCTGTGGCTAGTGGCTAACTATTTTTCACCTATAATTAATTGTCTTCTACATGATGGACTTCACAATCACATTTTTTGTGATCTACAAGATTTACCGAATGCAATTATGAAAGTTAACAGAATTTGATAATGTAAAAGTAAAACCCCTTTTTTATCCGAAGCTTAATCACAATGCATTAGAGGCGAAGCATTCGTGCACGTTTGACCCTGATCCAATGAAACTTCAAGGTTGGTAGAAACTAAGTATATTGCTTTCCCTTTTCTTTCACCACTTCCATAATAAATTTGAATTTCATGATTGGTACTCTTTCATGCACTATTAAAAAATTTAGGGAAGAATTATTTCGCTCTATTCAAAGTTTACAAAAGAGTTCAATCTAATGGAGCATCGGTTGTTCTTCATTAATTAAGATAAAAGAGTTATATTTAGGAATGAGCACAAGTTGGGTTTTAGTCGACCTGAATTCGACCTGAAAAAAATACCCTAAACTCAAATCCGATCAACTCGAAAATTATATACCTCAACCCGACCCATCCCGACCTATTAAAAATTTAATTTTAGGGATTTAATTGTAAAAAATTAATTCGATTTAGGAACCTAATTGTACAAAATCAATTTTAAGAACTTATTTATAAAAACTATATAAAGAATGAGTGTTATTGCAAAATATCCTTAAAAATATATGGAAAAATTACACTATTAGTCCATGGTTGGGTTGGATATTTTACCTTAAACTCGAATCTAACCGACTCGAACATCATCTGTTTTTTCACTTAGACTACTTATTGGATGAAATGCCCATCCCTAATTATACATGCAAAGCAAACCCCAAATTTATGGAAGTAAACATTAAGATAGATTTTTTTTTAGTTTTAAATGATTTCATAATATATATATATATATATATATTATGAAATATATACTTCAATCAATAAAATTTTCCATGTTATTTGAAACGGTTTACTGAACAATTTCAAATTTTAAAAATGAAAAAGCCTCTATGTTATATAAAACCGTGAAAGTAGGGGACTAAAAAAGCTATTTTACCTTTTTTAGGCTTATATAAGTAAGTATATAAGTATTATCACTTTTAGATTTTTATCTAAGCACCTAAAATATTCTTTTGTATATTTTTTAGTTAAAATATGTAGTTAATGTATACTTTTTTTTCATATAGGTTTTTAAAAGTTGACATGCGATATTGATTAAAAAATACTTTGGGTATTTATTTTGACCAAAAAGTATATTTTAGGTACCTACTTTGACAAACAAATGCTTTAAGTACCTATTTTGAACAAAAAATATACTTTAAATACTTATTTTAACAAAAAAAATACTTTAAATAAAAAAATTAGTATGTTTTAAATACTTATTTGTGATATAAATAAATTTTTAATAGCCATCGGGTCAATTTTAATGATAATTATTAACCTTATAGCTATAAAAAAGATAAATTAACCTTTTCAGTCCAATACACAAACTTTTTTTTTATCAATTTCACAATTATTCTCTAAAAATACATTAAAAGTTATCATTAATCAAACAATACAATTTTTAGTCATTTAAGTTTAATATTATTCGAGGATCAATTTGGTAATAAAAATGTAATAACATGTACTACGCTCGACAAAATTTTAATACTAGTGTTTTTGTGAAAATGGATATTTGTTTAGAAACCTACTTTTGTATTTGAAAATTAAAAAAAATTAGTCACAACTAGTCACTTGTATTAAGTAAATCAGAGACTAAAAGATAACCAGAGATAATTAGGGTTCGAAAGTCAATTACTTGTGAAAATGTTTCGCACCTCCACAACATCTAAAATTAGTACTTAGCCGATTGCAAGTTGTCTCAATGTTAAAAATGTGTGAGTTTGAATTTCGTTTAATTTAAAATTCGTTTATGAATATGAATTCTTTTTAAGGGTTTTATTATTCGAGTAATAAACAAAGATCACCACGATATGAAAAATTAAAATGTAATTAGACTATGTTGGTTAAACGTGATAATACTCGGTTGAAAAGAGTTTCAATTTATTTGATATTATTTCGAGTCGAGCTCTACTTTAAAAAGATAATACTCAGTTGAGCTCGAACCGACCATTGAAGCAGACCGGAAACGTTGGGTCCAAAAGAGAGATGTCCAAAAAAATAAGCAAAACCCTAACCTAAGGAACAAGGCAAGCTTTTATAGTTTCCCCTACCAATCCATCTAAAAGCCCAATGGAGGATTTTCATATGTTCACGCAAAAGGGCCAAGCCGCCAATCCAGTTTTACACCCTCATTCCACGATGCTGACACGTTACTATATTTTGCCGCCTACTTTTCTTTGCTCGCAATGCCCCCTGCAAATTTCTTTTTCTGTCATGCTCGTTTGATGCTGGGGAAAATGAAAATTTTGATGGAAACTTTTGATCCACAGTCAATTAACACCATTAAAACATGCCTTATTTGGCTTCTAAGAGCGGCGTGGATAGCTGGGATTCTTCCTGTGCTCATCGCTTCACTCCCTTCTCCACGCCTCAATTCATTCCACACCCTTTTACTAGGCTTTGCCAAGAGGGGCAAGATTATGCCATCTTCCTCCAATGTAAGAACCATGTTTTGTTTTTGGATTTTATCATCTTTTTTAAGACACCCCATCAAATTTCACTCCTCTAACAATTTACTGTTTCTTTTCTTTCTGGGGTTTTGTGGCTAATGTAGAGGTTCACAGTTCCACAAAGTTTCTTTCTGCACTTTTATTTGTTGGGTGTGATTTGGACAACATTCTTGTTAATGGGTATTTGGTACTTTGCATACGAAGTTGCACCTTTGAGCTCCGAGTCTTTGAGTTATGTTGCAGCCGTTAGTCACTTGACAGGAGGGTCACATGTTTTTTCCCTACACAAGTCTCGTTTTACCTCGGATGAAGATAGATTCAATGTCTGGAAATCTGTGTTCTTCTTGCTGTTGATGGAAATTCATGTCCTTAGGCGGCTTTATGAGACCTTCCATGTTTTCAACTATAGCTCTTCGGCTAGGATGCACATTCTTGGATACTTAACTGGTATCTAGTGAGTTTTCTGAACACATTTTTATAAGTTTGTGAATTGCCATTGATGAATTATTTTGATTCCTTGTTGATTAAAGCTTGTGAAAATTTGTATACTTGTAAAAAAATCAGTGTAATTATCAATATAGAGAATGTTTCTGTTATGCTTCTAGATTTTATTATGATACTTGGGAAAACATTTGGAAGACTGACTGTAAAGAATGAACCTTTTTTTCGAATTGAGCATGATCAGTTGGTAAACTTAAGTTCTGATTGTATGTATTATGATTGTATTGGCAGTTTTTATACAGCAGCACCTCTGTCACTCTGTACATTTTGTGCACTAGAGGCTTTTAGTTTTGCAGCTGATCAAGTGGCTGAATTTAAAGTTGAAGGCCGAGAAATGCTGCCGATTACGGATTTTGATTTGTGGGGGTATGTGAAGCCTATGACAAGGTTTGGATGGTTCCAATGGGCTGGTGCTACTATATTTGCTTGGGGGTGGTTCCATCAATTTTGTTGTCATAAAATTCTTGTAAGTGTTTTCACCTATTTAAACCTCGTTTTGTTTGTGGCTGATTCCAAACTTTATGATCTATAGATTTATCATTCTGTGCTGATTCTAAATTTTAGGTGTTTCTTTGCGAGACTAAAAATAAAAGCTATATTAAAGTGTAAAGAAGATAAGATGAGAACATATTCTTTTTTTTTTGGAATGGAACAAAATGATTGTAACTTGTGCTCATATGGATGTTGATTTCTCTGGCTTCTATACAGGGTTCACTTAGAGAGCGCCGAGATCAAACTGCTGAATATGTGATACCGCGTGGAGATTGGTTTGAAATTGTCTCGAGTCCACACTATTTAGCTGAGATGGTGATATTCTTTATCTCACTTATGGATGCTTTGTATATGCCATGGATGCTATCAAACTGACAAGTTACGACCATCACTTCCTTGCATCTGGACAGATAATATATGCCGGTCTATTGGTTGCGAGCGGAGGAACTGACTTTACTATATGGCTACTTCTTGGATTTGTGGTATTTTGAACCTCCATATCCACTTTCCAGACCCGAGTAAAGATTATTAGACTGATTGTGTAACTCATTCGTGGCTGACTGTTTCAGGTGGCTAATCTTTCATTCGTCGCAGCGGAAACTCACCGGTGGTACCTTCAAAAGTTCGAGGACTATCCTCATAATCGGTTTGCCATTCTTCCATTTGTTTATTAGTTCTAGGAAATAAAAGTTTTGAAGTATATTTTGTAAACCAGTTTAGCTCTTGTTGTACTATTTCATTGAGCAGTATACTGGATTATAAAAAGCTTTGAAATCACTCATTTATCTCCCCCTCCATGTAACCCCCTTAACCCGGCCTAGACGGTTGACCCGAATTAAGAAGTTTACACGGGGAAAACCAAAGTCAACCTGAAAGTCAACCTTGATTAACGACCCTTTTTTTTCTTTTTACTCTTGTCTAAATGCATATTAACCCTAGATATGTTCATAAGATCAGCATACTCAAAGGTTACAACAATCAGAAAACATTTAGGGACTCGATTGCACAAATTATGAATTTAGGGACCAAAATGCAAATTCTGAAAATTACAAGGACTTAACCAACTATTGAGTTACCATTATGAAATTAGTCATGTTTCATGCTTCTCTGTCAAATTTCAACTCAAACGGACATCTCAAACTCATTCAATTGCATAAACCAAGTTCAGGACCAAAACGCAAAGATTTCAAAACATTTAACAATCAGTTTCAGTGTCCAACGGTCGAGTGTTCCGGAACGGGAAAGGACCGTTCCGAAACGCGGGACCGTTCCGAAACTCGTTGCGGAACAAGGCTTGGCAGTGGCAAATCCGTTCCGAAACGGCTCCACCCGTTTCGGAACGCCAAGGCCATTTCAGGCCCTCTGTTCCGATACGGTAGCACCTGTTCCGAAACGTGCTGCCCAGATTGCAGTTTTTTTTCTGGTTTAACTCACTTTCAACCAATCAAACGCATTCCAAAGACCCTCAAATCATACCAGCAAGTCATTATATACTTAAGGTACATAATAGCAACATCCATTCTTAAACATGGCATCAACTAAGGAAAATCCCAACTCTATAGGCATGCATCCTATATTGAAAACCATACAAACATCAAAACACCAAACCAACCTCAAAAAGGCCATTTACATGTCCTATCATTGTCAAGAGCATAACACCAACTTAGGGAGTCTAAAACATCTCTCAAAACAACAACATAGGTTCCCCATTGCCAAATGCCAAAAGCTAAGCAAGTTATGAAAATAGTCACCATACATGAGCTTAAGCTTCCACTTAGATTCTTGACCACCTTGCTGCCCTTTTAAGCATTTCAATGCTCTGCATTATTGGTTTAAGAAAGAGAGAGAGCGTAAGCACATAGCTTAGTGAGGAAAGCTCATTTAAAACATCACAATAATGCATTATTAAAACTCCTTTTCAAAACCTTTGGTTCAAAACAACATTTGATCATGCACATATGTAAATAACCCAAGCATTTTATGCTTCAAATCATTAACATGTCATATTGGCTTTCAAGTGATAATTATAACCATTTTCCAACACAAAACATAATCGACAATCGGATACGCGGATTACAAGCGTTGTCTCATACGCTTCATACACACTACCAATATCAAGGTGGAGCAAATGGTACAATCACAATCCCTCAACACCCGTGATGGAGACTATGGTACAATCACAACCCCTCCACATCACTCATTGGTAGTTGTATAACATCATTAACGAGATCACGGGACATACAACACAAGATCCACACATGGACTTTAAACCACCATTGTGATCTTTCCACACACAAGGTCCACACATGGACTTTTAACCACCATTGTGACCTTAACACTAGATCCACCCATGGACTTTTAACCACCATGGTGTTCTTAACCATCTCGTTAGTGTACTTGGATGGAGTCTACGGTACAATCACAACCCCTCGACATCCAAGGCGACATTATTCACGGTGCACCCAATCCTATAGCCGGCTAACTATATCCGATTCAAGTACTTTTAGACCAACCACATCACTTGCCAATATACATCATTTAACAACATTAATCCACTGTTTTAAAGCATTTGATAAAGCCATTCATCATCACAAATCATTATGCATCAAAACCACATTTATCAATGTACAAAACAAGGATCCCTTACCTTGAGCATCCTTCAATACATGACTTATAAAACCAGCAATAAACATGCTTTCAAAAACAGAAATTAAACATGCAAACAAATCACATTGCATTCAACCAACTCATGGTTCATCAACAAGAGAGTTTTTCCGAAAACTTACTCTTGAGCTTAGCTAAGTTTTTTAGACTTAAACTAAGCTCCCAAAACCTTCAAACATTGGTTTCAAAGCTGAAAACCAAACTTCACTCACCGATTCCGTTTCGCAAGCTTGCCGAAACACCAATCAAGCTTCCGGATCAACACCACAAGGATCCGAAGATGTCTCCCCTGTTTTAAACACATCAAAGCAGAGGATTAATGCATCATCATGCATTAATATCTTCAACCAAGACACCTAAACTCGCTGCTCTCATCAACACTCACATTTCGGCTACCAAACACAATCGAAATCACATCCAAACATCTCTACAACACTACCCAGCCAAGATCCATCAATTCCAAACATTCATAAACCTCAATTAACATCCAAAAAGGATCTAATCACGTCCTTATACCTCCAGCTATAGCAGAACACCATGATCACCCCAAAACCCATCATTAACTCAAGCAAAACTTAGGAGAATCAACCTATTCGGGATTGCATTGATTAAACCTCAATTTCACATCAATTATACATCCAAAAATCATCAAAAAGACATCTCAAAACAGTGCCCAATCATTTCATACGAATTTCATCAAAAATTAAACCAAATCTTGCATTTTAAAGCCAAGATCAAGAACACAACTACAAAACCTTTAATAAAACTCAAATCAAAGATTGAGAACTTGGGAATTTCAGTAAAGAACTGAGTATTTAGAGGAGAAGGACGTTCATACCTCTAAATGTGAGTTTCTCTTTATTTGGAACCAAGATTCTTGAAAATCCAATAAGCAAATGCTAAGGTTTTGATGTAGAAATGATTAGAGATCAAATGAAGATTGAAATCTCATCTTTAGATGTCAAAATCAGAGGAAATTTTGCTGGGGAAAAGTGTTTGGGCCGAGAGAAAAGTTGAGAGAAAAGAAATAGAAAATTTTGAGAAAAGTTAGTTATGACAACAAAATATCTATTTCCCTCATTTTACTTTTTAATAAAAATCATTAATTAAACCTTTAATATTAAGAAAAATCTGGAGAAAACTCTTCTTGGGTAAATTAGCTCCTTAAAGATTCAAAGTTTCAATCTTTTTAAAACAGTCACCAAGTTTTCAAAAATTACATTTTAGTCACTAACCCAAAATGTCACACCTCCAAACCTCATTTTGTAAAATTGATTTCACCATTCTCTTATATATAATAAAAGAGGATTTTAAGATATTTTTCCATATTTTTAATGCAACCCGAACTAGGCTTTCCTAAAATCACCCTTTTATATCCGAACCGCAACCCGACTGACCCGGTCCAAACCCAAAACTTCTAAGCCCAAAATTGGGGTGTTACAACTCTCCCCCCTTAAGAAATTTCGTCCTCGAAATTTACCTGAAGGAAAGAGGTACGGAAACTGCTTCAACATGTCATCCTTCCGTTCCCACGTGGCTTCTTCAACACCACGATGTTTCCACAACACCTTTACCAACTCAATGGTCTTGTCTCGAAGAACCTTACTATTCGAATCCAGAATCTTCATCGGTTCCTCATCATAGGTCAAATCCGGATTCAAATCCACTTCTTCCACAGGCATCACATGTGAAGGATTCGATCTATACTTCTGAAGCATAGAAACATGAAACACATCATGAATCTTCTCCAACTCATGCGGTAACCTCAACTTGTACGCAACAGGACCCACACGCTCAATCACCTCGTATGGTCCAATGTACCTAGGGCTCAACTTACCCTTTCGGCCAAACCTCATCACCTTTTTCCAAGGCGAAACTTTCAAAAACACACGATCACCCACCGCGTACTCAATCTCCTTACGCTTCATATCCGCGTAAGACTTTTGCCGATCAGAAGCTGCCTTCAAGCGCTCACAAATGAGCTTCACCTTCTCGGTGGTCCCTTTTAACAAAGCTGGCATCGAAACCAACTTCTGACCTGTTTCAGCCCAGCAAAGAGGAGTCCTACACTTCCTCCCGTACAAAGCTTCATAAGGTGCCATTTGAATACTTGCCTGATAACTATTATTATAGGCAAACTCCACCAAAGGCAAATGTTTCTCCCAAGAGCCCTGAAACTCAATCACGCAGCACCTCAACATATCCTCCAAAACCTGAATAACACGCTCGGACTGTCCATCCGACTGCGGATGATAAGATGTACTGAAATTCAACCGCGTACCCAAAGCCTGATGCAAACACTGCCAGAAAGGCGATGTAAACCTCGAATCCCTATCCGACACAATCGACTTTGGCACACCATGCAGCCGCACAATCTCAGCAATGTACAGTTCCACAAGCCTATCCAAAGTGTACGTAGTATGCACCGGCAAGAAATGTGCACACTTCGTCAGGCGATCCACAATCACCCACACTGAATCCTTCTTCGATGGCGACAAAGGCAAACCATATACAAAATCCATGGTAATCCTTTCCCACTTCCATTCAGGAATCCTCAACGGTTGCAACAACCCTGAAGGAAACTGATGCTCAGCCTTAACTCGCTGACACACCATGCACTTGCTTACAAACTCAGCAACATCTTTCTTTAAACCCACCCAATAGTACTCATCACGAAGATCACGGTACATCTTAGTACTACCAGGGTGCATTACAAAAGGACTACTATGACCTTCAGCCAGAATAGCACGCCTCAACTCAGCATCATTGGGCACTACTATCCGACTCCCAAAGCATAACACTCCATCATCATTAAAACAGAAATCCGAAGGCATATCCTCCGCAATATCCTGAACATGCGGTACCAAGGAATCATCCAACAACTGTTTTTCCTTAATCAACTGAACCAAAGATGGTTTCACTTGCAATTCAGCCACAAGACCACCATCACGCGAAATACTCAAACTGGCAAACATAGCCCTCAACTCAACAGCTACTTTCCTACTCAAGGCATCCGCTACAACATTAGCTTTACCCGGGTGATACTCGATCGTCAAATCATAATCCTTGAGCAACTCCACCCAACGTCGTTACCTAAGATTCAACTCCTTCTGAGACATCAAATACTTCAAACTCTTGTGATCCGTGTACACAGTACACTTCTCACCATACAGGTAATGTCTCCAGATTTTCAAAGCAAAAACCACTGCAGCCAACTCAATGTCATGCGTAGGATAATTGCGATCATGCACCTTCAACTGTCGTGACGCATACGCCACCACCTTACCCTCTTGCATTAGCACACATCCCAAACCAACATAGGACGCATCACTATACACCACAAACTCTTTCCCTGATTCAGGTTGAACCAAGATCGGAGCTTGTGTCAAAGCTGCCTTAAGCTTCTCAAAAGCCTGCTGCCTCGCTTCCGTCCACTCATACTTAACATCCTTCTGCAACAACTTTGTCAAAGGTGCAGCAATCTTTGAAAACCCATCCACGAATCTCTGATAATATCCTGCCAAACCCAGGAAACTACGGACTTCATGAACAGACTTAGGAGGCTTCCAATTCATCACCGCCTCAATCTTCTGAGGATCAACACGAATCCCTTCAGCAGAAACTACATGACCAAGAAACACCACTTCTCTAAACCAGAACTCACACTTGCTCAGCTTGGCATAAAGCTGATTCTCCAACAAAGCTTGCAACACAATTCTCAGATGCCCTTCATGCTCTTCCTCAGTACGCGAGTACACGAGGATATCATCAATGAATACCACAACAAATTTATCCAGGTATTCATGAAATACTCGATTCATCATGTCCATGAAAGCTGCAGGAGCATTCGTCAACCCAAACGGCATCACAAGGAACTCATAATGCCCATACCTCGTCCTGAAAGCTGTCTTTGGCACATCCACATCCTTCACCTTCAACTGATAATACCCTGACCTTAAGTCAATCTTAGAGAACATAGCTGCTCCCCGAAATTGATCAAAAAGATCATCAATTCTCGGCAATGGATACCGATTCTTGATAGTCAACTTGTTAAGCTGACGATAATCAATGCACATTCTCATAGTGCCATCCTTCTTCTTCACAAACAAGACCGGTGCACCCCAAGGTGACACACTCGGCCGAATGAAACCACGATCAAGCAACTCTTGCAGTTGCGTCTTCAGCTCTTTCAACTCCTTAGGCGTCATTCGATAAGGGGTAATGGACACTGGAGTTGTGTTTTCATACAGCTCAATCCCAAACTCCACTTCGCGATTAGGAGGCAATCCAGGCAACTCCTCAGGAAACACACCAGGAAACTCTCGCACAATCCTGATATCTTGCACACGCAACTCCTTAGAGCTAGGATTCATCACAAAAGCGAGATAAGCTTCACAACCTTGCCTCAGCATCCGACTCGCCTCCAATGTAGACACCAAATTGGCAAGAAACTTCACATTCTCACCAACCACCACTACCTCATAATCATCCGCAAGCTTCAACGAAACTCGCTTATTCTCACAATCTACTACAGCACGATGCTCAACAAGCCAATCCATACCAAGGATTACATCAAAACCATAGAAAGGCAATTCCATAAGATCAACATGAAAAACATGATCTTGCACAACCAAAGGACATCTTCTATAAAGCTTTCGAGTCACAACGGTCTCACCAAAAGAGCTAGTGACACGCATACCAACATCCAAAGACTCAACAGGCAAACCAAGCAATTCAGCATGCTCACGCAATATGTATGAGTGTGTAGATCCAGAATCAATCAAGGAAAGTAATGACAAGGATTGCAAAGTGAAAGTACCTGCGATCACATCCGTGTCATTCCTCCCCTCCCTCTGAGCATACACTCTGGCCTGGCCACCACCCTCAGGCTGAACAGCTACAACATGAGCCACATTCCGTCCACCCTCCTCTCTCCGCTGGAAGTTACCACGGCCGCGCCCACGACCTCTCTGTGGTGCAACAACTCCAGGAGCACGTCCCTGGCCACCACCGGCCAACAGAGGACACTCCCTCCTCATGTGATCCGCTGATCCACAGTTCCAGCATTAGTTACCAGTCGCCCCAACAGGAGTCTGCACCTCCCTCGCCGCTCGAGGACAATCACGCCTCAAATGGCCACGCGACCCACATGTCCAACATGTGTTCGGATCCGCTCTTGCCTTGTCTCCCTGAGCAGGCGCACCTTGCCCTCCACCACCTCGCTTAGCTGAAGACTGATACTTCCGATCACGTCCCCTCTTGTTCCGTCCACCACCGGAACTATACTCAGCAGCTCGCTTACCAGCACTAGAACCAGCACTTCTAGAAGATAAACTCAAATTCATCTCAATGTCTTTTGCTCTACCAACCAGCACATCAAAATCATTATACTCAGCAGCCAGCATATAAGTCTTCACTTCCGTCACCAAACCATAACGGAACCGTTCAAACCTCTCCCGCTCATCCGGGATAAGCTCAGGTGCGTACTGACTGAGTCGGACAAACTGAACCTCGTACTCAGCCACTGACATGCTCCCTTGAGTAAGAGACATGAATTCCCTTTTCTTTTCATCCAAGTACCTCACACCCAGATACCTTCTCTTGAAAATGTTCAGAAAGAACGTCCATGTCACATCAGCATCCTCTATTCCGGAGATAGTGGTTGTCCACCAAGTATATGCATCGTCCTGCAACAAAGATACCACACAGCCCAGCTTCTGCACATCAGTACAATTCATTTGACCCAAAATTCTCTTGGTACTTTCCAACCAAGACTCGGAACCTTCAGCAGACAAACCCCTGAACTCAGTCCCTCCCAGACTACGCAAGCGTTCCAAAGGTAGTCTTACATTAGCATCTCCCTGATGCCCAGCTCCTTGAGCTCCAGCTACCGCCGCCCGGAAAGCTCCAGCAATAGCTTGAATCAACATTGTCATGTCAGGAACAGCTTGCCCCTGACCAGCTTCAGGTCCAGCGACCCCAGCACCAGCTGCAATCAGCTCCTTCACCCCAGCACCACCACCACCAGGCGGAGGAGGTAAATCCACCACATTTTCAGCATTCTCCTCATTCTTATTTTGAGTCATAGCTCGCGTATTAATCCTCGTTTCTCTACGAGGTGTCATTCACTAAACAATGCAATCACAATGCAATAAACAAAGTCAGGCTCAGCAAGGTAAGCAATCCAAGTACTCAAGCTCATTTCCAATTAAAAACAAATCATTACATTAGCTTTGATTTGGCAATGGGTCCCTCTAACATGCTTCACCACCGCAACACCACAATTGTAACATACTTACAATTCACACAACATACTTTCATTCAACAAGCATACAAAGCATTCATACACTCATTACCCACATAACCATTCCCAATTACTCGAGAACTCAGCTCTGATACCACCAAATGTAACCCCCTTAACCCGGCCTAGACGGTTTACCCGAATTAAGAAGTTTACACGGGGAAAACCAAAGTCAACCCGAAAGTCAACCTTGATTAACGACCCTTTTTTTTCTTTTTACTCTTGTCTAAATGCATATTAACCTTATATATGTTCATAAGATCAGCATACTCAAAGGTTACAACAATCAGAAAACATTTAGGGACTCGATTGCACAAATTATGAATTTAGGGACCAAAATGCAAATTTTGAAAATTACAAGGACTTAACCAACTATTGAGTTACCATTATGAAATTAGTCATGTTTCATGCTTCTCTGTCAAATTTCAACTCAAACGGACATCTCAAACTCATTCAATTGCATAAACCAAGTTCAGGACCAAAACGCAAAGATTTCAAAACATTTAACCATCAGTTTCAGTGCCCAACGGTCGAGTGTTCCGGAACGGGAAAGGACCGTTCCGAAACGCGGGACCGTTCTGAAACTCGTTGCGGAACAAGGCTTGGCAGTGGCAAATCCGTTCCGGAACGGCTCCACCCGTTTCGGAACGCCAAGGCCATTTCAGGCCCTCTGTTCCGATACGGTAGCACCTGTTCCGAAACGTGCTGCCCAGATTGCAGATTTTTTTTCTGGTTTAACTCACTTTCAACCAATCAAACGCATTCCAAAGACCCTCAAATCATACCAGCAAGTCATTATATACTTAAGGTACATAATAGCAACATCCATTCTCAAACATGGCATCAACTAAGGAAAATCCCAACTCTATAGGCATGCATCCTATATTGAAAACCATACAAACATCAAAACACCAAACCAACCTCAAAAAGGCCATTTACATGTCCCATCATTCAGCGGCGATGAAACTGCTCCTTTCGTCGGCAGAATTGTTGCCGCTGATGAATATAGATCCATCGGATTTTATTACAAAGCCTTTTGCTTCATCTTTGGTTTTGAGATTCATAGCAATTGCAAGAATTTGCAGAGCCAACACTCTTTGTCGAGGCTTTGGCTCTGTACGGACTCATCGTAGGCATCATCCTCTCTTCCCGTGCTGGTCAATCTTATGCATTTATGACCGCTAGTTTTATTGAACGAGAAAATACCTAAAATTACAATAAGGGGTCGTTTGGTTCACGGAATGTAAGATTACATTTGAAAATGAGATTACCGGAATGTTACATTACTTAACATATTACCCGGAATGTTGTATTACCTTGTTTGATTTGTTTGGCAGGAATGTAAGATTACATTGTTTGGTTGAAGGAATATAAGATAGGAAAAATGCATGTTTTACCAAATTGTCCTTGAAATATATTTTCTTTTTTTAACCAACTTAAGTTTTAAGATTAAAGTCAAAATATTTACATAAAAGTTCATAGAAAATATAAAAATATATAATATGAAAATCTTTTTATAAAAATTGATCCTAAATAATAAATGTAATAAAACACATAGCAATAATAAAATTTGAATCAAACACATATATAAAAAATTGAAATAAAATAAAAATTTGATATATTTTTTATTTTATATGCATCATATTATTTTATAATAAGTATTAAAACCCTAAACCACTAAAAATAAAATAAATTTATACTTGTGTAATTATATACAAAAAGGAAAGATTATTTTAAAATAATTATATTTTTAGGGGTATTCTTGTCTAAAGAGGGGGGAATTGTCTAATACCTAAAAAAAGGGAGGGAATGTCATTCCTGAGAAAAGACCCAAAAATAGCTACTGTTGGGAATATTTCATTACCCCTGGGAGGTAATGCTCTTGAACCAAACGTAGGTATGTGATTCCGGAAAAAATTATTCCCCCAAGTAATGATCTTTTCCACGAACCAAACGCCCCCTAAGGGTTTACAACTATCATCGTAAATTAAGTACATAATTTGGACATTTTCTTAAAACTAGCCACTTTAGGTCTTACAAGGACCATACATGAAAAATGTTAAAAATATTCAAAAGACTCGAATGAAAAATAGATACGAATAAATCTGACTGCATCGACAAGCGAATCATAAAAGAGATTAAGCTATTGAAAAACCATTGAGAATCGTAAATCAGAGCCGAGCGTCATGAAAAACTAACCACGAGCACAAACTGTGTATCTAAATTTAATTCAAGGATTTAGAGCATGGAAGATTGGCAGGATTACAAATAAGCGCTATATTGATCAGTCGGAAAAAAAAAAGAAAAAACATGTCAAAAGACATAGATAAACGTACTACAAAAAAAAAAAAATGTGTCACAAAAGCTAAATTATTTTTAGGATAAATTTTCTATACACAGGCGGTGGAAACTGAAAGTTTCCACAAGCGCCTTAATTTTAAGGTATAGGGAGTTAGTTTAGGGTATAGGGTTTAGGGGTTTAGGTGTGGAGGGTTAGGATTTAGGGATAGTTGTTTTAATTTAAGGTTTAGGGTTATAATTTAGGGTTTATAGGTTAAAACCTAAATCCTCATCATATTACCCTAAAAATTAAACCCTAAAGTATAACCCTAAACCTTAAATTGAAACAACTATCCCTAAATCCTAAACCTCTACCCATAAACTCCTAAATCCTATACCCTAAACTAACTCCCTAAACACTAAAAGTAAGGCGCTTGTGAAAACTTTAAATTTCCACTGCCAGTGTATAGGATATTAATCCTTATTTTTATTGAAAAACTAAAAAAAAAACAGATTCAGTGGTTGGCAACAAAATCAAAATCGTTGCCGTTACCGACTAAATTAAATGAAAAAATTAAAACTTACAGTGCTCAATAAATGAAGAAGGTTGCGTTAAAAGGAAGAATGAAGAAAATTAAAAAAGCTAACCCAATGTTAAATCCCATGGTTAAATAATTAACATAAAAACCAATGGTTTGATCATTTATATGTAACAGTTGTTTTTAACTGGAAAAAATATATTGAATTATATTTAAAATAAAGATAAAAAAAAAATAAAAATAAATATAAAAGAGTCACACCGCAAACATTAAAAAATTAATATGAATAAAATAAATACAATACATTTTAAAGAGTGTGAAAGATATAAAAAATAAACACCTCACTTTTCAAAAAAAATTGCACAATAATCTTATTAAAAAAATTCAACAATCAACTATTTTGAGCATAATACTTCATAAAAAAAGAAGTAAATTCTTCTATCGTTAGTAATTGGTATATATACACAACCACAAAAAAAAAATCATAAACATAACATACCATCGACTTTCGTTGTTCGCTGATACTCGTCGTACCAAAGGTCGCGGTTAGCAACGTTAAGGAATGAAACGAAAAAAAAAGAACTCTTGTAAATGTTCGAGAGTGAATATCACTTTTGTAACTGTTGCAGATCACTAGAACAAACTTTCGCCTTTTTCAAATGATCCGTATATGTAGCAGTTTTTTTTTTTTTGCAATAGATATAAGTAAAAGCAACCGTCCAAATATGTATTTAAAAACTAAATTTTAAACTAACTTTAAATACTAAATTTTAAAATTTAAACTCTTAAATCTTATATCTTACTCTTAAATCCTAAAATTTATAGATTTATGTATTAAAATATTTTTTCATATATGTATTTATCAATAATAGGATTAATTTTCTTAATGTCAAACTCAAATCCTGACAGGAAATTTATAATTTGAGCATTTCCTGTATGAATATTAGATAGGAGAGATGTATGTTGCGGGGAAATTGGGGCAATATTGCACCCAAAAAAATATTTTGAAATTTATAGCACTCTCTAAATTATTTTTCAAATTTATGACATTTTTTACAGTAAATTTTAAGGGCGGATAGAAAGTAATCCGACCTCAACAAAAATTAAAAAAAAAATAAAGGTTTAAGAAAAATAATCTGACCTTAAAGAAAAAATAATAAAAAATATGAGGGCTTGGGGTAAACAATCCGGCCTCATAGTAAATGTAATAAAAAATAAAGATGATTTGCTTCATAGTTGTTTGAGAGTGTTTAGAGCTTTTTTCGCATGTAAAAGCCCACACACTTCCTTAATGTGTTTACATGTTATTACTTTTACCGTAAGTTGGACCCCAAAATATGAGGTTAGATTGCTTTCCCATGCCCTCAAATTTTTTATTATTATTTTTTCTATGAGGTTGGGTTGCTTTCCATAAGCCTTTATTTATTTTTTAATTTTTGTTGAGGTCGAATTGCTTTCTATCTGCCCTTAAAATTTATTGTAAAAAATACTATAAATTTAAAAATAATTTAGGTAGTGCTATAGATTTTAAAATAATTTTTTTAGTACAATATTTCCCCAATTTTGCCGTATGATGGCATCATCTTGGAATCTTAAATGTGAATGAAAAATGATGTTTTGGCATTGAGACTTTTACTTGTTTGAAGGTTTTGTCGGTTTGTGGGTTGGGATTTTTGAATGGGCCCATTGTGTTTTCCAATGGATACACTTATTGTCAAGTGCTGTAAAGTTGGGTTTGGTTCAGCCCTAGCCTACTTCACCAAGTTGCACTACGTGGGCACACCTTCAATTATTCTAAAATTTTGATTGAAATGACCTTCCGCGTACAATGGATAAATGTCCAAGAAACTTAGATTTGGATATGTTGAGGATCTTTGATTTATTTGAAGAAGAAAAAAAAGGATGTAAAGTACAAGGGATTTCTGTCTTCCAATCTTTGTTGAGAGATCGTAAAAGGCGTTTGCGTTTGAAATTATTTCAAGAGGTGAGTTGAATTTGTGTTTTTTTTATGACCAAATGTATAATATATTTACTCATCTGAATCGGATATTATGTTACATGTTTGAATCTATATTCTAAGGTAATTTGAAATGTAGTTAATTCTCTAAACCTGTCACGTTCAGTGACAGATCCAAAAATATATTTGAATATAAATACATAAAATCTCAAAATTTCAAGGTAAGTAGAGGTGAGCAAAACTCGACTCGAAAAAATTAAAATTTTCGACTCGACTCGTTTTTGACTCGACTCCACTCGAAAAAATTTCAAATAAAGTTTGAGTTGTAAAATGAAAATCATAATAACTCGAAATTTTTAATAATTAGTGTGTTGATTTTTAAGTTCCAGTCGAGTCCCTCAATTTTTTTGATATATATATAATATGAAGAAGGATAAATATCATATACACTGGCGGTGGAAACTGAAAGTTTTCACAAGCGCCTTAGTTTTAGGGTATATGGACTTAGTTTAGGGTATAGGGTTTAAGGGTTTAGGTGTAGGAGTTTAGAATTTAGGGATAGTTTTTTAAAATTAAGGTTTAGGGTTATAATTTAGAGTTTATAGGTTAAAACATAAATCCTCACCATATTATCCTAAAAACTAAACCTTAACATATAAACCCTAAATTATAACCCTAAACCTTAAATTTAAACAACTATCCATAAATTCTAAACTCATACACCTAAACTCTTAAACCATATACCCTAAATTAAGTCCCTATACCCTAAAACTAAAGCAATTGTGGAAACTTTCAGTTTCTACCGCCTGTGTATAGAATATTTATCCTATGAAGAAATATATGCCCCATATGACAAATCATGAAGAAATATGTGTGCGCGCGCGCGTGCGTTTGTGCGTGCGTGTGTGTGAAAGTTGTTTAAATTGAAATCAAATCATATTATAACATGATAAATAATTACAATTAAATTTGTATAGGAACTCGAAAACTCGATTCGAATAAAAAAAATCAAATAAAGTTTGAGTGTAAAATATGATATGTCAATTTAAATAATTCGAACTTTTTTACTCGACCCGATCGAATGCTCATCCCTAAGCACAAGTCATAAATATTACAAAATTTTAAGAACTAATTTATAAAAAAAAAATTAAATTCAAATGTATAAAGTTTAAAAAATTTAAGATAAGACCATCTTACATTTCATGCAGATCCACCATTAGTCATACCTCTAGAATAAGTTTGAGAGACAATATTGATCAATTATATGTTGAGGTTTTGACTTAGATATTTTATGAAAGACATTTTACAAACTTATCTAAAAAAATCGGAAGATTTCACAACAAGATATAAAAAGAAATATTTTCAAGACAAAAAAATTGACTTGTGAGTGAAAATTTTCAATTCCATTAATGAAATACTTTATTAGTGAAATGGTACAACTAGAGCTGTCAGTTGAACTGGGTTGAATTAGTTTCATGTTGTCTCAATTTCAAATTTTGATTTAAATCAATTTAGGTATTGATTTTTTTTATCGTTTTGACTTGGTTAAATTCTAAGTTTGAAATTTTTGCATTGAATTATCATTTTGGGCATAGTCACTCCAAGTCAGGTCATTTTGAATTTAGACCATTTCAAATTTAAATTGTTAACTTTTATAGTTAAATTAAATTGAATCAAATTTTCGAGTTCGAACAGTAAATTTTAAAGATATTAGTAATTACCACAACATAATGCACCTTTGACCTTTGTCCTTGGACAAAGATAATAATATTGCATGGCCAGCACCATGATTCAACAAACAAGAAACTACATTCATGGCCATTAAAATGCAAAACAAAAGGCTAGAAGATCTTGATTAGATCAGATAACAATAATAATGCATTTCGAGTACTCATGCTTGTCTAGATTAGGACAATTTTCCCAGTAATTAATAGAGACAGGGGGGAAGATGTAATTTGTCCGGTTATAGGACAATCAACCGAACCAAGCAAACCGCATCACAAAGTCGAACAACAAAATTATACTCCCCCCATTTGGACAATTATTATAACACAACTTGACCTCGTATGTACCCTCTAGCCCCTACCATCCAAAAAATATATATACAAAAAAAAACTATGTATTGAAATAATTAAATTATAAAGCCAAAACCCTCAACGGTCACTGCTTCGGATTTAGAAATTTTCATTTATTTTGTCCATTTCTCAATGTGCCATTTTCTACTCGTTTCTTGCTCTGTAATTTTCTGACCAAATCTGGATCTGGGAAATCGTTGGCCACTTGGCATGTTTCATGCAAAAACAAGACTGAAACAAGGGTGTGAATGAAGGCTTTTCCAGAACTGGGTAAAGCTTGAATCTTTTTAGTACAGGTAGTTGGCATTTGGCAATGCTTTGGTTTGTCTTTGGATTTGCAAATTTGGGAGTCTAACGTACAACAAAGTTTGGTAGGTTACGGTGCGACATTTAACGAAATATTATAAAATATTAAACTTAAAATATTACTCACCAACCTAAAATGTTATACTTTTTTATAACATTTTAGGTTGGTTGTTTAACAACAAATTTCGATATTTAATACCAACCTAAAATGTTATTAGAAGTGACAAGTATCGATATTTATCCACGAACTTAAAATGTTATAAAAAAATATAACATTTTAAATTAATAAACAACATTTTAAATTTCGTATTTTTTTAATTTTTAATAAGTGTCGTACCGTGACCGTACCATATCATGCTATACCATATAGTCGCAATTTACAATCAAAATACCAACTTTAAATAAAAATTGAAAAAATTAATTCCCATTTAATAAAGTTGGTGACCCACCAAAAAAAAGTTGGAAAAAGTAACTTAGTGCAGTGAGCCATCACCCCCTCTGTCACTTTCCTACTGCCTCTCCAGTCTCCCCCTTCTATTCCGGTGGGACCTTGAAGTTTTGGGTCGTCTTCTTCTTCTAAATATTTTAGTCATATTGAAATTAAAAATCAAATATAATGGATTTTTAAAATGTTTAATAATTAAAACGAATTTCAATTAAATTTGTACAAACGAGTGCTCCACGGGAATCACGAGAGTGGGAAAGAAAAGAGAGGTGTAAATTGTAATCAGCCCAAATTCCAATATCTGTTTGAACTTTTGTATTCATTTTGTTTTCCAGGGTGTACGTCTCGGGGTTAACAATTTTAACGGCTATATTATTTTGATTGTGCCACGTGATGAATCTTGAGCAGACCAATCCAATGGCGTTTGGCGCGCAAAAAACCCATGTGGGTCCTAACGGCTCTTGTCTGCTTTCGGACACACTGATTCTTCAACTGAGCTTTTTGTCTATTTAGTTGACTGTGGAAAGTTTGATTATTTTTTTAAATTTACTTTTACTTCACTTTCTGTACCCTCACTTTCCCCCATGGCCGGCAACGCATTTGAAAAGGAGTAGCAGTTGGTAAAAGTTGTAATTTTTTTTTGAAAAATTATCAAACGAGAAAGGAAAATGGAACATGAAAAATTAACTGAAACGATTAAAAAAAACACAATAATTCACCCTACAGTTATATTTTCTCTCTGAAACTAAAAAATGGTAAAATACAGAAAAAAGAAAAATGAGGTTGTTTATGCTGGTGAAGGTTGAGAGGTGGGATCGGCTGATGAAGGAATATCAGCGCCTACGCGACAACCTTCGAGCATGAACACGATATCCGCCATTGTCGGTCGATCAAGAGGATCCGGAGCTGTGCAAAGTAACCCAACTTTGATTCCTAACAGGAATTCTTCCCATTCTGATGACTCAGGGTCAAGCTCGAGTAACCCTGGTTCTAAAAGTTCTGCGATTTGGCCTCTCTGGAGCTGTTTCTTTACCCATTTAACGATGTCTTCATCCTCGGTGAACATGACTGGCCTTTTCCCCGTGAGTAGTTCAAGCATGACAATGCCGAAGCTGTAAACATCTGATTCTTTGGTGGCTTCCCCTGTTAGAACTGCTTCCGGGGATACGTAACCCAATGTTCCAACCGAAGTCGAAGTGGAAGCTTCTGCTGGACTGGCGACTGTGAGACGGTCCAATCCAAAATCTGATAAATGTGCTTCGAAGTCGGCATCGAATAGAACGTTTTGGGGCTTGGCATCTCCGTGAACCATGTTGGATGCGTGTAGGAAGGCTAAACCACGGGCAATGCCAAGAGCAATCAGGTGGCGCATCGGCCAATTAAGGACATGACCATCTTGGTGGGATGCCTCTTGGAGGAGTGTTGCAAGGTTGCCGTTGGGCATGTAATCATATACAACGAGCCTCAAGTCTGGTGGACCTGCATAGTAGCCACGGAGAACAGTTAAGTTCCGGTGCTTCACACTGCCTAAAAATTCGGCTTCTTTTCTGAACATGTTTTCATCGAGTGATCCGTCTGGTAAGCGGCGTATAGACAGCACCATTCCATCGTTGTAGCAAGCCTTGAAGACTAACCCATATCGGCTTCTGCTGAGAACATTCTCTTCAGCAAATTGCCTAGTGGCTTCAATTGTTTCTGCAAGTGTGATCTTGTTATTGAACATAACAAGCTTCGGACCTCCACTGTCTGTGCTGCTACGACCTCCACTGGCTCCAGAACTAGCCCTCGCAGGGCTCCGTTTCTTCTCCCCAGCAGCTTCCTTGAGCTTCCTGCGCCATCTCAATAGGCTGAAAACATAAAAGCAACAACACAATGACAAGAAACAAGCAGCACACGCTACTGCAACAATCAAAAGAATCAATCTTCTTCTCCTGCTCTTTTCAGCTATGTTTTCACACTTCCGATGCAATGGCTTTCCGCACAAGTCTTGATTATCCGCAAATGCTGATGGATTGTTAAATTTAGAACCCAGAGTGACTGGAATCTCCCCATCTAGGTCATTCCTTGAGACATTGAAGTAGACCAATCCAGATATAAGACTGAGATTAGCAGGAATCTCTCCACTCAAGTCATTAGAAGAAAGATCCAGCATCGCAAGATTAGATAGCTTGGACAGAGAATCCGGTATGCTACCAGAAAGCCGATTACCACGGAGTAACAATGTGGTCAACGACAAGCATTTGGAGGTTTCTGCTGGGATTTCTCCTGTTAAGTTGTTACCACCCAAATCTAGCACATTAAGCCTTGAAAGGCCAGAGAGATCAGCAGGAATGTGACCAGTCAAAGAATTTGATCCAAGCTCAAGAACTTCAAGCGCAGTGCAGTTCCCAAGCTCGGGCGGGATAACACCACTTATGTGATTATTAGACAATGAAAGAACTACTAATGAATGTAGAAAGCCAAAAGTTTCCGGTATATGACCAGAAAATAAATTGGAACTAAGATTCACATACTGCAAACTCATCAAACTACTAAACCCTTCAGGAACATCCCCAGACAACATATTTTCTTGCAATGCAATAACTTGCAGATTAGGTAAACCTGAGAGCTCAAAAGGCAATGCTCCTGAGAGATTCTGCTTGCTTAAATCAAGAGTAGTTAACTTGAACAATGCACCCAAACTTGCCGGTATCTTCCCAGAGAACCCGTTAGCACTTAGATTCAAAACAATAATCCGACTCAAGTTCCCAATACTTGCAGGAATCTCACCCAAAAACTTGTTCCCACTTAAGTCCAGTGTACTCAGATTGTTCAATCCCATTATCTCCTCTGGCAGGCTTCCATTCAAGTTATTATTTCCCAAATTCAAGGTTTCAAGCTCAGTAAGATTCCGAAGACTACCCGGAATTGAACCTGAAAACATATTTCCCCCAAGAGATAGCACCTTCAAACCAGTCATACCACTCAAAAAGCCAGGAATTTCACCGGAGAAACGATTTCCTTCAAGATCAAGAACATGCAGCAGCTCACATTGCTTGATCTCAGCAGGAACCATCCCAGTTAAAGAATTATTAGCCATTTTCAACTGCTCCAATCTAGACAAATTCCCAATCTGAACTGGAACCTCACCGGAGAACAAATTCCCCGAAACATCCAACATTGTTAACGTTGTTACACTGGTTAACCATAAAGGAAACCTCCCACCAATCTGGTTATCAGACAGATCCAGAACTTGTAATACACTGTAACAATTCCCAGATTCAGGACCAACAACATTCTTAAACAAATTAAACCCCAACTGAACAATCCGAATGGAAGGTGGGTAAACAGTGACATTACAGAACAAAGAAACCGGCACTGTTCCTGAGAGATTGTTGTGAGAAAGTGAAACAACTTGAAGATTAGGAAGAGCTCCAATAGCTGCTGGGATAACCCCACCAAGCGCATTGGCCTCTGCACTAAAATGGACAAGTGAAGAGCAGTTGGCCAAAGCTGAAGGCAAAGTTCCTTGTAATAAATTATAATCAAGCCAAAGATATTGAAGCTGTTGAAGCTCACCAAAACTAGCCGGAATCTCACCGGAAAACTGGTTATACGACAGATTAATGAGTTGAAGCTGTGTTAAATTAGTAATGCTTCTAGGAAGGGGACCAGAAAATGAGTTTGAAGAAAGATCGATGTACTTGATATTTGGTGGGAGATCCCCGGAGATTTCGCCGGAAAGTTGGTTCTGAGCCAAGTTCAAAATGGCCAAGCCGGTGAGATTACTTATCTCCGACGGTAGTGTCCCGGAGAGTGAGTTGTACTGCAAGAAAACAGCGCGTAGAAACCTGCATTGAGAGAGCGTCGATGGTATGGTGCCGTTGAAGGAGTTGGAACGGAGGCTGAGCCTGGTAAGATACTTGAGGTCAGAGAGACGGTCACTGAGCCGACCACTGAGTTGGAGGTGAGGCAGACGTAGCTCCGTGACTCGGTTTTTGGTGCATGCAACCCCACGCCAGTCGCATGGAGCTGCAGGGGTCGACGGATCCCATCCACTTAAAGCTCCAAGCGGATCATGGAGATTAATCTTGAAAGACGTCAATGCTTGAACCTCAGCCTGGTTCTGGGCTTTTAACAACAATGGCGAGCAAAGAAGCAAAAGAAGCAGAAAAACGAAAGCTTTAGCCATCATTCAGCAAGAACAAAGTCTGGGTTTTCGGCAACACAAAGAAAGATCAAGTCTTTGAAGGACTAAAGGGCGTAGATATTTGTGAACAAAACAGAGAAAGGAGCGTGTAATAAGAGAGCTGTTGGTTTTGCCATATGGTTTTTGGCAGTGGGCAGAGTCTCTGTGGCACTCAGCACTCAGCAGAGAGACCCACGCACCAGAAAAAAAGAAGAAGAGAGAGAGCTAAGCGTTACCCTTTGAGGCTAACAATGGGGTATGGAGATGGGGAGGAGGTGTTTGGTTTGAGGGGTAAACTGTGGGGTGAGGCTTGTTTCCTTTTCCTGGAAAAAGCCTTGAATAAGCACTTTATTGAAGAAGCAAGTGGTGGGGTTTGGGAAAAGGGAGGGTTGGCTGTTTTTTTTTAACCTTGATATGATATTAAATGGCCGGAATCATTGAGTCCTGTGTGTCATGAGCTTATCCTATTTCTCCCTCTCTTCTAATCTTTCATTTGTTTTTTTTTTCTTTTATATATTATGGAAAACACTCTATGCACAAATTTTGTTTTATAAACTTTTTGTTTATACAAGCTTATCCTAAGAGACATGGGTTCAAATCATTTTATCTACATGATGTATGTATATTATCAAAAAATTAAAAATATTTATGTACATATACTATCTTATAATCACATTTAGACTATTTAAAAAAGACTTACACAAATTTATCATGCTTTATGTTTCTGTGACCACACATTCATCATGTAGATGTTTTTTTAAGTTCATCATGCAAATGTTGATCGACTTTGTTAGTTCTGCTCTTGTTTCGCTACCCTTGTCAGTCTGCAGATGTGTTGTCTTTGACTGCTTGTGTTTTTTATTTCGTATTTTTGTTGTTTCTTGTTGTTATGTGTGCTTTGTATGTTCTTGTGTTGTTGCTCTTTGTTTCTATGAGATTTCTTCCCTAATTTCTCTATACGTTTTTCCTGTTTTGTTCTTGTTCTTCTATGAAAATTGACATCTTTAGTAAAAAAAAAAGGTTTAAAGGCTTCAGAATTCTTAGGTTTAGGAATTTTATTTTGAATAGAAATCTTCTATCCTCTTTATAGTGTCCCTATATATGCCCTTACATTAAAAATTTAGGTTAAAGGTTAAGGTTAAGTTTTAGGATTAGAGTTTAGGAAATTTATGTTATAGTGCATTTTTAGGGTTTAAAGTTTATGATTTAGAATTTTTGAGTTAAGGACATAGAAAGGGACATGCGATTTTTGTTCTTTAATTTTAAATTTTATAATTTAGAGTTTAGTGTTTATAGTTTATGGTCATGTAAATATAAGCCATATATTATGAAAGATTAATGTGAAAAGAGAATTGAAAAGACGAAAAAAATGAATCATCTCTCTATTTCCCCTAATCATTTTATCTTATTAATTTTATTTTCAATAAATCCTACTCTCATTTGACATTTTGGTGTTATCTTTTTCTTGCTCAAAATGTAGTGATTTTGATACAACTTTTCAAACTTTTAAGGTTTCTTCTTTTCACTGTTGGATTCAGAGGGGAAGATGTTAAAAGAGTGGAGGAGTGTCACATTGTTTTCAAATGGATTATGAAACCTAAGCTAAGTACCCAAAGTGTCCAAGTTATCTGTAATTGAGAAAAAAAAGGCAAGGCAAAGCGAAGGTGTGAGCCCACCAAACAAAAGGCTAGTCAAGAATGTGGGCCACAATCATTGGCTGTCCCCACACTATATATTCAATGAAGCAAATGGACCCATTTATTCAAAAGTAAAAATAAAAAAGGGTAAACTACATAAATAGTCCCCTGACTATGTTCTAATTATCTTTTATATCCTCCAACTATTAGATGTTACAAAATGGTCCCCCGACTTAAAAAAAGTAACAAATTAGTCCAACGCTGTTAAAAAATTAACAGTTGATGATGTGGTAGTTAACAAAAATATGACATAATAACACATTTAATCCTTAAAATTTACACTTGTTTTAATTTAGTCCTAATTCTATAAAATCATCCCAACGTTTTTTTTACCAATTTAGTCTCCCTTTCTTACTCACCTCACCATCTTCCTCCACCATCTTTGCTCTTCCTCGTTACTGGGCCTCTCATAATTTAACTTAATTAATAATTATAAAATTTTATATTTATATATAAACATATTTTTATTTATGTAATTGATGTACCATTAACTATTGTAATTAGTTTTGAAATCTTAACGACCGAAAGTATTATTATTCTATTTTAAAATAAAATTTTAAAAATAATTTTTATATTACTTTTTCAAATTTTCTTTTATTTTTAATTCCAAAAATAATTAAACTTTTATTATTATAATAATTGAGTAAAGTTTACAAAATGGTAACTGAACTTTAGTAAATTATTCAATTCGATAATAAACTTTCAATTGCGTCAAAATAGGCATTAAACTTTTAGTTTTGCTTCAAGTGGTCACCGAGCCGTTAATGGAAGTTAAAAGGGTGACGTGTCAGTTAACAAAATTTATAAGTAACACATTTAGTCCTCCAAAGTTGTACATTCAAACAATTTAGTCATAATTCAAAAAAAATAATAAATTTAATCCTCGTTATTTACACATACATTCAATTTGGTCATATTTTTAATTAAAAATAATTTAATAATTCTACTAAAAATGAAAAATGATTTTCAAATCATTTCCCCATAATTAAAAACTAATAAATAAAATACTTATATAATATATTTGTTAACAAATGGTATCATATTAGTGACGCAAATCAAATAAACCTGGACTAAAATTTAATTTATTAGGAGTTAAAAGAGTTGACTATATGACTTATTCAACTTAGATAAATTATAAATTTTGGACCAAAATGTCTACGTAGTCATTTATAAATACTCGGATGAATCAAAATCCTTTTTTCACATGATTTCCATAGTTATTAGATTGAAGCCATGGAAATTGGTTCATCAGCATATAGCTTTGTTTTTACTTTCGGTACGGCCCAGAGTTCTAATCCAATAGCTTCAAGTTGTTCAGATAGAGGGAACTTCACCGTCGGCAATACCTACGGCCACGAGGCAAACCTCAACACCCTCCTCCCCTCTTTCTCCAAAATTACTGCAAATGATTAACACACTTTGGTAGAATACAATGATCAAAGTAAGTTTCTGATATTATTTAGGCTTAATGGCCCGTTTGGCCGCTGAAATATTAACAAAATATCGAACTGACCTTAAAGTATTTTTTGGGACGTTGTGGCCCCTGAACTAAATCTTGAAAATTTCTAAAATATTCTCTAAATCTCTAAAATAATTTAATTTATAATTTCTTTTAATTATTTTTTGTTTTAAATAATTTAATTTTTTTTCAACAAAATCTTAAAAATTTCTAAAATAGTCCCCAGATCTCTAAATCATAAATTCTCAAATCTTCACCGTTATCATCGTCGCCAACCCCACATTTTCGGTCGATGGACCCAGTTAGCCATTTTCCCCAATGTGCCATCGTCAATTCGTCATAAACCGACGAACGGTGTGCCAGTCGAACATTAAACGGAGAATGTTAATAGTCGTTCGATTGACACATCGTGTGCCAATTTTCGGAGATGACACATTAGGGAAAATGGTTGGTTGGGTTCGACGACCAAAAAGATGGGGTCGGTGACAACGATCGGTGACGGCAGCGGTGAAAATTTGGAGATTTGGTATTTTTAGAGATTTAGGGATTGATTTCAAGAATTTTGAAAATTTTGAGATTTTTAAAAAATTTAAAGTTTTTTCAAAAAATAAAAAAATAAAATTCCCGCCACGTGTCTCGTTTTGATTGGTCAATATTTTTTAAACGGTCATTAATGGTCGGTCACTTAAAATTATAACGGTTGAAATTTTAGGCACTCATATTTAAAAAAAATACTTTTAAATAGTTAAAAAAATTAAAAAATTGAGCACTTATTCTTCATTTAAACCCTAATAAAAGTGGAAACCTATTCAATTTGAAAGTTTGAATAAGCTTTGATGACTTTGTGCATTAAGACAATTTTACCGTGTTTTAGGCCTATAAATAGCAAGATTTGTCAACAGTCAACACTTTTGATCATCCAACAATTTACAACATATTCTCCGTTTTCTTCTAGTTGCGGACAGGGACCCAGCTATTAAGCTCTGGGAGGGGCTGCTGCCCCCGACTGGAGGATTTTTTTTATAATCTTTTGGTTCTTTTTATATATATATATATATATATATTTAAAAATAGTATAATTGTAAATTTGTCCCTCAACTTTAAAACATATGTTTTGCCTCCCCAACCCCTAAATCTTGGCTCCGTTTTTGGTTGCATACCTCTATTTTTTCTTCA
This sequence comes from Hibiscus tridactylites, assembly GCA_958450335.1. Classification (NCBI taxonomy): domain Eukaryota; kingdom Viridiplantae; phylum Streptophyta; class Magnoliopsida; order Malvales; family Malvaceae; genus Hibiscus; species Hibiscus tridactylites. The sequence goes on along the minus strand of OY288285.1, from coordinate 67,493,370 downwards.
AATTTTGGGTGTATATTTATCGAAAATACTGTTAATTTTGGGACGACATCTAGTGCAACAATTACACTATAGGGACGGATTTATTTATAAGATAATGATTTTATGCCATGACACAATTAAGTTTGATTTATTTCAGTTGGTTTTCTTTTCAATCAATGCTAATGTTTTGTTTTATAGAAGTTAATTCTTTCAAAAATTTAGAAACAAATTTGAGTACCGTTCTTCAAAGTTCAACTTTAGTAGTGTGAAGAATAATCTGGATTCGATTGTTGGTCTAATCTTGCATCAAAGTGCACGTAACAGTTTACATATATATTATCATTCTTATGATCGATAGATGATGCTATAAAAATTGCATTGTTTTAGAAAACGTGAATGCTAGATCAAAATCAAAGCATTGAAACGGTACTTACGACTGCCAAACTTTCGTCAAAATTCGTCCGCATGTTATGTTCGCGAAAAGTTGCATGTGGTTGTCCGCACATCTGAAGGTTCGCACTCTGAAAAGTTCACACGGTGGAAGTTGCATCTGGTGAAATGTTCCGCATTTTGTATGGCAGATATACTATCATCCTCTTCTACTTCTACCTTCTCGATCCTGAATCCACCGATAGCCGGTCACCAGACTTGCTTTACAACTTCTACTCCTAATAAATCTCAAGCTTCTACAGCTACAAGTTCCCTCCTTCAGCTGACATAAATATGTTCTTTCAGGTGATTCAAAAACTGAAGTAGCCAGGTCAGCTTTGAATCTCTGTAAGGAATGTGTCCATTTCTTACCTGCAAGATCAACAAAGTTCGAGCTCTGCACATGTCTTATAATGGTGTCTTGGTGTTTCTCTGGTTCCATGAAGAAATTGTATTGTGTATAGTATATTTTAATAAGGTTGTGAGCTTAATCAAGTAGTTATTGTTTATGGTATGATGAAACAAAATGAACTTTGGGCTATTTTAGAGGCTCTTCATATTGCTTGGGAATTGGGATTATGGTTTCGAGAGAGTTCAATCTCAAACCGATTGTGGTGAAGCTCACAAACTGATCTCTTCCGATAACCTTGTAACAGTTCGATTGGCCTTGTCCGAGCCATCTCTAACATGTTGTCTAGAGCCTGGATGGTTGACTTGTTTTGATCAGATAACAAGCGAATGATGTTCATCTTAGCGGACACAAGTTCAAATTGCATTGTCTAGAATGTATATGCACATTGTCAAAGAGTTAAAGAATATTTATGAACAAATACGACTTTAATTGAAGATTTTCGGACAAATCATTTATTATAAATTATAACTATTTTTTTGGACATTTTTACCTTTGGTTTTCAGCATATCGATAACGGACTCTACGAACACTTTTAGGTGTATGATATTTGAAGGCATGAGTCTACAATGAATGTCATGCATTGATATACATCACTAATACTATACATTGATATATACTACTATTTTTTTTCTTATTTATTTTTTTAATTTTAAATAAATTCTCTTACATAAATTTTTAGGACCCACCACAAGATTTAATCTTAATTTAAAAATACTGTTAAAATTGTCCTTTTCAAATTGGCACAACAAAAATTTAACCCACAATTTTTAAACTTTGTTATAATTTAACCACTATCTTCATCACAACTATTCTATCTCTCTTTTTTAAAATTTTAACTTTTTTTTCTTATTTATTTTTTAAAATTTTGAACTTTGTTATAATTTAACCCTCAACTTTTTAACTTTATTATAATTATTGACATTTTGGCTCTCATTCTTTTTTAGAATAAATTTGGCTCTCAACCTATATATTTTTGTCAAATTACTCATTCTTTAATTATCATGTTGATTAGACCGTTAAAAATTTAACGGTGATAATAAGGCATATACATGTGATAATACATTTTAAATGACATGTAAATCTAACTTGTTGCATACTTGCATGTATAAAAAAATATTTAAATTTGAAGGCTTAAGGGCTCAAGAACCTCCAAAAGTTAAAAAAAAAATCAATTAAGCCCTTAATGTTTTTGCACCCAATGTCACTCTCAAACCCAAAAAATTAACTAATTCGACCCTTTGACTAACGATTTTGGTCGTTAACCGTTACGATGCTGATGTGGCGGTTCACAGTGCTAAAATAGCAAGCCAAAATCCAACGTACCTGCGAGATAACGTAATATGTGCTTCACGGCCTCAAGATGTAATTCGCAAGGTTTATGCATAAATTGTGCAACTTTGTTAACCGCAAAGGCGATGTCGGGACGAGTATGACAAACATACAACAACGCACCAACAATGCTACGATACTCTTGTTCATCAAACACGAGACTCCCACCATCTTGAATCAACTTAGACGTGGACACCATAGGAGTTGGAGTGGACTTACATTGCATCATGTTCGTGTGATCAAGAAGTTCCAATACAAACTTCTTTTGGCTTAGCAAAATACAATCATCCTTGCGTATAACCTCAATGCCAAGAAAGAAGGACAACAACCCAAGATCCTTAAGAGCAAATTTCGCATTCAAACTAGAAATAACACTTTCAACATGTTGTATGGACTGCCCGATGACAATGATATCGTCAACGTACACTATCAAGTAAGTGGCGATATCGTCTTTGTCACAAAAAATAATGAGGCATCGGCTTTGGATTCACGAAATCCAATATGCAAGAGATATACACGAAGCTTGTTATACCAATTGCGAGGCACTTGCCGTAATTCATACAAGGCTTTTTGAAGCCGACAAACTAGCTTAGTTCCATCACCACTAGTTTGCTCAAAACCCGGGGGCTGTCGCATATAAACTTCTTCATGAAGTTCGCCATTTAAAAATGCATTATTAATATCAATTTGACGAAGACTCCACTTTTTAGTCACTGCCAAAGCCAAGATAATATTGAGAGTTGTAAATCGAACCACCGGGCTAAAGGTATCTTCAAAGTCTTGACCCGAAATCTGCGAATAACTTTGTGCAACAAGACGCGCTTTATATCTCAAAACTGACCCATCCGGATTCCGTTTTATCCAAAACAACCACTTGCAGCCCACACAATGACGTTCTTTGGGTAGCTCAACAAGAGACCATGTTCCACTGTCAACAAGAGCATTATACTCACTAAGCACATCAGCTTTCCATTTGCAACCTATAATTTTTCTATCAGTAGGGGGTGGAACAAGCTCCCAAGTAGAATTAGCAATTAAAGCATCATACTCAGTATACACAGCATTAAACCAGGAAGTATGCAATAAAGCCTCATGGACAGATTGAGGGACATGATCATCAGTAGTAGTAAGAGCAGAATGAAAAAGTTTAGGTTTGAATATACCCGACTTACTGCGAGTACGCATGTGATGAAGATTACCTGAAGAATCACAGACTGGAGGAGCAGGTACATGGTCAGATACAGAATCCTCTACAAGAGAGTCATTGTCACAAGGAGCTACTGGATCATCAGTGACCAAAGGCTCTGGTAGAACAACCTGAGAAGGAGAAACCTCACTGTTAGTAACAGGTAAAGAAGGGACAGCAAGACTTACTGAAGGAGCAACTAAAGGCCAGTGGAAGAAGAAATGATGGGCTCAGGAGATGGATCAACAGACACTTCAGGGGAAGTGACACCAGGAACGATGGGTGAGGGAACTACAGGAGTTGCTGGAGTAGATGTCTCAGGAGTGTCAGGTGAAGGAGGAGTAGGGCTTGCTTGAGGTGCAGGGGAGGGGGAACCCTCAGGAGAAGGAGCCAAGGAAAAAGGTGCTGGACGAAAAGGTGCAGTAAACACAGAACGGCAAGACATGGGAAAAGATGGAACTATAAAAGGAGGTGCCTGCACAGAAGAGGGACTATCAGAATCAGCAAATGGAAATATAGATTCATTAAAACGAACATGACGAGAGACAAAAATCTTCCCTGTTTTGACATCAAGGCATTGATATCCATGATGCTTAGGTGAATAGCCAACAAATACAGCAGCACAAGAACGAAACTCAAACTTATGATGATTGTAAGGACGAATGCACGGAAAACATTGACAACCAAACACACACAGGAAATCATAGTTAGGAGTAGTACCGTATAAGAGCTGAAAAGGAGACAGACCATTCAAAGTAACAGACGGAAGGCGACTAATTAAGTAAGCAGCACTTAAAACTGCAAAAGACCAAAAATTAAGAGACATGAAAGCCCGAGCCAACAGAGTAAGTGCAGTATCAGTAATATGACGATGACGCCGCTCGACATCACCATTCTGCTAGGAGGTGTAAGGGCAGGTAACCCTGTGTTGAACACCCATCTCAGCAAGAGTGGCCTCCAGAAAATGAAACTCCCTATCCCCATCAGTTTGCACTGCTAAAATCTTAGAGGAAAACTGATTATGAACCAGAGCAGTAAACAAACGAAAAGCTTGTAAAACTTCAGATTTATTATGTAAAAGATAAACCCAACAGTTTCTGCTGTACATATCAACAAATGAAACATAAAAACGAAACCCAGAGGACATCACATGGGCAGGGCCCCAAACATCAATTTCAATAAGCTCAAAAGGATGCTTGTAAACAGTAGAGGAATGGGGAAAAGGGAGACGATGACTCTTGCCTAATTGGCAAGCAACACAAAGACTAGATGCAACAGGAGCAACATGCTTATTAATAGCTAAACGAACAACATTAGGAGCTGGATGACCCAGACGCCTATGCCACAGAGAGTATGAATCAGCATCCGAAGAAACAGATGTATGCAGAATAGAGGGTGCAAGAGGGGGAAATGCAGAATCAAAGCAATAAAGACCATCACGCTGCACACCCTCAAGTAACACCAAACCAATTTGCTCATCCTTCACGAAACAAGAATTAGCGTGAAATTCAAAATACACCAGATTATCTTGAGCAAATTTAGAAACAAAAATTAAATTTTTCGTAAGTTCAGGAACACACAGAATATTACGCAGTAACAAAGACCTATCAGCAGAAGAGAGATGCATATGACCAATATGAGAAATAGGAAGTTGTGCCCCATTACCAAGGGACACACGATCCTTACCATCAAACTGTCGAGCGCCCTGCACTTGCTGTTGCGCATGAGTCACATGGTGCGTAGCACCAGAGTCAACATACCACTTTAAGTCAGACCCCGAACTGAGACCAACGAGAGTGTTGATCTGAACCGACGAGGGATTACATGAGGGCAAAGTATCATCAGATGACCCTGTAGACTTAGGAACAAACGGATTATAACATGTTTAAGAAGAAACTGAATCAGAACCAGAACCAGAAATAGGTAACTGTGAAAAATGAACTTGAGAGGGAGAAGACGAGCGTGAGCTGGCCCCTTAAACCCTTGATCAAACCTGTGCCAACATCTGTCGGCCAGATGCCCAAGCTTGCCGCAGATTTGACATTGAAAACGGGGCCACCCATGACCTCTGAACGGAGACATCGACAGGGAAGAGCCAACAGATTGGGAAGGAGAAGAGTTGACAGACGTATCAGACTCAACCCGTGGGGATTGATCACGATGATGAACATAGTTAATCCCAATCGGAAGGCGATGAGTGTCAGTGACACGCATCTCAGCATCGATCAAAAAAGAAACAGCCGCCTCCAGAGTAAACGGATCTCTGCTCCCGGTAATGACAGCGACAAACGGTTCGTACTCAATGGAGAGCCCATTAAGAATCGTAGCGACTTGTTCGACATCGGAGATTTTACTACCACTGACCGCCAAGAGATCACAAATCTCTTTAATCTGAGTAACATACGCACGCATCGAAAGAGAACCCTTCTTAATAGACCGCAACTGACAGTGGAGATGCATCACTTTAGTGGTGGATTTCTGGGCATACCACTGAAGAACAGAGGACCAGATGGCCGCGGTGGTTTTAGCACCCACCAACTGCGGCAAAACGCCAGGACTCATGGTGGATAGGAGCCACGAAGCAAGCGAACTGTCTTGCTTACGAAACGCAAGATACTGGGGGTTAGGAATCGAGTCACCCGTAGCGGACGTTGTGAGTTTGGCCGGAATAGGAGTGGATTCGTCAAGAAAATGTTCGAGGCCATAGCCACGAATGAGAAGAAGCACCTGTTGCTTCCAGAGAATAAGATTTTCATCATCCAAACGAACGGAGATGTTTTTGTTGGCCAAGAATAAAGATGAAGAGTCGAAATCTAGGGAAGGGGAAACGTCAGAAGTGACCGGAACCTGACCCTCTGATACCATATTGGAAATAGGGGATGAACAGATAAAACGTCGAGAAGAGGAAAAGATAAACGAAAGATTTTATTGATTATATGAGTATTTGAAAATATGTAGGAAACTAGTATATAGCTCAAGAACCCAAAGTGGGTTAATATAGCCCAAGCATAAACTGAACCGTAGGGCCACTGATGGGCTCAAACAGTCGGTTCAAGGTGGGCCGGTTTGTTACAACAGCCTAACAATATACTAACAGCAACAACAACTCTAACAACCCAGTACAGTCAGCAATACAACAATTCAACCATTAACATGCACATGTCTTATAATGGTGTCTGTGTGTTTCTCTGGTTCCATGAAGAAATTGTATTGTGCATAGTATATTTTAATAAGGTTGTGAGCTTAATCAAGTAGTTATTGTTTATGGTATGATGAAACAAAATGAACTTTGGGCTATTTTAGAGGGTCTTCATATTGCTTGGGATTATGGTTTCGAGAGAGCTCAATCTCAAACCGATTATGCTGATTGCTGAAGCTCACGAACTGATCTCCTCCGCTAACCTTGTAACAGTTCGATTGGCCTTGTCCGAGCCATTTCTAACATGTTGTATAAAGCCTGGATGGTTGACTTGTTTTGATCGGACAACAAGCGAATGATGTTAATCTTAGCGGACACAAGTTTAAATCGCTTTGTTTAAAATGTGTATGCACATTGTCAAAGAGTTAAAAGAATATTTATGAACCAATACTACTATATAATTAATTTTAAATTATTAAAAAAAGTAATGCATAAAATTTTGATAGTGCATCTAATATTGGGTTTATAGGAGCTTTTTTTCCCTCTTTTTTTTAGTTGAGAATCAAGGCTCTCGCACACGCGTGTTGTCGTTGCTGTCCGGCTAGCTCGGTTCGTGTTAATATATATCATGCACGTATATTTTATTTTTTTTGAGAAAATTCATAAAAAGACTGAAAATCATTTTTCATTCTCATGTATTTATAGGCACTTGAGAATTAAATTTGACTGGTCAGGTTTTTAACTGATTCGTTTCAGGAATTAATTAGTAGATTTATGAAAAATAAACGACTTTAATTGAAGATTTTCGGACAAATCATTTATTATAAATTAGGAAAATTCTATAGCGCTTGACGAGCTTTGACGAACACTGCTATTGACGAGCACTGATGAACACCAATAAATTAATTTATAAAAATTTTCAATCTAAAGTATTTAATGCGTAATTATAATTTTTTAAAAAATTAAAAGTGTAATTTAATTAAAATATATATTTTTTAATTTTAATTTTATTTTAAACATTATTAATTAAAATAATTTATCCCCAAATCAAAGAACCCTAGGTATTTTTTTTTGAAATTAACCTAATTGTCGTTGTCGACAACCGCCAACCACCGTCGCTGTTCCCTTTCCTAGGGTGGCAGTGGTCGGCGGCGGCGGTGATCAGCGGTGGCGGCGACGTCAATTGGGTTAATTTCAAAGAAAAATACATAGAGTTCTTTGATTTGGGAATAAATTATTTTAATTAATAATGTTTAAAATAAAAAAAATAAAAAATGTATTTTAATTAAATTATATTTTTAATTTTTAAAAAAGTTATAATTACACATTAAGTACTTTAGATTTAAAATTTTTATAAATTAATTTATTGGTGCTCGTCAATAATGGTGCTCGTCGAGCGTAAAAAAAACTATCCTATGTTGTGAATAAAATAAAGAAGAACAAGAATAAGAACAAGAAGAACAAAGAGATGAGAGAAAGAGAGAGATTTGTATTATTCTCAAAATATAGAGTTGTATACAATGCCTTCAATGAATCATCTATTTATAGGCATAAGAAGTACATAATACATTAAACTCTAATTCATAGAGATAATATTCCCAATAATAAATAAATCAAACTCCTTTGATAAAGTTCTAATCATGATAGACATCCACATAGATAAATATTCATAACACTCCCCCTTGGATGTCTATGAAGATAATGTGCCTCGTTAAAACCTTACTAAGATAAAAAAAACCCAGTGGGAAAAAAAATTCTTTAGTGAAGGAAAAAGAGTACACACATCTTTGATACGCATAACATGTTGCCTCATTAAAAACCTTACCAGGAAAACCCATTGGGACAAAACCTCGGTTAAGGAAAAAAGAGTGCAACACGTATTTACTCCCCCTCATGCAAACATCACAGAAGATCTTTGAATCTTCATAATTTAATCTTGAATATCATTTTTCTAAAGATCGTGAGGGATGAAACTTTGGAGTAATATGTTCCATGATGTATCCACTTTCAAACTGAGATATACATCTTGCGTTATCTTCACACAAGATAGCTTTTATCATATCTTGTAAAAGTAAATCCACATATCTTTTGGATATGTTGGGTCAATAGTCTTAGCCAAACACATTTTTTGGCTTGCCTCGTGCATAACAATTATTTCTACGACATTTGAGGAGGCATCAACGAATGTTTGAAGATCTAAATGTAATGATCTTTGTATATTCATAGATATTTCTTGACCAACTAATATATAGTGCTTCAAGACTAAGAAAAGATATAATTATCTTTATTCATATCCAACAATCTTACAACTATTGTGATACTCAATAGATATGCTCTATTCATATTGAATCTTCTTTAAGATTCTTTCAGCTTATGTCTATTCATAGACAAAAGAAATATATAATAATGCTCGATCTTCAGGTCGAGATAAACTTGATGTCAAGATTCAAGTACTTGTATTGAAAGTACTTCATGAGTTTCCAATTTCAAGCTCTTTAGGAGTTCTAAAATTATCATAATGGATCTTGATCCAAACTCCTTTATAAAATACATAAGGAAATCTGATCATTCTTATAGTATTTTCTCAATTAGTATTCACTAAGGCAATTATACCAAATGCGCCAAAAATATTCATGAGACATGTCTAAATAAATTTCCTCAGAAATTTCCAAATGCTTATAGCATTTTAGATCCTTCAAGGATAAATATGGATCCACAAATAATTAGACGCATGTAAAATTTTTAAAACTGCCAAAGTAATTGCATCCACCATGAAGTAATTAAAACTTTTCATAAATCATAGTTCAAGTCGTATTTACGACTACTTATTTGTGCCTCACTTGCATTACACCTTTAGGTGTTTGGACTGCTTGTCCAAATACTTCTACTTTAGAAGTTCAAAGCGTCTTTCAACATTGGCCAATTCAATATCTATACTTCCGGATAGATTTTATACAAGATCCTCGATTCTTTCTTTACTTCTATAGAAGTATTTTATGTAAAATTGTTTGTAAAATCGTTGTCGACAACTTTCCAATTTTTCTAGTTCCATTCTCGTAATGACATAACTCATCGAGATCTCTTCAAGATTTCAATCTTTATTCCAGGTACCTGAAACTCTTCAAGAGTTTTATTATTTGTTATGTCTTGGGTCTCTTCAGGAGCACCCGCCTCCAATATATGACCATCTCATATTACTTTCTATTTACGAGAATTTTGATCATTGGAACCATTTCAACTATCATGCTTCAGGCATGATTTACATTCTCTCGCTCTAACATGTAATTTAAACTTAGAGCATTTCAGCTGGTATATGAGACTTAATTACTCTCATTGGGTCAGTAAATATGTCTGGCAGTTGACATGTAATAACATGAATTATCTTATGAACTTCTAGTTCATATACGAGGATCTAGATAATGATAATTCATTTTCTTCTATCAAGCTGATTATTATCTCCCCTGATGTTGAGAAAAATCATGTCATAAATGATTCTCCAATTAATGTTTAAGAATTTAAACATAAAAGGAGACTCGTACTCAATATATATTCTCAACCCTTTTTATTTACTCATTTTGTGCGTTGTGGTGGAGCAATTCATATCGCACATTCAAAAATCATAAAATGGGAAATGTATGGTTTCTGACCAAAAACCAATCATAACGGGGAGTTTATTATAACTCATTGGCTTGATGTGTATAAGTGTTGCTATATGGAAACACCATATAAATAATAACTCTTTTGTTCTCATAGTTTAGCTATTAAATAGGAGGCATCCAATTGAAATTTTGCTAAACTATATTTTTCATAATCAATAGGCTTTGTAACAACTGATATAGCCTAAAATATAAACCCACTAGCTTTTCAAGACGAATAGTCTAACTGCATAATCTGAATATTTTTAGAATCAATCTCACAAACTTCTGGTTGTAAGTCGATAAAACAATGTAGATGCATCTACTAAAATCATATAAAACTTTTCACATTTGTGGATATATGGGCTCATATTTCGTTCAGATATGCAAGACATACAGTGTCAACTTCAATACAAGAACTTTAAGTTCTAATTCTTTTGGTAAGTGAGATCATCTATATCCTTTGAGAACAAACAACACAAGAACTTCAGGTTCTTTTAGTAAGTGGAATTTAATCAATTCCTTTAAGCAACACAAGAACTTCACGTTCTTTAATAAGTGGAATTTAATCCATTCCTTTGAGAATAAGCACCACAAGAACTACAGGTTCTTTTAATACATGTGCATGTAAATCTCAATAATTTCTGCACCATTGATCAGGATGGTCTAACCGATCATGCCAACTATATATATGTGTGTATATATCTCTGAATTTGTAAACTCCTTGTTTACCATAACATGTAATTCAATCTCACTCGTACATGTCTAGTACGGCCATCAAAATTGTTCCTTTAAATAGGAATATATTTAGCTCTTTCAGAGCTTTCAATTGAAATTATCTTTTGGTAGTAATATATAGCTCTTCTAGAGCTTTCAACTGACTTTTTGGCTACCAAAACTTATATCAATATTGGCTTATTTCAAATGCCAATTGATAACATATGTTATCTATAATTCCCAAAGGGATAGTTTGCGAACTCATATTGCTCTCTTTATGACTTTGACGAGTATAACGCACTGTGAATATGGAATAAAGTTTCATTTGACAATAACATATTTGCTCAATCAGAGCCTTCTGTGATATTAGTACTTCCGGATATAGTACTCACATTATTCCCTTGCATTTTAACCGAGAAATGCATAATTGTACATCTTTCAAAATGTGCTTTGTTTCATTTACTTCAGGTAATGAAAATATGTACTTTGTATCATTCACTTCGAGGAATGAAAAATATAAAATATAGCACATCATATCAAGTCGATTATCTATCAGAGATAAACTTTCAAGTGCTCTTCCGGAGTATTGATATCTACTCATATTTCCCATTGCATTTAAATGGGAAAAATATTTCTTATGCTTAAGTACAATATGAGTACTTGCATTATCTGCTAGGCATAGATAGCCACAATTCTAGGCATAAATAGCCACAATTTATTGTATATTTTATTCTGGAAGTAATCATATTCTTCAAATAATAAGTTAACATAGAACGTAAATAAATAATATGTGAAATAAATAAAGATAAAGTAAACTAACATAAATAAATAATAAATAAAACGAATTAACATTAAAAAATAAAATAAATAAAAATTATTCATGTTAGAGGTTATAAGGGAAATAAAATAAATGGTAAATTATTCCCTTCAAGGGTTATGAGAAAATTAACAATATCCAATTGAGTTGGACCAATAACGCCATAATTATTTTCACCATAAATAAATTTTGTTTATATTTTATTTCATTTATCATTCATGATTATGGATAAAGTCCATAATACTTTGGCGTTTGACAAGTACGAAACCAATAGTTTATAACATCACATTGGTAAAGGATTTCACTTCCTTAGAATGATCTTTATCACTCTTGTCATCCTTATAACTTCACTACCAGCGGGTAGAAGTATTCTTAAAATGACTATATTTTTCATGTGTATATTCATAGCCTCAACCACGACCACAACTTTTAATGTGATTTTTTATTCCTTCCATAATATAATCTCACATTCACTTCAGGGAATGGAGTAGAGCCAGTGAGCGTTTAAAACCTTTTTCACATATCCTTATCACAGAGAACAAAGATTTAATCCTCGTACGCGACATTGTTAAACCTGTCCACAAGGTCCTTTAAAAACCTCCTTTGAGACCAGTAGCCTCGCAGAACGGGATGTCCAGCCAATTATACTTGGATCATATCAAAATTATGTCTCTAATTGAATAATGATTTACCATGTTTGCATTCACTTCAGGGAATGAAACAGATCCAATAATTGCATGGAATAAACATCATGCTTGCATTCACTTCAGGGAATGCCCCATCATTGATAATTGCATGGAATAAACATCATGCTTTGCATTCACTTCAGGGAATGCCCCATCATTGATAATCGCATGGAATAAACATCATGATTTGCATTCACTTCAAGGAATGCCTCCCATAAAACTTTTTGGATCAAGAAAAAATTTCGTAACTTAAAATTGGGAGAAGTTTATGGTCAAGTTTTTCGACAAAGAAGAAAAATTGCTTTCGAGCAAATATAGACTTTATAACAATCTTTTTATAGATTAAAATTCATCATGATTTATCACACATTAAAATCATAATTTAAAGGGAAAAAAATGAAATTAGAATTTACCGATATTAGTTTTCCTCGTGAGAACAATGGAGACATAGCAAACGACCAAAACAACTTCTCATAATCTCTTTACGTCATTGTCTCTTACCACGCCTTTTAAACATATCATGTAAAACTCAAAACACGGTTAAAACATAACTATTATCAATAGAATAAAATAAACAAATATCAATAAATTTGTAATTGTTTATAAAATACATATATTATTTCAGGTCAAAATTGAATTAAAGAAAGTATATGGGTACTAAACTGAATAAACGAAAAACTTAAAAAACTTAATAGAGCAATTATCTCGTTTCTCAAAATTAGACACAAATTGTGAGCAACAATGACATCTCCTTCAATTATCCCGCAAGCGAAAAAAATGGGCGCGATTTTTTTTAAGCAATGTAAAAAAGTAGAGAAGCATACTGGAATTAAATTCAACCAAACACAGCTTACCCATCTTTGTTAAACAATCACAAAAAAAAATTAAAGGTAAAAAAAAAACTTATCTTTGGTTCAACGTAGAAGCGAATTTATTTCAGTAACTCTTTTGGGATTCAAACGAAGAGCACCAAAATCTTTTGAGCGAACTCGTGCTGATAACGTGTTGTGAATAAAATAAAGAAGAACAAGAATAAGAACAAGAAGAACAAAGAGATGAGAGAAAGAGAGAGATTTGTATTATTCTCAAAATATAGAGTTGTATACAATGCCTTCAATGAATCATCTATTTATAGGCATAAGAAGTACATAATACATTAAACTCTAATTCATAGAGATAATATTCCTAATAATAAATAAATCAAACTCCTTTGATAAAGTTTTAATCATGATCGACATCCACATAAATAAATATTCATAACATCCTATCAATTATAACTATTTTTTTGAACATTTTTACCTTTGGTTTTCAGCATATAGATAACGGACTCTACGAACACTTTTAGGTGTATGATATTTGAAGTGTTGTGTACTTGTGTTAACCTCGTGAACAGTCGTCCAATTATGTGATGATACCAATTCAGACAAACTTACTTTTATGACAATGATTTTTTCACAACACAGTAAATACGTTTATTATGGGGGTGTAAAATACGACTAAAACAAATGAATTATTTTACTCGACTCAATGCAAAAATATTCGACTCGTCATGACTCGACTAAAAAAAGTTTCAAATAAAGTTTAAGTTATAAAATAGAAATTTGAATAATTCGAATTTTTTAGTAATTAATGTATCAGTTTTCAAGTTCGAGTCGAGTCTCACTAAATTCTAAACCCCTAAACCAAGGCGCTCGTCGTGGAAACTAAAAGTTTCCACCGTTAGTGTATTGAATATAAATTCACGTGTGTGTATATATATATATCACATGTGAAAAAATATAAAGAAATATATATGTGTATTGTATATGGTTATAAAAGACCGTTTAAATTGTAACTAATCAGTAGTTCAATACTATAATATTATAAATGTATACAATTAAATTTGAACAAAAACTCGAACAACTTGACTCGACTCGAAAAAATTCAAATAATGTTTGAGTTATAAAATAGAACTCGTCAACCCGACTAACTCGAAATATTTTTACTAGACTCGATCAAATACTCACCCTTATCATTTATACACATTTATTTGTTTCTTTTATTATCATGTCAATACTAACGGTGTGATTTTTACGGTTAATAATTCTTTTTTGAATAATCTAAAGGTGATTACAAGGTATGATATGTTTATGTATATTATTAACCATTTGACAATACACACTTTACAGATAAAGCGATTGAATCTAAATCTCTTATGATGAACATCATCCACTTTTCTACCGGAACTAGTTGAGTTCTACGGTTGTAATTCTAACAAATGGAAGACACCATTTCCTTCCATGGCTATGTTGGATAGATTAAAGAATTTCTTATTTGGGTAAATTATAACAGAGGTCACTCAATTACGGGCAAGATTATATTTAGATCATTTAGTTATTAAAAGTTACATTTGAGTCACTCAATTATAGGTAATGTTATATTTGGGTCACCTAATTATTAAAGGTTACACTAATGTTACATTGGGTCACATAATTATTAAAGGTTACACTAATGTTACACTGGGTCACCCTTCATATTAAAGAAACATATATAAATTTGTGTATTAGATTAATAAATGAGAAGTACATTAGTGTTAACGAGAGTATACAAGTGATTTGGAAGAGAAAATAACTAAGTTGATTTATTTTTTTAAACATGAAGGGTAACCAAAATGTAACATTACCTATAATTTAGTGACCCAACTGTAACCTTTAATAATTGGGTGATCCAAATGTAACATTACCCATAATTGAGTAACCCAAATGTAACTTTTAATATTTGAGTGACTTAAATGTAACTTTACCCATAATTAAATGATATCCGTTGTAGTTTACCCTTCTTATTTTTGCAAGTTGTCTAGGTTCACAAGTATATTAATTTTCATTAGCCCCACCTTGTATCACAAATAATACTCAGTACTATAATATATTGATTGGACTTGCCATTCATTGGCATTCGTCCATTTGTTGTTGGGATATGTGCTTGCTTATTGCTTAAAGTAATATGATATTTTCTATTTTTGGATTTTTCCTGATGTTTTTTCGAGACAGATGCATGATCAAATACCAATATGATGAGAATTTATATTATAAGTCTTTCTTGTGATATTATTTATTAGATCAATCAATAAAAATTATTTATTTTATTATTGTTTTTTATGTTATCTTTTTATCAAGTGAATTTTCATTCATATTTATTGTAAATCAAATTTAAAAACAGGTTTCACCAAGTGAAGATTCACTTGGTAAAAAGATGACATGAAAAAATTAATAAAATAGATAATTTTTATTGGGTTAGTCCCATGAATGACCTCGTGGGAAGGACTCATGATATAATTTTTCTAATATAATTGATTTTTGACTAATCCAAGCATGATATAACAATAGTGTAGGTATAAATCATCCATTAATCCACTAAATCCTACATCATTTTGATTGAAAAAAGATTATACAAATTGTTAGAATAAATATTTAAAATAGAGAAATATTGGTGTTAGCAAATGATGGTTCTTGCCCACCTACCATCTTTTCATTACCGGTTAAAACTCATCCTCATTCACCATAACCAATTTAATTCAACATATTCAATATCTTTCCAGGTCTAGAAAGCTAGATTTAAAATACAAATGAACACTTAGGAACTTAGCTACTTGTTCACAGTTGTAGTTAATTTTAAACAACATTTAAGGAATTTGATTTCCTTTTTTTCCATTGAAAATATATATTTATGAACCACAGAAGATGGAAATAGAGTAGTTGGATTGGATTAGGATACCATCCCGGAACTGTCTTGCCATGTAGAAATAGAAAACAGGGGAATTAAGTGCAAGAATCATGGAAAAACAAGATATGCATCCTGTATGAGAAGATATGAGCTGCCACTTTAATCGCATGGGAGTAGATTGTGGAACAAATTAGGTAGAGATTAAAGAGAGAAGATACTGTGTGTAATGTGTATGGCTAGGCTTGTAGCAAAAACTGGGTCCATGGCAGATATGTGACTGGTGGGGGGCAATGTTAAAAGCAAGAGAGGTTCTCAGCCCCACAATACTTGTGGTGTACATCGAATGAACATATACCATATGAGTGTTGACAAAACAAAACCCTCCTCAAGTCTCTACACTCCAATTCCCTCTCTCATTCATTCTGGTTGCCTGCTTAATAAATCCCCGCATCTTTCCCCATCCTTCTCCAACCTCTTGTTATATTATTATAAAGGGTAAAAACATCATCTTGTTTCCCTTTTTCTTACTTATTATCATCAATCCTAGTCCTTGCCAATTCCCATCATCAGTCATCACCAACAGAAACAAGAGCTGCTTGCTGGTTTTGATTGGGAGAGGATGATAGTGAGAGAGCATTATGCGAATCCTTTGTGATGCCTGTGAAAGTGCTCCGGCCATTGTCTTCTGTGCTGCCGATGAGGCTGCTCTTTGCCGTGACTGTGATGAAAAGGTCTGTTCTTCTTTGTAGGAACCATGATTTTTTCTTATGGTTTTCTTGCTAGTGCAATTGTTTGCTTGATTCTTTCAAGACCCTTATTTTCTTGTTCAAGACTGATCTTTTATGCGGTCTCGTCTGGGATTCCAAATTTTGATGAATATTGAATAGTCCTATGCATTGAAAAAGGATGCTTTTTCAACCTTGTCTAGAATTAGAGTTCTTACATTGTTCTAGATTGTTCTGGAAAATGGAACCTTTGCTTTGAACTGTTGATGGATGTTACAGGTCCATATGTGCAATAAGCTTGCTAGCCGCCATGTCCGGGTGGGTCTAGCAAATCCCAGTGATGTTCCTCGATGTGATATATGTGAAAATGCACCTGGTATGCAGGTGTTGTTTTTGTCATTTGCTTTCCATTATAAAGCTTTTGCTTTATAAGATCTGTACATGTTTAAAATTATGTTCTTTACTTGGAGCTGTGTATGTAGCTTTCTTTTACTGCGAGATCGATGGAAGTTCCCTTTGTTTGCAATGTGATATGATTGTACATGTTGGAGGTAAAAAAACCCATGGAAGAAATCTTCTATTAAGGCAGAGAGTAGAGGTTTGTCACCTACATCTTTGACATGAATTGAGTCATATAGTACATTTCTCCTGGAGTTTAAGTTTGTCCGTCTCGAATTTTATTGGTTCGCTTCTTCTGCAGTTTCCGGGGGATACTGTGGTGGACCTGAGTGAGAATGGAAGTGGCCAAAATCAGCCGGCTAAACCGACAATAGGAGAGAACCAACAAAATCACAAGGTCTCTCCTGCTCAAGTGATGGGTGCTAAAGATCTCAAGACCGATACTATATTGATAGATTTGAATATGAAGCCTCATCGAACGCATGAGCAAGCCTCAAACAATCAGGTTGGAACTGTTTTCATTATTTCTCCTTTTCCTTTCACACAGCATTTGAAACACATTATCTTGTTTTCAACATCCCATTATGGAGAGACATTAGGTACGTGTATTGTTAGGAAGCCCCTCGAAATTTCGTTTCTCATGTGCAATGTTCATGCCATTGTTTTTGATACATGAAAAATACATCTATATAATGATTTCATCTTTAACTTTTGATGAAGTATTTTGTTTGTAATCCAAAAAGGAAGCATGATTTCCTTTTCTGCCATATGTAATAGATGCATGCATTCCGAGCAATTCGTAAATGTACAACACTCAAAGCTTTCCCTCTAAGTTCATGCACATCCCATCTTACCTCTGCAATTATCTCCCTGCTAGTGCATTTGTTCGATTTAGTTCATTTTGTTGTCATTACATTTTTGTCTTGATTTTCAAGTTGGTACATTTCTGAAGTTCATAGTGTGATATGAATAAAACTATAGTCGATACATTAGATTGTTCTTAAGCTTACATATTGACCCTTGATACCTGTTTTGATATCTGAAGGAACAATAATTCGATTTTCTCATCAGAGGTGGTGATGATCATTGATGAGGAGACATGGTTCCAATAGGTTAGATTTTATTTAGAAGCCAGAGCTTGGGGGAGTTCTTGCCGTAACTGGTCAATCAATCATCTCCTTTGCTTCAGTATCCTTAGCTTAGTTGTTTAAACCAGTACCAGACAGCTTTCGAGCCTCGTGCTGCAAGGCAAAAGAATGAAATCCACAACCAGTGCCGAGAAATGATATGTAATCTGTCATTCTTTTGTAAGTTCTGTTTGTAATGGTTGAAATTGCATTGTGAAAACAGTACTCTTTGTATGACTTCTCAAAGCACTTGGGAATAATTGATAATGCCTGAGATCAATTCTCAGAGAGTAATGTTATACAGCCAGATAATCAGAGATTCACCTTTCTCACATATATGACACAAAGATTACATGGTTATGATGAACACTAAAATACCGAAATTTTAAATGACACAAAGATCTCTCATTTCAGGTAATGCTCAAAACTGTACAGTTGAACTTTAAGTAAATGCCCTAACTTTCAGTTGGTTTTCTCTTCTTTTATCCCCTTCATGGTATTTGGTATAGGCTTAAATGGATACTTTGAAATATTGAAACACAGTAAACTTGGCTTGTTTACTGGAGGTTGCCGGTGATTTTAGCTTGTGTTTGGTACTCCACTTGCAAGATTATACAATATCAATTATCTAATGGAAGTGTGATTCTGAGAATTAGAATTTTCATGCTGGAAATTTATAAAGTTGTTGATGTTGCATGTTAGTGTTATCGGCACATATATGGTCCATTAGTATTGAGTTGATCAAATAATGGTTAAACATCAAGAGGAGGTGAATTGGTAGAATAAAAATTAAAGGGTGCAAGTAGTAAATTTAAAAGATAAAGACACCGCGATTTTGAGTGGTTCAAGCTGGATTTCAAAAATTTAAAATACCTTTCAAAGGCTAATTGTTTACCCAATTACAAATAAACACCCCCAAACTCTAAAAAAATTTACAATAAAAAACTCCAAAATGAATTGGGTACAAAAATTTGACACTTATGCTCAAAGGTTTGAATTTGATTGCTTGGATGTTAAATGTTGCTTTTTGGTTCAATAGTTGTTGGTGGTGCTTTTGAGGCTTGCTTTTATACCTTCTCATTAATTTTTAATCGTTTGGGTGGTTGAGATCATCAATAGAGCCGTTGAGACTCTCTTTTCCTTCCATAAATGTAGTTTTGCAATTACCCGTATCGAAACACGTGGCTTTGTATCGAAACAACCTCAAAAAAAGACATGTTATGTGTAAAAAGAGGATCGTATTGTAACGACTATAGGCTGTATTAAAACCATTTAAAACTGTAAAACGCCATTTCAAAACACTAAAGGGGTGTATCGAAACAATTAACTAATTTTCAAAATTTTCGTTTTAATAAGTAACATACTAGTTCATTTAATGCTCAATTTTAAAATACTTAATCTCTGTATCGAAACGGTTATGAGCCGTTTCGAAACGACACTTAAAAAACAAAAGCTCATATGAAGGCTGTATAAAAACAGACTTTAGTCTCGAAACAGGAAATTGCGTATCGAAACGGGGTTTTTCTAGTAAGCTCTTAAAAACAGTTCGTATCGAAACATTTTAGGAGTGTTTCGGAACGCCTGGCGATTTTGAGTAATTTGACTTTGAAGCGTTTAGAAAATTTTATGGGGTTTATGTTTTGACTTCAAAATATTTTAAGCCTAAAATTTACTTGTCAAATGTGAGTCTTTTGGGTACTTAAAAATTTATTTAGTTTACAATTTAATTCTTAGATTATTTGTTATATCGAAATCAAACATTGATTTTACAATTAGCTAAGAGGAATTGAGGATAAAAGCAAAGATAAATTCGAATCAGCCTAGTAAACATAACCCTTGACGAACATTCCTTGCTTGGCCTCCTCGGACTCTCCCTCGCCTGTGTACTTTCCAAGTTGAGCCAGAGAGTTGGCCTTTGCCCGGACAAGCAGCATGTCCTAAACCTCCTTCACATTCTCAGGTCTGCCTCCCCACGTCTTCAGGCAAGTATTTTGAAGCTCTCTTGCGTATGAGAATGACACATGCCATGGATTTGGTTCTTGGTTCGTCGCATTCATGTTCAAGGTAGCCTCAACTTCAGACTGCCCACCGGACAAAAACTACCAAAACCACGACAGATTAACCATCAGTGTCGAGTTTCATCTAAGCATGTGTAAAAAACTTGCAGATTTGTAGCTAATTACCATGATTACAGGCACAGCTGGAGGGATTCTTTGGCGGAGGAGGCTGAGGGTGTAACTAGCAACCTGTTTGGGAGTAGCTCGGTCCTTGCACTCCGCACCAGGAGTGACCATGCTTGGCTTGAGGAGGATACCTTCAAACAACACATTGTGCTGGGTAGGGGTGATAATGAGACTGACCGGCTCGCGAGTTACTCGGGGTCGACTCGGTCAAAGCTCGACTCGAGTGAGCTCGACTCGGGTTCGAGATCGGCTCGAAACCTTAATAAGTCGAGCCGAGCCTACCCAAGCTCGGCTCTTAAAGCTCGTGAACAGGCTCGGAATCTACATATGCACTAAAAGTAATATGTTTAGCAAAAGAAAAACAATAAAATAAATTAGGAAAAATCTACTAAAAGTAAATTAATTAAAATAAATTGGGCATTTTCTTTAGTTGGTTGTTTGATTTTGTATTTTTTTTAATTATGTGTTTGTATTATAAGAATATTTATTGGTTATTTGGATTAATCTAATTTTTGACACTTTTTCTCCTTTTTCGGTCATTGAATTTCGTTTAAGTGTTGGTTATGAAATGGACTTTTAAAAAACTTTTATAAAAAAAAACTATAGCAATTTTTTTTCATTTTAAGCTGAACCGAGCATGACGAACTTCGAGCCCGAGTCGAGCCAAATAGTATAATCACCATCAAGCAAGATCTCTGGCTCAACAATTGGAATCAAACCATTGTCCTGCATGGCCAAACATCAAAACATCATCCAGTGCCATAATATAATCAAGACAGTCTTGTAATAAGATTCCACACCCTCATATTCTAACCTGAGAGACAGCAGCATAGCGAGCGAGTCCCCAAGCTGCTTCCTTCACAGCAAGTTCAGATGGCCTATTGGGAATGCTTACGACAGTACGCCCATGAATACCGATAGTAACATAAACATTACTGAAAGCAACTTAGAATATTTGAACATGAAGTGGAAAATGGGATAATGTTGTACCATTTCACAAAACGAGCTCCCTGTTGGTAGTATGCAGCAGCACTTGAGGCGGGGCCATCAAGACTTTGGCACCATGACTCGTCGTTTGGGCCAGCGAGGGGAACAAAACCCTGAAATATTCATATCATTGAGCTCTTACTATAGATAATACTCCTACTTAGCATTAAATTTGAACTACATAGAGGACGTTCCTCCCACAAATGGGAGATGAGACTTTACCTTGTCGACCTTGATACCAGGGACTATGTTCTGCTGAACAAGAACATGGCCATTTCCTTACCATCGATCATGGATTGGTAAAGGGTTTCCTCAAAGAAGATGGCACCTGAGATGTACTGACTGGTGACTACTGACCAAGTCCAGGGGTTGAAACAAGCACTGTCCTATAGGCTTGACGGTTAGCCTCCGCATTCTCTAGCCCGTTTGAGGCCAAACGTGCATATGAGCTAGCACGTGGCGTACGATTCTTGGAGCGTCCATGTTCACCTCGGGGGACATTCTGCCTGTGAAGCGACTACACTGTTCGAGGCAGATTTGTTTCTAAGGTTGTGGCCAACATACCACGACACGGTTCATCTTGTTTTATTTTCTGATTTTTATTATTTTTCAGTCAGTGCTAGTCGGCCCGTTTTGCAGTCATTTACACCAACAGCACGCACATCGAGTCAAGAGGGAGCAACAGGGCGGCACCTCGCAGCAGAAATTGAAGGTTGGCAAAGGGTCTGGCCCTTGACCCACTCGGACTCGTCTACAACAGGTGAAGCCTTGAGGAGAGATGCAGAGGCCATTTTTAGTGATGTAAAAGATGGTTCTCTTTTTAAGCTCTTTGGCTCCAATTCTCCAATTTATAGTTCCTAGTCTCAGGCAAGTCGATATGAGAATGAATTTTCTCAAATTCATAAACCAGAAAAAAAATGGAATATGTGCTAAAACCCTGATCTTTTGTTTCTTTTTTCTTTTTTTCTTTTTTGGCCTTTTGCTAGTTGGGGAAAATCACTCTAAAGGCAAGGCGCAGACATCAATTTAGGAAAATAATCTCTTTATTTTACTTTTTAAATAAAGCTGAGGCTATGAACCAACAAATTTCTCCACTGAAAACCAACTACAAGACAATTAGCACCAAAGTCCAAAATATGAGCTAGAGGTAGCCAGGAGTTGAGCCTTGGCAAGTGGTCAATTCATGCACCCTAAATACAATGTGCAAATGTTTCCAAGGCCAGTTCTCGATCAATTCCGCGGCAATTGAAAATGACACGGGTAAAAAGATCAGTGTTTGCCTCAGTGCTGCAGAAGTGAGCTCATGATCCAACCATTCTCTTGACAACTTGCGACATAAATGGTCACAAGATCTGGCAACTACAATCTAAGGTACTCCCAGCTAAATAAACAACTGCTCAGACACCATAAGCTCACAAATTGACAACCGTGGGCGAAAATTCTCAGATGTCTTGACAGCAAAGACAGGTGGTTCAAATTAAGCATGTGTCCTACCAATATATGCTCACAAACAAATCGCCTTTGTGAGGGCTGAAGAAGATTCTGCAGTTGATGCAGTTACTGGATGGCACCCTTTTATAAAAACATGGCCATGAATAATTCTGTATCCTCTTACAGGACCCGAGACGGCTAATGCAAAGGCAATTTGAGCAAAGGCGAGATCCTCACAGGGAGAATAATTACAGAAGATACATTGTTAGTGTATGCTACAGCACGAATCAACTATACAAATCAATACATTACTGTACAATTATTGTTGCTTCCCCGTATTGTTTATAAATTTTACTTGTTTCGGATGCAGAAGAACAATCTATCGGACAAGAGATGGCTTGTCAAGACTGGAATAGCGTCACTGTTGCAATATAGCCATTCTTCATAACCTGGCTAATAGCAAAGATCTTCATTAGCAATCCTTTCACAATATATTTAAGAGTAAATACTACCAAAATAAGAGTTGTGCCAAATGCTAAAAAGCAAATCGGGCAAGGAATTTTAACAAAATTTTACCTCAAATGCAGCATTCTGGTAGCCATATACAAAAGTAGAGCCGAAAGGATTGCTGGTAGAACCTTGTGTTTGAATAGCTGCACGACCACAGTCGCCAAGGATTTCCTGCAGTAAAATATCATTCTTAGTGAAACAGGACCAGTGAAGGTACCAGGCAAAAAGAGAGGTTGGTGTTAAGGAAAAGAAAAAATATCGGTATGAAACCAACTATAAAAAGTTACCTTGACCTGCTCCCATTTGGTGCTTGGAGTAATTCGGTTTTTGTAGTTGTTTACATCTGGGAATGATCCCCCAACTGCGGGCAAGGAACAAAAACAATAGATCAATCACCCTCAATAATAATAATAATGATAAAATGCTGAAAAAAGGGGATTTTCAGAACCTAGGATAACAAAATTGCACTTTATGTATGAATTGAAATCTGCATGACCAGGATAGTTCGTGTGTAAAACAAACTTCTTGACTTTATGAGTCTGCAAAATCAAGAAAACATTCTAAGAATTTCTGAACAACATTAATTCCAAGCTTACAATGTTTGTAGACTGTAGAAAACATGGGAATATTAGCCAGAAAATATATCTAAATGCTTCATTCATTTTTTGGGTGTTGAAGAGTATATTTTTTGAGTACCTGGCCATCAAATAAGATATCCAAGCCACGAGTAAAATAATTGTAGAAATAATCAGCACAAAGAGTTGTCCGAGGACGAGGATCTGAAGCAGAATGAATAACCATCTGGTCAACCTGTTGACAAAATTAATTATTGCCATGAGGGTAACATGCAAAAGAAATCATGCAAAAAACGTTGTCATACAACTAGAAAAACCTTTCACTCCATAACTAAGAAAATAACTAGCATGCCTAATGACTAGGCTATGTTTGGCAAAGGCTTTTGCTTTTTGCCTTTTGCTGGTTGCTCTTGTTTCCAGTTCATTCTTTAATTTTAGCTTTTTATTTTGTACTCAAAAAAGAAAAGAGCAACTAGCAAAAACATCAATCAAAATAAGTGTAGTGTTCGATGCAGCAACTCCATAGGTGAAAACTTAATGGGTATAACCAGCGTAAAACCCCCATAGCACATTTCAAAGTTTTCATGCATCGTTACTACCTGCTTTTGATGGATTCCACAAGGACGCCCTAATTCAGACCAGACATCCTGCATGAAAGGGAATAGCATAAAATTAGTACTAGCCCACAAGAAGAGAACATGGGATTCCCTACAATGGAAAAGTAAATAAAGCTTAATCTCAAGAAATCAATTTGATATTTACCTGTGGTGATGCACCAAAGGGAATATGCTGGCCTCCAACAGTGAAAAACAATTCATCCCCAAGCTGGAAATATAGACATGGGATTCAAAAGATTAATCTCCAGATTAAGAGACTACTGATACTTAAAATGTCACTGAAGCAAACAATTAGGTCAATCAAAATATCAAACTCAAAAGACACCCCTTTTGTAAAAAAACCACTTATTTCCAATAGATGTAATCCAAAAATTGACTCTAGAAGGATGAAAGTAGAAAGGTATTTTGATACCAAAAATGAGATGGCTGACTTGTATTAACAACAGGACTAAGGAAGATAGAAGTCAAACCTTGGCATGCACCTCTTCCATGTAAAGGCTGCCAGATGGTAATGGAGGAGCAGACGCCTTATCCATTAAGGATCCAATGCCAACTTTTTTGCCCGCAGAACTATCATAGATGGATACACGGCAGGTAACCGGGGTGGTTCCATCAGGAAACTCCAAAGGCAATTCCGCTGTCAAGTAAAATAGCAAAATTAATTAGGAATTGACGCTTGAAGAGTAGGTGTGATAAGTAATCATGAGAAACAAATAAAAACCTTCTCCATCATGACAGCAATCTGAATACTGACTTGGAATTGGAAAAGCAAATGAAAGACCCTGCAAAATAACAAGATAAGAAACTGCAGACATGGAGACAATATTTGAAAAACCATAATAAAAAGCAGTCTCGCAATCAAGAAAACAAGGGACATACAGGGTAGAATAGGACATAAACACCTCTATCCTTGTCATAAGTTCCAGGATAGGTTGGACCAAAAAGCGCATAGACAGCTACAAAGGTAGCAAGAGTAGAAGGTCCCCTGCAGGCAGAACCAGATTCACCATCAAAACATGCAATTTTGAAATGTGGAAATAAATCTTAGGGCTTAACATTACCCTATCAAAGACGTGGCATATCGCATTTGGAGACGTTTGATATCAAAAATTTCAATAAGACGTAACCTCTAGTACAGAATCCAAAATCAAAACAAATAAAATTAAGTAAATCAAGTTGAAGAAAAAAATAAAAAAAAAGGTACTAAAATGATGTGCGGACACTGGACATGAAAATTGAAAATAAAACCTGAGACCAGGGGTCAAAACGGAGATGGAAGCCGTGATCTGGAAAACTTATAACAATATCAAGCTTCAGAGGCTCCTGCGCACAAAGACATTATAAGGACAGTTAGTGTTAACTGTTAACCTTCTCGGGACTAGATAGTTACTATGAATAAAAACTGTCTTAACTGCCAAAACAAAGAAACAATTGCAATGGAGGCAGACTGTATAGATTTTACGACTATCCAAATTCCACATTAAAGAGTTCCACCAAGCAAAAATATTTAATGATTCAAATATTCAATACAACCTCATCGTAATACTTCACATGAACAACATCGTAGATTTTAGGCTTTTGTTCTATTTGAGCAAATGCTTCGCATATTGGCATCCCTGAAACAAACAGCAGTAAACAAACAAGTTTTTAGTCGCAATTTCAAGTAAACAAGATAAAACCTGACAACAAGCAAATAACCATGCTCATATTGGAAAAATGATTAAAAAACGATTCAATTTTGATCGTTTTCATTGATTTCAAGCCTTCCGAATTTAGCAAAAATATAGCTGTTGAGAAACATATAACCTAATAATTTGATTAAAGCAAATGCGCTTAATCGACCGATCAAAATTAGCTCCGATTATACAATTCCAAATACATCTCGCCGATGAAATTAAAAATTTAAAAAAAAAAACTGAGAGGGAAGCGAACCGAGAGTGAAAGGTCCGACACCTAGACCGGGTCGGAGATCGAGAACGATGGCACCCATAGCGGTGCCTTCGCAGCGTCGTCCGGGTCGCTGCAACATTAAGTTTTTCGAGTTTTTTCCCTTCTCTTTGTTTCGGAGAGACAGAGTTTGGATGGGGTTTCTTTCGTTGTTGTTTGGGGCAAGTCTTCGTTACTTTGGCAAAAGAGACGTCGTGGCGTGGATTGCTTACTTATATGAAACTGCTGCTTTAAACTGAACCCGGTTTAGACTGACTCGCACCTCAAGAAACGTTGACCCCGTTGGGCCAACCAACGGCCCGTTCGAATTGGATTTATTTAAAGTTTATAAAGAAAAAAAGTATCTATTTAATTAAAAAATGTCATATATTCAAATTTAATAAAAAAATCATTAATAGTGTTATTAAGTGAAATTTAATTTTATATTAAATAAATATAATTGAGATATGAATTAAATATTTTAAATATAGCATATTTTATAAATACAAAAAGTGTAAAAATTTTGGTATATACCGAATGTCTTACAAAAAAAAATATTAAACAAATATAATTGAGATATGATTTCTTATTTTCATTTATTGAGAATAATGTATCTTTAATTTCTCTGTTCGTAATTGGAGCAACTAAGGAATTATTCATCTCATCATTAAGCTCAACTCTTAATAACTAACGTAATAACTCATCCGAAAAAGTCTCTACATTTGTATCTACCACTTCAAGAGAGTCGGAGAAAAAAAGTAACCAACTCATCCAAAATAGCTTCAAAGGTCTCAAGTCAAACCCCATGATTATCTTGCAAAACTTGAATAGTATTTGCCTTCTACCTGACCTTAGTTTGCCAAAAGAAAAAAAATTGAGGGTTATCTTGCAAAGGTAATTTTTTATTACCGAAGTAAATGAAAATAAGTAGACTATATTTTTATTGACTATGAAATATATATCAATTTTTTGTGTAAAAATAGATTTACAATAATGTGATAATGAAAAGTAAAGAATGTCTAATTCCTTGAAATATAATTCTTAAATATTTAAGGAAGTTGGTCTAAGTTTAATGAAACAGACTTTGGAGACTATCAATGAAAAATAGTCCATGAGTTCAACAAAAAATTGAAACGATGACAAATAATAGTGTGACCAATATATACAGTAGGATATATGATCCTATGACACACTCATAGTTATAATATGAGATTATATGACATAAATTTAGACATCCAAATGAAACGGTCACATGAAGATCTCATATTGATTTAGTCACGCTGTGTGAAAAAGTTTCTGATAAATTTGAAAAGGATGATTCTGATATAGCCAGAACTCCAATAAACACGAGCCAACATCTATCCAATAATAAATGTCAAAATGTTGATCAAGTAGAATATGCAAGGGTCCTAGGCAGTCTAATGTACCTCATGAGCTGCATTAGACCATATATAACTTTTACTGTGAGCAGTTTAAGTAGATTCACAATCAGTCCAAGTGAAACCCACTGGAAAGCGTTTGTGAGTGTATTAAGATATCTTATATATACTCAAAATTACGGATTACATTATTCTAAAGATCTTATGTTAGTTGGATATCTAATATTTAAAATATCAAAGGCATAAGTGAATAGAAATCCTCAAGACAAACGACTATAACCAGATCTATAATGAAATATGAGTTTGTAATTTTAGATGAGTCTAGAGAGGAAGTTAAATGGCTTTAGAATGTCTTTGAGGATATTCTAGCATGGCGAAAACTTGTGCCCACCGTAATACCCAAAAATTAACCTAGAAGTTTAGAAGTTTAATTGAATGATTAGGAAATTAATTAGAATAGAAGCCTTAAATAATTAAATTGAAAATGGATTCAATAAGGACCAAATTGAGTCAAAGAAAAGTACAAGGAGAATTCAGCTATTTGTCTAGTGACTAAACCGAATAAAAAATCAAATAGAAGAGATGCATGCTAAAGTTCAGAATTCTTGAATTAACCTTGGATTAAAATAAAATGATAGTATAAACAAGGGGTATTAGGGAGACATTAGTTGAGACATTGACATTGAAAGCCTAGTCTCATTAATGTGTTCCGCTCCCTCCCCTAACCGACCACACTAAACACCATAGCTAAGCAACCTTGTAACCATTTCACACATACTTGAAACATAAGATTGAGAGGAAAATTTGAAGAACACTCGGTGAGGAAGAAGAATGGCATGCATGGCTTAGATTTTGGCCTAGAAAATTCAAGCAAAAATATAAAGTAAGTAGCTCTTTCTCCCTACCTTTCGAATATGTGAAATTAATTAAAGAATTGGTGGTCTTAGTACCTTTAAAAATTCATGAAAGTAACTAGGTTAAGGGAGATGCTGCTGGAATTTGAAAGATATGAGAAACATTTAAGAAATTAAGGTGTTAATAGGCCTTTGAACATGATAGATCAAAGCTGGACAGATTGCATGTTAGTAGGAACATGCAACTTTAGAAATTTATAGAAAAATAAATAGTAAAAATTTCATGATGAAATTTTGATACAACAAACTTTGATATGTCTACTTTGATAGAAAAATCATAAAAGTGAATTTAGTGATGTATAGCAAAATCTGGGAATGAAATTCGAACTACATGTAAATTTACCCATCAGTGTTCTTAGCTGAACAATGAACTTTGAAAAATTGGGAAAAATAAGTTAATTGGAATTTCAATCTGAAAATTTAATATGATGAAATTGAAGGTGTTAATTGAATTTAGAAACAAACAGGGACTGATTTGGAGTTGTATGCTGAAAATGAGAAATAAGTTAAGTTGAGTGGTCAAAACAGTTTAAAAAATAAAATATGGAAAATTGAAGAACTCTTAAAAATTTAATTGATAAAATCTGATGAGAAGAAAGGTGGTAAATTGATAGATAGACTGTTAAAATTACAATTCATATGAATAAGTAAGTAAATTGAACATTTACTTAAGGCTTAGAATGAATTAGTAAAATAAGTTGGCCATGTTCGAAGCCAAATTAGTATAGGGACTAAAATTGAAATCAAGAGAAAATTCAGATTTAAATCAGATGAATAAAGTATGAAAATTCTTCTATTATTTTGCTTAAATGTATTAGATCCTAGAGGAGAAAGAATCAAAGAAGAAACCGTAGCTGGAGCAGTCGCGGATCGCGCAAAAGGCCTCCGAATTTAAAGTTAGCTCGGCGAATTGTGAGTGAAACGAACTTAGAGTTGAGATTAGAGTCTCAACTCCCCTTTTAAGTTGATTTTAGTATATATTGAGCATGAAATTGGACTAATTAAATATTGGAAATTGATAAGAGAAGAAGGAATAAAGGAAATTGGATTGAATGCATGTGCTATGTGATTTTTGTGATCTATATGCTTGAATTGAAAATTGACTTTTGCCATGTTGATTCTAAAACTGATTTGAGGTGTATTGGTTTGACTATGGATGAAATTGAGATGTTGGATATTAGAATTATTGATATTGATTGTGGTTGATTTGTGAATTGGTAATGCTGTTCGATTGACATGTGATCAATTATTGTTCTTGCATATATATGTATTGGTGAACTCAATTGGAAAATTGAGCTATGAAATGTGAAATTGAGCCATGTGATATAAAATTGAAATTATGAATATGCTGATTTGTGGATATGCAAATTGAATTGCAATCTATTATATGATTATATGTGATAATATGAGATATGAAATTGAATTTACAAGAAATTAATCGAAAGGATTAATAAAGAAATTCTGAAATTTGATCGAATAAGTACATGATTAAAATTAAAGATCAATAAGCAAAGCCTTTGGTGTATACAGTTTGTTTAGGTAGTACGGCTAGCATAGAGCCTTGAGCTCGATAAGAAAATCGGTATGTTAGTGTACTCGATATTGTGGTACGTAAGTGTACCTTCTTGCTTAATGTCAGTGGACATTATGATATGTGATACGATGATATGAAATTGGTACGTGGTACCTATTATATGGTGAATTTGATTCACACTTCAGTTATACGTGGCTCGAATACCTAGCTTACTATACTATCCAAGGCATGCAAATTGATATAACAAGAAAGAAATTTATTGAAATTTGAAATTGAAATTCTTGATTTGGTGAATTTCTATGAATTGGATGGTAGCATGTCAATTATAAATTATTTGATAAATTGATTCTCTGCTACAGTTTGCTGCTGCTTGTTTATCTGAAATTGATATTGTTCGAATATATGAAATTGAAGCATGATGTTCGAATGATGTATGGTGATTAAAGAAATGGATAAATTGATTTTTAATCCATGCTAATTGTATGCAATAGAAATAAGATACAATCATTGATAGTCCTTGAACGATTCGATTATGATACAATTGGTATCTTAATTTGTTTGTGTTCGATTGTAAAATGTCTGGTATATTATATTGATCAATTCGAATGTTGGTATTGTTTAAATAAATTGTGTTGATTGATTTGATCTATTCGAATGAAATAGAAAGATGAAATAATCTAAGATATGATCTAATGTGTGATCACTTGATTAATAAATGAAAATTGATTAGATTAAGGTTTCTTCACTAAGTACTAGAAGTACTTATCACTCGAACCTTTCTTTCCTTCCCAAAAAATTTAGGTAGTAGCTTGTTGACCTACCTTCCGATATTTGTTTGCACGAGGATTAAGTATGCCCTATTTTGTCTTTGCTATGCTCATGTTGGGTGGCTTAAGGGTTAGCATGCTAGTGCAGTTTGCTTTGATGGTTATGTTCATGAATTATTTATTTTAATAATGTATGAACTTTATAAGTAGTTTCCCTCATTTTGGATATGTAATTAAGGGGTATATATTTTGGGGTATAGATCACCCTTAGTATATGTTTTAGGGTATGATTCTTTTTGTTATATTTTGTATAGGAAACCAATAGGTTTAGCCGTTGATAGTTACCCCGGGGGAAAATATTTTGTATAAGGGAAACGTAAAAACTATGTATGTTATCGGATATGAATATATGTATGATGGATGAATCGATTATCCTTATCATTAGAAATGATATTAAATGCTATGTTGAAATCGAATTAGAATGGCTAAGGTAGCATTCGAATGAATTGAAATTAATGGAATTGGAATATAAATATGATGAATTATATGTATGTGACAATCGAATGAAATTAGAAATTTAATTAGATCTTGATTTAAATTATAAGACAAGTGAATAAATTAGATAGGCCCACCTAGCTATCAATCGAATTATGATATGAAATTTTGTATGGTATATGTGTAATGAATGAAATTAAGTTAGTGTAATTTATATAGATGTATTCGAATAAAAATAATAATTTACACGCAAAATACCTTCCGCTGCCTAATACGAATTATAAGTTAATATAACGTTCCTTGTCCCTAATCCGGGGTGAGGGGTGTTATACCCACAGTATGTATGTACTACGATAACCAAGCAACGTTTGCTAAGGCACAAAGTTGCATAAGTCGAGACATATGCGTCGCTGACATAACACCGTTAGACAATTAATCTCAAATGGAGTTATCTTTGTTGATTATGTCAAATTAAAGGATAATGTTGTGGATCCGCTAACCAAAGGGTTAAATCAAGATCAAGTTGAGAAAATATCGAAAGGAATGAGACTAAAGCCCATAAAAATTTAAGGCGCTATGAGAAGGAAAACTCTACCTAGTTGACTAGAGATCTTAAGATCTAGGTTCAAAGGTACAACATAATCACATAGACCTTGTACAGTCACTGTGGGGGGTTACTCTCCCAAGTCCATTCCTATGATGTAAACAGTGACTAAAAACGGAACATGCTAAGCAATGCTTTTAAAGACCATTGTGTGCATCGGTGAACCGAGCAACATAAGTCACCTATGTAAGAGTGAAGTGGGGCCGCTTTAAAGAAACTATTTGGGTATAGTTCTCTCAAGCTCTCGCAGAACCAGACGATGTCCACGGCCATATAAACATAAGCATAAGAACTAAACTCGTGCCAGAAAGGTAGTTGTGTGGAGTATATCATCGTTTACACAAACGACATAACAATTTAAAGAGATTACGTCTATTGGGCAGCCAGTAAAGTAAATATACTTTCACAAGAAGGTTCAAGGGTTGACACCTACTTATCCTATGCAACTATCAATCGTAAAAACTATCACCACATCGAGTCAGAATGTTTTGATAAAATGCATCAATTTCATTCATGTGTGGGATTGTTGGAAAAAGATAGGAAATGGTAACTTTGAGCCATAATTTGAATGAGTAAAGGTAGAGATTCGAATAAAGATTCGATTGGATCTTATTCTACTCCGTGAGACCTTTACAATGGTATCTTATATGCTCAAAATGGTTGAGTAATGAATGAGAAATTGATGGTCAAAGTAAGGAGATTGAGAATTAAGAAAAAGGAAATGGAACCCCATATCCCACATGGATGGGATAAATAGATTGGGAAGTGTTTATATACACTTACTCTACTTGTGGTCATTGAATGACTTGAGATGAACATGTGTCTTGTGCATAGGGGGTGTGAATCTAATCCCATTTGAGTTGAGGGTGCACTCGTACAACGTGGGTGATGCGAATGTTCGGGCCTTACGTGGACTTGTGAATATTTTACCATGATTGAATTAATTTTTTCCCTTTGTATAGCATATTATCCTGAAAAGTAAGGGATATTTTCGGATTTAAAATTCGAATTTTTGCTTGCAGTCCACTCAATTATCCAATTAAGGGTAAAATCGAAATAATGTTTCTCATGTTTAACCTATTTTTTTCCTATAAATACATGGATTATTTTTTGTTTTAAACACAATTCGAAAATCATTCGTTGTTGTATCCTGGGAGACACAACTAAAGAACTCAAGTACCGAGGAGTGGTCAAATATGTCTTTAGGAAACCGTGCAGGCCTCAATAATTATTTTTCGATTATTCTAGATCGTTGATATCAATATTTCGTTTATTTAAATTAATTTATTTCATTTATTTTATTTATTTCAAATTTGAACCCTATTTGTCTAACAATATTTATAATTTCATGACTAATTATCTTAAATCTAAACAACCTACTTTTTTTAAATTTCTAACTCGAAATTCTCTTTTGACATATATCAGACTTTATAACATATTTAAATGAATCATGTGCATTTTATTTTCAAATTACTTAAGATTTCGTATTGCATTCTAATATATTGAATCAATTATTGAATTCTGATACTTGATTTGGATGGGAAATAAAGGCTTGTAAGTTGTATCACATATCATTAGTTTGGATGGGGAAATAAGACACAAATGGTTTCTCGTTACGTAACTATGTAAAGAGGCCAAGCGCAAAGGTTATTATAACACTGAATTACAGATCTGCAATCTGAAAGTTAAGAATTTTTGTAAAAAAATATGTTCGCAACAATCGTTATGAGTTACATGACGTTTGTAACAGTGTGACCCCACAACCACAACCGCAACACTCTATAACCGTAATTTAATACTACGGCCTATGGCGATAACAGACGTGATAAAAAAATTGTGTCTCTACTTATATCTCAACATTAAAAAAATATTATAAAATTAAATTCTAAGCTCTAATTTTAAATTCTAAATCTTAAACCATGCATCGTATCCTAAATTCCATAAAGCATAACTTAAAATCTTAAATCAAGTAAAGTCACTAAAAAGGGCTAACAAGAATGGGATACGGGGTAACATTTACGCTCCACGTTTATTGTTTGGCCCCCCACACGGAAATTTCCAACTCGTCTCTCTCACTCTCGGTAGCTGCAACTGCATTAAAGAGCTTTAAAGGAGGATGGAGATGAGTACCAACTGAATACACATTCAAGTCTTGGCCTTTCTATATGCTTCCACTTCAAACCAGCAAAACCAAAAACCAAAGGCCAAAGCTTCAATGGAGGAAACCATAGCCGAGCTAAGGGAAACTTTCAGAAGTGGAACTACTAAAAGTGTTTCATGGAGGAAGAAACAGCTCAAGGCTTTACTTGACCTCGTCAATGAAAACGAGGACTCCATTTTCAATGCTTTGGATCAAGACCTGGGAAAGAGTCGAGTTGAATCATACAGAGATGAGGTGATGAGCTATATATATATACATGTATATAGGTTGATTCTGAGTTTTTGATTGCTATACATAATTCCATGCAGGTAGGGGTTGTAAAGAAATCAGCCACCTATAGTTTGAGCTGCCTCGACAAATGGGTGGCCCCTAAGAAGGTTTTACTGCAACTCTTCTTCTTCTTCTTCCCTTTTCTTATTACTTTTACAGCCATTACTTGTGTTTGTTTATGGCTGTCCAGGGTGAAGTGCCGTTGCTTTTCTTTCCTGCAAAAGCAGAAGTGATGCCTGAACCTCTCGGTGTTGTTCTCATTTTCTCATCTTGGAATTTCCCGATCTGTGAGTTTCTGTTAATGATTTTTATGTTTTGATGTTGCACACTTGCACTCCATGCGGGTGATGAATTGCCCTCATAAATATGTTGTTCTTTCTACAGCTCTGGCATTGGATCCATTGATCGGGGCAATATCTGCGGGGAACACGGTGCTGATAAAACCATCAGAACTAGCCCCGGCATGCTTGTCTTTTCTCGTTCAAACCATCCCTCAATACTTGGACAACAAAGCCATTAAGGTCATTGGTGGTGGAGCAGATGTTGGTGAACGACTACTTGAGCTGAAATGGGACAAAATATTCTTCACCGGTACTAATAACTTCCCCTTTCCCCCACTTTAAAAACATCCCAACGCATCCGGTGATCGGAAATATTTCTGCTTTCGGTTGATCTGCAGGGAGTCCACGAGTTGGCCGCTTGGTCATGACTGCAGCTGCAAAGCATTTGACTCCTGTTACATTAGAGCTTGGTGGGAAATGCCCTGCCATTGTGGATAACACCCTCTCCAACCCTTCAAAAGCAAAGGTTTCTTTTTTACTCATTATATATGAACATATACACGTATATATATATATATATATATATATATATATATATATTTGTATATAGAGGATTAATGGTTTGATGGTGTAATTTGCTTTGTGGTATCAAGGTGACTGCTAAAAGAATTGTAGGGGGAAAGTGGGGGCCTTGCACTGGACAAGCTTGCATTGCAATAGATTATGTGCTTGTGGAAGAGAAATTAGCCTCCTCTCTGGTATCAAGGTTTCTTTTTTAATGGGACATGGGATTAGAGTTTCAATTTGAATTCATGGATTTTATTTCCTTTCTTTTTGGTTTCAGATTGAGATATTAAAAAAGTATATCAAGAGGTTTTATGGTGATAACCTCAAAGAGTTGAAAAGCATCTCCAGAATTGTTAACAAGAACCAGTTCCAAAGATTGGTTAATCTCCTCAAAGATCCCCATGTTGCCTCCTCAGTTGTTTATGGTGGTTCAGTTGATGAAGAAAAACTGTAATTTCTTCTCAACTTTATCCTTTTACCTCATTGGGATTTCAAACCATTTATTCTCATTTCATGTTGTTTTCATCACTTTTCACAGTGTTATTGAGCCAACAATCTTATTAGATCCACCACTTGATTCTGAGATCATGAATGAAGAAATATTCGGACCATTGCTTCCAATAATTACCGTGAGGGATTCTCAACTTTAACTTTCTTGTTAATTCTCCCCCCTGCAGAATGATCTCTGTTATCTGTTTGTTCTAAGGAAAGTCACCATTGTTGTATAGCTTAAGAACATCGAAGAAAGCATCGAATTCATCAACTCCAAGCCAAAACCTCTTGTTATCTATGCCTTTACCGAGGACAAAGCCTTCAAGAAACGAATTTTATCCGAAACCTCTTCGGGGTCTGTAACATTCAATGATTCCATGGTTCAGGTACCATCCGACCACCGTGTTCGAATATGACGTACAACATGTAAATCAAATTGTAAGCACGTGTATTTACAATACATTTCATGACATGTTAATGTGTGTGTGCGTGTGCGTGTGCAGTTTCTATTTGATTCGCTGCCATTCGGAGGGGTGGGACAAAGTGGATTCGGGAGGTACCATGGGAAGTATTCGTTCGACACATTCAGCCATGAGAAAGCTGTGCTGCATAGAGCCTTCTACCCTGAACTGGAACCAAGGTATCCTCCATGGACTAATTTCAAGCTTATGTTCATCAAATTAGCTTACGGCTTCAACTACTTCGGATTAATTCTCCTCATGTTGGGCTTCAAAAAGTCTTAGTTTGGGACGACAACGACGACAGAATGTCCGGTTAATGTCTCTCGCCTGCGATTTCACAATAAAATGTTTGGTTCTTTTCATTATCTGTAATGTTTCTGTAACAATAATGAGTGTGCATGTGCCACCATTTTTCTTTGTTCCTTGAGGAGTAAAGGGAAAGGAAAGGGCGGTTACCTAAAAACTAATTCACATTATGCATTGAATATATGGTAGATTTAGTACAGGCCCTAATGATCTACATTAATTGTTAGATTGTTACTTGTTAGTACTATTTTTAACAACCGTACTAAATTTTTATTAAAGACCTACCTAACCTATTTACACCAAAATGCAAGCAACTTAATGACATATAAGAAAGTTGATTTATGATAGCACGTTGATAAAATCAAAAAGATAAATATATTTTTAATAATTTTAAAATTATTAATTAATTGATAACATATTTTAATAAGATTTATTTACGCCACATAATATGTATGAAATAGAAGTCCTTGTTTTCACTCATTGAATAACACAACGAGCAACATGTGTTTATTGAATCTGATTGTAAACTTACTATTGAGATGATCAATCATCAAACATCTAACTCATGGGAGGCTAAAGTTGTCTTATCTGCAATGAAAATTTTGGACATGCGCGAGAGAAACGACCTTAAAATGAAATCATCAATCATCAAAAAGGGACGCTAAATTAGTTGAATTAAATGTTTAAAGAAAGATTTTGATTTAATAAATTATAAGGAAAAAACATAAGACTTTAAAGAGGGCCTACAATATATTATTTTTACTAAAATAAAAATATTTTAAAAAGGACTTTATATATCGTTGCAATAATAAATTAAATGATTTCATTTTAACAAACTGCACAGGGCTCCGTAAACCTTTAAATCACTCTTGATTATCTGACATTCGAAAAATGGTCGATTCTATTCTAATGTTATTTTTTCTCGCATTTTTCGTTTGAGCAATCATGTTACAGATTGGGTCGCTTAAAAATCTCTCAAGAGTACGTGTCCATGTTATTTTTTCTCGCATTTGTCGTTTGAACAATCATGTTGCATATTAAATCGCTTAAAAATCTCTCAAGAGTAAGTTCCTATTTATGAAAAGCCCGATTAACAAAGTTCAATGGAATTTTTTAGAAGAGAACTAGGAAATTAAGGTAATCAACCAAGGACAAAAAAAATTGATGTCGTTTTTTAGTATTTTTTATGTCTTAATATTAAAAAATTAAATTTTAATCTTAAATTTTAAACTCTACCCTTAAATTCATCGTACACCAAATACTCTAAGCTCTAAACTCTAAATATATTTCTTAATGATAGACATAAATAAAATCACCAAAAAAAATTAAACGATTTCTAGTCATCAACCAATGAGCCAATAAAACTCTGCCACCTGTGCAGACGTCCTTTGACCAATAGACGAAAGTCTGGGACCAGAAAAGTCGGAATTTAGACATTGCTTAGATAACATAGAAAAAACACGGAATCTGCTGAAAACGCCCAACAAGCTCGCGTCGCCTAACGTTGTGCTGGATGCGGGATGCCCATTCCTTCTTATCATTAACCAATCCCCCACTAACCAATTTCTTTAACACCCCAACCCATGCCGCCTCGCCAATGACCATCATCACCCACCCAGCATCAACCCTTAGATTTGTTTCCTCCTTCAACGCCCACCGATTTCAAGATCCACGCCGCCGGCTTCTCCTCCACGGATCCTTTCGATTTAAACCCATGGCGACCAAGTTAGAAGAGGCGGCGGTGAAGGCCACCGGGGACGGTAACAAAAAAGGAGGTGAAACGGAAGATTTGGCCAAGGAAATACCGCCGCCGCCGGAGAAGCCAGAGCTTGGAGATTGTTGCGGGAGCGGGTGCGTGCGGTGCGTTTGGGATGTGTATTATGAGGAGCTTGAGGCTTATAATAAGCTTTATAAATCAGATTCCAAGGACTCTGCCTCTATTTCATCTTAAAGTTTTATTTTTTTATTTTCCATTTTCGTTATGTTTTGAATTTGGTGATAATAATGAAATTCGGAGAATCAGATTGTTGTTGTCTGGTTTTGGCAACATAAAATTATTGTTCTCGACTTTCTCAATTTATTTGATGAAATGCAAAGGAATTGCTTTTTCTTCTTATTTATTTCATGTTCTTTTGAATCCTTACAAAAATATGACAGAACTGCAACTGTGTTAACACAGTGCTTGGTATAATTATACCTATTAAAAGTGTAGGGCAGTTTTGGTTTTGTACCTTTAACAATAGTTTTTTTTTTATCCGAAAGAGTAAGTTTATTGAAAATAAATCCTAAGTACAAAGGAAAGTTTGTAGGGAAAGACGTTCTCAATAAGTCAGCGACTGGAGGTCCTTAGCAAACTTAGCAAGTCGGTGGGCTGCTTGATTACAATTTATAGGCGCGAAAGAGAAGGAGAAGGCTTGAAATTTTTTTGCTTTACAACGAATGTCCTCTTCAACAGCCGAAGAGATCCACTAGATAACGAGCCGGAGTTAAGTATGTTAATGATGGCTTGGCAATCGGACTCGATGATGATACTATCAAACCTGATTTTCGATGCCAGAGAAACACCAAGTTGAATGGCCATAGCTTCGGCCACTACCACAGAAAGGGCAAGCTTGGGCTCCG
Source organism: Hibiscus tridactylites (assembly GCA_958450335.1). Taxonomy (NCBI): domain Eukaryota; kingdom Viridiplantae; phylum Streptophyta; class Magnoliopsida; order Malvales; family Malvaceae; genus Hibiscus; species Hibiscus tridactylites. Next base: position 67,454,006 of record OY288285.1, on the reverse strand, counting down.
ACACTCCTAGAAGAAAGCTCTCATCTGACTCACGAGCCAAAGCTGCCACGGATGCCTTCCCAGTGAGCTTGTCGAAGGCAGCGTCACAATTTATCTTTACGGTACCCGGTGAAGGAGGTGTCCAGCTCTCTGTTTCCTTTGGTTGGAGAGACGCAGTATCCTTCCTTACCGATGTTTCCTTGGCGAATTTTTGAAAGGATCTGTCTGCACTTAGCCAGACTTTCGAAGGAAGGTCTTTTTAGTTTTCAAACACGAAAGCATTTCTAGAAGCTCCGAAGATGTTGCCATTTGGAAAGTACACTCTACGAAGTGTTCGAGCCAGAAGGAAATCTGGGTTCTTAACAATTCTCCATGCGACTTTAGCAATCAAGGCTTTGTTGAATGATCTAAGGTTACGAAAACCTATACCTCCTTGATCTTTAGGGCGGTACAGATTTCTCCAATTGATCTAGTGTATGCTTCTTTTTTTAGAATCACTGTTATTTCACCACAACTTTGCCACAAGCGAGCATAGCTCATCGCATAATGTAACGGGAAGAATAAAGCACTACATCACGTAAAAAAGAATGGCTTGAGCTATTGCTTTGATGAGGACTTCCTTACCTGCTTGATTCAAAAACTCAGTCTTACAGCTCTGAAGCTTATTCTGAACTCTCTCCTTAATAAAGTTTAGGGCTTCCTTCTTGCTTCTTCCCCAAAGTGAAGGAAGGCCAAGATATTTGTTGTCATCCTCCAGATGTTTGAAACCCAGTATGTTAGTAAGATGGCTCTTGAGATTGACACTAACATTGGGGGAGAAAAGGACTGAGAATTTCTAGAAATTCACCATCTGTCTCGTCGCAGCCTGAAACACCTGTAGATATTCCAAAACAAATTTACAATTACCTTCGTTTGTTGTGGAGAACACCAGGCAATCATCAGCAAACATCATGTGACTGATTGTGGGGCATCTTCTTTTGATCTTAAGCCCCTCGATACGACCATCATCCACATCTTTCTCCAAAAGCCATGAGAAAATGTTTGAGATGAAGGTGAAAAGAAAGGGTGAGAGAGGATCGCCATGTCTAATGCCTCTTCTTGGCCTGAATTCGCTGGATCTCTCCCCATTTAGAACCAGGGAGAATGATGCCAATGAAACACGGGTCATAACTCTGTTGATCCACTAGTTTTCGAATCCCATCCTTTCCATTGTAAACCCTGAAAAGATCCCAATTCACCTTATCGTAAGCCTTCTCAAGATCAATTTTTAGCGTCATTATACTCTTTTCCCTTTATTTAGCATGTTTGATAGCAATAAAAGCTTCGTTAGCCAGGAAGATGTTATCATGTATCGATCTTCCCTGAACAAAAACGAATTGACTTGGAAATATAATGTTCGGGAGAAATTTTTTGAGTCTAGAAGCTAAGATCTTAAAAATAATTTTAAAGGAGAAGTTGATGAGGCTAATTGGACGGAAGTGGGAGATCTCACAAGGGTTTGATCTTTTAGGGATGAGCACTAGATTCGTTTGGTTTATACGTGCTCCATGAAGCCATCTTTAAAGAAGACTTGGATCATTCCAACTAGATCTCCTTTGATAGTTTCCCAAAAAATTTGATAGAAGCAGCCTGGGAATCCGTCCGACCCTGGAGATTTAGTCGCCCCCATATTAAAAATCATTGCTCTTATTTTCTCCTCTGAAACATCTTTGGTGAGCTCCTAGTTCATTTTCTCACTAACAGCTTTGGGATGATTTCTCTTAGGCAGTGAAAGTCAATAGAGTGGTCTTTGACAAAAAAAATTCTGGTAGTGTTGTTTAAGATAGTCTGCAATTACTGATGCTTCCTCAATCCACATCCCATCCTCCTTCCTCAATCTGAGGATGGCATTGGTTCCTCTGTGCTGAATATTCGAGGCATGGAAGAATTTTGTGTTTTTGTCTCCGCACTTTAGCCAATTAATTCTGGATCGTTGATGCCAATATCTCTCATCGCTTTCCCACTCAATGTTAGTCTTGTATACTAATTTTGATATAATTACTCGTATTTAATTTGTTGATTGACAAATATGAATCGAGTACCTTAAACGTTGATTATAAGTCAACTCTCACAATCCAATTAACTTTATTCACAATGTTATAATTCAAACTATATACCTTATTTAAAGGATCTAATACGTCATCATAGTAAACTAACTTATTGTTAGTCATCTGTATACTTTAATTTAATCATTACTTTTATAATGTTACATGTTTATCTAAATAGATAACACTCATTATTTAGGATAAAAATGTTGAGGTGATTTTTTTATATAGAAAAAACAACTCTTCAAACTCCTCATACTAATAATTATGGGTGTTCATAACTGGCTCAATAAGTACCCAAATGCATAATAAGTCCAATATCACTACTCTATTAGACCAATTATGAACGCATCTACTAATAATGACATGGATTTATGTAGAGGGGTAGTGAATGAAAAAAAATCACACTATCATTTTAATTAAATTATTCATTAATGTTAGCTGTTTAAGTTTACTGATTAACAAATTATATGAGATTAAAGTGTTATTAGATTGTTATTAGAAAAGATATAAAATATAAATTAAAGCATATAGAATTTGGTAGGAAGAAACATTCACTGTTTATGGGCCAGATAAGAAATACCCATCAACTGGAAACTTTCTTATGGGCCAAACAAAACCGAAAACCATCTCAATCAAGATTGAAAAACTTCACAAAACAAAACCCATTTATGGTCAGCTATATAGTTCTCTCCCTCCGAACCACCACCTTAGATAGGAATAAAGATACGAGTCTTTATTGAGCATAAAAATAGGACAATTGAAGTGAATGGATTGGATTACAACAGCTTAACTATAAATCTGGACAAATTTGCAGTACAACAGCAATACCCTTTTCTAGAAAGTGCTGTCCCCATCCAATCCAGAGCAAATCTCAGAATCACTGTAAGGGCATTTGTTTTTTGTAGTATTTTTCTTTACCAGCCTGCAAGTTGAGTTAAAGTGTGCTTGTAAACCCAGTTTCTGGACCACATCCAATACAAATGCCCTAAGCTAACTGAATTGTCTTTTCTGCACAAGATTTATCTCTCTTCTCACTGGCCACACACCACACACTAGGCTTCCTTTCCACTGCCTTGCTCTGTCATAACAAGTCCCAGTGCTCTTAAATGACATTTTTTGTCCTTTTTTAAGGCTTTTAATTCAAGCAAGAACTGTTTGATGTGCTTATCCATTGGTTTTCTGTTTCTCTACCGAGTTTATTGGTACTACATTGGGAGAGTATGAAGAACAGCGGTCTAATGTAAAGCTTACAAACGGCAAGTTTCGAAACTTGTCTAATAACCTAAAATGTTATATTTTTTAATAACATTTTAGATTAATTTTCTTCAAGTTTTGGAACTTGAAAAACAATAACGATAAAACCGACCTAAAATGTTATTGAGAAGTATAACATTTTAGGTTGCAAACTATATACGTCCAACATGGCTCTCAGTTCTAAGCTATTGTTCTCTGGTGTCTGTGGACTGCAGTTTGCTGAAACTAAGTGCAAGTTTGGACTGTCAACTGAAAATCAACAGCAACAAAAAAGTGTTGAACGGTTTTTTTAAAGACATGTCTAATAATATGTATAATAAACCCGTATATCAAGAGAAGGAAGAGTCGGTTAACCATGGAGATTAATATAAGAAAAATGGCATGTTATGGATCATAACTTGTAGAGAATTCACCGTATGATCCGATGGGTAAAACGACTGCAGCAAAAGAAAAGAGAATGTATATATTCCCATCGTTGTTTGGTTAATTATTCTAACATTCAGTGAATCGACGACGGTTATGACTGGCTGAACAAAAAGAATGTTGACCGGGACAATCCACCAGAGTGAGTGAGAGTCCAGGTGGCACAACAACATAGACAAAACATTATTCCCCCTTTGTCTTCTCAACATGAGAATCCGAGAAAAAGTGAATGTTTTCAGACATGGGGAGACGGTCTCAAATACACCAAAAACTCACAGGTAAAGTTGCACCAACACATTCCCTTTTGCATTGGGAAAGGGATGTTTCATGATTTGTTTTCCAAGTTTCATTTTCCGTGAGGTCTTTTCCTGGAAAAAGAATAGTTGATAGAACTCAACACGAGTACTTAGTTTTACAGCAGTCAGATTGCGGGAAAATTCTCATCATCCCATCAACAAAAACATCACCTACCAGCACTGAGAATATTCAGGCTTAATGCAGTTGCAGAAAACAGTATGTGTAGTATATATCTCGCACTAATATATATATACATATATATACACAAAACAGACAGAAAAGAAGCATGATTGAATTCAAGTTTAGCATTATTTTAATATTGAAGCCACCTTGTTCCCTTGGTTATCTGCAATCCATTAAATTCAGTCCCTTGTTTTCCAAGTTCCCAACTATTCTGACAGTTAAGACCACCAAATTCCTGCTACTTGACTTGCAAGAAAACAACAATTAGTTTGAGTATTCATGTGTGCCGATACAAATTGCAAACATCCGATAGCAAATCGAAGCATTAAAAGAATACAGATAGTCTGCAGATAAATATACTGGTCCAGTTAGAAATTAAATGTTTCCTGCTATTGAACATACATATCCAAGCATACTCCAGATTTGTGGAAGGAAACACAGGCAATAATGAAACAGCTTAGCCGAACAAGGATATATAACAGATGAATTTTCGGGTACACCCGGAACGATAAGCAAAATTCGGCTATCCAGTTCGGTCCAACACTACCTGGACAACTATATTACCAGAGTACTAAATATGGAAGACCAGAACCTGGTTTTTTTTTACATCTTTATTTCATGAAAGGACAGACAAAGAAATACATACTAGAAAGGCGTAGCAAGCTTTTTATTAATCAGAAGGACAAGTAAAATAAACTTTGACAAAAAGGGATACCTGAAACACAAATATAAGAAATAAAACAAAAATGACCTAATCTTCTGCTTTGCTTTAGTTCTGCAGTTCATGGCTTCATGAAGCTTCAAAATAAGGTCAAGTTCACCCATATTTGATTTATATATTCTCATTGAGTTGTTAAACACACTAGTCTTTGTTCTAAGACCCTAATATTCTTATTCCATTGCAGTTTTACTGATCAGTCTCACAGTTCCATCCCTGTACTTCAACACCAGATTCCTTTTAGGTGGAAAGCATACACATTTTGTCAGTTCTGAATATTTCTATTTTTACAAGATTGTGTGACCAAGAAGTTTCCACTTCCGATGCTATAATTGGTGCAATAAGAAAACAATCACCGTCAAATAGGGGAAAAAGAAATCAAAGAATAAAATAGCTTCTGCTTTATACAATCAATCATATTTAAGTTAAATATTTTTTTGATCATATCAAGAACTTGTTTGCAGATATGATTGTCCAATACATAAAACCTTTTTAAAACATCAATTATGTCCAAGACACAGCATTAGGTTAAAGCGTAGTTAAAAGTGATTAGGGCTGAAAACAAAGAAAGAGAATAAGTACCTAGCAGCTGGCAATATGTGCTAGCATTAACTGAAACATGCTATCTAAACGTGTTATGGAAAAAGCATGTAAGAACAAAAAAACTTCCCAAATCCCAAAAACAAGTACTATTATGGATGCGTTTAACCAATGGTAATAAATCACTCATTGGGGAATGAGAAGAAACACAAAACCGAACCAGAAGTAATTGTTTTTTATTAAGATGTTTTACATAGAGATGAACAAGACAGTAAACAACGTGTATGCAATAAAATATCAACAGTTTAGTTTGCAGGAAGGCAATAAAACAAAGAGCAGATGATAAGAAATATTTCCCATTTTATCAACAAAGAAGTCGCATTCAAGCTTATGCATGTTGAATCTAATGAGTAACATTGATGACGACAATGACGAGGACGACCACATGAAATTAGATAGGGAAACAAAAGAGAATGGGATTTTTATGTTTTCACCTCTGGAATTTGAATGCCACCACTCATTCATGGCTGGTGGCTGGACTGCCCATACCTTGAGAACTAAAAAGGTGTTGGTTTGTTGAACCGGTGAAGAAACCAATATTCGTTCCCTTTGAAAACAAGTAAACATAGGGATAAACAGGGAAAAAAACAGCTTCCCTCAAAGTTGAAAACCAACCAGAAAGTGCAATGGGAATCCGTAAATTCAACCGAGAATAATAAGTACTCTCGCTCGCCATGCTACAATGTCGTGTGCACATTTCGTAAACAAACTGGTTCGAACCCAAAGCGTTTGAATTTGTACTAAAAAAAAGAACAAACATCTCCCGAATTTCCTTCTCTCTCTTTAACTTATTTTTTTTCTTTTAAAACCCTTTCATTTCAACAACTCCCTACCTCAAATGGTGGGTGTCAAATTTTGTAGTACTTAATTATCAATGTCGTGAAAGGTGACATGATTAGAGAAGCGAGAGAACAAGAAGAAGAAGAAGAGACGTGGAAGAAAGATAAAAGGATTGTGGGGTGAGCTTTTTTTTCGTTCTTTTTTTTAAGATCTTGGATTTGAGAAAAACTGCGTACCAGCCATGAAAGAGTTGAGTGGAGTTGCATATAGAGAGGAAGGGTCTATAAAAGCAGTCGCCGATGAAGGAGAAGAAGCTACAGCGGTAGCCGTGTTGGTGGCCGCGGCGGTAGGGCCGGCAGCGATGAGATTCAGCGGTGCACCAGGAGAACTCTCATCAGCCTTTGCTGCTGGTGTAACCATGTCGTAGCCACTTTCAGGTCCTTGATTGTAAAGGATTCCCTTGAAAACATGACCCCCGATGTTCACAGCCGTCTGATAAGCGTACTGATCGTCGGCGTCTTCAAGGCTACTCACCTTCACGCACCGAAACACAGCCTCAGAGTTCACTTCTGCTGGGAAATTCCCTAGTTCTAACCCTAAAAAGATAACAACAAAATCAACCCTTCATCAGATATTATACATACAAAGTACAGAAGAAAAAACTGGGTTTTCCATTTTTTGATCGTTACCATGATTATATGTGGAAACAAAGGGGCTATCATACACACAAATATCAAGAAAGGGGAAGAAAGAGAGAAAATATATCATTGAGAAGAGGGGCAAAAAACAGTTTCTTCACTGTCAAAACCTCGTCAGGAATACTAAAAAACAGTGTTTCCAAAAGGAAAAGATGAAAAAAGAGAAAGGAAAAGCTGACTGGGGGGAGTGTTTACTATGGCGGACGATTTCATCAAACGCTATCGTTTAACTTTTCTCATTTTTGCCTCGAAATCTTCTTTAATGAGACGGAGAAGAAGAAGAAAAACTGTACCTGAGGCGTTAGTGGGTAAACGAGTGTAAGCAAGGGAAGAAGACGGTGGATTCTCTCTATGTCTTTTGGGATTCTCTGTCCGGAGCTGAAGCTGTTGCTGTTGCTGCAAAGCAGCAAGTTGTTGTTGCCTTTCACGGCGCTTAGAAGCAGGAACCCAAGTACTTTTCACATGAGTTTGGCAATCGAAACCTCGGCTTTTACAACAAGTTCGACACCGCATGTGAGAGCAATCCTTTTTAGCTTGATTACCACAATCCTGGCAACTTATACCCCCTCCACTTCCTCCTCCACCACCACCACCACCACCGCCACCGCCACTTGTCATTATCATGAAACCCGATCTCGACGAAGAATCATCAGAAAAGTTAATGGAACTCCTACTAGGACCAACCCCTAACCCAGCTGCCGACACATAAAGATCTTGTTGTTGCTGCTGCTGCTGCTGCTGTTGTTGCCATAGTTCGAAACCCTTGTAAGGAATATCTTCATTTCTGTACCAAAACCAGCTCTCCTGTTGTATTCCGGTGGGTGTATTGCCTGGTTGCTGTTGATCTTGTTGGGTGTTTGGTCCTCCTAGTGAAAAGAAACCCGCCATTTCTCTTCCTCTAAGCCACTTCCGGAGCTCAATTGTGACAGACAATCCATATCATAAAATCTCCCCCAAAAAAGGTTTAAATTCCCCAACCTCTCCTCCTATGGTGTACGTGTAAACCTTACATGAAACCTCCCGTCTCTGTAACAACGTCGTTGGTTTTTGGTTTTAGTTTTAGTTTTAGTTTTCCCTGCAGCAGGCTGTCCCCCCCTCGTGCTATCTCCTGGCCCTTTCGCTTTAAATTCAATTGTTTTTTTCCTGGGTGTGGCATTTAAGAAACAAAACAGCAAACCGAGAATTTACACCTCTTTTCTGCCAACGCCGCCACGACCGTCTTCTCTTTCTTCTGCTGTAAAACCCCAATTCAATTCTCTTCACCACCTCCCCTTTCTCTGATTCCTTGCAGCTTCCTTTTCTCTCTCTCCGATCAACAAACAAACAAACACTAACCCAGAAACAGAAAGGGAATAGTAAATCGCTTTTTTTAATTCTAAATATAAGGAAATACCGATTTTGCTTTGCTTTTTTTTCCCCTATAAACAGTTGCTGGCTTTCTCTTTCTTTTCACTCACAACTGTCTTTCTTCTTCGTTTGGCTGAGGCAGATGTCATGTCATCTCCAAATCCAATGATCCACTGCTGCCCTACCCCACTTCTCATTCCCATCCAACGGTTGCCTATTAGCCACGTGTCGTCCCTCCAGCCTTTTTCCCTTAAAACCCGCTACCTTGTCTTTTTCTAATTTTTGGTTCGAATGAAATTACCTTAATTCCCCGAAACTTGATTTATACGTCTGCTTATACCATGGACGATTCCCTCCGATCTATCAATCGGGTAGCTGAGATTTGCTTTTAAGTTGCGTGCATTCGAATTGGATAATCTAAATTTTAATTTATTTATTATCATTTTATCTTAATTAAGTTTATTCATATGTCCCACTAAAATTGTAATTACATGAACTTGTATTTAGATTTTTTTAACAATTCTTATTTAGGGAGAAAAAAAAAAGATTTTTAATGGATATTAAACCTACAACTTAAGAAAAATTGAAGAATATATACCGAGATTTTTTAAATTTTAACCACTTGTTATTAAGATTATTTATATATTTAAGTTTAAATTCATGGTATTGTGATTGAGGGTTGTTTTCTTTTATCTTATATTTATTAGTTGGGACTAATCTCTTTGCAAGTCGAAGTCCGTTTCGAGTTCTTATTCTCTTGTTTAACCATTTTGGTAAGTTTGTGTAATAATGTGAGTGCATAAAAGTAATTAACAACGCAGCTGTAAAGCAAATTCTCCTCCACTGTTTCCAGGACGTCCGTCGGTTATAAGGGCATATCTGTCAATCGGAATATTTTTTTAATAAATTATTAATAATTAAACTTTGCAATTAGTTTATTACTGTAGAGAGATTTGGGCAGTGAAAAAGAGGAAGAATAGGGTACCGTGTAACAATTTATCGATTTCATAAAAGAAATTTACGGATATGTATTATGTATAGTTAAAAACAATCTTAGACATAACGCACACTTAGTTTAGCGGGGCTAGATGTTAGGTCCTTTAGATAAAATTAAAATTTTGAATTATGACGTTGTGAATGGATAAAATTGAATTGGATGATCGTCTTTATATTAAGCTTATGTAAATTATAATTTAAATTAGTCGGTTAATAAAACAAATATAGATAGTTAAAAAATAATATTAAACACGGCTATCCGTGACACCTAACTTTTCCCTTTTGAAGAACAAGAAATGGCCGTTTGAGCTGCATTTACAAATAAATGCTTTAATACGTGACTAGTCAAGAACTTAACTTTAAGTTTGACCACTAAAATCAATGATGGAAATTGATCAGAGAGTTTGGGAAGGTTAATTTAAAAAAAATCATACATATGACATTATCATATGTTTCATTAAAAATTGATTTTAAATTTAAAAAATACAACGTAATAATGCACGGAAAACAGTACAAAACACTCAAAATAATTGAATCTCGCCATTATAATCCTCATAAACTCATTACTAAAACATCCGCAACCAGCTAGCCATAGACGTTCCTCAGCAAAAAAGAACCAACACCAAGTCCACTGCATAAAAAGTGGCAGATATGAGGAGAGCAAGATTAATCTGTTTTTAGGAAACGGAGATTCATTTTCTAATATTGAGGTTTTTTTTTTTTATCTGAACTATAATATGCTTACACTTAAAACTAATATATATGATAGTTATAATAACTTAACTCGTAAAATGCCTTTAGAATTAAGTCTTAAATTATCGGGACAAGAATATACATATATGAAATAAATTAATAAAAATCGTGTCATGAAAAATAAAATAAATATATGTTTCTAATTCTATATAATATGAAGTATTAGTAGATTAAATATATATATAATACTTTATAGGTAAAAATAATAACGAGTACACGACAGAAATGTGCAATTAGGACACAACATGAGCTAATTAATTATTCTATACATTTATAATAATCATACATAACCCAAAATACAAATATAAACATCAGTTAAAAAAATAGATTTTCTCTAAAGTTTTTTTTTTCTAGTTTTTTCTTCAATAGTGTCATCTATGAGGATGGTCTTAGCGTTGTTGTCTAGTTTTTTTATTTAATTATTTTATTTTAATTTTAGTTCCAAATAAGAAACTTTTTATTTCCGGTTATATTTTTTTGTAAATTAGTATATAATGTAAATGCATAAAATAATAAATACTGCAACTGTAAAGCAAATTCTCCACCACTATTTTGAGTACATCTGTCTGATGTAAGGGCATATCTGTCAATTTCTTTTGAATATTAATAATAATTGTAATTTGCGATTAGTTTATTAATGTAGAGAGATTTGTTGGGCAGTGAAGAGAGGACAGTGTAATATTTTATCGATTTCTTAAAACTATTAATATTAATCATCTGGGTCAGTCATTCAGGTATAAATCGTGGTGTTAGAGGGGAACACTGCGCCACCCTGCCTTCTTCCTTTTTCACCCCTTTAATTATTTTCTTCACCAATACAGTTCTACCGATGTAATTGGACTTGGTAGTTGGTACGTAAAGTTTAATTATATTTCTTGACCTTTTCTTTTCTTGGTATATTCAAATGAAAAGCGATTAATTAATTAGTAGCGTGGACTGAAATGCGTTTCTTTATTTTCTTCTAAATCTAATTCATTCGCAACATATATACTATCACGTAAAAAAATCAATCAATCAAACAATTTAAAAATATAAAAATAGAGAGAGAAAAAATATGGATATTAAGAATTTAAGATGGTTTTTTGTAAGGATGTGTGCAACTTGAAAAAGAAAAGGGCAAAATAGGTACGGGCCACATTTGTCTGTTACATTCATTTTCAGTACATGAGATGGAGGGGGAGAGCTTTGGGTTCACTACCTGAAACTGATAGGTAAACTGGAATCTGGATAGTCAATGCCATTGGCACCTGTTATTTTCTATTAAATTTTATTGCATTGCTGACTAATGGTTATGCAAACAAGAGATTTAAATTACGGTTGTGTTTATTTTAGTTGCAGACATAACAAATATTATTGCAGTCATTACAAGTATTGTGGTCATAATTTTTTTGAAACAATATATATTATTGCGGACATTATAGTTACAGGTATCGCCTTTTCTAACAATGCAAAAATTACTATATAAAAGTCGCTATAGAGATCACATACCATTATTCAAAGGCCTGTTGTGAACTTCAACTGGTTTTCAGTTGGATGCATTATTATGTTGTTGTTGTTTTACTATCTTTAGCTGCTGCTTTCTCTTAATACTATTTGAAATGGGGTCCCTGGCTCCCTGCTTGTGAAATAGGAGAAACCCTTTACATTTATTATTGTTGCAAACCCTAATATATATATATATATATATATGAATGTAAACATCATTCGAAGAGGTTGGGCGACGGTATATATGAAAAGAGGAAAAAATAAATTCACTAAAAAAATTGTAAGCATTATTTTAATATTAGAATTTATGACCCAAATTTAATTCAGCTCAAAAAATAAATTGTGGTGTGACTCAATTGGCGGAAAATTTAATTCTATGAGATTTCTTGCTACGTAATTTTTTTTTTGTAACCTTTAATGTGTAAGGATTAGAAAGTGCAATCAGTGAAGTATATTTTCACGGTCTTCTTATATTATTTGACATTATAATAATTTTTTTTCTGTACATAAAATCTCTCTTGATATATATAAAGAGAGGTAAAGATCAACTTACATAATGTAAAAGTCTTTAAATTTTATACGTTTTTTAATTATTAGATGGGAAGAATAAATAGCTCAGATTAACTTATTACTTTCTTTTTTTCAAGTGATAATCTTCACATATTTATTATTAATTATATACATTCGTTTCACTCATCCAACCGTCTAAAAAAGTGTAAAATTTAAAGAGTTTTACACTGTGTAAACGCATCTTATCTCTTATATATATATATAGCAAAGCAAAACCCTAAACAATGGAGTAAATAAATCTCAAAATCGAACTACAACAAAGCTTGATTTGGGATAACATCAAAGCAAAACCCTAAACCAGTTGAATGATAAGTGCTCATAAAATAAATAAAAAATAACCAAACTCCCACGTTTCTTTCGATTTTGAAGATGAAATGGAGTGAGATTTCAACAGGAAAAAGCAAATGTAATAAATTGTGAAGAAAGATGGAGGCGTGATAAGTGTAGGTGGTGATTGTCCATTTGAGCAATGCCGAGTTACATGCAGTCTCCATTTACAATAACTCCACACAGTTAACTTCACGTCCTTGTCAACTTTCCACAAAAGTTTTTTTTTTCTTTTTGTTTTCAATATGTACATAAACATATAATTGTTATATAGCAGATTAGCACATTTATTCAAAGGTTATAGATTGTTGGAGATGGAGATGAGAAAGTGAAGAAGAAGAAGAAGAAGAAGCTTCTGGTTTTAAGCAGGGAGAAGAGAGGAGGAAAGAAATAATTAATGGTTAATAATTGTGATGGAGAGTGACAGCGGTGGTTTGTGTGTGTCAGTAAGTCTCGAGCCCCGTACTTGTTACCATGGTTGAATATCTTTAGATTATGTTCTACAGTCTCTTCGATCCCATACAAAACGCTTTCTTTCTCTCTTTCTTTCTTTTCTATGTACCTATTAATTAGGGCTAGTTTATCATTAACTTTGAAAAATAATAACTTTTAAAAGTGTTTTTAGAAATGCCTTTTAAAATTTTCGTTATAAAATTTTAGTGTTTAATATTATTGTCAAAAAATATTTTTAAAAATATAAATTATTATTTTAGACATAATATTGTAAGTTATATACATATGCATGTATATATGTAAAAATAATATTCAAATTTTCTAATATTATAATATAAAATATATTAACTTATACTATTATAAAAATATAAAATATTTTTATTGATAAATACATTTTTTAACAATTATACGTGTTCCATGAAAATATAAAAAATTAAAATATTTTATTTAAAAAACTTGACATTAATAAATATATATCATTTAAAATTAAAAAATAATTGTTAATTATATAATTATATTTTCGTAAAGAATTATAAATTTATAAATTATAAATAAGCACAATAACAAATGAAGGTTAAAATTGTAATTTGGCTCTTAAATTTTTTTTTCATAACCGTAAAAACTAAAAATTTTAATTTTTACATTTGGGTTGAAAATCATTTTTAAAAGTAATTTTTTCTCTAAAAACTAGTTGTTTGCTAAACAAAGACTTATATTACATATCTAATTAGTAGTTAAATGCATAGCCATGGAATAAAGACGTTGCCTTTGTTGGACACGTGACTAAACAATACATAAAACACCATGAAAGCAAACGCGTTTAAATCGGCGTTTCAACTTCATTTTATTTTAAAATTTTAACTCTAAAATAAATTTATACATTCAAATTTTTAAATGTATAATTTTAAATGTTTTTTTTTCTAGTTTTGTTGTTTTTTATTATCTTTTGTCTGTTTGTATAGAAGTTGTTTGTTTGTTTTTGTAACAATATTGTCTGCTATTATGATAATTTAGCGTTCAGATAACAAGTATTATCGAGCGTTTTTAGTCACAAGACAATTATCAGTCTGTTAATTTTTATTCTTTTGTGATAATTCGCTGATCTGCCAAAAATTCGTAGCGGAAAGTATACTTAATTAATGGAATTTTCTGTTCAAAGTTTATCGTTGTTGAATTTTATTTAGAATACTACAAGATTTTTTTCAAAAAATGAAGAATTATATTTCTCATGTCTTTCACTAATTTTAAAATTTATTGTATTTTATATTTTCACATTGTGTTTTCAATGTTTGTGGTGAGATTATTTTGTAAGCATTTTCCTTTAAATATGATACAATATACTTTTCTTGCTTCAAAAAAATATTTTATTCTATAGTCATTTCTAGATTAAGCAGTTAATATCTACAAGAAAATCTATCACCTTACCGTTCTTGACATGTAACATAATTTTATTTTTATTTTTAAAACATAAAATTCTTAATTCATGAAAAACATCCCACACTTTCTAATTTCTCAAAAAAAAAATCAAACTTCATAACATTTTATTTTTTGTTGTCGATCACCACACGGTTTGTAGCGCAATAAAATTTCCTCATCTCTTCATTAGAGTTGTATGATGCAAGATCAATTATACGTAAATAAAACGGGGTGTTTTAATGTGTTAGACTTTAATTAAAATTACGTCGTTTTAGATTCGGAGGTTAAAACTCTACTTTTGACTTGTTGCAAGTTGTCGATCAATTAAAATGAAAATAATTTTTCTTGTCTTCCCTTAAATTCTCTGTTCTTTGTCTCCCTTTACTCTATATGTTCTTTTCTCTCTTTTAATTTTTTGTTCTTAGTTTCGTACAACAACAATGCAACGTTTAGTTCATTCATTTGTTTTTCATTTAAAATTCTATATGCGATGTCAAAAAAAAAATTAATAACAAAGTTCGACGACTGAAGAAATGGATGACGCTCGTTGATTCAACAACAACATATCAAGTAAGAGAAGAATGTATTTAAATGGGTTTTTTTCTATACATAAAACTTTGAAGGTTATGTTTAAAACCTATTCAAATCTTATAATTAATGTTTGTTTTTTAATTTTTAATGAAATCTATTAAAATAAAATTAATTGTAGAAATAATTAATACTCAGCAAAAAAATATTATTTCATTAATTATCCTAAAAACAAACATAAAATTTATGACATTTGAATACCGTATAAACTCTAAACCCCACTTCATAAGCTCTAAACCACACATTACAACCACATAAATCCTAAATTATAAACCATAAGCCTTAAACATAAACCTTAAACATAAGCTCTAAAACGTAAAATCACTAAACCTTAAACATAAACCTTAAACATAAGCTCTAAAACATAAAACTACTAAACCCTAAACCTAAAAGTATAACCCACGAATCTTAAACCCTAAATACTAAAACCTAACCCATATAACCACCTAAACCCTAAATCATATCAGGTAGGAGGAGAATGCATTTAAGATTTTTTTATAATTTTGGGATTAGATTTTTGTAAAATTAAAGATTTTTTTTTTTTACTTTTGAATAATAAAGGAAATTAAGAAATAGATCATCTGTCATGCATTCAGTAAGAGATGATTTTATTAAGGATGTTAATGGTTCTACTTTAAAATGTTATACACGTACTTTAACAAATAAAATAAGCACATAAAGTAAAAAAATTTATAGCTTAAATATTTATTTTACAGTTAAACAAAAAATAAAAACTACCAATATGATCTAACGGGATAAGAAATTAAGTTGCTTAAGTAAAATTTAATATTCAAATTTTAACATTATAAATACAACAAACTAAATTAAGAATCATTTGTAATGAGACTATGCAATGCACAAAAATTAATCGACCTATAAGTTAGATACAACTAGTTTTAAAAATTAAATATCTTTTTAAAGTAAAAGAGTTAAAATTACTTGTTGTACAGTAAAACAATGTACACTTGATTTTTTTAATGCAAAATGGAGTGAAATTATGGGACAGTATGCGGCCGCCTAATATACGGTTAAGAAACGGCGTTACCGGAAACATTATAAGATAAATAATATATTCGGTAAAGCGCTACCGGATATGTTGATATGAGATAATGTATCCGGTAAAAAACATGAAAAAAATGAAAAAAATGGTAACCGGCAAATTTAAGTTATCGGTCAAAGATAACAAAATCGGTAAAATTACCTATTTTATTGATCCGAATATCAATATATTCGGTAGCGCTTTACCTATTTTGTTATTAAAGTTTAAGTTGATGGGGCCTTCGAAAGTATCTATACTTTTTTAAAAAGATAACAAAATCGGTAAAATTACCTATTTTATTGATCCAAATATCAATATATTCGGTAGCGCTTTACCTATTTTGTTATTAAAGTTTAAGCTGATGGGGCCTTCGAAAGTATCTATACTTTTTTAAAAGTATCCACTTTTTTAAAAAAGTATAGTATAACAAAATATGTAAAATTTTACTTATTTTGTTGATAAGAGTATCAACATATTCGGTAGTATTAAAGTATCGATACTTTTTGTTGATACTTTTTTTAAAAGTATCGATAATTTCGAGCCACATTGCACCGGTTACATTGCTTTTTAAAAAAGTATCGATACTTTTAAAAAAATATGGATACTTTCGAAGTATCAACAAAATAGGTAAATTTACTTGATTTGTTGATACTCTTATCAACAAAATAGGTAATTTTACCAAATATGTTGATACTCTTATCAACAAAATAGGTAATTTTATCGAATATGTTATGTTTAACGGTCACCTTTCTAACTGGTTACGCCGTATATTAGCCGTATATTAACCGCCTTACCGCAGAACTACCCGAAATTATGACAAACCCCAAAAAGGAAAACAATGCTACAAATCCCAAAGTTAACTAACTCGTTGGGGTTCACTAGTCCCACCACGAAAGGATTGCAATTTGTTTGACACACATACTAATAATAACAACAATAATTCCAGCTTTTGCTTGTACATTATTTCCCCTTCTTTCACTTGGTGCATGTCTATGTTTCTTACGCTGTTACTCTAAGTCTGAGCAGTGAGCTTCCCATATTTGGCAAAGCAATGCCCCCATGGAGAAAAATCCCATAACTCGTGGTTTTCTTGCTCAGCCACTGTAGGAATTAGGATTGTTTTGTTTAGTGCATGCAGTTGCAGTTGCGGCAGCATAAAAGAGAGCCGGATGGAGTCACTGTCGGAAAGATGGCAATAAATGGCAGCAGGCAGGCATGTGATCGCAGTTGCAGAGCATAGGGATAGGGAGAGGGGAAGCCAAAAATATGCGCAATAAGATTTGGTTGCCTCCTACTCCTACTCCTATTCCTACTCCTACCACCGAGTCAAAACCCCAAAGTTTTACTGTTATTATGTATATATACATTCCATTTGGATTCCTAGTTGTTCAAAACTTCTCTTTTTGTTCTTTTGTGGGTCCCTTTTGGATTAGGGTTTTTGGCCATGTTCCTCTACATCTTTTTTTATCACACACACATATATATAATTCACCTTGGATATTGAAGCAAGAAAATATGATCCCTTGTTCATTAATTTATTAACATATACTTATAGGGTATTGCTTCATTCATCCTCTAGCTTGATGACTAGGGTATTGCCACCAATTTTTTAAATATATTTATGTACTTGTTTGATGTTTGTGTAGTAATGTATATTCTTCCTCAAATATTTTGTTGAGAGGGAAAGGATTAAATCCTTTTAAGAAATAAAGTTTTTGCTCGGAATATGAATCAAACCGAGTCATCACCTTTCTATTAGAGAAAGTTGACGATCTAGTATGGTTAGATTTTTATTTGTGGTAGTTTATCGATTCATTTAAAATTGTTAATAGAGCAGTTTATAAGATTTATTTTTTTAATCATTTAACCTACATCAATACTCTTGTGTGTAATTGAATAGAAATAAGAAGATTTTGATGATTCTTGTTGAATTTCTATGAGAAATGGATTAAAAAAAAGGGTTTTTTTCTCTCTTTCACACCTTTTAGATGTACATGTTTTGTTTTTTTACTGGATATGGTCCTAAGTTTATCTTTGTGATTTAGACACGTTTTCTTTAGTATATCTTTTCTGTCTTTAAAGAAATCTAGCTTCTAATTAAAAAAAAAAACTAAAGAAATCTAGCTTCTAGTTCAAAAATTAAACATTCTTTTAGACATTTAAGTATCATTTTAAAAGAAAACAATATCCAGTATCAAAAATTAAATACCTTTAAACGTTTAAGAACTTAACTGTTTTTTTTTTCTTTTCAAAAGTTTAGGGATTTTGAACCTTTAAACATAATTTTAAGTACTCAATTATATTAATAATCCGTCTTCACCGGCCTTTATGGCCTACCTTCTGCCGGCACTTGGATTCAACGATAGTTTCCTTGGTATTTGTCGTCTTGGCCCCGATTATTGAATTTTCACTTGATCCAGATGACCGGCTCCATATTTCAGCCCTTAAGTTTCAAGCTTTTGTCTTCTGCTTCTCCTCCGACTTGCTTCAGTCTTATTGTTGATGTTTTTTTTCCTCTTGTCTGCTCGGAATTCTTCCTTATTGTCTCTGGTCTTTCATGGCTCGTGTTTTGTATGTTTGATTTCTGACGAATGAATGCTCCTTCTATTGTCCAAAAAAATAGGTGCCTCAAACAAAGATAAAAAAAAGTTGGATTGCAATTCAGGGCAAAGCTAAACAATTTAGTTTGGTGTGTTATAATTTAAAATTTGTATACGTAGATTTTTTTAAGTAGATGAAAATAAACAATGTTTCAATTTTTTAAAAGTGTCAATCTTTTTTAAAGGATGTCAATATTCATTTAAAATTGTATTAATTTTAGTTTTAACATTGTATTATATTAAATTTATATAAAAATATCTTTAAAAAATTTTAGTGTTAATAATACAAGATATTATTAGATCGATCCTGCTCACTACGTCATTTATGATCCATCCAATAATATTCACCCATTTCAGTAAAACTTTCAAATAACTTTTCACTTCTTAATTATAAGTAATAAAGAGACGAAGATTCACCTTAAAAAAATAATATAAAAAAATATTATTTGATAAAATCATGGATAACGTGGTTAAACAAACCCATCTAATAATTTTTTCATATATACACATGTCCTTTGGGTAGCTCTGCCCACGATTGCCACTGTGGAATGGCTTCGGTGGGGGTTGTCATCATATCTGCAATGGCCTCTGGTCTGGTTTTCCATCAATCCCCACCCTAAAAATAATGCCATTAAGGCCATTGACTTGCAATCTACTGCCTAATTCATTTAAGAAACCTTTATAATTCCCAAATTATGGTGGTGGGGACTTGTTCCTTTTTTGCATCATTTTTACTATCCTTTGTGTAGGGGTCAATTATTTCTACTCCTATAAAGGGTTATAAATATTATTTAAAAAAAGTTAAGCTAATATATTAATTATTTGAGCTAGGGGGTAAGACTGGGTACTCGATTAATTTATCTATAATTGGTTCCGATTTCGGTAGCCACCAGTTTTTAGAAACTGGAATCAGTTTCGGTCACAATTAGACCGAGTCTCAAATTCTCGGAACTGATCCCGATATTAGTGGGAAATGATACTAGTACCACGTACCCGGTTAATTGGTCGACTATTAAGAAAATTTGAGCAACATGAGAAAAAAAATATTCTAATCACCAATAATAATATTAAATAATAAAGCCAAAATATTGTAGGCTTAAAGGTTGAAGTCTTAAAACGAGTTATACTCATAATATTTATACATAAAGAGAAAGAATAACCTAAAGAATTGTAACCCCCTCGTCCCGGTCCGGACGCTTGACCGGTCCGAGTGGGCCACACGGGGAAAACCGAAACGAAACTCGTTAAGGTTCCCCCTCAGTTAGCAACCCAAAATTTTCTTTTTAATTTAATCTTTTCTAAAGGCTCAATCGAATCCTATGTGATCACAACAGCGGAGAGACAAGCATTCACAAAATGATAACTCGAACAACATACACAAAACAATCTATTTTTAGATTATTAGACAGGCCGTTTCGAAACACCCTCAAGGTGTATTGAAACGCCTTGACCTGGTCAACGGTTCTAAGCCCACACGAAGAGGCTGTATCGGAACGGAGGTCAACCGTTCTGAAGCACCCTCAACGGTCAACTTCTCGTGGTCAATAGGGCTGTAAACGAACCGAACGAACACGAACGAGGGTGTGTTCATGTTCGTTCGTTTAACTTTAACCGAACAAATGAACGAACACGAACATAAACGAACACAAAATTTCTTGTTCGTGTTCGTTCATTAAGGAATGTAGCTTGTTCGTGTTCGTTCATGTTCGTTCGTTTAAATGGTAAACGAACATAAACGAACACAAACGAACACAAACGAACATAAACGAACATAAACGAACATGAACGAACATGAACGAACATATATATTTGTTAAATATTTAATATTTTTGGTTAGTTCGATTAATTCAGTTAATTAACCGATTTTTAAACCGAATTAATCGATTTAAAATTTAAAAAAACACTTAATTATTAGTCGAAACCTAAAATTATCTAATAGATTAACCGATTTTGTTTTGGTTCGGTCGGTAAGTTCGGTTTAACCGAATAATGAACACCCCTAGACATATGTGAATAAATTTAAATGAACATAAACGAACCTAAACAAAATAAACGAACATAAACGAACGAACATAAATGAACATAAATGAACGAGCATAAACGAACGGATTACCGAACGTTCACGAACATAAATGAACGAACAAGCCTTTTGTTCGTGTTCGTTCATTTAATTAAACGAACAAAAAATCTTGTTCATGTTCGTTCGTTTAATAAATAAACGAACATAAACGAACTTCCCGCCGAACGGTTCACGAACGGTTCATTGAACGTTCGGTTAGTTTACAGCCCTAGTGGTCAACGAGATTTTGACCGTTTCGAAACCCTTAGACCCGTTTCGAAACACTTTCATCTCGTCATTTTCTCAGAATTCCAGTAGCCAAAACGTTCCGATACCCGTTTTGGAACAGGAGTTTCACAAGCCAAATCGTATCGAAACGCGTTCCGATACGGGGTCCCTGAAGCCTTACCCGTTCCGAAACGGCCTAGCTCGTTTCGAAACGCAGGCTGTCTGCAACCTTCGAAAATCAGACTTAGGCATTTCTTAACAATTCTAGGGGTCCTAGACGACCTCAAACAACACTCATCATAAACATACATGATCTAGAGGCATTGAGCCTAAGAAAAACATGCTTAAACACCCAAAACATATAAAGAAACATCCAATCAAGGCATTTCCAAAAGCATACTTCAACATAGTCAACACTTAGACAATTTAAGGTAAGCAAAATACCAACATGGTTACAAGCATGGCATACATCCCAAAAGCCAATTTAACAAACACATACGAGGAGTCTAACATGCTCCTAAACAACAACAACAACAACAACATATTCCAAAAAGCATCATAACACGATTACATGTCCCATTGCTTGACCATTACATCATAATTAAAATGTTCATACTTGGTAGCTAAACAAGCACCACGAAGTACACTTGGAGGCCCCTTCTTGCACTTAGCAACCCACGAACTAAGGATCTGCATTGTCGAACAAAGAGAGAGCGTAAGCAATAAGCTTAGTGAGGGTAAGCTCTTTAAAAACAACCCTTGACAATGCAGGGTCCAAGCACGGTCTCAACAAAGGTAAATGCATGATTACCAAAGATCCTCAAGAGCCAAATGTTAAAAATGCATGAACAATATTCAACCATATGCCATGTTCAACAAGCTCTAATTTCACAACATATGTAGACACATATAAACATCCAAGTAGAGATCTCATTCCACAACACATTGATACACATATAAATCAATATTGGCACCTAGCTATGATCCGAATACGCGGATAAACACGTTGAAACTCACATCCAACAACCACTTTACCTCACGGTGGGATTACACTCATCACCGGTCTCGCGGAGGGGATTCCACTCATCCTCACGCCCCGTCGATGGGATTCCACTCATCATCGACTAATATATATATATATATATAACAATTTTTGGGCGAACCCGTACTCTTCCTTGGTGACTCAACGCCACCAAGGCCACACGCGAATTTGACTCATGTGTGCACACTAACATTCTAATGATCGATCATTTGTACTCAAGCATACTAGTGCCAACATTTAACTCAATCACATTATCAATTATAACCAATTCCGTGCTTAGCACGTACTCACCATGATCACAATCGTGAACCATTCACATGCATATCATAATGCATCACAAATCATGCCTCATCTCACATGTATAACACATTATACATCATCATCACATCACAAATATTACGAGGCATAAACATCAAATACAAGTTCAACCAATGGCTCTAGATTAATTTTATGATTAGGCTACCACCCTAATCCTAACTCTAGGTGAGTTTACCAAGCCCGACCTAGTCCACATGCTCAAACCAAACATTTAAACCACTTTAAAACGTTAACCACTCACATAAACTTCCAAGTTCAAATCCAAGCAAGCAACCACCCTCAAGCTTCCGGATTTCCTCCCGATGCTTCACCGACACAAGTTCTCACCTCTAAACAACCTCAATACAATTCAAACAACTTCAAATCACCCCAAGCATCAAATTACTAACTCGTAATACAATTCAAACACAATTCACAACATTTCAAGCCATGAACAACCCCACATTTAACCAAACTCGGGCAGCCCCATAACCTCATCAAAAACTCATGTTTCAAACACCTTTTATACCTACAAATGATCCCAAATCAACCCCTAACCATAACACTATCAATAGCCCATCAATTCCAACCTAAAACAACCCCAAAACTCACCCAAAACCCTTCAAAAAAAACCCCTTTAAACCCAATTTCGGGAATTTGATCAAAACCAAGAAAAATTCACATATGTGGTATCATTTAACTCCTAGACTTCATAACTAACAACATTAAATCGAAATATTAAGTCTAACAACATAAAGTTACCATTTTTAATCAAAATCTCCAAAAACTCCATTTTCAAAACTTTGAGGAAAATGAAAACTAATTGTATTTTTGAAGAGAGGATGATGAGGAGAAGTTGAAAATGAGATTACCTTTTGAAAACGAGTTGAAATGGAGGAGCTATGTGATGGAATAGTGATTGGGTAGAGAGAGAGCTCTTTTGTCGTTCAAAAATGTTGAAGAGTGCGGGAAGAAGACAATGATTTTCTTTTAATAAAATGGGGTTTTAAAAGATGTCCTCAAAATTACAGAAATGCCATTAATGAATGGCCATTTCATCTATTTTGTAAAATCCTTGAAATTTAAGTTTCATTTCGATTTAGTCCATCAACAATTGTTTGTTCTTGAAACCCGAGGCCCAAAAGATTATTTTAAATTTTAAAACAGAACCCAAAATAATATTAAAATATTATTTTCACCTGACCCCTAAACCCGGGTGTTACAAGAATTCTAAGTCTACATCCACCAAAACATCAACTAAAGTGGTCATGACAGACCAGTACCTGGTACCCACCGAGTATCGATCGGGTACAGAAAATCAAGATCCAATCTCGATCCCGGTCACAACCAGAACATAAATTTTAGATCTGATCTCGATCCCACCGAAACCAATTCTATGTAAAGATCCACCGAGTCCGAGACCGAGACCGAGTAAATGAGTTTTTTACCCACCGCTAATATAACCTAATAATCAAAATGTCCCCTAGTATTTAGTTTTTTTTCTTTATAAAATGTTTACATGTTTTTTTTATCTTGCTACTTAATATTTAGGGTAAAATACACAGACGGTCAATGAACTTTAGTGAAAAAACAAAATGGTAACCAAAGTTTCAAAAATTACAAAATGACAATTAAACTTTATGTTTTATAACAAAATGGTAACTAGACGTTAGAGGTGGCAATCAGGTCATTCAGTTCGGGTTCGGTTCGGGTCGGTTCAGTTCGGGTTCGGGTCTAATTCGGGTCTGTGATGAGTCGGATTCGGTTCGGGTATTGGATCGGGTCAAAATCGGATCGGTTGTTTTCGGGTCGGGTCAATATCGGATCGGTCGCTTTTGGTTCGGGTCAAAATCGGGTCGTTCGGGTCGCTTTCGGTTTGGGTTAAAATCGAGTCAATTTCGGGTCAATTTCGGGTCAGGTCAACATTTAAATTTTCGGGTCAATTCGATTTGAGTTGGGTTAAAGGTTTGAGGTTTAGTATTTATGGTTTAGTTTAGAGTTATTGGTGTATGAGATTAATTCTGATTCAACTTGTTAATCAATGCATTTGAATTTGATTAAATATTTAAATCAAAGCTTCATGTATCTATATAAATTTTTTTGTATAATTATATTAAATCAAAGTTAATAATAATAATAATAATAATAATAATAATAATAATAATAATAATAATAATAATAATAATAATAATAATAATAATAATATCTGAAATGAATTAATTTATTAAACTTGAGATCTAATTGAACTAACTAAAATCTAAAAGCATAAATCATGGACATAATTAAAATAATTTTAAAACTAAATGTGAAATTTCAATTAAATTAATCTAAATTGAAACTCAATTAAATTAAGAAAAAAAGAAAGACAATTAGTAAAAATAGAGAGGGAAAAAACAAAATTTTGGAGGGAAATAAGCCACCAATTTTTTAAGTTAGATTAGAAAAAAAGAAAAAGACAATTGAAAAAAATAGAGAGAGAAAAGACAAAATTTTGGAGGGAAATAAGCCACCAATTTTTTAAGCTAGAGATTAATTACTTTTTAGGTCATGTTGCATTTAAAATGTTACATTTTAGTCAACTTTAAGTTTTAGTTTAATTTAATTTAGTCACAAGTATTCCCACGGTTTAGACTTCGGATATAGAAATCCTCTCCCCGTAGTGATATTTAGTCTCTAAAAATTTACTTTTAGTTGAAATTAACTAATCTTTGTAATTTAGTCTATTAATTTAATATATTGATATTTTCGTTCATTTTAATTTCAAAGATTTAATTTTTAGCCAAAATTGACCCATATTTATTTATATGGTATAATTACAAAATTGGTCATTGGACTCTCAAATTTCTCCACTTCCAAATTGTCAATTTAGTCTACAATTTCAATTTTATGCTATATTTTATGCTGAAATTATAAAATTGGTCACCAAGATCTCAAATTTCTATACTTCATTTTATTATTTATTATATTGTTAAAAATAGATATTCGGGTTAAAATCGGGTCGATATTCGGTTCAGCTTTCGGTTCTGGTAGCATTCGGTTCGGGTCAATTCGGTTCGGGTCCATTTCGGTTCGGGTCTATTTCGGTTCAACAAAAAATTTCGGTTCGGTTCGGTTTGGTTCGGTTCGGGTTTCGGGTCAACTTCGAATCATCATGTTCGGGTCAAAATCGGGTTTCGGTTCGGGTAATTCGGTTCGGGTTTCGGGTCTCGGGTCAAGTTTGCCAGGTCTACTAGACGTTAAATCCCATTAAGTTTCTATTATAAAATTTGGCATAATAACACATTTAGTCCTTCATATTTATGCATTCAATCAATTTAGTCCTAATTTGAAACAATTCACTAAATTTAGCCCTCGTTATTTACGCATTCTTTTAATTTCATCCCTTCGGTTAAATCAAAATCAAAATCCCTAACTTCTTCATCTTCATCTCCTGGATCTACATCCCCATTTTTCATATATTCAACCAACTTCCCATGCCCGCCAAATTCCAAACCAGCTCCTTCTTCTTCAAACGATCGGCAACCGATCAAAGACAAAACTAAAGAAATGTTGACCACTCATCTTTTTGCCATCTTTCTCTTCATTTCCGCCATTGTTTCACAGTCCACAGCTCTTCGATTCCCTCAAGAACTCTACAATCTTTCCTCAAACCAAATCTTCATTTCCGATAACCCTTCAAACCCACCTTCTTCTTTCGCTTCTCCGTCTCCATTGTTATCCCCAGCAAGCCCAGTGGTTTCTTCCCCTCTGGTCCCTGCGCTCTTCATTATCGGCGACTCAACTGTGGACTGTGGCAACAACAACTATCTTGGCACCTTTACTCTGGTCGATCGCCCTCCTTATGGCCGTGATTTCGATACCCATCTCCCCATTGGACGCTTCTACAATGGAAGAATCCCCGTTGATTACCTCGGTAAAAAATTGTTATCTTTCTTCATTTTCTTGCACAATTGATTAGTTATAATTTCTGGGGTTTTTCTCATTTTTCTTTTTGATCTTTGGGTTTTGGTTACTTTTGCTATTTTTTTAATCAACATTGTATCTTGGGCTTCCGTTCGTGCCAAGTTATCTTAGGAGACCAAGATGGATGCAATAGAGATTACAAAGAATGCGTAAATAACGAGGGCTAAATTTAGTGAATTGTTTCGAATTAGAACTAAATTGATTGAATGTATAAATATAAAGGACTAAATGTGTTATTATTCTAAATTTTATAACAGACACCTAACGAGATTTAACGTCTAGTTATCATTTTGTTATAAAACATAAAGTTTAATTGCCATTTTGTGATTTTTGAAAGTTTGGTTACCATTTTATTTTTTACCAAAGTTCAGTGATCGTCTGTGTACTTTACCCTAATATTTATTTTATCATAAGTGTCCTAAATTTTACAAAAATTATTTATTTTACCTTGAAACTGTTAATTCTATTAAAATTTGATTAATAAAGTCACACCATATAACACTTATGACCAAAGAAAATATGATAAAATTATCGTATCAAGTCTCTTGAAATTTATTTTTGTTTACTTTAGTCACTAAACTTTTTTTTTGAAGAATCTCTAAACTTTTTTTATTTAATCTTAAGTTAAAGTTTCTTTATTTCTCAATTTTATAATGTTAGTTCAATATTGTTTATAATATTTTTTTTGGCATTAGTGGATTCAAACAAGAGCTTTGAAAAAAGTCATAACCACTGCATCACGTTAGAAACTCGTTACATTGATGGGCAAAATAGTATTGTGGTTTAAATTAATTATATATATATATATATATATATATATATATATATATATATATATATATATGAAAACATATTAATATAATGTAAATTATAAAATTTTATACTTATATATTTCTAACATTAATTAATATAAGGGTAAACTACTGCAGGGTCATTTTCGTTTCCCGTTTGTACAGATTTAGTCACCACTTTTAAAAAGTGCCAATAAGTGGTCATCTACGTTTTCGATGTGTAAAGACTTGGTCACTCCGACGTTATAGTTCGTTAGTCCCCTAATGGATTGCTGATGTGGCTGAGTTAAAATAAGGATAAATTACTGCAATAGCCATTAAAATTTATCTCATGTACATTTTTTCTCCTCAATTTAAAAAAAGTAAACATTATAGTCACTAATAAAAACGTTTCTTTATAATTTTACCCTTAAATTTTTTAAAAATTCATTATTTAATCTTAAAACTTTACAATCAATTAGTACAATAATATTATAAATGCTTAGATGAAAAATAGGTGCCCAAAGTATACCCTTTGAAACTTAGGTGCCCAAATTGCTCCAATTTAATAACTCAAACTTAAAAATTTAGTCCACTAACTACTAAAAAATTCGAGTTATTGGAATTTCTATTTTATAATTCAAACTTTATTTTGAATTTTTGAGTCGTGTGTTATGAAATTATGAGTCGAGTATTTTCACATCAAACAAAAAAAATTAATTTTTTCGAGTCAAGTCGAGTTATTGGAATTTCTATTTTATAATTCAAACTTTATTTTGAATTTTTGAGTCGAGTTTATGAAATAATGAGTCGAGTATTTTCACTTCAAACCTAAAAATTTAATTTTTTTGAATCAAGTCGAGTGTTGCACTTCTCTACATATAATTTTTAATTTTAAAAGAATTCTTAACCTGACTCATTTAATTCTTTTCGAATATGAAAAAAGAGAGAAAAAGAGAGAAGCCTTCCCCGACCTTTCACCTAACCCCATCGGCCACTCCTCCGATCGCCTCCACCACCCCGTCGTGGAATGCACCGCCGTCACCTCCTTGTTCGCCGTCGTGCCCTGAATCGAACCTCGAGCACCACGCGTAGAACCGACGCTTCGTCTGCCGTGGAGATCGATTTAAAGATTCGACGGAAACCTCCCTCTCACCTTCGATTTTTGAGTATTCCGGCCGCCTCGACCGTCTTTTCGCCGTGTCGTCAGTGCCATCGTCATCTCTGAGCCATGGCGAGCAAAACCCAATTGGGCAATCGACCGATCAATGCCGATAAAGGCCTGTCGGAGTAACGCAAGTTCGACCGACTTTGCTTTAAAAATTATATGTAGGGAAGTGCAACACTCGACTTGATTCGAAAAAATTAAATTTTTAGGTTTGATGTGAAAATACTCGACTCAAAAATTCAAAATAAAGTTTGAATTATAAAATAGAAATTCCAATAACTCGACTTGACTCGAAAAAATTAAATTTTTTGGTTTGATGTGAAAATACTCGACTCATAATTTCATAAACTCGACTCAAAAAATCAAAATAAAGTTTGAATTATAAAATAGAAATTCCAATAACTCGAATTTTTTAGTAGTTAGTGGACTAATTTTTTAAGTACGAGTCATTAAATAAGAACAATTTGGGCACCTAAGTTTCAAAGGGTATATTTTGGGCACCTATTTTTCATCTAAGCATTTATAATATTATTGTACTAATTGATTGTAAAGTTTTAGGATTGAAAAATGAATTTTTAAAAATTTAAGGTTAAATTATAAAAAAACATTTTATTAGTGACTATAATGTTTACTTTTTTAAATTGAGGAGAAAAAATGTACATGAGATAAATTTTAATGGCTATTGCAGTAATTTATTCTTATTTTAACTCCGCCACATCAACAATCCGTTAGGGGACTAACAGACTATAACGTCGGAGTGACCAAGTCTTTACACATCGAAAACGTAGATAACCACATATTGACACTTTTCAAAAGTGATAATTATTCTGTACAAACGGGAAACGAAAGTGACTCCTACAGTAGTTTACCCTTAATATAATTATGAATAAATTTGAGCGGCAAAAGACACAAAATGATAAAGAGTTAGATGTTTTTAAAGTTTGAGCTCCAAAAATATCAATAGGCCTATAAATTTATATAATTTAATACGCCAAATATAAAATCTAGGTTATTACGACTTATTTACACATGTATCGTAATTTTCAAGATCAGTTGTCAATTAATTCCTAATTATCTAACAAAGTAGCACACATTTTTACAATGTAAGACAAATGTGCGTCTTTGTACAATGTGACAACCTAATCAACATATGACATAAATTTTATTGGTTGATGTAAAAGCGCACTTAGTTATTCGTGTTTTTTAGGAATTTAAAAAGCTGAAAATTTAACGAGACATTAAATAAAAAGTAATTATATAATGCATTGTTAGTGAGATTTTTTTTACAAGCAAATTTATAAAGTTATCATGTATTCTTTGTAACCCCCTTGTCCCGGTCTGGTCGGATGACCGATCCGAGTGGGCCACACGGGGAAAATCGATGCGAAACCCGTAAAGGTTCCTCCTCGGTTAACAACCCAGAAAATTTCTTTTAACTTTATCTTGTCTATATGCATGTTTAAATCCTATGTGAAGCACATCAGCGGAAGAAACAAGAATACAACATCGATCGACCAAGACGATACAATAAACAGCTCATTTTAGCCTTTTACAGCAGGCCGTATCGAAACGCCCTTGGGGTGTTTCGAAACGCCTTGACTTAGTCAACAGGCCAGGGTCAACCATAGGGAGACCGTTTCGAAATAGGGGTGACCCGTATCGAAACTACCCCAACGGTCAACTTCTCGTGGTCAACGAGATTTGACCGTTTCGAAACATCAAAGGCCCGTTTTGGAACGCCTTTATCTCGCCAATTTCTCAAAATTCTAGTAGCAAAAATATTCCGAAACGACCCCTATCCGTTTCGAAACGGCATGCCAAATGCAAAGGGACCGTATCGAAACAGGGTGGCCCGTTTCGAAACGCCCCCTGTCTGCAGACTCGTTTTGGCTGTTTTAAGGCACAAGGGTGCCCCAAAACACCTCCACAACCTCTAACAACACATTAGCAATAAAACTTAAGGCAAACCAACATACAAGCATGCTTCAACATCAACAAAACGAACTAAACACCAAGGCACAACAACACAAGTCATGCATACATACAACTTAATTAAGGAATTAAGCCTTCAAAGGTCAACACTTAGACAATTTCAAAATAGCAACATGCTAAAAGGTATCAAGCAAGGCATACATCTCAAGTCAAAATAGCCAACACATACGAGGAGTCTAACATGCTCCCAAGCAACATCGACCACAACATAGCCATCAAAATAACACATGTCCCATTGCTTAAACTATTACATGTCCAACATTAAAAACTCATACTTGAAGTACTCAAGGCTAAAAATCACACTTGGAGGCCCTCCACTTGCGCAAGCCACCCACGAACTAAGGATCTGCATGTGCACTATGCAATATAATATGCCATGATCATAAGCCCAATTCTACAATACATATAACCACATTTGAACATCCCAATAAAGCTCATATATCTCAACACATTGGTACACATATAAATCAACATTGGCACCTAGCTATGACCCGAATACGCGAATAAACACGTTGGAATTCATATCCAACCACCACATTACCTCACGGTAGGATTACACTCATCACCGGTCTCGCGGAGGGGATTCCACTCATCCTCACGCCCCGTCGATGGGATTCCACTCATCACCGACTATATTTAAATACAACTTCCGGGCGA
This sequence comes from Hibiscus tridactylites, assembly GCA_958450335.1. NCBI lineage: Eukaryota > Viridiplantae > Streptophyta > Magnoliopsida > Malvales > Malvaceae > Hibiscus > Hibiscus tridactylites. Next base: position 67,423,237 of record OY288285.1, on the reverse strand, counting down.
ACCCGTACTCCTCCTTGGTGATTCGACGCCACCAAGGCCACACGCGACTTTTGACTCGTGTGTACACACTAACATCCTAATGATCGATCATTTGTACTCAAGCATACTAGTGCCAACATTTTACTCATTTCACATTACTCATTTCAATCAATTCCGTGCTTAGCACGTACTCACCATGAACCATCATCATGCATGTCTCAAGCATTACAAATCATGCCTCATCTCACATGTATAACACAATATACATAAGCATTCATATCACATTTCATACGAGACATACACAACCACATATATGAGTTCATCCAAAGGCTCTAGATCAAGTTTAGGATTAGGCTACCACCCTAATCCTAACTCTAGGTGGGTCTACCAAGCCCAACCTAGTCCATCTACTCGAACCAACCATTTTAAAACCAAGTAAAACAATTAACCACCCACCTAAGCTTCCAAGATCAAAGACCAAGCAAGCGACCACCTTCAAATTCCCGGATTCACTTATGATGCTTCACCGATGCCCAAACTCGATTCTAATCAATCCCAAACACAAACAAAACATCCACAATCAAAAGCTCATCATCGGAACTAACCCGGAATAACATTTCCAAGCATCTAACACTCAAAACAAACTCAAAACAGAATTCCCGAGCAGCCCCTAAAACCCACTGAAATCTTCCATTTCAAGCATCCAAACAACCATCTAATACACCCAAAGTGACCCTCATATATCATACTAACACCAGCCCTCAAAAACCAACATCAAACCACCCTAAAAACCACTTTAAAACCCTCCAAAACCCCCTTGAAACCCAAATCCGAAAATCATTGTAAAACCTTATAAAAATTAGACATATTGGACCTTTCGAACAACAAATGTCTCATTTAACATCACCAAAACAAAAGCTCAACTAAAAGCTAACAAATTTAACATTTTTAATTTTCAAACTCAAAAACTCCAAATACAAAAACAAGAGTTTTAATGAAAACTAAGGGTATAGGCATGTAGAGGGAAGCGAGGACAAGCTAGAAACATGTTTACCTTTCAAAAATCACAAAGGATGTGAGTGTATGGTGATGGAATAGTGAACCCCCAAGAAAGAGAAGAAGAAGACATTAGGTTTGAAAGAGGGAGGGGAAGAAGATGAGAAAGGTGGTTGTTTTATTTGCCATGTGCTATTTTTAAGGCTCAAAAGACTTATTTACCCTTAATGAAATGGAACATTTACAAGAGAGAAAAATCCATGGCTAATTGGGGTTTAATCCCAAAGCATAGTCAAACATCAAATTAATTAATTTGAAAACAAAACCCGAACCATTAATTAAATCATAAAACTGAACCCAAATAATATTAAAATATTATTTTCACCTAACCCCTAAACCCAAGTGTTACAACTCTCCCCCACTTAAGGAATTTCGTCCCCGAAATTACCTGGTGGAAACAAATACAGAAACTGCTCAACCATATCCGCTTTTCTCTCTCACGTGGCCTCTTCCACACCTCTATGTCTCCACAACACCTTGACCAACTCTATGGTCCTGCCACGCAACACCTTGCTATTAGAAGCAAGTATCTCAACAGGCTCTTCATTATAGGACAAATCCGGATTTAACTCTATCTCCTCAACGGGCATCACATGAGAAGGATCCGATCTATATCTCCTAAGCATAGACACATGAAAGACATCATGGATCTTCTCTAACTATAAAGGTAACCTCAACCGATAAGCTACAGGCCCAATCCGCTCAACTATCTCATACGGACCAATGAACCTCGGACTCAACTTGCCCTTTCGGCCAAATCTCATTACCTTCTTCCACGGAGATACTTTCAGAAACACTTTCTCACCCCACTGAGTACTCAATCTCCTTCCTCTTCAAATCGGAATAAGACTTCTGACGATCGGAAGCTGCTTTCAAACGGTCACAAATCAACTTTACTTTGTCGGTAGTCCCCTTAAGCAAGTCTGGCATAGGTAACAATCTCTGACCTGTTTCAGCCCAACAAATCGGAGTCCTACACCGTCTACCATACAAAGCCTCATAAGGTGCCATCTGGATACTAGACTGATAACTATTGTTGTAAACAAACTCAACTAACGGTAAGTGCTTCTCCCAAGAACCCTGGAAGTCAATCACACAACATCGAAGCATATCTTCAAGAATCTGTATCACTCGCTCTGACTGCCCATCGGACTGTGGATGATAAGATATGCTGAAATGCAAACGGCTACCTAAAGCACTATGCAAGCAACCCCAGAATCTCGAAGTAAATCTAGGATCCCTATCTGAAACAATGGACTTCAGAACCCCATGAAGTCTCACAATCTCACGGATGTACAAGTTTGCCAACTTGTCTAAGGAATCCGTAGTGTTCACTTCTAAGAAATGAGCACACTTAGTGAACCTATCAACAATCACCCAAACGGAGTTCTTCTTCGAATGAGACAAGGGCAACCCCGACACAAAATTCATGGTGATCCTCTCCCATTTCCATTCCGGAAGGCTGAAGCAAACCTGAAGGAACCTGATGTTCTGCCTTCACTCTCTAACAAACCATACAACGACTCACATACTCGGCTACATCTCTCTTGAAACCAACCCAGAAGTAATCATTCTTCAAATCTCGGTACATTTTGGTACTACCCGGATGCATAGAAAAGGGACTCGAATGTGCTTCACTCAGAATCTGACGTCTCAACTCAACATCTTCTGGTACAACGATTCTATCTCTAAAGCACAACAAGTTCTCACCACTGAAACTGTACTCGGTCGCTCTTCCTTCGGCTATGTCCTAAACATGAGGGACTAAGCTCCCATATTGCAACTGCTTCTCTCTAATCAACTGAATCAAGGAAGACTTCACTTGCAACTCGGTGATCAACCCACCATCATCGGACACACTCAATCTAGCAAACATAGCTCTCAACTCAACGACCACTTTTCTACTCAAAGCATCGGCTACTACATTCGCTTTACCCGGATGGTACTCGATGGTCAAATCATAATCTTTTAGCAACTCTAGCCATCTTCTCTGTCTTAAGTTCAATTCTTTCTGTGTCATTAGATACTTCAAACTCTTGTGGTTGGTGTAAACAATACACTTCTCACCATACAAATAATGACGCCAAATCTTCAATGCAAACACAACTGCGGCTAGCTCTATATCATGAGTAAGATAGTTCTTCTCATGAACCTTCAACTGTCTAGAAGCATAAGCAACAACCCTCTTTTCTTGCATCAAAACACATCCTAAGCCTACGTAAGAAGCATCACTGTAAATCACAAACTCCTTACCAGAAGCAGGTTGCACTAACACTGGGGCATTTGTCAAAGCTTCTTTCAATTTCTCAAAGGCCTTCTATCTTGCATCTGACCATTCAAACTTAACTCCCATTTACAACAATTTAGTCAAAGGAGCAGCTACTCTAGAGAAACCATCAACAAACCTCATGTAATAACCGGCTAAACCTAGGAAACTCCTAATCTCAGTCACGGACTTAGGTTGTTTCCACTTAACCATAGCCTCAATCTTTGATGGATCAACTCGGATACCTTCGGCCGAAACAACATGGCCAAGAAACACAACCTCTCGAATCCAGAACTCACATTTACTAAGCTTCGCATACAACTGATTGCTCAACAATCTCTGTAAGACAAATCTCAAGTGCTCATCATGCTCTTCTTCTGTCTTCGAGTACACAAGTATATCATCAATGAAAACAACTACAAAACAGTCTAGATAGTCTCTAAAATTCTGTTCATCATGTCCATGAATGCTGCAGGTGCATTCGTGAGCCAAAATGGCATCACAAGAAACTCATAGTGGCCATATCTAGTCCTAAAAGCTGTCTTCGGAACATCACACTCTTTCACCTTCAACTGGTAGTACTCGGATCTCAAATCTATCTTCGAGAACACTGAAGCACCTCTCAACTGATCAAACAAATCATCTATACGAGCCAACAGATACTTGTTCTTCACAGTCAACTGATTCAACTGTCTATAGTCAATACACATGCGCATACTACCATCTTTCTTTTTCACAAACAACACGGGAGCACCCCACGGAGAACTATTAGGCCTAATGAAACCACGGTCTAATAATTCTTGCAACTGACTCTTCAATTCTTTCAACTCTTTCGGAGCCATGCGATACGGAGCTATCGAAACTGGGTTAGACCCTGAAACAGTCTCAATCACAAACTCAACATCTCTGTTAGGAGGCAAACCTGGCAACTCTTCAGGAAACACATTCGGAAAGTCGCACACTGTTCTGAAATCTTTCGGTCTAGCTTCACTCATATCCGGATTCATCACATAAGCCAAATAAGCCCCACATCTAGAATCCATCAACCTATGAGCCTCTAAAGCTGACACCACATTAGACAAGAACTTAATGTTCTCGCCTACTACTACTACCTCGTAGTCATCAGAAAGCTTCAAAGAAATTCTCTTTGTTTCAAAATCCACACTAGCCCGGTGCTCAACCAACCAGTTCATACCAAAAATTATGTCGAAACTATAGAAAGGAAGTTCCATCATATCAACCGAGAACACATGACCCTGAATCTTCAGTGGACATCTCCTATACATACGTCTAACCACAACTGTCTCACCAAAAGAACTAGTAACATGCATACCTACATCTAAGAACTCAACAGGGATATCTAACTTCTGTGCACGCTCACTCAAAATGTAGGAATGCGTATAACCCGAATCAACCAAAGAAAGCAAAAACATAGACTGTAACTCGAAATTACCTGCTATCACATCGGTGTCGTTCCCGGCCTCTCTCTGAGCATAGACTCTCGCTGGTCCTCCCGCCTTTGGCTGCACTGCCACAACATGAGCAAGGTTCCTTTGAGCATCTACCCTTGGTGCATCAGCCCTAGGCTGGAAGTAGCCACGACCGCGCCCACGACCTCTCTGAAAATCATTCGCTCTAGTAGGAGCCTGAGCAATGTTCGATGCCTGAGCCGCCTGATGCGGACAATCCCTCCTAAAGTGGTCCCTCGAACCACAGTTCCAACAAGCATGAAAATTACCCCAACACTCACTAGCATGTTGTCTCCTACAACGGGTACACTCGGGCAAACGCCCTCCTCCTCTATGGCCCTGATGGCCCCTACCATGGTGGCCACCGCCACGCCTATGGTCGAACTGATGTCCGCCGCCTCTGTGCCTCTTGGCATCTCTACCATCAAAGTGGTTATGCCTCTTACCAGAACTGGAACCACCAGATCGTTTGGCCGAACCCAAACTATGCTCTAAATCCTTGGCCCTCGCGACCAATACATCAAATTCTGAGTAGTTAGAAGCCAACGTGTACCTCTTGACTTCTTCATTCAATCTGTAGCGGAATCGGTTACAACGTTCCACTTCAGTAGGAACCAACTCTGGAGCATACTGACTCAAGCGAACAAAACGGATCTCATAATCAGTCACAGAAGCCTCTCCCTGAGTAAGAGCCATAAACTCTCGCTTCTTCTCGTCTAGGTACCTCGGTCCTAAGTACCTCTTCCTGAAAGCGGACTCCAATCAATCTCTGTCTCTAGAACCCCGGTAGTAATGGTGACCCACCAGGTGTAGGCATCACCCTGAAGCAACGAGATCACACAACCCAACCTACGTGCGCCCGCACAACCCATCTGAGCCAAGATACGAACTGTCTTCTCCAACCATAACTCCGACCTCTCCGGAGTAGATCCCCTAAACTCCTCGGCCCCCAAGCTACGGAGCCTTTCCAAAGGTAGACTGACATCGTCACACCTAGGCTGAGCTGCAGCCTGAGCTCCCGCAACTACGGCCTGAAATGCTCCCGCTATCGCTTGCACTAGCGGAGTCATATCAATTCCAGCTGGACCTTGGCCACCTTGAGGTCCATCTCCTCCGGCTCTATCCTCGCCCCTAACTCCAGGTGGAGGAGGTGGTGGTGGTGGACGTAGTTGAGGAGCGCTAACTCCTGCGGCCACCGGCTCTTCTAGGTGAGCCTCCACACCAACAGCCGGCTCAACAGGAGCCGCAACCCGTGGTTCCTGACGAACCACCCTCGGTCTATCTCTCGGTCTAGACATCGCTCTCACAGATATCAACTACAACCACAACAACAAAACATACAAGCTGGGTTAGCAAGGCAAGGTGTTGCGTGTAAAAGAGTCTATCGCAATGGTAGTGCAAGTGTACACGACGCAAGTAGTAAAGTGATACGAAGTATCGGATATCGTCTCCACAGGGATTGGGCTAATAGCTTCACCTTAGTTTACTGCACGAAGGTAAAGGAAATATTTGAGAAAGTTGTCACGAGAGTAATAAAGTAAACGTAAATAAAAGAGTAGAAATATCAAGATAGAGAGAATGGGCTGGTATTGAATTGCTCAGTAGTGCAGGTATCGCAATGCTTAGGAAATCCAGTTCTGTCGTCGCGCCCATCGCGGCAACACCTGTCGCGACAGCAGTCCGTTGATCGTTGCGGCAGCAAACACACCAACTCAGTACTTTCAAGTTTGGCAAGAATCCCAGATCTGCCTTGGCCTATCCCTAGGTCCAAGTCTGTCGATGATCACGTCTTGATGATACCTCCCGGCGTGAATCGAAGGATGAACACCGATGTGTATGAATTCTTCTTTAGCCACTTAACCTTGCCCTATCCCTAGGCACAAGATAGTTCAACTATAAACTATAGAACTTGCTCTTATTTCTTTCGTATACTTAACTCTTCCGATGCTAAGTAAATGGATAACCTCACAATGCTCTCCCGATGCTCTTGCAAGATATTAATAACCAAAATAAGAGAACTTGAAGTTTATTTTATTGAACTTGAAAAATCCTAAAACAAAACAATCCTTGCAACTACTTTACAAATCAACCCGTGGCCCTAGGGGGTTTTAGAACATATCGACGGCGGGTAAACGACGGAGGGTTTTGGTTGTCGGTTAAGGGAAAATCGGCTATGGGATATGATATTCTCCTAGGTTAAAATATATGCCCTTATATAAGCTTTGGACTCAAGTTATCTAAGTTAACAAGGATTACAACTTTAATTAAAAGTATGATTCTAATAAAGACTTAATCTTCAAGGATCCTACTTTTCAGCTGTCCTCCTTGTTTCTTGGGATTTTCTCTCCTTGAGCTTTGGGCTTGACATATCTTTTGATCTGGGGCTTGGAAAAATATTTGGTTTTCACATGACAGACAAGCAGAATTTTCTCTATCTATCGAGGTCCACTTTGCTTTTCCTCCACTAACTTGCTGTCGTCCTCTGCTGTCACGGTAGCACCATGGCAGCATCGTCCTCTTTGTCTGCTTGTTCAGTTCAGCTCTTCTGCTTCTTTGCCTTGCGCCTGCCTTCTCCGTCCACTATGGCGGCAACCTGCAAAATCAGCCATCTTTTAGTAGAATCTGTGCCTTTAATATATTTGTGATGTTTTGTTGTAAGCTAACCTAAATGCAATGCAATGATGCTTGAATGTAGCAGAAATATGGGTTAAAAAGGGTGTAAATAATAGAACTTTTACACACTCAACACAAGGCTTCCAAGTGTTCAAGTACGTTCCCTCACTTTAAAAATCAGTTTTCCAATGTAATAGTAGCAATGGGACTCTTACACATGCTTTGAAATAAAACAATCAATATACTTGTCACACAAGCAATCATTCTTTCAAAGCAAGCAAACACCGTGCAAATCAATTTAAAACTTAAACTTACCTCACTTACCTGTCTAAGGTCTCGGTAACCGTAGGCTATGATACCAACAAGTGTAACCCCCTCATCCCGGTCTGGTCGGATGACCGGTCCGAGTGGGCCACACGGGGAAAACCGAAGCGAAACCCGTAAAGGTTCCTCCTCGGTTAACAACCTAGAAAATTTCTTTTAACTTTATCTTGTCTATAGGCATGTTTAAATCCTATGTGAAGCACAGCAACGGAAGAAGCAACAATACAACATCGATCGACCAAGACGATACAATAAACAGCTCATTTTAGCCCTTTACAGCATGCCGTATCGAAACCCCCTTGGGTATAGGCATGTAGAGGGAAGTGAGTTGTAACCCCCTCGTCCCGGTCTGGCCGGATGACCGGTCCGAGTGGGCCACACGGGGAAAACCGAGTGAAACCCGTTAAGGTTCCCTTCGGTTAGCAACCCTATTTTTTTCATTTTAATCTTGCCTAGATGAACATTAAGTCCTAAGTGATTTACAACAGCGGAAACCAATCAAAGGGAAAACACATTCGAACCACGACCATGCATAACAGTCCATTTTTAAGCTTACATGGCATCCCGTATCGATACCCTAGCTAGGGGTATCGATACACCCTGTCTAGGTCAACCCAAGAAGTCAACCACGAGAAGTCCGTATCGATACAACCCTTGAGCGTATCGATACGCCCTTCTCGGTCAACCCTTCTTGGTCAACAGGGTAGACCCGTACCGATACTCGGGAACCCCGTATCGGTACGCTCTACTCTCACTCAAAACTCCAGATTCCAGAGACTTTGGAGGGTATCGATACCCTTAGGGTATCGGTATGCCAGGCAAAATCTGAGGCCTTTGGGCAAGACCGTATCGATACGGCCTGAGGCGTATCGATACGCCCTGCACTGCAATTCCTCAAATTCCAACTTAAACGACCCCAATACGACTCTAAATGCATTTCACGACTCACCTAAGCATATACCAACATGCAAGCACACATATTTAAGCCAAAGGAATCATTCATACATGGATTAAAGCATTCATACATAACATTCTAATTAAAGAGAAAATTAGGCAATATTGTGCATACACAAAAGCTCAAATGGTCTTAAAGGCACAAGTCAATCACAAGAGGTTTGCACTCATACACAAGGCAACCTAAACATCCTAAAGCATGCCATCGCACACACCAACATTCGACATAGTATTACATGCTTACAATCCATAATCGAAACATCATCATATGTAATGAGTCATACAAGCTCATACAAACACACCCTATTGCCACATTGCTTAACTACTACATAATTAACCATACTTGAGCAACAACTTGGAAAACCCTTCTTGCCTTGCTCCGAGCTAACACCACGCTAATGATCTGCATTGTTGAACATTGAGAGCGTAAGCTATAAGCTTAGTGAGGGTGCTCTAAAACGAAAAACATCAACAATGCAGGGTTCAAGCATGTTAATCCTAGGTCTTACATACATCAAGCATAGGCATATAATCAAGTAGACCTAGCTAGTCTTTTTAAGTGGCATATATGGTCTCTCAATCCTAACAAATTCAAATCTCATATATCAACGTCATGTAGCAACACATATAACACATCCATATATCACCATACAAGAATAAGTTAATTGGCCACTTTAATTACCCCGATTGTGCGGATTTAAACCTCAACAACACTTTACCTCGGTGGGATTCCACTCATCACCGGACCTTGCATGTGCGGGATTCCACTCATCGTCACATGCCCTACGGATGGGATTCCACTCATCATCCCATAGAAATAAATAAAAGCTTCCGGTGGAATGTTACATCACCGTGCTCCTCCTTGATGACTTAACGCCATCAAGGCCATGTACGTTTTGACTCAATTTGTGTGCACACTATCCTAATGATCGATCATTTACAACCGGTAATTATTTTAGTGCCGATTATCATTTTCATACCACATTTCAACAACCACACTCATGCTCATCACATACATTCACATCATGATATATATATACATACACCAAGTAACCACAATCTCAAGAGCATAATTAAGTGAGCACAAAAGCATATATAAATATCAATGGATAAATCAACAACTCGATTTAATTTAAAAGTGGCCTACCAAGCACACTACACACACACCCACTACACATACTCGAGCCAAACTTTAAAACAAGTTGAAACCACTCACCGCCCTTCCTTAGCAAATCGAACAATCCTCCTACGAACCCGGATTCTGTCCCAAAGCCTCTTCAACCCTTCCTCTTGCTTCTAGCCAAACAAAACACACTTATTACACCACAATTCAATGCTAAACTCAACCATCAACTGACTTTACAATCACAAGTCAAATCCACAATTTCCCAAACCACATGATATCTCAAAAACCCAATTTTCGTACTCCAACAACTCTTGGCTGAAATACCCATTTCAAACACCCAAATGACCTCCAAAACATCCCAAATCACCCTCCTAACATACCCTAACCATCAGCCCCTAGTTTTCACCCTAAAACCCACCAAAAATCCAAGTTTTAATACCCTAAAATTTGCCTTATGAACATGCTACGAATTTTCATCCAAATCCAACCAAATTGATATATAATGTGTATTTCATTATGATTAAACAAAACCCCAACACAATTTATCTAAACAAATTGAAGAACCCCTTAAAAATCCAAACTTTAATATAAACCCTAATTTTCAAAACCCTATAACTTTGAAATCTAAGACCATAGCTAGGTAGAGGATAAAGAGGAGGTTAAGAAAACATATTTACCTTTGAGAAACACCTTGAATTGAAGAAGATATTGAATGGAATAGTGTTTTAGGTTTGAAAGAGTTTAGAGTGGGTTTAAGGTGCTTTTGACGTTGGATTGGGGAAGAAAGGGGGAGGAAGACAATTTTTTATTAAAGTGGTCTTGCTTTTCAAAACCTTTAGGTAAAATTACAACCTTAGTCCCTCATTCTTTAATAAAAGCTCAATTACACCACATTTTAGGTTGAATTGTTTTAATTAAATTTTATTGACTCGGACTCTAGACCTGGTTAACTCCTAACCCCAAAATACGAGTGTTACATGAGGACAAGCTAGAAACATGTTTACCTTTCAAAAATCACCAGGGATGTGAGTGTATGGTGATGAAATAGTGAACCCCCAAGGGAGAGAAGAAGAAAACGTTAGGTTTGAAAGAGGGAGGGGAAGAAGATGAGAAAGGTGGGTGTTTTATTTGCCATGTGCTATTTTTAAGGCTCAAAAGACTTATTTACCCTTAATGAAATGGAACATTTACAAGGGAGGAAAATCCATGGCTAATTGGGGTTTAATCCCAAAGCATAGTCAAACATCAAATTAATTAATTTGAAAACAAAACCCGAACCATTAATTAAATCAAAAAACTGAACCCAAATAATATTAAAATGTTATTTTCACCTAACCCCTAAACCCGGGTGTTACATTCTTTTTAGAGGCCTTAAATTCTAATTCTACAATTTTAAATTCAAGTCTCTAAACTTTAAACCATAAAATATATTATTCAACCTTAAAACCTAACCGCAAATACTAAAACACTAAATTTTAAATCATAACCTCTAAACGCTAAAAGCTAGATGCTTATAGAAAAAAATTCCACCGCTAATTCATTTAATATTTTCTCTTAGGTAAAGTAGTGTGTTTAAAAATAAATATTTAAGTGAAAAAAATGCTATTTAAAAAATAAATCTTATTGTTGTTTGAATTATAAGTATAATGTAAAACTTTGAAATGCCATGATTTTATGATTGAATGTCTCAATGAGTAATTTTTAATCCATATAACTTTACAAGATCTATGCGTTGAAAACCAACCAAATACGCCTAATCACAATTTATTTATTTAATTATTATAGTTTTAATTTCTTTTTAATTTGATTCCTATAATTAGGGTTGTTCAAAAACACCTGACTTGGGTGACTTAATCAACATATGACATAAATTTTATTGGTTGATGTGAAAGCGCTCTTGGTTATTCGTGCTTTTTAAGGAGTTTTAAAAAAGCTGAAAATTTAACAAGACATTAAATAAATAGTAATTATATAATGCATTGTTAGTGAGATTTTTTTACAAGCAAATTTATAAAGTTATAATGTATTCTTTTTAGAGGCCTTAAATTCTAATTCTACAATTTTAAATTTTAGTCTCTAAACTTTAAACAATAAAATATATTGTTAAACTTTAAAATCTAACCGCAAATACTAAAACATTAAATTTTAAATCGTAACCTCTAAACGCTAAAAGCTTGACGCTTATAGAAAAAAATTTCACAGCTAATTCATTTAATATTTTTTCTTATGTAAAATAGTGTGTTTAAAAATATATATTTAAGTGAAACGACGCTCTTTAAAAATTAAATCTTATTGTTGTTTGAATTATAAGTATAATGTAAAACTTTGAAATGTCATGATTTTATGATTGAATGTCTCAATGAGTATTTTTTAATCCATATAACTTTACAAGATCTATGCGCTGAAAAGCAACCAATATGCCTAATCACAATTTATTTATTTAATTATTATAGTTTTAATTTCTTTTCAATTTGATTCTTATAATTAGGGTTGTTCAAAAATACCTGACTTGGGTGACTTAATCAACATATAACATAAATTTTATTGGTTGATGTGAAAGCGCACTTGGTTATTCGTGCTTTTTAGGACTTTTAAAAAGCTGAAAATTTAACAAGACATTAAATAAAAAGTAATTATATAATGCATTGTTAGTGAGATTTTTTTACAAGCAAATTTATAAAGTTATATGTGTTCTTTTTAGAGGACTTAAATTCTAATTCTACAATTTAAAATTCTAGTCTCTAAACTTTAAACCATAAAATATATTGTTAAACCTTAAAACCTAACCACAAATACTAAAACACTAAATTTTAAATCGTAACCTCTAAACGCTAAAAGCTAGACGCTTATAGAAAAAAATTTCCACCGCTAATTCATTTAATATTTTCTCTTATGTAAAATAGTGTGTTTAAAAAAATATTTAAGTGAAACGATGCTCTTTAAAAAACAAATCTTATTGTTGTTTGAATTATAAGTATAATGTAAAACTTTGAAATACCATGATTTTATGATTGAATGTCTCGATGAGTAATTTTTAATGCATATAACTTTACAAGATCTATGCGCTGAAAAGAAACCAAATACGCCTAATTACAATTTATTTATTTAATTATTATAGTTTTAATTTCCTTTCAATTTCATTATTATAATTAGGGTTGTTCAAAAATACATGACTCGGGTGACTTAATCAACATATGACATAAATTTTATTAGTTGATGTGAAAGCGCACTTGGTTAGTCGTGCTTTTCAAGAGTTTAAAAAAGCTGAAAATCAAACGAGACATTAAATAAATAGTAATTATTTAATGCATTGTCAGAGATTTTTTTTTACAAGCAAATTTTTAAAGTTGCAATGTATTCTTTTTAGAGGCCTTATATTCTAATTCTACAATTTTAAATCATAGTCTCTAAACTTTAAACCATAAAATATATTGTTAAAACCTTAAAACCTAACCGTAAATACTAAAACACTAAATTTTAAATCGTAACCTCTAAACGCTAAAAGCTAGACACTTATAGAATTTTTTTCCACCGCTAATTCATTTAATATTTTCTCTTATGTAAAATAGTGTGTTTAAAAATAAATATTTAAGTGAAACGGTGCTCTTTAAAAATAAATCTTATTGTTGTTTGAATTATAAGTATAATGTAAAACTTTGAAATACCATGATTTTATTGAATGTCTCAATGAGTAATTTTTAATCCATATAACTTTACAAGATCTATGCGCTGAAAAGCAACCAAATATGCCTAATCATAATTTATTTATTTAATTAATATAGTTTTAATTTTCTTTCAATTTGATTCCTATAATTAGGGTTGTTCAAAAATACTTTACTCGGGTGACCTAATCAACATATGACATAAATTTTATTGGTTGATGTGAAAGCGCACTTGATTAGTGGTGTTTTTTAGGAGTTTAAAAAGGCTAAAAATTAAACGAGACACTAAACAAATAGTAATTATTTAATGCATTGTCAGTGAGATTTTTTACAAGTAAATTTATAAAGTTGTCATGTATTCTTTTTAGAGGCCTTAAGTTCTAATTCTACAATTTTAAATCCTAGTCTCTAAACTTTAAACCATAAAATATATTGTTAAACCTTAAATCCTAATCGCAAATACTAAAACACTAAATTTTACATCGTAACCTCTAAACGCTAAAAGCTAGACGTTTATAGAAAAAATTTCCACCGCTAATTCATTTAATATTTTTTCTTATGTAAAATAGTGTGTTTAAAAATAAATATTTAAGTGAAACGACGCTCTTTAAAAAATAAATCTTATTGTTGTTTGAATTATAAGTATAACATAAAACTTTGAAATACCATGATTTTATGATTGAATGTCTCAATGAGTAATTTTTTAATCCATATAACTTTACAAGATCTATGCGCTGAAAAGCAACCAAATACGCCTAATCACAATTTATTTATTTAATTATTATAGTTTTAAATTTCTTTCAATTTGATTCCTATAATTAGAGGCGTTTAAAAATACTTGACTCGGGTGACCTAATCAACATATGACATAAATTTTATTGGTTGATGTGAAAGTGCACTTGGTTAGTCGTGCTTTTTAGGAGTTTAAAAAGCTGAAAATTAAACGAGACATTAAATAAATACTAGTAATTATTTAATGCATTGTCAGTGATTTTTTTTACAAGAAAATTTGTAAAGTTGTTATGTATTTTTTTAGAGGCCTTAAATTCTAATTCTACAATTTTAAATCTAGTCTCTAAACTTTAAACCATAAAATATATTGTTAAACTTTAAAACCTAACCACAAATACTAAACACACTTAATTTTAAATCGTAACCTCTAAACGCTAAAAGCTAGACGCTTATAGAAAAAAATTTCCACCGCTAATTCATTTAATATTTTCTCTTATATAAAATAGTGTGTTTAAAAATAAATATTTAAGTGAAACGACGCTCGTTAAAAAAATTTATTGTTGTTTGAATTATAAGTATAATTTAAAACTTTGAAATGCCATCATTTTGTGATTGAATGTCTCAATGAGTAATTTTTTAATTCATATAACTTTACAAGATCTACGCGCTGAAAAGCAACCAAATACGCCTAATCACAATTTATTTATTTAATCATTATAGTTTTAATTTCTTTCAATTTGATTCCTATAATTAGGGTTGTTCAAAAATACTTGACTCGGGTGATTTAACCCGTTGACCCACCAACCTGAACCTTAAAAAGTCAGGTATTTCTCTTTAAAAATTTACCTGACCCGAACCTTATTGTTGTTTGAAAATAAATATTTAAGTGAAACAGTGCTCTTTAAAAAATAAATCTTATTGTTGTTTGAATTATAAGTATAATGCAAAACTTTGAAATGCCATCATTTTGTGATTGAATGTCTCAATGAGTAATTTTTTAATTCATATAACTTTATAAGATCTACGCGCTTAAAAGCAACCAAATACGGCTAATCACATTTTATTTAATCATTATAGTTTTAATTTTTTTTTCAATTTCATTCCTATAATTAAGGTTGTTCAAAAATACCTGACTCAGGTGACCTAACTTGTTGACCCAACGACCTGAACCTTAAAAAATCAGGTATTTCTCTTTAAAAAATTACGTAACCCGAACCTTATTGTTGTTTGAAAATAAATATTTAAGTGAAACCACGCTCTTTAAAAAATAAATCTTATTGTTGTTTGAATTATAAGTATAATGTAATACTTTGAAATGCCATATTTTGTGATTGAATGTCTCAATGAGTAATTTTTTAATTCATATAACTTTACAAGATCTACGCGCTGAAAAGCAACCAAATACGCCTAATCACAATTTATTTATTTAATCATTATAGTTTTAATTTCCTTTCATTTTGATTCCTACAATTAGGGTTGTTAAAAAATACCCGACTCAGGTGACTTAACTCGTTGACCCACCAACCTGAACCATAGAAAGTCGGGTATTTCTCTTTAAAAAATTACCTGACCCGAACCTTAAAAAGTCGGGTATTTCTCTTAAAAAGCCGTGGTTTTTCTCGGGTAGTCGAGCCATGTCTTGCCTAATTTTTTGGTAATCGGGTACCCGACCCAGTACTTTTAATATATATATATATATATATTTAAGTTAAAATTTTATTTCATGTTCCTTAATATTTTTACCATAAAATTACATTTAAATCCCTAAATTATTTCTATATTTGTATTATGTACTTTTAAGTTTTATTTTTATAAAATATTTGTATCATTTTATTTATATTAGATTCGAAGAAAAGAATCATGATCAAGGGCAATATATATATATATGTTTGTGAATGAAGAAATAAAACTAGCTCATTAAACTGGTCTAAAGTACATCTTCATGTGATAACGTAAGCAACATCTGGGAGACATCTAATTGAGTGCACTTTAGTACATCCATTCAAGCTTCGAGATCATATGGTTAGCATTATTATTGTTCTTATGTTGAACTTGAATCAAATGAACTACATCCTTTTGAATATAATATTTTTATTGCATTCTTTTAGGGATATATATATATATATATATATATAACTTACAATGAGATAGGTATTCATATTCATAGTTAGTTTGGTTTAAATTATTGAAATGAAATATGTGGTGGCCATGCATCAATGGCGCTGTAGATTTAATTATATTAATGCATGAATGAAATCTGATTCAAATGTCTCATTTTTTTTTTCAAATCACTAACGTTTTGTATTTAGATTTTATATTATAAAATTTTAAATTTTATATGTTTAATATGTATTTTTTAATAAAAATTTGGATTAAAAAAATATAAACCGAATACTCGAAAAATACATGTTGAGATATGGGCTGACAAATACACCATTTAAAAAACTAAATATACAATACTTCGAATACTCGGTAATGAAAACCCCTATCTGTAATACAAAAAATTACAACCAAAGCAAGTTGATGGAAGTTACCACCAACTTCGTCAATGCCATTGCAAGCTAACAACAAAATTGACCCATTTTTTCCCCGCGCACGATCCTAAATAGTTTCCTACCATTCACATATTCTTAATTTCCTTTTTATATTAAAAAAATATTTTTTAACCATTCCCCCTAAAATTACCACAGACGTGCGGTCTTTTTTAAATTATTTCAAATCCATAAAATTTGCGACTGATTAAGCATGTCTTTTTACGTCGACTAATAAAATTTATATATCAGTTAATTAAGTAACCGTGTTAAGTAAATACAAAATTATCTGGACGCGTTTTTACCCTATATGTAAAAAATGTGTGCTATTTCGATACTTGGCGATTAAAATTAATACTACACGACTAAAATTTTAATTGTGGATTATAGCTTCACTTTTTGTAAGTATCATGATATAACATAGATCAAATTCCTATTATTCAACAAGATGGAGGGTGAAAACATATAATTTAGCACGTTTCAGCATGGAAATGGAGAGGAGAGGAGAGCGAGAGAGAGCGAGAGAATGGAGAAATGAGCGAGCGAGACCGAGAGAATGGAGAAATGAGCGAAGCTACTACGCTGAAGGACATGGCTACAAGAGAATCAGGACGGCTACGACCAACCAGGAATACAAGGTCCATAATAGAAGACCTCAGAAGAAGTGGCAACAGGTGAAAAGACCAAGACCAGAAGCTACTGTTTTCGTCGAGAACGTGAGCAAGAGAATCCATTTTTCAACGTTGAGAGAAGCGTTTCAGACGTACGGAAATGTACTTGACGTATACGTAGCACTATACAACCAGAAAAGGAGAAACAAACCCACGACTTTTGCTTTCGTAAGGTTTGAAGCGATGCGGGAGGCAAAAGAAGCAATCTTGCATGGAAATGGGAGGTGGATGGACGGCCATCAAATCAAAGTGTTTGCAGCGAAGGAGGACAAACAAAAAGGTCAGAAAGTACAAAATGCAGGTGGAATCAAAAACAGAAAGCCAATGACCTTCAGAGACCACAGATCTTTCAAAGAAGCATTACTGGGGGTGAAGAGATGTGATACAACCTAGAGAGCAAGCAAGCCTACAAACGCGGAAGACCCGAAATGCGATGAGAAAAAAGTATTTCATATTTTACTTGAAGATGGTGTGGTCCCAGAATGTAACAGCCAATATCCCGACGGAGAACCTTTTATCAGACTAAACACAAAGATGTTTGCATGGAGGAAGAAGTGTCTCGTCGGAAAAGTTAAAGGAATGTACAACCTGGACTTGGTACAAGACGCCCTAACCTAGGAGGGACTCATAATCACAATAAGCCCATGGCAAGGCTTGCTAGCAGTCTTACAATTCCAATCGGAGGAAGAGGCAACAAGAGTCTGGCGCAAAAGAGAGGAAATGATTCACATGTGGTTTGACGAATTAGAAAGACTTGAGGGCTACGACGGGAAACGCAGGATCAAAATCTGGGCAGTTCTCCATGATGTCCCCCTGAAAGTATGGTCGGAGGAATTCTTCAAAAGAGTTGGAAGCAAATGGGGAAAGGTTTGTGAGATTGGAAGCGATACCAAGCTAAGGAACAGATTCGACGAAGCGAGAATCCTTTTGGAAGTCCCTCAAGCATCAGTAATCCCAGATAGGATAACCATTATTATCAATGGCATCATCCATGAAGTGAAAGTGGGGACGGTTGAGTACGAAGAAGATAGGTGTTTCCTGGACGGCTGGTCACCGTACGACGATCAGGTGGAAGGAATGGTGGACGCTTCGGGTCATGTGCCAACCAATAATGAGAACATTTATGAAAGTCAAAATCTCGAGGAAAACTCTACCTTTTTGGAGATAAACGAAGGGACGAGAGAATTAAGAGAAGACGGCGGAGACAAATACCCAGACCCAACTCTGTTTGTCGCGGAGGGTAGTGCTATTCAGACGAGGGAATTGGGGCCCAGTGCGGGCCTAGCAAATACCCGAACATCTAGTGCCACCGGATCAAACCCAAACTTATTCGAGGTGCCCATTATGAATGAGATTGCAACTGTCGGCCCAACAGGAATCAACACAAGCAATAACTTGGAATCGAGGATCCAGGCAGATGACAGTAATAGCCTATCAATCTCGAACATGTCAAGACTTCAAGAGGTCCCAGTGAATGAAGTGGAGGTTATCTCCAAGGCCACGTGCCCGGTACTACCCTGGCTCCTTTCCCCGGGTCGGGTCATAGGAAGCAAAAATAGTCCTGCAAACAAGATGGAAGAAAATCCCAAATCCTTGAAAAGCTTCGACAACCCTATCAGCACTGGGCAACAGAGCATACCGCAAAGAGGCTCCGCATCAGAAACAGAAGCCACCTTCGCAGTAGGGGAGAAACTGGGAATCAAATTCGATGCCCCAGCGGATGTCCTGATGGAAAGATTAGAAGCGATCGGAGATGATAAGGTTAATCGGCGGCCTTAGTAGGAGATCGAAGCAAACAACGTGTTACGAAGCTGCTTATGAATCTATCAATCGCGACCTGGAATGTTAGAGGTATGAGGCGAAGGGAGAAAGTAAGAGCCACATGCAAACTTATTTCAGCAAAGAAGGTCAATGTGCTGTTCATTCAAGAAACTAAGCTGGAGGACATCAACCCCTGGGCCATCAGAAGAATTAAAAAGTCGAATCTGCTTGAAGCAATCACGGCCCCATCAGTAGGGGCATCGGGAGGCATCTGCACTGCCTGGGACCCTAAGCTCTTTAAGAAACAGACCGCGAAGGTACATCGGAACTGGATTTCTGTGTCAGGGACAATCCAACAAGGTAACCAGGAGCTGAGATTGATCAACGTCTATGCCCCGAATAATCCCAGGGATAGGAAAATTGTCCTCGATGAAATATCAATTTGTATCGCAACCAAGGATATTCACGCGATAGTGGGCGGTGATTTTAATTGTGTAAAGGCCAGGGATGAGAGAACAGGGGATTATGTCTGTGAGGCTCAATGAAGGATGCTGTCAGACTTTCAACATGAAAATGGGCTTATCGAGTTACCGACCAAGGGGGGCAAGTTCACGTGGTTCAAAGGAAACCAAAGTACTGCAAGCAAATTGGATCGATTTTTCGTTTCCCCGGCAATTATCCAGAACCACCCTTCGCTGGAGCAAGAAATTCTCCCAAGAGGTATATCCGACCACTGTCCGGTACTTCTCTTTGAAAAGAATGTGAAGAACAGACCCAGGCCGTTTAAGTGGTTCAACCACTGGTCTTTTGACGAGGAATATAAGAAGCGGGTTATCCATGTCTTGGAAAATGCTGATCCCCAAAATGTGGCAAACCTACTGAAATCTGTTAAGGTACTGACAAAAGAATGGGCCCGAAGCAAGCAACGCGAGGAAGAGGACTCTATCGCCCACCTGGAAAAGAGGATAGCTGAACTGGAATGCACTGCCATCACAGAGCCAGAAAACCAAGTGAAATGGGATGAGATTAAGAAGCTGAGAACTGCATTGTGGAACAAGTACATCAAAGAATCTCGAGTCCGATGGTTTAGGGAAGGAGACAGGAACACGGCTTATTTCCACCTTAATGCAACGATGAGAAATAAAAGAAACCATATTGCAATGCTCAAGAGAGGAAACAGTACCATTGTAGATCAGGGAGAAATCTCGAAGGCATTCGTAGACCACTTTAAGAAGCAGTTCAACATGTCTAACACTATTCCAATAAAAGATATGGGTATTGACTTGCCTAGATTAAGCGAAGAAGCAGTAAGATCACTCGAACAACCTTTTTCAGAACATGAGGTATGGGGAATTATCAAAGAAGCTGACGGCAACAGGGCACCGGGACCCGACGGGTTCAATTGGAACTTCTTTAAATGTTTTTGGCCTAATCTGAAGAGCAACATTATGTCGTTTATTGACAGATTCTTCGAGGGGAAACCAATAGAGGCATCCATAAATGAGACGTTCATCGCCCTTATCCCTAAAGTCGACTGCCCTATGAAAGTAGAAGAGTTCCGGCCAATTTCCCTGGTGGGTAGTGTGTATAAAATCGCAGCTAAGCTCCTGGCTAATCGTTTGGCGTCCGTAATCAGTGAAATTGTGGGCGAGAACCAGTTCGCTTTTGTGAAGGGAAGGCAAATTCTAGATTGCGCTTTTATCGCAAATGAAGTGGTACATGACATTCACTTGCACAAAAAATCAGCTCTTGTGATCAAAGCAGATTTCAACAAGGCCTACGACTCTATCGACTGGAAATTCCTAGACACTGTCATGAAAAATATGGGCTTCGGCATTAAATGGAGGAGCTGGATCAATTGGTGTATAACCACCCCGACTATAGCAATTCTGGTGAACGGGGAGCCATCGGAAAAATTCAAAGTCAGCCGTGGACTCCGACAGGGCTGCCCTTTATCACCAATGCTCTTTAATCTCGTCGGCGAAGCCCTTAGCGGCTATCTCAAGAAAGCCGAAAGCTTGAGTATTATCAAAGGAGTGAATATCGGCCAAAGTGATACAGAGTTATCCCATATCCAGTTCGCTGACGACCTGATCCTCTTCCTCGATGCAAAGGAAGATTGGCTTCTCAACACCAAAAGAATTCTGCGTATATTTGAAATGGCGTCGGGCCTGCAACTTAATGCCAACAAGACCAAAATGTATGCCATCAATGTGGATGAAACCACGGCAAAAAACTGGGCAAGAGCA
This sequence comes from Hibiscus tridactylites, assembly GCA_958450335.1. NCBI lineage: Eukaryota > Viridiplantae > Streptophyta > Magnoliopsida > Malvales > Malvaceae > Hibiscus > Hibiscus tridactylites. The sequence goes on along the minus strand of OY288285.1, from coordinate 67,401,844 downwards.
TGCAATTTTGGCCTCGAAAAATTTCCCACTCAATACCTAGGACTTCCTTTAGGCTACAGCAAAAACTCCAAGGAAATGTGGCAACCTATACTAGAAAAAACAAAGAAGAAACTAGCGAGTTGGAAAGGGAACTTCCTCTCCCTCAGTGGCCGAATCACGTTCATTAAATCCGTGCTAGCTAGTATACCGACATACTACATGTCTCTTTTCCAAATGCCCAGGACGATAGCAAAGAAACTCGACTCCCTGATCGCAAGGTTTCTATGGGGAGTGAAAGACCAGCATGGAATTCACTGGGTAAGCTATAAACAGGTATGCAAACCGAAGGACATGGGCGGTTTGGGACTTGTCGATGTGAGCACGAGAAACACAGCCCTTCTCAATAAATGGATATGGAGGTTTGGGTGCGATACAGAAAGCATATGGCGGAAAACTACAGTGGCTAAATATGGTTATGATACTGGTGCTTTCTTCCCGGACCTAACAGCGCCAAAAAAGCAATCGTGGCTATGGAAGGCGATTTTAAAACCGCTGAAGCATGGTGATGAAACTTTAACCAACAACCTTAAAATGTTGTGTGGGGATGGCAGTCGCATTAAGTTCTGGGACGATGTCTGGACAGAAACGCAACCTTTAAAAATTGCGTTCCCTAGAATTTATGCAGTGGCGATGAAGAAATCCGGATTGATTCAAGAATTCGGGAAGAAGGAAGATGGCTTTTGGCGATGGGAAATTGAGATGCGCAGGAACCTTTTTGACTGGGAAATTAACATTTGGGAAAACTTTCTAGAAACGATCAACAAGGGATTAATGAACAACTCCACCAGAGACTCTGTAGCGTGGTTCGGTTCTGCGAAAGGGTATTACACTGCAAAAGATTACTGCGATTTAATCTCAAACATCGAAGGGAACTCTGACAGTTGCTGGAAACAGGTATGGGCCAATCTCGCCCCTCCCAAAGTCGAAGCATTCCTTTGGAGGGTGGTGCAGGATAGAATCCCAACTTTGAAGGAACTTGAAAAGAGGGGGATTGGAAATGCGTCTGGCAAAAAGTGCTACCTATGTGATGCAGAACAAGAAGACACCAATCACCTTTTTTGCGGCTGCATGTTTTCCTGGAAAGTGTGGCAAGCATGGTGCCAGGCGTGGAACACATGCTTTGTCATCCCAAGAACAATAAAGGGCATGATCGCAACATGGTTGGAGCTGCACACAAAGCAGCAGGAAAAGGAAATTTGGCACCTTGGTTTCTTTGGGATAATATGGTCGATATGGTTATGTAGAAATGAAACGGTTTTCAACAACAAGAAGTTCAATCCGGAACTGACCTACGACATTGCCATGCTCAGGGTCGAACATTGGATAAAAAGTAAATGGCCTGAAAGAATCTTGTCTGTCTCGGAATTCACTAGGAACCCCATGTTGGCGTGTTTCACCTCCCTTGCTCAACCAACCAAAACCATCAGCAGCTGGGTCGCTCCTACTAGGGGAACACTTAAATTCAACACGGACGCTGCTGTGAGTGGAATCGTCGGTCCAGCCGGCATTGGAGGTGTGTTGAGGGACCATCAGGGAAAGACTCTAATGAAGTTTTCAATGAATATCGGGGCTTCGGATCCTACCAAAGCCGAGCTAGTGAGCATCATCAAAGCGGGTAACCTTTTCCTCGATTCCATTTGGTGCGGGAGGGCGAAACTTATCATTGAATCTGATTGTCAACTCGCGATTAAATGGGGGTCGTACCCCCCATCGTCCCCAGCAAACTTCTTGAACCTAGCTATGGAATGCAACAGGCTGTGCACGTTTAACAACTGGGAACTCAAATTTGTGTACAGGGAAAACAATACTATGGCACATGACCTAGCGAGAAAAGGACTAAACCATGGTATGAATGACGTGTGGGTGCTACAAACTGAGGCCAAAAACCAGCCAAACTGAAGGGGTCTCATTTCCTAGGACGAGCAGGTATATTCTTCATGCCAGAGATGTGAAAATTGGTTAAAGTGTTGGCAAAGCCTGCCCTCCAACAGAAACGCATTTATGATCCATGCTAGGATAATGCAAAAATAGTAGTGTAACTACCAGATTGTGGCAAAACATCCTACTGCAAACCGTGTATCTCGAAGCTACACCATCGAGCACTCCTTTTCCTTCATAGGCTTTAGGAAGATTTTTTAATGAGGCCGAGGGTGTTAGCTATTCCATCAATAAAATAACTCTCATTTTCAAAAAAAAAAAAAAAAACAAGATGGAGGGTGTCTACATCGATATTTGGTCAACTGTCTTTGTAATTAGTCTTAATTAAATTAAGCTGATCTGTCAAGTTTATGCAAGTATAGATTATAACAATTTCATTATATATATATATATATATATATATATATTTGAATAAATGAAACTTTTATTCATCCAATAAACCACAAAAACCACACCCTAGCAAACCAAAACTGGCACCCCTATACAAACAAATAAGAAATCTCTCTAGCAAGGTCCCATAAATCAGCTATACAATTTTATGTGTATACATATCTATTGCAACCTAAGAGTTTCCATCGCACATCACGTTTAATAAGAACAAAAATATCGAATCCAAGCTTAGGCTTCTTTCCATGCATCCTTTCATTACGTTCCTGCCAAATATAGTAGTTTAGTTCTCTCCAAGCAATTCGAACTATGGCAGTTCTCAATGACTTCCCCTTGACAACACTTTAAACCCACTCGAACAAGTCCCACCAGCTGCTAAATTGTCGATCCACCCCATAGGCTTGCAGAACCAACTCCCACACTTGTCTCCAGAATTTCATTATAGTTCACTTTATTATAATAGCCTATTTTGAATAGAAATTATCTTTCTTTTTTCGATATCATTTTTATGGCACGTACTAAAAATTAGTTTTAGAATTTAGAGTTAATGTTTAATGTTAAGGTTAGTATTTAGGGAATTAGAGGTATGGTGTATTTTTAAGGTTTATGGTTTAAAATTTAAAATTTAGAGTTAGAGCTTAGAATTTAAATTTTTATTGTAAGGACATAGAAAGAGCACCGAAAAAGAGTAGAAGATTTTTTCCACTTGTCTCATAGTCTAGGATACAATAGTTTTATATTTGGATTTTTTAATTGCATTTTGAATGTGCCATGCTAATTGAATAACGATTCGAGTGATAAAATATTTGTATCAAATCTTCAATTAATACTAATTATAAGCTTAATATCTGAACAACTCAGGCCACTTTATAAATAAATAGAAAAACCCTTTCAAAGGCCAATAAATATACTTTGTTGAGTTTTTAGGGAGAGGGAGACAATACATCCTTATTCAAAATACAAAGCAGTGATAATGACAAATGAGTAGTACAATCCCAATTATCAAAGTATAATATCTTTCACCAACAAGTGAAGTGGTGAGGTACATCAGGGATGTGCAAAATTTTATTCGGCTCTCATTAATTTTTGAGTTAATCTAATTGCGTTATTTAGTTATTTTGAATTTACTTAATTATATTTTAATTTTTTAAATTCAAATCGAGCTAAATTTTTACAATTTGAATATTTAAAAATCAATTAACAAAGTGAATTATATATTGATTGCATTTTTCTCTCGTTGTGATTAGGGATGTGCAATTTATCTGTTTCGGTTGCGTTTCGACCTGACCCGGCCTGATTGGGTCGAAATTTTTAATTAAAAAATTAGGTTTGGTCGGGTTGAGTTCGGGTTTAGGGTGAGAAATATCCGACCCGAATCTGGACTAATTATATAATTTCCCCTAATTTTTTAGGGATATTTGTAATAATACCCCCTCTTTATATATATATAACTAAATCCTTAAAATTGAATTTTTTATTTACAATTTAGTCCTTCAAATTATATTTTTTACAATTAAATCTCCTAAAATTATTTTTTACAATTACTGACAGGTCGTCGTTTTACCCGTCAAAATAAATAAATTAATTAACCTCTTTCGACTAACAATAAAATAAAAAAAAAGAAATTGAGTAGATATAGGGAAAGAGGGTCGATCCGCAGGGAGATTAGCTGGAATTGTTGACTTGAATTTGTCGAATCTGAATTCCCAGAAATATCTGTAAAAACAAAGAAATAAAAGAAGGGGTGATATGATTTTTGGTGAAGTAATTAAATAAAGAAAAAGAATTAAAAGTAGTAAGAAAAACCAAGTGTGCAAATCAGCCTCGAACCAGCTCCTTCAATTCTTTCGATCATTGAAATAGATTTTTATTTCGGGGATCATGTCGGTTACAGTCTACGAGGCCCAACCCGTCGTAACTTGTTCTTCTCTTGAGTAACCAATCCTCCCAAGTCTATCTTCGAAAGACGGTTCTTAAATAAATCAACCACGTCTATCGTCGTTGAAGTATTTAGAAATAAGCAGGAAAAACCCGACTCAGAAATTGTCTAAAAGTAGAATCGCTTCTGATTTTATCTTTCCTTAGCGGACCGCCGCTAAGAGTGTTCATAGGAAGTCGAAATTTGCCACAGGCCGATCATTCCTCCCAACTATGTTTTTAAGCGAATTCAGACCAAAGGGCCCTTTTTGATATGAAAAACGATTAAAGACTTTTAGTAAGGCCGATTGCGAAACTATCTAAGCAGAAAGATAAAAATGATTTCCCAAAAAGAATTTAAGCAAGTTCAATTCTCACGAATCGAATTGACTTGGCTGGTTCTTGGCTTAAAGGATTTAGCTAAGCATGATATTGATTATCATACTTAACTTGATTTTGGAAAAACAATTGAATGCCATAAAATAAATGAAAACAAGAAATTAAAGGAAAATGAACTTGGATTTAAAGCTAGAAATGTTTACAAGGATAAAAAGACTCAAAAACTAGAAGATGATCTTAAGCCTTCACCAAAGATTGGTATTTATAGGCTTTAGATTTACAAAGATAAGAGATAAGAAATAATAATTCAAATTCAAATGTTGATTTAAAATTCAAAATAAAACTAATATGGATAAAAGCTAATAATTTGATCGGATTCTTCTTCCGGAACATTCCAGGAGTTTCTAGAAGTTTCCACATCACTGCCATGTCACTGCCACGTCAGACGCATCGTGCCTGGTGTCGTGCCCATGATGCCAGTCATGACAGGATAATAAAAAAAACTGCAGAAATGCTCCATTTTCACTGCTATTTCCAGAATTGGACCCCTGCACAAAATGTAATGAAAACAGTATGTGTTAAGCAGCAAGAAGTCACAATAATTAGAAAATTAGCAAGTGAAACATGACAAATTTGAGAACACATCAAATTCCCCCTCACTTGTCTCATACTTGTCCTCAAGTATGTCCGAAATAACATAAACCCAAGAATGCACTTCTCAGGCCATTACAAGCATCAAACAGAATTATAAGGGTTCTAGCACAAAAGGAGGTTCATGAAAGAAACATAATCAAAACCAAATAAATACAAGCAAAGAGCAGCCCTTGTTCCTTTCAATTTCCTATCAAGCATTAATCAAATCTTAGCCTAGTCTTAATCCTCACCAAGACACACTCAAGAGCACTCAAAGTGTTTAAAGGTAAATGTGAAGCAAAAACACTCTAAGTCATGCATGAACAAAGGTTTCCATAAGCTTGTAACAAGTTCAATTTTCCACTATTGTATTAGAATCGAGGTGCAAAAATCATTAGGTCTTTGTTCAAGGTGTAATGTGGGTTTTAGGAAAAAATGATAGAAAGATGGGAAGGAAATAAACAAAGAAATGATCAATGCAAGATTTTTCAAACAATAGACAATGAAAACAAATGAGGAGCATAAAGATGGGCAAGCAAACACACATTTTTCTGTTTTTCGAAACTGTTTTTCTCTTTTTTTTTTCTTTTTTTTCGAAGCAATTGCTTCCTTATTCTGTTTTTTTTTTCTTTTTTTTCCGAAGAATTATGCCCTTAATTCGAATTGCAGCTCCTTATTTGCCTAGTAATATAGTTTCTAGCATTTGATCAATCAAAAAGTGGTTAAGCCAAGGGAATGGGGTGTAAGGCTAACAAGGGTTCACTAGGCGATGAGAAAGGGTAAATTAAAACGAAAGGGAAGGAAAAGGTTTAAAGCCTAATGCCTAAATCATTTTAAAGCACCTCGTTCTTATTGTAGTCTCGAATTGTAAGCAAGCCACAAGTTCTAGATTCCTAAAATTCAAGATGACACTCTCAAGCAAAATAAATGAGCATAATATGAAGAATGCATGCTCAAGGCTCAAAGTCTCACAAAATTGGGCTAAGTTTGATTAAGCAAGGCGAGAAATCTAATCAACACAATCAAGAGTAATTAAAAGAGAATGCCAAGCTGCAGATTACCCATATCATTTTATTATAAAAAATGCTCCAATTCAATCACTCATAAGTACTAGAGCAAGTACAATATGCTAGATAACATGTAATGGCAAGAAAAGTTCAACTCAAGTTTAATCAAAGTCAGACATATTATCAAAAAAGCATAGGACAAGTAGTGTTGTTGCACCCTCCCCCTCACTTAAATGAATTGCCCCAATTCATAAAAATTAAAAGTTAAGGCAAAGAGGGGTAAAGGAAACTCCCCGTAATCAATGGCGATGGCAGCCACGTCCGCGACCGCGCCCAGGACGTAGGTAAGAGAGGATTTCGGAAATGTTGTCTTCTAGTGCGTGGAGACGTGCAGCGAAATTCGGAACATCGTGGGAAGGCTGCTCTTGGGGAGGAGGAGATTGAGAGGCGCGTGGGGCGTTTCTGCGAGCGAAAACCCTCATTGTCCTTGGCGTTAAAATTCCCGGTGGATTAAAGAAGGGCGCATCCGGTGGTCCATCAAGTAGTCCCATGGAGTCCAAGCAACGCTCATCTAAAGCATCCATAGAAAAAGCGTAAGTGAAATGCTCAATATCAAAGTGAGCTATTCTAGATGCGAGGTGAGTAATTAAAGGGCCAAGGATTAAGGGACGATTATACCGGATGACGACTTTGAACTGGCGAGCTAACCAAAATCCTAAGTTTACCTTCATACCCGAATGCATACACCAGAGAAAGAATAGTTCGGTCTTACTTAAAGTGGCAGAGGCATCGTTACGTCCAGAAAAATTGTAGGCAAGGAAACGATGAACATAACGGAGCCCGGGATCTTGAAGTGCAATAGCCTTGGTGGAACGAGGGTCGGAGACCATGTCTGTTTGTCTTGATAGCTCAAAATAAGCAACTTTTTCATCGAAATCTGCAGGAATCTCAAACAATGTTGTTAGATAATCGGAGTTTGTGACGTTAGTCACAAAACCCATAACTAAATTAAACTCATTGACAGACATAGCAAAACTTTGACCACATAACCGAAATTTGATAATAGCAGGAGAGTCAGGCGTAATGTAACTAGTTTCGGCAAAAGAGAATGTTGAGTAGAATTCAAAAACCAACTCATAAAATGTTCCACATTTTATTTCAGAATAAGTAGTCCATCCGATAGCATCAAAATAATGTGCGACAGATTCAGAGATATTCAGATTAACAATAGTACGACGGGGAATGAATTTGCAAACCCGAAAAGGTCTATGTCTGATACTCTGAAATTGGTCGAGCTGATCGGAAGAAAAGACGAGGAATCCTTTGAGCTCTTCTTCTGCCGAGATGGCATATTTACGCCCACGCCTATTTCTTTCAGGATTTTCTGTGCCGCCTCTGGGCGGAGAGGGAAAAGAAGATGCACTATTCTGCTGGTCAGGGTGCTCGCCATGATGGTAGTTTGCAGAGGACTGGTGATCTTGATGGAAACCGAAATCGGCCGAGAAGTCTTCTGTATATCCAAAAGAAGGGTGATACATTAGCAACGGTTGAGTAAAAATCGGGGTAGAATTTACCTTGGGATGTTGCTCTGGTTCGGCAGAATGCATAGAAAATGAAGGGATTGTGGACTCCCTCTGTTGGGTATGAGATGGATGCTGCCGAGATGGTGTATATGAGTCCACAGTGGGCATCGAATAAAACGACGGCGACGAGGACCGTGGGGATGGCGGACGGCGGCTGGTGTTCGGGCCGGCGACGCTGTTGGAACGATGCGAACGGTGGCTGACGCTCGGGGAAGGAGGCAGAGGAACCGCGGTAGTCTGGGGGATAGGATTTTCGGCCGGTGGAGTGGTGGCTTGTCGTTGACGGCCTCCGCGGCGAGGAGGAGGTGCGGCAGAGGGTTCGGACTCGCTGCTAATCTCCATAAACTGGGGCAGTTGAAAACGGCGCCGTCCGCCGATAACCATAGGTGGTTCTTGAGGGAGACGGCGGGCTTGTTGTCTTGTGCGCGACATTGTGGGCTGATGTCGGCGGGGTGAAAATCCGGCTGGGTGTTTGCGGCGGGGTGAGTCTGCTAGGGTTTAGTGATGTATGCAGAAAGGAAAGAAGAGGAAAAAGGGGGAAAAGGGTTGGATATGCGGAAGTGTAAATGGGAGGGTCGGGGCTATCGTGCACCGTTCATTAAGCGTGCTAAAATGCACTGCGTTTAATGAAACGATGCACTTTGGTTGGGGAATGAAATTGCCATGCTCCATTCGACAGAGAAGCCTGCAGTGGAAAAAATTATTCAATGAATATACTGGAGCGAAGAGTAAAAATAAGAAATAAAAAAATAAAAAATAAAAAAATAAAAAAGATTAAACCAATGGGTTGCCTCCCATTTAGCGCTTTGTTTATTATCGTTAAGCATCGACCAATTCAATGCTCAGATTTTCGGTTCTTCGAGGATAATTTCCTCAATTCGTTCGATGGGTGCGCTTTCGAAGAACGGTTTGAGCCGCTGTCCATTTACTTTAAATTGTGAACCCGAGCGGTCTTCAATTTCCACGGCTCCATGAGGGAAGGTATTGACTACGGTAAACGGCCCACTCCACTTAGACTTAAGTTTTCCTGCAAAAATTTTCAACTTCGAGTTAAATAGGAGAACCTTTTGTCTAATTGAAAAGGATTTAAATGAAATATGTTTGTCATGAAACGCTTTAGTTTGTTCTTTATAACGTTGTGTGCTATCGTAAGCGTTTCGGCGAATTTCCTCAAGTTCTTGGATGTGGAGTTTCCGTGTTTCGCCAACAGCGCTCATCTCCATATTACATTCTTTCACTCCCCAAAATGCTCTATGTTCAAGTTCGACCGGAAGATGACAAGGTTTACCAAAGACAAGGTGGTAAGGTGACATGCCGATAGGTCCTTTGTAGGCGGTCCTATATGCCCATAACGCATCGACCAATTTCAAGCTCCAATCCTTTCGATTGGGTTTTACAATTTTCTCTAGGATTGACTTAATTTCCCTATTTGAAACCTCCGTGTGTCCGTTAGTTTGCGGGTGATAAGCCGTTGATATGCGTTGCGTCACGCCATATTTCCTCATTAAAGCTTCGACAATTCGATTGACGAAATGTGTTCCTCTATCACAAATGATCGCCCTTGGAGTCCCGAACCTAGAAAAAATAAATTCACGCAAAAAATTAGTCGTGGTTCTCGCATCATTTTCACGGGTGGCTTTCGCCTCAACCCATTTCGAAACGTAATCGACTGCTAAAATAATGTAAAGATTTCCATAGGATGAAATAAAAGGTCTCATATAGTCGAGTCCCCACACGTCAAACACTTCACATATATGTATTGGATTTAATGGCATTTCGCTTCGACGGCTTAGATTCCCAACCCGTTGGCATCTGTCACATGATTTGCAGAAATCGTAAGTATCTTTAAATAAAGTAGGCCAAAAGAACCCGCACTCAAGGATTTTGTGCGCAGTTCGTTTAGGGCCAAAATGTCTGCCACAAGCGTAAGAATGACAAAATTTAAGTATAGAAGTTACCTCGCTATTACTTACGCAACGACGGATTATTTGATCAGAACACAATTTCCACAAATATGGATCATCCCATATATAATATCTAGCATGTCTTTTAATACGTTTACCCGCGGATTGAGACAAATTGTTAGGGACCTTACCAGTGGCTAAGAAATTCGCCAAATCGGCAAACCAAGGTAATGTTACCTTAACTTCCATTAGCGATTCATCTAGGAATTCATCTCATAGAGGGAGTTCGATCGGTGATGTCACTAAACGGCTTAGGTGATCCGCCACCAAATTCTCGCTGCCCTTCTTGTCTTTGATTTGGATGTCAAACTCTTGTAACAAGAGTATCCATCTAATCAAACGAGGTTTCGCGTCTTTTTTGTTGATCAAATATTTCAATGCTGCATGATCAGAAAAAATGAGAATTTTAGTTCCTAATAAATAAGGGCGAAACTTATCTAATGCAAAAATGACAGCAAAAAGCTCCTTTTCTGTTGTAGAATAATTTCGTTGTGCCGAATCAAGAGTTCTAGAGGCATAAGCGATAACATGCGGTCCATCTTTGGATCTTTGTCCAAGCACTGCGCCTACACTTATATCGGAGGCATCACACATGATTTCGAAGGGTAGCGACCAATCCGGGGGCTGCACAATTGGGGCGGAAATAAGTCGTGCTTTTAGTTCATCAAATGATTCTCTACAAGCTTTGTCTACATCGAATGTTGCATCTTTTTGTAATAGACGACAAAGTGGTTGTGCGAGCTTAGAGAAATCCTTTATGAAGCGTCGATAGAATCCTGCATGACCAAGAAAACTTCGAATTTCCCTCACCGAAGTGGGGTATGGAAGTGAGCGAATAACGTCTACTTTAGCTTTATCAACGGCTATACCTTGGGCAGAAACCACATGACCGAGAACTAAACCCTTACTTACCATAAAGTGACACTTCTCATAATTTAAAACTAAATTATACTCAATGCATCGATTAAGCATGTATGAAAGATTAGAGAGACATTTAGAAAACGAATCGCCGTAAACGGTGAAATCATCCATAAATACCTCTATACCTCGCTCAATGTGATCGGAAAAAATGCTTAGCATGCAACGTTGGAAAGTGGCTGGAGCGTTGCATAGCCCGAAAGGCATTCGCCTATACGCAAATGTGCCAAATGGACAAGTAAATGTAGTTTTTTCTTGATCTTCGGGTGCTACGGGTACCTAAAAAAATCCAGAGAATCCGTCAAGACAACAATAATGTGTTTTTCCAGCAAGTCTTTTGATCATTTGATCGATGAACGGTAAAGGGAAATTGTCTTTTCGAGTTTGGGAATTAAGTTTCCTGTAATCGATACACATTCGCCATCCGTTTTGAACTCTTTTTGGAACCTTTTCACCTTCATCATTTTCGACAACTATTATTCCCTTTTTCTTAGGTACAATATGAATTGGACTAACCCACTTACTGTCAGAAATTGCATAGATGATATCGGCATCTAGCAATTTTTGTATTTCTTGTCTTACCACATCCATCATCGGTGGGTTCAGTCGACGTTGTCCCTCTCGGATAGGTTTTGCGCCATCCTCCACTTTTATTTTGTGCATGCACGTGGAAGGACTCAAGCCTTTGATATCGGCTAATGTCCATCCGATTGCCTCTTTATGGATGCTCAGCGTAACAATTAACTCATCCTCTTGTTGTGACGACAATTTTCTTGATATGATGACGGGTAGAGTTTCTTTGTCGCCCAAATATGCATATTTCAAGTGTGGTGGGAGTTGTTTCAATTCTAACTGAGGTGCCTGCAAAATTGAGGGAAGAGATTTAGATTGTGATGGAGTTAATCGAATTTCAGAAATTAAAGAGAGAGTAGAGATTGTTTCACCTAAGTTGTCATCGTTGAGATCTTCCAATTCCCTATAAAATTCATGAAATAAATCAGTTCCGACAAATTCATTAGCTAAAGGATCTATAATATCAATGAAATTAAGGCTTTCGACAGAATCAGGATATTTCATAGCTTTATATACATCAAACTTCACTACCTCTCCATCAAACTCCATGGTTAAAATGCCATTACGAACATCAATTTTTGTGTGTGCAATTGATAGAAAAGGACGTCCAAGCAAAATTTCAAACCCATTATTGCTATGATCATTCTCCATATCAATAATATAAAAATCGGCGGGAAAAATGAGATTATTTACCTTAACCAGAATATTTTCCAATACCCCTTCGGGATATATAATCGACCTATCAGCCAATTGTATTGTTACCTTAGTTTCCTTCAGTGGATCATTTGAGATTTTTCTATAAACATTTAAAGGCATGACATTGATGGAGGCACCCAAATCGCACATAGCTCTTTTGATTCCAACATTCCCAATTTTACAGGGGATTGCAAACATACCTTGATCCTTGTATTTTGGTGGCAGCGGTCTTTGAAAAATGGCTGAAATATTCTCGCCAAGATTAACTCTCTCATTTCCCGATAATTTTCTTCGGTTTGTACACAGGTCTTTCAAAAACTTTGCGTATTTAGGAACCTTCCTAATAACATCCAAGAGTGGAATGTTAATTTCCACCTTTTTGAACACCTCTATTATTTCCTTTTCTTCTTCATTCTTGTCTTTTTTTGCTAGTCTTCCTGGAAAAGGCGGAACATGTTCGTAAGTAGAAATAGGAATTTTAGATTTGATGTTACCTGAAGTGGAATGAGACTTGTCTTTTTGGTGTTCCGAGGAGCTTTCGGATTTTTGCTCGTCCCTCTTTGGCGGTTCAGGTGTTATCACGGTTCCGCTTCGCAAAGTGATTTCGCTCACATTTTCCCTTGGATTGACTTCAGTTTGTGATGGCAATTTTCCTTGAGATTCTAGTCACCCTATTGTTTGAGCTAATTGGCTAACTTGTTTGTCTAGTTCCTGAAGGTGAGATTGCGTTTGGTTTTGGAACTTCTCTTGTGAAACGGCTAACCTCTCAACAATAGATTCGAGGAAAGATTTCTGGGGGGTTTGATTTTGGTAGGGAGGTTGTCTAGTTTGGAAATTTGGGTTCCTATTACCATAGCTAAGGTTAGGATGATCTCTCCACCCTGGGTTGAATGTGTTGCTTTACGGATTGTAGGGTCTTTGGGGAGGTCCGGGAAAATTGTGTAAGGCGTTGACTTGGGCATTAGTCGTTTCCCTCAGCATTGGGCATAAATCGGTCACGTGATCTTGCATAGTACAAATTTCGCATGCCTTAGCAACTCTGATTTCTCCTGAAACAAGTGAATGCACAATATTAGTCAAATTATCAATCTTGTTTTCTAATGTAATTGTGCTTACTGTGTGAACCCGTCGACTGGGTTCACTTGCAGAACCAAACCACTGTGAATTTGCAGCCATCGTGGAGATTAATGTTCTTGCTGCAGTAGGGGTCATGTTGACAAGCGCGCCACCGCTTGTTGCATCTACCATCTTTTTGTCCATCGGTAACATTCCTTCGTATAGGTATTGAAGGAGTGTCTGCTCGGATAAGCCATGTTGCGGACAGCTTGCGCATAGCTTCTTGAACCTTTCCCAATAATCATATAGGGATTCGTCGTGCATTTGTTGGATGCTCAATATGTTTCGACTAATTTCTGTCGCTTTTGCTGCAGGGAAATACCTATCAAGAAAAACACGAGAAAGGTCAGACCATGTATTAATCGATTTCGGAGGCAAATAAAATAACCACTCTTTAGCCGTTCCGGCTAAGGAAAAAGGAAAAGCCCTTAGTTTTATTTGGTCCTCTGAGACCCCTTGTGGTTTCATGCTGCTGCACACCATATGGAACTCGGCAAGATGCTTGTGTGGGCTTTCAGTAGGTAAGCCGTTAAAGGTAGGGAGTAGATGAATTAATCATGTTTTGAGCTGGAAGGGAGTGTCGCCTTGAGGAAACGCGATGCAAAGGGGTTGTTGCACAGTAGGGGCTGCGTTCAGCTCTCGAATTGTTTGGTCCGCCATTGTTTCTGGTTCCTGTGTAGGTTCTTCGATTGGTGTTGTTTCGGAAGTGGATTCTTGTTCGGGTCGTCGTGTGCTTTGTTGTTTCTTTCGTCGAAGTGTTTCGCCATGAGTTCTACGAGCGCTTGCTTCGATTTCCGGGTTGTATGGAGCTAAAATACCCGGGTTCTTCCTGGTCATAAAATAAAACAAAAATCAGTCAAGAATTGCCGAAAATAAATCTCCGCGGCAACGGCGCCAATTTTGATAGGTCGTCGTTTTACCTGTCAAAATAAATTAATTAATTAACCTCTTTCGACTAACAATAAAATAAAAAAAGAAATTGAGTAGATATAGGGAAAGAGGGTCGATCCGCAGGGAGATTAGCTGGAATTGTTGACTTGAATTTGTCGAATCTGAATTCCCAGGAATATCTGTAAAAGCAAAGAAATAAAAAAAAGGGGGTGATATGATTTTTGGTGAAGTAATTAAATAAAGAAAAAGAATTAAAAGTAGTAAGAAAAATCAATTGTGCAAATCAGCCTCGAACCAGCTCCTTCAATTCTTTCGATCATTGAAATAGATTTTTATTTCGGGGATCATGTCGGTTACAGTCTACGAGGCCCAACCCGTCGTAACTTGTTCTTCTCTTGAGTAACCAATCCTCCCAAGTCTATCTTTGAAAGACGGTTCTTAAATAAATCAACCACGTCTATCGTCGTTGAAGTATTTAGAAATAAGCAGGAAAAACCCGACTCAGAAATTGTCTAAAAGTATAATCGCTTCTGATTTTATCTTTCCTTAGCGGACCGCCGCTAAGAGTGTTCATAGGAAGTCGAAATTTGCCACAGGCCGATCATTCCTCCCAACTATGTTTTTAAGCGAATTCAGACCAAAGGGCCCTTTTTGATATGAAAAACGATTAAAAACTTTTAGTAAGGCCGATTGCCAAACTATCTAAGCAGAAAGATAAAAATGATTTCCCAAAAAGAATTTAAGCAAGTTCAATTCTCACGAATCGAATTGACTTGGCTGGTTCTTGGCTTAAAGGATTTAGCTAAGCATGATATTGATTATCATACTTAACTTGATTTTGGAAAAACAATTGAATGACATAAAATAAATGAAAACAAGAAATTAAAGGAAAATGAACTTGGATTTAAAGCTAGAAATGTTTACAAGGATAAAAAGACTCAAAAACTAGAAGATGATCTTAAGCCTTCACCAAAGATTGGTATTTATAGGCTTTAGATTTACAAAGATAAGAGATAAGAAATAATAATTCAAATTCAAATGTTGATTTAAAATTCAAAATAAAACTAATATGAATAAAAGCTGATAATCTGATCGGATTCTTCTTCCGGAATATTCCAGGAGTTTCTAGAAGTTGCCACGTCACTGCCACATCACTGCCATGTCACTGCCACGTCAGACGCGTCGTGCCTGGTGTTGTGCCCATGATGCCAGTCATGACAGTATAATAAAAAAAACTGCAGAAATGCTCCATTTTTACTGCTATTTCTAAAATTGGACCCCTGCACAAAATGTAATGAAAACAGTATGTGTTAAGCAGCAAGAAGTCACAATAATTAGAAAATTAGCAAGTGAAACATGACAAATTTGAGAACACATCAATTACCTCCTTAAAATTATTTTTTTCTATAATTCAGGTCGGGTCGAGTTGGATTGGGTTTAGTATATTTATTTTTAGGTCGGGTCAAATTTTTTAAAGAAAATATTTAGGTCTGGTCGAGTGTAAGTTGATGATATTTATTTTCGAGTCGGTTCGGGCGGACAAAAAACCTGACCCGACCCGTGCCCATCCCTAGTTGTGATGTTGATTGTAGAGGTGTTGCACCATGTGGGTTGGGTTTTGTGTTTGCCGCGGTCTTTTGTTCGATTGTGTTTTGGCTTGGTGCTTTGTGTAATTGTGTTCATATTATCGTGTTGTATTTTTTTCTTCTAATCTAAGTTTAGGGATGTTTTTAGGCTTAATACAACTTTTTCCCCCTAAACTATACCCGTTTCCCCAACTTGCCCCCTAAACTTCATTTTGCCCACTTTTTCCCCTTAAACTTTTCAGCGTTACTCATATTCCCCCAAAAACTGACGCCGTTAAAAATACACGACAACCAATCACAAGTCGCCACGTCGCCTCTTTATTTCTGATTTCTTATTTTCTAAATATTAAAGATAAAATACAGAAAATAAAAAAGAAATTAATATAATAATAATAAAATAATAATTTCACCCCCCCACGGATTCTTCAATGCCACCCTAAGTCATGGTCGTCGTTCGTTCCTGGAAAACTTGCACAAGGAACACGACGACGAAACCGACGAAATCCCCAAAGAAATCCCTGAATCTTCTTCCAACAATTCCAGGGCTTTCACTAGATTCCTCTCTTGCAACCTCTCTTTCACCAACCGAATCAAATCCTCCGGTGGTCCACCGCAATCGATATAAGCCATCAAATCACCCGCTGAGAGTGTAGCAACGGCCGCTGCAACATCCTCGCCACAAGAATTCAAAGTGAACGACGAGATTTCTCCAACCAACTTGCCATCACCGTCGACAACAGCGACTGAAGTTTGCATCTCAAGGGACTGAGTCACTCTTTCCACCCAATATTGCTTGTATGATCAATGAAATTCAGATCCCTTGGCAAGTTTGAAAATGTGTGAAACAGATCTGGAAAAAATAAGATAAAAGAATGATTTTACAACCCAAAAAAATGGGATAAAAATCAGATTTTGGAATACCCAAACTCTCCATCTTGAGTAACAGGAGGATAATCAAAGGATGGTAAAGGGATAAAAGGGTCCTTCTCAGCATCCGGCCGTCGCCGGCGGAGCCCGAAATGAGGTAAGCGAAGCGGGGAGGTAGAGGGAGAGTGGAGACAAGGATGGGTTTGAGTTGGTTCTCAATGAAAGGGGAGGAGTCGCCGATTACGGCGGAGGGATAGTAGAAGAAAAGGAACGGGGAACCGCCGAAAGAGGTCAACATTGTTAAAAAGAGTAAGAACAATGAAACGATGGAGCCAACAGCTAATGGAAAGATCCATTTTCGCTACATTGCTTGATTACTGTTGTGCCGAAACTGCGAGTAATAGGTTCTTAATTTCTTCATTCTTTTTTGAAGCTTTTGTTGGGTTTTCTCTCCTTTTTCTGTTGTTTGGATCGAAGGAAAGAATGATGGAAAATTTGAGAGCTGTTCTAATCTATCTGAGAATGTTAAAATTGTTGTCTTGGGTTTAATTTCCTCAGGTGTGTTAGATACAGAAAGAACAATTTACCGCCGTGAAAAGGGGGTGAAATTATTATTTTATTATTATTATATTAATTTCTTTTTTATTTTCTGGATTTTATCTTTAATATTTAGAAAATAAGAAATCAGAAATAAAGAGGCGACGTGACGGCTTGTGATTGGTTCTCGTGTTTTTTTAACGGCGTCAGTTTTTGGGGGAATATGGGTAACGCTGAACAGTTTAAGGGGAAAAGTGGGCAAAATGAAGTTTAGGGGGCAAGTTGGGAAAACGGGTATAGTTTAGGGGGAAAAAGTTGTATTAAGCCATGTTTTTAATGAGACATATAATAATATTTATATAATTTTCTTATCTAATGAAATCATACATTGTTGATAAAAAAAACAAACCGACCCCTCTCAACAAAAAATTATAAAAATGTTTCTATAAAAAAATATCTCATGCACGGGTGGTGAAAACAAAAAGTTTTCATGAGCGCTATAATTTTAGGATTCAGAGAATTGGTTTGAGGTGTAAGGTTTAGGGGTTTAAGTGTAGGGATTTAGAATTTTGGGATTATGATTTAGATGCTAGGGTTTACTTTTTAAGGTAATATGGTTAGGGATTTAGGTTTTAACCTATAAACCCAAAATTTTAACCCTAAATTCTAACTACAACCCCTAAATTCAAAACCCACCCACTAAAACCTCTAAATACTAGAACCTAAACAAAATATCTAAACCCTAAAACTAAAGTGCTTGTAGGAAAAAGTTTTCACAAGCGCCCTAGTTTCAAGGTTTAGGGATCTAGTTTGAGGTTTGAGGTTTATGGGTTTAAGTGTAGGGGTTTAGAATTTGAGGTTTATGGCTAGAATTTAGAGTTTAAATGTTAGAGTTTACTTTTTAGGGTAATATGGTTAAGGGGTTAGGTTTTAACCTATTAACCAAATTTTTTAATCACAAACCCTAAATTCTATCAGCAACTTCTAAATTCAAAACTACTCATCCACTAAAATTTCTAAACACTAGAACTTAACCAAATATCTAAACCCTAAAGTTAAGGTACATGTGAAAAAAAGTTTTTACAAACGCAAATGAAATATATATTTTCTCGAATAACACCCATGAGAACCTCTCAAAACTTTTATGTATTACCTTTGAATCTGTTCCCAATACATGACTCCGTTTTAGCTCGAACCCTAACGAACATGATTGTTAAGCAGTAAGTTCAAGTTAAATATTAAATTTGTACGTACTATATGAAAAATAAATGAATATATCTGTCTTTTAAAACACGCATTGAATTAAGATCAAAATTTGATTTGTACAACGAAATTAAGATCAAAGTTTATATATCGTATTACACATTTGATCAACGTTTTTACACAATTTTAATATTCAACTCTTATAATTGTTTATAAAGATGTTCTAAAAATCTTAATATTTACAAACGATACCTTCTTTTTAATATAATATACCGAATTGCATACAGAGGCAGATGCAACTGGCTCTCTATGGAAGCAGTTGCATCCCTATTTTTTTTTAAACAAATTTAAATTAGAGGAAATTTTTCGCTTAAAAAATTTAATATAATGTATAAAAGTAAAAAATAATAATAATTTTACATACCCATTTAAAAAATATTTTAAACCCCCATTATTTAATTTTTAGATCAGTCGCATTAAGAATCAAAATTGTAATGATAATTAATGAACATGATGGAGAATGCAAATGAAAAAGGGAAAGATGGTAATGGTGATGGTGAAGATAAGGTTGATAGGACAAGTAGAGAGCATAAATGCCATACCATCCAAAACAGAAAGAGGGTGGGGGTATGAGTGCATGGTGGAAGAGATGCACCTCCCAAAATAGTAAAATGGCAACATCAAGCTTTTGCATGCTTACCCCTTATTTGTTGCTCACATCAATTCTCCACTTATATGAAAGCCTTTTTTCTCGCCCTCCATGCTCCTTTCTATCATTTCACCCCTCTAAGAAGTAAACAAAATTGTGGTCCAAACCCATGATAGATTTTAAATAAATTATGGATTCGACATCGATGGAGTCTTGACTCGATCGATGTGATTATTGTTGTAGTATTTAAGAGAATGTAAGTTCAAGTGCACTTGAACATGCATTATATATCCGCCGATATAAAGGTTTGAATGGTCTGTTTAGTCATTATATCAAAATTTAATTCGATAGATTTGTTTTTAAATTGATCATAATAAAAGTTAACTGACTGATCTGAACTTGAAACGATTCGAATCCAAATAACTTAACGTGAAATAACTCAAACAGATAACCTAAAATAATTCGTTTTAGTGGTTCACTGTTGGTCATTTGAATTTTTCTAAGAACTGGTAAATGTTGCTATTTCAGGCCAATCAAAGTTCCATAAGGGTATCAATTCCTTCTTTAAAGTTGGGTTTTTTGGTGTTGGATTTTATTCACAGATTTGACTGAGAATCATATAGAAATGCCTGTCCTTGAAAGCACTGAATTATTCTCTTTATTTGCGCAAAGCATTTGAATCCTAAGTCACTAGGCGTATCAGAAATTTATGTTGAAATTGAGGATTAAACTGCATAAAATTAAGTTCTGTAATGGAAGAAGAAGGTACAAGCAGCCAGCAAGCATTATTATGGCCCTCATAGGCAAACTAAGTAGAGGCGGTAGTTTGTAGGTTTGCTTAACCGTCAAGTAGGTGCCCAAACTATGCTATTTTTTTCCAGTTAGATTTGTCGTTAATTTTTAATATAATTTTTAGAATTTTCAGGAGAAGACACGTGTCTTTTAACAGAAAAAATTAATGGCGAACTTTAAATGAGTTACTGAATGAAATTTTAGGTCCCAATTTGACCCGAAAAATAGTTTAGGCACCTAACTGAAAAAAGGCATAATTTGAGCACTTATTTGCCTATTAAGCCTAAGTTAGGGGACGTAAAAGCATTCGTAAAACAGAAATGGACCCCAATGGCCAATGACAAAGAAACCATTCATTTGCACCATATATATTAAGTAGAATAGACTGAATAGTATTAAATTACGGCCGCAACGCAACGTAACAGCCACATCGTAATAATTTTAGAAGCTGCCACAACACCCCAAACCTAACCGCATTTAAAACCATAATTATTAGAGACCGTCAGATTGGCTGCTGTCATTTGTCAGTGTTTGAAGTTGAACAACTGTTGTTGCAGCCCCGCTTCTGCATTGACCTAAGCCTGAGGCCGAGGCCGACTCCCCTCCGGGGGGTTTACTTGCTGTCGCCACGGGAGAGACCACGAGACCTTATTTTCGGTTTTGCCTATAAAGGGCCTCGTGTTCTTGCTTTTCGGATGGAAACGTGGTCTTATTTTGGTACAGGGGCCGGATTTCTAAATGCATTCAGCTGATGAGACTAAGTTACGAGGGAAAAGTACTTCATAGGTCCATTTACTATTGTGCGAAATTCATTTTGGTCTTTATACATGCGCAAAAGTCCATGTATATTAAAATACATGAATCATCACTCAATTATCTTCTCACTCCTATTTTCCCCACTTAAGTTTATTTTTTTTAATTTAATAACTAAATTTTCGAATTGCTCATGTTTTAATAACTCTGAATTAATTTATTATTAAATATAAAATAAATTAAAATAAAATTCTAAAATTAAACCCAAACATTCTGCCGTGGTCATCTTTAACATGTTGTTTACTGTTTAGTGTCGCCGAACGCCACCGTCGATGATCATAGATGATGGTAATTTGATTCCAAATTTTATCAGTCATTTCGTAACGTCCCTTGAATCTGTATTCGACCTCTATTTTGTTGGAAAGTGCTCCAAAGTTCATGAATCGACCACAAACCTTCTAATTCCTCTCACGTCGATCTCCCTTATTTATCATTGAACGGAACCCGTTTCGTAGTATGCTGCTTACTTCATACCGATGAAGTTTTCAACCATTATGATCCTAGAGAAGTTCCTTCGTTCATCGTAAATGACCATGACATCGAATAGTTAGTGTGATAAATAAGACTATTTGATTCTGGCAAGGAGATAGATTCGGAGGCTGACTCGATGAGAGGAAGGAGACGGTCCAATGGCGAGTTGGTCTGACAACAACGTCGTCTCTATTTCCGACGGTGACAAAGATGAATGGTGAAGGTAAGGTGAGGGTGAAGGAGGAAGGGTTGTAATTTAGAGTTTGGGTAAAAAAAGTCAATAATTTTTAAATTTAATAATAAAATATATGAATTTATTTTTATTTCAAATTATTTTATATTTAATTATAATAATAAATGACATGTCAGACTAAAATAATAATAAAATAATTTAGAGGGACTAAACTAGGAGTAATCCAAAAATTTAGTTATTAAATTGAAAATTTTTAAATTTAAGTGAACAAAATAAGAGTGAGAAGATAATTGGGTGATGTTCTCTCTACTTGACCCTAATTTTACATCCTCGAAAAAAAAAATCCTAATTTTATAAGGTGAGTTTTATTTTATTTTATTTTTATAGAAGAAGTTAATTTTATTACAAATATGAAATACCCAAAATGTTAAAACCCCAATTTAAACACTCGAAAAGTAACCCTAATTTTATTACAAATATAGAAGAAGTTAATTTTATTACAAATATAGAAGAAGTAACCCAAAATGTTAAAATCCCAAAGTTAATTTTATTACAAATATGAAATCCTAATTTTACAATTATGAAAGTAACTTAAACACATAATTTGAATATTTTCCTATAGCCATTGAAACAAGAAACTAGTCACTTAAGATCATACAAAAGATTATACAAAGAAAATGTTAAAACCCCAATTTAAACACTCGAATAAAAGATAAATACGAACAAATTATTAGTCAACGATGAAGGATAAAAAAATCCGATCAAAACTAACATAAAAATGTATATAACAATGAAGGCATGTCGATAAAATAGTCATTACCACAACTCAAACGAGAACAAGAAACATTGATTGTGAGCGCGTATCCAAATCCAGCTTGAGAGTCTAAAGCAAGAAAGATCAACATGATAACTAAATAAGCGTCATCTTAATCAGTAGAAGTGATATAAAAAACTAATACTAATAAAAATAAAAATAAACAACCAAACGACCATCAATGAAAACAAAAATATGTCAAAAGCTTAAAAAACGTATTACAAAAGTAAAATTTTTCATATTAAAATGCTAGAAAAAAAAGAAGCAAAGATAAAATATAATAAAATAAATAAAAAAATTGCTGACGGGGTGACAAACACCAAAACACATTATTTATATTTCAAAACTAACTAAATGTGCACAAACGATAGAATCAACATCACCTAAAATAAATATATTAAATTACTTTATAATCACTTTTAGATTATTAATAATAAATTTTAGAAATTTAATATTTTTAATTGCTACACAAAATTTTTTCATTTATTCTTGAGTTTTAAATTTTATCACACATTATGTGGTTGATTTTTTTAAAGAAATATTTATAAAAATTAATTTAATAAATGATTACATATAAAGTGATAAAAGATTTGTATATAAATTCACCACTCACAACTTTTTTTGAATATGAACTCATTTATAAACATATATTAGTATTTCTAAACTAAATTGATACTTGGTTTAATCATTAACCCTAAATCAATTATTTTAAAATAATAGAAATATGAACTACTCATTCAAAAAACAAGGACTAAAATGCACTTCAGACTGTACATATCCAATCTATCCGGAATCTATCTAAAACTTTTAAATCAAAGACAATTAAATTCATAACATTAAGAAATATCAATCAAACAAAAACTCAATCAGTGTTACATAATTTAACCGAAGAAACCCGGGCCTGTTGAGACCAAACAGATTACTTGAGCAGATTTCTCAAACCATGAAATTAGTAACAGAAAACCACAAGGAAACAACTGAAAACAAAGACACATAGAACAATGGCCATGATAGGAAGTAGGAACCAACCACTCCCAACACATTCCCACATAGATATAGAAATCAACCCCACCAACATTGATCGTTTTCTCCGGTGCCCGTATCCGGTTAAAAGGCTGGGGGTTCGGGTTAGAAATTTCACCAGACAAGGACCCCAAGAATTTAGAACCTCAAACTATCTTGTAAGAGTAGAAATCGTCTGCTCATTTTCGGTGCTCATACTTAAACTAATTTACTGGAGTCTATAAACCCCACTTAAACTAAAACAACTACCTGAAACACCTTTTGGCCAAAGCCCTCCATTTTGAGAAGCTTGGCACTCAACCTAAACTAACAAGACGCCTATTCTTAGCACTCTTTCATTTATTTTCTTCTTCTGCTTGCTCCAAATGCTGATAGTGTATAGTTATATTACCAGATACAAACGTTATATGGAATTGTCTCGATCTAATTAGCCCCTGGTTGTGCTGTTGTTGAAGTCATTGGAGCACAAATGGCTTCAACCGATAAACGCTTCAATACACTGGGGCATGGATCTTGCCCGAAGTTACTGTTGGCTATGGTCATGGCACATCGTTGCTTCCCAACGCACTTCTGCAAAACATCAAATGGTAGAACGTTGTGAGAAGTGCATGCGAGTTTCGGTCTATGTTTTCGACAAGGAAGTTGAAATACCTTCTCCAAGATGGTGTATGAAGCTGGAGCATGGCAGGGGCCTTGCTGGTAACTTCCACAAGTTCCCAGAGGAGTTCCAAAGCTAGCAAATTTGATGGAAGAGATAGCCTGTCCGGAACTGCAGTGCAAATGAACCTTTGGTCTATGGAACTCGTCGGTCTTCCCATTGCTTTCAATCTGCCAGCTCTTGATATTCGGGTGATACTCGGAGATCTCAGCACAAACGGTGGACACAGATCTTTTTACAAGTGAGATTTTCGATGGATCTCCTCCAAGTTCCTCAAATAGAACCAACAGATTTTGTGTCGGTTTCAACCAAGACCGAGGCACATGGTACCTGAAATGTTATAATAAAAGAAAATTACGGATTAAACGATGAACATAGTTTTTACTTAAGGTAGTTGCTGCTTTCTGTTTGTTGTATATCTCGTGTCATAAGAGTAGTTAGTAGTTACCATCTTTGGGTTGGTTGGCCGCAACCAAGCTGACACTTTGGTGGTCGAAATGTCCCGGCATAACTGCAGCCACTGCAATCACCATGAGCATATGCAGTCCAATATCTACCAATGCTCTGCCCATTAATCCAGATTTGACCTTTTCCCATACTTTCCATGTCCAAAGCCAATGGCTCGTCACCCTCAGGCGCATTGAAATAGGCCTGCAACATCGGAAGGAAAAATGTTGAACTCTTTGAGGCCATAGCTTATACTGGAACTGCTTATACCATTCATTATATATACCTTATGCCATCTTAAAGGCTGCTGTTTTTGTGCTGCCAATGATCCCTCCATCCACTCGACAGAGGAAACACCATTTGGCGAGACAAGATTCATGGCCTCTCCTTTAAGACCAACCTGGTATGTCCATTTTTGCCAGGACAGGTCCCATTTTCCTTGGTTAAGTCCATGTAGTGCAACTGGACCTAGGATCCCGGTGTTCCATGTCTCGAAGTGCCCCCCTACATTCTTCAACCACCAACAAAGAGGAGTCAGGTTCCAAGTATAAAACATTAACAATGTCATTACTTTTCTTTTCCAAATTTTCTTTTGTTTCATATTATAAGATGAAATTGAAGCAAAAAAAAAGCTGGTCATAAAAATTTTCAGGTTCAAAACTATATCGTCTCGGTACCGAATAACAAGGATCAGGGTGAGAAACTAACCGGCAATCCAACAGCAACACTCAGCAGTGCAATTTTGTTTGTTCCTGTGCGCAGATCGACCTTCCCCGTGAAAGTAAATCTCCTATTTTCCCTCGTTCCAAAGGCAGAACCTGTTACCATCATGTTTACAATTTTTATTTCCTAAAAGGAAAAAGAACAATGCATGGAACAGGAAATATAACTATGTAAATGTACCTGAAAGTTGTCCATTGATAAAAATGTGTACTGCATGACCTGTTGATTGAACAATGAGAGTGGGGAGTTCCCCTCCATGAAGGAAAGATTCAGATGAACCAATGTCAACACTGTAACATATAACTTCTAATTGTGAGAGTTTCGAAATTTAAGAATCGGTAAGCATCATAAATTTAAACGAACAACAATTAAAAAAGAGAGTTGCTTCAAATCTAAACATGGGGACATCAGTCTCACCTAGTAATGTACCATAGGTAATCACTTGCATCCCTTGTGACATTTATTTGCTCTAATAGACCATTAGCAGTTACGGTTAAGCTGTCATCTAGTGCAGAAATATCTTCATCATAACTTTCCCATGAGAACATGTTAACATTTGTGGGCAACATCTGCATTTGTGATGTCTGGACTCCAACCTGAAAAGGACGACAATGACTTACTGCTATTCAGGAAATGCTTTGAACTTTTAATACCAAGAATATACTTTGGTTACAATAATACTGAAACAGAGAGCATGCAAATTCAGAACATCATACCTTTGCGGTGTTAAAGACTGCATTCCTGCAATCAGGAAGGATGCTGATGGACCAAGGCGGCAAGTTATAGTGCATGTTGTTAAATAGCACTCTTGCCGCAGATTTGGTATCATAGTTCGATAAGAAAGCTGCACAATCTCCTTTTTCTGATGTGTACATATGAGCCTGGGAAATGCCAAACATTGACTAGATTCAGTAAACTAGTAAAGCCCCACATCTGAAATTCGAGGGGGAAAAAGCAGAAACCTGTTGGAAGTTTCCGAGCGAAGAGACAATGGGATCTGCTGAAACTAAAGCTCGTTCACACATCTTAATAGCCTTGTGAAGCTCCTTTAGATGACCATACTTTGGTTGTCTAATCAAACCTGTCATGTTTGGCGCAAAGTAGTTAGTAATATCTTAATCTGGCTGACTAAAACCTGGCCATCACATAAACTCAAGATGACACAAAACTGGCTGAGATCGAACTAAACGAGAGGCGATAGGAAGAAGCATGTATGAAGTCTTACAATTCTATAATCCAACCAATGGATTGATGGAAACAAGTATATATGTATAGATCAGCAGACACAAGCAAATAAGAATTGAATTATATTGTTCCAACCATTTGAAGTGTTGAAAGCGCATTTAGAAGAGCAGTCAGATATCTAACAACAGAAAACACCTAAAGCAGATGTAAGAAATCTTTGGTATTATAACAGAACAAGCTACATGGAAATATGCAAATAGCTCTTTTCTCACCATATTCATCTATTGGAGCATCATAATCATAACTGGTAGTGATAAAAGGACCTCCAGCTGTACGGCCAAAATTGGTGCCTCCATGGTACTGTTTCACATTGCAAAACAAGCAGCTCAGTTAACAATAATCCGTTTTCCATTGTACATATTTCATGCCCTTTGAAAATTATGAACAAAAGGAGCGAAAATAGAGGGAACCGACCATGTAATAGTTAACAAAGGATCCTCCTTTTTGAATGAATCGAGCAACAGCAAATGCCAAATCTTCAGCTGGCCGATGGTGATTCGGACCACCAAACTCTGAGAACCTTTTGCATAAACAAAGGCATAAATTGATTTAGACATATAATACTAGACTCTTCATATTAAGGTTATAAAATATACACTCATAATAAACCTACCATCCACTCCATGCCTCAGTCCATATTGTTGGCTTGTATGGTTTGTTGGGTTGGAATGCATCACAGTAGAAGCCATTGCATGTGTTTATCTAATAGAATTATACATGAAACTCAATTAGCCATTCTCATTGTGCACGTTTTGCCAAATTGGCATACGCCTTTTGAAGTTCAGTATGACCATAGAGCAAGAAACTGGACATGCAAAATAAAAATTTGAGGGCTAATTACTTACCACCGGATCCGGGGCATCATCTTCCTTGCACATCACCCAAGGGACCCCAGTTCCGGTTTCTACCGCCATTTTCGCTGCCCAATTAACATAATTAGAGCCAGCAGCCCCCAGTAATTTACTCTGCGCCCCATACTCATTCTCAATCTGAGCTCATACAAACCCCAAAAGAGAAAAAAAAATAAGTTTCATATTACCATTATAAGCTGACCATAAAATAGATTAGCAAAATGCATAGTGACATAAATTGGCATCTTATAGAAAGATTTTTGGGGAAAAAAATTATAAAAAATAGGGTGAAAATAAAAAATAAAAAACACCAACAACCAAAACATGTACCTGAGAGAGAATAATGGGGCCACCCTGGGACTCAAACAGATTATTACTCTTCATCAGTCCAACAATCTTCTCAGTAAACCCTTGCATTGCTCTCTGCAATAATGTACATACAAATCCTTATTTATCTATTTATTTTTAGGGAACAATCTTCGCATAACTCTGCTCTAATTTCACATGCAGACAGAACAAAGAAAATTAAAGCAAAAATGAGCAACAGCAGATGGGATACCTTGAAAGGCTCATTGTCTGTTCTGAAGCTGATGCCTGGCACAAATTTTAACCACACAGGGAACCCTCTGCATATGGTAAAAACATGTAGAACATCAGGGAAGATAAATAGGAAATGAAACAAATGGGAAAAAATTGCAAAGAAAAAAGAGTTAATCAGATACTTAGATCTAACCCGAAATTCCACTCTGCACAAACATAAGGCCCAATGCGGAGATGAGCATAGAGACCAGCTCTCTGTATTGTCTTTATGAATCTCACAAGGTCATATCTTCCTTCAAAATTGTACTGCACAATTGTTTTAGAAAAGAGAAGAAATATTTCACAAAGGTAAACCTAGTTGGAGAAAGAGAGTAAAGATATAAACTTTATATTATAGAGGGAAATGGGAGTACATTTCCAGGAGATGGTTCATGGACATTCCAAAAAACATAAGTCTCAATCACATCAAGTCCTCCATCTTTAGCCTTCTGTATCAGATCTTCCCACATCTATACACACACAAAAAAGGAACCCATTTTAGTTTCTTCAAAATGAAAGAAAAAATCATAGACAAAAAAGCTCTAAAATTTCCCATAAAAAGAGAAACTTTGAAATTACCTCAGGAGTGCTTCTGGGATAATGAATGGAACCGGAGAAGAGGATCCTCCTCTGCCCATTAATCATTATAGCTTTCCTATCATAGGTAACACTGCTCTGAACCACTTGACAACCCAAGCACAAAGCTAAGCAAAATGCAATTAAAAGCCTTGAAAATGAGCTGGTTTCCATGTTTTCAACAGCTCGAAACTCACAATCAGAAAACTTGAAACTATAATGGGCGAGAATGAGGAAGAAAGGGAAAAAGGTTTTGAGCTGATGGTTGTGGTTTAATGAGAGTAAAGTAGAGAACCCATTTTCACACAGAGGGAAGTGAGACTCTGAGCAGACACCTTTATAAATGAAAAAAGAAATGTGTGTACAGTTTTTCAACTCACAGCTCACATGAGTTCATAGCCATTGTTACATTACAATAAAGGAAAGCAGAAAAAGAATGAAAAAATGGAAGATTTTGTATAACCTTAGTATTGGCGAGTGTTGCTCACGCGTTAACAGAATCTGGCACGACTTTACTAAATCAGTAGGAATCTAGCAACCTAAAAAATGGAAAATCTACTAGAAAAATTAGAAAATTACTAGAAAAGTTTATTAATATTAATATTCGCTGTATACTAAAAAAATGAACTTAGTCATGAAAATTTTCAATAATTGTCATAGTTACGTGAAATATTAGTAAAATTTGTCAAAAATAAAATCTTTGCTACAATTAATATGACATTTTTAGATCATTTGTTAAATGATTAAAATGCTTGTTGTAGTTACGAAAATTGTTGGTTTGGTCACTGAAAATATTTAAAAAAATTAACATTTGTCGTAACTACGAAAAAAGTTGACTAAATTTATTGAAGACGAAATCTTTCAATTTTGTTTCATGTAGTTATCATTAATATCCTATACACTGGTCCACAAACGCCTTAATTTTAGGGTATAAAGAGTTAGTTTAGAGTATAGAGTGTAGGGGTTTAAAATTTAGGGATAGTTGTTTCAAATTAAGGTTTAGGGTTATAATTTAGGGTTTATAGGTTACGGTTTAGTTTTTAGAGTAATATGTTGAGGATTTAGGTTTTAACATATAAACCCTAAATTATAACCCTAAACCTTAAATTGGAACAACTATCCCTAAATTTTAACCATAAACCCCTAAATGATATACCCTAAACTAACTCCCTATACCCTAAAATTAAGGCGCTTGTGAAAACTTTCAGTTTCCACCGCCTGTGTATAAAATATTTATCCTTAAAATATTTACCCGGATCAAATTATGTATTTATAACATGGGTTCCATTTATTGTGATAAAATGAGACCAGCTGATATCAGCATTGTTGTGTACTCAAAAAAGTCAAAACAGTCCTTAACACTCTTACATCCTTTGTAGAACTCCATATTCTTGTTTCAGTATATTCTATTCTGCTCCTTAATTAATATATATTTCTAAATTTTTCTACGTCCCTGGCCTTGATCACATAAGATCTCCAATTATGTTTAGAAAAAAATAAAATTATTTTAATACTCTTTTGTTTATAAGATTTAAGTTTAAAATTTTATTTATTACTCAACTTAATAAACATTTCTGTCTTATTAATTACTGCTGCATTATATTTCAGTTCTTTGTTCTAATTAAAAGGACAACCTTCATGTGCAATGCCATCGTAATGAAGCTTCCTCTAATATAATATAATATAATATAATATAATATAATATAATATAATATAATATGGAAATAAATCAACAGTGATGTAGTCTTACAAAGAATATTCTTGTCAGCCATTTTAGTATTAGTTTGAAAAACTCGCCAGGTCTACGATGAGTTGCAAAAAGTTTCCGCCCTATTTGATATTTTTTTTATGCTTCAACATTAAATATTTAAATTTTATATTTTAATATTAAATTTTAAATTTTAAACTATAAACTCTAAAAATACATCATATATTAATTTTCTAACTCTAACCTTTAATTTTAAATTATTTTTTTAATATTGAGACATAAAAAGAGACACCAAAAAAAGCCAAAGATTTCTATTCAAACCAAACAACAAGTCTTCCGAAAATGTTTTGTAATTTATTTAAATATAATATTAATTAAAACTATTATAAGTTCATTTCACATATTAGTAGGAATATTATATTATCATTGTTTGGTTATTTTGATTATGATATTTTCTCATAAATTTTAAGTTTTGTTTAAAGATTTACTATTTTTTTAAACTTTTTAAAAAATTAAGTGAGTTATTAAAATTTTTAAAATACCAATTAAGCCCCTATGTCATGTTATTATCACATTGGATTGTCACGTTAACATCGTTAATCATGACATCAGCAATTCAACATTGTTGACCACCGTGTCAGTACTTTAATAGTAAACGACGATTCTCGTTAATTGTATGACTAAATTGATGTAATTCACGAGTTTAATTACATATTTAAGTGTATTTTTCGCCGGATAGATTAAATTGATTTTTTGTGTGCAAAGTTCAAAGGCTAAAATTAACCCTTAAGCATGTTTTTATACCATGCCTCGTACCGTCAAATATATATATATATATATATATATAGGAACAAAGTACAAAAATTATCAATGTGACAAATAATTCCAAACAAATGTGCAAAAGCATAAAAAGAGACTTTTACATTTTATTTTTTTATCTAGAATTAATAGAGGTGTTCATGGACTTTATCGAGGCTTGACTTAAAAAAATTATAAGCTCAAAATCAAATTAGCTCACCCTGCCCTAAATTATCTATTTTTAATTTAAAATAAAATTTTATATTAGTATTTTATAGTTAATGTTAAATAAAAACATTTTTTAATTTATTTAAATTATTTTCGAACTGATCCAAATGGATGAAGTGAATCGTGAACAAGTCTAATTTAGACATATTAAATTGATAGAACATAAACGTCAAATATTTTCGAAACAAAAACAAAAATTTGTCAAATTAGAAAGACCTAAATGATGATGGGCAACGTACCGTTAATAAATCCAAATTACCCAAAATCCGTTGAAGGTTAATAATTGCAATGGGAAAAAAGAGTTGATTAATGATGATTACAGCGACCAAAATTAATGAACCGTTACAAGGATACGTTAGAATAGTTTGATTGACGGTGATAGAGAAATGTGAAAAGGCGCCAAAGACAACGATAGTTCCACGTGTCTGATGTATTTTGATTGGTTACACGTTAAAATAAGTAAGTTGGTTGGGTCAGATTAAAAAGTAAGAAAGAGTGAAAGACCACCCACATGATTTGTGTGGTTAAGTAATTTGATAAGTAGGTTTCGAGTTTAAAATTTTGTATATGTAAGAAATTTTTACAAGAAAATTTATTATTAAAGTCAAGTGTACAACGACTCGTATGTATTAATCAAAAAAAAGTTTTGAAAATTTGAAAGAACAACCAAAACAATAAAAAGGGTTACGAGCGAAACGACGTTAGGAGTCGTTAAATTTACCTTGAGAGATAAGATCAAAGATTAGAAATGACAGATTCTTGTTCTGTTAACGTCGGCTACAATAAAATTAGATCGGTTACATTTAGTTATGTCATTTAGATTTGTTCATTTTGAAATTTACCTCATTGTCCATAATTTCCTTGCAGTCCATAAATTCCTCAAAGCCCTCGAACATTAGTAGATCATCCATTAATATTTAGTAGAGTTGGGCAAAACATAAATGTTTAAAAGTGAAGGGTAAATTAAAAGATAAACTAATCTTTAAAACAATTTCAATAGGAGGGCAAAAAATAAAATAAAAAATATTTTTTTTACTATCCAAAATACTTAATGCATAATCATTATGTAGATGTAGTTGATTCAAAATATAAATAAAATCCTCATAAAATTGTTCAATGGTTCCTTGCCGACTCAAAGCCACTACCTCGGCCATCGGATCTTCGATTTCTCCCGGCGCAAACCTATCCCTCATCAATTTCAAATATTGATCCCAATTTAATTGCTTAATTCCCTCAGTACTCAACATTTCTAATCAATAAATGAAGCTTTATCATTTAAGTGCAACATAGTTAAACATAGGGTAAAATTCATAGATGATCTTTGAACTTTGTTAAGAAAACAAACGGTAATCAAACTTTTAAATGTTACAAAATAGTAATTAAACTTTATGTTTTGTGACAAAATGGTAACTCAACCGTTAAGTACTTAACGTGACTGTTATAAAACTTTATATAATAGCACATTTAATCTTTTATATTTACATATTCAATCAATTTAGTCATAATTCGAAAAAAAATCACTAAATTTAACTCTCGTTATTTACATATTCTTTTAATTTGGTCCTTAAAACAAAATTCTAAAGTTATTCCACTTAGTCAAGAATCTAAATAGTAGAATAACCGGATTAAAAAGAATGTGTTATATAACTGCACCAAAGACAAGTTGGCCACACTAATATGTTAGTGATAACTGATCATGTAGCCTATGTGTTTATCAGGCTAATGAAATATCTGCAGGAAGATATATTGAACTTTGAAATCAATAAAAAGCTCAAGCTGCCTATGTGCCTTTGAAAATGAAAACATCCCTAAGACTGCACTTATAAATTGCCAAGAAATTGCACTCTTTCCATCATTGAACAACCAAAATATGCACCCAACGAGCAGGGGAGGATGCAGTTGGCTCTCTAAGGGAGCAATTGTATCTATTTTTTCGAAATAAATTTAAATTAGAGGAAATTCAACTCTTAAAAAAATTTAATTTAACGTGTAAAATTAAAAAAAAAAATTTGCATACCTATTTTGAAAAAGAAAATATTTTGAACCTCCCTTCTTTAATTTTTAGATCCGCCATTGTCAACAATTATAAAGACATACAATCCTGGGTCAAAGAAACCAATACCTTCCAAGGCCATACTGTAGTTATATCAGTCTCTTCCATTAAGAAGAAATGACAAAACTTGGCCCATATAAATTTTAGAATTACAGATATATCCCTAAACTAGAATATTGGATTGATAATGACAGAATCTCCTATCAAACTGAATTAATTATAGTTATAGCTAAGTTGGGTAGTGAACTTGGAATTCCAGATGTGATTCGAACCTTCTCTAAAACCCTGAAGTAATTGAATGAGTCATTGCAGAAATAGTTGCGGATGGTTACTTAAGAAAGCCAATGTAGAAGCAGAATGAATCTATTAGGAGAAGATCTATGCACACACATGCGAAATTAAATCTGAAACTTTTATTTCATTTTAGCCAGACAAATGAAAACTTTCCATTAGGAGAAGATCTATGCACACACATGCGAAATTTGCTCGAGTTTGAACCACTAATCACGAAAGTTTGTTCCATCAAACTTAGGGAATTTCAACTTATAAGCTTGATTTTCCCATGTAATCCGATTTTTTTTTTGAGAATGGTACCGTTTGTATTTATTAGAATATAAAGGAAAACAAGTACAATAAATGAGCATTGAAACATGAAACGACAAATAATTTAAAGAAAATAAAAGACAAAAGCCCCAAAGAGCCTTCCAGACGATTCAGAAACCCACTTAGCATCGGAGAAGAGAAAACGATAGAAGCTCATGCCAAGACAGGCAAAACATGGGGATAAAGATGGAAGAGAAAACCCCATTTAAAGTAGGTCCTTTCAGACAAAGACCCAGCCAAGGAGATCGTTCAAGGAGGTTCGAAAAACCTCTGATCTGCAGCTACCACCGCGAGGACAGACGATGGCACGTCCTCAACTCAAAAGTGATCCTCCACTATAGATCGGCCACACACCGCCATTGCATGCGCCGCTTGGTTGCCCGTCCGACCGACAAAAGCGAACTGACAGTCCCTAAATTTTAGGGCAAGATGTTTAGCATCCCCGATCAGCAGACGGACAACAAAGAAGTCGTCCGACGATGTTCAAAGTTTTTGGATGATAGATCGGCAGTCACCCTCGACTATAACATTCTGGAAACTTAAGTCCACCGCAAACTGAAGTCCCTGGACACACGATAGCGCCTCCGCCTTAAAAACGGTTGATACGCCGGGGTTAATGCAGTAAGCTGTTCCTAAAATAAAGCCTTCATTATCCCTGATGACAACACCTGACCACGAAATTTTGTCCCTCAAACAGAAACCAGCATCAAAGTTAACTTTCACTTTGTCGACACTTGGAGGACACCAACGGACAACTGAACGAGTAGAGGGGTGAGCTAACTAGGAATCGAGGAGTTTGAGTTCGACACAATAGCTGCGGACAAAGGTAATAATCTCATTTATGGACTATCGTACGCCTTCATGTAGTAGCTTATTTCGGGAAAACCATAAACTCCAAATTGCGATTACAATCTCCACTTGTTGTTCATTATTATGAGTTTGGAAAACCCATTCAATCCAGCTGAAAAAATCTGTGAAACCAGTAACTGACGACCAATTATAGTTTAGGCCAGTCCAAACACTCTTGGAAAAGGCACATTTACACGACACATGAAAGCCGTCTTCAACATCCACACTGCACCTTGGGCACCCACTAGAACTTGCTATACGTTTAATGAATAAATTGTGCAGCGTAGGAACATAATTCATAGCAAATTTTCAGATTGTAATTTTAATTTTAGACGGACACTGTAAATTCCATAATTGCTTGAAAAAAGTACCTGAATATTGATTCCCAGACGTAGAGCTTAAGAGCATTCGATAGGCACTGCGGACGGTGAAAGCACCCGTAGGTTCACCTCCCCAAACAAGAACATCATCTTGGCCTGAGGCCGAGAGACGAATCGAAAGGATTATATTAGCCTCTTCACTGGTAAACGTGGACTGAATTAGATCTTCCCTCCAGCGTCTAGTATTAGGATCAATCAGGTCTGCTACTACGTTCAAACCTGGCACCCTGGGAGACTGTACCAATCTGGAGGGCATAGAAGGGAGCCAAAAGTCGTTCCAAATGGAAACCGAGGTAGCCAAATCCACCTTACACAACAGCCCCAAATCCAAAGTACGCTTAGCAACCCATATGCTTCTCCAAATGTAAGATGGATTGTACCCAATATTAGAGTGAAGAAAATCCGAGGTGGGGAAATACTTAACTTTTAAAAGCCTTGCAACAAGGGAAGTGGGATTAGAGAGAATTCTCCATCCTTGTTTTTCCAACAACGAAATGTTAAATTTACCCATATCTCGAAACCCCATACCACCTTCGTCCTTCGGGAGACATAAATTGCTCCAACGACGCCAATGAATACCACGTTTCTCAACATTCTTCTGCCACCAATACTTAGCATATTTTGCCTCCAAATCTTTGCATAATGTTTGAGGTAGAAGAAAGACAGACATATCATAAAGGGGAAGGGCTTGGAGGACAGACTTAATGTAAACCTCCTTACCGCCCATAGATAGCAGCCTAGGGGACCAAGAAAGGAGGCACTTTGTACATTTGTCCAGCAAGAACATCAAGGACTGCTTCTTATTCCGACCTATGATTGACGGAAGTCCAAGATACTTTTCGGGGCAGGATTGGCTTGAGATCGCAAGAATTCTGCACACATCGCTTCGATTGTCATCAATCACATTAGAACTAAACATAATGTTGGATTTAGCAAAATTAATATGATGTCCCGAACACTCCGAATATTGCTCCAATATTTCTTTTAATTTCAATGCCCCAACCGCCGATGCATCCCCAAAGATGATACTATCATCGACAAAGAGAAGATGTAAAACTAAGGGTGCCCCTCTTGCTATTCGAGCACCTTGTAGGACACCATTTGACAGTGCACTTCTCAACAAAGAGGATAGACCCTCACTGCAAATCAAAAACAAGTAGGGGCTAAGGGGGTCACCTTGTCTAAGCCCTTTTGTTGGAGTAAAGCTATCACTAACAAACCCATTGATTGCAACCGAATAATTGACCGAGCTAATACATTTGGAGATAAGAGTGATCCACTCATTGCAGAAACCCAATTTCCTCATCATAGCCAAAAGAAAAGGCCACTCAACCATATCATATGCTTTGGTCATATCAAGTTTAAGAGCAAACGAGCCATTCTTACCTGACCGTTTAGCCTTAAAGCTATGTAGGATCTCATAGGCTGCGATGATATTATCGGATATAAGTCGACCCGGAAGAAAAGCACACTGGGCCTCATCAATGCAGTAAGGCAAAAAATGTTGGATGCGGTTCGCCAACATTTTCGCAATGATCTTATAGATAACGTTACAGAGGCTAATAGGGCGATAATACGGCATGCATAGAGGATCGTCGACCTTAGGGACCAAAACAATATGGGTCGAATTAATCTCTGAGAGAGGGTGATCACCCTTCAAGACGGCAATACAATAGGCAGAAACATCCGAACCCACAATGTGCCAAAAACGCTGAAAAAATACCGCCCCAATACCATCTTCCCCAGACGCCTTAAGAGGACCCATCAAACAAACCGCAACAAGTACATCGTCAGAATTAAATTCAGCCAGCAACGATCTATTCATCGTCCCCGAAACACATTGCTCAACCCCATCGAGTATACTAGACGGGTCAGCAACACCCTGGGAAGTGTACACATTTTTGAAAAGATCAACCGCGGTAAGCAGTATATCCTCGTCAGACTCAAAAATAACATCATTGTTGCCTTTCAGTTTCCGAATACGGTTTCGCCTCTTACGCTGGGAAGCAAACCTATGGAAAAAATCGGTGTTATGATCTCCATTCCTTAGCCAATTAGCCCTAGCCCGCTGTTCCCAATAGATCTCTTCACGGTCAGCCTCGAGGTTTAGCGCAATCGTAGTGTCTAAAATCTCCCCTAGAATTGGATCAGTGGGCTGCAATTCATTATGTTCGCACAAATGTTTTTTCAGAGATGCTGTAGAAACCCTCTTAGCCTTTTTAAGCTCATCAAACCATAAACTGAGTCCCATCCCAACCTGTTTCAGTCGTGCTGGAACTGAGCCAACAGAAAGATTCCACAGCCGGTCAACTTCTTGCTTGAAAGTTTTTTCAACTAACCAGGCAGCTTCAAACCGGAAGTGGGAAATACGTTGTCGTGGAATAGATGAGAAGTGAGTGTTGAGCAAGAGGGGGAAATGGTCTGAAAAGAAGTGAGGGAGATGTTCTAAATCGAAATGGGGGAACATATTCCACCATAACGAATTAGCAACTCCACGATCTAAAATCTCCCTAATGTTGTTCGTTTCAAAACGCCCCCATTCCCAAGTGAACCAAGAGCCTCTATATCCAATGTCCTCAAGAGAACAATCATCAAGTGCTGAACGAAAACCCTCCATTTGTTGTATACTGCGTAACCGGCCCCCAGACTTTTCCGAAGCAAAAAGAAGTTCGTTGAAATCACCTATTACAAGCCACGACACCTCAGGAAGATTGTCAAGTTGTCTGAGCAAATTCTAAGACGCGACCCTATTCTCAACTTCAGGGGCTCCATAAAACCCCGTTAATCTCCACGAACAACCATCACTATCTTCATCAAAGAGAATATCGATATGACGAGCAGAGTAAGAGCGAAGAGCAACTTGACAAGAATTCCTCCAAGCTAAAGACAAACCGCCACTACGACCCGAAGAACACAAATCAATACCACACGAAAAACCACAACTCTTTCTAACCTTTTCCATACGGGAGCCCTGTAATTTTGTTTCTATCAGGAAAATTACAGCCAGATTGACGTCTCGTAACACATTCCTGAGACGTCCTACTGTCCGAGACTGCCCCAGGCCTCGGACGTTCCAACTAAGGATCTTCATTGATCCCGGCCGGCCCTATCCATTGGGCCTGCCGATAAAACCGAAGGAACACCATTCGAATCACCATTAGAAACTCCTAATGCATGTTGTAAAACTCGTTGACGTTTGGACACTTCTGTCAACGTCTCAACCCTGTCCTCGTCAGCAACAGACATTTGGATATCCCCAAAATTAGCTATCCCCTCAGAGTGAATCGTGGAAAGGATAGGATGTGAGGGACCCAATTGCTGATTTTGTGGATTTAATTGTGCGTTATGAATAACCTCCGATCTGCCAGAATCAAGCACATTTTGTAACTTTCCTTTATTCGAAATATTGAAAGAGCTAGTAGATGAAGCCTGAGATATAGCAACCTGATTGGTAGAATCACGCCCAAAATAACTCCCTTCCTCCTGGAGCCAGCGACTAGACAGAGACGAGCTCAACTGGCGACCAACGACCTTCAAGCTGAGATCCCAACCAAAAACAATATTTTCACTGGAAATGGTTAAACGAACTGGACAGAAACTCTCCCCGTGTCCCATTTTACCACAAACAAAACAAAACAAAGGTAACTTCTCATATTCAAACCAGATGTAATGAGATCCGCCATTTTTCAACACAAACTTCTTACGGTGCTTCAGAGGCTTTCTTGAATCCACGTTAACGCGAATACGAAGAATCCCTCGATAACCTAGGCTGACCGCCTGACAATCATAGTCGACAAAAGCACCCACGAAATTCCCTAGTTGTTGCGCAACTTTCTCCGAAACATAGCCATGTGGGATGTCATGTGCCAAGACCCAAAAATTAACATAGAAAAAAGAAACCCTCTGTGGATCCTCACCTTCCTTCAGGCGATGAGAAATCAGAAGATGCGAATTAAAGTTCCATGTGGGATGTCATGTAATCTGAATTGATATACTATCTACTTGGTGCAATTCATTCAATGTTACATCTCTAAACATATTCACATTCACATCATAGTTCGAATTATTATTATAGAAATGAAACAACTATTGAAAACTACCTTGACTCAGGTGGGGCAAGCTGCCGTGAACCTGATGCTCCAAGTTGGGCTGATCTGAATCGAGCTGGATCAAAAATTGAATGTTGATGTGAACCGGTCCAATTGACCTGAACAGGATGTGGGTTGAACCGATTGCTCATGACCCCACGGAATTAACCAGTGGTTGGCCGAAGATGTTGGTGGCTCATACCGAAAGCACTTACGAGTCCAATTTATATAGCTAGATCCACTGGTTTAAATGACCCGAAGTTGAGATTGAAACTTATCTTTCATGCATGAGATTTTGCGGTTGAAATTGGAGTCAAAATCAGAGCTCAGTATCTCCAAACGAGCTTCAATTTTAGGGCAACGTAATCAGTCGTCGTTTGACTGTAGATTTTGACGTCGCCACCTAAATCAATTTTATCCATCCGAGAATGAAGAAAATGAGAAGGCTAGAAAAAAGCTCTAATACCATTGTTAGACGCACAAATAGAAAATAGAAAGAAATTGCAGAATAAAATAGATTGAAATGAGGAAGGAGCAAAACATCATTGGAAAGGAGCGGGAAAAGATTTAATTATAAAATAAGTGTCTAGATTATGTTTTTTTTTTGCAATATGTGTCTAAAATATTTTTTAACTGAAATAGGGGTCTAAAGCTTTATTTTTGGCTGAAATAGGTGCCTAAAGTATTTTTTTTGACTAAAATAGGTGTCTAAAGCTTCATTTTTTTTTGTTGAAATAAGTGCCCAAAGTTGTAACCCCCTTAACCCGGCCAAGACGGTTGAACCGAATTAAGAAGTTTACACGGGGAAAACCAAAGTCAACCCGAAAGTCAACCTTGATTAACGAACCTTTTTTTCTTTTTAATCTTGTCTTAATGCATGTTAACCCTAGATATGTTCATAAGATCAGCAAACTCAGAGATCACCACAATCAGAAACATTTAGGGACTCGATTGCGCAATTTAAGAATTTAGGGACCAAAATGTAAATTCTGGAAATTATAAGGACTTAATCAACTTTTGAGTTACCATTATGAAATTAGTCATGTTTCATGCTTCTCTGCCAAAATTTCAACTCAAACGGACATCTCAAACTCATTCAATTGCATAAACCAAGTTCAGGACCAAAACACAAAGATTTCAAAACATATAACCGTCAATTTCAGTGCCCAACGGTCGGGTGTTCCGAAACGGGGATGATCCGTTCCAAAACGTGGGACCGTTTCGAAACAAGTTCCAGAACAGGGCTTGGTAGTGGCAAAACCGTTCCGGAACGGTTCCACCCGTTCCGGAACGCCAAGGCCATTTCAGGCCCTCCGTTCCGAAACGGTAGCACCTGTTCCGAAACAGGCTGCCCAGATTGCAGAATTTTAGCTGGTTTATTACACAATTGACCCATCAAACGCATTCCAAAGACCACCAAATCGTACACACAAGTCATTATATACTTAAGGAACATACTAGCATCATTCATTCTCAAACATGGCATCAATTAAAGAAAAAACCCAATTCTATAGGCATGCATCCTATATTGAAAACCACACAAACATCAAAAACACCAAACCAACCTCAAAAGGCCATTTACAAGTTCCAACATCACCAAAAGCATAAAACAAACTTAGGGAGTCCAAAACATCTCCCAAAACAACAACATAGGTTCCCATTGCCAAATGCTCAAAAACTAATAGTGTTAGGAAAACATTCACCATACATGAGCTTAGTTCTTCACTTGGATTCTTGACCTCCTTGCTGCCCTTTATGCACTTCAATGCTCTGCATTATTGGTTTAAGAAAAGAGAGAGCGTAAGCACATAACTTAGTGAGGAATGCTCATTTAAAACATCACAATAATGCATTAATTAAACTCCTTTTCAAAACCATTAGTTCAAAACACATTTGATCATGCACATATGTATATAAACCAAGCATTTCATGCTTCAAATCATTAACATGTCATATTGGCTTTCAAGTGATAATCCATAACCTTTCTCAAACTCAAAACACAAACGACAATCAACAATCGGATACGCGGATTACAAGCGTTGTCCCATACGCTTCATACACACTACCAATATCAAGGTGGAGCAATGGTACAATCACAACCCCTCAACACCCGTGATGGAGACTATGGTACAATCACAACCCCTCCACATCACTCATTGGTAGTTGTATAACATCACTAACGAGATCACGAGACATACAACACAAGATCCACACATGGACTTTAAACCACCATTGTGATCTTACCATACACAAGGTCCTTACATGGAATTTTAACCACCATTATGTCCTTAACACAAGACCCACCCATGGACTTTTAACCACCATGGTGTCTTTAACCATCTCGTTAGTGTACTTGGATGGAGCATGGTACAATCACAACCCCTCGACATCCAAGGCGACTTTATTCACGGTGCACCCAATCCTATAGCCGGCTAATTATATCTGATTCATGTACTTTTAGACAAACCACATCACTTGCCAATATACATCATTTAACAACATTAATCCACTATTTTAAAGCATTTGATTAAGCCATTATCATCATGCATCATTATGCATCAAAACCACATTTATCAATGTACAAAACAAGGATCCATTACCTTGGGCATTCTTCAATTCATGGCTTATAAAACCAGCATTAAACATGCTAAAATATGCTTTCAAAAACAGAATTTAAACATGCAAACAAATCACATTGCATTCAACCAACTCATGGTTCATCAACAAGAGAGTTTTTCCGAAAACTTACTCTTGAGCTTAGCTAAGTTGTTTAGACTTAAACTAAGCTCCCAAAAACCTTCAAACACTGGTTTCAAAGCTGAAATCCAAACTTCACTCACCGATTCCGTTTCGCAAGCTTGCCGAAACACCAATCAAGCTTCCGGATCAACACCACAAGGATCCGAAGATGTCTCCCCTGTTTTAAACACATCAAAGCAGAGGATTAATGCATCATCATGCATTAATATCCCCAACCAAGACACCTAAACTCGTTGCTCTCAACAAAACTCACATTTCGGCTACCAACACAACCGAAATCACATCCAAACATCACTACAACACTACCCAGCCAAGATCCACCAATTCCAATCATTCTTAAACCTCAATTAACATCCAAAAAGGATCTAATCACGCCCTCATACCTCCAGCTATAGCAGAACATCAAGATCACTCCAAAAACCATCAAAAACTCAAGCAAAACTTAGGAAAATCAACCTATTCGGGATTGCATTGATTAAACCTCAATTTCTCATCAATTATACATCCAATTTACATTAAAAACACATCTCAAAACAGTACCCAATCATTTCATACGAATTTCATCAAAAATTAACCAAATCTTGCATTTTAAAGCCAAGATTAAGAACACAACTACAAAACCTTTAATAAAACACAAATCAAGGATTGAGAACATGGGAATTTCAGTAAAGAACTGAGTATTTAGAGGAGAAGGACGTTCATACCTCTAAATGTGAGTTTCTCCCTTTTTGGAACCAAGATTCTTGAAAATCCAATAAGCAAATGCTAAGGTTTTGATGTAGAAATGATTAGAGATCAAATGAAGGTTGAAATCTCATCTTTGGAGGTCAAAATCAGAGGGAAATTTTCTGGAGAAAAGTGTTTGGGTTGAGAGAAAAGTTGAGAGAAAAGAAATGGAAAATTTTGGAGAAAAGTTAGTTATGACAAAATATCTTTTTCCCTCCCTTTCACCTTTAATTTAAAACCATTAATTAATTGATTAATATTAAGAAAAATCTGGAGAAACTCTTCTTCGGTAAATAGCTCCTTAAAGATTCAAAGTTTCAATCCTTTTTAAAACAGTCACCAACTTTTCGAAAATTACATTTTAGTCACTAAACCAAAATGTCACACTTCCAAACCTTATTTTGTAAAATTGATTTCACCATTCTCTTATATATAATAAAAGAGGATTTTAAGATGTTTTTCCATATTTTTAATGCAACCCGAACTAGGCTTTCCTAAAAATCACCTTTTATAATCGAACCGCACTCCGACCGGTCCGGTCCAAACCCAAAACTTCTAAGCCCAAAATTGGGGTGTTACAGCTCTCCCCCCTTAAGAAATTTCGTCCTCGAAATTTACCTGAAGGAAAGAGGTACGGAAACTGCTTCAACATGTCATCCTTCCGCTCCCACGTGGCTTCTTCAACACCACGATGTTTCCACAACACCTTTACCAACTCAATGGTCTTACCTCGAAGAACCTTACTATCTGAATCCAGGTTCCTCATCATAAGTCAAATCCGGATTCAATTCCACTTCTTCCACAGGCATCACATGTGAAGGATCCGATCTATACTTCCGAAGCATAGAAACATGAAACACATCATGAATCTTCTCCAACTCTTGCGGTAGCCTCAACTTGTACGCAACAGGACCTACACGCTCAACCACCTCGTATGATCCAATG
Source organism: Hibiscus tridactylites (assembly GCA_958450335.1). Lineage (NCBI taxonomy): Eukaryota > Viridiplantae > Streptophyta > Magnoliopsida > Malvales > Malvaceae > Hibiscus > Hibiscus tridactylites. Next base: position 67,358,678 of record OY288285.1, on the reverse strand, counting down.
TACCTAGGGCTTAACTTACCCTTTCGGCCAAACCTCATCACCTTTTTCCAAGGCGAAACCTTCAAAAACACACGATCACCCACCGCATACTCAATCTCCTTACGCTTCAGATCCACGTAAGACTTTTGCCGATCAGAAGCTGCCTTCAAGCGCTCACAAATGAGCTTCACCTTCTCGGTGGTCCCTTTCAACAAAGCTGGCATCGAAACCAACTTCTGACCCGTTTTAGCCCAACACAGAGGAGTCCTACACTTCCTCCCGTACAAAGCTTCATAAGGTGCCATTTGAATACTTGCCTGATAACTGTTATTATAGGCAAACTCCACCAAAGGCAAATGTTTCTCCCAAGAGCCCTGAAACTCAATCACGCAGCACCTCAACATATCCTCCAAAACCTGGATAACACGCTCGGACTGACCATCCGACTGCGGATGATAAGATGTACTGAAATTCAACCGCGTCCCCAAAGCCTGATGCAAACACTGCCAGAAACGCGATGTAAACCTCGGATCCCTATCCGACACAATCGACTTTGGCACACCATGCAGCCGCACAATCTCAGCAATGTACAGCTCCGCAAGCTTATCCAAAGTATACGTAGTATGCACAGGCAAGAAATGCGCACACTTCGTCAGGCGATCCACAATCACCCACACCGAATTCTTCTTCGATGGCGACAAAGGCAAACCAGATACAAAATTCATGGTAATCCTTTCCCACTTCCACTCAGGAATCCTCAACGGTTGTAACAACCCTGAAGGAAACTGATGCTCAGCCTTAACTCGCTGACACACCAAGCACTTGCTTACAAACTCAGCAACATCTTTCTTTAAACCCACCCAATAGTACTCATCACGAAGATCACGATACATCTTAGTACTACCAGGGTGCATAGCAAAAGGACTACTATGACCTTCAGTCAGAATAGCACGCCTCAACTCAGCATCATTGGGCACTACTATCCGACTCCCAAAACATAACACTCCATCATCGTTAAAACAGAAATCCGAAGGCCTATCCTCCGCAATGTCCTGAACATGCGGTACCAAGGAATCATCCAACAACTGCTTTTCCTTGATCAACTGAACCAAAGATGGTTTCACTTGCAATTCAGCCACAAGACCACCATCACGCGAAATACTCAAACTGGCAAACATAGCCCTCAACTCAACAACTACTTTCCTACTAAAGGCATCCGCTACAACATTAGCTTTACCCGGGTGATACTCGATCGTCAAATCATAATCCTTGAGCAACTCCACCCAACGTCGTTGCCTAAGATTCAACTCCTTCTGAGACATAAGATACTTCAAACTCTTGTGATCCGTGTACACAGTACACTTCTCACCATACAGGTAATGTCTCCAGATTTTCAAAGCAAAAACCTCTGCAGCCAACTCAATGTCATGCGTAGGATAATTGCGCTCATGCATCTTCAACTGCCGTGATGCATAAGCCACCACCTTACCCTCCTGCATCAACACACATCCCAAACCAACATAGGACGCATCACTATACACCACAAACTCTTTCCCTGATTCAGGTTGAACCAAGATTGGAGCTTGCGTCAAAACTGCCTTAAGCTTCTCAAAAGCCCGCTGTCTCGCTTCCGTCCACTCATACTTAACATCCTTCTGCAACAACTTCGTCAAAGGTGCAGCAATCTTTGAAAACCCATCCACGAATCTCCGATAGTATCCCGCCAAACCAAGGAAACTACGGACTTCATGAACAGACTTAGGAGGCTTCCAATTCATCACCGCCTCAATCTTCTGAGGATCAACACGAATCCCTTCAGCAGAAACCACATGACCAAGAAACACCACTTCTCTAAGCCAGAACTCACACTTGCTCATCTTGGCATAAAGCTGATTCTCCAACAAAGCTTGCAACACAATTCTCAAATGCTCTTCATGCTCCTCCTCAGTACGCGAGTACACGAGGATATCATCAATGAACACCACCACAAATTTATCCAAGTATTCATGAAATACTCGATTCATCATGTCCATGAAAGCTGCAGGAGCATTCGTCAAACCAAACGGCATCACAAGGAACTCATAATGCCCATACCTCGTCCTGAAAGCTGTCTTTGGCACATCCACATCCTTCACCTTCAACTGGTAATACCCTGACCTTAATTCAATCTTAGAGAACACAGCTGCTCCCCGAAATTGATCAAAATGATCATCAATTCTCGGCAGTGGATACCGATTCTTGATAGTCAACTTGTTAAGCTGACGATAATCAATGCACATTCTCATAGTGTCATCATTCTTCTTCACAAACAAGACCGGTGCACCCCAAGGTGACACACTCGGCCGAATGAAACCACGATCAAGCAACTCTTGCAGTTGCGTCTTCAGCTCTTTCAACTCCTTAGGCACCATTCGATAAAGGGTAATGGACACTGGAGTCGTGTTTTCATACAACTCAATCCCAAACTCCACTTCGCGATTAGGAGGCAATCCAGGCAACTCCTCAGGAAACACACCAGGAAATTCTCGCACAGTCCTGATATCTTGCACACGCAACTCCTTAGAGCTAGGATTCATCACAAAAGCAAGATAAGCTTCACAACCTTGCCTCAGCATCCGGCTCGCCTCCAATATAGACACCACATTGGCAAGAAACTTCACATTCTCACCAACCACAACTACCTCATAATCATCCGCAAGTTTTAACGAAACTCGCTTATTCTCACAATCTACTACAGCTCGATGCTCAACAAGCCAATCCATACCAAGGATTACATAAAAACCATAGAAAGGCAATTCCATAAGATCAACATGAAAAACATGATCTTGCACAACCAAAGGACATCTTCTATAAAGCTTTCGAGTCACAACAGTCTCGCCAAAAGAACTAGTGACACGCATACCAACATCCAAAGACTCAACAGGCAAACCAAGCAATTCAGCATGCTCACGCAATATATATGAGTGTGTAGATCCAGAATCAATCAAGGAAAGTAATGACAAGGATTGCAAAGTGAAAGTACCTGCGATCACATCCGTGTCATTTCTCCCCTCCCTCTGAGCATACACTCTGGCCTGGCCACCACCCTTAGGCTGAACAGCTACAACATGAGCCACATTCCGCCCACCATCCTCTCTACGCTGGAAGTTACCACGGCCGCGCCCACGACCTCTCTGTGGTGCAACAACTCCAGGAGCACGTCCTTGGCCACCACCGACCAACAGAGGACACTCCCTCCTCATGTGATCCGCTGATCCACAGTTCCAGCACGAGTTACCAGCCGCCATAACAGGAGCCTGAAACTCCCTCGCCGCCCGAGGACAATCACGCCTCAGGTGTCCACGCGACCCACATGTCCAACATGTGTTCGGATCAGCTCTTGCCTTGTCTCCCTGAGCAAGCGCACCTTGCCCTCCACCACCTCGCTTAACTGAAGACTGATACTTCCGATCACGTCCCCTCTTGTTCCATCCACCACCGGAACTATACTCGGTAACTCGCTTACCAGCACTAGAACCAGCACCTCTAGAAGATAAACCCAAATTCATCTCAATATCCTTTGCTCTACCAACCAGCACATCAAAATCATTATACTCAGCAGCCAGCATATAAGTCTTCACTTCCGTCACCAAACCATAACGGAACCGTTCACACCTCTCCCGCTCGTCAGGAATAAGCTCAGGTGCGTACTAACTAAGTCGGACAAACTGAACCTCGTACTCAGCCACTATCATGCTCCCTTGAGTGAGAGACATGAATTCTATCTTCTTTTCATCCAAGTACCTCACACCCAGATACCTTCTCTTTAAAATGTTCTGAAAGAACGTCTATGTCACATCAGCATCCGCCATCCCAGAGATAGTGGTTGTCCACCAAGTGTATGCATCGTCTTGCAACAACGATACCACACAGCCCAGCTTCTGCACATCCGTGCAATTCATTTGCCCCAAGATTCTCTTGGTACTTTCCAGCCAAGACTCAGAACCTTCAGCAGACAAACCCCTGAACTCAGTCCCTCCCAGACTGCGCAAACGTTCCAAAGGTAGTCTCACATTAGCATCTCCTTGATGCCCAGCTCCTTGAGCTCCAGCTACTGCTGCTCGAAAAGCTCCAGCAATAGCTTGAATCAACACTGTCATGTCAGGAACAGCTTGCCCCTGACCAGCTTCAGGTCCAGCGACCCCAGCACCAGCAGCAGCTCCTTCACCCCCAGCACCACCACCACCAGGCGGAGGAGGTAAATCCACCACATTTTCAGCATTCTCCTCATTCTCATTTTGAGCCATAGCTCGCGTATTAATCCTCGTTTCTCTACGAGGTGCCATTCACTAAACAATGCAATCACAATGCAATAAACAAAGTCAGGCTCAGCAAGGTAAGCAATCTAAGTACTTAACGGGGATGATCCGTTCCGAAACGCGGGACCGTTTCGAAACAAGTTCCAGAACAGAGCTTGGCAGTGGCAAAACCGTTCCGGAACGGTTCCACCCGTTCTGAAACGCCAAGGCCATTTCAGGCCCTCCGTTCCGAAACGGTAGCACCTGTTCCGAAACAGGCTGCCCAGATTGCAGAATTTTAGCTGGTTTATTACACAATTGACCCATCAAACGCATTCCAAAGACCACCAAATCGTACACACAAGTCATTATATACTTAAGGAACATACTAGCATCATTCATTCTCAAACATGGCATCAATTAAGGAAAAACCCAATTCTATAAGCATGCATCCTATATTGAAAACCACACAAACATCAAAAAAACCAAACCAACCTCAAAAGGCCATTTACAAGTTCCAACATCACCAAAAGCATAAAACCAACTTAGGGAGTCCAAAACATCTCCCAAAACAACAACATAGGTTCCCATTGCCAAATGCTCAAAAGCTAATAGTGTTAGGAAAACATTCACCATACATGAGCTTAGTTCTTCACTTGGATTCTTGACCTCCTTGCTGCCCTTTATGCACTTCAATGCTCTGCACTATTGGTTTAAGAAAAGAGAGAGCGTAAGCACATAGCTTAGTGAGGAATGCTCATTTAAAGCATCACAATAATGCATTAATTAAACTCCTTTTCAAAACCTTTAGTTCAAAACACATTTGATCATGCACATATGTATATAAACCAAGCATTTCATGCTTCAAATCATTAACATGTCATATTGGCTTTCAAGTGATAATCCATAACCTTTCTCAAACTCAAAACACAAACGACAATCAACAATCGGATACGCGGATTACAAGCGTTGTCCCATACGCTTCATACACACTACCAATATCAAGGTGGAGCAATGGTACAATCACAACCCCTCAACACCCGTGATGGAGACTATGGTACAATCACAACCCCTCCACATCACTCATTGGTAGTTGTATAACATCACTAACGAGATCACGGGACATACAACACAAGATCCACACATGGACTTTAAACCACCATTGTGATCTTACCATACACAAGGTCCTTACATGGAATTTTAACCACCATTATGACCTTAACACAAGACCCACCCATGGACTTTTAACCACCATGGTGTCTTTAACCATCTCGTTAGTGTACTTGGATGGAGCATGGTACAATCACAACCCCTCGACATCCAAGGCGACTTTATTCACGGTGCACCCAACCCTATAGCCGGCTAATTATATCCGATTCAAGTACTTTTAGACAAACCACATCACTTGCCAATATACATCATTTAACAACATTAATCCACTGTTTTAAAGCATTTGATTAAGCCATTATCATCATGCATCATTATGCATCAAAACCACATTTATCAATGTACAAAACAAGGATCCCTTACCTTGGGCATTCTTCAATTCATGGCTTATAAAATCAGCATTAAACATGCTAAAATATGCTTTCAAAAACAGAATTTAAACATGCAAACAAATCACATTGCATTCAACCAACTCATGGTTCATCAACAAGAGAGTTTTTCCGAAAACTTACTCTTGAGCTTAGCTAAGTTGTTTAGACTTAAACTAAGCTCCCCAAAACCTTCAAACATTGGTTTCAAAGCTGAAATCCAAACTTCACTCACCGATTCCGTTTCGCAAGCTTGCCGAAACACCAATCAAGCTTCCGGATCAACACCACAAGGATCCGAAGATGTCTCCCCTGTTTTAAACACATCAAAGCAGAGGATTAATGCATCATCATGCATTAATATCTCCAACCAAGACACCTAAACTCGCTGCTCTCAACAACACTCACATTTCGGCTACCAACACAACCGAAATCACATCCAAACATCACTACAACACTACCCAGCCAAGATCCACCAATTGCAATCATTCTTAAACCTCAATTAACATCCAAAAAGGATCTAATCACGCCCTCATACCTCCAGCTATAGCAGAACATCAAGATCACTCCAAAAACCATCAAAAACTCAAGCAAAACTTAGGAAAATCAACCTATTCGGGATTGCATTGATTAAACCTCAATTTCTCATCAATTATACATCTAATTTACATTAAAAACACATCTCAAAACAGTACCCAATCATTTCATACGAATTTCATCAAAAATTAACCAAATCTTGCATTTTAAAGCCAAGATTAAGAACACAACTACAAAACCTTTAATAAAACACAAATCAAGGATTGAGAACTTGGGAATTTCAGTAAAGAACTGAGTATTTAGAGGAGAAGGACGTTCATACCTCTAAATGTGAGTTTCTCCCTTTTTGGAACCAAGATTCTTGAAAATCCAATAAGCAAATGCTAAGGTTTTGATGTAGAAATGATTAGAGATCAAATGAAGGTTGAAATCTCATCTTTGGAGGTCAAGATCAGAGGGAAATTTTCTGGAGAAAAGTGTTTGGGTTGAGAGAAAAGTTGAGAGAAAAGAAATGGAAAATTTTGGAGAAAAGTTAGTTATGACAAAATATCTTTTCCCCTCCCTTTCTCCTTTAATTTAAAACCATTAATTAATTGATTAATATTAAGAAAAATCTGGAGAAACTCTTCTTGGGTAAATAGCTCCTTAAAGATTCAAAGTTTCAATCCTTTTTAAAACAGTCACCAACTTTTTGAAAATTACATTTTAGTCACTAAACCAAAATGTCACACTTCCAAACCTTATTTTGTAAAATTGATTTCACCATTCTCTTATATATAATAAAAGAGGATTTTAAGATATTTTTCCATATTTTTAATGCAACCCGAACTAGGCTTTCCTAAAAATCACCTTTTATAATCGAACCGCACTCCGACCGGTCCGGTCCAAACCCAAAACTTCTAAGCCCAAAATTAGGGTGTTACAAAAGTTTTATTTTTGGCTTGTTTTAAAGTCATGAGACACCTACTTTAGCCAGAAAATAAAACTTGAAACGCTTATTTTAATCAAAAAAATTTAAACACCTATTTTATAATAAGCCAAAACAAAAACAACAAAATTTGATTAATTTATCAGAGTTTATAAACCCTACAAGCTTGGGGTAAAACAACATAGTATAAAGCTACTACTAAACGACATTGTTTTATTTAACAACAAATCATCATATATTAAATGGATGAATTAAACGTACTTAGTAAAATCATGTGAACAACCTGGAGTTTGGTTGGCAAGATCTTTTGGGCCTTAACCTTTGGATTGATTAAGCTGATATGTTTGGATCTTAATCTTAGCGACTCAAATAATATTGAATTTTTAAGATCTTTTTGTTCTTCTTAGACAGTGATCTCCAGCGATCACAGCAATAAAAAGAGGAAAGATTAGGGATGTGTAATGTGTTTAAAGTTTGTGAAGGAGGAATTATTTAATACTAGCATTTTAAATTAAAAATAAAAAATACATGAAATGAGTATTCAACCCAAATTTTAACTTTATTTTGAAATACGGTTAATCGCATATCTAACTCCTAAAAATTTTAATTTTCATTAGAAATTATCGTCCATTCTAGAATTTTTCATTTTGAACATGATATTGTAAGCTAAAAGATATACAAAAGATATTTAAATTCTTTAATGTTAAATAGATAAAATATTCTAATTTAATTAATGATAAAAGTATATATAAAAACTAAAATAAATTGTGAAAAAATAACATAAGAAATAGAGAAAATTGAAGAGAAATTGAGATGTGAAGAACAAGAACAATACAAAAATTATTTATAGGTGTGTTTAAATTTTTTATTCTTATTTTAAAAAATAAATTATTATTAAAAGCTTAATAATTATCCTAAAAGCTATTAAAACCTATACTAATTACAATTTACAATAAACTAACGATACAATTTTTATTTCCAGGAGAAAAGTTAACCATACAATACATAGTGATGATATTAGATTGGTTAGTTAAGATTTACTTTTTAATTAAACTCATAATAATAAATAATCCCAAAAAAACTATTGATAATGTGGGCCCACCATGCAGTCATTTTTCATTTTTGTCGTGTAGCCTTTACTTATAATAATGGTGTGGGGCCACACCATGCAGAATTTTATTCTAACATATTGTTATGGGCCTCAAATTTCTTTAAACTTATTTCAAGTGTCTAATAAACATATTCTAACATATTTAGATATGGGCCCTGTATAAGGTGGGGGCCCTGGGCCGTCGCCCCTATTGCCCTGGCCTAGGGACGACCCTGCTCACGAAACACATTGTGAAAACAAACGCACATCGAATTACAATTTACAAGTCACTTATTATAACTTCCTGTGAAGCAATCGTGAATTCATCGTGTATGGAGTCTCATCGAAGTGATGCATCTAAATGTGCATTGAATGAAACCGGGTATGAATAGTTGGAAACCCGACTCTCTTTTCAGCTACTCTGTCTCTCATTTTAGTGATGAAGGTGGTGGCTGTTGAGAACCACGTACCTTATGGCGGCGGAACCTGCATTTTCGCATACTGTTTGACCCATAATATCTCCCTGGTAGGCAGGGATGGAGTCCTTTGTGTTTTTCCATCTAGAAGATAATACCCTATTTAAGATCATATGATACATTTAATAATTTTCGTGATCGAAAATGCATATGGAACCGTAAGTTACAACCCGATGACGATATTATTAGAGGAGGTAGTACCACAAATGTTGTTATCAAACTGAAAAAAGAAGAAAACATGATGAATTGGAGCTTTTAGGCATAGAAGATAGAGTATATCATCCCCACTTGCATTCAATGTTGAAGGACCAAAGAAAAGGGCCCCAAAGCCTCCATTGCTATTAAAAAAAAGGATGGTGACATGAAAACTAACACCATAATACTATTGGAGAATGATTCAAAGTCAGTGTTCTAAATTTAGATTTGACTGTGTTGTGCCTAGTTTGTTATTTCTTTATTTATTTTGATTTTTTTGTTATCGTGCAATAGTGTAGCACATTTTATGTTAGTTTGTTACGGTGTAAAGGCTATTTATAGGCATTTGTTTATTTCATTTATCGCAGTGAATAATACAACAAATTCAGTCATTCTGGGTCCATCTTTTCTTCTTAAATTTTTTAATTTAATATTTTCTTTGCATACAAGTTGTTTGACAATAGTCCTCTGTGACTATTCTCCCCTACTTTTTTGGTATTAGAGCCATGTTCGTTTGTAGCTGAGCGTGCAACTAATGGTGACTAACGACAATGTCGTGAATATATCTCAACTGTCGATTCCAGCCTTCAATGGAGAAAGCTATAAGTTTTGGAGCATCAAGATGAAGACTTTGTTCAAGTCTCAGGATCTTTGGGACTTAGTTGAGAATGGCTATACCGAACCAGATAAAGAGGCGAGATTGAAAGAAAATAAGAAGAATGACTCAAAGACATTATTCTTTATCCAGCAAGCCGTTCATGAGACCGTTTTTTTTAATTGTTGTAGCAAATACAACGAAAGAAGCTGGGGGGATCTTGCAAAAAATATTTCAAGGACCCTCCAAGATAATCATGATAAAACTTCAATCACTTTGTCGAGACTTTGAAACCTTGCGGATGAAAGGTGGAGAGTTGGTGCAGGATTTTTTTATCCAAAGTTGCTGAAATTGTCAACAAAATACGGTCTTATGGAGAGAATATTAATGATCAAACGATTGTTGCAAAAAATTTAAAGAGTCTCACTCCTAAGATTGATCATGTAGTGGAAGCCATTGAAGAATCCAAAGACTTGGAAATATTCACATTCGGTGAGATGATGGGATCATTGCAGTCCCATGAAGCAAGGTTGAACCCACTAACTTTTTCTTCTACTTTTTTCCGCTTTCTTTTCATTTCATCTCATCTTGTTAACTCATTTTTTTCTCATCAAAAAGTTCTTCTCTTAATTTCATATTTTTTTACTATCATTTATCAATATTGATGTAAGTTTTAATTTTTATTCAATATAACGTTTTTAATATTCACATTGTTTATTATACTATTTTTAATTAATCACTATGTAACACCCATGTTTTAGGCCTAGGAGTTAACCGGGTTTATGGTTCGAGTCAATAAAATTTAAATTAAATCAATTCAACTCTAAATAATGACCTAATTGAGCTTTAGAAAAAAGGGGAGGACTTATGTTGTAATTTACCCAAATTTTTTTAAAAAGGATGACAACTTTCAAATTTGTCATCTTCTCCCCCTTTCCCCACAAACCCCACGTGAAAAACCCCCTCCCCCTTCTCCAAACACTCTCAAACTTCAAACAACTATTCCATTCAATATCTTCTTCAATCCAAGGTGTTTTTCAAAGGTAATTATGTTTTCTAACTCTCCTCTTTATTCCCTATCAACCCATGGTCTTAGATTTCAAAGTTATGGAGTTTTGAAAATTAGGGTTTATATCAAAGTTTAGGTTTTTAAGGGGTTTTCCAATTGGTTTTAATAAATTGTGTTGGGGCTTTGATTAATCATGGTGAAATACACATTATATATCAATTTGGTTGAGTTTTGATGAAAATTCGTAGTAGGTTCTTAGGGCAAATTCTAAGGTATTAAAACTTGGGTTTTTGGTGGGTTTTAGGTTGGAAACTAAGGGCTGATGGTTAGGGTATGTTAGGAGGGTGATTTGGGATATTTTGGAGGTCATTTGGGTGTTTGGAAATGGAAATTTCAGCAAGGCTTAAGGGGAGCACGAAAATTGGGATTTTGGGAGACTTGGTGGTTTGGAAATTTGTGGAATTTGATTTATGTTTGTAAAGTAAGTTGATGGTTGAGTTTAGCATTGAATTATGAAGTAATGTATATGTTTTGGCTTGGCTAGAAGCAAGAGGAGTCGTTGAAGGAGCTTTGGGACCGAATCTGGGTTCGTATGAGGATTATTTCGATTGCTAAGGAAGGGCGGTGAGTGGTTTTAAACTTGTTTTAAAGTGTGGTTCGAGTGTGTATAGTGTGTGAGAGAAATGTGCTTGGTAGGCCATTTCCTTTTAATTCATGTTGTTGATTTTAGTTATTGATTTCCTTTGAATACTTGTGTTGGCCTATCTATTCTCTTGAGAAATGTGGATAAGTTGTGCATGTATGTCATGATATGTATATGTATGTGATGAGCATGAGTTGTGGTTGATGATGTATATGGTGTGATGACGAAAATTGGCACTAAATAATTATCGGTTGTAAATGATCGATCATTAGGATTAGTATGCACACAAATTGAGTCAAAACGTACGTGGCCTTGATGGCGTTAAGTCATCAAGGAGGAGTACGGTGATGTAACATTCCACCGGAAGATTTTTATATATTTCTACGGGATGATGAGTGAAATCCCATCCATAGGGCATGTGGTAATGAGTGGAATCCCGCACATGCAAGGTCCGGTGATGAGTGCAATCCCACCGAGGTAAAGTGTTGTTGAGGTTTAAATCCGCACAATCGGGGTAATTTAATAGTGGCCAATTAAACTTGTTCATGTATTGTGATATATGATGGTGATATATGATTGTGGTATATGGTGTGGTTACATGATGTTGATATTGATGATTGAGCTTGATAGGATTGAGAGACCATATATGCCACTTGAAAGACTAGCTAGGTCTACTCGTTTATATGCCATTGTAGGTTGTATGTGAGATTAGGATTTACATGCTTGAACCCTGCATTGTTGATGTTTTTCGTTATAGAGCACCCTCACTAAGCTTATAGCTTACGCTCTCAATGTTCAACAATGCAGATCATTAGCGTGGTGTTAGCTCGAGGTAAGGCAATAAGGGCTTTCCAAGTTTGTAGCTCAAGTACGGTTATCAATTTTGTACTAGCTAGCAATGTGGCAAGGGTTTTTGTATGAGCTTGTATGACTCATTTGATTGTTGATGTTTGGATTGATTATGGTTTGTAAAGCATGAGATGACATGATGAATGTTGGTGTGTGATGGCATGATGAATGTTGGTGTGTGATGGAATGCTTTAGTTGTTTAGGTTGCCTCGTGTATGAGGGCAAACCTCTTGTGATTGACTTGTGCTTTTAAGACCCTTTTGAGTCTTTATGTATGCCAATATTGCCTAAATTGCTCTTTAATTGGAATGCTATGTATGAATGCTTTGATCCATGTGTAAATGCTTCCTTTGGCTTAAGGATTTTTGCTTACATGTTTGTATACGCTTAGGTGAGTCGAGTAATGCATTTAGAGTCGTGTCGGGGTCGTTTAAGTTGAAATTTGTGGAATTGCAGTGTAGGGCGTATCGATACGCCTCAGTGCCGTATCGATACGGTATTGCCCAAAGGCCATAAGTTTTGCCGGGCGTACCGATACCCTAAGGGTATCGATACCCTCCAAAGTTTTTGGAATTTGGTATATTGAGTGAGAGTAGAGCGTACCGATACGGGGTGCACGAGTATCGATACGGGTCTACTCTGTTGACCAAGAAGGGTTGACCGAGAAGGGCGTATCGATACGCTCAATGGTTGTATCGATACGGTCTTCCCGGAGTTGACTCCTTGGGTTGACCTAATCAGGGCGTATCGATACCCATAGTCAGGGTACCGATACTGTCTGCCCTATAAGCTTAAAAATGGACTGTATATGCATGGCCGTGGTTCGAATGTGATTCTCCTTGAATTTTTTCCGCTGTCATGATCACTTAGGACTTAACTATCCTCTAGACAAGATTAAAATAAAAAGAAAAAAAATATTGGGTTGCTAACTGAAGGGAACCTTAACGGGTTTCACTCGGTTTTCCCCGTGTGGCCCACTCAGACCGGTCATCTGGCCAGACCGGGACGAGGGGGTTACATTTGTTGGTATCAGAGCTTGAGGTTACCGAGACCTCGGGCAGGTAAGTGAGGTAAGCTTAATGTGTTAAATGATTGCATTGTTCGATGCATGTTTTGCCATGAATCCTTGATGCTTGATTGATCGTATGATGTTTTGAATGCATGAACTGTTGTGTCTGGTGTAGAGTGTGTGCCCATTGCTACTATTACTTAATTTAAAAAGATTTTCGGAAAGAGGAGTACTTGAGCACTATTGGACCCTTGCTTTGGCTAACATAATCCTATTTGTTTGTTGTTGTAGTTTATACCTTGCTAGCTATAACATGAGACCATATGGAAGGCCTAGGATGGTTGGACCGGAACCAGGGGCAGAGGCTCCGAGAGTTGAGCCAGTAATTAGGGTTGGGGCTCAAGTGGGAGAGCATGTGGTTGGAGTAGGAGCTCCTCCACCACCTCCACCACCACCACCACCTCCACCGGGAGTGGGAGGTGAGGCCGGGGCCGAAGGAGAGGGACCACAAGGAGGCCAAGGTGGCTGGGATTGACTTGACTCCGTTGGTTCAAGCGATTGCCGGGGCATTTCAGGCTGTAGTAGCCGAAGGTCAGGCAGCTCATCATCAGGGTGAGGGCACTGGATTACCTTTAGAGAGACTTCGGGGCCTTGGGGCCGAAGAGTTTAGAGGGGCTACCCCGGAGAGGTCAGAGTTGTGGTTTGAGAAGACTGTCCGTATTCTTGCTCAGATGGGATGTACTGGTGAGCGCAAGTTGGGATGTGTTGAGTCTCTGCTTCAGGGTGATGCCTATACTTGGTGGGTCACCATTACTACGGGTATGGATGAGGCCGAAATCACTTGGGAGTTCTTTGAGACAGCTTTTCGGAAGAAGTATTTGGGTCCGCAATACCTCGATGAGAGGAAGAGAGAGTTTATGTCATTGCTTTAGGGGAGTATGTCCGTGACCGATTACGAGATCCGATTTGTCGGATTGAGTCAATATGCACCTGAGCTTGTACCTACTGAGGTGGAGCGTTGTAACCGCTTCCGATATGGGCCGAGTGAAGAGATCAAGACGTATACCCTAGCTTCAGATTACACTGATTTTGATGTCTTGGTCGCGAGGGCCAAGGACTTAGAGCACAGTTTGAGTTTGACCAAGCGGTCAGGTGGATCTAGTTCGGGTAAGAGGTCCAGCAACTTTGATAGAGGTGATGCCAAGAGGCATCAGGACAACAGGCATCAGTATGATCATAGGCGTGGTGGCGGTAACCACGGTAGGGGCCATCAGGGTCAGAGAGCTGGTGGGAAGTTGCCCACATGTGCTACTTGCGGGAGGAACCACACCAGTGAGTGTTGGGGAAATTATCATTCTTGTTAGAGTTGTGGTGCTAGAGACCACATTAGGCGTAACTGTCCACATTAGGTGGGACAGGCACCAGCTCAGGCTCCTTCTAGAGCCAATGACTTTCAGATAGGCCGCGGGCGCGGTAGAGGAAACTTCCAGCCGATGAATGATGGTCAAAGGAACATAGCACATGTAGTTGCAGTTCAGCCAGAGGGCGGAGGTCAAGCCAGAGTTTATGCTCAGCGTGGGGATCAGCATGACACTGATGTGATCGCAGGTAACTTCTCGATACAGTCTTTGGGTTTGCTTTCTTTGATTGACTTTAAGTCTACACATTCCTACATATTGAGTGAGCATGCACAGTATTTGAATTTGCCTTGTGAAATGTTAGAGGTAGGAGTTAGTGTTACTAGTTCCTTTGGGGACACGGTAGTAGTTAGGAAGATGTACCGAAGGTGTCCGTTGATGGTTCAGGGGCATGTGTTTCCAGTGGATATGATGGAACTTCCTTTTTATGGTTTTGATGGGATTCTGGGTATAGATTGGCTCACGGAACATAGAGCTAGGATAGATTTTGAAACTAAGCGGATTTCTTTGAAGCTCACAGATGATTATGAGATTGTAGTGGTGGGTGAGAATGTGAAGTTCTTGTCCAATGTGGTTTCAGTGTTAGAGGCTAAGAGGTTAGTTGAGTTGGGGTGTGAAGCATACTTAGCGTATGTGATGAACACTAACATGAGTGAGGTTAGATCTCAGGACATCCGGACGGTATGTGATTTTCCTAGCGTGTTTCCGGAAGAATTACCAGGGTTACCACCGGACAGAGAGGTAGAGTTCAGCATTGAGACTTATTCTGATTCAGCTTCTATTTCGATTGCTCCGTATCGTATGACACCGAAAGAATTGAAAGAGTTGAAGACTCAGTTGCAAGAATTGACAGATAGAGGTTTTATTCGACCTAGTTCTTCACCTTGGGGTGCATCAGTTTTGTTTGTGAAGAAGAAAGATGGAAGCATGAGAATGTGTATAGATTACAGACAGTTGAATCAGTTGACAGTGAAGAATAAATATCCGTTGCCTAGAATTGATGACTTGTTTGATCAGTTGAGAGGAGCATCAGTCTTTTCGAAGATTGATTTGAGATCGGGTTATTACCAGCTAAAGGTAAGAGAAGTTAATGTACCGAAGACGGCCTTTAGGACTAGGTATGGTCATTATGAGTTTTTAGTCATGCCATTTGGGTTGACTAATGCATCGACTGCTTTCATGGACATGATGAATAGGATCTTTCATCAGTATCTAGACCATTTTGTAGTTGTGTTTATTGATGACATTTTGGTGTACTCGCGAACTGAAGAAGACCATGACCGACACTTGAGACTTGTTTTGAAGACTTTGCTAGATCATCAGTTGTATGCGAAGCTCAGCAAGTGTGAATTCTGGATCCGTGAGGTTGTCTTCCTAGGACATGTAGTGTCAGCCGATAGGATTAGAGTTGATCCGAAGAAGATTGAAGCCATTGTTGAGTGGAAGCAACCGAAGTCTGTGACAGAGGTATGTAGCTTCCTAGGCTTAGCCAGATACTATAGGAGATTTGTAGAGGGTTTCTCTAAGTTAGCCGCTCCATTGACACAGTTACTTCAGAAGAGTGTTCAGTTTGAGTGGACAGATGCAAGACAGAGAGCCTTTGAGAAATTGAAAGAAGCCTTAACCCAAGCACCGATCTTGATCCAGCCTGAGTCCCGGAAGGACTATGTAGTCTACAGTGATGCTTCTTATGTAGGGCTAGGATGTGTTCTTATGCAAGACCGGAGAGTAGTGGCTTATGCCTCAAGACAGTTGAAGACCCATGAGCGCAACTATCCAACCCATGACATAGAGTTAGCTGCAGTTGTGTTTGCTCTGAAGATTTGGAGGCATTATTTGTACGGTGAGAAATGCACAGTGTACACCGACCACAAGAGTTTGAAGTACATTATGACTCAGCGAGATTTGAATCTCAGACAGCGTAGGTGGTTAGAGCTTCTAAAGGACTACGATCTTACTATTGAGTACCATTCGGGTAAGGCCAATGTAGTGGCCGATGCATTGAGTAGGAAGGTGGCAGTGGACTTGAGAGCCATGTTTGCTAGATTGAGTTTGTCCGGAGATGGTGGCTTGGTAGCCGAGCTTCAGGTTAGACCTACTCTAGGTCAGTTGATTAGAGAGAAACAGCTCTTAGATAGATCTTTGGCACCTCACGTGCAATATATAGCCGAGGGTAGACCTTCAGACTACAGTTTCAGTACTGATGGGGTTTTGTGTTTCAAAGATAGAATAGTTGTGCCAGAGTATAGTGACTTGAGACGTACGATCTTGACTGAAGCCCACATTAGTCCGTTTTCTATGCATCCTAGAAGTACGAAGATGTACCGTGATTTGAAGAATGAGTACTATTGGGTTGGCTTGAAGAGAGATGTAGCCGACTTTGTGAGTAAGTGCTTAGTGTGTCAGAGAGTGAAGGCGAAACATCAGGTTCCCTCAGGTTTGTTACAGCCGTTGAGAATTCCGGAATGGAAATGGGAGAACATCACCATGGATTTTGTTTCGGGTTTGCCTTTGACTCATACGAAGAAGAACTCAGTTTGGGTGATAGTGGATCGTTTTATGAAGTGTGCTCACTTCTTGGCAGTCAACACTACATACACCTTAGATAAGTTGGTCAATTTGTACATTGGTGAGATTGTGAGACTGCATGGTGTGCCGAAGTCCATTGTGTCAGATAGAGATCCGCGGTTTACTTCTAGATTTTGGGAGTGTCTGCATACAGCTTTGGGTACCCGTTTGAACTTCAGCACTTCTTATCATCCTCATTTAGATGGGCAGTCAGAGAGGGTTATTCAGATCTTAGAGGACATGTTGCGATGTTGTATCATTGACTTTCAGGGTACTTGGGAGAAGCATTTGCCTCTAGTAGAGTTTGCGTACAATAACAGCTTCCAGTCGAGCATTCAGATGGCTCCGTATGAGGCCTTGTATGGCCGGAAGTGTAGGACTCCAGTGTGTTGGGCCGAAGTAGGGCAGAAACTGTTACCTATGCCGGATTTGCTCAAGGGGATAACCGACAAGGTAAAATTGATTTGTGATCGTTTGAAAGCTACATCTGATAGGCAGAAGTCCTATGCCGATTTGAAGAGGAAGGAAGTTGAGTTTTCAGTGGGCGAGAGAGTATTCTTGAAGGTATCTCCGTGGAAGAAAGTGATGAGATTTGGCCGAAAGGGGAAGTTGAGCCCAAGGTACATAGGGCCGTATGAGATTGTGAAGAGGGTTGGTCCCGTTGCTTATCACTTGCGTTTGCCATCCGAGCTTGAAAAGATACACGATGTGTTCCATGTATCGATGCTTCGTAAGTATAGGTCCGATCCATCACATGTTATGCCCGTAGAAGAGATTGAATTGAATCCGGATTTGACTTATGAAGAAGAGCCCGTTGAGATCTTAGCTTCTGACAGTAAGGTGTTGAGGGGTAGATCGATTGAGTTAGTGAAGGTGCGGTGGAAACGTAGAGGTGTGGACGAGGCCACTTGGGAAAGGAAGGAGGATATGGAAAAGTAGTTTCCGTATCTCTTTCAGTCAGGTAATTTCAGGGACGAAATTCCTTAAGTGGGAGAGAGTGTAACACCCGTGTTTTGGGCCTAGGAGTTAACCGGGTTTATGGTTCGAGTCAATAAAATTTAAATTAAATCAATTCAACTCTAAATAATGACCTAATTGAGCTTTAGTAAAAAGGGGAGGACTTATGTTTTAATTTAACCAAAAGTTTTTAAAAAGGATGACAACTTTCAAAGTTGTCATCTTCTCCCCCTTTCCCCACAAACCCCACGTGAAAAACCCCATCCCCCTTCTCCAAACACTCTCAAACTTCAAACAACTATTCCATTCAATATCTTCTTCAATCCAATGTGTTTTTCAAAGGTAATTATGTTTTCTAACTCTCCTCTTTATTCCCTATCAACCCATGGTCTTAGATTTCAAAGTTATGGAGTTTTGAAAATTAGGGTTTATATCAAAGTTTGGGTGTTTAAGGGGTTTTCCAATTGGTTTTAATAAATTATGTTGGGGCTTTGATTAATCATGGTGAAATACACATTATATATCAATTTGGTTGAGTTTTGATGAAAATTCGTAGTAGGTTCTTAGGGCAAATTCTAACGTATTAAAACCTGGGTTTTTGGTGGGTTTTAGGTTGGAAACTAAGGGCTGATGGTTAGGGTATGTTAGAAGGGTGATTTGGGATATTTTGGAGGTCATTTGGGTGTTTGGAAATGAAAATTTCAGCAAGGCTTAAGGGGAGCACGAAAATTGGGATTTTGGGAGACTTTGTGGTTTGGAAATTTGTGGAATTTGGTTTATGTTTGTAAAGTAAGTTGATGGCTGAGTTTAGCATTGAATTGTGAAGTAATGTATATGTTTTGGCTTGGCTAGAAGCAAGAGGAGTCGTTGAAGGAGCTTTGGGACCGAATTCGGGTTCGTAGGAGGATTGTTTCTATTGCTAAGGAAGGGCGGTGAGTGGTTTTAAACTTGTTTTAAAGTGTGGTTCGAGTGTGTATAGTGTGTGAGAGAAATGTGCTTGGTAGGCCATTTCCTTTTAATTCATGTTGTTGATTTTAGTTATTGATTTCCTTTGAATACTTGTGTTGGCCTATCTATGCTCTTGAGAAATGTGGATAAGTTGTGCATGTATGTCATGATATGTATATGTATGTGATGAGCATGAGTTGTGGTTGATGATGTATATGGTGTGATGATGAAAATTGGCACTAAATAATTACCGGTTGTAAATGATCGATCATTAGAATTAGTATGCACACAAATTGAGTCAAAACGTACGTGGCCTTGATGGCGTTAAGTCATCAAGGAGGAGTACGGTGATGTAACATTCCACCGGAAGATTTTTATATATTTCTACGGGATGATGAGTGGAATCCCATCCGTAGGGCATGTGGCGATGAGTGGAATCCCGCACATGCAAGGTCCGGTGATGAGTGCAATCCCACCGAGGTAAAGTGTTGTTGAGGTTTAAATCCGCACAATCGGGGTAATTTAATAGTGGCCAATTAAACTTGTTCATGTATTGTGATATATGATGGTGATATATGATTGTGGTATATGGTGTGGTTACATGATGTTGATATTGATGATTGAGCTTGATAGGATTGAGAGACCATATATGCCACTTGAAAGACTAGCTAGGTCTACTCGTTTATATGCCATTGTAGGTTGTATGTGAGATTAGGATTTACATGCTTGAACCCTGCATTGTTGATGTTTTTCGTTATAGAGCACCCTCACTAAGCTTATAGCTTACGCTCTCAATGTTCAACAATGCAAATCATTAGCGTGGTGTTAGCTCGAGGCAAGGCAAGAAGGGCTTTCCAAGTTTGTAGCTCAAGTACGGTTATCAATTTTGTACTAGCTAGCAATGTGGCAAGGGTTTTTGTATGAGCTTGTATGACTCATTTGATTGTTGATGTTTGGATTGATTATGGTTTGTGTAAAGCATGAGATGACATGATGAATGTTGGTGTGTGATGGCATGCTTTAGTTGTTTAGGTTGCCTCGTGTATGAGGGCAAACCTCTTGTGATTGACTTTTGCTTTTAAGACCCTTTTGAGTCTTTATGTATGCCAATATTGCCTAAATTGCTCTTTAATTGGAATGCTATGTATGAATGCTTTGATCCATGTGTAAATGCTTCCTTTGGATTAAGGATTTTTGCTTACATGTTTGTATATGCTTAGGTGAGTCGAGTAATGCATTTAGAGTCGTGTCGGGGTCGTTTAAGTTGAAATTTGTGGAATTGCAGTGCAGGGCGTATCGATACTTCTCAAGGGCGTATCGATACGCCTCAGGGCCGTATCGATACGGTCTTGCCCAAAGGCCATAAGTTTTGCCGGGCGTACCGATACCCTAAGGGTATCGATACCCTCCAAAGTTTTTGGAATTTGGTATATTGAGTGAGAGTAGAGCGTACCGATACAGGGTGCACGAGTATCGGTACGGGTCTACTCTGTTGACCAAGAAGGGTTGACCGAGAAGGGCGTATCGATACGCTCAATGGTTGTATCGATACGGTCTTCCCGGAGTTGACTCCTTGGGTTGACCTAATCAGAGCGTATCGATACCCATAGTCAGGGTATCGATACTGTCTGCCCTGTAAGCTTAAAAATGGACTGTATATGCATGGGCGTGGTTCGAATGTGATTCTCCTTGAATGTTTTCCGCTATCATGATCACTTAGGTCTTAACTATCCTCTAGACAATATTAAAATAAAAAGAAAAAATATATAGGGTTGCTAACCGAAGGGAACCTTAACGGGTTTCACTCGGTTTTCCAAGTGTGGCCCACTCAGACCGGTCATCCGGCCTGACCGGGACGAGGGGGTTACACACTAATATCTTTCATTATATTTTGTAGGTTGTTTTGAAATTTTTAAATGATAACAACTTTTTAGTATGTAAACTTTGTATTTTATTTTTTTATTATTGAATATTATATTTCTCATGTTTATTATATTTTCTAAACTTTTTAGTATCTAAACGATGTAATAATTTTTATTTTTTTACCATATATTCATGTTTATTAGAAATATTGAATTGTAAAATATATATAGTAAATCCATATTTAATCTTTGTTAATAAGGTGAATTTTATTTTTCATTGTATGTTATTATTTTCTTTTTAAAGCATTATCAAAATACAATATAAACTTGTTACTAGTATTGTAATACCCCAAATTCTAGCCTAGTAGAATTGTTAAAGAAGAAGAAGAAGAAGAAGATGTGTCATGGTTATATGTTATGGCAAATATGTTTAATGTCCGTATGCTATAGCAATTATTGTTCCATGATTACATGTTGTGGCAAATGTGTCTAAGGGTTATATATATATATATATAAGCTTATGGTTATAATAGAAATCAACATGTAAATTATATTATATTATAAGATAGTGGAATTTATATTAGATTAAACCTTATAATAATATAAGATATAGTATAAATAAAGTGTTGATTAATTAATAGATTAATTCCCTTGGTTATAAAACTAACCAAGTGTCACTACCTTAATTATAAAGTGGGACACTTGGCTAGGAGGTAAGTTAGACAACAATTTTTTTGTCATATTCCACATGCATTATCTCATTCTTCTCCACCGAATGGAGAGAGAAAAAAAATGAGAGAGTGAAATCTGAAAATTTGGTATTCAAACAAGAAGAAATCGTGAGAGCTTAAAGGAATTTAGAAACTTGAATAGGATATTCACATGCATGTTAAAAGAAATTCCATGTAAGTACTCTTCTATGGTACCCGATTGTGTTAGTATAAATTAGTTGTTGTTGGAAGCTTAGAATTCTAGAAAATTATGATTAGATGCTTGATTGTTCATATGAATTGCTGGGTTAGTGGTTTTATTGAATTTAAAACTGAAATTACAAAGTAGAAACATGTTCGAACACCAAAACTGCCCAGATTCGTACAAGTAGAATAGCCTATAGAAATCTACGTTTTTGAACATGTTAGAGGCAAAATTGGAAACATTTCCACAGGAAAAAGTTGTAGGAAATTAAATTTTCTGTAGGATAGAGGTCTTGGAAGCATGAAAATGTTCATAGGATTGCTGGAAAATGAGTTAGAACAAAACTAGTCACGTTTGGGACTTAATTGGTGATTAGGGACTGTTTTAGATTAAAAATAAAATATTAGTACTTAAATGAACAAAATGAAGGCTGGAAATGACACCTTAATAACATGGAAGACAATGGTAAAAAGGGATAAAATAAACTAGCAAAGGTCCTAAGTTGAAAAGATCACTAAAGTGGGTTAAAATACAAGATCAACAAATTTGATCATGGAAAATCGCCTAACTTCGAGCATTAAACTGTATTGATATAGAAATGATAAAAATATGTGCTAAATATGGTTAGAAATCTGATTAAATAAACTTTCTAGGGATGTAAAGTAATTGAAAATTCAATATGTGTACTGAAAGTTATGGGCAAAATACTGAAGGGTGTCCAAACTACCTGAAACAGGATAGTTTAGTGTATAATGTGAAAATGTTTGCTTGTATGTGATGTATAGATAAATTCTAATGATGTATTTGTGTTATTAATACATGTAATGATCGACCAATAGATAGAAGAGGCTTGTGAGGGCATCAAGGTTGGGCAAACAAAGGAAAGAAACAAGGGGATTAGCATTCAAGACTAGCTTTGAGTTCTTGTGAGTGTAGCTATCAATAGGGTTGGGACTTAGGTCCTAACCAAGCTTGATTATGATTATGCTTTATTTAGATGTTGCTATGAAAATTTACTTAAATTATATTTGGTAATTAACTAAGGGAAGAATGGTATACACTAAGCTTGATAAATGCATAATGCGTATTAGACCTTGTATGATTGCATGATGCTGTGACATGTTTAATGCCCTGATTGCCATGACATGTTTAATACCTTGAATGCCTAGATTGACTACTTTATGAATCATGTTTAAAGAATGATATATTGTGATAATGAACTAGGGTTCACTAGCCTAAGGGCTCCCTGATCTTGTTGAATGTCTAATGACATCTTGGATAAGCTTGAATTGTGCCTTGAACATGTCTTGATTCTTGCCTTGTTTATCATATGTATCTTGATAAATGAACACCAAACTGAATGATGCCTTGGTAGCTAGCGAGTCATAGGTAGGATGGCGTGCCATAGAGTCTTGAGCTCATTTGTGTGTTGAGTGGTCTACGGACCGGCCTAAGGCCCTTAATTGGCGACAGTAGGAAGGATGTGTGTTATGGTCTTTGGCGACATTAAGAGGGATATGACCAGCACTACAGTGCATCTTGATTTAGCGACAGTTTGGTTGGTGACTCGATTACCTAGACTTGACTACATACTAATGCCTAAACTTGAATTGATTATCTAATATTGCTACAGCAAAGCTTGGATATCCTATGAATTTGAAATTAAACTTGACTTGAGCTTATACTTGAATTGGATGGTACAATCCTGATAGTGCAAAGCTGCTATCACATATACATGAAATGAATATTGAATCCATTGATTTTAACTTGTGATATGTGTTGAGTTGTGAGGAGCTCGATTCGATCAACCGTTCTTGCTCGCCAAGTGTGGAGAAGTTGGATAATTGGGTGTTTTAGTGGGAGGTGAAAATTTGACAATTTGACACAAAGATTTATAGTGGTTCAACCTTCTAACCAAGGTCTACATCCACTACCTTAGCTCCCCACTAAGGATTTCCAAACAAATTCACTAAGAATTTCATCCCCTTTTCTAGGCTAAGAAGGCAACCATTACAACCCTCAAATCTTTCTACCCCAAAGCTTGAGGAAACACTCTCTTGTACAAAGAAAGACTTAGCAAACTAGAAATCCCTCTAATAGGTGTTTTTTTTGCAATTTCGTCCCCTTCTTCTTCTCCTCTTCTTTGTTTTACTTCATTATTTGGTGAGTGAGAAGTGACCCCATGAGTTCATAAAGCTTCAAGGTTTTGAGATTCTTGGCTTCGATGATGGCGGTCCTCTTTGAGTCCCATGACTCGAGAAGGGAGTAGATGAGCTTTCGGACAAGCTTCTCTTCCGGGATGGCTTCTCCATAACCTTTAAGTCCATTTGTGATAGTGGAGAACCTATCAAACATCTTCTCGATGTTTTCTTCCGGATCCATCTTGAAGTTCTCATACTCTAAAGTGAGGAGCCGAATCTTGGTCTCCTTGACTTCATCGGTTCCCTCGTATGTGACTTCAAGCTTGTCCCATACCTCATTGACACTCTCACAAGAAGACATCTTCTCATATATGGTTGGGCCAAAAGCACAAAAGAGCATGTGCAAGGCTTTGCAATTAAGCTCTATCTTCTTGCGATCGTCGGCACTCCATTCCGCTTTGCTTCCTTGAGGCACGAACGGACCATCTTCAACTATGTCCCATAGCTTGTAGTCTCTTGACTTCAAGAAGAATTTCATCTTTGTCTTTCAATGGGCATAGTGATTTCCGTCGAAGAAAGGCGGTTTGTCGATGGATTGCGCCATTGAGCCGGTTGGTGAAATGTTGATTGAGCTTGCCGGATCTTCTCAATAGGATGTGAATCCCCTTCGATTGAGCCATGCTCTGATACCAATTGTTGAGTTGTGAGGAGCTTGATTCGATCAACTGTTCTTGCTCGCCAAGTGTGGAGAAGTTGGATAATTGGGTGTTTTAGTGGGAGGTGAAAATTTGGCAATTTGACACAAGGATTTATAGTGGTTCAACCTTCTAACCAAGGTCTACATCCACTACCTTAGCACCCCACTAAGGATTTCCAAACAAATTCACTAAGAATTCCGTCCCCTTTTTTAGGCTAAGGAGGCAACCTTTACAACCCTCAAAGCTTTCTACCCAAAGCTTGAGGAAACACTCTCTTGTACAAAGAAAGACTTAGTAAACTAGAAATCCCTCTAATAGGTGTTTGTTTGCAATTCTAAGCACTCACCCAAAACCTAAACACTTGAGCAAATATAACAATGTAAGCTCACAAGTGTTGTCTAAGCAAGGAATTTACAATTTAAGCTCTAGACAAATTTTGACATCAAAATGTTGTAACAATTGAAGCATTAACCATTACAAGATGCTTTGAGGTCCCTTTTATACTCCTTGATGAGTTTGTAGCCGTTACTAGCTGTTGGGATTGAATTGGAGCCGTTGGAGCCTTTATTTTCCACTATAAATGCAATTTTGCAGCTTGGAGTATCGATACTCGTGAAACCGTATCGATACGGTCTCAATGAGGAATTACTCGTTGGGCTTCTTCAGCTGATGCGTATAGATACGCTTACCTAGCGTATCGGTACGGTCCTGCAATTTAAAAGACCGTTGGGAAAATGACCGTTGGGGTAGTTAGGCATATCGGTACGCGATACCTGTATCGGTACGCGACTAGCCGTTGGGCTGTTTCAAAACATATCGTGTCGATACGGCTAAGCGTATCGGTACGGGTTTTGGCTACTGGAAAAATCAGGTAGTTGAAACCCTAAGGTGTATCGGTACGGTTAAAGATCGTATCGGTACGGGCATTTAAAAAAGGCTGGTTTTGGCTACTTTATATGTACTTTAAAATCATTCCAAGGCCTTTAAAAACCCTTAAACGTATTTTCAAGTTGTTTTGACTAAAAATATATTTTAAATTCTTTTTAATTTAGTCCAAAACATTTTTCAAATATTATATCAAAACATTAGTTCTACAATCTGCCCCTTTTTGATATAATAAAACCAACTTGAAAAATTGTTTGAGATTCTCCCATTTAACTTTAAAATTGTGAACAAGAGATTAAATATATGAAATCAAAATAAAGCTCCCCCTTATTCATTTGAAAATTCAATTTTTCAAACTATTTCTCCCCTTTTTTGTTATATCAAAAAGAATTTAAAGTGACATTGAGTTCAAAATAACATAGGAGGCAAAAAAGTAACACACTTAAAATTTTGGTTTAAAAATGGCTCCCCCTTACTCAAAGCATCATAAGTGTAACACCCGTGTTTTGAGGTTAGGAGTTAGTCGGGTTAGTTGGTCCGAGTCGGTAAAATTAATCTTAACCAATTTGATCCTGGCTTAAGCTAATTGAGTTTTAAATATTAAGGAGGGACCAATTTGGTGATTTAACCCAAAATAATTTAAAAGGTAGACAACTTTTAGAAAGTTAAAAAGAACAAAAAAATGGTCTTCTCTCCTCCATTTTGCTCCCAACGCGGAAACCCAAACCTAAACCCCTCTCAAACCCCATCTACTATTCCATTTGATTCCTTCTCATCTCAAGGTCTACTCGGACCTACTTGGATCGGTCATCCGGCCAGACCGAGACGAGGGGGTTACATTTGTTGGTATCAGAGCCTGAGGTTACTGAGACCTCGGGCAGGTAAGTGAGGTAAGCTTGATGTGTTAAGTAATTGTATTGCTTGGTGTGTGCTATGCCATGAAATCCTATTTGTTTGACTGTTCGTATGATGATTTGAAGCATGAGTTGTTGCGTTTGGTGTAGAGTGAGTGCCCATTGCTACTATTACTTAATTTAAAAAGATTTTTGTAAAGGGAGTACTTGAGCACTGTTGGACCCTTGCTTTGGATAACGTAATCCTTATCTGTTTGTTGTTGTAGTTATTATCTTGCTAGTTGTACCATGAGACCATGTGGGAGGCCTAGGATGGTTCGACCGGAACCACGGGCAGCGGCTCCAGGAGTTGAGTCAGTAGTTAGAGTTGAGGCTCAAGTGGGAGAGCCTGTGGTTGGAGTTGGAGCTCCTCCACCACCTCCACCACCACCACCTCCTCCACCAGGAGTAGGAGGCGAGGCCGGGGCCGAAGAAGAGGGACCTCAGGGAGGCCAAGGTGGCCAGGGACCGGCCGGAATAGACTTAGCTCCTTTGGTTCAGGCGATAGTCGGGGCATTTCAGGCTGTAGTGGTTAGGGGTCAGGCAGCAGCACATCATCAGGGAGAGGGCACTGGTTTGCCATTAAAGAGACTCTATGGTCTAGGGGCCGAAGAGTTTAAAGGGTCTACTCTAGAGAGATCCGAGTTGTGGTTTGAGAAGACTGTCTGTATCCTCGCGCAGATGGGATGTACCGGAGAACGCAAGTTAGGGTGTGTTGAGTCTTTGCTTCAGAGTGATGCCTATACTTGGTGGGTCATCATCACTTCGGGTATGGATGAGGCCGAGATTACTTGGGAGTTCTTTGAGTCAGCATTTCGTAAGAACTATCTGGGTCCGCGTTACCTCGATGAGAGGAAGAGGGAGTTTATGGCTTTGCTTCAGGGGAGTATGACTGTGACAGACTATGAGATCCGATTTGTTAGACTGAGTCAGTATGCATCTGAGCTTGTTCCTACTGAGGTGGAACGATGTAACCGATTCCGTTATGGGCTGAATGAAGAAATCAGGAGGTATACTATAGCTTCAGACTACACTGATTTTGATGTCTTGGTCGCGAGGGCCAAGGACTTAGAGCACAGTTTGGGCTTGACCAAACGGTCTGGTGGTTCTAGTTCGGGTAAGAGGTCTAGTGACTTTGATAGAGGTGATGCCAAGAGGCATCGGGACAACAGGCATCATTATGATCATAGGCGTGGTGGCGGTAACCATGGTAGGAGCCAACAGGGCCAGAGGGCTGGTGGGAAGTTGCCCACGTGTGCTACTTGCGAGAGGAACCACACCGGTGAGTGTTGGGGGAATTTCCACTCGTGTTGGAGTTGTGGGGCTAGAGATCATATTAGGCGTGACTGTTCACATCAAGTGGGGCAGGCACCAGCTCAGGCTCCTGCTAGAGCCAACGACTTTCAGAGAGGTCGCGGGCGCGGTAGAGGTAACTTCCAGCCGAGGAATAATGGTCAGAGGAACATAGCCCATGTAGTTGCAGTCCAGCCGGAGGGCGGAGGTCAGGCCAGAGTTTACGCTCAGCGTGGGGATCAGCATGACACCGATGTGATCGTAGGTAACTTCTCGATACAGTCTTTGGGTTTGCTTTCTTTGATTGACTCTGGGTCTACACATTTCTACATATTGAGTGAGCATGCACAGTCGTTGAACTTGCCTTGTGAAATGTTAGAGGTAGGAGTTAGTGTTACTAGTTCCTTTGGGGACACAGTAGTAGTTAGGAAAATGTACAGAAGGTGTCCGTTGATGGTTCAGGGACATGTGTTCCCAGTGGATATGATGGAGCTACCTTTCTACGGTTTTGATGTAATTCTGGGTATGGACTGGCTCACAGAGCATAGAGCTAGGATAGATTTTGAAACCAAGAGGATCTCTTTGAGGCTTACAGATGATTATGAGATTGTAGTGGTGGGTGAGAACGTGAAGTTCTTGTCCAATGTAGTTTCGATTCTAGAGGCTAAGAGGTTAGTTGAGTTGGGTTGTGAAGCATACTTGGCCTATGTGATGAACCCTAACATGAGTGAGGTTAGACCTCAGGACATCCAGACAGTGTGTGACTTCCCTAGTGTGTTTCCGGAAGAGTTGCCAGGGTTACCACCGGATAGAGAGGTATAGTTCACTATTGAGACTTATTCTGATTCAGCTCATGTTTCGATTGCTCTGTATCGCATGGCACCAAAAGAACTGAAAGAGTTGAAGACTAAGTTGCAAGAGTTGACAGATAGAGTCTTCATTCGACCTAGTTGTTCACCTTGGGGTGCACCAGTTTTGTTTGTGAAGAAGAAAGATGGAGGCATGAGAATGTGTATAGATTACAGACAGTTGAATCAGTTAACAATGAAGAACAAATATCCATTGCCTAGAATTGATGATTTGCTTGACCAGTTGAGAGGAGCATCAGTCTTTTCGAAGATTGACTTGAGATTGGGTTACTATCAGCTAAAGGTAAGAGAGGTTGATGTACCGAAGACGACCTTTAGAACTAGGTATGGTCACTATGAGTTTTTAGTCATGCCTTTTGGGTTGACTAATGCACCGGCTGCTTTCATGGATATGATAAATATGATTTTTCATCAGTACCTAGATCAGTTTGTAGTTGTTTTTATAGATGACATCTTGGTGTATTCGCGAACTGAAGAAGACCATGACCGACACTTGAGACTAGTTTTGAAGACTTTGTTAGATCATCAGTTGTATGCGAAGTTGAGCAAGTGTGAATTCTGGATCAGAGAGGTAGTCTTCTTAGGAGATGTAGTGTCAGCCGATGGGATTAGAGTTCATCCAAAGAAGATAGATGCCATTGTTGAATGGAAGCAACCAAAGTCTGTAACAAAGGTACGTAGCTTCCTAGGCTTAGTTGGATACTATAGAAGATTCGTAGAGGGTTTCTCTAAGTTAGCCGCTCCATTGACACAGTTACTTCAGAAGAGTGTTCAGTTTGAGTGAACAGATGCAAGACAGAAGGCCTTTGAGAAGTTGAAAGAAGCTTTGACCCGAGCACCGATCTTAATTCAGCCAGAGTCTGGGAAAGACTATGTAGTTTACAGTGATGCTTCCTATGTAGGCCTATGTTGTGTTCTCATGCAAGACAAGAGAGTGGTGGCTTATGCCTCAAGACAGTTGAAGACCCATGAGCGTAACTATCCGACCCATGACATAGAGTTAGCTACAGTTGTATTTGCTCTGAAGATTTGGAGACATTATTTGTACGATGAGAAATGCACAGTGTACACCGATCACAAGAGTTTGAAGTACATCATGACTCAGCGAGATTTGAATCTCAGACATCGTAGGTGGTTAGAGTTGCTAAAAGACTATGATCTTACCATTGAGTACCATCCGGGTAAGGCCAATGTAGTGGCTGATGCATTGAGTAGGAAGATAGTCGTGGACTTGAGAGCCATGTTTGCAAGATTGAGCTTGTCCGGAGACGGTGGCTTGGTAGCCGAGCTTCAGGTTAGACCTACTCTAGGTCAGTTGATTAGAGAGAATCAGCTTTTAGATAGATCTTTGGCACCTCACGTGCAAGATATAGCCAAAGGTAGATCTTCAGACTACAGTTTCAGTACCGATGGGGTTTTGTGTTTCAAGAATAGGATAGTTGTGCCTGAAGACAATGACTTGAGACGTACGATCTTGACTGAAGAACACAGTAGTCCGTTTTCTATGCATCCGGGAGTACGAAGATGTACCGTGATTTGAAGAATGAGTACTTTTGGGTTGGCTTGAAGAGAGATGTGGTCGACTTTGTGAGTAAGAGTTTAGTGTGTCAGAGAGTGAAGGCGGAACATCAGGTTCCCTCAGGTTTGTTGCAACCGTTGAGAATTCCGGAATGGAAATGGGAGAATATCACCATGGATTTTGTTTCGGGTTTGCCTTTGACTCCTACGAAGAAGAACTCGGTGTGGGTTATTGTGTATCGTTTTACGAAGTGTGCTCACTTCTTGGCAGTCAATACCACATACACTTTAGATAGATTGGCCGACTTGTATATTGGTGAGATTGTAAGACTGCATGGTGTGCCGAAGTCTATTGTGTCCGATAGAGATCTGAGGTTCACATCTCGATTTTGGGAGTGTCTGCATACAGCTTTAGGTACCCGTTTGAACTTCAGCACGTCTTATCATCCTCAGTCAGATGGTCAGTCAGAGAGAGTTATACAGATCTTAGAGGATATGTTGCGTTGTTGCATCATTGACTTTCAGGGTACGTGGGAGAAGCACTTGCCTCTAGTTGAGTTTGCTTACAATAATAGCTTCCAGTTGAGTATTCAGATGGCTCCGTATAAGGCCTTGTATGGCCGGAAGTGTAGAACTCCAGTTTGTTGGCCCGAAGTGGGACAGAAGTTGTTACCTATGCCGGATTTGCTCAAGGGGACAACTGACAAGGTAAAATTGATTTGCGATTGATTGAAGGCTACTTCGGATAGGAATAAGTCCTATGCCGACTTGAGGAGGAAGGAAGTTGAGTTCTCAGTGGGTGAGAAGGTATTCTTGAAATTGTCTCCGTGGAAGAAGGTAATGAGATTTGGCCGAAAAGGGAAGTTGAGTCCGAGGTGCATAGGACCGTATGAGATTGTGAAGAGGGTTGGTCCAGTTGCTTATCAGTTGCGTTTGCCATCCGAGCTAGAGAAGATACACAATGTATTTCATGTTTCGATGCTCCATAAGTATAGGTCCGATCCATCACATGTAATGCATGTAGTGGAGATTGAATTGAATCCGGATTTAACTTATGAGGAGGAACCAGTTGATATCCTAGCTTCTGACAGTAAGGTGTTGCGAGGTAGATCGATTGAGTTAGTAAAAGTGCGGTGGCAACGTCTAGGTGTAGACGAGGCCACTTGGGAGAGGAAGGAGGATATAGAAAGGCAGTTTTTGTATCTCTTTCAGTCAGGTAATTTCGGGGACGAAATTCCTTAAGTGTGAGAGAGTTGTAACATCCGTGTTTTGGGGTTAAGAGTTAGTCGGGTTAGTTGGTCCGAGTCGGTAAAATTAATCTTAACCAATTTGACCTTGGCTTGAGCTAATTGAGTTTTAAATATTAAGGAGGGACCAATTTGGTGATTTAACCTAAAATAATTTAAAAGGTAGACAACTTTTAGAAAGTTAAAAAGAACAAAAAAATGGTCTTCTCTCCTCCATTTTGCTCCCAACGCGAAAACCCAAACCTAAACCCCTCTCAAACCCCATCTACTATTCCATTTGATTCCTTCCTCATCTCAAGGTCTTTTTCAAAGGTAATTGTATATTCTTACTCTCCTCTTCATCCTCTACCTTTACATGGTTGTAGAATTTAAAACTATCATCTTTTGGAAATTTAGGGTTTAAAGAAAGTTTGAGTTTTTATTGGGTTTTTTCAATTTGTTTTGAAATACTAAGTTGGGTTTTGGTTTAGCCACCTTAAAATACACATAATATGTTAAAATGAGTGAGTTTGGGTGAAAACCCGAAATGGGTCCTTGTGGTCATGTTTGAAGTGTCTAAAACTTGGTTTTTGGTGAGTTTTAGGATTAATTTGAAGGGCTGATGGTTTAGGGGTGTTAGGAGGGTGTTTTGGGACCATTTGGGTGTCATTTGGGTGTTTGAAAACATGGTTTTCAGCTAGGTTATAAGGGAGCTCGAAAATGGACTTTTGGGTGATTAATTGGGTTGGAATTTGTTGAAGTATGGCTTGTACTTATGGGATGAGTTGATGACTGAGTTTTAGCATTGATATTTGAGTAATGGATGTGTTTTGATTGGCTAGAAACAAGAGGAGACATTGGAGGAGCATCGGGATCGAATCCGGGCATTTAGGAGGCTTGCTTTGGTTGCTAAAGAAGGGTGGTGAGTAACTTTAAATATGTTTTAAAGTTGGTTCAAGTGTGTGTAGTGTATGGGTTGGAATGTGCTTGGTAGGCCATTCCTATGTGGAGTTAAATTGGTAACTTAGCTCCTTGATTTCCATTGAATTCTACTTATGCCTTGCATATTTGCTCTTGTGAAATGTGGGTTGATGTGCATATGTGTACCTTGTTATATGTATGTGATGCGTATGTGATATAAATGGTGGATATGTGATGTGGTTAATGAAATTACCACTAATTAACTTACCAGGTGTAAATGATCGATCATTAGGATTAGTGTGCACACAAATTGAGTCAAAACGTATGTGGCCTTGATGGCGTTAAGTTATCAAGGAGGAGTACGGTGATGTAACATTCCACCGGAAATTTATTTATATTCTACGGGATGATGAGTGGAATCCCATCCGTAGGGCATGTGGTGATGAGTTGAATCCCGCCCATGCAAGGTCTGGTGATGAGTGTAATCCCATCGAGGTAATGTTGTTGTTGAGATTAAATCCACACATCCGGGTAAACTAATAGTGGCCAATTGAACTCGTTCTTATAATTATGATGTTATGATGTTGATGTATGATGTTGAGCTTATTATGATGTAAGATGCCATATTATGACTCTTGAAAGACTAGCTAGGTTGACTTGTTTATTACCTATGTATGTTGTATGTGAGATTAAGGGATTGCATGCTTGAACCCTGCATTGTTGACGTTTTCGATTTTAGAGCATCCTCACTAAGCTTCTAGCTTACGCTCTCATTTTCAACAATGCAGATCATTAGCGTGGTGTTAGCACGGAGCAAGGCGAAAGGGCTTTTCAAGTTTTTGTTGCTCAAGTACGGTTTAGCAATTATGTAGTAGTTTAGCAATGTGGCAAGAGTGTGTTTGTATGAGCGATGTATGACTCACATGTGTGTTTGATGTTCATGAATTGACTTTGATTGTAAACATGTTATGCCTTGTCAAATGCTAGTGTGATGGCATGCCTTATGAATGTTTAGGTTGCTTTTGAATGGCATGTAAACCTTATTGTGATGAATTGTGCCTTTTGGATTTTAAGTCTTCAAGCATGCCCTTATATGTAATGTTGCTCTTGCGTAAATGCCACGAATGGATGTTTCATCATATGCCTTGTGCGTTTGAGCATGTTTGACATAGGATCCATGTCTCTAGTTCATGTATGCTTGTGTTGAATGCTTCTTGGGGTCGTTTAGGGCCTTTATAATTGTTGAGAAATGCTTGAATCTGGTCTTCAAAGGTTGCAGATAGCCTCTGTTTCGAAATAGGCTGAGCCGTTTCGGAACGAGTAAGGCTTCAAGGACCCCGTATCGGAACTTGTTTCGATACGGTTTGGCCACTGTGAACCACTGTTCCGATACGAGTTTCGGAACACTTTGGCTACTGGAAATCTGAGAAATTGTCGAGATGAAAGCGTTTCGAAACGAGTCTAAGGGTTTCGAAACGGTCAATATCTCGTTGACCACGAGAAGTTGACCGCTGAGGGTGTTTCGGAACGGTTGACCTCCGTTCTGAGACGGCCTCCTCGTATGGGCTTGGGGCAGTTGACCAGGTCAAGGCGTTTTGATACGCCTCGATGGTGTTTCAAAACGGCCTACTTAATGGATTAAAATTGGACTGTTTAATTGTTGTTTTGTGTTCAGACGATTGTCTTCCTCAATTTGTTTCCGCTGTTATGATCACATAGGACTTAAATGTGCCATTAGAGAAGATCAAATTAAAAGAAAAAAATTTAGGGTTGCTAACCGAGAGGGAACCTTAACGGGTTTCGCTTCGGTTTTCCCCGTGTGGCCTACTCGGACTGTTCATCCGGCCAGACCAGGATGAAGGGGTTACAATAAGAATGTTAGTTCAACATATATGATTATCTAGTTGACATAAATGAAAATAAATCAAATAGAAACAAAAGCAACTAGATTTTACCACACTTGGACTCAAGGGAGGATGTGAAGTCTTCCTTCTTCAAGTGTTCTTCCTTTGTGTGCATGGAGCTCCCCCTCAATTTTTGACTTGTTGATCACTCTCCATCACACCTAGCATAAGACAATCAAGTAATTTTCGGTATCCAAATTGCTTTGGATCCATAGACATTAGTAGCACAAAATTTAGTCCCCTTAGGAATCCATTTTTCAATTTCATCCTTTTTAGTTGAAGTGGTTAGTCCTTTTGGGACCCAAACACTTCTAAAACATTTTACATTCACAAATCTAGGGGCACTAGATTGTCTTACATAAAAAATTGATTTTCCAAAATTATTTTTCTTTTCAAGTTCATTGGAAATCGAATATTTTTCTTTTTGAACTTTAAGAAGCAAATTTTGTAAATCAAAACATTTTTGTTCAAAATCTTTCAATTTTGTTTCAAGTTCAAGATTTGTTTTGGAAAGCAAATCATTTTCAATTTTTATTTTTGAAATCAACTTTTTGTTCTTTGAAAATGATGCCTTGAATTCCAAAAGCAAATCATCATAGGCATCTTATAACTCATCAAATGTATAAGAATTTGAAATAGATGAGTTAGAAGTTACCTCCCCCTCATTGAGGGCCATCAAGCATAGGTGGGCTACTTCATCATCGGTGGAGTCTTCATCACTCTATGTGGTCACATATGCTTGTTTTGGAGATGATCCCTTCTTTTTGGATTTGTATAAGTCCTTCATCTTCTTCATCGATTCATGCTTGGATTTTTCAATTTTGCTCTTCATTAACCGAGCAAATTTGTTGAAGAGATAGGCCATCTCTTCATCTTCACTTTCCTCCTCACTTGAATCTACATGATGGCATGTGGAGGATTTGAGAGCTACGACACTAGCATTGATGCCTAGCTTCATGATCTTCTCCTTCCCCATCATTCTAATCTCTTCCTTCTTCTTCTCCTCTTCTTTGTTTTTCTTCATTATTTGGTGAGTGAGAAGTGACCCCATGAGTTCATCAAGCTTCAAGGTTTTGAGATTCTTGGCTTCGATGATGGCGGTCCTCTTTGAGTCCCATGACTCGAGAAGGGAGTAGATGAGCTTTCGGACAAGCTTCTCTTCCGAGATGGCTTCTCCATAACCTTTAAGTCCATTTCTGATAGTGGAGAACCTATCAAACATCTTCTCGATGTTTTCTTCCGGATCCATCTTGAAGTTCTCATACTCTAAGGTGAAGAGCCCAATCTTGGTCTCATTGACTTCATTAGTTCCCTCGTATGTGACTTCAAGCTTGTCCCATACCTCCTTGACACTCTCGCAAGAAGACATCTTCTCATAGATGGTTGGGCCAAAAGCACAAAAGAGCATGTGCAAGGCTTTGCAATTAAGCTCCATCTTCTTGCGATCGTCGGCACTCCATTCCGCTTTGCTTCCTTGAGGCACGAACGTACTATCTTCAACTATGTCTCATAGTTTGTAGTCTCTTGACTTCAAGAAGAATTTCATCTTTGTCTTTCAATGGGATGAGTGATTTCCGTCGAAGAAAGGTGGTTTGTCGATGGATTGAGCCATTGAGTCGGTTGGTGAAATGTTGATCGAGCTTGCCGGATCTTCTCAATAGGATATGAATCCCCTTCGATTGAGCCAAGAACTGATACCAATTGTTGAGTTGTAAGGAGCTCGATTCGATCAACCATTCTTGCTCGCCAAGTGTGGAGAAGTTGGATAATTGGGTGTTTTAGTGGGAGGTGAAAATTTGGCAATTTGACACAAGGATTTATAGTGGTTCAACCTTCTAACCAAGGTCTACATCCACTACCTTAGCTCCCCACTAAAGATTTCCAAACAAATTCTCTAAGAATTTCGTCCCTTTTTCTAGGCTAAGGAGGCAACCTTTACAACCCTCAAAGCTTTCTACCCAAAGCTTGAGGAAACACTCTCTTGTACAAAGAAAGACTTAGCAAACTAGAAATCCCTCTAATAGGTGTTTGTTTGCAATTCTAAGCACTCACC
Source organism: Hibiscus tridactylites (assembly GCA_958450335.1). Lineage (NCBI taxonomy): Eukaryota > Viridiplantae > Streptophyta > Magnoliopsida > Malvales > Malvaceae > Hibiscus > Hibiscus tridactylites. The sequence continues at coordinate 67,322,487 of OY288285.1, read as the reverse complement.
CAAAACCTAAACATTTGAGCAAATATAACAATGTAAGCTCACAAGTGTTGTCTAAGCAAGGAATTTACAATTTAAGCTCTAGACAAATTTTGACATCATAATGTTGTAACAATTGAAGCATTAACCATTACAAGATGCTTGGAGGTCCCTTTTATACTCCTTGATGAGTTTGTAGTCGTTACTAGCCGTTGGGATAGAATTGGAGCCGTTGGGGCCTTTATTTCCCACCATAAATGCAGTTCTACAGCTGGGCGTATCGATACTCGTGAAACTGTATTGATACGGTCTCAATGAGGAATTAGTCGTTGGGCTTCTTCAGCTGATGCGTATCGATACGCTTACCTAGCGTATCGGTACGGTCCTCCAATTTAAAAGACCGTTGGGAAAATGACTGTTGGGGTAGTTAGGCATATCGGTACGCGATACACCCGTATCGGTACGCGACTAGCCGTTGGGTTGTTTCAAAACATACCGTATCAATACGGCTAAGTGACAAGTCGTCGTTTAACCGGTCAAAAATAAATGAGTAAATTAACCTCTTTCAATAAATAATAATATAAAGAAATTAAATAGATATAGGGAAAGAGGGTCGATCCGCAGGGAGATTAGCTGGAATTATTGACTGAAGACTGCTTCGATCGGTACTTCTAGGAATATCTGCAAAGTAATTAAATAAAATGGGGGGGAGTGATTTGATATTGGATGAAAATTTAAATGCAGGGGTAAAAAGATTAAGAAAAATCAAGTATGTGAAATAGCCTCGAACTAGCTCCTTCAATTCTTTCGATCACTGAAATAGATTTTTATTTCGGGGATCATGTCGGTTACAGTCTACGAGGCCCAACCCGTCGTAACTTGTTTCTCTCTCGAGTAACCAATCCTCCCAAGTCTATCTTCGAAAGATGGTTCTTAAATAAATCAACCATGTCTATCGTCGTTAAAATATTTAGAATAAAAGCAGGAAAAACCCGACTCAGAAATTGTCTAAAATAGAATCGCTTCTGATTTTATCTTTCCTTAGCAGATCGCCGCTAAGAGTGTTCACAGGAAGTCGAAATTTGCCACAGGCCGATCCTTCCTCTCAACTATGTTTTTAAATGATTCCAGACCAATGAGCTCTTTTTTATTTGAAAAACGGTTAAAAACCTTTAGTAAGGCCGATTGCCAAACTATCTAAGCAGAAAGATAAAAATAATTTCCCAAAAGAATTTAAGCAAGTTCAATTCTCACGAATCGAATTGACTTGGCTGGTTCTTGGCTTAAAAGATTTAGCTAAGCATGATATTGATTATCATGCTTAACTTGGTTTTGGAAAAATAATTAAATAACATAAAATAAACGAAACAAAGAAAATAAAGAAAAAGAAGAACTTTTAATTAAAACTAGAAAAATGTTTACAAAGATAATAAAAAAAAACTCAAAGCTAGAAGATGATCTTAAGCCTTCACCAAAGGTTGGTATTTATAGGCTTAGATTTACAAAGATAAGGTGATGAGATAATTTAAAATAATAAAACAAAAGATAAATATTTCAAATGTTTTGAAATTTAAATACAACAAAACTAACAGATAAATTGATAAGATCTTCCAGATCGTCCAGAATCTTCTAGAAGTCGCCACGTATTTGCCACGTCACTGCCACGTCAGACGCGTCGTGCCCAGTGTCGTGCCCACGATGCCAGTCATGACAGAATAATAATAAAAACTGCAGAAATGCCCCCTTTTCACTGCTATTTCCAAAATTGGATCTCTGCACAAAATATAACAAAAATAGCATGTATTAAGTAGCAAGAAGTCCTAATAACTAGAAAAATAGCAAATAAAGTATGTCACATTTGAGAACTTATCACTAAGCGTATCGGTACGGGTTTTGGCTATTGAAAAAATCAGGTAGTTGAAACCCTAAGGCGTATCGGTACGGTTAAAGACCGTATCGGTACGGGCACTTAAAAAGGCTGGTTTTAACTACTTTAAATGTACTTTAAAATCATTCCAAAGCCTTTAAAAACCCTTAAACATATTTTCAAGTTGTTTTTGACTAAAAACATATTTTAAATTCTTTTCAATTTAGTCCAAAACATTTTTCAAATATTATATCAAAACATTAGTTCTACAATATGCCATGACATTTGAGATGTGTTATGAATCCATGATCTTGATGATAATATGTAATGTTGGTTTGGAATTGACTAGTGATATGTATGCACATGAATATGAAAAGCCATGGCTATGGATTGAGTAAATATATATGAAATGATATAATGCGCTGCATGATCTAGACTATTTGAATGTCTTGTATTCTTGTATAGGCTTGATCTTCATGAGCCTAGCTAGGTCTCTTTTGAATAAGATACACTTGAAAACTTGAATAAACTCGCCTAGCTTAGGTTGTTACCTCACTAAGTACTTAACTGTACTTATCACTCTCGTTTTCATTCTTCCTAAAATACAGGTTAATAGATTGCAAGCTACGTTGAGTTGGAGGCAAATCAAGACAAGCTAAAGCACAAGTATGGTTATGACTTTTTGTATACTCCTACTTGGTGGCCATAGTCTTGTATTTAGATTTTATATTCATGCATTTTGAGCCTAGGAAAGGCTAGGTATATATATTTGATATGATATGGCATGAATAACGTGCTAATGTGACTTGTTTGGTAGCCTAGTTGATCTAGGTATTATGCTATGGTATATGAGTAAGGATGGATTTATGCTACAATATATGATATCTTGAAAATTTTGATGATTGGTAGACATATTGATTTTGATTGCTTGTCATGATTTAAGAATGATGAATGCTTATTTGCTACAACATAGTATTGTTATGCCCAGATGATATTGTAAATGCTATAGCATGTTTTCATGATTTTGTTTAAATTGATTAGTTGAGTTAAGAATGCAAGGGTTTAATATCTGATTTGATTGGCATTTGAAATGGTTAGTTTAGTCATGTACATGTTGTTCAAATGTTATGGTTTGATTGTAATATGATACGTGATGATTGTTTGATTAGAAGTCTGACTTACCTATTAGGGGTAAGTTAGGCAAAAGTTTTTGTTGGTTCATGTTTTTTCTTGTTTGAGTAACACTTTTTATTTAGTTTACGACTAAACTGGGTGAGGGGTATTACAAGTATTATTATTATTATCTAATTTTTTAAATTAATGTAATAATTTGAATTATATTAATTATTAATTTTTAGTACATTAATTAATTAAAATTTTGGAGGGAATGTAAATTTTTTGGGTTGAACCCCGTGAAATTTTCCCTCTTTTTGAAAAAATTAATATTTTATTTTCCGACAGAATAGATTAATCCATCGAAAATAAAAAAAATTAATTTTTTAATATTTTTAATATTTCGACGAAAAATGTATGTCGTCGGAAACATGAAGTATTTTTTATTTATAATTTTTGACGAATTTTCGTCGGTAAATCTCTGATGGAAAAGTTATGTTAATCGGAAACATAAAGTATTTTATATTTATAATTTTCTGATGGATTTAAGATTTTTTGTCAGTAAATTTCTGACGATTTTCGTCGGTAAACTTTGGACGGATTATCTTATTTTCTCGAAAATGTTGGTTTTAATTAACTTTTTACTGACCCCTTTCTTCCGTCAAAAATTCCGTTAATAAATTCAATTTCTGTCACAAATTCCCTCAAAAGTTCCCTCAAAATTACACATTTTTTGTAGCGAAAAAAAAGAAGCACATCTGGTTTTATCTTTGGTTTTGGATCAGCTGTCGTTTGTTGGAGTTCCAAAAAACAAGCTACAAGAACTTTGTCTTCTTCAGAGGCTGAATATACAGCTGCAACTTCATCAGCATGTCAAGCCTTATGGTTAAAAAGGATCTTAGCGAATGTCAATCAAAAGCAACGATAGTTTATTGTGATAATCAAGCATCGATTTTCATGTCCAAAAAAAGACTTCAACTTGGTGTTTGCAACTTTGAATCAAGGGGGGTGTTTGGAGAATGATTCAAAGTCAATGTTTTAAATTTAGATTTGATTGTGCTGTGTTTAGTTTGTTATTTCCTTATTTTTCTGATTTTTTATCATCGTGCAATAGTGTAGAACATTTTATGTTAGTTTGTTACGGTATAAAGATTATTTATAGGATAAAAATCTTATACCTTTTTCGGTGCCCCTATATATGTTCTAACACTAAAAATATTAAAAATAAATAAATTACAAGCTCTAACTCTAAATTCTAAATCTAACTCTTATACTATATACCCTAAAATACACTTAACTCTAAATTCCATAAACTCTAACTATAAACTTCGGCCTTAAACCCTAAACCGTAAACCTAATTTTGAGTGTGTGCATAAATAGAAGCGCCAAAAAAAGACAAAAATTTCCATCCTATTTATAGGCCTTTGTTTATTTCATTCATCGCGATGAATAATACAAGAAAATCAGTCATTATGAGTCCATCTTTTCTTCTTAAATTTTCCAGTTTAGTATTTTTATTGCATACATGTTGTTTGACAATAGTCCTCTGTGACTATTCTCCCCTACAAATACACAGTCCCATCTTTCTCAAAGATCATTGCTTATATTTATATCTATCCAATTGAAACTATATATATATACACATATTAGATTCTTTTGTACTGTGTTTCGTGGATGGAGCCAAAACTACCAGTACTTGCATAAGGGGGTGACCTTGATTGGCAGCTTCTTCTTCATCTTAACAGTCGGAAAGTAGACGATTTCGTCCTCAAAAGCAACCCATCTGCATATATAACAAGTAAAAAAATGAAGGGCTTTTTTGAATTTTGACATCTATCTAAACATTATGAAGAACCATATTTTGATTAAATTACTTGTAAGTGGTGACAAGATGGTGAAGGAAGATTGAAATCTCAAGTCTTGATAATTCTAAACCAGGGCAAAGCCTCTGCCCACCTCCAAATGGTGTAAAGCTGTTGTTGTTAACAGCAACTCCAAGTTTCTGAAAAAACAAAAAATAAACCCTTTAATTTATGTTTTTTTGATGAGTTTAAGGAATCAAATTGCTCTGCAACTATTTTAAGCTATACCTCCCATCTCCATGGATCAAAAAGATATGGGTTTTCATAAATTTCCTCATTCATATGAACAGAAATAAAAGATGCCAGGACACACCATCCCTTTGGTATTAAATAACCTGCAAAAAACAATGTTCTTATTACATATTTATGCAGATTCAAGTTGAAAGAAACATTAGAATGAAATTACCTTTAATATCTATGTCTTTAAGTGCTTTCCTCCAAACACCATTGATGATATTTGCCAATCTAAGGGTTTCACTTATCACCTAACAAAGAGGGAAAAAACATATAAATGTCATTTTTTAGCTGTAAAAAGACACCTTGAGAGCATCTTCACTAGAATTTGAGACTCACATTTTGAGTGAAACGCAAAGACAAGTAGTCAGTCCAACTATAATCTTCACCAGAATCCTTCTTTTGCTTCTTTAGTTCCATGTTCTCCTCCTGCAGAAATCAACAACAAAACTATACATTAAAAAACCTCTCTTTTTGCATCAAAAAGAAAATTTTCCAAAAAAAATGTTTTTTCAATGAAAGAAGCCAAAACTAATGACATTGGATTAATTTTACTTCATGAAGTAAAAAGGGTATAGTACAGAGTTCAGAACTCTCAAGTATCTTTAGTTCTTTATTCAACTTTTTTCTATTTCATTCTAACCTTAAAAGATTGCTCCCATGAAATTTCTTCTTCATTTAATTTCTCAAGCAGAGAGATCTTAATGAAACCAAACCAACTTACAATTTTGTACTTATTATGTGGTTTCCATGTCTTGTCCAAAGATGACCAAGTAACCAACAGGTCCAACACAGTTCCAATACAACAATTCCCAGTTAAGTTCTAATCTGTTTTGCGAAATCCTCTTAACAAAACAAGATGGTTTCGGATACCTTCTTTTTGCATTAAAAAACTCGTGTGATTCTTGGGGTTTTTTCTTTTGCAGTAATCGAAGTTTCAGTTCAGAAATCATGATCCCAAAGGTACAAATAGTAATGTTTCAGTGAAAAACTGACAAAAGAAAAGGAAATAAAAAAAGGGATGTCGCAGTACTCTCTCTTACAGTTACAGGCCAAAGTATGGTCTATTTTATGACAGAATTTGGGGCCCTCCATACGTACAATCTGTCTTACACGTGCATGTACTCGTGTGTCTAAAGAAAATATGGAGCCATGAAAGAGACTTTTGCATTTCCAAACGAAAAAAAAGGGTCAAATAGTTGTCCTTGGCAGGCCACCTTTGCAGATGAAATCAAAATAATCCTAGCCGTCCGATGAAAAAAGAAAAATGGTAAATGTTTGTGTATGATACGTACCATCAACTGGTGGAGGGCAACAGGGCAGTCACCGAGGAATTTGACAGCTAGGGTCATCGCCATGGGAACAGTCTCTTCTCCAGGGATCATCATCTCGATTATGTTCCCACAGATGAAATCCAACGGCAGAGATTGCTTCTCGCTTGCTTCTGCACTGTCACGTAACAGCACGTCCACTGCATCCTTGGCCATACCCTTCTCGTCCGTTTTCTCCATAGCCAATTTCCTCTCCTCCACTATCTTTCTCAACATTTTCAGTATCCTTTCTTTGGCCTACAATGAAACCAAAAAAAAAACCCTACTAAAAAAATGTCAACGAAACAAAAGAAAAATGCTATATATATATATTCACCTTCAGAGATTTATATAGTCTTGTTCCTGGAAACTTGATGGGCAAACAAACTAAACCTTTGATGAATTCTTCAAATTCTCTCTTCAAAAAGTCCAAATCTTCACCGGCACCAACACTCATCAAAACATTCACCAAAACCTCGAATGTTATCTGACATTTCCATGAACCATAGTCAAAGACATATAGAGTATGTTTGGAATTAGTAATATATGTTTGGAACAGAAGGAACCTTTTTGGTTTCTTCTTGAACATGCAACAGCTGCATGTCTTGCCAAGACGCCAGGGTTATTTTGACAGAGTTTTCGATGTGTGTGGTGATGCGGGTTTTAAGCTGTGGGGATCTAAAGAATCCGCCGATGAGTGCATGGACTCGCTTCTGGAGATTACCATTCATTTGCAGTATGGAATGTTCGCCAAGCAACTCTCGGATGGATTTAGGATAAGCAGGGACGAAGATGTTACCAATGTTCTGCAAAACCACCTTGTTTACATCGGAATCTGTGGACACAATTATGGGTGTTCCCAATAAGTGTGTTTTGAAAACCTTCCCATGCCTGAAAATAAAAACCAAACATAAGCAAAGGTGGCAAAGGATTTGTCTTGCTTTTGTTTTGCTGTTTTAGGTTCATTGATTGAAGACCCATTGTCCAAAATTGGAAAGAAAACGGTGGATTTTCAGGGAAAAGTTGAAAACAATGGAGAATTGGAGCTGGAGATCACTGCCTGCAATAAAGCAATGGAGCTTCCACCACTATGGCAATTGCCCATAGTTAGTACTTACTTACAAGCTTTAATGGCTTTTTGTCTTAACTCATTTTTTTTCTCTTGATTTCTCTCACTCCAACATTTAGACCATGTCACCTTCCTGTTTGAAGAATTTCCTCTGTCATTTTTTTGCCCTATTTATATCCCACAATAAAATATTACCTAAAAAAATAGGTTTAAAGTTAAAGTTTATGGTTAGAATTTATGATTAAGATTTAAGGAATTAGGAGTAAGTATATTTTTTAGGCTTTATAGTTTAGGGTTTATAATTTAAAATTTAAGGTTATAGGTTAAAATTTAATTTTCTTAGTGTTAAGTATAAGAAAGGACACTAAAAAGTAACATAAATTTTTGTTCATATGAGTAATCATTTAATGAAAAACAAACTATTTTGTATAAGTGTAAATTTTATTTATTTTTCCAAGTCTTTGAATTATAACTAAATTATAGTAATGATATCATTCAATGATGTCAACAAAAGAAAACAGCATAAATTATTAAATAAAAAATTGTTACCCCAAAAGTTTATGTTTTTAGGTTTGTGTTGCATGTTACATGGTATTATTCATAGATAAGGGAATTCTTTTATATAATTATAATAATGATCATAGGTTCACTTAAGAAATGATTATATATCTACTTTGATAATGCCATTGCCATGCATGCATCTCATGCAACGGCAAAATTTAGGAACAATTATATGTTATATACTCTATATTATATAACTTTACATAAAATAATAAGAAATGATATACTTTTCATTCATTTAAATCAGAAAAATAACAAATATATATATATAATGATGACGGCATTATGATGGGGACCTTGATGGAGTGATGATTTGCATATCTGTCTAGGGTTTCTATCATCGATGAGAAAAAAAAAGTATATCTAGTATTCTCAGTTGTATGGATTAATAACCTATTGTAACCGCAAGAAAGATGAGGTATTGCATATTTTATCAGACATATCTTTTGAGAGGAAAGTAATAGTCTCATGATAATATAAATAATTGAAATAAATATTAAAAAAATCTTAAATTATTGAAAATTAGTAGGGAAAATCTATGCATGAACAAGAATTTAGTTTTGAGTGTTATAAACACTTGATTTTAAAAACATATATGTACTATATGAAAACTGAAATGGAGTCCTGGAGAAAGGAGATAAAAAGGGGGGGAAATACAATTAGCAAAAAGAAGAAAGACAATACCAGAAACAAAAGAGAAAAAGGAAATGAACAGTGGGTAAAAAAAGAGCTTACAGAAGCTTGCGTTTGTGCATGAAAGTGACAGGTCGAGAGGTGTAACCAGAAGCGATGAAGTCAAGAGTTTCACCAATGAAAGGCCAACCCAAGTTCCCTTTTGGCACTCCACCACTATTCTTTTCTCTCATCCTCATCTTGTTGTACCAAAACAATCTTAAAAAAATACCCACCATCATCATCAACAACAATCCCATGCCCCACTCCATCTTCTCTAACAGCCAAACCCTAGCTCTACCCAACCTTTCTTTCTTCTGGTTTCACACTACTTGGCACGTCAAGAAAAAAGGAAAAGAAAAGAAGAAAACTAATTTGTCCTTGTGAAGTGAAGGGCTTAGCCTTAGTTCATTGTCTTCTCTTCATTTAGATAGAGATATATGTACCACATATATGTATATAAGAGTGGGCCAGTGGGGTAGCCTTAAACCCCCTTTGCTGCTGCTGCCTGCTGCTATTGTTGGTGTTCTTCATTCTCATTTATTTTATGAAATGTCTGCTGTATTAATGAACTTGCTTAATTTCTTTATCAAAATCCAAACTTGGATTTTCAAGGATTTCACTCATTAAATCCGTAGTTATCTTCATCTCTCAACATTGAACTTTGGACCATGAGAAAAAGTTAAATGAAGCCCATTGGGCCTCACCACCCACCCACTTGTTTTCTCCCTCTCTTTTTCATGCAATTTTTACAACACAATCTCTTGGGGGCTTGGGGGTTAACTTAACTGTTAATGAGTTTTATGACACAGCAACGAAGTCGAAGCTGGCAAAGAGGGGAGAACGTGCGGTGTATGGCTTGCTTGACCCACTTAAAACCACAACGGATATTGCTAATAATGTCTAAAAGCAGTCGACGACAAAAAAAACCAACATTATGAATATGCAGGAATCATCTTTTCTCCCTCTCTTTTTGTAAATGATTCTCATATGATCACGTCTTTCTGTTCAGTCAGAACTCAGAAGAACAAACACGAGGAACTCAGGAAGATACAATGGTTTGTACGTCAACATCGGTTGGTGGTGTGGCAGAGGAGTTAGATAAATGTCATCTCATCGTCTTTCAAGCTCAAACAACAGCTAAGCTATAGCAACAGCAACAGCAATGGTGAATGTGGGGTTGCAGTAGGGCCTATGAATCGATTTCTACTTTAATAGTATGATACATCAACCATATCGATACTGAATGCAATGTAGGGGAAGAAGAAAAAACTTGGTTTTTACTTTTTATTCCTTTGTTAATGGCATATTGGATAGCAAATTGCAGAGTCTGCAGACCCTACTCTTTGTATCATCTTGGGCTAAGAAAACCTAAGCATTAACGTTTTATATAAAAGATGATCTATTGATAGGTTAATACCATAAAGGAATGTCAATTCTGGACCGAGGAGCTATATACTATGGTATGGGAAATGGCTTTAGAAAAAAAAAAGATGGTCAGAAACTAGTTTTTTTTATATCCTTCTTGGTTGGACACTTCTGGTAAAAGTACTCAAAAGGATGGGTTGCAGTCTGCATGTATTAATCAATCGATAGAACTAAACCAGAAACAGGGAAGACAAAGGCATGATATATACTTTGTGAAAAACAAAAGGTTCTACATAAGACATGTGATCTTCCTACAGCTACAGCATATATCCAAACAAATTTAGGACAATGATTAAAACTATTGGTAAATCGCGACTTAGGTGAGATGTTAAACGTCACTCATTAGAATAGAATTTTTTTGGTGTTTATATTTATATTCTACATTAAAATTAGGTTTAGGGTTCAAAATTTAAGGTTGGAGTTTATGATTAGGGTTTAGAGAATTTGGGACATAGTGTATTTTTTAGGGTGTAGTACTTAAAATTTAATTTTTATAGTGTTGGGCATTGAAAGAGACATCGAAAAAGGGCAGAGAATTTTATTCATTTACTAGACTTGTTCCAATAAATATCTTGGGAAACAAAAAATTATTTGTTAAGGCTATATTGAATGAATATTTCTTTTTTGGAAATTAATTGGAAAAGTACCTCCTTTTGGTCCATATAAGGCAAACTCGCATTTAGTAAAAAGTGAGTTTTGTGTAAAAAAATGGTAAATTAAATTTTTTTATTTCTTACCTACTCACTCAATACATAACTCGCATTTAGTCAAAAGCAAGTTTCAAATTCGCGCTTAATCAAAAATGAGTTTATCTTACGTGGACCGAAAGAAGAGTATTTTTCTACATAACGATTAATAAGATACTTTTCCAATTAATTCTCCAAAAGAATTATTTCCACAATATAGCCATTTGTTAAACTATAAAAGTTATCTATAACATTAACTAAAACAATTAACTTGATAGTCTATTTCACTTAAAGATTGTTGTCTATGTTTAAAATTTAGGATTTAAGGTTAGAGTTTAGTATTGATAATTTTAAAATTAGAAATCTTGATTTTAGATTTTAAAGAAGTTTTATAATTTTTTTCAAAATATAGTTTAAATTATTTTAGTGTGAATCATAAAACAAAAACCTCACTTTGGTGTTTGTGATTGAGTTTGGGGCTTGCACTGGGTGTCCTTAGTTTGAATCTCAAGTTTAGAGATTAACTTTCTTTTACTTTTTAGTTTTTATATACAATAAAATGATAATAAATATTTCCAATACAATTCGGACTAACACTTGATGGAAACTGATAAATGTTCTTGGCCTCTCGAGTAATTATAGGATCTATAATTTTCTTTTACTTCAGTGACCAACAAATGTCTTATTGGAGATAACATGCTGAGTCAAATCCCATTAATATTTAATCATCAAAATTGAAATGTATGAACTAATTTGCCTCAGTGGTTAAGGGAACAGTTGTTGTTCTTAAAGGTCACGAGTTCAAGCACTAATAGCTAAAAATTAGGGTGATCATTTGAGTAATTTATCCCTTTTAAACCGAAACATATAAACATCGATTGAACACTATGGGTGAACATTCGATCGAGTCAAGTAGAGTTTAAAAAATTAAAAAAAAATTGTGTTATTTGAGTTGATGAGTCTTATTTTATGACTCACTTTATTTGAAAATTTTCGATTCGAGTTGAGTTGTCGAGTTTTTATACAAACTTAATTGTAATTATTTATAATATTACAGATTGATTCTAACTTAAACATTTTTTTCTAATCATATAATATATGTATATATTCTTTTTCACATGTGTGAGTAAGATTTGTAATGTTATTTAATACAAAATTGCATCTAAAATTCTAAAATATATGTATAATGTTATTTTTAAGGAAGAACTTTTGAGGAGAAAATATTTATAGGAGTATAAAGGAGTCAAAGAATCGATGAGAAAAAATAATTTACAAAAAAAATATAGTTGAAGGACCAGATTAAATAAAATGCAAAGTTAAGAGTTTAAATTGCGAGAAAAAAATTTGTTAAAAAATATGAATTGGAGTTAAAATAGATATTCTACAATAGTTTAAGAGCATTTGGCTCAAATTTGGGCAAATGGACTTAAAACGAATAAGGAATTGAAAAAATGAAGAAATTAAACAAAGTTAAAGGGCTAAATTGAAAAAAAATGGATTAAAGCTAAATAAGTATTCTACAATGATTTAAACACATTTGATTCAAATTTGGTCAAAATAAATTTAAAACAAAGATAGAATTGAAAAAATAAGAAATAATACAAAATTGAGGGTATAAGTTAAAAGAAAGAGAAATTTGTTTTCAAAAATATGAATTAAATCTAAATAGGTATTTTACAATGCATTAGGAACATGCGATGTAAATTTAGTCAAATAAAGGAGGAATTGAAGGAAAAAGAAATTAAAGACTAAATCATAAATATGTAAAATACAAATTTTCAATTTTTTGAGTTAGACAAACTCAAACTCAATTTTTCTATAAATTTTTTTTTAATTTTTTCGAGTTGAGTTTTCAACACCCCTACTTGACACCACTAGCCATTGAATCCCAAATATCAAACGTGTAAATTAATCGAATGAAAAAAAAAAAGCAAACTCTTTCTCCATCAGAACTATAGCATTTGCTCCGGTACTAAATTCTCCTTGCAGACATGGTTATCAAAGCCGAACCGGACTGACAGATTAAATCAAACATTGATAATCCAACCAATTCGACCGGTAGCATAAAATCAAATATCACCATAAACCAATAGAAAACCGAGAACAGGGGAGAAAAAGGTTAAAAATCCATTTTTAAAAAAGTTATTTTTTATGGATATTTTATATTTTATTTAACCATGACTGAATGGAAAACCGGTGGTTTAACCGGTTCGGTCAGCTTCAAAAAGGAGTTGTTTTCTTACCAACCAAACCATTCTTCACATATCATGAAAGTTACTTTGAAGGCTAAAAAAACATGATCTTAACAACTTTAAGTGAATATTTCCGTACAAATAAAGTGGGAGAAAAACTTATATTTCATGAGATCTGGAAATGACTGCAATTGAGATATGCTTACACCAAGAGTATAATAATAGATGAAACAAAATTGGCTACACCTGTGATTCGTGAGAAGTAAAGTTACCAATTTCAGGGGAAAGGCTGCAAAGTTTACATCGAACCATATTTGCTTTCACTCGGTGTCCGTGTTCCTTGAGCAGCATTGGATGGGCGCTCCCATGAGATCTCATTGGCCGACCCAGTGTTAACGTCCTCTACTCTTGAGTAGCCTTGCCCTGGTCCGCTCACCTGTCATACACATTTTGCACATTAATGGGAAGCGATATACGGAGAAGTAAAGTTATTGTATTTAGCAAGGTGTCTACGTTGCAAGTTCTCAATGTGTGAATGTGGTAATACGGAAAGAAAATAAGAGAAAATTAATTAAAGCCACGACAACTAGTCACTCTGGAAGTAAGTCATGCAAATTGGCCACTGAGACTGATTTGAATTCTCCGAAGCAGCTACTACTTGCCTGAAAAGATCTTCGGAAGCTCTGATAATATTATTTGTCATAAAAATTACATAAACTTACGGTCTCTAAACAGGCAGAAAGAATCGTCATGCCCGGCAGTGCATCAATCCCATGCTGCATCCAAGACTCCAAGTAAGATATATAAGTTTCTTAAACCATCACAATATTACTATACTATACGATCTTCTGGCCAAAAAAGTAAAAACTACAGTCTAAACAGCTCACCTGGCGTTCCATTTGTGTCTTGTAAATAAACCCCCCACAGCAAAATAGTGTCGACGAAACCATTAATCTGCTCAAGACAAACTCATTTTAAGAGAAAAACATGGGAGCAATTCAGACATATGGTAAATTTCAGAACGAACATAAACAATTCAACTTTTGTCATCTTCGGTGACAGACATTGCCCCAGAAAATATATAGGAAATATGCAAATCATAAGTGACAAACTCCATGCCATAAGCATGGTTTGAAGTAAATGAAAGACAATCAAAATGTTGGTGGGAACTTGTTCAAAACACTGCAACTCACATGTAGGAGAGAAAGAAGAAAAAAAAGGAGATTGCCATACATGGAAGAAATTATTCCGAATATTGCCCACCCTCTTGTAGCATCTTCTTCCTGATTTTGTGTGTATTCTGAAAGTACCACGGAAAAACCTTTGAAGTAGCTGATACAAGCTCTATCGAAAATGCATCACTATAACTAGATAGATGCTTTAAGGGATTACAGAAAGATGATAGTTGATAAAAGCTAGCATTGAAGAAAACAAAATCAGGGAGCTTACCGCACATCTTTGTTAGAACAAACTCTATCGGTTCATAGCCCTCCACTGGAATAGTGATCTTAACTTCATATGGGGAATTTCGGGCCTTTACACCTGAAGAATAAAAGTTGGGGAAAATAGGATTACAAATGGTAATTCATCAGATTATAATTGAAAATAACATTGACCTGCTTAAGAAAATGTTGCATATACATCTCCAATCTAGAAGCAAAGTTGAGGGAGATAAAGTTGTGGGTGGCTTCCCAGTTGCTGCAGTCCCTGATAACTTAACCTCCAATCCATTTTCCGGAAAGACCTGAGAAGGGCCCCATTAAAAAATGATAAGGTAAAAAGCATATTCATCCAATAATTAGCAGTTTTCTACTCCTTGAACCAAAGGAAAGAATACCTTGACAACAGGTTTTTGTACAAGATTGGATTGGGATGCAATAGAAGTCAGATAAAGTGTAACATGAGGTTGTTCAGTGCTGAAACTGTTCACGGAAACATTTAAAACTATTCATAAAATGTTGAATCATGAATAGATAAACTTGATATTCTACTCGTAATAGTGATACAATACCTAAAATCACGATGAGATTTTTCAAAACCCAACTGAGTCAGACCATTATAAACCTTCAATCAATAAAAGGAAACTTTTTAATCAAATAGTTTTGGCATTTAAAGCAAAGTAGTCAAGATCAAATGTAAATTCTTACAATATCCCAAGATCGTGGATGAAATCCAACAGTAAAGCCCTCAAATATCCGTGGGGCTGATTTCTCACAGGGAATGGCCAATTCAACAATGACTCTGAGAAGTATAAAAATTAGTTTAGATAAGTACAGTAAAACAAATCTCAATTGATAGTTTGAAGAAATTGGATGCAAACTGTCTAATAAAACAATTAGTCTTGTGGTTTGGCACCACGAATAATGGTCTCCATACATAATGATTTCCCTCTACTGCACCAAACTTGAAAAAGAAATGTTTGGAGATAAGGAATGAAAAAGACAAAGAGGCTATGGCACTGCTTGAAATACCTGCAAGTGGATTCATAAGTGACATTGCATATGCAACTACTTTGACCTGAGATTAACACCAAATACAATGAAAAAAATGTTCGAAATTGATATAAAACAAAGCAGGGGCAGTTAAGATTACAGGTTACAACACAAAACTGGTTACCTATAACAAAATCATCCAAATTAATAGTCTTCCCTAATAATTCGGGGTAAGAATGAAGATTTGAACAAATTCATTGACAATTGGTATGGACTCAAAAATTGAAGAGAATGAAATGAAAGAAATTTAGAAAAGAGAAATGTAAAGAAACTAAGTTATCAGTCTTTACATTTTTTAAGTCATTTATTCACAGCAATGTCTTCATAAAGGTTATGTGATTGCTGCATAAAACTTGACAAGTTGAGCAGAGTAAAACATTATTGAGTAAAGAGGGTGGATGGTCATTTTAACCCATTTTATAAGGACGCGGGGAAGATAACTTCCTAGCATATACGGGAATAAGATCTTGAAGACTGGATATGAAGAGTTTACACACCTTTACATTGTCCATTTAAACAATTTCCGCATATGATATTTACCTGAAATACAATCAAGGAGATTCATTAATGCATAAACAACAGCAATGAGGAAATTTAATGTTCAAATTCACATAATTTATGGCTCCACGAACAAATTACAACTTATAAGAACAGTAATGTCAACCAATTTCCCAAAAAATTGAGAGAAAACAGTATCCAATAGACTAACCTGTGCAGTACGTCCCATTTTGTCAAAGGTGTGCTCACAATTCAGCAGGTCGCCATTGTAGTACTCCTGTAGACGCAGAGTTAAACATTACAGAGTTGAAACTTAAACATGATTGGAATATTTCAATCTCAGAATGCTTTACAAATATAAAAAGGACCACAAGTATATTTGTATCTTCTTGACACTTCATCCATCGACCTATTATTTTAAGAAGCCCAAGAGATTGCTAAAGTTGGAGCCAAACAATAGTTTCATATAACGAGCTAAGAGCCAAGAGGCGGCTATAACATTTGTTATTTAAAGTTTTCACTTCAAAAAAAGTAATAAATAGATTTTTAGGGCTGGAATCTTCTGATAATTTTATTTCTTTCTGTCTTCATAATCAGTAACAACAAAAAAGTTCCTACACCAATATTATATCAATCATTCATTCCCGTTGAGCAAGGAGAGATTCAGCATACCCCTTCACTTTTTATAGTTGTTACTTCACAAACAAGAGTTCAAACCAAACATACTTACTTGAACAAGATCAACATGCCCTGATCCAGCAACAAAGTAGTTATATTTATCATATCGACCAAAATCTACATATCCCTGCACAATTAGCATTACACATGATGTGAATTATATACAGAATGCTAGCAAGAAAGTGCAAACCAATACTTTCAGCTAATTAAAAGCATTTTTAAAGCAATTCCCTTATGAAAGAACTTCCTTGAAAAAGAATAAAATATAAGACATTGATTTAGTAGTTAAGAACATGAAGTTAAAGACTACCGTTTGTGATCTACTCTCCACATCTTTGCAGAAGCGGATCACCAAGTCAGACTCCTGCATTAGCAGAAATACAAATATGTAATACACTCAAAAAGAGAAATGGAAAGCCTGTATTGGAATCAAGCAAGGATGTTACCTTCCCCTCATGCGCAAAAGGAAGACCGACCCAATCACTCTAGTCAATAGCTTAAGTGAAAACATTTTACTAGTTACCAAAACTCTAGTCCATGGAAATGGAAAATTTCGAGCATAGAACCATCCAATATTCAGAAGTGTAAGCGAAATTTACTATAAGAACAAGTAACCAAGGATACGAAATCAAGAAGCCTGCTAGAATTATCGAGGGCGTAGCAATTGGATTTTGGTACAACAACAGATGTTACCGTAAGTGATTGTGAAAGAACAACTGTAAAGGAAACAGATTCAGTTGCATCAAAAAGTTTAAAAACAGTAGACAAAATACTACTTCACAAAAGAACAAAAACAAGTCACCTGCCACTGCTATGATTACGAAACTAGGATTTAAACAGCAATTTACACTCCGCATTGTTTCGCGTATTCAATCAAGCATGTCCTGAAAGAGATTCAATGACTTCCAGCTTCAGAAATTTGAACTTTCTCAAAAGTAGTTGCGGAGAACACAAATACGGTGGAATTCGAGCAAGATTCTTTGAAGCAAATGAATATGTGAGATTGAGATCTCAAATGGATAAAATTAATGGAAATTTACGAATATATTTTTTTGATAAATCCGGAATTTTATATAGTATACGATCGTTATTAAAAGGAAAAGGGGGGAAAGACGGAGAATAAATCAATATGAAGTAGCAGAGAAAATACCAGAAGAACTTGACCGGAGTGTCGATGCTGAAGCCTGGAGCTTAAAATACATAATGCGACGCAATTTCGACGGCAATACCAATTAAATAGAAGCATAGATTAGAAATAACCCATTTTGTATACTCCTAAACATTGTATTCATCGAACATTGCACAAATCATCCATATTAAATAACCTAAAGGTAATATATAATTATAACAATTGCGGTAAAAATTAAAATGTCTTAATTTTAAAGTTTAGGGATTTATTTTAGGGTGTATAATTTAGGGGTTTAGATTTAGAGGTATAAAAATTATAAACAAGGGTTAGAATTCACTGTTTAGAGTTATAATTTAAAGTTTATATGTTAAAACTTAAATCATCACCACATTAAAAATTAGGGTAAACTATACCGTTGACCATCATACTTTGGTTAACGTATTAAAATGACCACCTTAAAAAAATCGACTCAATTGACCACCCAAACTATTAAAATTGGATCAATATGACCACCAGCCGCTAATGGGCTAACGGAAGGTGATGTGGCAGTTAAAAATTAAAGATATAATCACATATTTAGTCCTTATTATTTACACATTCTTTTAATTTAATCCTAATTTTAAATTAATAAAATAAATCATCCAATTATTTTTTAAAAAATATTCCCAAGTTATAAATTGGGCTGAGATCACTTATTGTTTAAGTTTTATTTTAAAATTTGTTAAGTTAAATCAAACCAAATATATATTTTTTTAATATTCAACTCTACTCAAATTCTAAAAACTGAAAAACTAAATGAGTTGATTCAAAAACTGAAAATCTAATTTTTCGGATCAAAATCAAATTTAACTTCTTTTTTATTTCTTTTCTCCCTTGACTGTCAGTTCTCCCCTAGTTTCTCGGTCGAGTTTGGTCAGAAATTGGGGGCCTAAAAGAGCAAGATACACAATGTCTGTGGCTACATGTTTTGGAGGTTCTCTGGTTTTCTCACTGAAGTGTTGCTCTCCAGGCTCCAACAATGCTTGTACAGGAAAGGGCAGATACCTTAGGGCTAGGGGTTTTCTTTGTATTGCTAACGGCTGGGTCCGTCCTCTCACCCATCCCCCGATGTATGCTTTGTTTCGATCAAGGAACTAAATTGGGAAACAATACCTTTAGCAAGCAGAGCCTTGATGAGATTATTGTAATGATCAACACCTGCTTGATTGATTTCTCCACTACCATCTGTTCCAAGAACAATAAAATTGTTACCATTTTCATCTCTTCCAAAGACCAAAGGTGCAAACTTACTAGGGAATATCCGAGACCAAGCTATCGAAAACCTATAAGCATCCATCCCCAGGTCTTTCATGAGTTGTACATCTTCCTGGGAAAACAAAATCACATGCCATTGAAATTGAAGGAGTAGTTTTGATGAGTAAACTGCAGATGTTTGGTTTCGTTAGGCTTACGACATAACGATGGTATTCATCCACGGCAAAATCAGCATTACTGCCATCAAGAATTATCCCTGCAATTATGAAATTTTCCATATTCGAACGCGGAACGGATATGAGTACTTTAGAGAAAATAAAGCCTAGGGGTAACAATAACATAGACCAGAACTGGTAATTAAGGATAAATGTAAGTACCTGTAGAGTGTGAAAATGTATCCCAAATAGTTGGTTCTCTTCCATCCTCCTTCACTGCTCCCTCGTACCGGAAAATAAATAATCAAAGTGATCACATGTGTGATTATACCTTTAATTTTGTTTTAAAATTGGGAATCTTTTATTTTTTGGGCACAATAAACTTGGGAATCTTTTAAAAAAATAATTAGATGATTTATTTTATTAGTTTAAAATTAGAACTAAATTGAAAGAATGTGTAAATAATAAGGACCAAATGTGTGAGTATACCTTTAATTTTTTAACTGCCACGTCACCTTCTGTTAGCCTATTAACGGCTGGTGGTCACATTGATCCAATTTTAATAGTTTGGGCGGTCAATTGAGTCGATTTTTTTTAAGGTGGTCATTTTAATACGTTAACCAAAGTATGGTGGTCAACGGTATAATTTACCCTAAAAATTAATGTAAACTACTTAAATGACCATCATACTATGAGTTTAGTCGCGATTTGACCATCATACTTTTTTTCGAATCAATTAGACTACCATACTATTAAAATGGACTCAATGTGACCACCTACCGTTAGAACTAACTGAAGGAGTGGTGTGGCAGTTAATAAAATTTTGTGTAATTACACATTTGGTCATCATTACTTATGCATTCTATTAGTCCTAATTTTAATTTAATAAAATAAATTAAACGTTTAATTACGTGATGATATGTGCCTATTGCGTGTAAAAGAGTCTATCGCAATTGTAGTGCAAGTGTACACGACGCAAGTAGTAAAGTGATACGAAGTATCGGATATCGTCTCCACAGGGATTGGGCTAATAGCTTCACCTTAGTTTACTGCACGAAATAAAAGAAATAGTTGAGAAAGTTGTCACGAAAATAATAAAGTGAATGAAAATAAAAGGATAGAAATATCAAGATAGAGAGAATGGGCTGGTATTGAATTGCTCAATAGTGCAGGTATTGCAATGCTTAGGAAATCCAGTTCTGTCGTTGCGCCCGTCGCGGCAGCACCTGTCGCGGCAGCAGTCCGTTGATTGTCGCGACAGCAAACACACCAACTCAGTACATTCAAGTTTGGCAAGAATCCTAGAATTGCCTTGGCCTATCCCTAGGTCCAAGTCTGTCGATGATCACGTCTTGATGATACCTCCCGGCGTGAATCGAAGGATGAACACCGATGTGTATGAATTCTTCTTTAGCCACTTAACCTTGTCCTATCCCTAGGCACAAGATAGTTCAACTATAAACTAGAGAAATTGCTCTTATTTCTTTCGTATACTTAACTCTCCCGATGCTAAGTAAATGGATAACCTCACAATGCTCTCCCGATGCTCTTGCAAGATATTAATAACCAAAAAAAGAGAACTTGAAGTTTATTTTATTGAACTGAAAAATCCTAAAACAAAACAACCCTTGCAACTACTTTACAAATCAACCCGTGGCTCTAGGGGGTTTTAGAACATATCGACGGCGGGTAAACGACGGAGGGTTTTTTGGTTGTCGGTTTAAAGGGAAATTGGCTATGGGTTATGGCATCTATTCTAGGTTAAAATATATGCCCTTATATAAGCTTTGGGCTCAAGTTATCTAAGTTAACAAGGATTACAACTTTAATTAAAAGTATGATTCTAATAAAGACTTAATCTTCAAGGATCCTACTTTTCAGCCGTCCTCCTTGTTTCTTGGGATTTTCTCTCCTTGAGCTTTGGGCTTGACATATCTTTTGATCCGGGGCTTGGAAAAATATTTGGTTTTCACACGACAGTCGAGCATAATTTTCTCTATCTATCGAGGTCCACTTTACTTTTTCTCCACTAACTTGTTGTCGTCCTCTGCTGTCACGGAAGCACCATGGCAGCGTCGTCGTCTTTGTCTGCTTGTCCAGTTCAACTCTTCGGTTTCTCTGCCCTGCGCCCGCCTTCACCATCTACGACGGCGACAACCTGCCAAAAACAGCCATTTTTAGTAAAATCTGTGTCTTTACTATATTTGTGATGTTTTGTTGTAAACTAACCTAAATGCAATGCAATGATGCTCGAATGCAGCATAAATATGGGTTAAAAAAGGTGTAAATAATAGAACTTTTACACACTCAACACACCCCCAAACTCATGTTTTTGCTTACCCTCAAGCAATGAAGACCTAAAAGAAAAATGAATATTTTTGTGTTGGCTTTCAAACAATGAACTTTCCCTTACCCGTCGTTCGTTCTCTGTGACGGCAGCAACCTGTCGGATAGATTAGGATCTGTCTGGAATCTCCCTATAGTCCTCGTGCAATGTGTGCATGCTTGTGAACAGTTATATGCTAAGACTCTCTTAGTTTCACTAGAATATTCAACTCTTAACTCGAATTTATGCCAAAGTTTATTTTTGAAGACACATTTTCATGCTTCTTTTGTTTTGACTTTATTCTTCTATTTTTCAAGCTAAGTTTTACTAGAGCCAGTTTTAGGCACCTCTAGGGGCTATTCAAGTACTAAGCTTTCTATTCTAGTTTGGCTAAAAGAAATCTAAGCAATATAACAGTCACAATGGTGTTTAAGTTTTTCAGAACTATAGAAAGACTCTAAACTTCTCCTTAAACTGTCCTAAAGATGCTGCCACGACAGAGCTGTCATGACAGGTAAGTTTACTTCACAGTTTTAAGCCAACAGTTTTTAGTCTTTTCTGATTTTTTTAGAGAACTTATGAGACACATCAAATAAATAAGATGTACTAAGACTCCATTAAAATAGAGGGTTGCCACCCCCAAACTCGAGGGTTGCATTGCCCTCAATGCAAATGACAGAAAAAATGAAGGCAGGTACATCACAAAATATAGATAAAGCAGACAGCAATAAAAAGAAAATAAAGGACTTAAATTTTAAGCGTTGTCTTCACTGCTGCTGCGGACACGGATTTGGCGGCGGATTCTGGGCTGTGGGGCAGGCTGGGCTGGTTGCTTCACGACCTGGATGTCAGAGCTGCTGCCGCTGTCCCAAGTGTTGCTGCTGGTGGTGGTGATGCTGGCCTTTGGCATTAGCTTTCTGTCAGCCATCTTTTTCTGCCTCTTGACAGCGTGAATTTCTTCTCCAAATTCCTCCGAATAGGAGGTTCTGCCTCGCTGTCAGCCCAGACAGAGGAAGAGGAGAAACCAGCTACATAAGCATCGATGTCATCTGAGGGTGGTCTCTTCGTTCCTCGGGCGGATGTTTCTGCCGGAGGACTGCCAGCTGCCGTCGGGGCAGGTGATGGGGTGGAGGCAGCAGAATGTGTGTGGGGGGAGGCAGGAGGTGTAGGTGTGTGGGCAGGGGTGGGGATGGTGAAATAGTGGGCTGGGAAAGTGGGAAAGACAACACCAGGATAATTTAAAGTATGGGTAATAAAATTTACCGTGGAGTTGGCGAAATCCCTGATGAATGTCATCAGTCCCAGCTGTATGTCTTCCACTCGCTGTATGGCGGCAAGGATCTGAGCCGATTGGTCTGTCAGAGCAGCTGCTGCGGCAGGTTCAGTGGCAGGTTCCTCAGATGATTCTGCTGGGACGGCAACCGGATTGAAGGAGGAGAGGGGGGTTGCGACTGTCAGCTCCATGAGGCTGATAATGTTCTTATCGGTCCAGCCCCGTCCCTTTACTAGTTTATCGGTGGTGACTTCTGGTACGGCAGCGCAGCGGCAGAGAGATGTGATCATGAAGGGTAGGCACAAGAGGGCGGTTGTTTGGTGGGTGGAGTCCAAGATACTTTCCCTCATGTAGCGTCCCACATTTAGGGGCCGTTTGTTCATGATAGAATGGATGAGGGCTAGCCTCTGCTGGTCCACTGTCGTATGGTGGGAGGACGGCAGAATGCGCTTCTTGATGAAAGCGTTCCATAACTTGGCTTCTGGAAGCAGCTGCCCCCTTCTGACGGTGTTGGGATTTTTCTTGCTCGTGTTCCATTCCGTCCCTTCTTCTGTCACTTCGGCCATGACAGCATCGAAGGCAGCTGTGTCGAGGGTGTCCAAAAACTGCTGGTGAGCATCGTCGTTGGGACCGAAGTAGAGGCCATACATATGATTGATGCTTTCTGCTGTGAATGGTACTTCTGTCCCTCGGACAGTTACTGTTGTTGCCGTTCTGCTGTCGAGGGCAGCATAGAATTCCCTCACCAGCGTTTCATTCATCTCAGCTGGTTGCTCTGCAAATTGCTCCCATAGTAGAGCCTTTATCGCCCTTGCGATGAACAGTTTGAGCCCCATATTCTCTGCCTTTCGAATGTAGATAAAACCTCGTTCTTCCCAGAGATCCTTAGTCGCGAAGGACTGCGGGGTGGGTGCTGCCGGTGAAGAGGTTGAAGCAGCAATGCGGCGGGTACGTCTGGAAGACATGTTAGTTGCAAGGGTTTTGTGAAAGTAAAGAAAACAAAGAAAAATGAAAGGGGAGAGCAAGTAAGAAGAAGCAGAAGTGAGGAAAATGAAAATGAAACGGGGTTATATAAAGGAAGAGTTGTTGCTCGTTTAATGCTGTAACGGCAGGCGTGAATAACGGGGCGACTGTTGAGCTTTGGCGTGTCTGACGCATCTGGCACGCATTTATGCGTCTGTTACACGTCTGTCACACGTTTCTGCGTCTGCCGTGACAGTCTGTTGACATCCTGTCTTATCCGTGTCTGCGGCAGCAGCTGGAACGACAAGCTTCAATAATGGGCTCTGTTGGGCTGATGGATGGATGGTGGGCTTGGTTCACTTCTCCTTTTCTTCTTGACTCCTTTATTTCCTAAAAACAGAAAATATAAAAACATTATTCGAATAAAATAAACCTTATTTCCTAATAAATAATAGCTAATAAAAATAAAAATAAAACTTAGGTTAAATTAGGGATGCCTTGTGGGGCATCTCCTAAAGTAACCACTTCCTGTATTCCTGGGGCTTCAGTCCCCTGATAATGCTTAAGGCGCTGTCCGTTGACTTTGAATTGGTGCCCGTCTTTTAATGATCGGATTGTGATGGCACCATGGGGAAAAACTTGTACGACTTGGAACGGGCCAGACCATCTAGATTTTAGCTTCCATGGGAAGAGTTTTAGTCTAGAGTTGAACAACAATACAAGCTGCCCTGGGCAGAACTGTCGAGGCAGCAATTTCCTGTCATGCCACTTCTTAGTCTTCTCCTTGTAGATTCTTGCATTGTCGTAGGCCATTGTCCTTATTTCTTCAATCTCGTTCAGATCCAACAGCCTTTTCTGGCCTGCCTTGTCCAAATCCATATTCACTGCCTTGATCGCCCAATATGCTCTATGCTCTATCTCGACAGGCAGGTGACATGTTTTTCCATAAATCAATCGGTATGGAGACATGCCCAATGGAGTTTTAAAAGCTGTCCTATATGCCCATAATGCATCATTGAGGAGTAAAGACCAATCTTTCCTAGTTGGTTTAACCATCTTCTCAAGAATGTTCTTAACTTCCCTATTGGATATCTCAGCTTGTCCATTGGTCTGTGGGTGGTATGATGTCGCGATCCGATGCTTGACACCATATTTCTTCAAGGCGGCAGCAATAACCCTATTATCAAAATGTCTCCCTTCATCACTGATAATCGCCTTAGGGATGCCAAACCTCGAAAAAATGTTTTTGTGTAGAAACTTTTAGACTGTCTTGGCATCATTCTTTTGAGTGGCGATAGCTTCAACCCACTTAGAGACATAATCCACTGCTAGGAGGATGTATAGATTTCCACATGAAGATGGAAAAGGTCCCATAAAATCGATCCCCCAAACGTCGAAGATCTCGACTTCTAGAATGTTCTACAGTGGCATCTCGTTTCTCCGCGAGATGTTACCTGTCCGCTGGCACCTGTCACAGTTCTTGTAGAAGTCCTGTGCATCTTTATACAGTGTCGGCCAGTAGAACCCTGACTGCAGCACCTTGGCAGCAGTTTTATTGCCTCCTAAGTGACCTCCATATTGTGAAGCATGGCAGTGATGGAGAATGTCTTCTTGCTCTTCTTGTGGTACACATCTCCTTATAACCTGATCTGCACACATTTTGAAAAGAAGAGGTTCGTCCCAATAATAATGCTTAACATCATTTTGGAACCTCTTCCTGGCTTGATAATTAAGATCAGAAGGAAGTATTCCGCTAACTATAAAATTAACGAAATCAGCATACCAGGGGAGTTCAGAAGACTTACCTGCCATCATGGCTGTCGCGGCAACGATTGCGGCAGCGAAGAGCTGCTCATCTGGGAAGGTCTCCAGTATGTGTGTCTCATCTATCGGAAGACTCTGTCCCTTCTCCAACCTCGACAAGTGATATGCCACCTGATTTTTTGTCCCTTTTTTGTCCTTGATTTCAAGGTCGAACTCTTGCAATAGCAGGATCCACCGTATCAATCTAGGCTTTGCATCCTTTTTCGCGAACAAATATTTCAGGGCGGAGTGGTCTGTGTGCACTATTACCTTCGTCCCAAGTATGTAAGAACGAAACTTGTCAATGGAGAATACCACAGCTAATAGCTCCTTTTCTGTGGTGGTGTAGTTCACTTGGGCGTCATTCAATGTCTTGATGGCATAATATATGACATGAAACAGCTTATCTCTGCGCTGCCCAAGTGCTGCCCCAACAGCATAGTCACTAGCATCACACATAATCTCAAATGGCTGTGTCCAGTCTGGTGGCTGTACTATTGGGGCTGTTACCAGTTTTTCCTTCAGAACCTTGAATGCTTCAGTACATTCTTCATTAAAGTCAAAGGGTCGGTTCTGCTCCAAAAGATGGCATAGGGGCTTGGTGATTTTTGAGAAATTTGCAATAAATCTCCGATAAAAACCAGCATGCCCTAAGAAACTTCTAATTCCCTTGACTGTGGTTGGCGACGGCAGCTTTTCAATTACCTCTATTTTGGCCCTGTCGACTTCTATCCCACGGCAGCTAATCTTATGGCCAAGGACTATCCATTCATCCACCATAAAGTGGAATTTTTCCCAATTCAAAACAAGATTTGCTTTTTCACATCTTTCAAGTACCTTTTGTAGATTGCCGAGGCAACTCTCAAAATCGTCTCCAAAGACGGAAAAATCATCCATAAATATCTCCAGGAAGTCCTCTACCATATCGGAGAATATGGCCATCATGCACCTTTGGAAGGTGGCGGGTGCATTGCATAATCCAAAAGGCATTCTCCTAAAAGCATACGTTCCGTAGGGGCATGTGAAAGTCGTCTTTTCTTGATCTTCCGGTGCGATAGCAATTTGATTGTAACCTGAATAACCATCAAGAAAACAATAGTAAGGTTTACCCGCTAATCTATCAAGCATTTGATCAATAAAGGGTAAAGGAAAGTGGTCATTTCGAGTAGCTTTGTTAAGCTTTCGATAGTCCATACAAACCCTCCAACCGGTCACAGTCCTGGTTGGGATTAACTCGTTGTTTTCATTGGTCACCACGGTCATTCCTCCTTTCTTGGGAACACATTGCACCGGGCTCACCCATTTGCTGTCGGAGATGACGTAAATAATACCAGCATCTAACCATTTGATTATTTCTTTACAAACCACCTCTTTCATCGCATGGTTTAGCCGCCTTTGGGCATCAATAGTCGGCTTATGATCTTCCTCTAGAAGGATTTTGTGCATGCATAACGTCGGACTAATGCCTTGAATGTCTGCTATCGTCCATCCAATCGCCTTTTTGTGCTGCCTTAGCATGCCGATTAGCTGTCGTTCCTGTTCCTGCGGCAGCTTAGAAGAGATGATTACGGGCAGTGTGTCATTTGAACCAAGGAAAACATATTTTAACTGCCCTGGCAGGGGCTTCATTTCTAAGGCAGGTGGTTCAACAGTAGATGGCTTTTGGATTAAATGGTTATCCGAAGTATAATTCAAAGGTTCGAATAACTTACCTGGACGATTGCCTAACCAGTTTACCTCCTCCTAATCTTCAGTATCAGATGTATCGGAGTCAGAGGAGTTGCTGTCGTCGGTGCTGTCGTGATAGTCTTGTAGGTGGCTGTCGCGGCAGTGCCCAAATTTAATATCGTGACAGCCTGACCTGATGCAGGGTTGATCAAGAATAATGTGAAACAAATATTTTAATTTTGATATAACTAAAAACCTAAGGACTAAATTGAAAATGTCAAAACGAATTTTAAGTCCTTAAAATATCCCCATATAATTTTAAGATTATGCCCAAGTTAAAAACAAAAGTTTTTCAAATAATTTTCTAAGTGTTTCAAGTCAAAACAGTGAATTTCAAGCTCTTGTTTCGAAACGGCCCTCAGGCGTTTCGAAACGTTTTCATCACTGTCGACCACTGTTCCGAAACGTGTATCGAAACACTTGACCTCGTTCCGAAACGGTATCACTCGTTTCGAAACTGTTCTTCATATTTGATTTAAAAAGAGTACAACGGTTCAAATATTTGCTAATTTTTCAAAGACAAAAAGGGTGTTTCGAAACAGATCAAGGCCGTTCCGAAACGACCCTTGACAGTAGCAAATCCGTTTCGAAACGGATCCAAATCGTTTCGAAACAGTTCTTGAGTTTAATTTAAAAATATGACCGTTATAGTGTTTTTAACTGAATTTCTAAAAATCGTTAAGGTGTTTCGAAACGGGCTAAGACCGTTTCGAAACGACCCTTGACAGTGGCAAAAGCGTTTCGAAACGGCCATAAGGCGTTTCGAAACGGGCTCTTAAATGCACCCCAACGGCTCTTTCTATTTTAGTCCGTTCCGAAACAGGTACCCCGCTTTCCGAAACGGGTTGGTGTAGACTGCATTTATGGTGGTAAGAGAGGGTTCCAACGGCTCCATTTATGTTCCCAACCACCCAAACGGCTAGAAATCAATGAGGAGGTATAAAAGAGACATCCAAAAGCATCAGCAACAACTATTGATCCAAAAGCAAACATCCAAACATCAAATTCAAGCAATTGTGCAAAAATCCCATTTTGTGTAAAAATCCCAATTGTAATCTTCATTCATATTTTGTTCAATTGGGTTGAGTGTTTGTATTGGGGCTATTATTTGTATTGAGAGATACCTTTTAGCCATCAAATTTCTTTGTTCACTAGTGTGAGGGTTGGGTTGATTTTTGGGTAGAAAAATCAACCGAAATTGTAAAGGGTTGCCTCCTTGTCCTAGAAAAGGGGAAGATCAATTTAGTGGAATTGTTGCAAATCTTTAGTGAGGCTAAGGTAGTGGATGTAGAGTTCATTTGGAACTTGAACCACTCTAAATCTCTTGTCAATTATTTTCAATTTGCAATTTCCACCTTAAAACCTTTAAATTTCCAATTCACCCCCTCTTGGTCAATATCGATATTGCGATCCACTCAACAATTGGTATCAGAGCTTAACTCTTTGAGGATTAACAACCACAAGAGGAGATCCTTGGAAGAGTGTGATCATCAAAATATCAAGATATGGCTTCAACCTCCGGTTCCGGCATGTACGAGTCACAATCCACTACAAAGCCTCCCTTCTTCAACGGTGATAACTATTCTTTTTGGAAGAATAAAATGCGTCTATTCATCAAGTCAAGTGACTATCTTGTGTGAGATGTCATTGAGGATGGGCCATATATTCCATTGAAGCAAGATGGTGAAGGCAAGATGGTGCTAAAGAAGAAAGTGGAAATGAGTGAAGAGGAGAGGAAAAAGATTCAAGTCAATGATAAAGCTCTCCACATGTTATTTTGTGCTTTCGGTCCGGACATCTACTCAAAGGTCTCATCTATTGAAAGTGCCAAAGAAGTGTGGGACACTCTTGAGACCACTTATGAAGGCACCAATGATGTTAAAGAAACTAAGATTGGACTTCTCAATCTTAGCTATGAAAATTTCAAGATGGAGCCCGATGAGACGGTGTCAAAGATGTTTGATCGTTTCTCCACGATTGTCAATGGTCTAAAGGGCTTTGGAGAGATCATACCGGAAGACAAGCTTGTCCGGAAGCTACTCTATTCACTTCCTGAGTCTTGGGATGGGAAGAGAACCGCTATCATCGAAGCAAAGAACTTGAAAACATTGAAGCTTGATGAGCTTGTGGGTTCTCTCCTTACTCGTGAGATCATGAAGCAAGGAAGGGAAGATGAGAAGAAGAAAAAAGAGAAAAGGGTAGAGAAGCTTGAGGTTGAGAAGAAGAAGAAGATGGGAATAGCTCTCAAGGCTAAAGCTTCACAACATGATGAGAGCTCATCTTGTGAGGAGGATGAACTTGAAGAATTGGCTATGATAGCCAAACGCTTCTCACGCTTCATGAGGTCCAACCGGGGTAGAAAAATCCAAAGTGTAACCCCCTTAACCCGGGCTAGACGGTTGACCCGAATTAAGAAGTTTACACGGGGAAAACCAAAGTCAACCCGAAAGTCAACCTTGATTAACGACCCTTTTTTTCTTTTAAAACTTATCTAGATGCATATTAACCCTAATCAAACACTCGAGGAAGGCATACTCGAAAACCACAGCAATCGGACATCGAACAGGGACTCAATTGCACAACATACGAATTTAGGGACCAAAATGTAAATTTTAGAAATTAGAAGGACTTAATCCACCTTTGAGTTACCATTATGAAATTAGTCATGTTTCATGCTTCTCTGCCAAATTTCAACCCAAACGAACATCTCAAACTCATTCAATTGCATAAACCAAGCCTAGGACCGAAACGCAAAGATTGCAAAACATTTAACCAACAATTTCAGTGCCCAACGGTCGAGTGTTTCGGAACAGGGATGATCCGTTCTGAAACTTGTTCCGGAACAGGGCTTGGCAGTGGCAAAACCGTTTCGGAACGGCTCTACCCGTTTCGGAACGCCAAGGCCATTTCAGGCCCCCTGTTCCGATACGGTAGCACCTGTTCCGAAACAAACTGCCTAGATTGCAGATTTTTTTCTGGTTTATCATGCTTTCGACCAATCAAACATAACCCAAAGACCCTCAAATCATACCAGCAAGTCATTATATACTTAAGGAACATAATAGCATCATACATTCTCAAACATGGCATCAATTAAGGAAAATCCCAATTCTATAGGCATGCATCCTAAATTGAAAACCATACAAACACCAAGACACCAAAACAACCTCAAAAGGCCATTTACATGTTCCATCATTATCAAAAGCATAAATCCAACTTAGGGAGTCCAAAACATCTCCCAAAACAACAACATAGGACCCCCATTGCCAAATGCCCAAAAGCTAATAGTGTTAGGAAAACATTCACCATACATGAGCTTTATTCTTCACTTGGATTCTTGACCTCCTTGCTGCCCTTTATGCACTTCAATGCTCTGCATTATTGGTTTAAGAAAAGAGAGAGCGTAAGCACATAGCTTAGTGAGGAATGCTCATTTAAAACATCACAATAATGCATTTATAAAACTCCTTTTCAAAACCTTTAGTTCAAACCACATTTGATCATGCACATATGCATATAAACCAAGCATTTCATGCTTCAAATCATTAACATGTCATATTGGCTTTCGAGTGATAATCATAACCATTTTCAAAACACAATCGACAATCAACAATAAACAATCGGATACGCGGATTACAAGCGTTGTCCCTACGCTTCATACACACTACCAATATCAAGGTGGAGCATGGTACAATCACAACCCCTCAACACCCGTGATGGAGTCTATGGTACAATCACAACCCCTCCACATCACTCATTGGTAGTTGTATAACATCACTAACGAGATCACGGGACATACAACACAAGATCCACACATGGACTTTTAACCACCATGGTGATCTTACAATACACAAGGTCCACACATGGACTTTTAACCACCATTGTGACCTTAACAATACACAAGGTCCACACATGGACTTTTAACCACCATTGTGACCTTAAAACAAGAACCACCCATGGACTTTTAACCACCATGTTGTTCTTAACCATCTCGTTAGTGTACTTGGATGGAGCATGGTACAATCACAACCCCTCGACATCCAAGGCAACTTTATTCACGGTGCACCCAATCCTATAGCCGGCTAACTATATCCGATTCATGTACTTTTAAAACAACACATCACTTGCCAATATACATCATTTAACAACATTAATTCACTGTTTTAAAGCACTTAACAAAGCCATTAAATCCACATGCATCACTATGCATTGAAATCGCATTTAACAATGTAAAACCAAGGATCTCTTACCTTGAGCATCCTTCAACACATGGCTTATAAAACCAGCAATAAACATGCTAAAATATGCTTTCAAAAACAAAATTAAAACATGCAACAAATCACTTTGCATTCAACCATCACATGGCTCATCAACAAGAGAGTTTTTCCGAAAACTTACTCTTGAGCTTAGCTAAGTTGTTTAGACTTTAACTAAGCTCCCAAACCTTCAAAACATTGGTTTCAAAGCTGAAAACCAAATTCCACTCACCGATTCCGTTTCGCAACTTGCCGAAACACCAATCAAGCTTCCGGATCAACACCACAAGAATCCGAAGATGTCTCCCCTGTTTTTAACACATCAAAGCAGAGGATTAATGCATCATCATGCATTAATATCTTCAACCAAAACACCTAAACTCGCTGCTCTCATCAACACTCACATTTCGGCTACCAAACACAACCGAAATCACATTCAAACATCCCACAACACTACCCAGCCAAGATCCATCCACTCCAAACATAATTATACATCAAATAACATCCAAAAAGGATCTAACCACGTCCTTATACCTCCAGCTATAGCAGATCATCAAGATCACTCCAAAAACCATCACTAGCTCAAGCAAAACTTAGGAAAATCAACCTATCCGGGATTGAATTGATTAAACCTTAATTTCTCATCAATTATACATCCAATTTACATAAAAACACATCTCAAAACAGTGCCCAATCATTTCATACGAATTTCACCAAAATGAACCAAATCTTGCATTTTAAAGCCAAGATTAAGAACACAACTATAAAACCTTTAATAAAACTCAAATCAAGGATTGAGAACTTGGGAATTTCAGTAAAGAACTGAGTATTTAGAGGAGAAGGACGTTCATACCTCTAAATGTGAGTTTCTCCCTTTTTGGAACCAAGATTCTTGAAAATCCAATAAGCAAATGCTAAGGTTTTGATGTAGGAAAGATTAGAGATCAAATGAAGATTGAAATCTCATCTTTAGAGATCAAAATCAGAGGGAAATTTTCTGGAGAAAAGTGTTTGGATTGAGAGAAAAGTTGAGAGAAAAGAAATGAAAAATTTGAAGAAAAGTTAGTTATGATCACCAAAATATCTTTTTCCCTCCTTTTACCTTTAATTAAAAATCATTAATAACTTGTTTAATATTAAGAAAAATCTGGAGAAAACTCTTCTTGGGTAAATAGCTCCTTAAAGATTCAAAGTTTCAATCCTTTTTAAAACAGTCACTAAGTTTTCAAAAATTACATTTTAGTCACTAACCCAAAATGTCACAC
Organism: Hibiscus tridactylites; assembly: GCA_958450335.1. Lineage (NCBI taxonomy): Eukaryota > Viridiplantae > Streptophyta > Magnoliopsida > Malvales > Malvaceae > Hibiscus > Hibiscus tridactylites. The sequence continues at coordinate 67,289,697 of OY288285.1, read as the reverse complement.
TTCCAAACCTCATTTTGTAAAATTGATTTCACCATTCTCTTATATATAATAAAAGAGGATTTTAAGATATTTTCCCATATTTTTAATGCAACCCGAGCTAGGCTTTCCTAAAAATCACCTTTTTATATTCGAACCGCAATCCGACCGACCCGGTCCAAACCCAAAACTTCTAAGCCCAAAATTGGGGTGTTACACAAAGAAAGATGGACTTCAAAGGGAAGAACAAAGAAGAAGGAAAGGATCCTATCATTTGCTTTGAGTGCAAACAACCCGGCCACATCCGTTCGGAGTGCCCTCAACTCAAGAAGAAGGGCTTTGAGAAGAAGAAAAAACTCAAAGCCAAGCTTGCTACTTGGAGTGATGAGGAGTCATCGGAGGATGACGAACAAGAAGTGGCTAATCTTTGCCTCATGGCACTTGAGGAAGATTCCTCCTTGGTAACCTCTAACTCATCTACTTTAGATTTTTCATATGAAGAATTAAATGTTGCATATGATGAGTTACAAGAGGTATATGATGAATTAGTTGAGAAATATAAGGAGTCGGTCATTAGGAATAAAAAGATTATTCTAGAACTAAATGAGAAAAATGACTCACTTACTCAAGCTAATTCTAAATTTGAGAAAAAGATATTAGGATTAAAAGATGAACTTAAATTCTTTCAAAATGAAAATGTTGATCTTAATAATCTTTTATCTCAATGTAATTGTGAACACCAAAAGGTGTTGGGTGAGCTAAATGAGCTCAAAAAGTCTTTAAAGAATGTTGGTAGTGCTAAGCATGAAGTAGGAGAATCATCTAGAACACACCAACCTAGGAAAAAGACTAACTACTACAAACAAGGTAGCTACCCTAGACATAGTAGAACTAAAAGAATTAGAAGTGTATGGGTTCCTAAGGAACTTGTTAAATCTAATAATATTATTGCTATGTCATCTTGGATTCCTAAGGGAAGCAAGGTTTTGGGAGCTAACACTCATGGACCCAAAATGATTTGGGTACCAAAAACCAAAGTTTAATATCTTTGTTTGTAGGGGGAGCATTACTACAAGGCCAAGGCACAAAGTCAAAACTCATGGTACCTTGATAGTGGATGCTCGAGACACATGACCGGAGACAAGAGTCGATTCATGGATCTAAAGCCAAAAAGTGGAGGAGTAGTAACATTTGGTGACAACTCCAAAGGCCACATTAAAGGTATTGGCTCCATAGGTAATCACTCTACTATTCTCATTGAAAATGTCTTATATGTCGATGGTCTTAAACACAATTTATTGAGCATAAGTCAATTGTGTGATAAAGGATTTAATGTTTTATTTGATAAAAATGGATGCAAAATTGTAGACATTTAATCTAAAAATATTATGCTCATAGGTTATCGCATAGGAAACATATACATGGTGCATTTAGATGACATACATACATCTCATGCATGCTTAGTTGCTCAAAATGAAAATGATGCATGGTTGTGGCATAGGAAGCTAGGACATGCTAGCATAAGTGTTTTAGAAAAACTAGTCTCACTAAATCTAGTTAGAGGTTTACCCAAAATAAAGTTCTCAAATGATAAAATTTGTGATGCATGCTCAAAGGGTAAACAACATAGGTCTTCCTTTAAATCCATTAATGATGTTTCTACTAGTAGATGCTTACAATTAATTTACATGGATTTATTTGGGCCAATTAGGACTATGAGCTTGGGTGGTAAGTCTTATGCTTTTGTGCTTGTTGATGATTTTTCTAGATTTACTTTGGTTCTCTTTTTAAGTACTAAAGATGAGGCTTTGGAAAAATTCATAACATTTTCAAAACTAACTCAAAATGATCTTGAACTTAGAATTTTACATATTAGAAGTGATCATGGAACCGAGTTTCAAAATTTAGGGTTTGAAGATTTTTTAAATGAAAATGGTATTAGCCAGAATTTTTCGGCTCCTCGAACTCCTCAACAAAATAGGGTAGTTGAGAGGAAAAATAGAACTTTACAAGAAATGGCTAGAACTATGCTTTGTGAAAATAATTTACCTAAATATTTTTGGGCGGAAGCCACAAACACCGCTTGTTATATTGTAAATCGAGTAATGATTAGGCCAATTTTAAAGAAAACACCTTATGAGATTTTAAAATCCAAAAAGCCTAACATTAGTTATTTTCACCCTTTTGGGTGCAAGTGTTTTGTTTTAAATAATGGAAAAGATAACTTAGGTAAATTTGATGCAAAAAGTGATGAAGCCATTTTTAAGCTTATTGGCACGAATGAGTTGAAGTCTTTTACTTATGGCATACTCTTGAGCTACATCTTTCATGATCTTGGCATCGATTGTTCCTACGACTCTCCGGAACCTCGCAAGACCAAGATTGGTGAGTCATCCCTTCGCAAGTCCGGGTTTACATATGCGAATGATGTTTGGGAAAGAATTGATAGAGAAGTCGTTCCTCCTCCCGTTGCTCCTCCATCGCAAGTTCAAGTTTCAAACAATGAAGCCCTCACGGCTTTCCTTACCGAGCGGTTCAATGCTTTGGACACTCGGTTCAATGCTTTGGACACTAGCATTGCTTCGGGCTTTGAATCTATGGGCAATCGTTTGAAGAATGTCGAGGATCATCTTCATACTCTTGAAACTTCTCATTCCAACTTGGATCTATTCTTCTCTACGCTCTATGGGCAATGGACGAAGTTTCACCGTTCTCAAGCCAAGAGCGATGATGATACTTCGGATGATGATGACGAGGCCTAGGATCTTCATATCATATCATATCATATTATCTATGCATTTTAGGATTAAGATTGCATCTTTATGTTTTATCATGTTTTAGGAACCTATGCTTTTGGCTTTTTATTTGGGATTTTATGTTTGAACTTAATGTTGGTTTATGTTTTGGATATTTTGATATTATGAATTAATATTATGGTTGCTTATTAATGCTTATTGGTACTAATCCTTTATCTTCTCTATGAGCTTTCATTGTTCTTTTTGATCTAACAAAAAGGGGGAGATGAAATTTAAGAGCCACACTAAAATTCGTTTTAAATTTTAAAAGGTTTTTTTAATGGTTTACAACTTGGATTTCAAATCAAATTTTTTTTACTTTAAAAACCTATCTTAAATTAAGGGGGAGTTAGAATATTTTCAAAACTTTCAAAAATTCTTAAAAATTCTAACTTTGGTTTTGTTATATCAAAAAGGGGGAGATTGTGAAACAAATATTTTAATTTTGATATAACTAAAAACCTAAGGACTAAATTGAAAATGTCAAAACGAATTTTAAGTCCTTAAAATATCCCCATATAATTTTAAAATTATGCCCAAGTTAAAAACAAAAGTTTTTCAAATAATTTTCTAAGTGTTTCAAGTCAAAACAGTGAATTTCAAGCTCCTGTTTTGAAACGGCCCTCAGACGTTTCGAAACGTTTTCATCACTGTCGACCACCGTTCCGAAACGTGTATCGAAACACTTGACCCCATTCCGAAACGGTATCACTCGTTTCGAAACTGTTCTTCATATTTGATTTAAAAAGAGTACAACGGTTCAAATATTTGCTAATTTTTCAAAGACAAAAAGGGTGTTTCAAAACGGATCAAGGTCGTTCCAAAACGACCCTTGACAGTAGCAAATCCGTTTCGAAACGGATCCAAATTGTTTCGAAACAGTTCTTGAGTTTAATTTAAAAATATGACCGTTATAGTGTTTTTAACTGAATTTCTAAAAATCGTTAAGGTGTTTCAAAACGGGCTAAGACCGTTTCGAAACGACCCTTGACAGTGGCAAAAGCGTTTCGAAACGGCCATAAGGCGTTTCGAACGGGCTCTTAAATGCACCCCAACGGCTCTTTCTATTTTAGTCCGTTCCGAAACAGGTACCCCGCGTTCCGAAACGGGTTGGTGCAGACTGCATTTATGGTGGTAAGAGAGGGTTCCAACGGCTCCATTTATGTTCCCAACCACCCAAACGGCTAGAAATCAATGAGGAGGTATAAAAGAGACATCCAAAAGCATCAGCAACAACTATTGATCCAAAAGCAAACATCCAAACATCAAATTCAAGCAATTGTGCAAAAATCCCATTTTGTGTAAAAATCCCAATTGTAATCTTCATTCATATTTTGTTCAATTGGGTTGAGTGCTTGTATTGGGGCTATTATTTGTATTGAGAGATACCTTTTAGCCATCAAATTTCTTTGTTCACTAGTGTGAGGGTTGGGTTGATTTTTGGGTAGAAAAATCAACCGAAATTGTAAAGGGTTGCCTCCTTGTCCTAGAAAAGGGGAAGATCAATTTAGTGGAATTGTTGCAAATCCTTAGTGAGGCTAAGGTAGTGGATGTAGAGTTCATTTGGAACTTGAACCACTCTAAATCTCTTGTCAAATATTTTCAATTTGCAATTTCCACCTTAAAACCTTTAAATTTCCAATTCACCCCCTCTTGGTCAATATCGATCTTGCGATCCACTCAACAGATAACGTCAGTGATAGCCTTGCATTCCTCATCCACATCAGCATGTTTCATCGCTTGGAGAACATTCAACTTAATTTCTTGATCGTTCACTCGCATGGTGAGTTCTCCTCTCTCCACATCAATCAGTGATCTTCCCGTGGCTAAGAAGGGTCGCCCAAGGATGACTGGTGCGTTTTCGTCTGCCTCACAATCTAAAACAAGAAAGTCAGCAGGAAAAATAAACTTATCCACTCTTACCAGAATATCTTCAATCTTTCCCTCTGGATGAACGTAAGAGCGGTCTGCCAGCTGTAGTGTTACTGTCGTGGGCCGCGCTTTTCCAATACCTAATTTCTGAAAAACAGACTTTGGCATTAAATTAACACTAGCACCAAGATCACAGAGTGCCTTACCCACAAATTTATTGCCGATTACGCAAGGTATGATGAAGCTCCCCGAATCCTTCTTTTTCTGGGGTGGCTGTCGATGGAGAATACTCATGCAACCTTCTGTCATCTTTACCGTTTCAAATTCCCCAAGTTTAGATTTTTTCGACATGACATCCTTGAGAAATTTAGCATAACCGGGCATTTCCTTAACGACATCTAACAGCGGAATATTAATATGAACTTGCTTAAAAATATCATAAATCTTTTTAAGTTGAGATTCATGCTTAGCTTGTTGTATCCGTTGAGGAAAAGGTGGTGGAGGACGATAATCAGCAATACGTCCTTCCCACTGCATGCGAATCTGAGGACGGTAATCATCTTTTTTCTCCTCTGTCGCTTCTGCTGTCGTGACAGGCTCATCGGCAGCAGTCTGTTTATCACCTGTCGGGGCAGCTTCCTCGGCAGGTTTATCCAAGGCAGGTTCCTTTACTGTTTCAGCTTCTTTTTCCGGCCCTGGTAGTTTCTTCCCACTCCTAGTAGTAATTGCCTTACACTGCTCATGTGTGGGCTGCCTAGCATTTTCAGTATTGCTAGGGAATCCTCTAGTCTACCTCGGCTTAATATGTTGGGAAACCTGACCCATTTGTGTCTCTAGAGATTCAAAGTAGCTTCATGGTTTGTCATCCTCATCTCTGTTTTATCCATAAAATTCTCTGTCTTCTTAACAAACTGATTCATATTCTCAATGTAAGTACCTGTCTGAGACATAAAGGTGGCCAGAGTCTGTTCCAGTATACTGCTCATGGCAGCTGGTTGCTGCGGCGGCGGCAGTTGCTGTCGCGTCAGCAATCTAGGTCTTCCCTGATTCTGATTGTGTGCTTGAGGATTCAGGGCATTATTGGGATCACTCTAGGAAAATTTGGGATCCTTCCTCCAATTGGGATTATAATTGTTGGAATTGAAGTTTGGCTTATAGTTTCCAACATATTTTCCCTCTTCTACTTGTATTGGGCACTCATCTTGACTATGATTTCCCTCACAGATGTCACATACCTCCTCAATAGCAAATCCATATTGTGCATCATCATTCAATAACCGTTTCATTGCTTTCGTGAGGAATGCTACCTGTGATTTCATTGTGATGTCGGCTTCATAATCCTTGACAGCAAGTACTCGTTTACCCCCTCTTCTTGCAGTCGGAAACTGCTCCTCATTCTTGGCCAAATTTTTCAAAACTTGTAATGCCTCGTCCGGATCTTTATCCAACAATAGTCCATTTGTTGCAGAATCAATTCGAATACGAGTTTGCAAGTTAGCAGCATTATAGAACTTAGTTACCTGATTCCAGACGGGGAATCCATGCATTGGGCAGTTCCGTAGAAGAGTAGTAAATCTGTCCCAGGCCTCGTGCATCGGCTCGTCATCTTCCTGTTGAAAAGTAGCAATTTCATTACGTAATCGCTCAGATAAATGCGAAGGATTAAAACGAGATAAAAATTCACGAGATAAATCTGCCCAAGTTCTAATTGAACCTGGCGTAAGTTTATTCCACCAAGTTTTAGCTCTGTCCCTCAATGAATGGGGAAATAACCGAAGCCTCATTATCTCCGGATTAACTCCTGGCAGTCTAAACGAACCACAGATCTCCTAGAACGTTTTGAGATGCTCCCTAGCATCCTCTGCCACGACACCACTAAACTGCCCGGCATTATTGATCATACTAAACATGACAGGTTTAAGCTCGAAGTTGTCAACATCAATGTCCGGCAGCGTGGTCTCCAACTCTACATGATCGTTTAGCATGTAGTCACGACAAGATCGTCGTCCGGCGGCGGTAGGGTTATCGACAGGCGATATAACATCGCCAGCAGGTGGGTCGTCGGCCATCTTCTATAGCTGTTCTTCAAGGTACTCGTTCCTGGCTAAAAGGTGACGAATTTGTTTCTTGAGATTGAAGGAACGTTCAATTTCCGAATCTAATAGATACTCAGGATCTTCACCTCTTTTAGATCTACGCATAAACAAGAAAATCTTGTGAAAAGCAAGAGCTGAATGTACCAACGAAAAAAAACAGAAAAATTAAAATAAAATAAAAACAAAAACAAAAGCGAAAAAGTGCAAGAAAAGAAAGGTAAAGTTATGTTGCCAATCCCCGGCAACAGCGCCAAAAACTTGTTGCGTGTAAAAGAGTCTATCGCAATTGTAGTGCAAGTGTACACGACGCAAGTAGTAAAGTGATACGAAGTATCGGATATCGTCTCCACAGGGATTGGGCTAATAGCTTCACCTTAGTTTACTGCACGAAATAAAGGAAATAGTTGAGAAAGTTGTCACGAAAATAATAAAGTGAATGAAAATAAAAGGATAGAAATATCAAGATAGAGAGAATGGGCTGGTATTGAATTGCTCAATAGTGCAGGTATTGCAATGCTTAGGAAATCCAGTTCTGTCGTTGCGCCCGTCGCGGCAGCACCTGTCGCGGCAGCAAACACACCAACTCAGTACATTCAAGTTTGGCAAGAATCCTAGAAATTTCCTTGGCCTATCCCTAGGTCCAAGTCTGTCGATGATCACGTCTTGATGATACCTCCCGGCGTGAATCGAAGGATGAACACCGATGTGTATGAATTCTTCTTTAGCCACTTAAGCTTGCCCTATCCCTAGGCACAAGATAGTTCAACTATAAACTAGAGAACTTGCTCTTATTTCTTTCGTATACTTAACTCTCCCGATGCTAAGTAAATGGATAACCTCACAATGCTCTCCTAATGCTCTTGCAAGATATTAATAACCAAAATAAGAGAACTTGAAGTTTATTTTATTGAACTGAAAAATCCTAAAACAAAACAACCCTTGCAACTACTTTACAAATCAACCCGTGGCCCTAAGGGGTTTTAGAACATATCGACGGCGGGTAAACGACAGAGGGTTTTTTGGTTGTCGGTTTAAAGGGAAATCGGCTATGGGTTATGGCATCTATCCTAGGTTAAAATATATGCCCTTATATAAGCTTTGGGCTCAAGTTATCTAAGTTAACAAGGATTACAACTTTAATTAAAAGTATGATTCTAATAAAGACTTAATCTTCAAGGATCCTACTTTTCAGCCGTCCTCCTTGTTTCTTGGGATTTTCTCTCCTTGAGCTTTGGGCTTGACATATCTTTTGATCCGAGGCTTGGAAAAATATTTGGTTTTCACACGACAGACGAGCATAATTTTCTCTATCTATCGAGGTCCACTTTACTTTTTCTCCACTAACTTGCTGTCGTCCTCTGCTGTCACGGCAGCACCATGGCAGCATCGTCCTCTTTGTCTGCTTGTCCAGTTCAGCTCTTCAGTTTCTCTGCCCTGCACCCGCCTTCACCATCTACGACGGCGGCAACCTGCCAAAAACAGCCATTTTTAGTAGAATATGTGTCTTTACTATATTTGTGATGTTTTGTTGTAAACTAACCTAAATGCAATGCAATGATGCTCGAATGCAGCAGAAATATGGGTTAAAAATGTGAAAAATAATATAACTTTTACACATTCAAGAGTGCCAACATCATTTTGGAGGAATTTAATTATTTATATTTAATTTAATAAATTTATTTTTCTCTTCCAATCAGGTGGTGACAGGTGTCACCGAATATTTAGAGGGAAAAACAAAATCACCACCCTTGCAGGGGTAGAACTCGAACCCCGGTAAGACAAGGGTAAAGGGACTGGCTTAGCTACTGCACCATGCACAAGTTTATACTATAAATCACCAACTTTAATATATGTCTTATTGTTTTCTACATTTATTTGTTTAATTTCACATATATAATCATCAAAATATTTTTTTAATATTAGAGGAGGAAAATAAATTTATTAAATCAAATATTTTTTTTAAAGGTAATAATGTGCCTCGTTAAAAACCCCCTTCCTAGCGAATAGGAAAAGAGTACCCAGCTAAGAAATTTTATTAATTCGAAAATGTAGTTCCAGTTACAAAGCTTCAAGAAAAGCCATAACCCCTGAAGAAAAATAAAACGCAACCTTCTACCACTTGCTAGCCAATACCTTTCTTAGCTAATACATCCGCATAAGCATTACAATGTCTAGTAATCCACCTAATGTATGCTCCATATTTTCCTATAAAATCCAATATACCTTCAATTTGACCGAGCAAGGGAGGGGGAGGGGGCAGTTTCCCGGTGCACCACTTGACAACCTGTTGGTTGTCGGATTCCACGATCAGACGATGTTTCCGAGACCAAGTGGACCGCATGAATAGTTTAATCCCGACCACCACAGCTTCCAATTCCACCCATGAAGGAAGAGCGGCTGAAGCTTTCTGGGAGAATTCCAACATAATTTTACCTTTATCATCTTTGAGCACACCTCCCACGCCACCGTGCCCACTGCAATCCAAGGCACCATCAACATTGAGTTTAACGAAGCCAAACGGAGGGGGAGACCAAACAGTAGGGGGTTGGTTAGTGTGTTTGCTGGGCGACAAGGATGCAGCAAGGAAGAAGTTCTGAATAAGAGAGTCCATACTCACGGGACAATCCAAACGTGAAGCATTAAACCAGGAGGCAAGTCGATACCTTACAATGTAACTAAATTGAATCCAATCCATAATCTTGGTGTTGAAAACTATTTCGTTGCGGAACAACCACGTCGACCAAATCACAGCGAAAGAGATAAGAGAGAACCAACCAAACTGTCGTTTCGACCCAAGGTTGCCCTAAACTTCCAAGAAGGCATTCGGCTCTCGAGGGAGGACAGTGGATAATCCTGCCAAGTTGACAAAATAATTCCATGTTTTCCATACACTGTGACATTCAAAGAATAGATGGGAAACTGTTTCCGTTTCTTTCCTACACAGCGGACAACAAACGTCAGGTAAGAGCGACACCCCACGCTTCAATAATTCCCCTTTAACCGAAACTCAACCCCACGAAACCAACCAAACAAAAATTTCCACTTTAGGTGGAGCTAATCCCAACCAAACATGCTTCATCCAAAATTCGTTTCCACCGCTATTGTTATCCATAGCCATCCTTGCCGACTTAACTGAGTACATTCCATCGTTTGACCTCAACCACCTAACACCGTCATTTGTCGCAACCGTAGAAATGGCGTTGTTGATGCAGGCTAAAAATTCAAGCCAACAATCTGATTCCCAGTCGAAAATCCGTCGCCTCAATGGTATTGACCAAGTCCACCCCTGATCACCCTTCGTTCCATAGTCTATCAGAGCACCCGATTTAATTAAAGACAATGCAAAAATCCTCGGGAATCTATCCTTGAGTGCAAAGTCTCCCGCCCAAGGGTCTGTCCAGAATAATATAGTTGAACCATCTCCAACTTGGATAGCAAGATTCTGTATCAAGGATATGCCGTTAGCGTTAGGTTCATGACCATTGACCGAAATGCCTCTCCATATCCAAGACGTGTGACGTTGAAGAGGGGGCGCAGGGAGTCGGCTAACTTCCGACAAAGGAAACTTTGTTGCAATGGCCCTTCTCCAGAGATTTGTGAACTCAATACCGAATCTATAAATCCATTTACCTAAAAGAGCTGAATTTTGGTTTTGAAGATTTACCACACCAAGGCCCCCTGCCTCTTTGGGAGCACACACCTGCTTCCAACTGAGCCAGTGAATTTTTGATTTTACCTCCGTACCACCCCATAGAAAGGCTGCAAGAATACTGTTTAACTTGTTGCGAACCCTTACAGGCATACGAAATAAAGATAGGTAATACATTGGGAGACTGCTTAGAACCGCCTTGATTAACGTGAGTCGCCCGGCAATGGAAAGAAACTTCGACTTCCAACCTCCTAACTTACTTGAAACATTCCGAAACACAGGTTCCCACAGGGAATAGGAGTTCCTTACCACCCCGAACGGTAACCCGAGGTACTCCGTAGGAAACTTGGAGTGAGAACACCCGATATATTTGGCCCAATCTTTAGTAGTATCATCGCTCAGATTAATACCAAAAATCTTGCTTTTCTTCAAGTTAAGCTTAAGCCCCGAAGCGATTTCGAAAACACGCAGTATACGTTTGACATTACGGACCTCCTCCAAATTCCCACCACAAAATATTAGTAGGTCATCCGCAAATTGCAGATGAGAGATAGACAGAGAGGATTCCCTGCGATTTAACGAAAAGCCCGAGAAGACACCACTACGAACTGCCTTTACCAACATGAGATTTAAAACTTCTCCTACTAAGTTAAATAGCATAGGAGATAAAGAACACCCTTGCCTTAGCCCCTTTGCAATACGGAATGAAGTCGTTGGTGAACCGTTGACTAGCACAGAAATAGTAGCAGTGGAAATGCATTGCCTAATCCATTTGCACCACCGAGATCCAAACCCAAATTCCTTCATAATTCGAAGCAAAAACTCCTAACTAACGGAATCATAGGCCTTTTGGAAGTCAATTTTGAAAGCAATACCACACGATCCAGACTTCACAACAGCATCAATAGCTTCATTAGCGATCAACGAGCAGTCAAGTATTAGCCTCCCAGGAATGAAAGCGAATTGGTTCTCACTGACCAACTCCCCCAAAATTGGACTCAGTCTTCTTGTTAAAACTTTGGACAGTAGTTTATACATACCCCCAACTAAACTTATCGGTCTGAAGTCATCTATAGATTCAGGATTCTTTAGTTTTGGAATTAAGGTTATGTAGGAGTGATTGATACCCCCTCCCAAGATTTGCCGAGGTAAAAGTCTTCAAAAAAACTCATAATATAGGCCTTCAGTAGATTCCAAAATTTTTTGAAAAATCCTAGATTGAACCCATCCAGACCCGGAGCACGATTACCATCTGAAGATTGTAAGGCATCCCAAATTTCTTGTTCACTGAACCGTCTTTGAAGGTGAATAGCTTGAGAGCTGCTGATAGTTTTGAACTCTAGCTTTATCTCTTCAACACCAAGGGCCGAGCAATTGTTATACAACTTCTGGAAATGCTCGCGAACATTGTCTTTAATCCTCTTAGGATCTTGAATAATAGCATCTCCCTCCTTAAGGTAGCCTATATGATTAACACGCTTCCTTCCCGACGCTACCAAGTGGAAGAATTTCGTGTTTCGATCACCTTCGGCAAACCATCTTAGACGAGATTTTTGCCACCAATCACCCTCCTCTTTGCGGATAGCTCCCCAAAGTAACTGTCTAAGTGTTTTTAGCTGTTCCATAGAATCTGCCGTAGCCATCCCCCCTTGCATGCGAGTTTCCAAATATGATATCTCTTCCTCGATAGCCCTGGAATTATTGGCAGACTTGGATCTAGCCACCAAATCCCAATCCTTAGCTGCCTCTTTCATGACCCTCAACACACCTCCTATGCGGATATTTCCCCTACTTCCATTAGCCTTCTCCACTGTTTTCGACATTAAATCCAGAAAAGAGTCATCTTTTAACCATGAATTAAAAGCCCGGAAGGGTTTCGGACCCCAATTGCATCGTTCTACTTTTAGTGAGATCCCATTGTGGTCCGATATAGAACGATTCGCTAATACCTGCTTACTACCAGGAAACTGAAGACAAATTTCCGCCATGATGAGGAAACGATCCAGTCGAATAAAAGTGGGCGGATCCCTATTGTTACACCATGTGTATCGACCACTACAAAGCGGCAAATCAATAAGATTTGCCATCGAAACAAAGATCTGAAATGCCGACATCAGACTAAGATTAAGTGACATTCCCATTTTTTCCTCAGGGGCGAGAAAAAGATTAAAATCGCCACCTAGACAACATGGAAGCTGACTACAACTCAAGTAATCCAAAAGTCCCTTAAGAAAACCCTCCTTTTCCCCATCCAGAGAAGGGCCATAAACATTTATCAATTCACAACAGAAATCCGATTGAATTATCTTCCCCGAGATAGCTATAAACCTGCTGTGAATGTGTTTACTAGTTACCTGAAAGGCATCCGTGTCCCACATTGTAAGAAGGCCACCTGCAAATCCAACCGCCGGCGATACCACGTACTCGATGGAGGCCGGAGACCATAACTGCCTGACTTCAAACTCTTTGACCTCTTGCATTTTCGTTTCTTGGACAAAGACAACAATAGGATGAAATTTCCTTATCGCATTCCTTACCGCAGCTTTCTTTTCCTTTTTCCTTAAACCCCGGACGTTCCATGAAAAAATAGCAAATTGTGTAGACATATAAACAAATTTGGATAAACCTGAAAACAGAACCCTAGCAGCGAGAGAACTTATCCATTTCCAATTCGTAGACCTTTTTGATTACCGCCTCTTTCCCACCCACAAATGAGATTTCCAAGAAGTTACATATTTCCCAGACGGACTCCGCTTCCAGGCCAATGACTGAATCCGCATCAAATTGGGAGAAATGGGGCTCATGAGAGTGCTCGGGGACAGAAGGCTCCTCCAATGAGTCCCTGACCAATCGGCGAAAAATACGACGAGTCTGGGCACGAAATAAGCTTCGAACCACCGGCGATGGGTGAGCCGCAGCAACATTCTGAGGTATGCTCTGAGAACCATACGCTGGCGCCCCCAAATTTCCTCTACCGGTCTTATCCAGGTTGTCCGGCACAATATCGACCGACAGGGATAACAATCTATTAGATTGGGCAGTTGTCCGAGGGGATCCATATCCTGGGTCATTATGCGAGCCCAAACTGGATACAATGGTCCTAATGGTGTTGTTGCCACCCAGCCCACTAGCCCGTTCCATGTTTGCCATGTTAGTCCCATTTAACTCAGGCCCATCGGATTTGGGAACCGAGTCTTCAATCTCAAGGGAGTCATCCCAAGATTCAGCTTCTTCAGCTTCTAGATTCTCGGGGGCCACATCAGTTATTAATGGAGACTTCAAAACATGCGAATCTTCTTCCCGATGCCCTTGGTTGTTCAGGGGAATGTTTTGACTGTTGGGATCAGATCCCAACTGGTCGCCGACACCACCCGCACCCTCCTCCGCCGTTTGGAGGTTAACGCCCCCTTCTTTCTCACCCAATCCAAAATCCTCATCATCCGATACAGAATCTGCCCAGACATCCTCGAAGCCATTATCAGAAGGATCGACGTCATTCCCAGCATCACCATAATCAATAATTCCCAGCCTGACTGATATAATATACGGAAAACCTAAAGAAGAGATCTTCAATTTTTCCGGGATGAGAGCAGTACTCGCCGTACGTATAACTAACCTGGCAATGTCAAACCTCTCCTTGTTTCTGGTAGAAGAATCCGTACCAACATATAATCCCCATCTGTTCCCTAGACTAGCAAAAAAGCTGTCATGCCAGCATACTAGGGGCACTCCCTGCAGCTCTATGGTCACAAAATAATGAGGAACCCCGTTCACCATCAAAGGTTCCAAGAAGGAAAACCAATAAAAAAGAGCCTCGCGGTTGTTATTCCATGCAGCTTCTAAAGCATCAAACGAGATAAATCTAACAACAACCGACCCATTATCGAAACCCCATTTAGATACTTTGACTTCTATTTTGTCGTTGATAAGGGCCCTTTGGACAAAATCAGGGTCAAATCCAGGTTTCAGAACACCCACTAAGCAATGTCCAAGCCATGTATTCTCTATTGTCGCAACCCGAAACTCTTGCAAATTCTCTACATTATTGTGGTGACCTTCATCATCCGATGATGACTGGGATTTCCCTAGGATATCTCTGTCAGCAGGGGGATCATAAGAACGTCACGATAGGTTTTGTGATCCGGCCGATTGGGAGAAACCCTAACACCTCCTACCGGACCTTTGGGAAGAGTCTGTTGAGTCCCAGACTTACCCTTATTCTTCTCAACCCAAGCCTGCCTACTAGTACCCTTGTTGCTTTCTTCCCGCGGGAATCTAGCTTTAGACACTCGGATAATCCGACCATCCACCTTGGACTGGTTGGTTTTCTGTATGAAGTTACGCATGTCTTCAAAAGAAGCCAAGGAAACGAAAGCAAAAGTTGAGGATTTGTATTTAGCCTTCTGGTTCGAATAAGGGATGTATACCCTCTTCACTGATCCATGAAGACTTATCAGATCCCTCAAAGCCCACCTCATAACCCTCCTACTCAGATTATCGATAAACACCGTCCAAACCTCCTGACCCTTGCTTGCTCCTCCCGCTTCAAAATGTTTATCTGATCCACTCCTGGTCCCAGGTCCATGAACACGAGACTCATTCCCACCGTGAGAGAAGCTATCTCTCACCAGATGCAATGGAAACCTAGTCACGCCCGCCGGCCGCTGAAACCATGGGACGCCCTCCTCTTGCCGCTCCGAGACCTCCTTTCGCCGCTCCAAGTTCTCCTCGCGCCGCTCCAAGTTCTCCTCGCGCCGCTCCAAGTACTCCAAGTTCTCCTCGCGCCGCTCCATTAGGGATTCAAATTGAAACATAGCTATTAAATCAAATATAAATAATTAAATTCCTCCAATAAGGTGTTGACATGTATAACCACATAATTTAATGTTTAATTTATTTTATTAAATTAAAATTAGGACCAAATTGATAGAATGTATAAGTAACGAGGACTAAATGTGTAATTACACAAATTTTTACTAACCGCAACGTCACTCCTTTCGTTAAGTTCTAATGGCAGGTGGTCACATTGAGTGTATTTTAATAGTATGGTGGTTTAATTGCTTCGAAAAAAGTATGGTAGTCAAATCGTGACTAAACTTATAGTATGGTGGCCATTTATATAGTTTACCCTAAAAATTAAACCCTAGCCTCTAACCCCTAAATTATAATCCTAAACCTTAAATTCTAACAATTATCTCGAAATTCTAAACCCTTCACCTACAACATACACTCTAAAATGATTTCTTAAATCTTAAAACTAAGACACTTGTTAAAAATTTTAGTTTCTACCATCAATATGTTAAATATAAATTAATTTTTTTAACAAAAAAAAGTGGGCATCCATTTGTTATTGATTCAATAAGTATAAGTATCAAAAATCCTAGTCGTAAGGTTCTTTCAAGTCTCAAACGGTCTGCTCTTTTTTAAATCTTATTTTGACCTAAGTTAATATTAATTTTAGTGTTGATCGTCAACTTTTGGTGTTTCATCTTTCTCAATGTTTTTCTATATCGCTTTGGTTTTAATCTTTTTTATAGTTTTCTACTTTCCAATAATATTTTACTTTTTTGGCTATTTACTTTTCGTACATCTTGTTGCGTTTGTATTTTTTAACTTTGCGACACGTCTTTTCTCTGCTTTTATGATACGTCTATGTCTTATGATACGTCTTTTCTCTAGTTTGGGTTTGTCAATAGTCATGAATATTTTAATCCACTTTTGTGATTGTTTGCCGATGTAATCAGAACTGTGTAGCAGATCGACGTTTATAGAACTGACATGAAATGTATTTTCAATTTTCTAGTGGTGATTTCATGTAGTTCATGTTTTGACAACTCCATATGTACTCTTCCTACAACGAATTTCAAATATTTATTATGGTACAAAAAAGAAGTGTCTAATCTGACTGGAACAACATTTAATTATTTTTTGCATTTGTTATTTTTTATTATTTTTCTATATTTAAAACCTTTGAAAGATTATGATCTTGATTACTTTTGTTCTTGATCTACTTTTGTTGATAAATATAGGTATCAAAATAGTTAAAAAGTAAATACAAGCTCTCAATTCTTCCGCTCTTTATCGCGGCTTCTATCAACTCTCCTGTCATCACAATGTCAGCAAAGTTTTGGGTGGCATTGCTAATAAGCCTTTCAAATAGCGATCCTCTCAAAGTTTGTACAAACATATGGGAAATCTCACTTTCCATTAGCGGGGGTTGTACTTGCGCTACAATATCTCTCTATCTTTGAGCATATTGTCGGAGCGTTTCATCACTTCTTTGCTCTATTCCCTGCAGCAATACCCGACTCGGGATCATTTCTATGACATGCTTATAGTACTCCACAAAAGCTCCTGACAAGTCTTTCCAGGATCGAATGTTCACCCGACTTAGTTGGGTATACCAGCGAGCAGCTGAACCAGTTAGACTGTCCTGGAAGCAATGTATCAGCAACTTTTCATCTTTCAGGTAAGCGACCATTTTTCTACAATACATCGTAATATGGGCCTTTGGACAAGAAGTTCCATCGTATTTCTCAAAGTCGGGAGCTTTGAACTTGGGAGGAAGTACTAAATCAGCTAACATGCTCATCTCAACAGCTCATGGTCCCATCTCATTAGCTTTCTGTAATTCCAGCAAGCGATCCTCTAGAGCTTTGCAGCGCTCCTCGTATTTGCGCTTAATTTTAGCACGTATTTTTTCAATCTCATCAGGAGCATTCAAGTCTGGCACCTCTTCAACATTCTCAAAGTTTGCACCAATGTGTACTGGGTGACTTGGTGTTGCTCCAGCTAGGTTGATATGGACCTTCTTCGCTGTTGAAGGTTTTTCTGGCTGCATCCTGATGTGGGATGTTGTCTCTGCTTGATCATTCACCTCGTTGGAAGCTCCTTCGGCTGCTTTGGCCTTCCCAGATTCCTTAGGGCCCAATAGAGCAGTCAGTTGATTGATGATTTCTGCCTGGGTTTGAGTAAAGCAATCTTTAATTGATTGTTTGATTCTGTCGAAACGATTCTGCATTTCCACGCGTTCGTTTTCGAGATTGGCAAGCCGATCCTCAAAAGCCATGGATCGTGAACGCAGATGAGTTTCGTATGAATGTGGAATGTTTACGGCTTAGAGCGGATTCTGCCATTAAACCTTTCTCTTATTAAATTCCTTATTTATCATAAGATTTCAAAATGAATAAATGTGTGCATGTATGCATGAATGCAATAAAAGGACATCGAATTTGGGAACAAGTCTTCCTTAGAAACACCACATCCGTCCGAAAATTTAATTACATAGAGGGGATAAATTTGCTATAGAAAAACGCTAGCTCTAACTCCTAGGTTGACTAACTCGTGCAACAGACGCACAATAGCCTCCCTGTGCTCCTCTTCAATGTTGGACTGCTCCAACAGGCTTGTAGCTTGCCTTGACAAGATTTGGACATACGAAGCGATGCTTCTGACTTGGGCTTTGAATCTTACTAGTTCATCGTTCTGACACTGGACCGTTCGTCGGCCTGCTTTATATTTATCCTTCCATGCTTCACTCTCTGCCATTATTGCTATTTCATATCCATCCAACTTGTCCTTTAGGTTTTGAACAGTGTCTTCCAACTCAGTTATTCTTTTCTGCATTCTTTCTTTTTCTATCTCCACTTCGACCTTATCCTCGTTGTGATACTTGGTGATTAATTCTTCAAGCTGTGTTACATGGCTAGTTAGATCGAAATTTCGGGTATGTTCTTCTTCTAGCCTCTTCTTGGCCTTGTCATTTGATTCCTTACTCGCCTGTGCCTTTCTGTCGTACATCTTTTTATAATCATCCTTGTCTCGGGTTATTGCATCCAATTCCTTTGATAGATTCTTTATTATCTTGCTTGTTCCACCTTTTTGCTTGTCTTTGTAATCATTGTGCAATCCCGGCAAATCTTTTAGTACTTTATTCACTTTCTTGTTCTGCTCCACTAGCTCATTTTCCTTTCCTTTGTGGACCTCTACTTGTAACTATGCCATTGTCAATTCCTTCTTAAGGTCATGGATTCCTTTTTCATACTTTTTCAAATCTTTCTCTCGGTCATGTCTGATTTTTTTCTAAAGCTGAAGGTGACTCCTGGATTGCCTATGTTGAAGTTCCACCTCTTGAGGGCATTTCTTGAAACATGGTGTCATTGACTCTTTGGGCCCTTCACTCATCGTACCTTTCCATTACTTCTGATCCTAGATAAGGTTGAACCCTTCTTGGTGTTTCTCAAGCCTTTGAGGTTTGCAGAATTAGCCCCTTGTAGTCATTAGTCTTGTGAGCATATTCAAACTTAGCCATTCTAGTAGTGGCATGCACAAACTGCCTTGATCTGAATTGTCTCGAGACTAACAATGAGTAATAAGTTGTTCCTCCCTAAATTCCTGGTAAAAGAACTCAGTCTCTGTTTCTACAGCGATATAGAAAGGTTATACTCGTATTTAGCCAAGGAGCTTTCCATACTATATACGTATCCTTCAAGTCTTTGAGATATTCAATCCAATATTTCTCAGTTTTCTTTTCCAAGACACAGTCAATTAGATGTTCCCTGATCGGTGAATAAGTATCCAGGTATCTAGCCCCTCTGTAGGGTACGTTCCATCTGTGACCTCTGAACCATATTTCTAGCAGTTGTGCACACCCCCAGAATTTTGCTTCCCCCATATTCTTGTAGTTGGTGAGTGACCTATAAGTTTCTGTCAGAATTGTCGGCACCGGATTAACTCCTTTACTCAGTCGTTTGAATAATCCAATAGTCGATGAATCAACATGCTCATGGGTTCTGGGGAAGATTACCAGGCCATAGATACACAAGGCAAACAAGCTTATCATTCTAACTGGTTCGTCATGACTTGCCAGTATCAGCTCTTTGAGAATTCTCCAATTAACTCGTTGCCTGTCTTCATTTTGATCAGTGCTGTCATTTTTTGCCAATCTGTGATCCCACCACTCCTTGGTCTTTCCTGTCAATGCTACCAACTTTTTTATGAACCCTAAATGCCCTGTGCTATTAAGAGACATGATGTAGATCTTGTCACTTTCTATTTTCGGGCAGTTGATTAGTACCTTGTATTCCTCCAATGTCGATGTCATATCTACTTGCCCAAAGGTGAAGCAGTTATAGGTTGGGTTCCAGAATTGTGTCATTGCCCTTAATAACTCTTGATCGACCTTTATTTCTAGCAATAAGGTTATATCCTCGAATTCATCTCGAAATAGCTTCTTCATCTCATTATCTCATTGATCCCATATATGTTTGAAATCTGATAAACATGCCTACTACTTTGTGCTTAGCTTTGCATATCCTTTCATCTTGGATATTTCTTCTTTTTAAGGTTATCCCCCTTTTCGTGATGTGTCTGCTCAGACCAGATTCATACAACAGTGTTATCCTCTCCTACTTTAAATCCTCGTGACACATCGAGTACTTTTAAATTTGACTGACTCCAAATTCGATGTCAATAAATAAAATGCAATTGATGACAAAAAAAAACAAACAAAAAAAACTAGTGTTAGTATCTCGAATTAATTTTGAAGGCAATTAAACAAACTTTAAGATTAATAATCATTCAAATTAAAATGACAATATTTAATGCAACAAGATAAACAGAGAAATGAATTTAAACCGCAGCACCTGTCCTAGGTCCCTATCTGGCTCTAATGGGGTGGGCTTCTAGACTCCCGGTTCCCGAACTGTCGTTACTGCCTACTGCGGCAGCAGGACATCGATTCGGTAATATATGTCCCTTACAACGGAGGTGTAGGCCCCACGATGCGTAAGGTTAGTATACCAGAAGAAGACAAAAATCCGAACTCGGAGCTGAAGAGCATCGCGTCGGATATTGTCTTACTCCCACTTAAGGGTGGAAAACCTGGGTTTAGGGTTTATGCATGAATGACAGATATAGCATACACAAAAACTACCCTCATTCTTCCTAAAATCCATCGAATAGTTTTTCAGAAAAAAAATTAAATCCAAATAAATATTAGAAATGCCAAAATGCCACGTGTAATTAATTATTATGCCTGACTCTCAATTATGTCCCCAGCAGAGTCGCCAAGCTATCGCGACCGTTTTTTGAAAACCCATTTTTTAATTGTTTGGGATAAAACAACTTGACGATTAGGTTTTTGGAAAATCAGGGTTTTTGACCAGTTTTATCTTGTAATTAATTAATTTTTCATTTTTAGTCAAAATTCCTTTTATTTGCTTGAAAATTATTTTAGAATCGCCACCCGTCACTTTGGTAGGCCGGACACCAAAAAAACGCGCCATAGATTCTTTTTGAAAAGTACGGGTTCGGGAGTCGGTTACGTGTAGGGAAGGGTTAGCACCCCTACGAACGCCCGTTATCGGTACCTTATTAATTACACGTGACATTTTGGCATTTCGAACATTAATTTAGATTTAATTAAATCTTTTAACTGTAAAATGAATTTTATTCCGAATGGAAATATATTTTTGTAACAAAATACATTTCGATCGAATATAATTATGAAACATCCAATTACATTAGGACACTTCAACTTATATTCGAAAAATGTACCTCAACGCAAAAGGTTTAATGCATTGTTAATTATTGTCTTGTCGTTTTTAAGTAAACCCTAATTAGGCTCCATTAATTGATTTGACTTAAAATTCTATGGATGTTATTAATTTTGGACATAAAAAAAAACACCCAAAATAATATTGGGCACTTTCTGTAACAAGCCCAAAAGTAACAACATCCCTAATTAAGATGCTTCTAATCATTAATCCTATTTTATTTTTTAATTTACCTAATTAAAGATTTATTTCCATTTTCTAAGTTAAAGTGAAAAATTAAAACTTTTGTCGGAATACGCATTTTCTACAATGATCTCCTTATTCAATTATGATTAAGTAAACTACACTAATGGCTCCAATCCTATTTAGCATGTAATTAATTGTCCGAACAATATATGGCATGATATTTTAAAATCATTCAAGCATATAAATTAATTATACAATTAAATAGAACAATTAATTAAAGCAATTAAATTCTGGAAAGGACTGAATTGAATTAAAATGAATTCTAGGTGACCAGATTACAAACAAAAGGTGACTGGTTTGTAAAGAAACCAAAATATAAAAGCCCAAGTCTAAACCCTTAAAAAGATCAGCCCAAATCCATTTAAATCAAACCCAAATCGTTTAACCCGAGCCCAAAAACCTTCAGCCCGCTTGAATTAAAAACCCAAACACAATGTTTTAAGTCGACCGGGTCACGGACCCGTATCCAAACCCGTGTGAAAACACGCGAATCCTCTGTGACCCGGCCTTCAAAACGGTGTCGTTCCCAACTCGGTATAAATAACCCCTAATCGAGTTGGAACGGTCATTTGGCCACCCTCTCTCTCTCTTCTCAACTTTCTCTCTCTCATAAATCCTTTGTACTCTAACATTCACTAACCCGAAAAATCAAAACTATTTCGATCAAAATCACCATTTTCCTTCTCGTTCTTCAAAAAAACCCGTTCAATCTTCTCAAACACCAAAACCCTTTTCCGAAACTATTTTTGAAGATCAAAAACCCTTTTTCTTCAAGAACAAACCAAGAACTCTTCAAAATTCCTTGGTTTGATTCTTACAACCAATCAAATCCTCCCCAGACCTGTTTTTTAAAGATCAAACCCCCTTTTTTTCAAAAACTCGTCAAGAACTTTTCAAAAATCACCGTTTTGATCCTCATTCACCCCTTATCTCTTCTCTGAACTGTTTCTTAGATATCGGGATGATATCGGTCACTGGATATCATCTCTAGTCTTCTCCTTCCTCTTTCCGATGACCGGACCTTCTCCGGTACCTCTGCAACCTCCGACCACCGTCTGACCTTCTTTTTTCTTTTTTCGATGACCGGACCTTCTCCGGTTATCTTCTTCGGCCAGACCTGGCTTTTTCGGCTACCATCTGTAACTTCGACCACCGCCTCTGCCATCGTCGAAACTCTAATTTTACAAAAAAAAAATTTAACCCTAATCCTAGATCTAAGTCCCATTTCGTCAGAAACACCCTACCTCTCCCGATCCTAAGCTATCTACCCGAAACTAGTGACCTCACTTCTCTGTTTTTCGACTCCGACGACAGTCCTAGCACTCAAACCCTCACTCCGACGACATTTTCGGCAAAGACAAAGCAAGATAAGTCCTCAAAACTCTCTATCTTTTATTTTTTTCTTTCTATTTTTATGTTTTTTTAGTTTCGAACTATATTTGACTTTAGGAGTTTAGATCCGTTTTTTTTATTAACTTAGATCTAGGTTTTAATGTTTTTGGATCTGATTTTTATGTTTAGGCTTAAATTTAAGACGTATTTTATGCTTGACATCTGTTTTTTTAGACAGATTAAGGTTCGGTCTTTAGGGATTTAACTTGTTTTCTTGTGTTTTTGAACAGGTAAAGAGGGAAAAAGAAAAGAGCATAGGTAGAAATACTTCGGTTCGGTGTTCTGATGGTTCCGATGAGCTTCCGGCAAGGTTTATGTGTCTGGTTGTCTTCTCCGATCGACTCAGGCTCCTCAGGTAACCTCTCCCTCTCTGTGACTTTTCGTTTTCTTTTTTGGTAATTATTAGTGCAATTATTACTGTATTAATTAAAGTTTTTCTCTCTTCCAATGTATTTATTCATGTTGTCAGATGTGACATCATCTTTGCACGGCTGGCGATGCCAGCTGGTCCCAGGTCGATAGGAGTCCGAGTGAGAAGGGAGGGTCCAATACCATCATGACACATGTTCAATGGGGCTTGAATTCGAGCGGGAAAAAAAAACACGAAGAGGTTTCGAGGGGGGTTTTTGTGCTTGTTGGGCTGGATATGGGTTGTAGTGGGTTGTCAACAGCTGTAATAAGTTGGGTCTGAGTTGTTAACTGCTGTAATGGATCATTGGTTTAGGCTTTATAATGTGTTGGGCCTTTTGTATATACATTTGAGTTTTGTATTATTTTTTTGGACTTTAATATATTTTGGGTTTCTATTATTATTATTATTATTATTATTATTATTATTATTATTATTATTATTATTATTATATATATATATATATATATATATATAATCCGGTTCTACACTCACATATCTAAATTCCTGAATTTAATTTCTAGATCCTCACTGGATAAATAATTCATTCACCAATAAGCATTGAAACCCTATTTTTCCACCAATATTTTCAGTTAAAATCTGCCAATTTATCAACTCACTGGAGAAAGAATCCAGAGGGGTTTTATTCGTTTACCTAACATAAGAATATTAGTAATAACATGAACTGAAAGATGAAGGGAAAACTCAGCTTTAATGGAGAAATGAACTGAAAAGAGGCAAATTTTGAAATAATAAAAACTAATTTTATGAAATTGATAAGAACAGTAAGCTCCAGAACCAGCAATGCAAAATCATATGTGTATACATGGTCATTGGTAGGGTATCCACAATTGTTTCAAATGTATAGAGCTGATGCATGCATACAGTGCTTTTATTTAGACTACAAAATTCATTGATGTGATACTGCTTCCGATTAGCTGGTTTTCTGATTGAGAACGCCGGTCATCAGGGCGGGGAAGGCCCAGCAGCGGACCCTGCAACCATGTATACCAGCGGAGAAAGAAGGGGAACCAGCTTGATGTTGGGTTGGAGATGAATGAAATGGAAAATAGGGTTTGGGGAAGAAGACGGGAGTATTCGGGTAAATTTAGGGTGTGATTTAATATATATTTTATTTTATTTTATTTTAAAATTTAAAAATAAATAAGAAAAATGACATGGTGTTTCTGATTGGTCAAAATGAATTTTTTAACAGTAGGGGGCAATATGGGTAACGGAGAAAATGTTAGGGGGCAAAAGTGGTCAAAATAAATTTTAAGGGGCAAGTGGGGAAAACAAGTAAAGTTTAGGGGGAATATATTAAGCTTTTTTATAAGGATTATTATCTCATTCACAAGCAGTGGATTTTTTTCTACAAGTGCTTAAATTTTTAGGGTTTAAAGTTTCATTTTACGGTTTAGAGTTTAAGAGTTTTAGTATAAGAGGTTTAGAATTTAGCGTTTATGATTATAATTTAAGGTTTAAAGTTTATGGTAATATAGTTAGGGATTTAGATTTTAACCCTAAACTCAAAATTCTATCAACAACTACTAAATTCAAAACTACACCAATTAAACCTATAATAAAACTAAGTCGTTTGTGTAAACAAAGTTCCCACAAGCTTTGTTTATACAAGTACTTGTGCATGAAATAATTACCGGTAATAATATATTAAACCAAAATTTAAACATTGCTCTAACCGCATTGAAACCGTTAATTTCTTTAATAATAATAACAAGGCTTATTATAAAATTAAGTGTCGAAATTATTTTTTTGTTAAAAATAGGTGTTTAAAGATTCAATCGTTATATTTTTAAGTGCATGATAATTAACTGCCGTTAAAAAAATTCGTTAGCCAATAAAAATTTAACATTCGATATGTTTTAATTTATAATTTATTTATAATTATTTTTTGTTTTTAATAATTTAATTTAAAAAATATTGAAATTCTAAAAAAATTTAAAACAATCCTCAAATCCTCACTACTGCCGCCGTCGAACATCGTCACGGAGTCCACTCATTCGATCGCCGAACTAAATAGATCATTTCTTCCAACGTGTCGTAGCAGGGAACATGTGAACGGTGTGCCAGTTAAACATTGAATGAAGAATGTGAAATAATCATTCGATTGACACACCGTTCGTTAATTTTCGGTGACGACAGGTTAGGGGAAATGGTCGCCTGAATTCAGCGACAGAAAGGGTGTGGTCGGCAACGACGACTGGTGGTTGTAGTAGTGAAAATTTGAGGTTTTGTTATTTTTAGGGGTTTAGGAATTGATTTGAAGATTTTTTAGAATTTCGGGATTTTTTAAAAAATAATAATTTTAAAGTTTTTTTATAAATAAAAAAATTAAATTTATTACCACGTGTCAAGCATTGATTGAATAATAATTTTTTTAAATACTTCTTAGCTACTAGACATCTAAAATTATAAAGGTTGAAACTTTAGACACCTAAAATTATATCTATTGAAACTTTAAACACTTATTTTTAGAAAAATGTTTTAGGCACCTAAAATTTAGAAGAGTTATAGTTGAGACACTTATTTATATATTAACCCTAATAACAATAAAACTTAAATGAAAATAAGTGCCTAAAGTATATCTCTTTTAAACTTTAGGTGCCTAAATTATTTTTTTTGTAAAAATATGTGTTTAAAATTCTAAAAGTTATAATTTTAGGTGCTCGGCTGTTAAAAAGACTGTTATCCATTTAAAACGCGACACATGACAGGAATATTGATTTTTTTAAATTATTTAAAAAAAAAAAACTTAAAATTTTATTTTTTAAATCCCAAAATTTTCAAAAATGTTCAAATCAATTCCTAAATCCCTAAAAATAACAAATTCTCAAATCATCACCATTGTCGCAGTCGGTCACAGTCTCTAACCCCACTCTTTCGGTCGTCGAACTCAGCCGGCGATTTTCCCTAATGTTTCATTGCTAGAAACCGGTGAACGGTGTGCCAATCGATCGATTTTTTAACATTCGTCGTTAAATGTTCGATTGACACACCGTTCGTCGATTTTCAGCGACGAAATATTGAGAGAAATGGCTGGCTGAGTCCGGCGATCGAAAGAATGAGATCAACGGCGACAACGTGTTGATTTGGGGATTTGAAATTTAGGTATTTGAAGACTATTTTAGAACTTTTCAGAATTTTAATATATATTTTTAAAATTTTTTAAATAAAAATAATTAAAAATTATAGATTAAAATATGACATGCGTACTGTTTTTATTGCGTAATGATTTTTTTTTAACAAAAATTAAGTCTCGAACACCTAAAATTATAACTTTTAAAACTTTAAGCACATATTTTTATAAAAAAAAATATATTAAACTCTTAAAATTTTAAAAAAATACACTTTAAATAAATAATTTTCATTTAAGCCTAACAATAATAATAATAATAAATACCTTCAGGAAAAAGGGTTAATAATCCTTCACTGACACACAGGCTTCGAAACCGAAAACCAGTAAAAGTCCGAGTCTAATAGAAAATTCGAAAAGAAGGAATCGAAGTCCAAAAGCCAAAAATCTTCTTCCAAGTGTTCCATCCTACACCGCCAAATGTACACCTTCGGCTGCTCGATTTTGCCAACAAACAGACCCCTCAAATGCCAAAGCTAGCATTACCCGATCTCTCACCGTCTATTCCTAACCCTAGACCCAAGAGACGAAGACGATGGCGAAGCACGCCGCCGTTGGCTGGGGCCACCACCACTTACAGAACCGCTGGCTTTTGGCTCTTCTCGTAATGCTTTCTGTTTCAACGGTCATTGCCTTCTTCATGAGAGCCGCCTTCGATTCGTGTGATCGGAACGTTTCTGCTGCTGGTCATGGTATCGCCTCTGCTCGGCATGTCATTCAAGCCGCCGAGATGCGAGCTCCGCAGATCGCTGCTGCGAAGCCGAGTCCGCTCAGTTTCATGAAGTCGAAGGTTGTTCTGCTGGTGTCGCACGAGCTCTCGCTTTCTGGTACTCCCCTTTTTTGTTAATAGATATCTTTAGTGGGTTCCAGTCGTTTTGGAATCCATTTTATGATTTTTTGGTTGAATTTCAATGTATTGGAATTTGTTTTAATTGCCTTCCTTTTACCGCCGAGTGACTTGTTAGGGTTAATTTACTGTATGATTGTTTCCGTTGAATTGTCATTGCAAATGGATCGAATATATGTTCAGTAGCTTTGAGGTAGCCTTCTGCATCATCTATGGGATGTCCTCGCATGGTTGCAATTGATCCGTGGACACATATAAATGACTTTTAATTATCATATGGAGGAAATAGCCGAGAATGTGCATGGATTCTTTTGGTTAGTGTGCTGTTCTAGCCATGCCCTAAATTTTTAAAGCCATTCCTGCTGGTTTTTTGTTTCAAGTATAATTAATAGATGTATTTGCATATGCATTCATTACTATTCGTGGAATGTGAGATTTAATATCATGGTTATCGTTGTCGGCATACCATTTGCTATAAGTTTCTTTAGTGTACATGAGGATATCTGCGCATTCTATTTCTAAAGTATGAAGAAGAGAAACTATGTAGGTCCATTATGGCCCTTTGCGTATTGACTTAATCCCGTTGTTAATTTTATTATTTTTGACAGAGTAAAAAAACATTCCACCAGTGTGCTGGTATCTTAGAGGTTTAATTACTTTCTGAGGCTCTGTTAACATGCTAGTTATGTCCCATCCTTTATTTCCTATAGATGAAAATAGTTATATCGTTAATAATTAATAAATTCTGAGATCTTCGTTGACTCCTAACTCCGATGTACTTTGCATGTAAATTATAGAATGTAGTTTTGCCATGTTGCTGACATGTGCTATAAATGGTTTGTGCATATATAGAATCTTCATCTTGTCGTGGATCTTGTGGTATAATGTGCATTTGTCCTTGTCGTTACCCTTCTTGACAAATCATTGTTCTTGAATCTTGTAACTTTTTGGTTATAAATAATGTCTGTTGCTTCCAGTTGTCAATGAGTGCACAGCTTGTCTAAGTATGTGATCTCTAAATTGTAGTTTTGCTACTCTGTCGTAAACAAAATTTCTTTTTCATAAATGACCCTTTGCTGGAAGACATATTTATTGTCAGAAGAAAGCTTATTCTTTATGACATTTGTGACTATCATCTTTCTTTATGAAGATGCTTTTTAGAATTCATTTATAATTTATTTCATCATATTTCATTATATGGTGTTTCCTTTCTTTTTACTCTAGGTGGACCATTGTTGCTGATGGAGTTGGCATTCCTATTAAGAAGTGTTGGTGCCGAAGTTTATTGGATGACAATTACGAAAGCATCTGAAACAGATGAAGTAACATATAGTTTAGAACATAAGATGTTGGACAGAGGAGTACAGGTACTCAGATGATTTCACTTTCGTTATATATCCATTTATGGTGCTTTTACTACATAGTAGTGAACTTTATATTACCCCTATATGATTGATTGGCATTCTATCTGTGAAGGCTTTAGATGGTTTCTTTGTAAACATTTACCTTCCGTCTAATTAGGCTTTTACATGTCTTTTCAGGTTTTACCGGCTAGGGGGAAAGAAGCTTTAGATACGGCTCTAAGAGCTGATTTGGTTGTTTTGAACACTGCTGTTGCTGGGAAATGGCTGGATGTTGTTCTTAAAGAAGACGTTCATCGTGTTTTGCCGAAGGTGTTGTGGTGGATCCATGAAATGCGAGGCCATTACTTCAAATTAGACTATGTAAAACATCTTCCTTTTGTAGCTGGTGCTATGATTGATTCACATGTTACAGCAGAATACTGGAAGAATAGGACTCAAGAACGTTTGAAGTAAGCTTCTAAATCCTTGTGTCTACAATCTCAGTGTGCTTATTGTTGCTTTTTAAGTATTAATGTTCATTCTGCATGCATTGCAACAAAAACCCAAACAAGCTTTTTTGTGCATTTAGTTCCTCAGTTAATCCATATCTTTCACATTTCTTATGTCTAATTACACATTTGAGTTTTTTTTTCTTCTCTCATTCATTTGCGTTTTGTAGGATTAAAATGCCCGATACATATGTTGTTCACCTTGGAAATAGCAAGGAACTGATGCAAGTTGCAGAAGATAGTGTGGCTAAAAGGGTTTTGCGTGAACATGTTCGTGAATCTCTTGGAGTGCTCAATGAGGATTTACTCTTTGCCTTAATAAATAGTATGCTTTTCAGTTTTCTTCTTGAATGGATTTTTCTCTTCTTGCTATTCAGTGTCGTCCAAGTAATGCACCTAGTTTTATAGAGATCCTCCTTTTAATTTGATAAAAAGAGAGTTGTCAGGATTGGCTTTGTCTATTGTATAGTTATTTTTACTGGGAAAGTAACAACGGCTCAGTGATTTCAATTTGATGCCATTTATGATTTATGCTGTTTCATTGCTGCTCAATTCTATTTTTTGGTGAGACTGAGATTTTCTTTTTGAAGAAAATTAATCATGTAGCTTCTTCGATTGTTATGTATTGAAACTCCTGCATTTTGAGTTCTGTTTAGTTCTATCGATCACATTTTCCAAGATTTTCTATTTCTCCCTTGAATTATCATTGTATTGTTTTCAAGTAACCACCAAATCCCTCTAATGTATCCTTTCCAAGATAACTTTTGCTCTCTGAGGCATATAAAAATAAGGTAGATAGTGGGGAAAACATTTAAACTAGAAAGTGTATGGTTTTCTGCTTTTTGTCACTAAGTTGTACCAAATTCCTTCCACTGCAGGTGTTTCACGGGGAAAAGGCCAGGATCTCTTTTTACGTTCTTTCTACGAGGCCTTGCAACTGATCAAAGAAAAGAAAATGCAGGTACCACCACTGCATGCAGTAATTGTGGGAAGTGACATGAGTGCTCAGACAAAATTTGAAATGGAAATACGGGATTATGTATTGCAGAAGAGAATTCAAGACCGTGTTCATTTTGTGAACAAAACTCTGACAGTCGCACCATATTTAGCTGCCATTGATGTTCTTGTGCAGAACTCCCAGGTAATTTATGTGGTTTAAAGCATTTTCTGTTTCAAATATAATGTTTACTTCAATATGTGAAATTAATCTAATTTGCTTTCTTGTTGATGTAAACGTTGCTCCTTCGGTTGTTTGTATAATTATAATATAAAGAAGCTATTGGCTGTTTTATTATATGGAGGTGTAGGAGAGAGTTGGAGAGATATTTGAAGGTCCTTTTACCATTAGAATTTGCTGATCTGATTGATGCCTTTAGGTAATAAGTCTTAGCCAGTAGTCGACTTAGCAATGTTGATAATTGACTTGATGACATTGGTTTTCTGGTGTTTAGAGGGCTAGCCCTTCTTACATAATAATAATGGTAATTATGGTTATGTTTTGTGTTAGTTTTCGATTGTTGTTCTTAGATGTCTCCAAGTTACATAATGTCAGTCACCAAGTAATCAAAATTCTTAAGGCATAAAACATGAGCAATCAATTGCTAGAGAAATGTGCATGTACTGGAGGGGGAACTGGATTTATTTGAGTAGATTCCTTATTACAGAGAATAGATTGAGGGATGCATATGACGGTTTTGAATTTTCTGACCTTCATGTAGGCTTGTGAATTTTTACTAATCCTTTTTCTTTCACTTCTTTCCTCTATGATTAGCATTTAATTATTAACTAAGAACACATTGTTCTCTTCTTCAAAGTTACTTTAAATATAAAGCAATCACAGTTTTTCCTTGCTTTTAGGCACGAGGAGAATGCTTTGGGCGGATAACAATAGAGGCCATGGCATTCCAGTTACCTGTACTGGTAATCTATGAACTTTGCCTGATTTCCTTTTACTGATACTGATGAGCTTTTGATAAGAAAACGTGTTGAACTCGCTAACTGCTCATATTTTTTATGCCACTAGTCATTGGAGCTGGTTTTTGATACTGACACGTGCCATATGCAAAACAGGGAACCGCTGCAGGAGGCACGACGGAAATAGTAGTGAACGGGACAACAGGTGTATTACATCCGGTTGGAAAAGCAGGGGTTACACCTCTTGCGAAAAATATTGTGAAACTTGCCACTCACGTCGAGAGGAGGCTTACAATGGGAAAGAGAGGGTATGAAAGAGTCAAAGAAAGATTTCTAGAGCCACACATGGCTGAGAGAATTGCTGGAGTACTGAAAGAAGTGTTGAGGAAATCTAGAATCAAATCAAGTAGACAGCTGGATTGAAACCCCCCCTCCGTAACAATGAGGTTAGATCCAGTTTCAACTTTCAATCAGTGCAGCCATAGTGGCCCAAAGTACAGGCTAAAGTAGGATGCAATTTTCTTTTTCTTTTCTCATGGAATGACATATATCTTTGGTGATGGCCTAGTTTTTAGGTCTCCAGTTTTCGGTTAGGGATGTAAATTATGTATGTGCTAAGACAATTTTCAGCCGCTTATATAGTTGATAAGTTATTTTCAAAGTACGGGGATTGATTTCCTGACTAATTACGTGGTAGAATAAATGGTTAGTAACAATCTTGAGCAACATCATCAAGAAATAGAACATGTGCAACATGCTGTAAGCACTTGGTTTTGATTCTCATGAAACAATGCCAATGCCCACAACCATGTATAAAATGGGTTATGTTAGAGATTTGTTCTTGAGATCCTGTGTGTGAACTAATTCCCTTTCAATTGAATCAATTTCTTAAACTTTTTTTTTTTTATCTCATTCTTCACTACTCTCTTCAATCTGTTTGAAGATCTTTATAAGGTAATTTTTGAATAATAATAACGATAATAGTCCAGCGGGAGAGTGGTAAAGAATGGTTTTTTTCACTCAATTGAAAAACTATTTTTCTTATAATGAAGTGTGAGAAAAGTTTCAAAACTTATTTAAAATGTTGACTTGATATTATTTGTTGACACAAAAACTATGTGATGTAAGAGTGTTTAGTGACTTATTTTGTTAATAAATACAGTTAAATGATGAAATTTGATAAAACTAGAGGTTTATATCTATTTTAAAGTTAAAATTAAATTCAATAATATATAATATTCTTCCCAATTTTTGGTAAATTACCCAAATATTGTTGTTGAATTTTTTTTTTCCAACAATATGGTCCTCATCACTTTATTTAGAAATATGGTGATTCACTATAGAAATCAGAAGTCGGACTGCTCTCCCTCTAACTTTGAACAGTATTTTACACTGAAGTCGTACTCCTCTCCCACCATCTTCAATATTTTAACTTAAAAAATACCTAAGAAAGTGAATGAACAGTGAAGTCGGATAATACTCCATCCGATTTTTAATTTTGAACAGTGAATCACCATATTATTGGAAATAAAGTGACGAGGACCATATTGTTGAGAAAAAAAATTCAACAAAAATATTTGGGCAAGTTTACCATTTTTATCACTAAATTTAAAAGTTACTACAAGCTATTTGTTCATATAGCAATGCACACACTACAATACCTATAAATTTTATCCCAAAACAGCTCTTAAAATACCAGCACCACCAGCAGCAAATCCCATCCCAAATAACCCAACCTTTCATTCCCTTATCTGAACTTCAAAACCAGCGCAACCTTTTAGAATCCCAACTCATTTCTGCTCTCAATGGCTGCCCTTCACTCGCCCAAATCCAACAAATCCATGCTCGCATTCTCCGTAAAGGTCTTGAACAGTGCTGCTATATTATCACAAAACTTGTACGAAGCCTCACCAAAATGGAATTCCCCATGCATAGCTTGTTTTTAACCAGGTTAAGTATCCAAACCCATTTCTTTGGACTGCTCTATTTCGTGGATATTGTTTACAAGGGCTTGTTAGGGAAACGATTTTTGTGTATAATAGTATGAGAAAAGGGAGTGCTTTGCTTGTTTCTTTTACATTTTCGGCTCTTTTAAGGCTTCAAGTACGGTTCTTGATGTGAATTTGGGCAGACAAATCCATGCTCATACGACCTTGATTGGCGGGTTTGATAATGATTTATATGTTAAAAATAGCTTGATTGAAATGTATGTCAAATTAGGACTTTTAGAGTGGGGGAGGAAGGTGTTTGATGAATTGCCTGAAAGAGATTTGATTTCTCGGACAGAGTTAATTGTAGCATATGCGAAAACCGGGGATATGGAATCTGCAGGATAATTGTTTGGTCAGTTGCCTTTGAAGGATATGGTGGCATGGACTGCGATGGTTACAGGATATGCTCAGAATGCTAAGCCTAGAGAGGCATTGGAGTTGTTTGAGAGAATGCAAAATGAAGGGGTGAAAACAGATGAGGTTACTTTGGTTGGAGTTATTTCTTCTTGTGCACAACTAGGTGCTGCAAAGTACTCAAACTGGATTTAGTATATTATCGATAGTTTGGGGATTAATCCTGCTAGTTGTGTTGTGGTGGGATCGGCTTTGATTGATATGTATTCAAAGTGTGGAAGCGTTGAGGATGCATATAAGGTTTTCTTGGCAATAGAGGAAAGGAATGTGCTTTCATATAGTTCGATGATTGCAGGGTTTGCTATGCATGGTTGTGCTTACGAGGCATTGGAATTGTTGCATGAAATGGTGAATATAGGGATCAAACCTAACAAAGTTATATTTATTGCGGTACTTACAGCCTGTAGCCATTCAAAAATGGTGGATCAAGGTCGTCAAATATTTGCAACCATGTAGGAGAAATTAGGGATTTCTCCAGGAGTTTATCATTATGCTTGCATGGTGGATCTTCTTCGTCGAGCTGGACTCCTAGAGAAGACGCACTTAAACTTGTAGAAACAATGCCAATTGAGCCTAATGGGGGTGTTTGGGGAGCATTGCTTGGGTCATGCCATACTTATTCTAATCCCGATATCGCCCAGATTGCCGCAAACCATTTATTTGAGCTGGAACCTAATGCAATTGAGATGACATGTTTTCTACAATGAAAGCTCAATTCTGTTTTGAGTTTATTGTGAGCATTGTGGTACAAACTTTTCTGTTTCAGGGTTTAGGTGTTTAGTTTATAGGGTTTGAAATTTAAGGTTTATGGTTAAAATTTTAGGTTAGGGTTTAAGAGAGAGGTTTAGGTTTTAGGGTTAGTGGTTTAGATTTTATTTTTTAAAAGAGTAAATATAAATTCTTGTGTAATATTTTTACACTTGTATAAAAAAAATTATTCATGCAATCATAGAAGATTTTACATAACAGGCAATTTATTTTATTGTATTCTATTCTCTATTGGTTTCTATGCTAAGTCCCCTGGTTTAAAGATAATAGTATAAAAATTTACAAATTACACTGCCAAAGTCTGCCACAAAATAACCCAAAGTAAAAACCAAGAGTGTCAAAGGTAAACAAAAAATTTTGGTCTAATTGCCAAGTCCCAGGACATTTAACTCTCAATAGTGTTCTACTAGGTCAAACAATAATACTGGTTCTGAAAGCATATCATGACACAGCAATAGAACCAAGCATAGATAAGATAATCAACATCTAAGCATTTGCAGATGCAATCCCAGGGTGGTAGTGAAGCATCTCAATCCACACCATCTCTCTAATCATATGTTCTCCCATGTTCTCATCTATGTCGAGATTGATCGGTACTTGTGCAGGCAGATTGGACCTTGGGTCGTATAACCCTGACATATAAGGGTGTAGGAGTGCTTCCGTGACGGTAATTCTCTTAGATGGATCGAAAACGAGCATCCTTTGCAACAAATCTATGGCTAATGGATCAGCTTGAGGGTATAGATGAGAAAAATGGGTGCTCCTAGAGTAAGGAAGTGACTTGATGTACCTTCTTGCTTTGGGGTTATCAATAAATGCAAGATCAGCCTCTTGCTGGCTTCCAAGGACATTAATAATTAGCTTAAGCTGGTTGAGACATTCTGTCCCGGGGAAGATAGGTTTCCGACCTAGAATCTCGGCAAAGATGCATCCGACTGACCAAACATCGATGGAGGTCCCATAATTATCACAGCAGAGTAGGAGCTCCGGTGCACGGTACCAGCGAGTGACAACATACTCTGTCATGAATTGTTCGTTGCCTCTACTGGTTCGTGCCAACCCGAAATCACATATCTTCAGGTCACAGTTAGCATTGACAAGGAGGTTCCCAGGCTTCAAGTCCCGATGAAGGATGTTCGCCGAGTGCAGGTACTTCAGCCCTCGTAGTAACTAAAACATGCATTTAAAGGTTAGAAACAGATAAAGTATTTAAACCCAATACGGGTCCAAGCCTTCTTAAGCAGAAGAAAACAGTAGATATTTACCATCATTAATAACACTGCACACTAGACAGTCAAGAAGATAATTATGTTTAATGAAGCAATCATGCAACCAGGAAAAAAGGCTGTAAAAGAGGATACTGCATACTATTCCGGCCTTTATGAATATCAACAACCACGAACTGAATCATTCACCTTCGATGTTCAGACTCGAGGTTGAATGTTAGCTAGCGGAGGATCATACTTACACTTCCTTGTCGAAATATGTACCGGACACGGATGATGAGGGGAAATGAAGAGTCCATGTAACACATGCCTCCTTTAATGAACATGCATCTGTATTCATTGAACTGTTGCTCCATTGTCACCATCTTGTACTTTAAATCTTTAATGAATCCATTAACAAGTTTCCACCAGTACAAGTTGTTATAATAAACCTAATAAGTAACAACTCATAGCTTTTCTTTTTCCTGCTGAACTAAATGCAAAATGGGACCAGATGTGCACGAAAGTCATCAATGCCCCAAAGCTAAAGGATGCACAGAATTCAAGTACAAAGGACAGCTATTTATACTAACTAAAACATTTTTTACAGTCTAGAATACGTGAATCTAAATCCAAAATTACCATCTAGAATAGGTGAACGTTTATAACACAGAAATTACCTGGAAAATGAAATACTTGCAGTGATCATTGGAAAGAGGCTGAGCAGATTTGATAATCTGATGCAAATCGGTGTCCATGAGCTCATAAACCAAATAAACATCGTTGAAACTGGTTCTATGAGTAGGCATCATTACATCTTTCAAGGCAATCACGTTCTCATGTCGAATGTGTCTCAGAAGTTTCAGCTCCCTCAGAGTTCTCAGAGCATCAACACGGTTCTCGAACACATTGTGGATCTTCTTTATGGCCACTTTCTCGTTGGTTTCTCTGTTGATGGAGGAGCAAACGATGCCGTATGCTCCTCTCCCTATAGGCTTGATGGGAACATACTTTGTGTCAATCTCGAAAAGGGTTTGCCACATTGAATAGTAATGCTTCCCCAATGGCTTCACCCCATTTGGTGGCTCCACAAGCGTCGCCATTTTTTTCCTCTACAAAAAGAAACTCATCACGAAAAATAGAAAAAGGAAAACAAAAGATATAAAAAAAGGGGGGTTTGGAATCAATTCTTACTTGCCGCTTCTACTTCTTTGCTTTGATCTTTTGAATCAGTTTCTTCACTTTCCCCACCCCTAAAAACCCAACCTTTTTTGCTACCCCTTTCTTCAATCTACCAGCAAACTCCAAATTCACCAACTTTCAAATCATGCCACTGTAAAATCCCCCCAAAAAAACCCAACTTTTTTCATACCCTTTTCTTCAACCTCTAAACCAACTCCAAATTCACCAATTGAAAACCATCCCACTGCAATAAAAAGAACAGAAACCCCTTTATTGTCTTCCCAGAAGAAGAAGAAGAAACAAAAGTTGGGTCTTTATGAACAAAGGGACTTGGTTTGATTTGATCTAATTCAAAGTTTTCGATGAGACAAAAGAGAAAGAGAAGATATTATAGAGAGCATGTAAAGGAAAGAGCTGGGACGTGACGCTCACACGGCACTCCCTTAAGGTATAAAACGACAACTACGTACTGTTTTGGTCATTGGGGTTTTAATATATATATATATCTTCATGCACAAATAATCTTAAAACCTTTTCTTTTACTTGAACAGATGATTTTGCAGGTTGGTTTGCTTAAGCTTTTGCCACGCACAAACTTGAAAGTTGAAGCTTTAATCTCCTTTACACTTTCCACAATTAAGGGGAAAAGGAAGAGTTCATCTTCTTGTTTACTAATACTACAATGAAAATGAAAAAGGAAGTTACTGATTTGGGATTATTATTCTTTTGTAAGCTTAGAATTTGGTATTAATAGTAATTAACAGTAGAAATTGCGTTTAATTCCAATGAGGAAAATGAAACAGTAGAAATTACTTTGTTTTGAAAATTGGGATTATTCTTTTGCACACATTCTCAGGCTTTGTTGCCTTTGCTTTTCCGTCAATCATCTAGTTTTAAATCCAATTCAACGACATATTCGATTTCTCACCACTTCTATTCCCAAGCAAACACGGCGGTGACACGTGTACCATCGCTTTTGGCCTGCAGCTGGCTTGCTTTCATTTGCCGAAATCCTCCACAAATCTCCAATGATTACGATTCAATATGCCATTTTTTATAGGCAGGTCAAATTGTCCCTCAAATGAAAAAAAATAATAATAATTAAGCTCTTATAAAAAAAATTAATCAAATTGAGCTCTCAAAATTTAAATTGCGATCAATCAGGCCCTCAAAATTTAAATTGCGATTAATTTAATTATTCCGTTAAGTTGATTGTTAACTCAAAAGTAATTATTATGATGGTGACACGTAGCACACTCTAGACGTGCCACGTCATCAAACTCGTGAATATTATTTAAAATATTTAAAAATATTTAAAAATATTAAATAATATATTTAAAATTAATTATTTTTGAAAATTTTGAAAAAATATATACAAATATAAAAAATTATATATATATATATAATTTAAAAATCTAAAATAAAATGTGTAAAAAATTATAATTATGTATAAATTTTGTTTACATAAAATCGAAAAATATAAAACATAATTGTAATAATTATTAAAAAATGTATATATATTTATAATGAAATAATTTTAAAAAGTGTACAATTTTAAAAAATATTTTTAATTATAAAACCCCAAAAATTTAGAATTTTTCAAAATACAAAAATTCAAATCCCTAACCCTAAATCTAATTTTACATTTACAAATCCTCAAATCAGTTTAAATTTGCCACCCTACATTCTCAAAACCCTAAAATCTTTAAAATTTTAGAATACCCAATTTTTGTATCGGTTATAATACTTGATTTAGAGATTTATGGGGCTCTTTTGAAAGAAATGATACTTTGGGGTTTTTTAGATTTTATTTTATTTTATATTTTTTATAAAAATAAAGGAAAATAAAAAAACATTAAATTAATTTAATATTTTTTACATTATGTTTTTATATTTTTATGATTTTGTTGATTTTTTAAAATTAATTTTAATGACATGGCACGCCAGAGTGTGCCACGTGTCCTTCTATCTTTGACCGCTAGATGGCATTGACAGTCAACGCGGTCAATATAACGGATGGGCTAAATTGAGTGCAATTTGAATTTTGAGGGTCAAATTAAGACAAACTTTTTCATAAGAGCTTAATTCGTTTTTTTATTTTTCGTTAAGGGCCAATTTCACCTTTAAGTTTTTATATATATAAAAACAACTAGTTTTATTAAGAAAAAAAATCCAAAATTACAATAAATATTTACAATCGTAAGTGTAAACTAAACTCGTAATATGAACATTTTTATATAACTCTTAGGATAGTCACTTGAGATCATACAATGATCATACCATGAAAAAGTTAAAAATTCAATCAAAAGACTCGAACAAAATATAGATATTAAAAACACCAAGAATCAACAATTGAAGGATAAAGCCATCGACAATAACATTAAAAAAAAGAATTTTACTATGGGTTGTGTATAAGAATTACTAGATTTTTATCATTAATTGTTATTTTACTTTTTAATGAAATTTATTAGAATATAATTAATTACATTCCTAAAATATTAAACATCATTGATTTAGAGTGTTTAATGTAATCAATAATAATATAAAAGGGTTTAAGTGTTTAGGGTTTATGATTTACAATTTTAGGGTTCACGGTTTATTGTTTTAGGGCTTTAGTGATGTCCTATTTTTATGGCCTTTAGGGTTTATGGTTTTGGTTTAGGTTTTATTGCTTAGGGTTTATGGTTAGTGTATAGAGTTTAGAGTTTTGTGTTTATGGTTTAGGGTTTTGTGTTTATGGCTTATGATTTAAGGTTTAAGATTTATGGTTAGGGTTAAGATTTAGGGTTTAACTCTATTAAACACTATAAATTAATTATATTTAATTTTTAAGAATATAATTAATTACATTCTAATAGATTTTATTAAAAATAAAATAACTATTTTTTTGAAAATAACATGGCTTCTTTTACTAGAAAAAAACAACTGTGAAACAAGTATTTTAATTTTGATATAACTAAAAACCTAAGGACTAAATTGAAAATGTCAAAACGAATTTTAAGTCCTCAAAATATCCCCATATAATTTTAAGATTATGCCCAAGTTAAAAACAAGTCTTTCAAATATTTTTCTAAGTGTTTCAAGCCAAAACAGTGATTTTCAAGCACATGTTTCGAAACGGCCCTGAGGCGTTTCGAAACGTTTTCATCACTGTCGACCACCGTTCCAAAACGTGTATCGAAACACTTTACCTCGTTTCGAAACGGTATCACTCGTTTCGAAACTGTTCTTCATATTTGATTTAAAAAGACTACAACGGTTCAAATATATGCTGATTTTTTAAATATAAAAGGGGTGTTTCGAAACGGATCACGGCCGTTCCGAAACGACCCTTGACAGTAGCAATTTCGTTTCGAAACAGATTCATGTCGTTTCGAAACAGGTCTTAAGTTGAATTTAAAAAATATGACCGTTATGTGTTTTTAACTGATTTTCTGAAAGTAGTTAAGGCGTTTCGAAACGGGCTAAGACCGTTCCGAAACGACCTTTGACAGTGGCAAAATCGTTCCGAAACGGCCCTAAGACGTTTCGGAACGAGCTCTTAAATGCACCCCAACGACTCTTTCTATTTTAGTCCGTTCCGAAACAGGTACCCCGTGTTCCGAAACGAGTTGGTGCAGACTACATTTATGGTGGTAAGAGAGGGTTCCAACGGCTCCATTTATGTTCCCAACCACCCAAACGGCTAGAAATCAATGAGAAGGTATAAAAGAGACATCCAAAAGCATCAGCAACAACTATTGATCCTAAAGCAAACATCCAAACATCAAAATCAAGCAATTGTGCAAAAATCCCACTTTGTGTAGAAATTCCAATTTGTAATCTTCATTCATATTTTATCAAATTGGGTTGAGTGCTTGTATTGGGGCTATCATTTGTATTGAGAGATACCTTATTAGCCTTCAAATTCCTTTGTTCATTTGTGTGAGGGTTGGGTTGATTTTTGGGTAGAAAAATCAACCGAAATTGTAAAGGGTTGCCTCCTTGTCCTAGAAAAGGGGAAGATCAATTTAGTGAAATTGTTGCAAATCCTTAGTGAGGCTAAGGTAGTGGATGTAGAGTTCATTTGGAACTTGAACCACTCTAAATCTCTTGTCCATCAATTTTTAATTTGCCAATTTCCACCACAAACCTTTAAATTTCCAATTCACCCCCCTCTTGGTAAATATCGATCTTTCGATCCACTCAACAATTGGTATCAGAGCTTAACTCTTTGAGGATTAACAACCACAAGAGGAGATCCTTGGAAGAGTGTGATCATCAACATATCAAGAGATGGCTTCAACCTCCGGTTCCGGCATGTACGAGTCACAATCGACCACAAAGCCTCATTTCTTCAATGGTGACAACTATTCTTTTTGGAAGAATAAAATGCGTCTATTCATCAAGTCTAGTGACTATCTTGTGTGGGATGTCATTGAGGATGGGCCATACATTCCATTGAAGCAAGACGGTGAAGGCAAGATGGTGTTGAAGAAGAAAGCCGAAATGAGTGAAGAGGAGAGGAAAAAGATTCAAGTCAATGATAAAGCTCTCCACATGCTATTTTGTGCTTTCGGTCCGGACATCTACTCAAAGGTCTCATCAATTGAGAGTGCCAAGGAAGTGTGGGACACTCTTGAGACCACTTATGAAGGCACCAATGATGTCAAAGAAACTAAGATTGGACTTCTCAATCTTAGTTATGAAAACTTCAAGATGGAGCCCGATGAGACGGTGTCAAAGATGTTTGATCGATTCTCCATGATTTTCAATGGTCTAAAGGGCTATGGAGAGATCATACCGGAAGACAAGCTTTTCCGGAAACTACTCTATTCACTTCCCGAGTCTTGGGATGGTAAGAGAACCGCTATCATCGAAGTAAAGAACTTGAAGACTTTGAAGCTTGATGAGCTTGTGGGTTCTCTCCTTACTCATGAGATCATGAAGCAAGGAAGGGAAGATGAGAAAAAGAAAGAAGAGAAAAGAGTAGAGAAGCTTGAAGTTGAGAAGAAGAAGAAGATGAGAATAGCTCTCAAGGCTAAAGCTTCACAACAAGATGAGAGCTCATCTAGTGATGAGGATGAACTTGAAGAATTGGCTATGATAGCCAAACGGTTCTCATGTTTCGTGAGGTCCAACCGGGGAAGAAAAATCCAAAGAAAGATGGACTTCAAAGGGAAGAACAAAGAAGAAGGAAAGGATCCCATCATTTGCTATGAGTGCAAACAACCCGGCCATATCCGTTTGGAGTGCCCTCAACTCAAGAAGAAGGGCTTTGAGAAGAAGAAGAGACTCAAAGCCAAGCTTGCTACTTGGAGTGATGAGGAGTCATCGGAGGATGACGAACACGAAGTGGCTAATCTTTGTCTCATGGCACTTGAGGAAGATTCCTCCTTGGTAACCTCTAACTCATCTACTTTAGATTTTTCATATGAAGAGTTAAATGATGCATATGATGAGTTACAAGAGGTATATGATGAATTAGTTGAGAAGTTTAAAGAGTCGGTCATTAAAAACAAGAAAATCATTTTAGAACTAAATGAGAAAAATGACTCACTCACTCAAGCTAATTCTAAATTTGAGAAAAAGATTTTAGGATTAAAAGATGAACTTAAATTCTTTCAAGATGAAAATGTTGATCTTAATAATCTTTTATCTCAATGTAATAGTGAACACCAAAAGGTGTTGGGTGAGCTAAATGAGCTCAAAAAGTCTTTAAAAAATGTTGGTAGTGTCAAGCATGAAGTAGGAGAATCCTCTAGAACACACCAACCTAAGAAAAAGACTAATTACTACAAACAATGTAGCTACCCTAGACATAGTAGAGCTAAAAGAATTAGAAGTGTATGGGTTCCTAAGGAACTTGTAAAATCTAATAATATTATTGCTATGTTATCTTGGATTCCTAAGGGAACCAAGGTTTTGGGAGCTAACACTCATGGACCCAAAATGATTTGGGTACCAAAAACCAAAGTTTAATATCTTTGTTTGTAGGGGGAGCATTGCTACAAGGCCAAGTCACAAAGTCAAAACTCATGGTACCTTGATAGTGGATGCTCGAGACACATGACCGGAGACAAGAGTCGATTCATGGATCTAAAGCCAAAAAGTGGAGGAGTAGTAACATTTGGTGACAACTCCAAAGGCCACATTAAAGGTATTGGCTCCATAGGTAATCACTCTACCATTCTTATTGAAAATGTCTTATATGTCGATGGTCTTAAACACAATTTATTGAGCATAAGTCAATTGTGTGATAAAGGATTTAATGTTTTATTTGATAAAAATGGATGCAAAATTGTAGACATTAAATCTAATAATATTATGCTCATAGGTCATCGCATAGGAAACATATACATGGTGCATTTAGATGACATACATACATCTCATGCATGCTTGGTTGCTCAAAATGAAAATGATGCATGGTTGTGGCATAGGAAGCTAGGACATGCTAGCATAAGTGTTTTAGAAAAACTAGTCTCTCTAAATCTAGTTAGAGGTTTGCCCAAAATAAAATTTTCAAATGATAAAATTTGTGATGCATGCTCAAAGGGTAAACAACATAAGTCTTCCTTTAAATCCATTAATGATGTTTCTACTAGTAGATGCTTACAATTAATTCACATGGATTTATTTGGGCCAATTAGGACTATGAGCTTGGGTGGTAAATCTTATGCATTTGTGCTAGTTGATGATTTTTCTAGATTTACTTGGGTTCTCTTTTTAAGTACTAAAGATGAGGCTTTGGAAAAATTCATCACATTTTCAAAATTAACCCAAAATGATCTTGAACTTAGAATTTCACACATTAGAAGTGATCATGGAACCGAGTTTCAAAATTTAGGGTTTGAAGAATTTTTGAATGAAAATGGTATTAGCCATAATTTTTCGGCTCCTCGAACTCCTCAACAAAATGGGGTAGTTGAGAGGAAAAATAGAACTTTACAAGAAATGGCTAGAACTATGCTTTGTGAAAATAATTTACCTAAATATTTTTGGGCGGAAGCCACAAACACCGCTTGTTATATTGTAAATCGAGTAATGATTAGGCCAATTTTAAAGAAAACACCTTATGAGATTTTAAAATCTAAAAAGCCTAACATTAGCTATTTTCACCCTTTTGGGTGTAAGTGTTTTGTTTTAAATAATGGAAAAGATAACTTAGGTAAATTTGATGCAAAAAGTGATGAAGCCATTTTTATAGGTTACTCTTTAACCTCTAAAGCCTATCGAGTATTTAACAAAAGAACTTTAGTAGTAGAAGAATCTATTCATGTTGTATTCGATGATAACCTCCTTCCTAGGAAGGATTCTTGTGATGATGATGATGTAGGGATCATAAATGCCTTTGATGGAGGTCAAACTTCAAAGGAGGATGAGATTCCAACAAAGGAAGAGGACTCACAAGATCCACCTCTTGAAGCCTTGAAGGAATTGGCCATTGAGGAAAAGGAAGTGAGCTACCCAAGGGAGTTGAACTATGTCAAAGATGGTGAAATCTTGGGTGATCCATCCAAGGGGGTAATCACTCGTTCTTCTCTTAGATTAATGAACCATGTTGCATTTATCTCATGCATAGAGCCTAAAAACATAAAAGAAGCATTGAAAGATGACTTTTGGATTATGGCTATGCAAGAAGAGTTAAATCAATTTGAGAGAAGTAATGTATGGACATTAGTTGATAGGCCTAGTAATCAATCTACAATAGGAACTAAATGGGTCTTTAGGAATAAACTAGATGAGAGTGGTAACATTGTGAGAAATAAAGCTAGACTTGTAGCACAAGGTTACACTCAAGAAGAGGGAATAGATTTTGATGAAACCTATGCACCCGTAGCTAGAATGGAAGCCATTAGGATGTTGCTTGCATATGCATGTTATCATAATTTCAAGCTTTTTCAAATGGATGTTAAAAGCGCATTTTTAAATGGTTT
This sequence comes from Hibiscus tridactylites, assembly GCA_958450335.1. Taxonomy (NCBI): domain Eukaryota; kingdom Viridiplantae; phylum Streptophyta; class Magnoliopsida; order Malvales; family Malvaceae; genus Hibiscus; species Hibiscus tridactylites. The sequence continues at coordinate 67,245,463 of OY288285.1, read as the reverse complement.
TATAAATGAAGAAGTGTATGTGGAACAACCACCGGGTTTTGAAGATTCAAAATTTCCAAATCGTGTTTTCAAACTTACCAAAGCTCTTTATGGTTTAAAACAAGCTCCTAGAGCTTGGTATGAAAGGCTTTCAAATTTTTTGATTAAAAAAGGATTTGAAAAAGGTAAGGTGGACACTACACTTTTCATAAAAATGTATAAAAATGACATCTTAATAGTTCAAATTTATGTTGATGATATTATTTTTGGTTCTACTAATGAATGTCATTGTCAAGAGTTTGCTAAGTTAATGCAAGGTGAATTTGAGATGAGCATGATGGGGGAGTTCTCATTCTTTTTGGGACTCCAAATCAAGCAAAAGAAGGATGGCACCTTCATCAACCAAGCAAAATATATAAAGGATATGCTCAAAAAGTTTGGCTTGGAGAATGCAAAGCCTCAAGCCACTCCTATGAGCTCATCTACAAAGCTTGACAAAGATGAAGTAGGTAAGTGTGTTGACTCTAAGCTTTATCGTTCCATGATTGGATCTTTGCTTTACCTTACCGCAAGTAGACCGGATATCTTGTTTAGTGTTTTCTTGTGTGCTAGGTTTCAAGCTAGTCCTAGAGAGTCTCACCTTATAGCCGTTAAGAGAATCTTTAGATACCTTAGAGACACTCCTTGTTTAGGCCTTTGGTATCCTAGAGACTCTACCTTCAACCTTCATGCTTACTCGGATGCGGATTATGGGGGTTGCAAAATTGATAGGAAAAGTACTTCGGGAACTTGCCAATTCTTAGGTAGTATGCTCATATCTTGGTTCTCTAAGAAACAAAATAGTGTAGCCTTATCTACCACCAAAGCCGAGTACATATCCTTAGGGAGTTGTTGTGCTCAAGTCCTTTGGATGAAGCAACAACTCTTAGATTATGGAATTAAAGTTGAAACCATACCCCTAAAATGTGATAACACTAGTGCTATTTGTTTAACAAAAAATCCCATCCAACACTCTAGAACCAAACATATAGAAATAAGACATCATTTCATTAGAGATCATGTCCTTAAGGAAGATGTGGTTATAGAGTATGTAGACACCTTGAACCAATTAGCGGACATTTTTACAAAACCCTTAGACAAAGAGCGTTTTTGGTCCCTTAGGAGAGAGTTAGGTCTAGCTAGCCTATCTTGACCTTTTAGGACCTCTTTTGTGCTTAAATATGCTTGATTTTGTGAAATGCCATGTTTATGTGTTTAAACTCCTAATTTCATCCATGCTTATAGTTAGGGGGAGTATGTTTATGCTTGAATATGTTTTGCCTGCTCATTCATGACATTTATGCATGTTAGGCCTCTTAAAACTTCATTTTTCTGCACTTTTAGAGCCTCATCTGCACTTCCAGGCCCAGGTGTATCGAAACAGGGTGACCCTGTTTCGATACGGATACCTTAAATCCAGCTCTGAGAGAAGGGCGTTTCGAAACGCCTCCAATGCGTTCCGAAACGTTTTTGCTACTGCCAAGGGGTGTATCGAAACATGTTTCGATACGGGTCAAAGGGGTTTCGATACAGTCAACACTGTATCGAAACGATCAGCTTATGGTCTTAAAATGGTCAAAACCCTAGCCGCCCGTTCCGAAACGGCATCGCAGACTGCTTTAAATTAGGGCTTTTAATGATAAAGTTAACTTTATATCAAACTCTTAAAACCCTAAACCGCCTCTCTCCCTATAAATACCCTCTCAAACTCTTTGATTTTCACAAAATTGTGAGGGGTTTTACTCTACAACTCAAGTCTAAGCAAGTTTCATCAATCTTGTGCAAGGATTTTAATCAAATCATCCAAAATCCCAAACTAAGGTAAATTTTTCTATTTTTCTTTTTCTTTCAATTTATGTTCGAATCTTAGGTTAGAAAATTTTATTTTTGTATAAATTATATGTTTTTAGTTGTGGGCTTTCACTATCTTGTAAATTTTTTTTCAAATCTCAAAATTTTTGATTCGAATATAAAATTTTTCAGTCGTATTTTTTTTAAATCTGTTTTTTTTTTAATTTTGTTTTTCAAAAACCTAAGTGGGATTTATTATTGGATTGATTTTAAATATCAATGCATACACTTAATTTTAAAACACTTGCTTAATGTTTTTAGATGGCGGATCAAGCTAACAAGAAGCGCAAAGCCGTTCAATCCGGTGATTCGAGCATTCGTCCGAATCTCACTATGCTTTTTCAGAAATCCCTTAAAAATCCGGAGGCACGTGCTCGATTCTCTTATGTCAAGGATTTCGCGGTTCGTAAAGAACGTGTCATTGATCTTGAGTTCCTCAATTCCGAGCGATTTCTTTTCCGTTATCTCGCTCGTTTGGATGAGTGGAATCTCATGTATTTCTTGAGCATTCCGGATGTTTGCTACAAAAACATGGTACTCATCTTTTACTCTAATGCTCATTTTATTTATGATGAGACCAAAACCGAGATTATAGGAATTGAATCATCCTTATTAGGCAGAAAGTTTGTTGTTAATGTTGCTCTTTTGGAGTCTGCTCTTAAACTTAAGGATGAGGGTCTTGAGGATGAACGCCACTTTGGCACTTTCACCGGTAAGGCACTTCATTTGGATGTGCACGATCGAGTTCTTCACTTGATGGTTTCTTGGTTTATTCGTCCTTCCGGAGGTAAATACTCTCATATCCGTCACACTGATCATTTTTGGCTAGAGTGTTTCCGTAAGGGTGAGCGCCCAAATGTGCCTAAGATAATTTTTGCGGAGATAGTCAATAATATCAAGCTTATTGACACAAATGAGTTGAAGTCTTTTACATATGGCATTGTCTTGAGCGCCCTATTTCATGATCTTGGCATTGATTGTACCTACGACTCTCCGGTCCCTCGCAAGACCAAGATTGGTGAGTCATCCCTTTCGCAAGTCCGGGTTCACATATGTGAATGGTGTTTGGGAAAGAGTTGATAGAGAAGCGGTTCCTCCTCCCGTTGCTCCTCCACCGCAAGTTCAAGCTGCAAACAATGAAGCCCTCACGGCTTTCCTTACCGAGCGGTTCAATGCTTTGGACACTCGGATGAATGCTTTGGACACTAGCATTGCTTCGGGCTTTGAAACTATGGGCAATCGTTTGAAGAATGTCGAGGATTGCCTTCTTACTCTTGAGACTTCTCATTCCAACTTGGACCTATCCTTCTCTACGCTTTATGGGCAATGGACGAAGTTTCACCGTTCTCAAGCCAAGAGTGATGATGATACTTCGGATGATGATGACGAGGCCTAGGATCTTCGTACCATATCATATCATATTATCTATGCATTTTAGGAATAAGATTGCATCTTTATGTTTTCTCATGTTTTAGGACCTATGCTTATGGCTTTTTTATTTTGGGATTTTATGTTGAACTTAATGTTTGATTTATGTTTTGGATATTTTGATTATGAATTAATATTATGGTTGCTTATTATTGCTTATTGGTACTAATCCTTTATCTTCTCTATGAGCTTTTATTGTTCTTTTTGATCTAACAAAAAGGGGGAGAAGAAATTTAAGAGCCACTAAAATTCGTTTTAAATATTAAAAGGTTTTTAAAGGTTTACAACTTGGATTTCAAATCAAAAATGTCTTTTAACTTTAAAAACCTATCTTAAATTAAGGGGGAGTTAGAATATTTTCAAAACTTTCAAAATTCTCAAAAATTCTAACTTTGGTTTTGTTATATCAAAAAGGGGGAGATTGTGAAACAAGTATTTTAATTTTGATATAACTAAAAACCTAAGGACTAAATTGAAAATGTCAAAACGAATTTTAAGTCCTCAAAATATCCCCATATAATTTTAAGATTATGCCCAAGTTAAAAACAAGTCTTTCAAATATTTTTCTAAGTGTTTCAAGCCAAAACAGTGATTTTCAAGCACCTGTTTCGAAACGGCCCTGAGGCGTTTCGAAACGTTTTCATCACTGTCGACCACCGTTCCGAAACGTGTATCGAAACACTTTACCTCGTTTCGAAACGATATCACTCGTTTCGAAACTGTTCTTCATATTTGATTTAAAAAGACTATAACGGTTCAAATATATGTTGATTTTTTAAATATAAAAGGGGTGTTTCGAAACAGATCACGGCCGTTCCGAAACGACCCTTGACAGTAGCAATTTCGTTTCGAAACGGATTCATGTCGTTTCGAAACATGTCTTAAGTTGAATTTAAAAAATATGACCGTTATGTGTTTTTAACTGATTTTCTAAAAGTAGTTAAGGCGTTTCGAAACGGGCTAAGACCGTTCTGAAACGACCCTTGACAGTGGCAAAATCGTTCCGAAACGGCCCTAAGGCGTTTCGAAACGGGCTCTTAAATGCACCCCAACGGCTCTTTCTATTTTAGTCCGTTCCGAAACAGGTACCCCGTGTTCCGAAACGGGTTGGTGCAGACTGCATTTATGGTGGTAAGAGAGGGTTCCAACGGCTCCATTTATGTTCCCAACCACCCAAACGGCTAGAAATCAATGAGAAGGTATAAAAGAGACATCCAAAAGCATCAGCAACAACTATTAATCCTAAAGCAAACATCCAAACATCAAAATCAAGCAATTGTGCAAAAATCCCACTTTGTGTAGAAATCCCAATTTGTAATCTTCATTCATATTTTATCAAATTGGGTTGAGTGCTTGTATTGGGGCTATCATTTGTATTGAGAGATACCTTATTAGCCTTCAAATTCCTTTGTTCATTTGTGTGAGGGTTGGGTTGATTTTTGGGTAGAAAAATCAACCGAAATTGTAAAGGGTTGCCTCCTTGTCCTAGAAAAGGGGAAGATCAATTTAGTGAAATTGTTGCAAATCCTTAGTGAGGCTAAGGTAGTGGATGTAGAGTTCATTTGGAACTTGAACCACTCTAAATCTCTTGTCCATCAATTTTTAATTTGCCAATTTCCACCACAAACCTTTAAATTTCCAATTCACCCCCCTCTTGGTAAATATCGATCTTTCGATTCACTCCACAACAACAACCAAACAAAATGAATAAAAACATAATATCAACAACCAAAAACTGAAATATAAAGAAAGCTATACCAAACAAGCAAAAACTCAAACAACAAAAGAACATCGAAGCCGGAAAAATGCAATCCTCAAACCAGACCAAGCCAGAAATAAAACGATGTAGGTACAAGAGGAAGATGCAGAACAGAAAGATAAACAGTTGAATATAAAGAGATTTTTGAAAATACTAATCTAAGATCGATTTAAAGTTCGACGGTCGGAGTTCGACGCATGCAACGCTGAAGGAGGGATCTCTTCCATCCAAAACCGATCAGTCGAATTAAGGGAGAAATCCTTAGCAATCATGTGAGTAACCTGATTAGAAGCCCGAGGAGTATAGTAAAACTCATATTTTATCTTTAAATTTTAATTTCTAGTAGTTCTTATATACACTCTAAAAAAGGAAAAAAAAGTCATATTTTATCTCTGAATTTTAATTTCTAGTTCCATTACTAGTTATAAGATTAATCATTCAATACAAGTCAAAAAGGAAAAAAAGACTAAAAAAAGTTAACAAGTGACCGATAAATCTTAAAATGTATTGTTGCCTTTTCGTTTAAGCTTATTACATTATATTACGGATAAATTGTCGATGGGATTAGTTAAATAAAAGTAAGATTTGACATAAATTTGACGACTTTCAGTAAATACGCAAATAACACATCCACTCGACCTAGGTTTCCGGTTTTCCTCTGCGCCGCCTAGTTTCTTCATTTTTCTTAAGCAAGAGGGCAACACTTGTTTTAATGTTGGTCGTCCATTATCGGTACTCTTTATTTTTTTTAATTTTTAATAAGATTGATTTTATTTTTATGACACAATTTTTTATATTTTTATGCCACATTTTCTCTCCACCTTTTAACACAATTCTGATTTTTTTCGGTCGTTTGATTATTCTTTTCGTTTGTTTTAGGGATAATTCGACGTCGCCTCGATTAAGATGTCGCCTAGTTTCTTTTAGTAGTTTGATCCCCTATATGGTTCGTTTGTCGATGCAGTCAAATATGTTTGTATTTATATTTTGTTAAAGTCTTTCGGTGATTTTTAACATTTTTCTTGTATAATTTGAAGTGGCTAATTTATTATGTGTAAGTGATGTGTTGTAAAATAATTAAACACAAATTTTTTCTTCCTAAATTTAGGTAAAAAGTCAGCAAAAATACATTTTAACATACATATGAAATATCATTTTAGGTCATATCAGTTTAAACTTAAGTTAAATTAGATTTCTATTGCCAATAATTTTTTAGATAAAATACTTAATGAGTCATTATTTTAGAATTATGCAATTTGTCCCTTAAAACATTTGATCCTAACTCTGTTCCTGATCGTACCATTAAATCTGATCATTTATATTACATATCATGTTTTATATGTTTATCATAATCATGTTTAAATACTATGGCCCTGTTTGGTAAAAAGATGTTTGGGCAAAAATTAGAGGTTTGAGGCATAATTAGAGGTTTGACCAGTTAAATCCGCTAATATTATTGTTTGGTAAATAGCAGATTGGGGTGAAACCGCTAATTTTGAAAAATCTCATAATAGGAGATTTTTTAGATTAGAGGTTTGATATTAGAGTTGTAAAGACTCTTTTACCCTTACCAGTTACCAAAAATCTCAAAATAACCTAAATTAAATATTTTTCACCCTATTTATAAGCTAATCTTATTTATTTTTTTCTTTTTATTATCACATATTTATATGTGTATTTAAATTTATTAATAAATTAAATTATATTAAAATAATTATATAAATAATAAAATAATATATAAATCATTTGAATATGTTTAGAAAAGTTATATTAAAAATAATTTTATAGATCTAATTAATATTAATTAGATGCAAAATATTGATAACTAATAAACTATTCAAACAAGTATTGAATATAAACGTGTCCTTATATGTCATTTTACTTGTTTAAATAATCTAACATCTACCAGCTATCAATTAATTTTACCAAACACTTTTATACAATCATCTAATACAATCTGCTAGTCAAATCAGCTAATGCAATCAGCTATCAGCTATCAGCTAATGCAATCCGCTATCCGCTATCAACTATCCGCTAATTGCCAAACAAGGCCTATATATTTAAAGAATTAAGTTAACGTATTAATAGTATGATGTATAGATCATATTTTAGTTATTTCTTCCAGCGTATTTTGTAGAACTAATGTTTTGATATAATAATTGAAAAATGTTTTGGACTGATTTAAAAAGTATTTAAAACATTTCCAAAGTCCAAACAACTTGAAATTATGTTTAGGGAAGTTTTTAAAAAGGGTTTTACATGTTTTTCAAAGCCAAACTTCACAAAACTGTCCAGGCGTTTCGAAACGCCCTAAGGTGTTTCGAAACAGGGGATTCCAGTAGCAAAAAACGTTTCGATACGAGTATCGAAACGAGCTTTCCCTGGATGAGGATTTTGCCCAGCGTTTCGAAACGGGCTATGCCGTTTCGATGCCTACGTGGCATTGACCACAACGGTCATAAACCCCAACGGCTATTTCCCAACTAACATTTAAATGCAGGGCGTTTCGATACGGGTCTAGGCGTTTCGATACGTGTTCCGAAACGGCCAGGGGGCGTTCCGAAACGGGTGCCTTGTCAGACTGCAATGGCTCTTTCTACTTAAAGGGTGTTTCGAAACGGGCACAGCTGTTTTGAAACGGGGAGCTGCAGAACTGCATTTATGGTGGGAATTAAAGTCCTCAACGACTCCAATCCAATCCCAACGGCTAGCAACGACTATAAACTCATCAATGAGTATAAAAGGGACCTCCAAGCATCAAGTAAAGGCTAATGCTCATATTGTCAATCAACAAATGATCAAGAATTGTCTTAGTGCCTAAATTGTCATTTATTGTATAGACAAACACTAGTGAGCCAAAATTGTCAAATTTGCTCAAGTGTTTTAGGTTTTGGGTGAGTGCTTAAATTGTGCAAACAAACACCTATTAGAAGGATTTGTGTTTGCTTTGTTTATCTCTTTGTAAGAGAGGGTATCAATCAAGGCTTTGGGTAGAAAGCTTGATTGTGTATAAGGGTTACCTCCTAAGTCTAGAAAAGGGGACGAATCAATAGTGGATTGATTGGAAATCTTTAGTGGGGAGCTAAGGTAGTGGATGTAGACCTTGGTTAGAAGGTTGAACCACTATAAATCATTGTGTCTATTTTCTTTTTAGCTTCCACAACCCTTCCACCCAAAAATCCACCTCTCCACCACTTGTTGAGCCTTATCGGTTGAACGAATCGAGCCCCACACAACTCAACAATTGGTACCAGAGCTTGGCTCAATCGAAGGGAATTCACATCCTATTGAGAAGATCCGGCAAGCTCGATCACTATTTCATCAACTGGCTCAAATGGCACAATCAATAGACAAATCGCATTTCTTCGACGGAACCCACTATGCCCATTGGAAGACAAAGATGAAGTTCTTCATCAAATCTAGAGATTACAAGCTATGGAACATAGTTGAAGATGGTCCGTTCGTACCTCAACGAAGCAAAGCGGAGTGGAGTGCCGACGATCACAAGAAGATGGAGCTTAATTGCAAAGCCTTGCACATCTTGTTTTGTGCTTTTGGCCCAACCATCTATGAGAAGATGTCTTCTTGTAAGAGTGCCAAGGAGGTATGGGACAACCTTGAAGTCACATACGAGGGAACCGATGAAGTCAAGGAGACCAAGATTGGGCTCTTAACCCTAGAGTATGAGAACTTCAAAATGGATCCGGAAGAGAACATCAAGAAGATGTTTGATAGGTTCTCCACTATCACCAATGGTCTCAAAGGCTATAGAGAATCCATCCCAGAGGAAAAGCTTGTTCGAAAGCTCATCTACTCACTTCCCGAGTCTTGGGACTCAAAGAGGACCGCCATCATCGAAGCCAAGAATTTGAAGACCTTGAAGCTTGATGAACTTATGGGGTCACTCCTTACTCATCAAATCATGAAGAAGAATAAAGAAGATGAGAAGAAGAGGGAAGAAATTAAATCTATGGAAGAGAAGAAAATCAAAGGGCTTGACATCAATGCAAGTGCCATGGCTCTCAAATCCTCCACTTGTCATTATGTCTACTCGAGTGAAGAGGAGGATGAAGATGAAGAGATAGTTCATCTCTTCAAGAAGTGTGCCCCGTTCATGAAGAAAGCCTTGAGAGAGCTTGAACGAGATTCTAAGAAAAAGGAGAGGGCAAGCACTTCAAGCCATAAGAAGAAGGCACATGTGGCTACTTGGAGTGATGAGGACTCCACCGACGATGAACAAGACAACCTTTGCCTTATGGCCATCGAAGAAGATCTAAGGGTAACTTCTAATTCATCTACTTCATGTTCTTACTCTTTTGATGAATTACAAGATGCCTATGATGATTTGGTTTTAAAGTTTAAAAATCACATTTTGAAAAACAATAAATTGATTTCAAAGTTAAAAATTCAAAATGATTTGATTTCTAAAACCAAACTTGAACTTGAAGCAAAACTCGAATGTTTTGATTTACAAAATTTGCTTCAAAAAGTTCAAGAAGAAAAAGATTTGATTTCCAAAGAGCTTGAAAAGAAAAATAGTTTTGGAAAATCAATTTTTTATGTAAGACAATCTAGTGCCCCTAGATTTGTAAAAGGAAAATATTTTAGAAGTGTTTGGGTTCCAAAAGGACTAACCACTTCAATTAAAAAGGTTGACATTGAAAAATGGATTCCAATGGGGACTAAAATTTTTGCTACTAACGTTTATGAATCCAAAGCAATTTGGATACCAAAAATCACTTGATTGTCTTTTGCTAGGTGTGATGGAGATGTTCAACAAGTCAAACATTGAGGGGGAGCTCCATGCACACAAGGAATAACACTTGAAGAAGGAAGACTTCACATCCTCCCTTGGGTTCAAGTGTTGGTAAAAATCTAGTTGGTTTTGTATTTATTTGTTTTAATTTTTATTTAATTCAACTAGATGATCATATATGTTGGACTAACACTTTTAATGATGCTTTGAGTAAGGGGGAGCTATTTTAAAACCAAAATTCTTAATTTTGTCAATTTTTACCTCTCTTGTTATTTTGAACTTAACGTTTTAAATTCTTTTTAATATAACAAAAAAGGGAGAAATGGTTTGAAAAATTGAATTTTCAAATGAATAAGGGGGCTTTATTTGATTTCATATCCTTAATATCTTATTCACATTTTTAAAGTTAAAGGGGGAGAATCCCAAACAATTTTTCAAGTGAGTTTTATTATATCAAAAAGAGGGAGATTGTAGAACTAATGTTCTGATATAATAATTGAAAATGTTTTGGACTGATTTAAAAAGTATTTAAAACATTTCCAAAGTCCAAACAACTTGAAATTATGTTTAGGGAAGTTTTTAAAAAGGGTTTTACATGTTTTTCAAAGCCAAACTTCACAAAACCGTCCAGGCGTTTCGAAACGCCCTAAGGTGTTTCGAAACAGGGGATTCCAGTAGCAAAAAACGTTTCGATACGAGTATCGAAACGAGCTTTCCCTGGATGAGGATTTTGCCCAGCGTTTCGAAACGGGCTATGCCGTTTTGATACGCCTACATGGCATTGACCACAACGGTCATAAACCCCAACGGCTATTTCCCAACTAACATTTAAATGCAGGGCGTTTCGATACGGGTCTAGGCGTTTCGATACGTGTTCCGAAACAGCCAGGGGGCGTTTCGAAACGGGTGCCTTGTCTGATTGAAACGGCTCTTTCTACTTAAAGGGTGTTTCGAAACGGGCACAACTGTTTCGAAACGGGGAGCTGCAGAACTACATTTATGGTGGGAATTAAAGTCCTCAACGGCTCCAATTCAATCTCAACGGATAGCAACGGCTATAAACTCATCAAGGAGTATAAAAGGGACCTCCAAGCATCAAGTAAAGGCTAATGCTCATATTGTCAATCAACAAATGATCAAAAATTGTCTTAGTGCCTAAATTGTCATTTATTGTATAGACAAACACTAGTGAGCCAAAATTGTCAAATTTGCTCAAGTGTTTTAGGTTTTGGGTGAGTGCTTAAATTGTGCAAACAAACACCTATTAGAGGGATTTGTGTTTGCTTTGTTTATCTCTTTGTAAGAGAGGGTTTCAATCAAGGCTTTGGGTAGAAAGCTTGATTGTGTATAAGGGTTACCTCCTAAGCCTAGAAAAGGGGACGAATCAATAGTGGATTGATTGGAAATCCTTAAGGGCTATAAACTCATCAAGGAGTATAAAAGGGGCCTCCAAGCATCAAGTAAAGGCTAATGCTCATATTGTCAATCAACAAATGATCAAAAATTGTCTTAGTGCCTAAATTGTCATTTATTGTATAGACAAACACTAGTGAGCCAAAATTGTCAAATTTGCTCAAGTGTTTTAGGTTTTGGGTGAGTGCTTAAATTGTGCAAACAAACACCTATTAGAGGGATTTGTGTTTGCTTTGTTTATCTCTTTGTAAGAGAGGGTTTCAATCAAGGCTTTGGGTAGAAAGCTTGATTGTGTATAAAGGTTACCTCCTAAGCCTAGAAAAGGGGACGAATCAATAGTGGATTAATTGGAAATCCTTAGTGGGGAGCTAAGGTAGTGGATGTAGACCTTGGTTAGAAGGTTGAACCACTATAAATCATTGTGTCTATTTTCTTTTTAGCTTCCACAACCCTTCCACCCAAAAATCCACCTCTCCACCACTTGGTGAGCCTTATCGGTTGAACGAACCGAGCCCTACACAACTCAACATATTTATATGTGCAGTTCTGTTGTGAGACGATTAATATATGACGTGACCGATTAAATAGGTGTTGCGTGTAAAAGAGTCTATCGCAATTGTAGTGCAAGTGTACACGACACAAGTAGTAAAGTGATACGAAGTATCGGATATCGTCTCCACAGGGATTGGGCTAATAGCTTCACCTTGTTTCACTGCACGAAGTAAAGAAAATAATTAAGAGAATTGTCACGAGAATAATAAAGAAAAAACATAAATAAAAGAATTGAGATATCAAGATTTAGAGAATGGGCTGGTATTGAATTGCTCAGTAGTGCAGGTATTGCAATGCTTAGGAACTCCAGTTCTGTCGTCGCGCCCGTCGCGGCAGCACCTGTCGCGGCGGCTGTCCGTTGGCTGTCGCGACAGCAAACACACCAACTCCGTACTTCAAGTTTGGCAAGAATCCTAGATCTGCCTTGGCCTATCCCTAGGTCCAAGTCTGTCGATGATCACGTCTTGACGATACCTCCCGGCGTGAATCGAAGGATGAACACCGATGTGTATGAATTCTTCCTTAGCCACTTAACCTTGCCCTATCCCTAGGCACAAGATAGTTCAACTATAAACTAGAGAACTTGCTCTTATTTCTTTCGTATACTTAACTCTCCCGATGCTAAGTAAATGGATAACCTCACAATGCTCTCCCGATGCTCTTGCAAGATATTAATAACCAAAATAAGAGAACTTGAAGTTTATTTTATTGAACTTGGAAAATCCTAAAACAAAACAACCCTTGCAACAACTTTACAAAACAACCCGTGGCCCTAGGGGGTTTTAGAACATGTCGGCGGCGGGCAGACGGCGGAGGGGTTTTAGATGTCGGTTATGGGGTATGATCTATGATGCCTCCTAGGTTAAAATCTATGCCCTTATATAAGCTTTGGGCTCAAGTATTCTAAGATAACAAGGATTACAACTTTAATTAAAAGTAAGATTCTAATAAAGACTTAATCTCTAAGTATCCTACTTTTCAGCCGCCTCCTTGTTTTATGGGATTTCCTCTCCTTGAGCTTTGGCTTGACATATCTTTTGATCCGGGGCTTGGAAAATTGTTTGGTTTTCACACGACAGACGAGCAGATTTTTCTATATCTATCGAGGTCCACTTTACTTTTCCTCTTCATAAGGCTGCTGTCACCTTGCTGTCACGACAGCTCTATGACAGCTTCGTCCTCGTCGTCTGCTTGTCCAGTTCAGCTCTTCTACTTCTCTGACCTGCGCCTGCCTTCTTCGTCTACGATGGCATCATCCTGCAAAATCAGCCATTTTTAGTAGAATCCGTGCCTTTTACATATTTGTGATGTTTTGCTGAAAACTAACCTAAATGCAATGCAATGATGCTTGAATGCAGCAGAAATATGGGTTAAAAAGGGTGTAAATAATAGAACTTTTACACACTCAACACACCCCCAAACTCAAGTTTTTGCTTGCCCTCAAGCAATTAAACCTAAAAGAAAAATGAATATTTTTGTGTTGGCTGTCAAACAGTGAACTGTCCCTTACCCGTCGCTCACTCTCTATGGCGGCAGCAACCTGTCGGAAAGGTTAGGATCTGTCCGGAATCTCCCTATAGTTCTCGTGCAGTGTGTGCATGCTCTTGAACAGTTATATGCTAAGACTCTCTTAGTTTCACTAGAATATTCAACTTTTTAACTCGAATTTTTATGCCAAAGTTTATTTTCTTGAAGACACATTTTCATGCTTCTTTTTCTTTCATTTTCAAGCTAAATTTTTCTAGAGCCAGTTTTGGGCACCTCTAGTTAGCTTCCTAGAGCCGGTTTCGGGCACCTCTAGGTTTTTGATTTTCTTTTTGCTAAACTTCTTTCCTAGAGCCAGTGTTAGGCACCTCTAGGGGCTATTCAAGTACTAAGCTTCCTATTCTAGTTTGGCTAAAAGAAAACTAAGCAATATAACAGTCACAATGGTGTTTAAATTTTCAGAACTATAGAAAGGCTCTAAACTTCTCCTTAAACTGTCCTAAAGATGCTGCCACGACAGAGCTGTCATGACAGGTAAGTTAACTTCACAGTTTTAAGCCAACAGTTTAATCTTTTCTGATTTTTTAAGAGAACTTAATTAAATAAAAGACACAACAATAATAAAAAGATGTACTAAGACTCCATTACTATGGAGGGTGCTACCCCCAAACTCGAGGGTTGCATTGCCCTCAATGCAAAATGACAGATAAAATGAAGGCAGGTACATCACAAAATATAAATAAAGCAGGTAGCAATGAAAAGAAAATAAAAGACTTAAATTTTAATCGCTGTCTTCACTGATGCTGCTGACACGGATCTGGCGGCGGCGTCTGGGCTGTGGTGGAGGTTGGACAGGTTGCTCCACGAGCTGGATGTCGAAGCTGCTGCCGCTGTCCCAAGTGCTGCTGGTGGTGGTGCTAGCCTTGGGCATTAATTTTCTGTCTGCCACGTGCTTCTGCCTCTTGAAAGGCGTAAATTCTCTCTCCAAATTCCTCCTAATAGGAGGGTTGTCATCTGAGGCAGGTCTCTTCGTTCCTTTGGCAGAGGTTTCGGCCGGAGGACTGCCGGCTGCCGTCGGGGCAGGTGATGGGGTGGAAGCAACAGAGTGTGCATGGGGGGAGGCAGGTGGTGTAGGTGTGTAGACAGGGGAGGGGATGTGGAAATAGTGGGCAGGAAAAGTAGGGAAATTAACATCGGGATAATTTAAAGTGTTGGTAATGAAGTTTACCGTCGAGTTGGTGAAATCCCGGATGAAGGTCATCAGTCCCATTTGTCTCTCTTCCACCCGTTGTATCGCAGCAAGGATGTGTGCAGACTGGTCTGTCGGGGTGGTGGCGGCGGCAGGTTCAGGGGCAGGCTCCTCGGATGATTCTGCGGGGGAGCCGACTGGGTTGAAGGAGGAGATAGGGGTTGCGACTATCAGCTCCATGAGGCTGGTGATGTTATTGTCGGTCCAGCCACGACCTTGGACTAGTTTGTCGGTGGATGGCTCGGGGACAGCAACACAGCGGCATAGGGAAGTTATTGTGAACGGCAGGCAGAGGCGGAAGGCGGAGCGGAATGTGCAGTCTAGGATGCTTTCCCTCATATAGCGGCCCACGTTGATAGGCCTGTCGTGCATGATTGAATGAATGAGGGCGAGCCGCTGTTGGTTCACCGTCGTGTGATGGGAAGAAGGCATGATACGCTTTTTGATGAAGGCGTTCCAGAGTTTGGCTTCCGGGAGTAGCTGCCCCCTTTTGACAGAGTTGGGGTTCTTTTTGCTCGTGGTCCATGTTGTTCCTTCCTCTGTCACCTCCGCCATGACAGCACCGTAGGCGGCAGAATCGAGGGTCTCTAAAAATTGCTGATGGGCATCATCGTTGGGGCCAAAATATAGGCCGTACATGTGGTTGATGTTGTCCGCTGTAAATGGCACCTCGACTCCTCGGACGGTGACAGATGTTGCCGTTCTGCTGTCGATGGCAGCATAGAACTCCCGGACTAATGTATCATTCAGTTCTGCGGGTTGTGCTGCGAACTGTTCCCATAGCAAATTCCTTATCGCCTTCGCGATAAATGGTCAGAGCCCCATGTTTGGTGCCTTTCGGACGTAGATGAAACCCCTTTCCTCCCAGAATTCCTTGGTTGCGAAGGGCGACTGTGCGGCTGATGAAGAGGCTGAGGCAGCACTGCGGCGGGTCTGTCTAGAAGACATATTAGTTGCAAGGGTTGTGAAAGTAAAGAAAACAAATAAAAACTAGAGGAGAAAGCAAGGAAGAATAAGCAGAAGTGAGGAAAATGAAAATGAGAACGGGGTTTTATAGCGGTCGAGTTGCTGCCCGTTTAATGCTGTAACGACAGACGTGAATAACGGGGCGACTATTAAGCTTTAGAGTGTCTGACGCGTCTGACACGCATTTATGCGTCTGTTACGCGTCTGCCACACGCTTCTGCGTCTGCCGTGTCAGTCTATCATATCCGTGTCTGCGGCGGCAGCTGGAACGACAGCTTCAATAAATGGGCTCTGTTGGGCTGATGGATGGATGGTGGGCTTGGGTCATTTCTCCTTTTCTTCTTGACTCCTTTATTTCCTAAAAACAGAAAATATAAAAACATTATTTGAATAAAATAAACCTAATTTCCTAATAAATAATAAATAATAAAAATAAATAAACAAAAATAAAATTTAGGTTAAATTAGGGATGCCTTGTGGGGCATCTCCTAAAGTAACCACTTCCTATATTCCTGGGGCTTCAGTCCCCTGATAATGCTTGAGGCGCTGTCCATTGACTTTGAAATGGTGCCCGTCTTTTAATGATCGGATAGTGATGGCACCATGGGGAAAAACTTGTACCACTTGGAACGGGCCGGACCATCTAGACTTTAGCTTTCCTGGGAATAGTTTAAGTCTAGAATTGAACAACAACACAAGCTGCCCTGGGCAGAACTGTCGCGGCAGCAACTTCTTGTCATGCCACTTCTTAGTCTTTTCCTTGTAAATTTTTGCATTGTCGTAAGCCATTGTCCGTAATTCTTCAATCTCGTTCAGATCTAATAACCTTTTCTGGCCTGCCTTGTCCAAGTCCATATTCACTGCCTTGATTGCCCAATATGCTTTGTGCTCGATCTCGACAGGCAAGTGACATGTTTTTCCATAAATCAATCGGTATGGAGACATGCCTAATGGAGTTTTAAAAGCTGTCCTATATGCCCATAATGCATCATTTAGAAGTAAAGACCAATCTTTCCTAGTTGGTTTAACCATCTTCTCAAGAATGTTCTTAACTTCCCTATTGGATATCTCAGCTTGTCCATTGGTCTTTGGGTGGTATGCTGTCGCGATCCTGTGCTTGACACCATATTTCTTCAAGGCGGCAGCAATTACCCTATTATCAAAGTGTCTCCCTTCATCACTGATAATCGCCTTAGGGATGCCAAATCTAGAAAAAATGTTTTTGTGTAAAAACTTTTGGACCGTTTTGGCATCATTCTTTTGAGTGGCGATAGCTTCTACCCACTTAGAGACATAATCCACTGCTAGGAGGATGTATAGATTTCCACATGAAGATGGAAAAGGTCCCATAAAATCAATCCCCCAAACATCGAAGATCTCGACTTCTAGAATGTTCTGCAGTGGCATCTCGTTTCTCCTCGAGATGTTACCTGTCCGCTGGCACCTGTCACAGTTCTTGTAAAAGTCCTGTGCATCTTTATACAGTGTCGGCCAGTAGAACCCTGACTGCAGCACCTTGGCAGCAGTTTTGTTGCCTCCTAAGTGACCTCCATATTGTGAAGCATGGCAGTGATGTAAAATGTCTTCTTGCTCTTCTTGTGGTACACACCTCCTTATAACCTGATCTGCGCACATTTTGAAAAGAAGAGGTTCGTCCCAATAATAATGTTTAACATCATTTTGAAACCTCTTCCTGGCTTGATAATTAAGATCAGAAGGATGTATTCCACTAGCTATAAAATTAACGAAATCAACATACCAGGGGAGTTCAGAAGACTTACCTGCCGCCATGGCTGTCGCGGCAGCGATTGCGGCAGCAAAGAGCTGCTCATCAGGGAAGGTCTCCAGTATGTTTGTCTCGTCGATTGGTAGACTCTGTCCCTTCTCCAACCTTGACAAGTGGTCTGCCACCTGATTTTCTGTCCCCTTTTTGTCCTTGATCTCGAGGTCGAACTCTTGTAATAGCAAGATCCACCCTATCAATCTAGGCTTTGCGTCCTTTTTCGCGAACAGATACTTCAAGGCAGAATGGTCTGTGTGCACTATTACCTTCGTCCCAAGTATGTAAGAACAAAACTTGTCAATGGAGAACACCACATCTAACAGCTCCTTTTCTGTGGTGGTGTAGTTCACTTGGGCGTCATTCAATGTCTTGCTAGCATAGTATATGACATGAAACAGCTTATCTCTGCGCTGCCCAAGTGCTGCCCCGACAGCATAGTCACTAGCATCACACATAATCTCAAATGGCTGTGTCCAGTCCGGTGGCTGTACTATGGGGGCTGTCACCAGTTTTTCCTTCAGAACCTTGAATGCTTCAGTACATTCCTCATTAAAGTCAAAGGGTCGGTTCTGCTCTAGAAGATGGCATAGGGGCTTGGTAATTTTTGAGAAATTTGCAATAAATCTTCGATAAAAACCAGCATGCCCTAAAAAACTTCTAATGCCCTTGACTGTTGTTGGCGGCGGCAGCTTCTCTATGACTTCTATCTTAGCCCTGTCGACTTCTATCCCACGGCAGCTAATCTTATGGCCTAGGACTATCCCTTCATCCACCATAAAGTGGCATTTTTCCCATTTTAGAACAAGATTAGCTTTTTCACATCTTTCAAGTACCTTTTGAAGATTGCCGAGGCAGCTCTCAAAATCGTCTCCAAAGACGGAAAAATCATCCATAAAAATCTCAAGGAAGTCCTCTACCATGTCAGAGAATATGGCCATCATGCACCTTTGGAAGGTGGCAGGTGCATTACAGAGTCCAAACGGCATCCTCCTAAACGCGTATGTTCCGTAGGGGCATGTAAAAGTCGTCTTTTCTTGATCCTCTGGTGCGATAGCGATTTGATTGTAACCTGAATAACCATCAAGAAAACAATAGTAAGGTTTACCCGCTAATCTATCAAGCATTTGATCAATAAAGGGTAAAGGAAAGTAGTCCTTTCGGGTAGCTTTGTTGAGCTTCCGATAGTCCATACAAACCCTCCAACCGGTCATAGTCCTGGTTGGGATTAACTCATTGTTCTCGTTGGTTATCACGGTCATTCCTCCTTTCTTTGGAACGCATTGCACCGGGCTCACCCATTTGCTGTCGGAGATGGCGTAAATAATACCAACATCTAACCACTTAATTATCTCTTTACGCACTACCTCCTTCATCGCATGGTTTAGCCGCCTTTGGGCATCTATAGTCGGCTTATGATCTTCCTCGAGGAGGATTTTGTGCATGCATAACGCCGGACTAATGCCTTGTATATCAGCAATCGTCCATCCAATCGCCTTTTTGTGCTGCCTTAGCATGTCGATTAGCTGTCGTTCCTGTTCCTGCGGCAGCTTAGAAGAGATGATTACGGGCAACGTATCATTTGAACCAATAAAAGCATATTTAAGCTGCCCTGGCAGGGGCTTTAGTTCTAATGCAGGTGGTTCAACAGTAGATGGCTTTTGGATTAAATGGTTATCCGAAGTATAATTCAAAGGTTCGAATAACTTACTTGGACGATTGCCTATCCATTTTACCTCCTCCTGATCTTCAGTATCAGATGTATCGAAGTCAGAGGAGTTGCTGTCGTCGGTGCTGTCGTCATTGCTATCGTGACAGGCCTGTAGGTGGCTTCCGCGGCAGTGTCCAAATTTAATATCGTGACAGCCCGACCTGATGCAGGGTTGATCAAGGGTAACGTCAGTGATAGCCTTGCATTCCTCATCCACATCAGCATGTTTCATCGCTTGGAGAACATTCAACTTAATTTCTTGATCGTTCACTCGCATGGTGAGTTCTCCTTTCTCCACATCAATCAGTGATCTTCCCGTGGCTAAGAAGGGTCGCCCAAGGATGACTGGTGCGTTTTCGTCTGCCTCACAATCTAAAACAAGAAAGTCAGCAGGAAAAATAAACTTATCCACTCTTACCAGAATATCTTCAATCTTTCCCTCTGGATGAACGTAAGAGCGGTCTGCCAGCTGTAGTGTTACTGTCGTGGGCCGCGCTTTTCCAATACCTAATTTCTGAAAAACAGACTTTGGCATTAAATTAACACTAGCACCAAGATCACAGAGTGCCTTACCCACAAATTTATTGCCGATTACGCAAGGTATGATGAAGCTCCCCGAATCCTTCTTTTTCTGGGGTGGCTGTCGATGGAGAATACTCATGCAACCTTCTGTCATCTTTACCGTTTCAAATTCCCCAAGTTTAGATTTTTTCGACATGACATCCTTGAGAAATTTAGCATAACCGGGCATTTCCTTAACGACATCTAACAGCGGAATATTAATATGAACTTGCTTAAAAATATCATAAATCTTTTTAAGTTGAGATTCATGCTTAGCTTGTTGTATCCGTTGAGGAAAAGGTGGTGGAGGACGATAATCAGCAATACGTCCTTCCCACTGCATGCGAATCTGAGGACGGTAATCATCTTTTTTCTCCTCTGTCGCTTCTGCTGTCGTGACAGGCTCATCGGCAGCAGTCTGTTTATCACCTGTCGGGGCAGCTTCCTCGGCAGGTTTATCCAAGGCAGGTTCCTTTTCTGTTTCAGCTTCTTTTTCCGGCCCTGGTAGTTTCTTCCCACTCCTAGTAGTAATTGCCTTACATTGCTCATGTGTGGGTGGTCTAGCATTTTCAGTATTGCTAGGAAATCCTTCATTCTGCCTCGGCTTAATATGTTGCGAAACCTGACCCATTTGTGTCTCTAGAGATTTCAAGGTAGCTTCATGATTTGTCATCCTCATCTCTGTTTTATCTATGAAATTCTCTGTCTTCTTGACAAACTGATTTATATTCTCCATATACGTACCGGTCTGAGACATAAAGGTGGCCAGAGTCTGTTCCAATATGCTGCTCGTGGCAGGTGGTGGCTGCTGTTGCTGCTGCGGCGGCAGGTGCTGCGGCAGTTGCTGTCGCGTCAGCAATCTCGGTCCTCCCTGATTCTGATTGTGTGCTTGCGGATTCAGGGCGTTGTTAGGATTACTCCAGAAAAATTTGGGATCCTTTCTCCAATTAGGATTGTAATTGTTGGAATTATAATTCGTCTTGTAATTTCCAACATATTTTCCCTCTTCTATTTGTATTGGGCACTCATCCCGACTATGATTTCCCTCACAGATGGTACAAACTTCCTCGACAGCAAATCCTTGTAATTCATCCTCATTCAATAACCTTTTCATTGCTTTAGTAAGGAATGCTACCTGTGATTTCATAGTGCTGTCGGCCTTATAGTCCTTGACAGCAAGTACCCGTTTGCCCCCTCTTCTAGCTGTCGGAAACTGCTCCTCATTCTTAGCTAGATTTTTCAAGACTTGCAATGCCTCGTCTGAATCTTTATCCAATAATAATCCATTTGCTGCAGAATCAATTTGAATGCGAGTTTGTAAGTTGGCCGTATTATAAAACTTAGTGACCTGATTCCAGACGGGGAATCCATGCATTGGGCAGTTCCGTAGAAGAGTAGTAAATCTGTCCCAGGCCTCGTGCATCGGCTCGTCATCTTCCTGTTGAAAAGTAGCAATTTCATTACGTAATCGCTCAGATAAATGCGAAGGATTAAAACGAGACAAGAATTCACGAGATAAATCTGCCCAAGTTACGATTGAACCCGTCGTAAGTTTATTCCACCAAGTTTTAGCTTTGTCCCTCAATGAATGGGGAAATAACCGAAGCCTCGGTATCTCCGGATTAACTCCTGGTAGTCTAAACGAACCACAGATATCCTGGAACGTTTTGAGATGCTCCCTAGCATCTTCTGTCACAGCACCACTAAACTGCCCGACATTGTTGATCATACTAAACATGACAGGTTTAAGCTCAAAGTTATCAACTTCAATATCCGGCAGCGTGGTCTCCAGTTCTACATGATCGTTCAGCATGTAGTCTCGACATGACCGTCGTCCATCTGCCGCAGGCGGGTCGCCGACAGGCGGTATACCTCCACCAGCGGGCGGATTACGGGCCATCTGCTTTAGCTGTTCCTCAAGGTATTCGTTCCTGTCTAAAAGGTGGCGAAGTTGTTTCTTGAGATTGAAGGAACGTTCAATTTCCGGATCTAATTTATACTCAGGATCTTCACCTCTTTTAGATCTGCGCATAAACAAGAAAACCTCGTGAAAAGCAAGAGTTGAAAGTACTAACGAAAAATAGAAAAAGAAAAATTAAAAGAAAAATAAAAACAAAAACGAAAAGTGCAATAAAAGAAAGGTGTAGTTATGTTGCCAATCCCCGGCAACGGCGCCAAAAACTTGTTGCGTGTAAAAGAGTCTATCGCAATTGTAGTGCAAGTGTACACGACGCAAGTAGTAAAGTGATAAGAAGTATCGGATATCGTCTCCACAGGGATTGGGCTAATAGCTTCACCTTGTTTCACTGCACGAAGTAAAGAAAATAATTAAGAGAATTGTCACGAGAATAATAAAGAAAAAACGTAAATAAAAGAATTGAGATATCAAGATAGAGAGAATGGGCTGTTATTGAATTGCTCAGTAGTGAAGGTATTGCAATGCTTAGGAACTCCAGTTCTGTCGTCGCGCCCGTCGCGGCAGCACCTGTCGCGGCGGCTGTCCGTTGGCTGTCGCGGCAGCAAACACACCAACTCCGTACTTCAAGTTTGGCAAGAATCCCAGATCTGCCTTGGCCTATCCCTAGGTCCAAGTCTGTCGATGATCACGTCTTGACGATACCTCCCGGCGTGAATCGAAGGATGAACACCGATGTGTATGAATTCTTCCTTAGCCACTTAACCTTGCCCTATCCCTAGGCACAAGATAGTTCAACTATAAACTAGAGAACTTGCTCTTATTTCTTTCGTATACTTAACTCTCCCGATGCTAAGTAAATGGATAACCTCACAATGCTCTCCCGATGCTCTTGCAAGATATTAATAACCAAAATAAGAGAACTTGAAGTTTATTTTATTGAACTTGGAAAATCCTAAAACAAAACAACCCTTGCAACTACTTTACAAAACAACCCGTGGCCCTAGGGGAGTTTTAGAACATGTCGGCGGCGGGCAGACGGCGGAGGGGTTTTAGATGTCGGTTATGGGGTATGATCTATGATGCCTCCTAGGTTAAAATCTATGCCCTTATATAAGCTTTGGGCTCAAGTATTCTAAGATAACAAGGATTACAACTTTAATTAAAAGTAAGATTCTAATAAAGACTTAATCTCTAAGTATCCTACTTTTCAGCCGCCTCCTTGTTTTATGGGATTTCCTCTCCTTGAGCTTTGGCTTGACATATCTTTTGATCCGGGGCTTGGAAAATTGTTTGGTTTTCACACGACAGACGAGCAGATTTTTCTCTATCTATCGAGGTCCACTTTACTTTTCCTCTTCATAAGGCTGCTGTCACCTTGCTGTCACGACAGCTCCATGGCAGCTTCGTCCTCGTCGTCTGCTTGTCCAGTTCAGCTCTTCTGCTTCTCTGCCCTGCGCCTGCCTTCTTCGTCTACGATGGCAACATCCTGCAAAATCAGCCATTTTTAGTAGAATTCGTGCCTTTTACATATTTGTGATGTTTTGCTGAAAACTAACCTAAATGCAATGCAATGATGCTTGAATGCAGCAGAAATATGGGTTAAAAAGGGTGTAAATAATAGAACTTTTACACACTCAACAATAGGTAACCAGTTAAAAGCGCAAAATAGATAAATTACTTATTTTGTTGATAATATTATCAACATATTAGGTAGCGCCTATTATGTTATTAAAGTTTAGTTGATGGGGTCTTGGAAATCCGACGATAACAAAATAATTAAATTACATATTTTGTTGATACTTTCGAAAGTATCTATACTCTTTTTAAGAGTATCGATACTTTTTTTTAAAAGCAATGTAACCGGTTGCAATGTGGCTCGAATGTATCTATACTTTTTTAAAAAGCATTGTAACCGGTTGCATAAAAGTATAGATACTTTCGAGCCACATTGCAACATGTTACATTGCTTTTTAAAAAAGTATCGATACTTTTAAAAAAGTATAGATACTTGCGGAAGTATCAACAAAATAAGTAATTTACCTATTTTGTTATCGTCGTATTTCCAAGGCCTCATCAGCTTAAACTTTAATAACATAATAACCGCTACCTAATATGTTGATACTCTTATCAACAAAATAAGTAATTTACCTATTTTGTTATCGTCGGATTTTCAAGGCCCCATCAACTTAAACTTTAATAACATAATAGACGCTACCTAATATGTTGATACTCTTATCAACAAAATAAGTAATTTTACCTATTTTGTTATGTTTGTATCGATACCTACCGATAACTTAAGTTTGCCAGTTACCAATTTTTTTTTAATATTTCTTCATGTTTTCTACCGGATACATTATATTATGTCAACATATCAGTAGCGCTTTACCGACTTTGTTACTTATCTTATAATATTTTTAGTAACGCCATTTCTTAGCCGTATATTAGTCCACCTTTCCTTGAAATTTCCCTATTTATATCTATATTATTAATAAAGTTCCAGACTGAGTTGATGACACGTTAACTCGGTATATCAATTTAATTAAAAAATAAGTAATATGTGATTAATTTAACAACTTTATAATATTATTATAAATGTACATTTCATACATATATATAATATTTAAATAAAAAAATAAAAAATAGTACACAATAACCAAACCCGAGACGAACAACTTCAAAATAAAATTATTTTTATCACTCCATCTATAACCATTTTTTAATTTATTGTTCGAAAACACAATATTTTGATCAAAGTAAATTTTACAAGCGGGTGAAATAACTAAAATAACTTTATTTATATATTTTTGTGACAGAAAAGTATAAATTCATTGACGGAACAAAAGTTTATGTATGAAATTAGAAACTAAAAATTAAATGTATCGAGGAATTGAGTACTGTTTATATACCAATATGTAGTATTTTACCCATAAAGATTTTAGAACCAAAAAGTAATGCAAAAACATATAAAAGTAGTAATTTCTAACTTTTGACTTTTGCCAAAAACATTTTTCCTATATCATCAAACTTATATATATATATATATATATGTATATATAATTTTGAAGAAGTGAAATATGAGGGCTGTTTTTTCTCTGAGGGCGTACGTTAGCAGGCCTAACGACCTCTGAGATTTCCTTTATTTTTCTTCGATTCGCTATTTTTTCTTGTTGATTCTTGTTCGTTTCTTCATCTTTGTTCTCTTGCGAATGACAATTGTGGATTGGAAGCAGTTTTTTGGAGGTGTTGCTGATCAAAACCTAGATTTCTTCCCGCTGTCGGCAGATGCTGAATCTTTTGTGATTGAACCTCCGACCAAGGTTTTTAATGAGGGCTTTTCCGATTGACGTTACTCTCTGATGGGGCAATTCATTGGTGCTTCTCCAAACTTCATAGCTCTGAAGAAGATTGTGGAATCTCTCTGGGGGAAAACCACTTTGAGCAAGGTAAGTCTCGCAGGCCCAAATCTGTATGTCTTCTCGTTCTGCCAGGGACTGGGTGCTTGAAAATGGTCCCTGGCACATCCAACACAAACCGTTAGTGCTCCGGAAGTGGGAACCGAACTTGTCGAGGTTGGACTTTGATCTAACTCGAATGCTGGTATGGGTGCAGCTTTATAATGTTCCTTTAAAATTGTTCAATAGGAAAGGTTTGAGCTATATTGCTAGTGGTGTTGGAGTGCCTTTGTACATGGATTCTGTCACTGCCTCACAGGAGCGGCTTGAGTTTGCGAAAGTATG
Organism: Hibiscus tridactylites; assembly: GCA_958450335.1. Lineage (NCBI taxonomy): Eukaryota > Viridiplantae > Streptophyta > Magnoliopsida > Malvales > Malvaceae > Hibiscus > Hibiscus tridactylites. The sequence goes on along the minus strand of OY288285.1, from coordinate 67,220,279 downwards.
TGTTGAAGTTGTTGCTGGTACTAGACTTCCTAGATCTATTTCGGTCAAGATGAATGACAAGTCTGTTGTTACTGTTAAGGTGAAGCTTCCTTCGATGCCTGCTAGTTGTTCACGCTGCAAGATCTTTGGGCATAGTGACAAATTATGCAATGAAGTGCAGGATCCTGTTGTTGGCAAAGAATGGATGCCGAAGATTGATGCAAAAGCTAATCATGTAGTCCCAATTGCTGAATCGAAGAGCCTTGGGGACAGTAGCCCTATGAATGTGGTGCTTGGAAGTACAAAGACTATTAAGCCTGCAAATATTGAATCAGGAACTCTACATGTTTATGCTAATTCTGTTGAACCTGTTTCTAGTAGTCCTTGTGCCACTGCTGTAAAGGAGACTGATTTTCCTCCTTTGCACAGTTCGAAGGATATGATTAAAGGTAATGGTAAAGCTAGTGTTCAAACTACAAATAGATTTGTATTTCTTCGAGATTATGGGATTGAGATTACTGAAAAGATTAGGAAGACAAGCGTAGCATCCTTAAGGGTTGCAACTTTGCTTCAGGAGATGAAAAACAAGAAAGTTGAGAAGGTTAAAAAAGGTGCTAGAGGCTATTGGTCAGAGGAAGGCTTGTTCCAGTAAATCCATATAACTGTGGTGTTTTGGAACGTAAGAGGGTTTAACAACCCTAGCAAGCAAAGAAAGATTTTGAAATGCATGAAAGGCTTGCAAATAAAAGTTTTGTGTGTCATTGAGACTAGGGTTCGTGAGAGGAATTCTTGCTCGTCTCTCAGCTGATTGAAACTGTTCTCACAACTATAATTCTATTGAGCTGGGAAAAATTTGGGTGCTCTGTAAGAAAATTTTGAATTTCAGTTTAGCCCAGGTCGATTCTCAGGTGGTCTCTGTTAAAGGTTGCTTGGATGGAAAGCAAATGCTGATTACTGCAGTGTATGTAAGTAATGATAGCTGTCAATGTAGGGATCTGTGGCATCATCTTAGATTTACTGAAGGTCTGGTTGGATCCTTGCCATGGATTGTTGGAGGGGACTTCAATGTGACCCATGAACTTACTGAGAGTTTGAATTTTAGTGCTGGAGATCAAATTTCTGCTGATATGGTGGAATTTCAAGATTGCCTTGTTGATGTTGGACTATGTGACCATCCTTTTGTAGGGCCATTATTCACATGGTCCAACAAGCAAGAGGAACATTTCTTGGCAAAGAAGTTGAATCGTATTCTTGTTAATGCTCAATGGTTCCTTCAATTGCCAGATTCTTAGGTGGAGTTCCTTGCACCTGGGCTATCTGATCATTGCCTTGGCTACTTGAAGTTGTGTAATGAAGCACCTATGCACATGCCTAAACCGTTTAAATTCTTTAATTTCTGGACACAACATCCAGATTTTAGAAAGATTGTAGCAGATTCCTGGGCTGAACCAATTGAGGGTGATCCTATGAAGGTCCTTTTTGAAAAGCTGAAAAGATTGAAGGGGAAATTGAAGCTCCTAAATACAGATCATTATGGGAATATATCAAAACGTGTGGAGCTGAAAAGGAAACAACTTGAAGATCAACAACTATTAAACTTGTCTGGCTCTGTGGGAGATTCAAGAATTGTTCTCGAGCGTCAATTACTTCTTGAACTTCTGGACTTAGAGAAAGCTGAAGCACTTTTTTACCAGCAGAAAGCAAAAGTTGATTGGTTGCAGCAGGGTGATCAAAGCACCAAGTTTTTTTATGCTGCTGTTGCCTTAAAGAGGAAGAAGAACACGATTCTTTATCTTGAAACTGATAATGGGGACCGAATCACATCCTTTGACGGAATGGCCAGTGAACTTATACATTTTTTCACAAAGCAAATTGGTACTGTAGATAAGGAGGTATATGGATGCAGTGTTGAACAACTCAGAGAACTTTTGTAACATTCTATTCCTGCGGATGCTTGTGAAGGCCTTATTAAATCAGTTTCATGAGAGGAGATCAAAGCTGTTGTTTTTAATCAGGGCAAGGATAAGGCTCTAGGACCAGATGGCTACACTTCTTGGTTTTTTCGAAAAGCTTAGAACACCGTGGGAGAAGATTTCATCTCTACCTTAAGGTTCTTTTTTGATTCTTTAACCTTATTACCTGCATTCAATGCCACTGCTGTTACACTTGTGCCCAAAACTCCTAATGCTTGCAAGGCTAAAGATTTTAGACCTATTTCATGTTGCTCTGTTGTTTACAAAGCCATTACCAAAATTATTGTGGAAAGATTGAATGCTCTGAAGAATTCTTTGATCACCCCAAATCAATATGCTTTTATTAAAGGGAGGAGTATAGTTGATAATACCCTCTTAGCTCAGGAATTGGTTAAGGGATATGGTCGAACTTCTATTTCTCCTAGATGTGTAATGAAAATTGATTTGCAGAAGGCTTTTGATTCTCTTAGCTGGAAGTTTCTTCTATCTTTGCTTGAAGCCATAGGTATGCCTAATCAGTTTAGGGGTGGATAAAGGCTTGCTTCACTTGAAGCAGATTCTCAATTTCTTTGAATGGTAGCCTTGATGGTTTTTTCAAAGGTAGGAGAGGGATTAGGCAGAGAGACCCGCTATCTCCTTACCTATTTGTTTTAGCCATGAATGTTTTATCTTATCTGTTGAGTTCTGCTGCTGAGATTGGTATTTTTAAATTTCATCCTAAATGTAAGAAAGTCAGGCTTACACACTTGAGCTTTGCAGACGACTTGCTTATATTTTGTAAGGGTGGTTTAGACTCCATACTATGGGTCCAATGTGTTTTGGAGGTCTTCTATACTATCTCAGGCTTGTGTTTGAACACGGAAAAGTCTAAACTTTACATTGTTGGTGTTTCTTCTGAGGAGCAAGCTACTTAGGGCTCAGTCACTGGTTTTCAAGTTGGTACACTCCCAGTTAGATACCTTGGTATTCCTCTTGTTACCAGGAAGTTGACAGAAAGAGATTGTGGTCCTTTAATCTCAAAGATCAGGAGTAAACTTGGTCAATGGACCACGAGACATCTCAGTTATGCAGGCAGATTGTAGCTGTTAAGATCTGTTGTGTTTAGTTTGGTTAACTACTGGTGCAGGCAGATTGTTTTACATAGAGGAGTGCTAAAGCAAATTGAGAAACTTTGTTTGCGCTTCTTCTGGAGGGGTAAGGATGAACCTACCAAGGGAGCCCGTGTCAGCTGGCAGATCATATATAAATCGAGGAGTGAAGGAGGTGTGAATATTAGAGACATTGGTTCTTGGAATGTTGCATGCATTATTCACCTCATTAAAAGTCTCTTATCTTCAGATAGTTCTTTGTGGGTGGCTTGGGTGAGAGGTTATGTATTCAAGGAACAAGACTATTGGATTGTAACCGGTAGAACTTGGTTTAGCTGGTGTATAAGAAAAATGATCAAGCTTAGACCAGTTGCTCAGAGCTTCTTGCTAAATGAAAATATATCTGACATGGCCTACATCTGGAATGGTGTGAAAGATAGAGCCCCTAAAGTTGACTGGCATAAGTTGGTTTGGTTTGGCTTACATATTTCGAAGCATGCTTTGATTTTTTGGATGGCAATGCTGGATCGTCTTCCCACTACTGATAGACTGCAGAGAATGGAAATAGCTGTGGATACTAGTTGTTGCTTATGTGATGCTGGACAAGAATCGAAGAATCATCTATTTACGCAGTGTGTTTTCTTGCAACAACTATGGGGGCGTATCCTTCAAACTTGTACAATGAGAAGGGTTATGCTCGATTGGGATGCTGAGATCCAATGGCTATATCAACTAAAAGGGAAATCCCCTGTGGTTCTCACTCTTAAGCTTGCATGTAGTGCATTCGTTTATCATATCTGGGAGGAAAGGAATCGAAGAAAATTCAAGAGAGTTATTCGTGATTGTAATATTATTTATGATTATATTAGAGATGAGATACAAATACGTGTACAGAACAATATCTTAGGTTGATGTAGTTTGTTCATAGGCATATGTGTATAACTTGGGAATCCTTTGAGATGTCTCAGGGTGACTGATAGATTGTAGGTACAAATGTAATACTGTTTTTCTTGGATAATATACACCACAATTTATCCAAAAAAACTTTTAAATAAATATTTTAAAATATTTATTTAAGAGTATTTTTGGCGATAATATTAAATATTTAAATTTTCAAACAATTTAAAAACATTTTGAATTTTATTTTTAAAATAATATCGAATTAACCCTAAATCTCATGCAAGCAGAGTGGCTGCAAGGAGTGGGATGAATACTCGGACCAATGGTTCAATCATTATTTTTTTAAACAATGTGTTTCCATTCAATGTGAGTGTCCAAAAATTAATTTGTAGGGTAAAATTCACAAGTGATCATTTCAATTATCTTAAAATATTTATTTTGGTCATTTAATTTTTAAAAGTTGTATAATAGTATTAAATTTTAGTTTTTGTTACAAAATGGTCGATGAATAGTTAAATGTCATTAAGAGTAACATGATAGTTAAGAAAATTTGTATAGTAATACATTTAGTTTTTCATATTTACACATTCAATCAACTTATTCATAATTCAAAATAATAATAAATTTATCCTTAATTATTTACATATTCTTTCAAATTGACCATATTTTTAATTAGAAATAATTTAATATTTTTTTTGATACAAATGGGACACATCTAACCACTAGGTTATTTTTGGATACAAATGGCAACAATTCACTATATATGTTATCTTATATTGTTTCATATTGGTGAAAATAAATAGCAGAAGAAAAGGAATGGGGGACTCAAATATGGGAGTGAGTGTTAAAGCTAATCTTTAGTTAAAAATGATAACAATTTACTATATATGTTAAACTTTAGTTAATTTTATGATATTTAAATATATTAATAAATATTAATAAATATTATATATATTAAACAATATTATTTATGATTTATTATTTAACATTATTTATTGTTTAGTATATACCATTTAATATCATTTACTAATATTCATTATTTGTTTGACTAAGAATTAAAAATCTTATGGTTTCGCCTTAAATAAAAATTTATTTTAATGCATATTATAATTAAATATTAAATATATGACAATCAAAATGAACATTTTGAAATGTATGCAAACATAAATATTGATTATAAATAGGTAAATAAAATAAAAATAATGGTAAGTGGTGCGACATTCACACTTGTAATTGATAGAATAGAATATCTGAAGAGGAGAAATGCAAATTATGCAATAAAAGAGAAAAAAAAGATTTTGTGGCTGCTGGGATTCGAGCCCAGGTCTCCACGGCCACAACGTGGAATTCTTACCACTAAACTACAGCCACTTCATTGTTGAAACTTCAAGATTTACCACTTACTAACTAAATTATCTTGAAAAGTTACCAATAAATATTTCGTGTGTATGATGACGATGATGATGATGATGATATTCTTCCCTGAATTTGATGAATGGTAATATAGATATGTTACTTTGCTCCCAAGGGTAAAAGGAAAAGCATGGTCCCTGATAACGGGATTTGCTGCCTCCATATGCTAACAAAAGCGAGCATATATTCTTCTAGGACTCAAAACACCCTTGTCTTCTTCCTAAACCCTCTTTAATTCTGCCAACTTTACACCTCCTTTTCAGGGTCTCTGCCACTTCTTTATCCCTTTCCACTTGATGCTTTACTTTCATTCCTAATGTTCAACCCAATTCTGATTAATTAATTACTTATATTCAGCAAATTAGAGAACAGACAAAGAAAGGGTATAAAGCTAGACCCTATAATATTATAATTCTTCCATCGAAATTCTACATTGTTCTTCTTGTGTTTCTGCAGATCACCAACTGATGAAAGATGCCACTTTTCATATATAGTTATAAATTCTGTGGTGCAGGATCAGCAGAGAAGTGGGAATTTTCCTATTCAATATTCAGCTAAAAAATTAAATAAATCTTCAAGCATGTTTAGACTACGTACAATGACAGAAAAAGAATATATATATATATGTGTGTATATATATAGTAGAAAGACTATTGTGTGTGTGTGTATATATAGCAGCAGAAAGGTTATTGTATTTTATGCCCTTAACGTTATATTTTAGCACAAGCATATAATGCATCCCAACGTGGATTCCAATTGGGGGTGGCCTATATAATGCAAGTGGATTAGACAGTCTAGGTGCTCTTTCTCACTTTGAATTTAATATTCAAACTCCAATCCTCCTTATAACAACATTAACAAAAATGCCATCTTGGTATCCCAATGTTCATCCAATAATTGTATACATATATATATTATATGATATTTGAACAATTCTGAACCATGTATAAGAAATCAACGAGTGTTGAAACCATGTATGAAGATTGATTTGCTGCAGAAAGTACTGGTTGGTTATTAAGCAGGAAAAATAAGTGGCGGTGAACCAATCCGGTGGTGCAGTGACAAAAGACTTGTGTTGAAATCAAGTTTTGGATTCAGATTCGGACTCAGACAACACTTTCCCCCACCCCTTACCGGAAAAAAGAAAAAGAAAAGATTGGAAATAAGTGGTGGATGATGGACAGCCTCAGCCTGCAAGGGAAAGTAGAAGAGAAGGCAAACAACAAATTTGCAATCTTGCCCATCTCTACCTTTTTTCTCTGAGCTAACTTTTTCGGGTTCCATATAATTTGATTATTATTATTATTATACATGTAGGCTTCTTTCTGGTGAAAAGGCACCTTAATTTTGTTTAATAAAACAATCAAAGTTTAGTACCTTCAATATTAGCTAGTTTTTAATGTTTAGTGGCTCCATTGATGCATGCTTAAGCTGATCAAACCATTCTGAAAGTTAAATACCATAATACTGCCTCCTTAACCGAGGTAAGATTAACATTAACATAAGTTATGGCAGTCGATTGCGGTGAACATCGGCTATATAAAAAGATGAAATCATAAAATAACGACAGTAACATCATGTTGCAGTCTGCTCACAGAAACTCATGCATACAAATTAAAGTACAATTTCTCTTGTAATGGATGTTCTACCAAGTACAAAGACTAGCTATAAACTAATAATCATATTCATACATACAGTAAAAGCATCCACCTGCACTGGTGAAATAGTGGCTATGATTTAACAACCTACTAATATTTTTAACTTTTAGAATGATAACCCTACAACATGCCTATATATAATATGTTGCATAATACAAGGTCTTTGATTGAACAGAAAACATCATTTTCAAAACTGAATTCCTCTTTCAGAGTTCAGACCCTTCCTTTGAGTATCTCACTGCAATTCCAAAACCAGGATTCCAATCATGTCTCATACATCTAAGAAGACAAAAAGTGAAACTTAATCCAATATATATAGGGTGCTTCACTAGCAAACTGAAACTGCTTTTAAAGTTTCTTGGCAACCTCAAGGTTTGAAGAAGTGAATGAGACTTTGCAGTTGCAGGGAGAGGAAATAAAGTGAGCAAGCAAAGTGTTTGAAAGCTAAACTGGTTTACTTGATATTACTTTCTTGATTCAAGGGACAAGCTTTCTTGTTATAGTTTTTTGTGTTCTTTTTGAAGTCACCATGGACTCTTCAAATCCCCATTCTCAATTCAAGGGTGAAGAACAGTATGTTAAGTATACCTCTATGTTAACTCAAACTGGTCATCAAGTATCAACTGCAGACGAATGGAAGCACGACTTCTTTCCGTAAGTACTAAACTACCTTGGAAAATTATAGTATGTAAATGGTTCATCTGATTATATATCATGTTTAGTTCTTCAAACTTATTATGTTTCTATTCATGCGCCATAAGCCGGTTGAAGTTAGTGATTTAAAAGGGACAAAGAAAGAAACAAACTCATTAAGACATGATAATCTGAGACATCTTCACTACTTTTATTTGGGATGATTCTCTCTTTTTTTCGTTTCTATGTTGCATGATTGATCCCAAGACCTATAGAAAGATGTGTATAGACATGTTTCTTGCTCCTTTTTCCCCCTAAGATTTTAAGTAAACTGGTAAATTCGTAATGTTTTCATGTTGAATATATTGTGTTTATTGTTATTTCATTCATGCAGGAGTATTGGTAGCAGATACAATAGGAATCCGGTTGACACCATCCCGAAATCAAGGGAACTATGGACAGCGCCTTTGATAAGGACCTCGGTGAATGAGGATAGCTTCTACCAACAATCAGCAAACGAGTTTCTCCTTGCAAATATCAAAGATGATATATCAGGCTCCTTCCCCAAAATGAGTGAGACAATGTACTGCAATTCTAGCGCAGAGGATTCGTATTTACTGTCTAAAAAACACTATCCACAATCCAGTGATCAAGATCTAGGAGGAAATCAATGGCACAGAAATTTCTCCATTGCTAACAACATGACCGAGAGGCAGCTCTCCTTCGGAGACTTGTACACTAATGCTAATGATCAGTCCCCATGTTTGGGAACTGCAGCAACTAGCAGATATGGTTTCAATCATATCTTTCCAAGTACAAATATTGCTACCACAGATATGTGCTCCACATTGATTTCAAACTCTTTGGACTTGAACTTGAAATCCTTGGATCTTTTGACCTCTACATATGATGGTGGGAGTTGCAATCAATCTTTAGTTGAAAATCCTGGAAAATTAAGCAGAAATGTGCTTATAGGCCATGATCCTAGAAAAGAAAGTAATGATAGTCCATCCACCAGCTCCAAAGTATGCCTCTATATATTTCTCTCTTATTCATAATTATACCTATTTGCTTTTTTCCCATGCATTTAAAAGCTATTTCCATTGATCACTTTTAACATTTTCTTTTCATCTCCATAAAAGGTATCAGCCTTTGTTGGTGGATCAACTACAAGTACAAAGAGACCTGGTAGCTTTTCTGAGACAAAGGAATCCCATACAGATGCTAAGAAGCACCGGTCCTCCGTGTCACGATCCCCGTTCCCGACGTTAAAGGTGAAAGTAATATTAACCGATGCCTCTGTCTGTAGTTTCCTTTTCATTTTTATGCTATTTCTCACAAGCTTGGACCTTGGTTTTTTTAACCTTAGGTTAGAAAGGAGAAACTAGGAGACAGGGTTGCAGCCCTTCAGAAGCTGGTGGCACCATTTGGCAAGGTACATTTCTCTCCATGTTACTCCCCCATCACCATCCCACTAATAGTGAGTGAGATGAGAGATGTTTTTACATTTTAAAAAATATATAAAAATTTAAAATATTGATTGAGCCATACTTATATATCTAAGTTTATGTATGGAGTGATTGCCAGACAGATACTGCTTCAGTGTTAACAGAAGCCATTGGGTACATCCAGTTCCTCCATGATCAAGTTGAGGTATTTTCTTTCTTTTAATCTGTTTTTTTTTCTCCTTTTAATAATATATTCACACTTAAAGAACGTAATTTCTTTGGTACCCTGAATAGGTTCTTTTACCTTTCCTTTTCAGACATTGAGTGTGCCATTTATGAAATCATCACAAAGCAAGCTTTATAGAACAATGCAAAGGGTATGAAAATTCCCAAGCTATCTCAATAAAGATAAATCCATTATTGAGAGGAGAAAATGAAAATTTGTCTTCATATCTGCAGGGTTCGAAAGAAGGAAAAGAAGAGCAGAAGCCTGATCTTAGAAGTAGAGGACTATGCCTTGTGCCCCAGTCTTGCGCCGAGTATTTTATTAATCGTTGCTTTAATGGCATTTAGACATCCCCCTTTTGAGAAACCTGAGGTTGTACGTGACAAAATTTGATTCTGGCCTTTGGAATTATGAAAACTACTGGTGTAGGCTCAAGGTCTGGTTATTGAGACTTAGCTCGCTGATAAATATTTGTTAACCTCCATGAAAAAAATGTTTATTAGGGGATCAATAATTTGGAAGATTTTCTAATATTGTCATATATATATATATGCTTCTCTTTACTCTTATTTAGGGAGCTTGTTAACTTAACCGACCTGCATAACATGGAAATCTGCAGTTGCAGAAGATACATGACTAATTGTGATTACCATATTATATATCGTTTTCATTCATTCAGCCCCTCCTTTTTATAATCTCTTGATTCTAAACAAGGGAGATAAAAGAACAGATGATTGAATTCGTGTGTGTATGTATGTATGTACATTGATAGATAACAGGTGGATTTAAATCATGTATATATAATCAAAACTTTTTACATTGCACATCCTATGAGTGGAATATTAGACTAGAGTGCACTTTGGGGGTTGCCTTAAACCAAACTGCTCCGCCCACAGAATTCTAACAATTCTGCCTTTTTCAGAGGGCATTGTTGTAGGTTTAGTATTCATAACAGTTATTCTCTCTTCCAACTCGGATATACGTTTCATGACTGTCATGCATCTTCTCAGCAGGGGAGATGGATGCCGGTGGGGGAAAGTTAGGAGCCGAAGGTTCCTGGTTCCTAACCTCAGTTTCAACACTTGAGGCCATGTTGGCATCGGTGACCTTCGTCGACATGGTGCGTGACACTTCCATCATGGTAGCAATACCAATAACAAAGGTCATTACAGCAGTGAAAAGAGGAGAGCTGAAGCCATCTGGATCCTTGCTTGGCACAACAATGTAAACCTTAGCAGCTATTACAATATAGTTTATTTGCTTGGTTGTTTTTAACATGTCCAAGTCGCCTTCTGTGTTTACAATATTTGTCAAAAATACAAGAAAATATGGGAAAGGGTCTCGATGCGAGTACTCTTGATTTCTATTAACTATTAACTTGTGTTTACAACAAATTCTTATATCAAACTAGGTACAAGAGTTAACTTTAAATTAGAACTACTCTAGTAGTTATCTCTATCTTAGATAGAATAGTTAGAGATGAACTAAAACTCCTAATCGATAAGAATTACAATAAGGGGACGTTTGGTTCGCGAAAAAAAAAACATTAGCAAGGGAAATAAACTTTTCCGGAATGACATACCCACGTTTGGTTTAAAAAAATTCCCACTCGAAACTAATACAATGGTTGTTCAAATGCTTGAGAAAGACAAACCAACTCTCATTCTCTTCTCCTAGTCGTTTCGTGCTTCTCTTCTCTGGTAATTCTTCTCCTAAGGATTAATCTCTATAGTTAATCTTAAACTACACGTTTACAATCTACACTCTCCCTCAAACTGGTAAGTATATGTTATAGAATCTCAATTTTGATATAATTTCATCGGAATTAACTCTTGAAATTGCCTTCGCGATCTTTAGTAGTAACAAAATTGAGATTGAGCACTTCGTTGTTACTTTTCTGAGATAAAGTGTCTATTTATTTCAACATATGGATTAACCAAAATATTTTTCTAAATATGATTCACACTTTTAGTGTAAGCAAGCAATGATTCGATACAGAGGCTGTAAAAAGCCCATTTCGTGGCGCAAGAGGCAAAACTGTGTTGAACTGAACCCACCATTTTTGTTTTTTAATAAAAGGAAAAGGTATGGAATGAGTCAGCTAAAGACTAAAGTATAGGCGTGTTTCCGCCACCCATTCGTGAACACTGGTAAAGCCATTGGCTTTTGAATCAAGTAATCAAATCTTTTTGCAATGACCCTAATTCTCATCTAATCACCATTAACTTTCCATTAAACACAACACATTTGGCTCTTTCAAAAGAGAAAAGCAGAAATAGACATTCACAACCTAACATTTGATAACTACATCCTTCTTCAAAACATGTGTATGGTTGGTTACTGTGTTGTAATTGTAAAGAAGAAATCTTATGATTCATGACATGCTCTATTCTGTCAAATTTAATATTCCCAACAAATTTATAATTAATGTGCTTAACCATTACAAAAGTTATTAAATTATACTTTTTTTTTCAATGGGTGGCTGAACTATTTTTTGGGTCAAGTTAAAGATTTTCTTATATTTAAAAATAATATTACAAAAATAGGCCACATTTAATTGAATAACGGAAAATTACAGAAATTAAAGAGTTTGGACATTTTTTTATGATTAAGCATAATTAAAAACAATAAGCATACACCTTGTAAATTAAATGTTTTAATAAGCATAATTACAGAAATTAAAGATTTTTTTGTAAACAAGGTGGTTCACTTTAAATTCTGATGGCTCTTTGGGCCATTCATGAAGGACTACGAATAGCTTGGGATCAAGGTTGTGAATGTGTTCAATGCCAAACTGACTGTGCAGAGGCGTACAAGCTTGTTACCTCTGTCAATGCTCATTTTTGTCCGCGCAATCTCGCGCCTAGTCTCTCAGGTATAGATGGTAGAATTTCAATGCATACATCGCGAGACGAACTTTCCGACTGATCGAATAGCAAAAATGGCATCACCACAGATGATTCAACTACTGTTGTTTTTGACCCACCATCCAACATTATAGATTGCTTAAATAAGGATATTAATGGCCCTTCTTACGTAAGAACCTAATATTATGATTTGGCCGTTGGCACTTTTATATTAAAAAAAACGATTTAGACTTGTGTCTCTTAGAATGAAAATCGTACCCTTTTCATATATGTATATATAAAAGTAAGATTCCTTCACTTCAAGTTCACTGTATAAAACAATTTGATGTATGTGAATGGAGGTGGTGGGTTGTTTTCTTGATCCAGAAGTATACTTTTAAGGTTATTTTTAGCTTCTCTCTAAATTTCTTTGAATATTTATCTTCTCTTCCAGCTTTCGAGAGACTGCAATTTTCATCACCATGTTTTCAACCAAAGAAATGCCTTCCCCCTCATCATTGTTCTCGGCCTATGCTTCCATGGCTGCTTCCATCATGCTCTTCCGATCAATGGCCAACGATTTGATACCTTACCCTCTCCGAAACTACCTCTTCTCAACCCTGGGTTGCTTCTTCAAGCCTCGCTCTCAAATGCTCACTTTGGTCATCGAGGAATCCAATGGCATGGCCAGAAACCAAGTCTACGATGCATCAGAAACTTACTTGTGCACAAAGATCAGCCCCAACACCGAGAGGCTCAAAATAAGCAAAACCCCAAAAGAAAAGAACCTCACAATAAGGCTGGAGAAAGGTGAGAAGATTGTCGATTTCTTTGAAGGCGCCGGGCTTAAATGGAGGTTTGTTTGCGCTGAAGCAGAAAAGAGTAATAACCCAAATGATCCATTCCCGGTAAGGGCTGAGAAACGATCGTTTGAGCTCAGTTTCCATAAGAAGAACAAAGACTTGGTTTTGGGTTCTTATGTGCCGTTTATACTGGAGAGAGCAAAAGCAATAAGAGATGAACGAAGGGTTTTGAAGATGTACACTCTCAACACGCAGAATTATGGAGGAATCATGTGGGATTCCATCAATCTTGAACACCCTGCAACTTTTGAGACGTTGGCCATGGACCCTGAGTTGAAAAATGCTGTCATGGAGGATTTAAACAGGTTTGTTAGGAGGAAAGAGTTTTATAAAAAGGTTGGAAAAGCCTGGAAACGGGGTTACTTGTTGTATGGACCTCCAGGTACTGGGAAATCCAGCTTGGTTGCTGCCATGGCTAATCATCTAAAGTTCGATGTGTATGATCTTCAACTCGCCAATATAATCCGAGACTCCGACCTGAGAAGATTGCTGCTTTCGACGGGGAATCGATCTATACTCGTGATCGAAGACATCGACTGTAGTGTCGATCTGCCGGATAGACGCAGCCCCGTCGATGGACGTAAACAACCCGAACATCATGTACAGGTTTGGCTTGTCTACCATTTAAAAGATAATTACTACAAGTTTAAGTATGTTAGGTTAGGAATTAGCATTATTGAATCATAAAAGCACATGAGTTCACTACAAGGGTTCATTCTACTTTCCCCTGCCTTTCCTTATTGATCCCCACTTCACCTTTTTTTAATCCCTCATTGCAAAAACCCAGCTTTGTCAAATTGGGAAATTGTTAGGCAATTGTTTATTGGATAGCAGAGCAAGGAAAAGACTAAACGATGATGATGATGACAATGGTGATGTCCTTTTCAGACATGTTTTTCTCTTGTCCTATGGTTCATTGAACAATTTCCAGGCTTTTAGCCTTTCCAAGTCATTGAACAAATTTAGAACCTTAGTACCCCACATGGTTCATGGTTCAATGCATCCATCATGTGTATGTCAACTTTCAAGGTAGCTATTATATCTGTGTGTCCTTTATGCATAAATTTAGAATCCAAATGTTTATTATTATAATTATCTATTGATAAAACTTGTTTGAATTTGAGAACAAGCTGCTTAGGAGCCACTTTGACAATTTGCAGTTCCAAATATTTTAAACCAAGTTCTTTATACATATTTGTAAATTATGCAGTTGACTCTATCAGGGCTGCTCAACTTCATTGATGGATTATGGTCTAGCTGTGGAGATGAGAGAATCATCATATTCACAACTAACCACAAGGACAGGTTAGACCCTGCTCTGTTGCGACCGGGGCGCATGGACATGCACATTCACATGTCCTATTGCAACCCTCAAGGGTTCAAGCTTTTGGCCTCGAATTACTTGGGAATCCATGGCTACCACCACCTTTTTGGTGAGATTGAAGACTTGCTAAAGAAAACCGAGGTCACCCCCGCACAAGTTGCTGAAGAGCTGATGAAAAGTGAAGACACCGACGAGGCGCTCGGAGGACTCGTCAAGCTCCTCAAGAGGAAGAAGCTGGAAGGCGACGAACCGGTTGATAAAGATGCTCGAACGTTCGGAATTCAAGAAGTTAAAAGACGGAAAGTTGAGGTAAAGCGTAAGTCTCATAGAATCAGTAGGATAAAGGTCAATAGGAGAAGAACCGTATGATCACTAGCTATTTATGGTTTTCATAAAACTACTGCTTGCATGACTTACTAGTTCACTCTGGTACTGCTCAGTGTTCTGAATTGGGGTGAGATTTCAGTGCTTTGAATGAAATGTACTTTTTTCTTTAGTACAGTCCCAAGAATTTAGTTCGCAAACATTAACGGTATTAGAAGTATTAGGATTGCAAATGTCGAGATTCAAACTCTTTATCGTTGGATAACACTAGGTAAGATTATATGAACCAATTCGACTAAACCTCGATCATGCAATGATGTCTTTTTGATGAGGGGACATATTTACAAGTACAAAAAATGATATATAATGCAAATACTGGTCAATCGTTTAGGCCCACTGAATATAGAAAAATATGGTAAATTTGCGTAATTGGTTATTTAGTGTAACCCACATCTGCAGGACAGATCAGTTTTGAAGCTGAAAGGGTTCCTTTTTCTCCTACTGTTAATGTCTTTTTCGTATAAAACACAGATAAACATTATTTAATTCTGGGGAAATGGACTTGGCTTGTAACTTTCGGCATGGAAGAGGGAAAAGATACAATTTCTCTCACAAAATCTACATGATAGATTGATGTTTATCAACACTAGAATAACGGCAAAGAAACGAGAATGTCACAAGTTATTTGATGTTCACACAGTTCTTTTCATAAGCTTGGCCATTATTTATAGTAATTTGTGAGTTGGATATATCCTTAAGCTTCATAATCCAAATGATATCATATTTCAATTACATGTAAACCTTAGGAGTAAACTTATAAAATACTGTAATCATCCTCATATCAGACTGTAAAATCATTATATTACTCTGGCATGGTATGAATTCTTTCTTGAGAGATTTGTGTTCCATTTTTGGCTATCTGGATTCTTTAATCTCGTGTTTCTTCAAGGCCTCAGCCTTCTCAAGTTCATCATCTTCCACTTCCTTCTGCTTGAGGAAACTCAGAAATCCTGCAAGAGCAATATCAGCATCTTCATTCTTCATTAGCTCTTCGGCAACTTGTGCAGGAGTCACCTTCGTAGCTTCCAGCAACTCTTTGATATCCCCGAATAGCCGGTGGTCGCCTTCTGACCCCTAAGTAATTTGAAGCCAAAACCCTGAAAGCATGCATAGTGCAGTATGACATGTTAATATGCAAGATCACTAGGATCGACTTATTCGCAATATCAAGCAACAGTTTTCTCAACTCCAAGTCAGTTTTTATGTTCTCAAGCTGCAAATCATAGATATCAAACTTCAAGTAATTATCCATGGCAGCAACCAAGCTTGATTTACCAGTACCTGGAGGTCCATACAACAAGTAACCCCTCTTCCATGATCGACCAACTCTTTTATAAAACTCCTTCATCCTAAGAAACCTATTCAAATCTTCCACAATCATGTTTTTAAGCTCTAAATCAAGTGCTAAAGTCTCAAACGTAGATGGATGTTCAAGCTTGATAGATTCCCACTTGAACTTGCAAGAGTGGTGAGAATTTTTCCCAAGAGACAGAGTATGTATCTTCAAGACCCTTGCTTCACTCTCAATCATCTCAGCAGATTTCAACACAAAAGGCAAGTAAGAATTAAACACCATATCACTATATTTCTTCTTGAACCTCAACTTGAAATATCGTCTGAATCGCTACAGTTGCCTTTTCTCTCCACTTCATAGCAACCGTGTCTCCATTTGAGCTCAACCCCATGGAATGAATCTATGACTCTCTGGCCCTTGTCTAGCCTGAATGATAAGCCCTTGTCTTTCATGTGTTTGCTGACTTTGAGCCTTTCGGTGTCTGGGCTGATCTTGGTGCTTAAATAAACCTCTGAAGCATTGAATACACGGTTGGGTTCGGTCCCATCGTATTCTTCGATGACAATTCTTTTTTATCTGAACAAAACCTGAACAAGTAACTCAGAGCCGACCATATGTGCCTTCGTAGAGGGTATGGGATGAGATCGATGAATATGGATCGAAAGAGCATCAATGAAGCACTGATTGAGGCATAGGTTGTGAAAGCTGAAGTTGCAGAGGGGAAAATGGTGGAGAAAGACTTCGGGAATTTATGGAATCGAGACGAAGAAGAAGAGTGGTTACTGGGATTACAGGAAAGCATGGTGGAAAAGTTTTTTCTGGTGTTGATTGTTAAGTGGTTTCAATGTTTTTACAGAAGTAATATACCATCCCAGACCAAGACCAAGGACCAACAATTGCCTCCAAAATGTTCTAATAATACTTACAAAAGCAGGTATAATAGCAAAATATACCAGCAATGTTTATTTTTTTATAGAAAAATAATTAATAATTTCCACAGTTCCACTAAGAAAAATATTAAATACAGAATCGGTTAGCTCATGACATTGACAATTGAAATTTGAATGTAACCCACTGCAGATGAAACAAAAAGAAGGAAGAAGGCCACTGTGATTAATCAATAAGGAAAACCATTCTATGATAACAAGACTTTGTATTGATATATAATATATGACGAAACAAAGTAACTATAAAATTACAAAGAAATTACTTTGCCTAATACTTACCTTACACTCCTGGACGAACAAACATCATCACTAGGAGAAAAAAAAACCCCAAAAACCTCATTAAAAAACTTATGCACTTCAAAACTTTAGAAAAACTTACATATATATGCTCTGTTTCAGACAAGGAAACATGTGTTGTCAGTTTCCAATGTGTCTTCTCGTAAAGATCATACGGATTTGGTCGAGCTTGTGAGCTTGCCGTGCAATGATATTAGCTGTTGAAGAGCTCTCACTTAGAACAATCTCATATCCATCCCTGAATGAGTCCATGCCTTTACTTAATAGATGCCAAAACAGACCAACAACAGCTGGTCCACCTCTTTTAAGCTGATGAGTATGTCCTGTAGTACACAAAGTTGAACAATCGGTCTTTTTTGAAACTCTTTACATGATTTTCCGAATTCCATGAAAAGTATCGGCTTTTGGAGGACGGATTGTGTGTCTTGTCCGTGAGCATCGAGCCAGTTGTTTAAAAAATAATAACTGATATCCATCGGTTGAGCTGGATAACCTGTTAATGTAACAGTGAGGAAACTTAAAATTTCATGAGCTGAATGCTTAGATTGTTTTTTAAGTTTTATGTGATAGTTACCATTGATCAGGATATGAATGGACTGTTGCAAAATCGATAGCAGTAATCAGATTATTTGCAATGAAATCTGTTTTGATATCCAAGCTGGGATTAAGTTTCTTCTGAGGAGGAGTTGATTGTCCATAAAGTCCTTCTAAATCAGCTTCCACCGAGTGGTTTCTGTTGATGGATTTGACATGAGAAGCCATTACCATTACCCAAGCCTATCACTGAAGCAAAACTGAAAGTCACAGTGAATGAGTGCAGAGTGAAAAGCTAAAAGTGAAAACCTTGCTAATGAATACATTCATAAACCTTGCACATGGTGAATACCAGTAAAACTGTTATATCTGTTGAGAACAGTCTGCAAAAATAAAATCAGCTTTATTTGCTCGGGAAAAGTATCAGAAATGCCAACCCGATATCAAATACCGGAAAGAGAAACCGATTCATACCTTACATGATTCTTATAGTATCCCTTAACAGGATTTGTGAAGAAATCATCATAGGATGTGAGGTATTGGCCTTGACTTCTTGTGCAGTTTACATAATGTTTCTTCCCCCCCCCCCCCCCCATACTGTCATTATTAGCTAAAGCTCAAGGTGAGCTTGATTCTATAGTTTCTGGCCTCAACTATTACAAAATCCAATTCATTCGAAATATTCCGAAACGAAGAAGATCCGAGTCATATCAGTACATTAAAGATATATGAAGGAAACTATAAAGGAGGAATCTGCATAGCAAGATACCTTAAACAATTTTTCATTTTATGAGCCTGGTGCATACTGTAAAGGTCTATAACCACAACCACTGAAAGCCGAAGTTCGAGCCACCGTGAGACGGTGATTTGCAGCATCACAAAATGCGGCCGAGACTTTGGGTCTTTCAGATGGATCCAAAGGTACAAACATCAACCAGTAGGCATTGAAACCCTTTGTATAGTAAGGGTTACCATTCAAAAAGGAAATGAACTCCTCTGGTTCTTATAAAGCCATCCACAGCAGCTTTGACAAGTCGTCGTTTAACCGGTCAAAAATAAATAAATAATTAACCTCTTTCGACTAAAAATAAAATAAAGAAATTGAACAAGTATAGGGAAAGAGGGTCGATCCGCAGGGAGATTAGCTGGAATTGTTGACTTGAATTTGTTGAATCTGAAATCCCAGGAATATCTGAAAAAACAAATAAATAAAAGAAGGGGTGATATGATTTGTGATGAAGTAATAAAATAGAGAAAAAGAATTAAAAGTAGTAAGAAAAACCAAGGGTGTAAATAAGCCTCGAACCAGCTCCTTCAATTCTTTCGATCATTGAAATAGATTTTTATTTCGGGGATCATGTCGGTTACAGTCTACGAGGCCCAACCCGTCGTAACTTGTTCTTCTCTCGAGTAACCAATCCTCCCAAGTCTATCTTCGAAAGACGGTTCTTAAATAAATCAACCACGACTATCGCCGTTAAAGTATTTAGAATAAAACAGGAAAAACTCGACTCAAAAATTGTCTAAAAGTAGAATCGCTTCTGATTTTATCTTTCCTTAGCGGACCGCCGCTAAGAGTGTTCATAGGAAGTCGAAAATTGCCACAGGCCGATCCTTCCTCCCAACTATGTTTTTAAGCGAATTCAGACCAAAGGGCCTTTTTTGATTTGAGAAACGTTTAAAAAACTTTAGTAAGGCCGATTGCCAAACTATCTAAGCAGAAAGATAAAAATGATTTCCCCAAAAGTATTCAAGCAAGTTCAATTCTCACGAATTGAATTGATTTGGATGGTTCTTGGCTTAAAGAATTTAGCTAAGCATGATATTGATTATCATACCTAACTTGTTTTTAGAAAAACAATTGAATAACATAAAATAAATGAAAACAAGAAATTAAAGGAAAAATGAACTTGGATTTAAAGCTAAAGTGATGAGATAATTTAAAATAATAAACAAAAGATAAATAATTCAAATGTTTTGAAATTTAAATGCAGGAAATCTAATCGGATAAGCTGATAAGCTCTCTCAGAACGTTCCAGAAGCTTCTAGAAGTCGCCATGTCATTGCCACGTCACTGCCACGTCACTGCCACGTCAGACGCGTCGTGTCCGGTGTTGTGCCCATGATGCCCCATTTTCACTGCTATTTCCAGAATTGGATCCCTGCACAAAATATAACGAAAACAAGCAGCAAGAAGTCCAAATAACTAGAAAAATAGCAAATGAAATATGTCATATTTGAGAACTCATCAAGCTTCAACATGGGCAGTGAAAATATGTTGGTTGAACAGAGTGGCAAGAAAAAGAACAAAGCTAACTGCTTCATTTTTGTTTCGCAGTATGTTTTTTTACCTGAGTAGAGAAGGGAGTCTTATAGCTGAATAGAAATTGAAGGGTGTTGTATAAAAGTTGCAGAAAAGTAGATTAGGCTGTTAAAACAGTTTGTCTTTTACATAACTGTAAGGTTCACTCAAAGAACTAAGGTTAATCTCTTTGCTGTATTTCACGTGGCCATTACGCAGAGAATCATTGAAATGTTGATCACCTGTCTGCATGCAAACGCATGGGAAACAAATGAGGTTATAAAGAAAAGGCAAACAGTAACATTAGATTGTTTTAAGTTGCAAGAAATGCAAATGAAATAAAGAACGTGGACCCCAATGAGATACTGAGATGATCTCTTTTTTTCTTCCATGGAAAACTTACTAATTCCTTATTGGCCTATGGCTTTGCAGAGAAGAGAAACAAAAAGATTGAACAGAAGCAATCTTTTTCATTGCATTGAAATGTCCGACCACGCGGCAATTGTGCTGTGAATTTTCATGGGTTGAGGAGTGCATGTGCCAATGTCCATCAATGGTCTGTCTCTCTCGATTTGTCATTCACTCAGAGAATGTAAGAACTAAGAAAAAAGTACACCGTTGTTGCCTTGTACTTATTACATCTCTTATCTGCACTTTTAACTTTTCCCTTTCACACACTGTTTTATGTACATCACTTGTTTAAATACCTTACAAATATAGAAAAGTAACATGTACCAAATGTGACACAAATGTAATTGTTATGGTCTTGAATTTTTTATCGATAGTTCAACTCATTGAAGGTAGCTAGACTGAAACCTTTCAGCTCGTTAAAAGATCTTTTACGGTTTTTTATAAATTCTTGTATTTTATTAATCATAATAAGCCTCCTTAACTAGAGCATACCTTGTGAAAATAAAAGACCTACTAAAGCAAGCAAGCAACCCCACCTAAGGAAGGCCTCTAAAATACTACTAAATAGGATCTTAATAATGATAAACTCCCAATAATAAACTGACTCCTAATAAAACACTAATAAATTGATAAATTAATAATAATAATAATAATAATAAGATGATTAACATGGATAATAATATTGGCTACAAAAACAACCGTAACAGTTATGGACATTGATGACCTCGCCTTCGAATGTCAAGCCCTAAATGGGTTTTAATGTGCCGAGTAGTTTACTTCTAAAGCACTCCATACAAGTCATGCTAAGTGAAATGGCCTCTAGATGAATGTGGGGCAAATATGGATTATTCATGTTTAAATTTTTAATAAATTCAACGATTTACATTATATTTATATTTACACAATGACAAGGAATATGACATTCATCATAATCATGGGATTGACAAATTCTTAAGAATAATTGATGTATACGATTTCAATTAACTGTTTTATCACATCTTCGATATAATTTCACAAGGGAACATGGCAAAAACCAGGGTAACATTAACAAAGAATAGATTTGATAATTCATGTCCTCCCAGATTGCCAGGGAAGGAAACAACTCAAATATTATATTGATTGCACCATACATCCTCAGATCAGATATCTCGCGGCTACTCAACGAAAGCAAGCATGAGAGACTGCTATTATTAGTACTCACAAGGAAGAAGTAAAGTATGTGGGTCTTATTCTATTACTATGATGACCAATACGGACAGACAGATTCTCACAAGCTGTAGTACTGAGTGATTAATAATGATTACTTAGCTGTTGAATTGTCATCTGGACCCTTGGAAATACTAGCAGAAGATGATCCTGTCCCTGTTGGGAGGTAAGACCATGCCAAGGTCGCTGTCCCGAAGGTAATTGCGGCGGCAACCGAACCCCAGAACCATCTCTGCCTTCTCTTCTTCCTTTGTCTGTCACGCCGTGCCATCTCTGTATGAGATGATGATAAATTTTGAATCTAGTAAATATCATGCAGCATATGTAAACCACTTGTTCGGCTGAGGAAAGAAAAATAATGTGGTACAAAATCCTCACCTATAGCCTCTTGGTTCCTCTGAGACATTTCTCGATTCACAGCCTCGTAGTAATGCAGACGGTCCAATAATCGAGCAGTTTCAAAGTTCTTCAATTCGATTTGAGCTTCCATCTCCATCTCCATCTCTGCCCTTGTGATGCCTCTACCCACAGATAATGATACAAATCTTGCAGCATCCACTTGCTGCCTAAATTCTTCAGCTTGATTCACCAGTTCATCCTCTGTCACATTAAGAAGATCCACAGGCAATGACAATCCCACATCACCCAACTCTTGGCCGATTCTTCGCCACTTAGATTGCATCTTATTTAGAGCCTCTTCTGTCCGCTTCCTTTTTTCTATCTCTGTGAGTAAACTCAATCTTATTTCCCGCAATTCAGCTTCAATGTCACGACGAATAGTCTGTGGTGCACTCCCACAGGATAACTCTGGAAGAAACAAGAAATCTAAGTAAGCTAGCCAAAACAACCACAAAGTCATTACATTAGGCAGATACTGTGGGGAAATTTTCATATTTCCCAATAATGCAACAACAATTAAATAAAGAAGAAATCCAGCAGAAAAACATTTGTATCATGCTCCAAGTAAATATATATCAGGTTTTAAAAACAAATGACAGTCATGCAAGAAAAAGATTAATATACGTGTGTCTGTGTGTGTGTGCATCTACAGATGAAAGTCATATACGGGTGAAAATAACATACCATCCCATGCATCAAAAAACTCTACCCCTGTTGTAGCAAACCTTGCAGCACTTTCAGCCCCAGTGTCATCTCCTACCTCAGTATTGCTTGTGACACTCATTGATTCATTCAGATCAAAGAAATCTTCACTGTCGCTATAATATGTGTCAAAGTTCAATGGTCCAACCTTCAGCACAGCATCCATGGGTAAGCCATTATTTATTTGGCTGCTTCCAACTTCACCATCATGGAAACCATTCGTGTGCACCTCCTGAATGGAACCGCCATTGACACCGTTTTTCGGCTCTATGTTGATAGGAAAATTATGAGGGGCACCATTCTCATGTTCCTCTTCAATAGGTTCAGGAATGCTAAAAGCAACCAAACCATCTTTCAGTTGATCAACGGGTTTTCTTTCTGCCAACTTTTCTTTCCCATTAATCTCAACTTCTTCATGGATTTTTTCCAGAGATGATACATTGTCCTCAGAAAAGCTCTTTGAAAGACGAGGCCCACGACGCTTGTGATTGATGATGTAAGGAGAAGGATAGAAAGAAGATGGTGAATCAGGTAGCGGGGTTACCTCAGGAGTAGCATAGAGGGAAGGGGATAGTGGGGGGCGGTTAACCTTCCTTATCACCGATGTACTGCTGCTCCTCTCCATCTTTGAGTTAGTAATAGGCTTTGGGTAAATTGGTGGTTTTGAAGTAGAACTGGAGTTCTCAATAGGTCTGGAGGCTCCATGTTCAAACAACCTATCCAAAGCTATAGCAGTAAATGTTGCCATGGATCTGCATGATCAAACAACAAAAGCTAAAGCTACTAAACTACACAAATCATTTTCTTAAGAGAAGACCCTCAAGGAAAGGCAACAAAGAAAATCCCATTGTTGCTGCATTTGGGAACATTCTACTCTCCATGAACTTGAGACAATTCAACCAATTAAGCTTAAAGTTGTTAACTTTTAGTTGTAACAACTAATTATCCACAACTTTTCTACGATAACAAGGAATATCATCCACACATTACCACTTGTAAATACTTGCAAAGGCAATGAAGCAAATGCCATTGTTGCTACATTTTAAAACATTCTACTTTCCATGAACTTGAGAAAATCAATCAAATAAGCTTAAAGTTGTTAACTTTTAGTTGTAACAATCAATTAGCCACAACTTTTGTATGATAACAAGGAAAATAATGGATAATCTAAAACTCAAATATTAATACTTGTAAAGGCAACTAACAAAATTTCATTGTTGCAACATTGAGAACATTTTACTTTCCATGAACTTTAGAAAAGTCGATTAATTGAGCTTGAAGTTGTTAACTTTTAGTTGTAACAAATAAGCCACAAGTTTTGTATGATATCAAGGAAAATAATGGACAATCTAAAATTCAAACTGGAAAATAGTTTGCTCATTTTGAATCAGAAATTATATAGCTAAATACATCCTCTATACAAATATAGACAACTGGAAAGGTGAATCCAAAGCAAAAATGATGTTAGATACAGCTAAACTGTGAAACTCATGAGAATTCCTCTTGATTTTAACAGCAGCCACACAGAACGGAAAGCTGAAGAAAAACAGAGATTTTTTTAACGTACAATATACCTTCTATGTTAATTAATTCAAAACAGAACGGAAGATTAATTAAAACTTTAAAAAAGAATTTACAAACCGATAAATAACAAGAGCATCAATACGAAATTTAAAAGGACAAAAAATTCATTTAAATATTTTCCTATTCTATTTCTACTTAACAACGAAAATTTAAAAATAAAATAAAAACCTTGAACGATTCAAAACTACACATTTATTTTCAAAGCTCCGTTTAGAAGAGCAACGCATCGATAACAATACAGAGCTATTAAGAGCAGCTAATTCAAAAACTGGAGAAACCATTTCAAAATTGCGAAAAACCTAAACATCAATAAAAATGGATTCCATGTATACCAAAAAAGAAGAAGAAAAGAAATGAAACACGTTACCTTAAATGCTGATAAAGAGATAATCCTTCTAGAAGTAACGGCTAGGCGGGAGCGGCGGTGAAGGTGCAGACGGTGGCGCGTCGAGAGAGAATCCGTTAAGGAAAATGAAGATTAAATATCACCTTCACCTCCGGAAATATTTGAAACGTTTTCTATTCCTGGTCTGTAGCTGCGAATTAATGAAGTGCCGAATTTAACCTTGATTGGTGGTTAATGGAGGATTAGTTAGGGAGGGTTAGTTTCGGGATTTGGTATATATGTCTGTACGAATTATTACCTCTCCAAAGTGTTCGGAAGATAGAGGAATGTCGACTTGCCGTTTTGTGAAATAATACGATGTCGTTTAGGAACAAGCGGCAAAATAAAGCAAGCGTGAAGCACATTTCTAATTCTCGTAATAAATATTTGGTGTCTAGCTAAGTTTGGCATATTGTATATATAAATATATCTAGGGTAATTGTTCTATACACAAGCGCTTGTGGAAACTTTTTTATACAAGCGCCTTAGTTTTAGGGGTTAGAGACTTCGTTTAGGGTTTAAAATTTAGGGGTATAAGTGTAGTAGTTTTGAATTTAGGGATTGTTGATAGAATTTTGGGTTTAGGGTTAAAATTTAGGGTTTATAGGTTAAAACTTAAATCTCACCCATATTACCCTAAAGCTAAACCCTAAATTCTAACCCTAATTCCTAAATTCTAAACATGAACCCTAAATTCTAAATCTTTACACTAAAACTCCTAAACTCTAAACCCTAAATACTAACCCTAAACCCTATAATTGAGACGCTTGTGGAAATAAAAACTTTCCACCGCCATTGTATAGGATATTAATCCATATATCTATTTTATTTTAATAAATATTTGGTGTCCAGCTAAATATTTGTATGTTAAATAAATATTATATTAATAGTATTTAAATATGTTGTTTTTATGCTCATTTTTTTGATCGAATTGTTTTTATGCTCATTAATAAATCATAATTGTATAATTATAATTTCTTTTTAACGGCAGGTTTATATTGACATAAAAAATTAAAAGTATTTTTTAGTAAAGATTAAAAGTAAACTTATTCTGAGTTCCAGTAATTAGTCTAGTAACTAAGCATACTCATATTGTATCATCTTATATAAGTTCGAATCTTGATATGGGAATGTAATTCCTTTTATTTAATAAAAAAATAAATTTATTCTTTGCACTTTTGTAACTTTTTATATTAATTTTTTAATATGTAAATTTTGAAATTTATTCAACAGTACTATTGTATTAATAAAAATTAAAAAATAAGTGACATACACTACATAATATTATAAGTTTTAAAAGAGAAAGGAACCAAAAGCTCGAACCAATGGATGCAAAAAGAGTATAGGTGTTTTTAAAAATCCAAACCGATATATAGTACCGAAAAGTTTTAAAAAACGAACTAAATGGTAGGTATAAAATTTGGTCTAAAAGTATAGTAATTGTACTGGTTAAATTCACGGTTAAATAGGACGAGAACGATTAAGATTTTTAACTAGACGGTTAATCGAAAAAATCGATAAAAAATTTAAAACTAAATTTATAATGATATTAAATTATTGATTATTACTAATTTTGTGTAATTACCATACTTTATAATGATATTAAATTATAGTTATAAGAAAATTGTATAATGATATTAAATTATTTATTATTTTTAATTTTTGTGTAATTAATATATCTCTCTTAAATTTTTTAATTGTTTTTTACTTGAAAACCTTTTTAATATAAATATTAAAGATTTTATTTGAATTTATTGGTCGATGTTTTTTAAGTAGTAATAAATATATATTAGTTATAATACTAGATGTAAAACGGTTCATGGTTAACTGAGTAACCATATTGAATAAATCGTTTAACTGTTTAGATGATAACTAATTTAAACGGAACGATGACGGTTCATCGATAAACTATTCCGATAGAGTTAACCGTAGGTGAACACCCCTAAAAAAAGGAACCAATGGCTCTGATTAGGGATGGCAAATGGGCGGGGCGGGTGCGGATACCCCTTCCCCCATCCCCATACCCACATAAAGTTTTCATATCCACCACCTACCCACCACCCACGAAGGGTATAATTTTCAAATCCACACCTGCCCACGTGGGTATATTCTTAAATTCATCCCCACACCCACCACCCAATTGGATACTCATTACCCATCTCGTACCCGCCTGTACCCGCCTATACCCGCCCGCCTGGAAGCAACCATATCACATAAAATATGAAGGGATAATGGCACCAATGCCCCATGTACTTTGACGAAAAGTTCAATGTGGTGCCTGAACTTTAGATGTGTTTAATGTGCCCCCTGAAGTTTTCTTTCGTCATTTAAAACGCCCCCAACCCTAACACTGTTAACTTGTGATGTGGTATAACTAACTTACACCGGCGTAAGTTCTACTGAACTATAGCTAACTAACTATGACTAATTTACACCGGTGTAAGTTAGTTATTATGTGAGAAATATGAGGGTAAGACAGTGCAAAGAACTAAAGCAATGAACTTGAAATTTGAATAAAGAAAACAAATTTTATATTGAATCAGATATCTTCAAAGCCACATAATATGGCGGGTAGCATATGGGGAAGACGGGTGCGGGGCGGGTAAGGTCTTAAATCCACCACCTACCCACTACCCGCGGCAGGTATGACTTTTTACATCCACACTCGCCCACTACCCACCAAACTCATACCCATCCCCACCCCAACTAGGGCTGGTGCGGTGCGGAATCCGCAAAATTATACCCGTCTGCCATCCCTAGCTGATTCAATTAAAACACCAACTTTTTTCTCACCATTTTGATGACAATTATTGTTTTCTTTTAAAAAAAATAAAAAGGAAAGCTTGAAATTTCACTTGCCATTGGAACATTTCAAATGTGTGATTAACTGAAGAATCAAAAGAACTGTTTGCTTAGATAACATGAATGCGCTGAGATTACGGATTCAAGTTAGGTTTATGAGCAAGCTACGTTATGAACTTTAAAAAGGGGGGAAATGTCAAAGGAATTGGTCAGTGGTCAAAAAACAACAACAACCACAAAGTTTAGCAGATGTTGCAGATGGGAGGTAAATGAATAAAGAGTTGGTGTAACCCTTCGTGAACTGTTCGTATATGAAGCTAAATAACGAGTATGAACAAAAATTTTACGTTCATTTAATAAACGAACGAACGCGAACATAGGTGTGTTTAATTCGTTTATGTTCACGAACAAACTCATTTATTGGCTCATTTATCGACTCGTTTACATTGTTCTCTTTTTTTTAACATTTTAAATGTTGGTGAAGGTAGGGACTAAATTGAACACATGGTGAACTTTTGAGTTCAAATTGTGAAGCCTAAGGAGCGAACGAATACGGACACCTTCAAAAATAAACAAACGAACACAAATGATATTAAAAATTTAAACAAACACGAACCGAACATGAACACTTTCAAAATAGATAAACAAATACAAACAAAGCCTTATTCGTTCAAGCTCGGTTTATTTACACTCATAGTTGTGGATTTGCGTTGAGATATAGATTTTGATATAATAAATTGAAAAATATTTTGGACTAAATTGAAAAGAATTTAAAACATGCCTTAAGTCAAAACAACTTGAAAATAAGTTTGAGGAAGTTTAAAAAAGTTTTGAAGTGTTTTTGAAATGTTTTAAAGTAGCCAAAACCAGAATTTCAGCTTGTCCGTATCGAAACAATATACCTCGTTTCAATACACTTTAAAGATTTTAGCTACTGGAACTGAAACTGCCAAAATCCGTACTGAAACAAGGCTTGCCCGTTTTGATACGACAAAGCTCGTTTCGATACGTTCCTATGCGTTTCGATACGCCCAACATTTAATGCCCAACGACTTAAAGTGCAGACCGTACCAATACAAACATTTTCCCAATTGTCTCTTGAAGTGCAGACTGTACCGATACAGACAATTACGTTTTGGTACGCTACAAGGTGTTTTGATACACCTCAATGTGTTTTGATATGCAGAGCTGGACCAGACCTCCAACGATTATTTCTAAAGAAGGTCATACCAATACGGTTACACGCATATCGATATGGACATCTCCAGAACTGCATTTATGGTGGGAAATAAAGGCTCCAACAGCTTCAATTCAATCCCAACAATCCTCAACGGCTACAAACTCAATTGTGAGTATAAAAGGGACATTCAAGCATCCATGAAAGACTAATGTTTCAATTGTCAACAATATTATGATGATAATTTATCTTAGAGATTAATTTTCATTCCTTGAATAGACAAACACTTGTGAGCTCAAATTGTCAATGTATGCTCAAGTGTTCTAGGATTCGTGTGAGTGATTTAGTGTGCAAACACGAACTTTGTAGAGGGATTTCATTTGCTTAAAATTTTCTTGTTTAAAGAGTGTGCCCAAAGCTCGGGTTGTGAGCTTTGGTTGCTAGACTTGGTGAGTGAGTCTAGGATTGTAACGATTGCCTCCTTAGCCTAGAAAAGGGGAAGAATTCTTAGTGAATTGGTGAAACCCTTGGTGGGTGGCTAAGGTAGTGGATGTAGGCTTTGGTTAAAAAGCTGAACCACTCGTGTGTCAACTTTGTGTATCTTTTGATTCCACCACAAACACCAAAAAATCTATATTCTCCACCACTTGGCAAATATTGATTGAAGGTGGTTATTAAGCCTAACAATTGGTATCAGGGCGAGGCTCAATTGAAGGGGATTAACATCCTATTGAGGCAATCCGGCTAGCTCGACCAACAATACAATCAATCGGCGAAATGATGCAATCCACTAGTAAACCACCTTTCTTTGACGGGACCAACTATGCCTATTGGAAGACAAAAATGATGTTATTCATCAAGGCCAAAGATTACAAGCTTTGGGACATAGTTGAGGATGGTTCGTTCGTGTCACAACGAAACAAGACGAAATGGAGTGTGGATGATCGCAAGAAGATATAGCTAAATTGTAAGGCTTTGCACATTCTCTTTTGTGCATTTAGCTCTAACATCTATGAGAAGATGTCTTATTGTGAAGATTCCAAGGAGGTATGAGACAAGCTTAAGGTCACATACGAGGGAACAAAGGAAGTAAAAGAGACCAATATCAGTCTTATTAACTTAGAGTACGAAAATTTTAAGATGGACACGGATGAAGACATCAAGAGGACGTTCGACCGTTTCTCCACAATTGTCAACAAACTCAAAGGTCTTGGAGAGAAAATTTCATAAGACAAATGTTGAGTTGTGTGGGGCTCGATTCGTTCAACCGATAAGGCCCACCAAGTAGTAGAGAGGTGGATTTTTGGGTGGAAGGGTTGTGGAAGCTAAAATGATAATTGACACAATGAATTATAGTGGTTCAACCTTCTAACCATGGTCTACATCCAATACCTTAGCTCCCCACTAAGGATTTCCAATCAATCCACTATTGATTCGTCCCCTTTTCTAGGCTTAGGAGGTAACCCTTATACACAATCAAGCTTTCTACCCAAAGCCTTGATTGAAACACTCTTTTACAAAGAGAAACAATAAGCAAACTTAAATCCCTCTAATAGGTATTTGTTTGCACAATTTAGCACTCACCCAAAACCTAAAACACTTGAGCAAATTTGACAATTTTGGCTCACTAGTGTTTGTCTATACAATAAATGACAATTTAAGCTCTAAGACAATCTTTGATCATTTGTTGTTTGACAATATGAGCATTAGCCTTTACTTAATGCTTGGAGGTCCCTTTTATACTCCTTGATGAGTTTATAGCCGTTGCTAGCCGTTGGGATTGAATTGGAGCCGTTGAGGACTTTAATTCCCACCATAAATGCAGTTCTGCAGCTCCCCGTTTCGAAACGCTCGAACCAGTTTCGAAACACCCTTTAAGTAGAAAGAGTCGTTGCAGTCTGACGTGGACCCGTATCGAAACGCTTTAGTCCGTTTCGAAACACCCGTTTCGAAACGCCTGTCCCTGTATCGAAACAACCTGTATTTAAAAGTTAGTTAGGAAATAGTCGTTGGGGTTTATGACCGTTGTGGTCAATGCCACGTAGGCGTATCGAAACGGCATAGCCCGTTTCGAAACGCTGGGCAAAAATCTCATCCAGGGAATGCCCGTTTCGATAAGAGTATCAAAATGTTTTTGCTACTGGAATTCTCGTATCGAAACGCTCTATGGTGTTTCGAAACGCCTGGACAGTTTTGTGAAGTTTGGCTTTAAAAGATATGTAAAACCCTTTTAAAAACTTCCCTAAATATAATTTCAAGTTGTTTGGACTTTGGAAATGTTTTAAATACTTATTAAATCAGTCCAAAACATTTTCAATTTTTATATCAAAACATTAGTTCTACAATCTCCCCTTTTTGATATAATAAAACTCACTTGAAAAATTGTTTGGGATTCTCCCCCTTTAACTTTAAAAATGTGAATAAGAGATTGAAGATATGAAATCAAATAAAGCTCCCCCCTTATTCATTTGAAAATTCATTTTTTCAAACAATTTCTCCCCCTTTTTGTTATATCAAAAAGGATTTAAAACATTAAGTTCAAAATAACAATAGAGGTAAAATTGACAAAAACAAGAATTTGGTTTTAAAATGGCTCCCCCTTACTTAAAGCATCAATAAAATGTTAGTCCAGCATTTATGATCATCTAGTTGAATAAAATAAAAATGAAACAAATAAATGCAAAAACAACTAGATTTTTACCAACACTTGAACCTAAAGGGAGGATGTGAAGTCTTCCTTCTTCAAGTGTTCTTTCTTGTGTGCATGGAGCTCCCCCTCAATGTTTGACTTGTTGAACATCTCCATTACACCTTGCAAAAGACAATCAAGTAATTTTTGGTATCCAAATTGCTTTGGATCCATGAACATTAGTAGCACAAATTTTAGTCCCCTTAGGAATCTATTTTCAATGTCATCTTTTTCAATTGAAGTGGTTAGTCCTTTTGGGACACAAACACTTCTAAAACATTTTCCTTTTACAAATCTAGGGGCACTAGATTGTCTTACATAAAAATTTGATTTTCCAAAATTATTTTCTTTTCAAGCTCTTTGGAAAACAAATCTTTTTCTTCTTGAACTTTTTGAAGCAAATTTTGTAAATCAAAACATTTTAATTCAAACTCTTCAAGTTTTGCTTCAAGTTCAAGTTTGGTTTTAGAAATCAAATCATTTTGAATTTTTAACTTTGAAATCAATTTATTGTTTTTCAAAATGTGATTTTTAAACTCTAAAACCAAATCATCATAGGCATCTTGTAATTCATCAAAAGAATAAGAACATGAAGTAGATGAAATAGAAGTTACCCTTGAATCTTCTTCGATGGCCATAAGGCAAAGGTTGGCTTGTTCATCGTCGGTGGAGTCCTCATCACTCCAAGTAGCCACATGTGCCTTCTTCTTATGGCTTGAAGTGCTTGCCCTCTCATTTTTCTTGGAATCTCGTTCAAGCTCTCTCAAGGCTTTCTTCATGAACGGGGCACACTTCTTAAAGAGATGAACTATCTCTTCATCTTCATCCTCCTCTTCACTTGAGTAGACATGATGACAAGTGGAGGATTTGAGAGCCATGACACTTGCATTGATACCAAGCCTTTTGATTTTCTTCTCTCCCATAGCTCGAATTTCTTCCCTCTTCTTCTCATCTTCTTTATTCTTCTTCATGATTTGATGAGTAAGGAGTGACCCCATGAGTTCATCAAGCTTCAAGGTCTTCAAATTCTTGGCTTCGATGATGGCGATCCTCTTTGAGTCCCAAGACTCGGGAAGTGAGTAGATGAGCTTTCGAACAAGCTTTTCCTCCGGGATGGCTTCTCTATATCCTTTGAGACCATTGGTGATAGTGGAGAACCTATCAAACATCTTCTCAATGTTCTCTTCCGGATCCATTTTGAAGTTCTCATACTCTAAGATTAGGAGCCCAATCTTGGTCTCCTTGACTTCATCGGTCCCCTCGTATGTGACTTCAAGCTTGTCCCATACCTCATTGGCACTCTCACAAGAAGACATCTTCTCATAGATGGTTGGGCCAAAAGCACAAAACAAGATATGCAAGGCTTTGCAATTAAGCTCCATCTTCTTGCAATCGTCGGCACTCCACTCCGCTTTGCTTCTTTGAGGCACGAACGGACCATCTTCAACTATATCCCAGAGCTTGTAATCTCTTGATTTGATGAAGAACTTCATCTTTTTCTTCCAATGGGCATAGTGGGTTTCGTCAAAGAAAGGCGGTTTGTTGATTGTACCATTTGAGCCGGTTTGAGAAATAGTGATCGAGCTTGCCAGATCTTCTCAATAGGATGTGAATCCTCCTCAATTGAGCCAAGCTCTGATACCAATTGTTGAGTTGTGTGGGGCTCAATTCGTTCAACCGATAAGGCTCACCAAGTGATGGATAGGTGGATTTTTGGGTGGAAGGGTTGTGGAAGCTAAAATGATAATTGACACAATGAATTATAGTGGTTCAACCTTCTAACCAAGGTCTACATCCAGTACCTTAGCCCCCACTAAGGATTTCCAATCAATCCACTATTGATTCGTCCCCTTTTCTAGGCTTAGGAGGTAACCCTTATACACAATCAAGCTTTCTACCCAAAGTCTTGATTGAAACCCTCTTTTACAAAGAGAAACAATAAGAAAACTTAAATCCCTCTAATAGGTATTTGTTTGCACAATTTAGCACTCACCCAAAACCTAAAACACTTGAGCAAATTTGACAATTTTGCCTCACTAGTGTTTGTCTATACAATAAATGACAATTTAAGCTCTAAGACAATCTTTGATCATTTGTTGTTTGACAATATGAGCATTAGCCTTTACTTGATGCTTGGAGGTCCCTTTTATACTCCTTGATGAGTTTATAGCTGTTGCTAGCCGTTGGGATTGAATTTGAGCCGTTGAGGACTTTAATTCCCACCATAAATGCAGTTCTGCAGCTCCCCGTTTCGAAACGCTCAAACCAGTTTCGAAACACCCTTTAAGTAGAAAGAGTTGTTGCAGTATGACGTGGACCCGTATCGAAACACTTTAGTCCGTTTCGAAACACCCGTTTCGAAATGCCTGTCCCCGTATAGAAACGACCTGCATTTAAAAGTTAGTTGGGAAATAGTCGTTGGGGTTTATGACCGTTGTGGTCAATGCCACGTAGGCGTATCGAAATAGAATAGCCCATTTCGAAACGCTGGGCAAAAATCTCATCCAGGGAATGCTCGTTTCGATACGAGTATCGAAACGTTTTTGCTACTAGAATTCCCGTATCGAAACGCCCTAAGGTGTTTTGAAACGCCTGGACAATTTTGTGAAGTTTGGCTTTGAAAAACATGTAAAACCCTTTTAAAAACTTCCCTAAACATAATTTCAAGTTGTTTGAACTTTGGAAATGTTTTAAATACTTTTTAAATCAGTCCAAAACATTTTTCAATTATTATATCAAAATATTAGTTCTACAACAAACTCGTTCGAAAGTTGATCTACTCACTTCCCGATTCATGGGAGTCCAAAAAGACGACAATTGTAGAAGTAAAGAACTTAAAGGAACTCAAGCTTAACGAGCTTTGTAACACCCCAATTTTGGGTCTAGAAGTTTAGGGTCTGAACCGGACCGGTTTAAATTGCGGTTCGAATATAAAAGGTGATTTTAGGGAAAGCCTAGTTTGGGATGCATTAAAAATATGGAAAAATATCTAAAACTTCTCTTTTATTATGTATAAGAGAGAGGTGAAATCAATTTTACAAAATGGGATTTGGAAATATGACATTTCAAGTTAGTGACTAAAATGTAATTTTTGAAAAGTTGGTGACTGTTTTAAAAGGATTGAAACTTTGAATCTTTAAGGAGCTAATTTACCCAAGGGAGGGTTTCTCCAGATTTTTCTTAAATATTAAAGATTTAATTAATGTTGTTTAATAAAAGGAAATGAGGGAAAATAGATATTTTGGTTTTATAACTAACTTTTCTCAAAATTTTCCCATTTCATTTTCTCTCAGCCAAACACATTTCCCCAGCCACTTTTCCTTTGATTTTCACACCTAAAGTTGAGATTTCAATCTCTAAATGATTTGTAATCTTTTCTACACTAAATCCTCATCATTTGCCTATTGAATTTTCAAGAATTTTGGCTCTAAACAAGGAGAAACTCACATTTAGAGGTATGAACGTCCTTCTCCTCTAAATACTCAGTTCTTTACTGAAATTCCCAAGTTCTCAATCCTTAATTTGAGTTTTATAAAAGGTTTTAATGTTGTGTTCTTGATCTTGGCTTAAAATCCAAGATTTGGATTTAATTTTGAAGAAATTCGTATTAAATGATTGGGCTCTGTGTTGAGATGTCTTTTTGATGTGTAATTGAGGTTTAATCAATGCAATCCCGTATAGGTTGATTTTCCTAAGTTTTTGCTTGACTTAATGGTGGTTTTTGGGATGATTTTGATATTATGCTATAGCTGGAGGTATAAGGATGTGATTAGATCCTTTTTGGATGTTAATTAATAAATTTGAATGATTGGAATTGATGGATCTTGGCTGGGTAATGTTGTAGAGGTGTTTGGATGTGATTTCGGTTGTGTTTGGTAGCCGAAATGTGAGCGTTGATGAGAGCAGCGAGTTTAGGTGTCTTGGTTGAAGATATTAATGCATGATGATGCATTAATCCTCTGCTTTGATGTGTTTAAAACATAGGAGACATCTTCGGATCCTTGTGGTGTTGATCCAGAGGCTTGATCGGCGTTTCGGCAAGCTTGCGAAACGGAATCAGTGAGTGAAGTTGGTTTTCAGCTTTGAAACCAATGTTTGAAGGTTATGGGAGCTTAGTTTAAGTCTAAACAACTTAGCTAAGCTCAAGAGTAAGTTTTCGGAAAAGCTCTCTTTTTGATGAACCATGAGATGGTTGGATGCAATGTGTTTATTTTGCATGTTCTAAATTCTGTTTTGAAAGCATATTTTAGCATGTTTAATGTTGGTTTTGAAAGCCATGTGTTGAAGGATGCTCAAGGTAAGAGATCCTTGGTTTGACATTGATAAATGTGGTTTTGATGCATAGTGATGCATGGTGGTTTAATGGCTTTGTTAAATGCTTTAAAACAGTGGATTGATGATGCTAAATGATGTATATTGGCAAGTGATGTGTTGGTTTAAAAGTACTTGGATCGGATATAGTTAGCCGGCTATATGTTGAGTTGTGTGGGGCTCGATTCGATCAACCAATATAGCTCACAAAGTGGTGGAGAGATGGATTTTTGGGTGGAAGGGTTGTGGAAGCTAGAAAGAATAAAGACACAATGATTTATAGTGGTTCGGCCTTCTAACAAGCACCTACATCCACTACCTTAGCTTCCCACTAAGGATTTCACAATCAATCCACTAATTGATTCGTCCCCTTTTCTAGGATTAGGAGGAAACCCTTACAACCGATCAAGCTTCTACCCAAAGCCTTGATCAAAACCCTCTTTACAAAGAGAAACAAGAAAGCAAACTTAAACCCTCTAATAGGTGTTTGTTTGCACAATGAAGCACTCACCCAAAACCTAAAACACTTGAGCAAATTTGACAATTTTGGCTCACTAGTGTTTGTCTATACAAGAAATGACAATTTAAGCACTAAGACAATTTCTTGATCATTTGATGTTTGACAATATGAGCATTAGCATTCTCTTGATGCTTGGAGGTCCCTTTTATACTCCCAATTGAGTTTATAGCTGTTTAGGACCGTTGGGGTTGAAATAGAGTCGTTGGAGCCTTTAATTCCCTCCATAAATGCAGTCTGCAGCTCCCCGTTTCGAAACGCTCGAAGCCGTTTCGAAACACCCTCAATATAGAAAGAGCCGTTGCAGTCTATTAGGGTACCCGTTTCGGAACACCCCCTTGCCGTTTCGGAACGCGTATCGGAACGCTCTAAGCCCGTATCGAAACGACCTGCATTTAAAAGTTAGTTGGGAAAGAGCCGTTGGGGTTTATGACCGTTGTGGTCAGTGCCACGTGGGCGTATCGAAACGGCCTAGCCTGTTTCGAAACGCTGGGCCTCGTTTCGATACGAGTATCGAAACGCTGGGCCTCGTTTCGATACGAGTATCGAAACGCTGGGCCTCGTTTCGATACGAGTATCGAAACGTTTTGGCCACTGGAGGCACCTGTTTCGAAACGCCCTAAGGTGTTTCGAAACACTTGGTCAGTTTTGTGAAAATTGGCCTTTGAAAACACGAAAAACCTTTATGAAAAATTCCTTAAATATTATTTCAAGTTGTTTGGACTTTGGAAATGTTTTAAATACTTTTTAAATCAGTCCAAAACATTTTTCAATTATTATATCAAAACATTAGTTCTACAATCTCCCCCTTTTTGATATAATAAAACCACTTGAAAAATTGTTTGGAATTCTCCCCCTTTAACTTTAAAAATGTGAATAAGAGACTAAAGATATGAAATCAAATAAAGCTCCCCTTATTCATTTGAAAATTCAATTTTTCAAACCATTTCTCCCCCTTTTTGTTATATCAAAAAGAATTTAAAAACATTAAGTTCAAAAATAACAATAGAGGTAAAATTTGACAAAAAATACAAATTTGGTTTTAAAAATGGCTCCCCCTTACTCAAAGCATCATTGAAATGTTAGTCCAACATATATGATCATCTAGTTGAATTTAAACTAAAATAAACAAATGAAAGCAAAAACAACTAGAATTTTACCAACACTTGAATTCAAAGGAGGATGTGAAGCCTTCCTTCTCCAAGTGTTCTTCCTTGTGTGTATGGAGCTCCCCCTCAAAGTTTGACTTGTTGAACATCTCCATCACACCTACAATAGACAATCAAGTAATTTTTGGTATCCAAATTGCTTTGGATCCATAGACGTTAGTAGCACAAATTTTAGTCCCCTTAGGAATCCATTTTTCAATGTCATCCTTTTTAATTGAAGTGGTTAGTCCTTTTGGAACCCAAACACTTCTAAAACATTTTCCTTTAATAAATCTAGGGGCACTAGATTGTCTAACATAAAAATTTGATTTTCCAAAATTGTTTTTCTTTTCAAGCTCATTGGAAATCAAATCCTTTTCTTCTTGAACTTTTTGAAGCAATTTTTGTAAATCAAAACATTTTAATTCAAACTCTTCAAGTTTTGCTTCAAGTTCAAGTTTGGTTTTAGAAAGCAAATCATTTTGAATTTTTAACTTTGAAACCAATTTATTGTTTTTCAAAATGTGGCTTTTAAAATCTAAAACCAAATCATCATAGGCATCTTGTAATTCATCAAAAGTGTAAGAACATGAAGTAGATGAATTAGAAGTTACCCTTGAATCTTCTTTGATGGCCATAAGGCAAAGGTTGGCTTGTTCATCGTCGGTGGAGTCCTCATCACTCCAAGTAGCCACATGTGCCTTCTTCTTATGGCTTGAAGTGCTTGCCCTCTCCTTTCTTTTAGGTTCTCGTTCAAGCTCTCACAAGGCTTTCTTCATGAAAGGGGCACGCTTCTTGAAGAGATGAACTATCTCTTCATCTTCATCCTCCTCTTCACTTGTGTAGACATGATGGCAAGTGGAGGATTTGAGAGCCATGGCACTTGCATTGATGCCAAGCCCTTTGATTTTCTTCTCTCCCATAGCTCTAATTTCTTCCCTCTTCTTCTCATCCTCTTTGTTCTTCTTCATGATTTGATGAGTAAGGAGTGACCCCATGAGTTCATCAAGCTTCAAAGTCTTCAAATTTTTGGCTTCGATGATGGCGGTCCTCTTTGAGTCCCAAGACTCGGGAAGTGAGTAGATGAGCTTTCGAACAAGCTTTTCTTCCGAGATGGCTTCTCCAAAACCTTTAAGACCGTTGGTGATGGTGGAGAACCTATCAAACATCTTCTCGATGTTCTCTTCCGGATCCATTTTGAAGTTCTCATACTCCAAGGTTAGGAGCCCAATCTTGGTCTCCTTGACTTCATTTGTCCCCTCGTATGTGACTTCAAGCTTGTCCCATACCTCCTTGGCACTCTCACAAGAAGACATCTTCTCATAGATGGATGGACCAAATGCACAAAATAGAATGTGCAAGGCTTTGCAATTTAGCTCCATCTTCTTGCGATCATCGGCACTCCACTCCGCTTTTCTTCTTTGAGGCACGAACGGACCATCTTCAACTACATCCCATAGCTTGTAATCTTTTGATTTGATGAAGA
This sequence comes from Hibiscus tridactylites, assembly GCA_958450335.1. Lineage (NCBI taxonomy): Eukaryota > Viridiplantae > Streptophyta > Magnoliopsida > Malvales > Malvaceae > Hibiscus > Hibiscus tridactylites. The sequence continues at coordinate 67,181,353 of OY288285.1, read as the reverse complement.
ACTTCATCTTTGTCTTCCAATGGGCATAGTGGTCTCCGTCAAAGAAAGGCGGTTTGTCGATTGATTGTGCCATTGAGCCGGTTGATGAAAAAGTGATCGAGCTTGCCGGATCTTCTCAATAGGATGTGAATCCCCTTCGATTGAGCCAAGTTCTGATACCAATTGTTGAGTTGTGTGGGGATCGATTCGATCAACCAATATAGCTCACAAAGTGGTGGAGAGATGGATTTTTGGGTGGAAGGGTTGTGGAAGCTAGAAAGAATAAAGACACAATGATTTATAGTGGTTCGGCCTTCTAACAAGCACCTACATCCACTACCTTAGCTTCCCACTAAGGATTTCACAATCAATCCACTAATTGATTCGTCCCCTTTTCTAGGATTAGGAGGAAACCCTTACAACCGATCAAGCTTCTACCCAAAGCCTTGATCAAAACCCTCTTTACAAAGAGAAACAAGAAAGCAAACTTAAACCATCTAATAGGTGTTTGTTTGCACAATGAAGCACTCACCCAAAACCTAAAACACTTGAGCAAATTTGACAATTTTGGCTCACTAGTGTTTGTCTATACAAGAAATGACAATTTAAGCACTAAGACAATTTCTTGATCATTTGATGTTTGACAATATGAGCATTAGCCTTCTCTTGATGCTTGGAGGTCCCTTTTATACTCCCAATTGAGTTTATAGCTGTTTAGGACCGTTGGGGTTGAAATAGAGTTGTTGGAGCCTTTAATTCCCTCCATAAATGCAGTCTGCAGCTCCCCGTTTCGAAACGCTCGAAGCCGTTTCGAAACACCCTCAATATAGAAAGAGCCGTTGCAGTCTGTTAGGGTACCCGTTTCGGAACACCCCCTTGCCATTTCGGAACGCGTATCGGAACGCTCTAAGCCCGTATCGAAACGACCTGCATTTAAAAGTTAGTTGGGAAAGAGCCGTTGGGGTTTATGACCGTTGTGGTCAGTGCCACGTGGGCGTATCGAAACGGCCTAGCCTGTTTCGAAATGCTGGGCCTCGTTTCGATACGAGTATCGAAACGTTTTGGCCACTAGAGGCACCTGTTTCGAAACGCCCTAAGGTGTTTCGAAACACTTGGTCAGTTTTATGAAAATTGGCCTTTGAAAACACGAAAAACCTTTATGAAAAATTCCTTAAATATTATTTCAAGTTGTTTGGACTTTGGAAATGTTTTAAATACTTTTTAAATTAGTCCAAAACATTTTTCAATTATTATATCAAAACATTAGTTCTACACTATAGGATTGGGTGCACCGTGAATAAAGTCGCCTTAGATGTTGAGGGGTTGTGATTGTACCGTAAGCTCCATCCAAGTACACTAACGAGATGGTTAAGATCACAATGGTGGTTAAAAGTACATGTGTAGATCTTGTGTTGTGTGTCCCGTGTTCTCGTTAGTGATGTTATACAACTACCAATGAGTGATGTGGAGGGGTTGTGATTGTACCGTAGACTCCATCACGGGTGTTGAGGGGTTGTGATTGTACCGGTAAACTCCACCTTGATATTGGTAGTGTGTATGAAGCGTATGGGACAACGCTTGTAATCTGCGTATCCGATTGTGTTTTTGAGTTGTAAAATGTTATGCGTTATCACTTGTAAGCCAATATGACATGTTGATGAATTGAAGCATGAGATGCTTGGTTTGTATGCATAAATGCATGATAAATGATGTTTTGGAATTAAAGGCCTTGGAAAGGTGTTTTTACAAAAATGCATTATTGTGTTGTTTTAATTGAGCATTCCTCACTAAGCTATGTGCTTATGCTCTCTCTTTCTTGAACCAATAATGCAGAGCATTGAAGTGCTTTAAGGGCAGCAAGGAGGTCAAGAATCCAAGTGGAAGTTTAAGCTCATGTATGGTGACTATTTTCACAACACTATTAGCTTTTTGGTATTTGGCAATGTGAACCTAGATTGTGTTTTTGGGAGAAGTTTTTGTCTCCCTAAGTTTGGTTTAATGCCTATGGTGTTTGAAACTTGTAAAGGGCCTTTTGGTATTTGGTTTTGGTGATTTGATGATTGCACGATTTTCATTATAGGATGCATGCCTATAGATTTGGGATTTTCCTTAAATGATGCCATGATTGAGTTTTGATGATGCTAATATGTTCCTTTGATGTTTGATGACTTGTGGGTATGATATGGAGGTCATATGATTGTGTTTGGTGGGTCAAAAGTGTATTAAATCAGAAAAATTCTGCAATTCTGGGCATCCCGTATCGGAACGGGTGCTACTGTTTCGGAACATGTGGCCTGAAATGGCCATGGCATTTCGAAACGGGTAGAGCCGTTCCGAAACGGATTTGCCACTACTAAGCCCTGTTCCGCAACAAGTTTCGGAGCGGTCCCGCGTTTCGGAACGGTCCTTCCCCGTTTCGGAACACTCGACCGTTGGGCACTGAATCTGATGGTTATATGTTTTGAAATCCTCACGTTTTAGTCCCAAATCTTTGTATATACAATTGTTTGAGTTTGTGATGTCCGTTTGAGATGAAATTTGGAAGAGAGGCATGAAACATGATTAATTTCATAATGGTAATCTAAAAGTTGACAAAGTCCTCTTAATTTTCAGAATTTACATTTTGGTCCCTAAATTCGTATACTATGTAATTGAGTCCTTAATCATTTTCCAATTGCTGTGATTTTTGAGTATGCTTATCTCAAGAGTTCACCTAGGTTTAATATGCATTTAGACAAGATTAAAAAGAAAAAAAGGGGTCGTTAATCAAGGTTGACTTTCGGGTTGACTTTGGTTTTCCCCGTGTAATCTTCGTAGTTCGGGTCAACCGTCTAGGCCGGGCTAAGGGGGTTACATTTGGTGGTATCAGAGCTGAATTCTCGAGTAATTGGGAATTGTTATGTGGGTGATATGTGTATGATTGCTTTGTATGCTTGTTGAGTGAAAGTATGATGTATGAATTGTAAGAATGTTACGATTGTGGTGTGTGCTTTGGTGAAGCATGTTAGAGGGACCCATTGCCAAATCAAAGCTAATGAAATGATTTGTTTTAATTGGAAATGAGCTTGAGTACTTGGATTGCTTACCTTGCTGAGCCTGACTTTGTTTATTGCATTGTGATTGCATTGTTTAGTGAATGGGACCTCGTAGAGAGACGAGGATTAATACGCGAGCTATGGCTCAAAATGAGAATGAGGAGAATGCTGAAAATGTGGTGGATTTACCTCCTCCACCTGGTGGTGGTGGTGCTGGGGGTGAAGGAGCTGGTGCTGGTGCTGGGGTCGCTGGACCTGAAGCTGCGCAGGGGCAAGCTGCTCCTGATATGACAATGCTGATACAAGCTATTGCTGGAGCTTTTCGGGCGGCGGTAGCTGGAGCTCAAGGAGCTGGGCATCAGGGAGATGCTAATGCTAGACTACCTCTGGAACGCTTGCGCAGTCTGGGAGGGACTGAGTTCAGAGGCTTGTCTGCTGAAGGTTCTGAGTCTTGGTTGGAAAGTACCAAGAGAATTTTGGGACAAGTGAACTGCAATGATGTGCAGAAGCTGGGCTGTGTGATATCATTATTGCATGAGGATGCGTATACTTGGTGGACAACCACTATCTCCGGAATGGAGGATGCTGATGTAACTTGGACGTTCTTTCTGAACGCGTTCAAGAGGAGGTATCTGGGTGTGCGATACCTGGATGAAAAGAAAAGGGAATTCATGTCTCTTACTCAAGGGAGCATGTCAGTGGCTGAGTACGAGGTTCAGTTTGTCCGACTCAGTCAGTACGCACCTGAGCTTATCCCTGATGAGCGGGAGAGGTGCGAACGTTTCCGTTATGGTCTGGTGACGGAAGTGAAGACTTATATGTTGGCTGCTGAGTACACTGACTTTGATATGCTGGTTGGTAGAGCGAAAGATATTGAGCTGAATTTGGGTTTATCTTCTAGAGGAGTTGGTCCTAGTGCGGGCAAGCGAGCTGCTGAGTATAGTTCCGGTGGCGGACGGAACAAGAGAGGACGTGATTGGAAGTATCAGTCTTCAGTTAGGCGTGGTGGTGGAGGGCAAGGTGCGCTTGTTCAGGGAGACAGGGCGAGAGCTGATCAGAACACATGTTGGACATGTGGATCGCGTAGTCATCTGAGGCGTGATTGTCCTCGAGCAGCAAGGGAAGTACAGGCTCCTGTTGTGGTGACCGGTAATTCGTGCTGGAACTGTGGTTCAGCGGATCACATGAGGAGAGAGTGTCCTCTGTTGGCCGGTGGTGGCCAGGGACGTGCTCCTGGAGTTGTTGCACCACAGAGAGGTCGTGGGCGCGGCCGTGGTAACTTCCAGCGCAGGGAGGATGGTGGAAGGAATGTGGCTCATGTGGTAGCTGTTCAGCTTGAGGGTGGTGGCCAGGCCAGAGTGTATGCTCAGAGGGAGGGGAGGAATGACACGGATGTGATCGCAGGTACTTTCACTTTGCAATCTTTGTCATTACTTTCCTTGATTGATTATGGATCTACACACTCATACATATTGCGTGAACATGCTCAATTGCTTGGTTTGCCTGTTGAGTCTTTGGATGTTGGTATGCGTGTAACTAGTTCTTTTGGTGAGACTGTTGTGACTCGAAAGCTTTATAGAAGGTGTCCCTTGGTTGTGCAAGGTCATGTTTTTCCTGTTGATCTTATGGAATTGCCTTTCTATGGTCTTGATGTAATCCTTGGTATGGATTGGCTTGTTGAGCATCGAGCTGTAGTGGATTTTGAGAATAAGCGAGTTTCGTTAAAACTTGCGGACGATTATGAGGTGGTGGTGGTTGGTGAGAATGTGAAGTTTCTTGCCAATGTGGTGTCTACGTTGGAAGCGAGCCGGATGCTGAGGCAAGGCTGTGAAGCTTACCTAGCCTTTGTGATGAATCCTAGCTCTAAAGAGTTGCGTGTGCAAGATATCAGGACTGTGTGAGAGTTTCCTGGTGTGTTTCCGGAGGAGTTGCCTGGATTGCCTCCTAATCGCGAAGTGGAGTTTGGAATTGAGCTGTATGAAAACACAACTCCAGTGTCCATTACTCCTTATCGAATGGCACCTAAAGAGTTGAAAGAGCTGAAGACGCAACTTCAGGAGTTGCTTGATCATGGGTTCATTCGGCCGAGTGTGTCACCTTGGGGTGCACCTGTCTTGTTTGTGAAGAAAAAGGATGGCACTATGAGAATGTGCATTGATTACCGTCAGCTTAACAAGTTGACTATCAAGAATCGGTATCCATTACCGAGAATTGATGATCTTTTTGATCAATTTCGGGGAGCGGATGTGTTCTCTAAAATTGACTTAAGGTCAGGGTATTACCAGTTGAAGGTGAAGGATGTGGATGTGCCAAAGACAGCTTTTAGAACAAGGTATGGGCATTATGAGTTCCTTGTGATGCCGTTTGGTTTGACGAATGCTCCTGCAGCTTTCATGGACATGATGAATAGAGTGTTCCATGAATACTTGGATAAATTTGTTGTGGTGTTCATTGATGATATTCTCGTGTACTCTCGTACTGAGGAGGAGCATGAAGGGCATTTGAGAATTGTGTTACAGGCCTTGTTGGAGAATCAGCTTTATGCTAAGCTGAGCAAGTGTGAGTTCTGGCTTAGAGAAGTTGTGTTTCTTGGTCATGTAGTTTCTGCTGAGGGGATTCGTGTTGATCCTCAAAAGATTGAGGCAGTGATGAATTGGAAGCCTCCTAAGTCTGTTCATGAAGTCCGTAGTTTCCTTGGTTTGGTAGGATACTATCGGAGGTTCGTGGATGGGTTTTCGAAGATTGCTGCACCGTTGACGAAGTTGTTGCAGAAGGATGTTAAGTATGAGTGGACAGAAGCGAGACAGCAGGCTTTTGAGAAGCTTAAGGCAGCTTTAACACAAGCTCCTATCTTGGTTCAACCTGAATCAGGGAAAGAGTTTGTGGTGTATAGTGATGCGTCCTACGTTGGCTTGGGATGTGTGTTGATGCAAGAGGGTAAGGTGGTGGCTTATGCATCGCGTCAGTTGAAGGTGCATGAACGCAATTATCCTACGCATGACATCGAGTTAGCTGCGGTGGTTTTTGCTTTGAAAATCTAGAGACATTATCTGTATGGTGAGAAGTGTACTGTGTACACGGACCACAAGAGTTTGAAGTATCTGATGTCTCAGAAAGAGTTGAATCTTAGGCAACGACGTTGGGTGGAGTTGCTTAAGGATTACGATTTGACGATCGAGTACCATCCGGGTAAGGCTAATGTTGTAGCGGATGCCTTGAGTAGGAAGGTAGCTGTTGAGTTGAGGGCTATGTTTGCCAGTTTGAGTATTTCGCGTGATGGTGGTCTTGTGGCTGAGTTGCAAGTGAAACCATCCTTGGTTCAGTTGATAAAGGAAAAGTAGTTGTTGGATGATTCTTTAGTGCCACATGTTCAGGATATTGCGGAGGATAGGCCATCGGATTTCTGCTTTAATGATGATGGAGTTTTATGTTTTGGGAGTCGGATAGTAGTGCCCAATGATGTTGATTTGAGGCGTGCTATTCTGACTGAAGCTCATAGTAGTCCTTTTACTATGCATCCTGATAGTACTAAGATGTACCGTGATCTTCGTGATGAGTACTATTGGGTGGGTTTAAAGAAGGATGTTGCGGAGTTTGTAAGCAAGTGCATGGTATGTCAGCGAGTTAAGGCTGAGCATTAGTTTCCTTCAGGGTTGTTGCAACCGTTGAGGATTCCTGAGTGGAAGTGGGAAAGGATTACCATGGACTTTGTGTTTGGTTTGCCTTTGTCGCCATCGAAGAAGAATTCGGTGTGGGTGATTGTGGATCGCCTGACGAAGTGTGCACATTTCTTGCCTGTGCATACTACGTACACTTTGGATAAGCTTGCAGAGCTGTACATTGCTGAGATTTTGCGGCTGCATGGTGTTCCAAAGTCGATTGTGTCGAATAGAGATCCGAGGTTTACATCGCGTTTCTGGCAGTGTTTGCATCAGGCTTTGGGTACACGGTTGAATTTCAGTACATCTTATCATCCACAGTCGGATGGGCAGTCTGAGCGTGTTATCCAGGTGCTAGAGGATATGTTGAGGTGCTACGTGATTGAGTTTCAGGGTTCTTGGGAGAAACATTTGCCTTTAGTGGAGTTTGCCTATAATAATAGTTATCAGGCAAGTATTCAAATGGCACCTTATGAAGCTTTGTACGGGAGGAAGTGTAAGACTCCTCTTTGTTGGGCTGAAACGGGTCAGAAGTTGGTTTCGATGCCAGCTTTATTGAAAGGAACCACCGAGAAGGTGAAGCTCATTTGTGAGCTTTTGAAGGCAGCTTCTGATCGGCAAAAGTCTTACGCGGATTTGAAGCGTAAGGAGATTGAGTATGCGGTGGGTGACCGTGTGTTTTTGGAAGTTTCGCCTTGGAAAAAGGTGATGAGGTTTGGCCGAAAGGGTAAGTTGAGCCCTAGGTACATTGGACCATACGAGGTGATTGAGCGTGTGGGTCCTGTTGCGTACAAGTTGAGGTTACCACAAGAGTTAGAAAAGATTCATGATGTGTTTCATGTTTCTATGCTTCGGAAGTATAGATCGGATCCTTCACATGTGATGCATGTGGAAGAAGTGGAGTTGAATCCGGATTTGACCTATGATGAGGAGCCGGTGAAGATTCTGGAATCGGATAGTAAAGTTCTTCGAGGCAAGACCATTGAGTTAGTAAAGGTGTTGTGGAAGCATCGTGGTGTTGAGGAAGCCACGTGGGAACGGAAGGATGACATGTTGAAGCAGTTTCCGTACCTTTTTCCTTCAGGTAAATTTCGAGGACGAAATTTCTTAAGGGGGGAGAGTTGTAACACCCCAATTTTGGGCCTGGAAGTTTAGGGTCTGAACCGGACCGGTTTAAATTGCGGTTCGAATATAAAAGGTGATTTTAGGGAAAGCCTAGTTTGGGATGCATTAAAAATATGGGAAAATATCTAAAAATTCTCTTTTATTATGTAGAAGAGAGAGGTGAAATCAATTTTACAAAATGGGATTTGGAAATATGACATTTCAAGTTAGTGACTAAAATGTAATTTTCGAAAAGTTGGTGACAGTTTTAAAAGGATTGAAACTTTGAATCTTTAAGGAGCTAATTTACCCAAGGGAGGGTTTCTCCAGATTTTTCTTAAATATTAAAGATTTAATTAATGTTGTTTAATAAAAGGAAAGGAGGGAAAATAGATACTCCCTCTGTCCCAGTATTAATGTCACTTTTGAGTTTTTAAATTGTCCCAGTCAAACTGTCACATTGAAAAACTAAACAACTTTTAAAAGTTGTATTCCTCTTCTACCCTTTGTATGCTTTGGTGTTAAAATCACTACTAATAAAAATATTTAAGATCAAATTTAAAAGATTATTACTCATAAATTAGTGAAATTAATAACATTACCATCAAATTAATGAAATTAATATATATATATATATATATATATATTAATGAAATTATTATTGAGGATTGAAAACATGTTGGTGTATCAGATAAAATAATTTTGGATTGAAAAGTTAACTAAATAAATCATTCATAGCATCGAAGAATGATTTTAATGTACAAATTTTAAAATTAAAACATGAAATGAATCATTATCAAATTGTTAAATGATGTTTACACAAAAAGTACAACTACAAAAAAAAACAATTTGTATCTCACTTAAATATAAGGGAAATGTTAGATTTTCAAGCCTTAACACCACCATGTTTAAAATTTTCATTACACAGTGCTTTACAAAAGTTATGCATAATCATTTTATATTAATCTAATAACATAAACACCACTACAATATTTACTTAACCCATATACAATCCAGATTTACAAAAAGAAATTCCTGACTTAACAAAAAATTTCAAAATACTATCCATAAAGCCATGACATTCAACGCATTTGGTGTAGACTTTGTAAATGCAGGGAAGCTTCTTCTACAATATCTTGATCACAATGAAGTTGGATCGGAAGTTCTCCATTTTTTTCCAAACTTTTCTTACCCATATGTGGCAACCTATAATTATTTCCTCCTTTATCCTTCATAATCTCAACCATACAAGATTGTAATGTTAAAAATACATTGTTCAAACTCTCAGGTGACAACTCATTAAAAGATTTTTCTACAGCAACCACTAATTCATCAATTGTTGTTGGAGATTCTTGATGTTGCAAAGATTGTATAGCTCTAAAAAATCCAAGATCTAATACATTCAAGTTGGGACTATTTGAAGGCTGAAAAACCAGTTGAAAATCAAATCCATCAACACTTGCAACTTGAAGAAATTGTTCATCATCAATGTTAATATGAGGCTTTGCATTGTCTTGCTGAATGAAAAATTTTCTGTCATTAAAATCAGGCCATTTAGCTCTAATTGCTGGCAGCACTTGATCAATCAAACAAGCTCTAGTGACATCTTTAGTCACTGATAGAATAGGTTTGGTCTCTAAAGTTCCAGCTTGCCTATTTTTACTATTTCTCCTTGCTGGTGCCTTATAAACAAATGGAAAAATTCCTATCTTTCCAGAAAACACACAACTAGAAAATTCATCAAAACGTGGCCTAGCAACTGCAGCTAAAAACATCACTTTAGTAATGAACCGTTTGCTTTTACAAGTACGATAAGGCTCAACTTCTTGTGGGTGAAGATAATATCTCTCTGATGTTTTTGACATATAAAACCATTTTTCATCAATATGCACTACATTAAACATGTCAGCAAACAAATAGTTTGTGTTGAGAGTACCTGGTATGATCATCGATAAGCAAAATTGTAATCTGGCCCTTTTATTTGCATAAGTCAAATGAGGTTTAATAGCATTGGTATGTGGCTTAATGACACCTTCTTTAATTCGACGATGAAGAGTCGACTTTGACAAATTTAGAGCTTTAGCCATTGAACGAATATTTGTCCTTCTACGAAGTGAAATTTCCAATATGCGATCAAGATCAATAGAAATCTTCCTTTTTGAAAAACTCTTTCGTTGATACATGCTGCCAACATCAAATACAATACCTTGTTCCACAAATATTTTTGCTTGATTCCATAACCTCATCACAGTTCTTGTTGAAACTGAAAACAGATTTGCAGTTCGACTTATAGTACCTTTCTTCAACTTTCCATCACTGTTCTGCTTTAACAAAGCCTCGAATAATGCTTGTCGTTGCTCTGTAGTCAGTCGCTTTGTTGATTGTCTTCGATCTGTATTTATCGTTGAACACTCCATTAAAGTACTGATACTATTTGAATCCATTGTGAAATGGATGAGATGAATTCAAAAAGAGTTTACGATTATGAAAACAGGGTAAGAAAAACAGAATTGGTATATTAACAGTTTTAAAGAGAAATTATAGGGATTTATAAAATTTTAAAAATAGTGAGTAAAATTTGGGTGCCAAAAGTTAAGGCGGAAATGTTGGTGCCAACAATTTGAATTAAATTTTGAGAAATTTTGGTAACAACAATTAAAGCAAAAATTTTGATTTTCTGCGTGGAAATGAAAGGATTTTGGCGCTGAACTTTAATTGATTTCCCACCAAAAATATAGTCCAGCTCTTTAAGGATAGATGTGTCATTTTAAATATTTTTTATTGCATATCTAATAAAAAAGTTTTTTTTCTTAAACTCCGTGAAAAGTCAACATGTGACTCCTACACTGGGACGGAGGGAGTATTTTGGTTTTATAACTAACCTTTCTCAAAATTTTCCCATTTCATTTTCTCTCTATTTTCTCTCAGCCAAACACATTTCCCCAGCCATTTTTCCTTTGATTTTCACACCTAAAGTTGAGATTTCAATCTCTAAATGATTTCTAATCTTTTCTACACTAAATCCTCATCATTTTCCTATTGAATTTTCAAGAATTTTGGCTCTAAACAAGGAGAAACTCACATTTAGAGGTATGGACGTCCTTCTCCTCTAAATACTCAGTTCTTTACTGAAATTCCCAAGTTCTCAATCCTTAATTTGAGTTTTATAAAAGGTTTTAATGTTGTGTTCTTGATCTTGGCTTAAAATGCAAGATTTGGATTTAATTTTGAAGAAATTCGTATTAAATGATTGAGCTCTGTTTTGAGATGTCTTTTTGATGTATAAATGATGTGTAATTGAGGTTTAATCAATGCAATCCCGAATAGGTTGATTTTCCTAAGTTTTTGCTTGAGTTAATGGTGGTTTTTGGGATGATTTTGATATTCTGCTATAGCTGGAGGTATAAGGATGTGATTAGATCCTTTTTGGATGTTAATTAATGAATTTGAATGATTGGAATTGATGGATCTTGGCTGGGTAATGTTGTAGAGGTGTTTGGATGTGATTTCGGTTGTGTTTGGTAGCCGAAATGTGAGTGTTGATGAGAGCAGCGAGTTTAGGTGTCTTGGTTGAAGATATTAATGCATGATGATGCATTAATCCTCTGCTTTGATGTGTTTAAAACATGGGAGACATCTTCGGATCCTTGTGGTGTTGATCCAGAGGCTTGATCGGCGTTTCGGCAAGCTTGCGAAACGGAATCGGTGAGTGAAGTTGGTTTTCAGCTTTGAAACCAATGTTTGAAGGTTATGGGAGCTTAGTTTAAGTCTAAACAACTTAGCTAAGCTCAAGAGTAAGTTTTCGGAAAAACTCTCTTTTTGATGAACCATGAGATGGTTGGATGCAATGTGTTTATTTTGCATGTTCTAAATTCTGTTTTGAAAGCATATTTTAGCATGTTTAATGCTGGTTTTGAAAGCCATGTGTTGTAGGATGCTCAAGGTAAGAGATCCTTGGTTTGACATTGATAAATGTGGTTTTGATGCATAGTGATGCATGGTGGTTTAATGGCTTTGTTAAATGCTTTAAAACAGTGGATTGATGATGTTAAATGATGTATATTGGCAAGTGATGTGTTGGTTTAAAAGTACTTGGATCGGATATAGTTAGCCGGCTATAGGATTGAGTGCACCGTGAATAAAGTCGCCTTGGATGTTGAGGGGTTGTGATTGTACCGTAAGCTCCATCCAAGTACACTAACGAGATGGTTAAGATCACAATGGTGGTTAAAAGTCCATGTGTAGATCTTGTGTTGTGTATCTCGTGTTCTCGTTAGTGATGTTATACAACTACCAATGAGTGATGTGGAGGGGTTGTGATTGTACAATAGACTCCATCACGGGTGTTGAGGGGTTGTGATTGTACCGGTAAACTCCACCTTGATATTGGTAGTGTGTATGAAGCGTATGGGACAACGCTTGTAATCCGCGTATCCGATTGTGTTTTTGAGTTGTAAAATGTTATGGATTATCACTTGTAAGCCAATATGACATGTTGATGAATTGAAGCATGAGATGCTTGGTTTGTCTGCATAAATGCATGATAAATGATGTTTTGGAATTAAAGGCCTTGGAAAGGTGTTTTTACAAAAATGCATTATTGTGTTGTTTTAATTGAGCATTCCTCACTAAGCTATGTGCTTACGCTCTCTCTTTCTTGAACCAATAATGCAGAGCATTGAAGTGCTTTAAGGGCAGCAAGGAGGTCAAGAATCCAAGTGGAAGTTTAAGCTCATGTATGGTGACTATTTTCACAACACTATTAGCTATTTGGTATTTGGCAATGGGAACCTAGATTGTGTTTTTGGGAGAAGTTTTGGTCTCCCTAAGTTTGGTTTAATGCCTATGGTGTTTGAAACTTGTAAAGGGCCTTTTGGTATTTGGTTTTGGTGATTTGATGATTGCACGATTTTCATTATAGGATGCATGCCTATAGATTTGGGATTTTCCTTAAATGATACCATGATTGAGTTTTGATGATGCTAATATGTTCCTTTGATGTTTGATGACTTGTGGGTATGATATGGAGGTCATATGATTGTGTTTGGTGGGTCAAAAGTGTATTAAATCAGAAAAATTCTGCAATTCTGGGCATCCTGTATCGGAACGGGTGCTACTGTTTCGGAACAGGTGGCCTGAAATGGCCATGGCGTTTCGAAACGGGTAGAGCCGTTCCAGAACGGATTTGCCACTGCCAAGCCCTGTTCCGCAACAAGTTTCGGAACGGTCCTTCCCCGTTTCGGAACACTCGACCGTTGGGCACTGAATCTGATGGTTATATGTTTTGAAATCCTCACGTTTTAGTCCCAAATCTTTGTATATACAATTGTTTGAGTTTGTGATGTTCGTTTGAGATGAAATTTGGCAGAGAGGCATGAAACATGATTAATTTCATAATGGTAATCTAAAATTTGACAAAGTCCTCTTAATTTTCAGAATTTACATTTTGGTCCCTAAATTCGTATGTTGTGCAATTGAGTCCCTAATCGTTTTCCGATTGCTGTGATTTTTGAGTATGCTTATCTCAAGAGTTCACCTAGGTTTAATATGCATTTAGACAAGATTAAAAAGAAAAAAAAGGGGTCGTTAATCAAGGTTGACTTTCGGGTTGACTTTAGTTTTCCCCGTGTAATCTTCGTAGTTCGGGTCAACCGTCTAGGCCGGGCTAAGGGGGTTACAAGCTTGTTGGATCTTTGCTCACCCATGAGATGATGTCTCAACCCTTGAAGATGGAGAAGGAGAAGATCAAGAAGTAAGGCATTGATGTCAATATCATTGCCCTTCCATCATCTACATGCCAACACAAAGAATCTAGTGAGAAGGAAAGTGAAGATGAAGAGATGGTTCATCTCTTCAAAAAGTTCACTCGGTTCGTGAAAAGCGAGATGACTAAATTCGAACATGAATCAAAGAAGAAGATGAAGGATTCCCACAAAAGCAACAAAAAAATCATATTCAAAGAAGGCATATGTGGCTAAATGGAATGATGAAGACTCCACCAATGAAGATGAAATAGCCCACCTATGTTTTATGGCCCTCATTGAGGGGGAGGTAGCTTCTAACTCATCTTGTTCAAATTCTTATACTTTTGATGAGCTACAAGAAGCGTATGACTGATTGGTTTTTTAGTATAAAGCTTCTTTTTTGAAAAATAAAAAATTGATTTCAAAGTTAATAATCGAAAATGATTTACTTTTTAAAATCAATTTGGAGTTTTAAGCAAAATTAAAGCATTTTGAGCAAAAAAATTCAGATTTGCAAAATTAGATTCAGACAATGAAAAAAGATCATCAAAAGTAAATTGATGATCTTAAGAATTTTTTTTTTATTTTCAATGAACTTCAAAAGAAAAACAATTTAGAAAAATCAAATTATTACGTTAGATGATTTAGTGCCCTTATATTTTCAAACTGTAAATGTTTTAGAAGTATTTGGGTCCCAAAATGACTAAGTACTTCAACTAAAAATGATAAAATTAAAAAATAGATTCTAAAAGGGGCAAAATTGTGTGCTACTAACGTTTATGGATCCAAAGCAATTTGGATACCAAAAATTACATCATTGTCTAGTTTAGGTGTGATGGAAAGTGATCAACAAGTCCAAATTTGAGGGGGGGCTCCATACACACACGAAAGAGAACACTAGAAGAAAGAAGACTTCACATCCTCCCTTGAAGTTCAAGTGTAGGTAAATTTATAGTTGTTTTTATTTTTGTTTCAATTAGATTTATTTTCTATGACAACTAGATAATCACATTGTTTGACTAACAAACTTTAAAAGGTATCGATACGGCCCTTTCCATTTCGATACCAAACTTTAAAAGGTCGTTTTAAAAATATGACCGTTGGTGTCAGTTGGTTGGTAACCAAACTTTAAAAGGTCGTTGACCCGTATCGATACGCCTAACCCCCGTACCGATACGGTTTTGGACAGTGAGCTAAGTTCAAAAAATGGTATCGATACGGCCCTTTCCATTTCGATACCCCGTACCGATACGCTTACGTGCGTATCGATACCCCTTATTAAATGCACACAACGACTCTTTCTTTTCTGAGACAGGTACCGATACACCTTCCCGCGTACCGATACCGGTAGCTGCAGAAGTGCATTTATGGTGGTAAAAGAGGGTTCCAACGGCTCCATTTATGTTTCCAACCACCCAAACGGCTAGAAATCAATGAGGAGGTATAAAAGACACATAAAAAAGCATCAGCAACAACTATTGATATTCAAGAAAACACCTATTCATCAAATCCAAGCAATTGTGCCAAAATTCCTATTTGTCTAGAAATCCCAATTGTAACTTTCATTCATATTTTGTTCAATTGGGTTGAGTGCTTGTAATTGGGGCTATCATTTGTATTGAGAGATACCTTATTAGCCATCAAATTTCTTTGTTCACTTGTGTGAGGATTGAGTTGATTTTTGGGTAGAAAAATCAACCGAAATTGTAAAGGTTGCCTCCTTGTCCTAGAAAAGGGGAAGAGCAATTAGTGGAATTGTTGCAAATCCTTAGTGAAGCTAAGGTAGTGGATGTAGAGTTCATTTGGAACTTGAACCACTCTAAATCCCTTGTCTATTATTTTCAATTTGCAATTTCCACCACAAAACCTTTAAATTTCCAATTCACCCCCCTCTTGGTCAATATCGATCTTGCGATCCACTCAACACCAACGATTTTATGAAAAACCCCCAACGGTTATTTTTTCAACTGTCTCTTAAAGTGCAGACCGTACCGATACGGATAATCACGTTTCGGTACGCTACAAGGTGTTTCGATGCACCTCAATGTGTTTCAATACGCAGAGCTGGACTAGACCTCCAACGACTATTTCTAAAGAAGGTCGTACCAATACGGTTACACGCGTGTCGATACGGACAGTTCCAGAACTGCATTTATGGTGTGAAATAAAGACTCCAATAGCTCCAATTCAATATCAACGGTCTTCAACGGCTACAAACTCAATTGGGAGTATAAAAGAGACCTCCGAGAATAATGTCAACAACATTATGATGATAATTTTCTTAGAGTTTAATTTTCATTTCTTGTATAGACAAACACTTGTGAGCTCAAATTGTCAATGTATGTTCAAGTGTTTTTTAGATTTGGGTGAGTGATTTAGTGTGCAAACATAACTTTGTAGAGGAATTTCGTTTGCTTAGAAATTTCTTGTTTAAAGAGTGTGCCCAAAGCTCGGGTTATGACTTATGAGCTTTGGTTGCTAGACTCGGCGAGTGAGTCTAGGATTGTAACGGTTGTCTCCTTAGCCTAGAAAAGGGGAAGAATTCTTGGTGAATTGGTGAAAACTTTGGTGGTTAACTAAGGTAGTGGATGTAGACTTTGGTTAGAAAGTCGAACCACTCTAAATCGTGCGTGAACTTTGTGTATCTTTTGCTTCTACCACAAACACCCAAAAATCTATCTTCTCCACCACTTGACAAGCATCGGTTGAAGGTGATCATCAAACTTAACAATTTGTTTATTGAAAAGAAAGGAACCTGACAAGTACAACGACCACCAAAACAGATTGTAAGATTCGGCTTACTATTTGTTTAATCTTGTGTTATAAGAAATGGGAAGGGAAAGAATGTCCATGTTCTTAACCATTGAGCTTCTAGTTTTAGAGAAGACCGGGGATTATTATGAAGTTCAAAGCATCTGATTCTGAATATATTATTCTGAAGTTGTTGGGTACTAAAACGGAATAAAAATGTAGCCTTAGGTACTATTTTACCAAACAAAATAGATGAAGTATCAAAACAGAAACACGATAATAGATTGGGTACTAAATATGTAGTTTACCCTTTATTTTATTGCCGGTAAACATAGCAAAGCGATTCACTGCTCATTACAAGCACACAAGACTAACTTAGATGAGTGGCACATCCACTTGCCTGCCAGCATAGCAACTACCAGGTTCAACTTCTAAATCCAGAGACGATTCAATTTTAAACACTTCAGCGAGGCCATACCCCGAAATTATTGGAACTGAAAAGCACCCCTTCTCTGTAAATCCTCAGATCATAACAAAATTATCCAGTAACATTGAATCGCAAGAGAATTATCCTAGAAAGGAATTATCGACTCCTAAGCAGTTTTGGGGACTTTATCGGGGAGAACGCTGTCAGGAAGGATAAGCTCAGCAGGTGTCTCACGAACAACCCCAAGCATTGAATCATACTCCTCATCACGACGAGCAAATTTCTTGCGCAGCACCTTCTCAAATTCAATTTCATCAAAGCTCTTGACATTTTCTGCTGCATGAACTTGTGCTAAATTGGAATAATTTAAGGCCGACTGGGAAATGAAGGCCATCTCTTCTTCCGTCAGCTTCCTTAGGAACTTGGCTGGGTTACCTCCCCAAACCTGTAAATTACAGAGAAAATCTCTCAGCAATTGTAGAATAGCTGGATCAATTCATCCCCTTTGGATTAATCTTAAACTTAACTCCATGATAAGCATGACCAAAGCAGTATGTTAATAATGGCCTTTAAAGCTTCTCAACAGAGTAATGGAAGGTTTCCTCTCCTTCCAAAACACCAAAAAAGTATATAACATTCATGCTAGCTGATATGCGAAATGCAGGTTGGATCAAGCTTCCATTTGAAAGCGGTGCCGGCAACCACTAACAATGGCAATCCCTACCATTTTGCCTATATATCTTATATATGGTTTCATGTTGTCTACACATAAAGTACTAACTATTGTATCTAATTTCACAGAAACCGAGTATGCCTATTTAACAAAGAACACAGATACCTATTTCATATTTATATAAAATCTATAAGATTTGAAGCAACATTAACACTCAAATATCAGTGAAGAAGCGTCCACAAACCTCTCCACATGGGATCCTAGTGTTCTGCCTCACAAGAGCTCCGGCAGCAACCATGGCATGCTTCTCAACATAAACTCCATCTAATAGGGTAGCCCCCATACCAACAAATGCTTCATCCTCAACGGTGCATCCATGTAAAACAGCACTGTGACCTGTCCAATTTTTATCAATAATTGCATCTTCAACTAAAACTGCAGACAAGGACCACTTTAAAGGACAGGTCACTCACCCACAGTAACATTACTACCAATAATAGTTGGTAAAACCTTCCCACTCAAGTTAGATTTCGCAACATGAACAAGGGAGTTATCTTGGATATTTGTTCCAGATCCAATGCTAATGCTATTCACATCACCTGCACACATCAAAAGTCAGATTCAGAAATTAGCAGCTGTCATGGACTTAGCATGCAACAACAGGAGGGAAGAAACAAAGTAATTACTGAGAAAGTTCAAAAAGATACAAAACTGAGAACTTTTACATTAATCTCATTTTCAATAGGGGCAACAAAAATGGATGGATCAAGGTTCAGTCATGGAAGTCTCTCTAATTACTTCAAAAGCTAGGTAATTACTACCCTATGGGATTTATATATATATATATATTTTGCCATAAAAGCAATTATGAATTTTTTTTTCTTAAACGAGAACAATCTCAATGACTAAGCTCCGTCTGAAGCTTCTCTACAAACAACATCAGCTATCGCCAACGGTGGCTTGGTGAACACCTGCTCGCCTAAAGGTTTTCCACAATTCAATTTCGCCAGGTAATCAGCAGCAGCTTCATGCTGTTCTCTACTGATGTGAGAAATTCGCACCTCCCAATCTCCTTGAAGCAATAAAAGGATCGACACAAAAACTCTTAATTCAGTACTTAGAGCACAAAGTAGAACATGGATATCACGCACTAAAACACATTCTTTCATCTAACCACATAATTTCATTAACTTATAAAACATCATCAATGTTGGTAAAATGTTTCATCTTAGAAATTATGATAAAATTCTACTTTCTAAAAACATTTGTTGCATGCCTGCAATGAAGTAACAAAACATCATTAGCTTCATTTCCTATGAACAAGACTAAATGAACTATAAAATCATTCCAACCCTAAACTTGGATAAAAACAAAGGAGCAGTAAATCTATCATTGGAATGTCCATCATTCATCAACTAATTAAAAATTAAGATGCTTACCTCTCAGAACGCATCCATACCAGATAGAAGAACCTCGTCCGACCTGAACATCGCCGATGATAGAAGCGCTAGGTGCCACAAACACATCCCTATCAACAGCAGGAGCTTTGTCGAATACGTTCATCAGCGTCCGGTGCCTCGACACTGAAACAAACCAAAACCAAAAAATTCCCCGAGAATCAGCTATACGTGGTCAAGATCTACGCAAATGTAGTTTCGAATTTCGATTGATGAAAGTAATGATTATTATATCACGAAATTACAGAATCGCATTTAAAAATGAAGCATAAATGCGTAGCGAATTTGATCCAAGCGTAAAATTGAATGAGAAGTTAGGGTTTTACGGTACATACGTTGTTCTTGGAAGTAGTAGTTGCCTTGGAGGCGGCAACCAAGGCGATCGAGGGCTTGGCCGGTTTCTCGGATCCAGAATCCAACGGTGTAGATTGCTTTCCCCAATGTTCCCATCTCGCTCTTCTTATTTTCTACTGCAGATTGATAGAGAAAACTGTATTTCCTTTAATTTTAGGAGACGATTTGAGGGGTTTCTTAATGATTTTCTCAGCTGAGAAAGTGAAGCTTTGAAACTGGAGAAAATGGAGATGAACGGTTACTTGTCCTACAGTTTCTGATTGCGAACCAATCATTTACTGCCACGTATTATCTTCTTTCTATTGGGTACGACATATGAAATGTGGTTCTCTTTGTTTTACTGGTAAAATACACAATGGTCATTAAACTAAGTACAAATGAACTTTTGGTCATTAAAGTTTCAAAAATTATAAAATAGTCATTGAATTTATCAAATTGTTATAAAATTATAAAAAGCTGGTAGTTCATTCCAAGATACAACATTACCCGAAACCATAAAAACCTTCCCCTTTGTTTCAAAGAAACTTGTAATAAACAATGCTCAACTATCTTGCGTATGTATGAAAAATATAGTAAGCTTATGGGATTCAATTCGATCAATGTATTTACAGCTATATTATAAGTAATCCTATAGCAAAGACGATTCACAGTGTCGTAAAACTGGATCTCTTTTACGCTGTCTGGAGAGAAGCTTTCGATGGTAAAGTCGACAACCAGTCAACCAAAGCCTTATTCACAAGCTCTGGAACTTCATCATGTGGACAGTGACCTGCCTGTAGGTTCACGACAGTTGTGTTCTGGTAGAATTCTTTGATGCGGTTAGCCTTGGCCGGTCCAACCCAAGGGTCTAAGTCACCCCACAACAACAACAGTGGACAAGTTAGCTTGCTCAAGAAACTCTCCAGGGTGTACTCGGTTTGATTTAACATGAACCGTGTCATCAACCTGAAATAATTCATAGTATATCCAACAGTGAAACCAGCTGTTGCAGGTATATGTTGTTTTCGTATCGAAAGGTTTACATATGCTTTGGACAAAGAGTGCCAAACATGGAAACTTCAAGAGAAATAAAGAGTGAAGCAATATAGATACCTATAGTACACTTCTCTGGCATTGGGATCGTTTGCAGGCATTTTTATGGATTCCACAAGATAATCATCCACATTGGAGGTATTGATATACACCTGCATTGCGAAAAACATAATAACTACCACCAGTGGCTTGATAACTTCCAAGTAACCATTAAAGATTGCCGATGCTACGTCTTAGGATGCATGTGTAGTTAAATATTAGATGTTGAGTTCATAAAACAATCCAAACTTTTGACATTCTGGATAAACTTTGCAAGGGAAGCCAAATAAATAAGGCTGTTAGTAACATACGTTTTTTAGGACAGATTCGATGCGAGCTGGTTGCTTCGCTTGCCAGAACAAAAACCCAAGAACAACACGCTGGAAAATTTCCTTCAGTGGCTTTAAAATAGATTTCTGCAAGAAGTTTTCCTCAGATTTGGTGGTTTTAGCCTTCGTGTCTCCAAACTGTCCAGCATTATTCAGTAACACGAGTCCAGCCACTTGTTCAGGCAACCCCACTGCTGCAGCCAAAGCCGTAAACCCTCCAAGACTGAAATAAACAACGAACAACAGACTGTCACTTAGTATGTTGTGTCGAAAGACAAATTGCAATGCAAATACAACTTATACCATCTATGGAACGGAAGAAATGAGCCAATGTATTTATGGAAAAAATGCAGACCTCAAGGTTTGATTTCATAGAAAAGAGCATGCCTAAAGGTTATGCATTAGGAAATCTACTACTTCGTTGATTGTTAAAAGATATATAAATAATCGGTGCAGCTTTATGGACCGCACCTGATTTTCTGGCCGAGAAAATCATTGGACTTAACCGTAAGTTCAAAAAGTGTAACTAAAAGAATGAAAGTAAAACTCTCAGCAAGCATCATACTAATGCAAATTCCGGAATTTTGACTGGCAAAAATGAAGCTCTTCGTATGAAACTGAATCAATTATCATGGCAACTTCATTTGAAGACGTAATTCAGACTCATATGCAGATTGCTAGAGGAAAACAATGCACCTTATTCATTCAGTATCGGACAACATCATGTTAAGATTCATTTTTATCATACATGTAGGAATGAGATTAACTGTTAAGTACTTGTTCTTGATCGGTACCTGTTTCCAACTAACACGGCTGGCTCTTTTACTATCTCCTTCAGAAAATCAACAACTTGATCTCTCCATATCATTGCATCATACTCGATAATTGCTTTCTCGCTCCACCCAAATCCTAGCAAGTCTACGGCATAAACTTTGTAATTTTTAGCCAATTCAGGTATGTTATACCTGCAAATTTGGAAAAACATAAGGAGCATTTAAGGCATATATGACACAACCTGATTTTATAATACTGCTACTAGATAACAATGGTCAAAATTAACCAGTATGCCATGAATATATATGACACACTGACACAGAGCCTCTAATTATCATTGTTTCATGTCTACCAGAAACTTCAATTAACTTCGAAATGAGAAGTTACATTATTTACAGTTCAAACAATTGCAAATCGATCCTTATAAACTAGTTTGAGAAATAAGAGCATTAGATGGCAAACCTCCAGTGGAAAGCAGAAGCACCAAATCCATGAATAAGAACAATTGGGGTCCCTTCTCCCTGTACTACATAATGTATTTTCCGACCACGCCATGTCCAGAAATTGTATCCATCCGGCTTGAATGGTAATCTCTCCGCTCCTAAAGAAAAAAAAAAACAAAATTCAGTAAAAGGAAATCTAAAATTATAGTAAAAAATTCTGTTCTCAACAGAATTCTGTGTTCCAAAATGCAACTTGGGTACAATCTCAATTCTCAACTGTAGACTACCCTAGGTGAACACAGCCTAGTTATGCTCCAACAATAGTCTGGTATTAATCTAAGACAGAACACAAACTGTCAGCTAAAAAAGTATACTACTTTGTAAGAACCCAGATTCCAGAAAGCAAAACAAACCCACAGTTGAAGAGGCAAAGAACAATTTGGCGAGTAGTTAAAAACCTGACCTTGAACCGGTTCAGTAGTCAAGGAAGAACCCATGACCGAGGCACCAGATGCCATAATCCCCTTTAAAGCAAAACCCCTCCTGTTTATCATCTCAAATTTGCTTCCTTTTTAAGTGCATGGCAGATAAACAAAAGAGAAAGTAATCAAATTTTTAAAAATAAAAAGAAGAAGAAGAAGCTAAACAGTGTTGGGAAAATAACAAGTTGAAGATTCAAAACCGAAATTAGCTTACTTGGCTGATGATGGATTCTTGAAGGAGCAAGAAACCTGCCAGAGATTGGGTTTAACAATTCAGTTGTAACTGAAGGTGAGACTGCACATGAAGAAGAAGACATTGTACTCCTCCAAGAATGGTTCTAAAACCCTGAAGAGTGGCCTTTAAATTATGGAAACGATATTTAAGAAGTTAAAAATGAGAGTTAAAGGAAGAGACAAGTGGACACAGC
Organism: Hibiscus tridactylites; assembly: GCA_958450335.1. NCBI lineage: Eukaryota > Viridiplantae > Streptophyta > Magnoliopsida > Malvales > Malvaceae > Hibiscus > Hibiscus tridactylites. The sequence continues at coordinate 67,158,643 of OY288285.1, read as the reverse complement.
ACAGGGATGATATTTAAAGAGTTGGTTCTTAGAGGTTAAGGATTTTTGAGCCGGCCAGTTCTGTGGCTGGTGTAACTTGAGGAGTTGTGGCTAAGTCCAGGCCATGGATTTTCTTCACTATGAATCTTTCCAATTTCCAGACATTTTTAGATTATTTTCCAAGTTGCTATATTCGAACGGGTTGCTTTGAAATAGAATTTTGCATACTTGCAGAGTTGCAGTAAACGTTTCAAAATGATGGTATAGAGTTTAAATTTATCATTAAACTTTAAAACATCCTAATTTAATTCTTAAAATATACTAAATGTATTATCAATCAATTTTTAGTCAGTTTAGTCATTAATTAAAGCATTATATTAGGAATTCTTTAATTAGTCAAGTAGTTAAAGATATTTTTTCGTTTTCACCGTTCGAATTCAGGCATTTGTATTCAAATTTTAAATACTAATGATGAAAACTAAAGAAAGTAAAAATGTTAAACCAACCATATCCATGTGTTTTCGACTTCGAGTGGTGAGAACACAAACTGAAACTTTGACTGATACCCGTGTTCGAATTTTATCCTCATACACAAAGAGCAAATGGAGAAGATAAATTCAGTTCTTAGAAGACTAAGCGCCTAGTTTTACAGGGCAGTGAAATCCACAAGTCTCACAATTATTGTCAGAAAAGTTTAGGACAAAATAAGAACGTAGAGTTGCACCAGAAACTACTTTTGGATGCAATACAAATTACAAACCTAATATGATCAGAAAAGGAATAATATAATATGGAGACGCTAGCAAAGAAGTTATTTTTTTTCTCAAAAGAAAATTTCATTGCATGAAACAAATTACAAATACAAACTCAGTTGCGGGGAAAAAGTAGGACCCCAAAAGATTTGACCCTGAAAGTTTTTAGCAAATTTTACTAGTCAGTACACAGCCTGATTACAAAAACGAGGGACAAAGGAAAAGGAACAAGAAGCAAAGGATTCATCTTCCGCTCTAATATCTTCCTCTATGGCTGAGGAAACCCAATTAGATAGGGAGCTCGACTGTAATCTTTCAATAACTGTTTGACAATCTACCTCAAGAATGATATTAGAGAAGCCATTAAGAGAGGCCAAAGAAATCCCCACCATGATAGCAAAAGCCTCAGTCGCTGCAGCAGACGGGGCTATGGTTGGAGCGGAAACTCCTTGGATGAAGGAACTCGTACAATCCCTTGCAATAGCCGCCGCCGCCGTCGTAGTCTTTCCTATTTGACTATTGAAGGTCGCATCACAGTTAATCTTAATCGTTTGGGGAGGCGGAGGGACCCAACACCTCGGTTCGACTCACTGGTGAGCATTCTCCAAAGAGCAAGCATGGGTTGCATGTGAGAACTCCTTAAAAGCTCGTTCAACGTGCAGTCATACGTCCCATGGAAGGTCTTTCCTCCCTTCGAAGACAAAGGCGTTCCGCGATTTCCAGATAACCCAAAGAAGGAAGTCAATAAGCGCGCCACCTTCTTCAAAAATTGCAAGTTTCCGAAACTCATTCACTGTTAGCCACCATTTAGGGAAACCAGGAAAACCATAGGAGGATGGAGAATAGTTGAATCCTGAAGCCCTCTAAACCGCTTGCGCGAAGGGACAGAAGAACAGAAGATGTTCAATGGATTTCGTCTTATCACCACACCTAGAACAGCTATCCGAGCCCTGAAATTTGACATAAAAGCGAGCTGCAATGATGTCTCTAGTGGGCACTATGTTGTGGCAGAGCTTCCATAGGAAGGATCGGATTTTGTACGAAACCCTCAAACCCCAAATAGATTTTCAAAGAACTTTGTTTTCGCCTGAAGATTCACTCGGTGAAGGGTCAAGTGACGATCTCTGATTCTTCTCGATGAATCTATAGCTTGACTTGGCCGAGTAATCCTCGTTTTTTGTTTCGGCCCAGATAAGAGAGTCTTTGATGCTCGAGCCTCCTATTGGAAAAGAAGAAGTTATTTAATTTGCAACAAAAGGATTTTCAAAACAATACCACCAATTCAGGGATGAAAATCGGCTGTCACTTATTATGCCTTAACCTAAAAAATTAGGTTTAGAGTTTAGGGTTATTGTTTAAGGATTAAAATTAGAGTTATTGTTTAAGATTTATAGAACTGGATAAGGTGTATTTTATAGGGTATATAATTTGAGGGGTAAGTTTTAAATTTTAGAGTTATAGCTTAAAATGAGTGATCTATGTTCTCACCATATATATTTTTTTAGAGTTAATGTTAGAGCATAGAAAGGGACACTAAAAAAGTAAAAGATTTTTGTTCCCAAATCAACAATTATTTAGAATGAATGATCAATATGATGTTTCGTTTAGTATTTTTACTTTCTTTAATTTTCATCAATAACATAACTTTCAATAAGACATGTTGTCAACCATTATTGAATTGATAAATTTGGCTCAACGGTTGCACTCATAATTCTCACCCATATGTCACAAATTCAACCCTTTAACTTTGTTTAGTATAATGGATAGAAATAAAAAAAGGATATAAAGAACCAAAATGAAAGAAGTGAAACAATGTAGTTTCATTAGAGTTAGCTAGTGTTTAAATTTCGGTTAGTTTCCTGGTTAATAAAACGAGGCGTTTTGCCTTGTTTTAAGGGTTTGTAAACGGCGTCGTTATGTGACACTAGGGTTAAAAAGGTTGAGAAGTTAGATGAATATTTATCGATTGAATGAATGAAATTTTTTGTCTTTCCTCTTTCTTTTTATTCTTCTTCCTATTCTATTCTTGGTCTCCCTTTGCTCTTCTAATTCTTATCTTTTTTTTATTAATTCTTCTTCTTCTTGAATTTGTACTGTTACAAAGGCATCAGAGCCAAATCGATCTTGCAATGGGTGACAGAGCTTTACAAATACATAGTCCAACGGCTTTGAAATTGCAGCAAGATATTTTGACTTTGCGAACAACAATTAATGGTTTCTAGAGCAAGTTAGATGATAAGATCAATGCTTTTCAAGCCCAATTTCTGAAGAATTTAGACAATTACCGAAGATTTCTCTGGGTAGACCTATAGAACCAGTAACAACAGAAAGGTCATCACAAGGGCTATTAGGGTCAGTCCCAGTGATCCAAACGATTGAGGACGAGGTGCAGCAGGAATCGCTGCTAACAGAATTTATCGAAGTCGAGATGTTTGACAAACTGTCTATGACAAGGGACGAGAAATTCGATGGGGTTGATTACTTAACGAGAGGTCACACGTTTTTTGCAGCCTTCTATTAGGTATGTATTTAACAAAGCACTTGGCCATGCTTCCCTGAGAGAGAGTATTAGTACAAAAGATTAGAATTTATCGTGCTCTATACCTATACATGTTTGGCCATTAAAACAACTGAGTGAAAGAAATTTCATGGGAGTGGTATACCACTGTCAGCATTATGTATGGCTAGAAACTCTTGGACCTTCAATTTTGATAGCCAAAGTGAAATGGGTTATAATTTTATGTTTGTGCAATTCGTTCTTGAGCCACTTTGGCAAGTCTACCATACGTGATAATTTGGAAGCTTTATTACGTGATCTTTACAGGACCGAGAACATTCAAGCTTGTAATGTTGCACCATCAGTTTCTCCATTATTATCCAAATATTCATTTGAGGGGGAGAGTTATGTTACCATTGACAGGAAGGTGCAACTTTTACATCGGACGTGATATTGTTCTATCCAAATGAAATTTCTGAAGAGGTTTTACTGTTGATATGATAGCCATATTGGCATCACATAGTTGTTGTTTTTACAATTTTGAAGTGATGAACCAAGGCATAACAATGAGTACACTCAGTTGTTCGAGTTCAATTCTAAATCGGTTTGCGAAGTTGGAGAGGCATATATGCAATCTTCTTATGGTTCATGTTGTTTTGGTTGTGCGGAAAAGAAGAATGAGAAACGTTTGGTCAAACCATCTTAAGAAAAGAAAGGATGATTTGATGTGCTTAAGGATGGTGTTTTCAAAGACTTTGTTGTCTTTTCTTTTAATCCTTGAGGACAAAAAAATATTTGAAGGAGGAAGTATTGTAAAGAACCAAAATGAAAGAAATAAAACAATGTAATTTCATTAGAGTTAGCTAGTGTTTAAATTTTGGTTAGTTTCTTGCTTAATGAAACATGGCGTTCTGCTTTGTTTTAATTAAGGGTTTGTAAACGGTGTCGTTATGTGACACTAGGGTTAAAAAGGCTAAGAAGTTAGATGGATGTTTACCGATTAAATGGATAAAAAATTATCTTTTCTCTTTCTTTTTATTCTTCTCCCTAATTTATTCTTGGTCTCCTTTTGCTCTTTTAATTCTTATCTCTTTATTAATTCTTCTTTTTCTTTGATTCGAACTGTTACAGTAGACATTTTCATTTCTTAAATTATCATATAATTATATAGTGACATGTATTATCATTTAATTAGATAAAAATTGATTTAATTAACGAATTAAGATGTTATTTAAAAAATAAATTAAGAGCAAATTTCTTCAAGTGCCATTATGATTAAATTTAGGGTAATTTTCACCAGTGGCCCCTTTCATTTAGGGTGTGTTCTATTTTGGTCACCAAAATTTAAAAAAAAAAGATTATTCTGGTCACTTACGTTTAGAATCGTTTCTATTTTGGTCCCTTGGTCGTTAGTCTCTGTTACTTAAAAAAATTAGTTTCTAATTTAACCTCCAAACTTTCAAAATTTTATTTTTCACCTTCCCCACAAATTATAAAACTAATCCCTAGAAAATTAATTCAAAACCTTAACCTCTGCCTCCTTTCCCCTATAAATTCACTGCACACAAAAAACATAGAAAATCACACAATCGAAAATTACCACTCGAAAGAGGTACCATGGCATGTCATTTTCCCGGGAGAAAAACTTACATAAATGTAACCTTTTTTAATCCGAATAGACTTAAAAGGTTCATATGAATATGGTCTGGGAATCTTTCATCAACATTTTCAACCATTTTGAACTTGTACGGATACTTTCCTTCTTCTCCAGCTTGGCTACTTTTACCAGATGCTTCCAACATTTCCTATCCAGTTTCGATATGATCACCAAATTGTTTTCTTGGAACAGAGATATCAATCGCATGGACAAGAAATTTTCCATTTGCTCCTCTGCAAATCCTTCTAGTTTCACAACCTTTAGACCATTGAGATTTGCAGGGGCATCGACTATGGCTGAGAATTCTTTCGTGCTACTCAAGTTATAACATTTAGGATCAATCTGCAAGTTTTGATCAATCATGGACATTATTCGAGTCCAAATTGGATACGTATTCGAGTCCATATTGAGGACTCGAATAAGATAGATCAAGGAAATGGGGAGACTTACAGTGACATAAAGTCTTTCCAAATTAGGACAGAGCTTGAGGAAACAAAGCAAAGCATTGATGTTGTGTCTGGCCATTGAACTATCAATCTGTAGCGTGCTCTAGGTCTGTAACGTAAGGGAGACAGAATATTGGAGAAGAAGGAGGAGAAAGTTTGTTTTTGATTTCATTCATAAGAAAAAGAAAGCTATTACAGACTCATTTGACTTTAAATACTCCAAAAAGGTTTGTTCAATAACAAACAAAATCCGTTAGGGTTGTGGGTGCCCTACGGTCACGTGTCCCTCGACGTCTCTCTTGGCCCTGTGCTGGCTCTGACCTTGTTGCATTATCACCCGACATTCCTTCCTCCCCACTCACAGTAGCTGGCTCAATCCCTGGCACATTCCCTGGCTCACCTGCAGCAGTGCTCCTAACATCATCCCCTCCTAAGAGAGGAACCTTGTCCTCAAGGTTCGCCACAGCTGTATTGTCCGCAGGTGTATCTGTCGAATCCCCTGAAGTATTCCCCCAAGTAGCCAACAGTGGTAATGGTGTAATCTGTTGTGTGGGTTGTCCTTTGCAAGGTTTCAACTGTGAGACATGAAAGACGGGGTGGATACGTGACGTGTCCGGCAAGTCGAGTTTATAAGCTACTGTTCCCACTCTGTGAAGTATCCGATATGGCCCAAAAAAACGGGGACTTAACTTCTGTTGACGTCGGAGTCTGACCGATAGCTGGCGATAAGGTTGTAGTCGAACAAAGACCCAACTTCCCTCCTCCAATACCAGCTCCCAGCGATGTTTATCCGCCTGGTTTTTCATACGCAATTGGGCAGTGTGCAAATTTTGTTTTAACTCTCTCAGCAATGCATCTCGGTCCAGTAATGCCTCACGTGCTGGAGTGTTAGGCAGCCCTTCCAAATAATCCGTGATAGTCGGAGGATCTCTGCCATAGAGAGCTTTGAACGGCGTCATACCAGCCGACGATTGGAAGGCGGTGTTGTACCAATACTCCGCCCATGCGAGATAGTCGGTCCATTTTTTTGGCTCGTCCCCTACCAAACAGCGTAGATACATCTCCAAGCATTTGTTTAAAGCTTCCGTTTGCCCATCCGTTTGGGGGTGATAGGCGGAGCTCATGCATAATTCCGTACCTTGCAGCCTTGCCAATTCTGACCATAGTTCGCTCAAAAAAATACTATCTCTGTCACTAACCATGGATCGTGGTATGCCATGTAGCTTGATCACCCCTTGCACCATAACATTGGCTACAAATTTGCTGTCATAGTGGCGCGGCAAGGCAAAGAAATGGCCGTATTTTGTGAGTCGGTCGACAACGACCAAGATTGCCTCTTTCCCTTTCGAATTCGGAAGGCCAGTAATAAAGTCAAGAGAAATATCCTCGAAGACTTGGTTGGGAACAGGTAGGGGTTGGAGGAGACCTGCAGGAGCTAAACTTTCATGTTTCATCCTCTGGCAAGTTTGACATTTGCTCACAAAATCGCGGACATCTCTTCGCAATCCTTGCCAATAAAAGTTCATTGCTATCCGACGGAAAGTACGCGATATCCCTGCATGCCCACCTATAGTTGAACTATGATACTCCCGGAGTAGCAACGCTCGCAATGCAATTTCCTGCGGCACCATGATACGGCTCCCTTTCATTACCAATCCCCCTTGGTCACTATACTCAGTATACGCTGAATTTCCCAATTGCAACTGATCTCAGATGTTTGTTAGTTCAGCATCATGCGCGGTGGCTAGCTTGATATCCTCAATGATTCCAAAAATAGGTCTGGTGAAAGCCATTAACACTGCAGTGGTGTCGCGGGAGAGGGCATCGGCTGCGTTGTTCAACTTTCCCGGCCGATATTTGATTTCAAAGTCGTACCCAATCAATTTAGACAACCAGTGCTGCTGCTCGGGTGTTTGAATGGTTTGTTGAGTAAGCTCGCGCAATGCCTTCTGATCTGTTATGATCGTGAACTTTCTGCCTAATAGGTATTGTCGCCACTTCCCCACCGACTGCGTGATTGCGTACATTTCTCGGTGGTACGTGGACGCCCCCTGCATCCTCGGACTAAGTTTTTGGCTGTAATACGCGATTGGTCTCCCCTCTTGAACCAGGACTGCGCCAATACCAATCCCCGAGGCATCCGTTTCCACCACAAAATCCTTCTCGAAGCAGGGGAGAGCTAACACCGGGGCTGTGCAAAGTCGAAGCTTCAATTGTTCGAAGGCATCATGTGCTGTTTCTGACCATGTGAAATCGATCCCCTTCTTCAACAGATCGGACAGTGGGGCAGCCAGAGTTGCGAACCCTTTTATGAACCGTCTGTAGTATCCTGCAATGCCAAGGAAGCTGCGTATGTCCTTGATGTTCTTGGGAACAGGCCATGCTTGAATCGCCTCAATTTTACTTGGATCGACAGCGAGCCCCATACCCGATACAATATGTCCCAGATATTCCACCGAATCTCTGCCAAAAGAACACTTAGCGCGTTTGGCAACAAGCCCATTGTCCCGTAATACTTGTAATACCAGCTTAACGTGTGCCAAATGCTCAGACCAGTCTTTGCTAAATATGAGGATATCATCCAAAAAAAACGAGCACAAACTTACGCAAAAATGGCTTGAAAATTGTGTTCATGGTGGCCTGAAAAGTGGAAGGGGCGTTGGTGAGCCCGAAGGGCATAACCAAAAACTCGTAATGGCCTTCGTGGGTTCGAAATGCAGTCTTCGGAACGTCGTCCAATCGCACTCTGATTTGGTGGTAACCTGCCAACAAATCCAGTTTGGAAAAGAAACGAGCAGTGCCTAATTCATCAAAAAGTTCATCGGCTGTTGGGATTGGGAACTTATCTTTTACGGTGATGGCGTTCAATGCCCGATAGTCAACGCAAAACCGCCAAGTTCCATCCTTCTTCTTTACTAGTAGGACAGGTGAGGAGAACGGACTGTTGCTCTGTTGAATAATCTTGTTGTCGAGCATCTGTTTCACTTGTGTTTCAGTTTCCGCTTTTTGGAAGTAGGGGTATCGGTAGGGACGGACATTCACTGGTGGTTTCCCTGGTTCCAAATGGATGGCATGGTCCGTATCCCGGGCTGGAGGTAATCCCTTCGGTGCTGAAAACACAGTAGCAAACTCCTGTAAAATAGTCTGCAATTCCACATCGTGAATATCCTCTGAAGAAGTCAGTGGTTCACTACTTTGCAGGCAAAACAATTCAGCAATGGCGTTAATGTTGTGGAGTCGACGTAGAGACTGAAGTTGAATCAGTTGGGGTTCGAGACTCGACTCCCCTTTCCAAAGGTGGCGTTTGCCCTGCAAGTTAAACTCGAAAGTAAGTTGCTGGAAGTCCATAGTAATTGGCCCCAACGTCGCCATCCATGCCACTCCAAGCACCATTTCAGTCCCCTTCAACGGCAACGCATAGAAATCCGTAGTCAATTCTGTGCCTTGAACCTTTACGGATAAGTTGCGCACACAACCCTCATTCTGCAGTTTTGCTCCATTGCCCACTAACACGCCAAAATTAGGTGCTGGTGCAATGGTTAAACCCAAGTACTTGGCCACCCGAGATTGCACAAAGTTGTGAGTGCTGCCTCCATCGATAAGGATTTGTACTTCTCGCCCGCGAATAATCCCTTTGACGCGAAGAGTGTTGGGGTTGGAATACCCTGCTAGTGCGTTGAAAGAAATCAGTGGTTGGTCCGAAACTAAACTGGTATCTGTATCCGCCTAGGACTCAGGTTCGTCAGTGGTCGGAATCGCAGTGTCACCTTCCTCGTCGAGCATAAATAATTGAGGATCGCTGCATTTGTGCCCGGGCACGTATTTGGCATCACAGTAGTAACATAAGCCTTTTTCGCGGCGTAACTGAGCATCGGCGGCGGAGATTCGTCGCGGTTGTGGCATATGGGGTTTTAAGCCAGAGGTTTCGACGGGTGGAGGTCGACCCGGTAATCCTTTGGGCCCGTTGGCGAATCCAGTGGGTGTCGGTAACAAAGGGGGTAATTTGGACCCCGTAGGCCGGCCCAACAAACGTTTGGCCTCTGCAATCTTCACTTCCTGCAGCCGGGCTAAGGAGACCACATCGTGCATGCTGGTGGCTCGATGAGCTAAAACCTCATTCTTAATATCCGACCGGAGCCCCGACACGAAACACTGTGTCATGAACGATTCTGAAAGGCTGCTCGTCCGTAAGGCCATATCCTCGAAACGGTTCTGGTAATCTTCGACGGTGGACGTTTGAACCAGCTTAGTTAGCTGTCCTTCAGGAGACTCGATCTCCGTTGCGGCAAATCTCCTTTTGATAGCTTCCACGAGGTGAGTCCAACCAGATAATTGGCGGTGACGTTGCATCCAGCGGAACCATTTCCGGGCAGTGCCTTCCATCCGAAATGAGGCCATGGTGACCCGGTGATGATCGTCGGTGCCGTAGAAATCGAAGAAATCTTGAGCCGCTGCAACCCACTCCTCTGGATCTTGGCCGGTGAATAATGGGAGCTCGACATATACTGGCTTCGGGGGAAATGGAAAAGCGTCGTCAGCAGTGTCCTTGGCTTTTCCCTTGCCGCGACCCACGCGGGCATCACTCGAGCCTTCCTGCTCAACGGTGGACAGAGGTGGTTGCCCGAGTTGCGCCGAAAGAGCCGTGAGCTGGCGTACAACATCCTGAAGGGTTTTGTTGGTGTCTGCCGTCGTTGTCTGGAGCGTGGCTAAAGCCTGCTCATGGCGGGTAGAAGATTCCTGAAGAGTTTTGATAGCTTCGGAATTGTTGACCATGGTGAGAGGGCTCAATGAAAGCACCAAATGTAGCGTGCTCTAGGTCTGTAACGTAAGGGAGACAGAATATTGGAGAAGAAGGAGGAGAAAGTTTGTTTTTGATTTCATTCATAAGAAAAAGAAAGCTATTACAGACTCATTTGACTTTAAATACTCCAAAAAGGTTTGTTCAATAACAGACAAAATCCGTTAGGGTTGTGGGTGCCCTACGGTCACGTGTCCCTCGACGTCTCTCTTGGCCCTGTGCTGGCTCTGACCTTGTTGCATTATCACCCGACATTCCTTCCTCCCCACTCACAGTAGCTGGCTCAATCCCTGGCACATTCCCTGGCTCACCTGCAGCAGTGCTCCTAACACAATCCACCACAGCTCTTTTAGTCTGCCGAAATAGAATTTAGGGTCTCCACTTGAACTATATAAATTCTTGCACATCGTTTTCTAAGGAAAAATGAAAGCACATTAAACAAGTTTAGAAGAGAAGAAAAATTAGAAAAAATGAACATTTCGTTCATCCAGCATGCTTCAAAAAGCCATCTGCATATTGTTAGTGACTTGACATTGTTTATGCTTCTCAAAATCGATTTGAAGCATTTATGCTCGGCGGCGCAGCCGCAATGATCGCTTCCATCGGAGCCGTGATGAGGACGAACGGTTGTTTCAAAGTCTCAAGTTCATTGTGCTAGAGGACCTTGTCTGAGATCAACCATGGTGTCTTCCAGGTGTAATCCGCAGTCACACATCGAATATATGTCAGCGTAATAACATCGGTTGTATGATTTTCTGTGTTCTTTGTGTGCAGTGAATTTATAGGGGAGGGGAGGTAGAGGTTAGGGTTTTGAATTAATTTTCTGAGGTTTTAGTTTTATAATTTTTGGGGAAGATGGTGAAAAATAAAATTTTGAAAGTTTGGGGGTTAAATTAGAAACTATTTTTTTAAGTAACGGAGACTAACGGCCAAGGGACCAAAATAGAAACGATTCTAAATGTAATTGACCAGAATAATCTTTTTTAAATTTTGGTGACCAAAATAGAACACACCTTAAATGAAAGGGACCACCGATGAAGATTACCCTTAAATTTATTAAATAAAATTAGAATCAAAATAATAAAATGTACAAATAATGATGGTCAAATATTTAAATATCCAAATTTTGCTTAACTCTTAGTCTCTCACATTAACATCTCCATTAACTTTTGAATTTTTTTCATAATTCGATGGTTGAAATAGAACTAACTCTATAATTTAGTGACTATCTAGTTAGTATATATACCCTAAAAAAAATTCTAAACGGGTGCGTTTAATGTGTAACTTATTTTTGGCGGAATTCGAGACCTCTTCCAAAATCCAACGGCTCATCCTCTTAAGACGAAATTTCAAATTGGTTAACTGAAAAATCTGGTTCCCTGATTCACTTTAAAAACTCCCCATCTCAACCCTCATTTTCTCCCGTCAACTTAAAGAGAAGGAATCTTGGCATTTGACGCTCAACAACACAGCAGATTTCGGTTTTCTTTTACAAGTTATCAACAAGAAAGGGTTAGTTTCGTTTCTTTTACAAGCATCGGATTTTCGTTTTTTCATGCTTCTTTTTCCCGGAAACTATTTTCATTTTCTATTCTGGGTTTTTTCTTTTTGCAGAAAGTTTGCAAAGATGAATGATCTAATGACAAAATCGTTCTTGAGTTATGTGGAACTGAAGAAACAGGCAGAGAAAGACTTAGAATCGGACCTTGATATCGAGAAAGGGCTGAGCCAACTCGACCCCACAGATGAAAAGAACCTCTCTCAGTTCTTCCAAGAAGTGGAGACAATCAAGGCCGCCATGGACGAGATTACCAGTCTCGTCTTCGATCTTCAAACCCTTAATGAAGAAACCAAGTCCACCCACAGCACCAAAGTTCTTCGAGGGTTAAGAGATAGAATGGAATCCAACACGATTTCGATTCTCAGGAAAGCAAAGATTGTTAAAGCAAGGCTTGAATCGCTGGAAAGATCCGACGGGAAACAGGGGACTTGTGTTGGTCGGACCAGGATTTCAATCACCAACGGTTTGAAAGCCAAGCTTCGGGAAATGATGAAGGATTTCCAGGGCTTGAGGGAAAAGATTTTGTCCGACCACAAACAAGATCTCAAGAGAAGATACTACACCGCCACCGGTGAGTTACTGAGCGAAGAAACTGTCGGGAAAGTGGTTTCCAGCGGCGAGAAAGTGGAGTTGTTTGCGGGGAAAACGGAAGGGCACGAGGCGATCATCGATATCCAGAGGAGTTTGCAGCGGCTTCATCAGGTTTTCCTTGACATGGCGGTGCTTGTGGATGCACAAGGGGAGAAAATGGATAATATTGAAGAGAATGTGGCGAATGCAGGTAGCTTCATCAATGGCGGAACCAATAGTTTACACTACGCAAACCAAATGAAGAAGAAGAGGAAAGGCTGGGTTTATTGGGTTTGGGGCGTTATTCTGATTATACTCATAGTTTGCATCATTTCGATGTTAGCTTCTTGAGAAGCATAAAACGGGGAAATGTTTCAAGTATTGTTCAATTTCAGTAATTTTGATTTTGAACTTTCAAGAGAGTTTAAACAAAAATATTAAGATCAAATGATGAGTTTATCTAAGTTCGATCTATTATTTTGAATTTAAATTATCTTAGATTTTGTTTTGTTCAAATCTAATCTAATAAGAATTGGACTATTAATTAAACATATCAGACCATTGGTTCTCAATTCAATCGATGGTTCAACAATAATTAAACACAAATTCTAGAAAAATCATAAAAGGAAAATTATAACTAATTTCACTAAACGCTTAAATAAACTAGCACGAGGTTATTAATTTAACCAAGTTCTTTAATTTCAAAATATCGTCAAAATATTTGATAGTATAATTTTTTAGTATTATTATCTTATACACATGCGGTGGAAATTTTAGGATTAAAATTTAGGGTTTAATATTAGAATTTAAGGTTTAAGATTAAAATTTAGAATTTAGGTTTTAAGGTAATATGTGTAGGATTTAAATTTTAACTTATTAACCTTAAATTTTAACCCTAAACTTAAAATTCTATTAACAACCCTTAAATTGTGTAAAATAATTTCTATAAACGTTTGCGGTTTGTGTATAGAATAATTATCCTAATTTTTATTGTTGTTGTAATCCCACTCAACTTAAGATTAGTTTTTACTTAAAACATTAAAACAAATACGTGAAAAACACTCGCGATTCAAGTACACAAAATTATAACTACCTGAATTGCTTGAAGTGCAAGTTTTATTCAATTTTATTTCTTTTTTCAGATCTTTGTGGTTGGCTTTATTTTTTTTATTGTACATTATTGATTGAGTTGATCGAGTTATTGATTTTTAATTTAACCGGTTATAATTTTTTTAAAAATAGATTATATTCAATGGTAAAAGAATTATAAATAAATCAAACAATAAAAATTTAGTGCAAAATAAATATTACAGAAAAATCTAACGGTGTGAAAGACGTTAAAAAATCAAACATAACACCTTCAGAAGAAACTTCTAAAATGAAATCTAGAAAGCTATTATTTTGCCTTGGGTGCTCTTTGAAGACATCATAATTCTTTCGATACTCGTTCTTGACATATCGGCACAGCCACAAAAATGGGAATCATAACATGAACTCAAATTAATATCGGTAAATTTATTTGAATGAACTCAAATTAACTGTTTATTTTAAACTTAAATGAAAAATCAACTCCTAAATTATACATTCTATTTGAAACTATTTTTGGTCAAAATTAGTCCCTAAACTATTATTTCTAGTCACTTTAAATCCGGTAGCTATCTAAGTCAATAAGATGTTGGCACATCATAAAGATTTTTTTGATCAATAGATAATTTAGGGAGTAAAAGAAAAAAACGGTATAGTTTAGGTACTTATTTTGACCAAAAATAGTTTAAGGGCTTAAAATGACCATTAATGATAGTTTAAGGATTTATTTTGACAAAAAATAATTTAAGGGCTAAAACAAACAAAAGACATAGGTTTAAGGGGTGATTTTTCATTTAAGCCTTTATTTTATCAGTTGTATGAATCAATTAAATCAAGGGTAAACTACATAAATGACCACCACACTATTGGTAAAATTGCGATTTGACCATATTATTATTTTTCGAAGCAATTAAACTACCATACTATTAAATTGGGTGCAATGTGACCACCAACCATTAGAGGTTAACGGCAGGGTGACGTGGCAGTTAAAAAAATAGGGGTATAATTACACATTTGGTCCTTTTTATTTACACATTCTTTCAATTTAGTCTTAATTTAAAATAAATAAATAAATAAAATTATTTATTTAATTAGGTGAAGACACGTGTCAACACCTTATTGGAGGACTTTAATTATTTTTATTTGGTTCAATAAATTTATTTTCCTCCTCCAATCAAGTAGTAACACGTGTCACCACCTATTTAGATGAGAAAAAAAATTTCAACCATACCTACTGTTAGGGAGAGTCAAACCAGGGAGGTGCAGGAGCAAAGGCAGTGGCTAAGCCACTGTACCAAGCACAACATTGTGTTATAAAACACCAACTTTAATATGTTTTATTGTTTTTTATATTTACTTTTTTAATTTCACATATAAAATCGTTCAATTATTTTTAATTTAATTAAAAAATCTCTAAATTATTATATATGTTAAATTATATATAATAAATTAAATTTTTTAAATTATATATAATTTTAAAGATTTTGAATTCGTTAAATGAATTCTTTTTATAAATTAATCTTTTTAATTTATTATAGTTTAACATATATACTATTTTAAAGATTTTTTAATATTTTTTAATATATTATAATAAATTAAAAATATTAAATTATAATAAATTAAAAATATTAAATTAGAGATTTTTAAAAAAAATATTATATAAGTTAAATTATTCTTTTACTGATACTATATTAGAAAATAATCCATACACAAAAGCGAATGATTGATTTTATTAATTTTACCACGTGTCTTCGTAAGCACGTTTTTCATTTTTTATTGTTTTCTCAGTCGGTGTAGGTGAGAAGAGGGTCAAGTAGATGCATGTCCTCCTGGGATAACAGATTGGGGTGACTGGTGAGTATAGGTATGAGTTTAATGATTATCGGACAAATGTAAATATCAAAAGTTATGTTCATCGTGGATAGTGAACACGTGAATTTGAAACTTTACTCGTTTTATATCTGTCTGTTCAATGCCTACTATATAAATAATGTTATTTTAATAAAAATAAAATATAATTTTATTTGTATTATATTATATTATGTTATATATATTAGATGGCGGGAGAGTGGATTGATATGCGAAATATGTTTGTAAGGATTTAGAAAAATTTTAAAATGATTTATAAATTTTAAAACCAAATTTATGAAATCTATCTAGGATTCTATGCATATATAATGAGTTCAAATCATTAAAAATTTTATATAAATAATTAAGAAATGATCCATGCATCGTTACAACTATAAGTAAATCTAGTTTTGTTTAGAATAATCAATGATTGATTATGCTTTGTATTTTAAAAGATGCGAATTTTTTAAATGAACAAAGTAGCAGACTACTTCTAGTTTGACATTTACTTTAAATATTCGTCATAAATTATACAAGTTAATTTAGAAGTATCACATTATATGGTTAAAAAGACATACATGTCTAGTTTCTTTTTTAGCAAACGAAACGAAGTTCCAAGTTAAACTTTCATGTATTGTAACAATGGCTGAGCTATAGGAGATACGATCCAAAACGTAAGGATGAAATCGTACGCGCCCTACGCCTCTCGAGGATCACGGCCCCTTGAAGTTTGTGACCCTCAGACGACGATGTAATTCGTCCGATCCGGCTTACTCGTTCGATGCCGAACGAAGGTGGTTCTTCCCTTCCAAAGCTCATCGGTTACCGGTCTTGTGGTGGACGACGCCGGCTGGTGGCTTGGTCCAGCTTTCAGAGGGGAGGCTCTTCTGGAGTGTACATCGGGCTCTGGTGAGTTTTCATCTGATGCCATGGATCCGCAGAAGTTGTTGTCTTCGCCCGTTGCTGGGGGTTCACGAGGACAGTTATCGCTACGTTGTTGGTCCCTCTTATGTGAGGTTGTGGCGTGATCGCCGCCACTTTTGGATTTTGGTTGCGATGGCGCTTAACAGGCTGGTCCTTGAGATTAGGTTAAGCGTTCATATTTCTCAGGCCCGGTTTTCTGACATCAGCTTCTTGGTGGAGGTGTTGGTCTGCCCAACGGTGGCGCTGCCGAAAAGGTCTATAGAATCTCCTTCTCCTTCGGGCTAAGACATCGGAGCAACAATTTCTTTCTCGAGCAAAGACATTGGAGCGGCGGTTTTCGTTTGTTTACCGACTCTTAAAATGATCCAGCCGGCGAGGCACGAGGGTTTCATGGTCCAAACTGCTGTGATGGGCGGCGTTACACTAGGGGTGACTCATGCTAAGATGGCAAGCCTCCGGTCGAGGGGAAAAGACATCATCGGTGCCGGAATCTTTGCTTTCCAAAAAGCTGCAGAAAATTCATGCTTTCACGTGTTTCAACAGGATTTTCGAAGAGAACAAGGTTTTGTCTTTTCTGCAGTTTTGGGTTTCGGCACATGTCTCGAGTTCTATGATCTGGACAGTAGGAGAAAGTTGGTCCAAATGCTAGATGTCTTAGGCTTCTCTGATGAAACAAAGTTGAAGCCTTGGGAAGCGAGATTGGAAAAGCTTTTCTTATTTTCTACGAAAGAGACTAATAGCCCACATTTTTCTTTGGAGTCAACCTCGGTGGGACCCGAATGACTTGTTTCAGCTTTTCAGAAATGCTTTATCTTTTCTGCAGAAAAGTTTTTCAGCAAAACTTGGAGTCAACCACGGTGGGACCCGGGTGACTTGTTTTAGCTTACCATCAAAGTATTATCCCGTGGCTTATGATTTTTTGGAAGTCGTTAAGCTTTGGAGTGGTGGTAGTACCTGGTTTTCCACAACAGTAAGGTTTAAATGGGATCTGGGAGGAGCCTTTCGGTTCTCAGGTTCCATATTATCAACGGGTGTTCAGTGGGAGGAGACTCGGTGAACTCATTCTCTCCTCACATCTGGGGTACAGTAGACGATGCCTTGATAAGGACTAACGATTTCGAGTTGGAAGCTTGCCTCTGGATAGAGCTCTTAGGCACGACTACTGTCTTTTGTCCTGGGAAGAGATTATGGTGTTCGAGTCCTGGCTCTCTCCACCATAGTTCTGGTTTCTTCGTTTTAGGAAACACGATCCACGGTTCTACCGTTGAAAGTGTCTATTTGGGCAATCCAGTGTTTTCCACGTCCTGGTTTTGTTGGGTTTTTGTGTGGCCGTTTATCGATCGTTGTTTACGCTTGCGGATTGTTTCCTGGTTGTTGGCTGATAGGGTGTTATTTGTAACCCCCTCATCCCGGTCTGGCCAGATGACCGGTCCGAGTGGGCCACACGGGGAAAACCGAAGCGAAACCCCAAGGATTCCCCCTCGGTTAGCAACCCTATTTTTTTTTTTAAAAAATATTAATCTTGCCTAGATGAATGTTAAGTCCTATGTGATTCACGACAGCGAAAAACGTTCAAAGGAAAAACACATTCGAATCACAACCACGCATAAACAGCCAATTTTTAGCTTATAAAGCAGACAGTATCGATACTCTAATCAGGGGTATCGATACCCTCCTTCTAGGTCAACCCAGGAAGTCAACACGAGAAGGCCGTATCGATACCCTAATCAGGAGTATCGATACCCTCTTCCTCGGTCAACCTTCCTTGGTCAACAGATTTGACCCGTATCGATACTCGGGACCCCGTATCGATACGCTCCTATCTAAAACCCCAAACCCAGATTACAGAAACTTTGGACGGTATCGATACCCTAAGGGTATCGATACCCTAGGCAAAATCTGAGGCATTTGGGCAAGAGAGTATCGATACCCTTACCAGGGGTATCGATACCCCCTGCACTGCAACTCCTCAAACTCAACTAAAACGACCCCAACCGACTCTAAATGCATTCCTCGACTCACCTAAGCGTATACCAACATGCAAGCACACATATTTAAGCCATAGGTATCAATCAAACATGAATTCAAGCTTTCATACATAGCATTTGATTCAAGAAGCAAAATAGGCAATATTAAGCATACATAAAGACTCAAAAGGATCTTAAGGCCACAAGTCATTCAAAGAGGTTTGCACCCCGCATAAGACAACCTAAAGCATCCTAGAGCGTACCATTAAACACACCAACATTCATCAAGTATTGCATGCTTACAAACCATGATCAAACTCAACAACATCAGCAATCAAATGAGTCATACAAGCTCATACAAAGACCTTTGCCACATTGCTAGCTATTACAAAATCGATAACCATACTTGAGCTACAAACTTGGATGCCCTTCTTGCCTTGCTTCGAGCTAACACCACGCTAATGATCTGCATTGTTGAACATTGAGAGCGTAAGCTATAAGCTTAGTGAGGGTGCTCTAAAACGAAAATCAACAACAATGCAGGGTTCAAACATGTAATCCTAATCTCACACATATCAAGCATTGCAAATAAACGAGTAGACTTAGCTAATCTTTCAAGTGGCATATATGGTCTCTCAATCCTAGCAAGATTTCACATCATTATCAATTATCAATACAATACCATATATCAAAACACATATCACCATCATATGTCACATCACATAAACAAGTTTAATTGGCCACTTTAATTACCCCGATTGTGCGGATTAAAACCTTGACAACACTTTACCTCGGTGGGATTCCACTCATCACCGGACCTTGCATGTGCGGGATTCCACTCATCGCCACATGCCCTACGGATGGGATTCCACTCATCATCCCGTAGAAAATATAATAAAAGCTTCCGGTGGAATGCTACATCACCGTACTCCTCCTTGATGACTTAACGCCATCAAGGCCACGTACGTTTTGACTCAATTGTGTGCACACTATCCTAATGATCGATCATTTACAACCGGTAATTTTTAGTGCCAATTATTATAACCACAACATGTATCACCAACCACATATCATCAACACATTCATGCTCAACACATATATCCACAACATGATATACATATACATGCACCATCTAATCACAAGCATTTGAGCATAGTCATCAAGCATATATCATTCAAGGAAAATTAGACTAAGTTAACTACTTGGATTAAAGGAAGTGGCCTACCAAGCACACTTGCACACACACACACTACTCATGTTCGAACCAACTTGAAAACAAGTTTAGACCACTCACCACCCTTCCTTAGCAAAATCGAACAATCCTCCTACGCACCCGGATTCGGTCCCAAAGCTCCTTCAACGTTTCCCCTTGCTTCTAGCCAAGCAAAACACACTTGTTACACCTCAAATCAATGCTAAAGCTCAACTATCAATTTACTTCACAACATAACCCACAATTCACAATTTCCCCAAATCACAAAACCTCCCAAACTCAATTTTCGTGCTTCCCAAAACTCTTGCTGAAAAACCCACTTCCAAACACCCAAATGGTTTCCAAAGCATCCCAAAACACTCTCATACCATAGGTAAACCAACAGCCCACCAATTTTAACACAAAACCCACCAAAAACTCAAGTTTTTCAACCTTAAATCTAGCCTTAAGACATCTCCACGAATTTCTATCAAAATTCAACCAAATTTAAGTATGTGGTGTATTTTAGCATGCTTAAACAAACCCCCAACATAATTTAACAAAACAAATTAAAAATCCCCATCAAAATCCCCAATTTCCACATGAACCCTAATTTTCAAAACACCATTTTTCTGAAATCTACAACAATGGTTGAGTAGGGAATAAAGAGGAGAGTTGGAAAACGCATTTACCTTTGAGAAACACCTTTAATTGAAGGAGATAATGGATGGAATAGTAACTTGATATTTTTGAGAGGGTTTGGGGAGGGAAGATGGTTTCCACGTGAAAAGGGGGAGTGGGGAGAGAGGGAAGAGAATTTTCAGCTTTCAAATAAAAGTTGTCTAGCTTTTAAAAGGTTTTTGGTAAAATTGCAACATTGGTCCCTCCCCTTTCAAATGAAGCTTAATTAGGTCACTACTTGAAGTTGAATTATTTTAATTAAATTTTATTGACTCGAATTAAAACCCGGTTAACTCCTAAGCCCAAAACACGGGTGTTACATTATTTGTGTATTTTCAGTTTGTTTTTAGGACTTGTTTGGCGTTGCCGTTTGTTTTGGCTTTCAGTTGATTGTGTTCTTCGATGTTGAGACCCTTGGGCCTCCCCCTTATGTACCTTTTCCTTTTTTAATGAAGTTATGGTTTGATAAAAAACGAAGTTCCAAGTTATGTATTATGAGATACATATATTTCTTTGAAGGTAGTACATATGTGTATGAACGAGTACGAGCTGAGTGGTGGGTACCCACCTGAACTGATGTGAATTTGAAAATTATATCCATCGTGAATAGTGGGTAAGAAGTGACTGTAAATTTTTAGGTGAATATGAGTACGAGGATGGAGTATCCACACTCACACGTCTCGTTTTCATCCCTTCTTCTGGTGATAAAAATTCCTTGTCTTTTTTCAGTGCCTTTTCTATGCCTCAACACTAAAAAAATTAAATTCTAAGCCTTAACCCTCTATTATAAATCCTAAACTCTACATCATATACTTTAAAAAATATACATTACCTCAAATTCTCTAAACCCTGAACCCTAAATCTAAATTTTAGTGTGAGACGTAATAGGGGCACCGAAAAGGACATAAGATTTTTATTCATCTTTGTACGCTGTTATAAGATCAAGAAAATATTTTTTAAAAATAATTAATCGATATTAATGTTGTAAAAGTACTTTGATATATTAATATTTTTAATAATAATTTACACAAAAAATTTAATATATAGAGATAAAATTTTATTTTTAGGGTAACCATTGTATCACTAAACTATTCTTGCTTTTTTGTTTAGGTCACAAAATTATTATTTTTGGCAAAATAGTACCTTATGTTAAGTTTTTTCTTCTTCTTATTTTGGTCACCTATTGTTAAAAATCTAAAAAAATAGAATACAAGAATAATTTAATAATCAAAATAGAAAATAAGTAATATATCAATTACCAAAACAGAAAAATAAAATAACAATTGTAATCAAAATAAAAAAATATTTAGTGACTAAAACAAAAAAAACAAGAATAATTTAGTAACCAATACGTTTAAAGATTTTTTAATATTTTTTAATTTATTATAATAAATTAAGTTATAATAAATTAAAAATATTAAATTAGAGATTTTTTAATAAAATGTTATATATGTTAAATTATTCTTTTACTGATACTATATTAGAAAATAATCTATACACAAAAGCGAATGATTGATTTTTATTAATTTTACCACGTGTCATCGTAAGCACGTTTTTCATTTTTTATTGTTTTCTCAGTCGGTGTAGGTGAGAAGAGGGTCAAGTAGATGCATGTCCTCCTGGGATAACAGATTGGGGTGACTGGTGAGTATAGGTATGAGTTTAATGATTAATGGACAAATGTAAATATCAAAAGTTATGTTCATCGTGGATAGTGAACACGTGAATTTGAAACTTTACTCGTTTTATATCTGTCTGCTCAATGCTTACTATATAAATAATGTTATTTTAATAAAAATAAAATATAATTTTATTTGTATTATATTATATTATGTTATATATATTAGATGGCGGGAGAGTGGATTGATATGCGAAATATGTTTGTAAGCATTTAGAAAAAATTTAAAACGATTTATGAATTTTAAAACCAAATTTATGAAATCTATCTAGGATTCTATGCATAGATAATGAGTTCAAATCACTAAAAATTTTATATAAATAATTAAGAAATGATCCATGCATCGTTACAACTGTAAGTAAATTTAGTTTTGTTTAGAATAATCAATGATTGATTATGCTTTGTATTTTAAAAGATGCGAATTTTTTAAATGAACAAAGTAGCAGACTACTTCTAGTTTGACATTTACTTTAAATATTCGTCATAAATTATACAAGTTAATTTAGAAGTATCACATTATACGGTTAAAAAGACATACATGTCTAGTTTCTTTTTTAGCAAACGAAACGAAGTTCCAAGTTAAACTTTCATGTATTGTAACAATGGCTAAGCTATAGGAGATACGATCCAAAACGTAAGGATGAAATCGTACGCGCCCTACGCGCCTCTCGAGGATCACGGTCCCTTGAAGTTTGTGACCCTCAGACGGCGATGTGATTCGTCCGATCCAGCTTACTCGTTCGATGCCAAACGAAGGTGGTTCTTCCCATCCAAAGCTCATCGGTTACCGGTCTTGTGGTGGACGACGCCGGCTGGTGGCTTGGTCCAGCTTTCAGAGGGGAGGCTCTTCTGGAGTGTACATCGGGCTCTGATGAGTTTTCGTCTGATGCCATGGATCCGCAGAAGTTGTTGTCTTCGCCCGTTGCTGGGGGTTCACGAGGACAGTTATCGCTACGTTGTTGGTCCCCCTTATGTGAGGTTGTGGCGTGATCGCCGCCACTTTTGGATTTTGTTTGCGATGGCGCTTAACAGGCTGGTCCTTGAGATTAGGTTAAGCGTTCATATTTCTCAGGCCCGGTTTTCTAACATCAGCTTCTTGGTGGAGGTGTTGGTCTGCCCAACGGTGGCGCTGCCGAAAAGGTCTATAGAATCTCCTTCTCCTTCGGGCTAAGACATCGGAGCAACAATTTCTTTCTCGAGCAAAGACATCGGAGCGGCGGTTTTCGTTTGTTTACCGACTCTTAAAATGATCCAGCCGGCGAGGCACGAGGGTTTCATGGTCCAAACTGCTGTGATGGGCGGCGTTACACTAGGGGTGACTCATGCTAAGATGGCAAGCCTCCGGTCGAGGGGAAAAGACATCATCGGTGCCGGAATCTTTGCTTTCCAAAAAGCTGCAGAAAATTCATGCTTTCACGTGTTTCAACAGGATTTTCGAAGAGAACAAGGTTTTGTCTTTTCTGCAGTTTTGGGTTTCGGCACATGTCTCGAGTTCTATGATCTGGACAGTAGGAGAAAGTTGGTCCAAATGCTAGATGTCTTAGGCTTCTCTGATGAAACAAAGTTGAAGCCTTGGGAAGCGAGATTGGAAAAGCTTTTCTTATTTTCTATGAAAGAGACTAATAGCTCACATTTTTCTTTGGAGTCAACCTCGGTGGGACCCGGATGACTTGTTTCAGCTTTTCAGAAATGCTTTATCTTTTCTGCAGAAAAGTTTTTCAGCAAAACTTGGAGTCAACCACGGTGGGACCCGGGTGACTTGTTTTAGCTTACCATCAAAGTATTATCTCGTGGCTTATGATTTTTTGGAAGTCGTTAAGCTTTGGAGTGGTGGTAGTACTTGGATTTCCACAACAGTAAGGTTTAAATGGGATCTGGGAGGAGCCTTTCGGTTCTCAGGTTCCATATTATCAACGGGTGTTCAGTGGCCTATTTTCTATTGGAGTCCCTTCTTAGTGTTGGTTGGTAACCACAGGTTCGATGGATCAAAATTGGGAGAAGACTCGGTGAACTCATTCTCTCCTCACATCTGGGGTACAGTAGACGATGCCTTGATAAGGACCAACGATTTCGAGTTGGAAGCTTGCCTCTGGATAGAGCTCTCAGGCACGACTACTGTCTTTTGTCCTGGGAAGAGATTATGGTGTTCGAGTCCTGGCTCTCTCCACCATAGTTCTGGTTTTTTCGTTTTAGGAAACACGATCCACGGTTCTACCGTTGGAAGTGTCTATTTGGGCAATCCAGTGTTTTCCACGTCCTGGTTTTGTTGGGTTTCTGCGTGGCCGTTTATCGATCGTTGTTTACGCTTGCGGTTTGTTTCCTAGTTGTTGGCTGATAGGCTGTTATTTGTGTATTTTCAGTTTGTTTTTAGGACTTGTTTGGCGTTGCCGTTTGTTTAGACTTTCAGTTGATTGTGTTCTTCGATGTTGAGACCCTTGGGCCTCCCCCTTATGTACCTTTTCCTTTTTTAATGAAGTTATGGTTTGATAAAAAAACGAAGTTCCAAGTTATGTATTATGAGATACGTAGATTTCTTTGAAGATAGTACATACGTGTATGAACGAGTATGAGCTGAGTGGTGGGTACCCACCTGAACTGATGTGAATTTGAAAATTATATCCATCGTGAATAGTGGGTAGGAAGTGACTGTAAATTTTTAGGTGAATATGAGTACGAGAATGGAGTATCCACACTCACACGTCTCGTTTTCATCCCCTCTTCTGGTGATAAAAATTCCTTGTCTTTTTTCAGTGCGTTTTCTATGCCTCAACACTAAAAAAATTAAATTCTAAGTCTTAACCCTCTATTATAAATCCTAAACTCTACATCATATACCTTAAAAATATACATTACCTCAAATTCTCTAAACTCTGAACCCTAAATCTAAATTTTAGTGTGAGACATAATAGGGGCACCGAAAAGTACATAAGATTTTTATTCATCTTTGTACGCTGTTATAAGATCAAGAAAATATTTTTAAAAAATAATTAATTGATATTAATGTTTTAAAAATACTTTGATATATTAATATTTTTAATAATAATTTACACAAAAAATTTAATATATAGAGATAAAATTTTATTTTTAGGGTAACCATTGTATCACTAAACTATTCTTGCATTTTTGTTTAGGTCACAAAATTATTATTTTTGGCAAAATAGTACCTTATGTTAAGTTTTTTCTTCTTCTTATTTTGGTCACCTATAGTTAAAAATCTAAAAAAATAGAAAACAAGAATAATTTAATAATCAAAATAGAAAATAAGTAATATATCAATTACCGAAACAGAAAAATAAAATAACATTAGTAATCAAAATAAAAAAATATTTAGTGACTAAAACAAAAAAAAAGAATAATTTAGTAACCAATACGTTTACCCTTATTTTAAGGGTAAACTACATAAATGGTCATCGAACTTTTAGGGTAGATTTATTTTGGCCACCGTACTTTTAAAATATTCGAAAAGGTCACCTAAATTTTAATTCGCATTCGATAAGGTCATCCAACTTTTAAATCGCATTCGATACGGTCCCTCCCAATAACTCCGTTAAAGTTCACATGCTTTTGCTTAATAAAAAAATGGGTAAACTACATCAATCATCACCCAACTTTCTTCTCACTCATATTTTGGTCACTAGAGTTTAACAATTTAATAAATTAACTTTCGAATTGTTCATATTTTGGCCACTCTCAAATGACATGGTTATACAAATAGAAAAAATTGATTAATCTTTTTAAAAATTCGAGTAATGATTTTTTTTAATTTTCTTATTAAATTTACCATATTTGATATTTTAATAAGCAAAGTAAAAAAATATTAATCGAATAAAATAATTCAATTAATCGGCCAATAGATTATCTGATTTAATTGGTACAATATAAGATCGAGAATGGAATAATCTGAATTTAGCAATTAACCAAAATAATTTTTAAGGACTAATCGAACCCGATTTCGATACCAAAATAAAATAATTTATTTTAAAAATATTATCGATCGGTTCGATTAATCCTTAAAAATTATTTTAGTTAAAAATGTGTAACGAAATCGGGTTCGATTAGTCTTTTAAAAAATCCAGGTAATTATTTTTTAACCAAAATAATTTTTAAAGACTAATCGAACCCGATTTCGGTACCAAAATAAAATAATTTATTTTTAAAAAAATTACCGAAACCAGTTCGATTAATCCTTAAAAAATTATTTTTGTTAAAAAATGTGTATCGTAATCGGGTTCGATTAATCTTTTAAAAAACCGGGTAATGATTTTTTTAACCAAAATAATTTTTAAGGACTAATGGAACCCGATTTCGGTACCAAAATAAAATAATTTATTTTATTTTTTTTCTACCGAAATCGAGTTCGATGAATCCTTAAATTTTATTTTAAAAATTTGTACCGAAATCGGGTTCGATTAATCTTTTAAAAAATCCGGGTACTAATGTTTTAACCAAAATAATATTTAAAGACTAATCGAACCCGATTTCGGTACCAAAATAAAATAATTTATTTCAAAAAAATTTACCAAAATCGGGTTCGATTAATCTTTTAAAAAATTCGGGTAATGATTTTTTTAACCAAAATAATTTTTAAGGACTAGTCGAACTTGATTTCGGTACCAAAATAAAATAATTTTTTTTCCAAAATCGGGTTCGATTTATCCTTAAAAATTATTTTAAAAATTTGTACCGAAATCGGGTTCGACTAATTTTTTAAAAAAACCGAGTAATGAGTTTTTAACCAAAATAATTTTTAAGGATTAATCGAACCCGATTTCGGTACCAAAATAAAATAATTTATTTTAAAAAAATTTACCGAAATTGGGTTCGGTTAATCTTTAAAAATTATTTTAAAAATTTGCACCGAAATCGGATTCGTCCAATCTTTTAAAAAAATTGGGTAATGATTTTTTAACCAAATATTTTTTTAAGGATTATTCAAACCCTATTTTGGTACAATTTTTTAAAATATATTATTTTATTTTGGTACCGAATCGGGTTCGATTGGTCTTAAAAATTATTTTAGTTAATTTCTAAATTCAGATTATTCAATTATTGATCTTATATTGTACCAATTAAATCGGACAATCGATTGACCAATTAATTGTAATATTTGATTCGAAATATATTTTTTACTTAGCTTATTAAAATATCAAATATGGTAAACTTAATAAGCAAAGTAAAAAAATCATTACCCGGATTTTTTAAAAGATTAATCAAATTTTTCTATTTGTATAACCATGTCATTTGAGAGTGACCAAAATATGAACAATTTGAAAGTTAATTTATTAAATTGTTAAACTCTAGTGACCAAATTGGAGGGAGAAGAAAGTTGGGTGAAGATTGATGTAGTTTATCCATTTTTTATCAAGGAAAAGCGCGTGAACTTTAACAGAGTAAACAGGAGGAACCGTATCGAATGTGATTTAAAAGTTGGGCGACCTATGCGAATTAAAAGTTGGGTGACCTTATCGAATATTTTAAAAGTACGGTGGCCAAAATGAATCTACCCTAAAAGTTCAGTGACCATTTAATATAGTTTACCTTTATTTTAATTCAAAAGGTCGGATCAGTATTAGTACTTATATTTGCTATTGAGATGAAAAGGAAAACATCGATCCGTTTTACGTGAAAGAGATTTTGTCTGGAACCGGAAGCCAGTAGAAACAGAGAAATTACTTTGGTTGACTGATCTGAGGACCAAAGTGACGGTGATGACGATTATTGTGATGGCGGGAAAGATAGAACGTCGACACTAACGGTGGTGGAGGTGGCGGCGCTGGTGTTAGCTATTACGCAGCCCATTTCCCGTTAATGAAAAGAAAAGTTGGCACCTTTTATCTTCGTTAAAATAACACTTCCAATATTTTCTTTCTTAACGATTTGGTTTTCTTTTGGGTTTGTGATGTTAATTGAACTGCAGGTCATAAGAGTGTGAGGATGAGTTCAGTTCTGGGTTGATTTGAACCGATTGGCTTAGGGCTGGTTTCCCCGTTTATTTAATTCCCAAATTTTTAGCTTTTAAGGGGTTGAAGGATTCAGGCGAAAAGAAACTCATTTCTATATGATAGTATCTTTGCAGAAATAGAGAATAAATTCAAGAAAGAGAAATGATCTGATAAGCTCTCAAATGTGACACTTTTAATTGTTATTTTTCTAGTTTTTAAGATTTTTTGCTACCTAATACATTTTGTTTTGTTATATTTTGCGCAAGGAACTTAATTCTAGAAAATAGCAGCAAAAGAGGGCATTTCTGCAGTCTTTTTATTATTCTGGTCATGACTGGCATCGTAGGCACGACGCGTCTGACGTGACAGATGCGTGGCGCCTTTTGGAAGATTCCGAAACGTTCTGGAAGACCTTATCAGCTTATCTGTTTCCATTTTCTGTATTTAAATTTCAAAAACATTTGAATTGTTTATCTTTCCTTTATTTTGAATTTTCTTATCATTTATCTTTGTAAATCCAAGCCTATAAATACCACTCCTTGGTAAAGGCTTAGGCATCGAATTTAGTCTTCATCTTCTAGCTTGAAAACACTTGTTATTTTTAGTTTTTAATTAAAGTTCTCTTTTCTTTATTTTTATTCTTTTATGTTATTTAATCAAGTTAAGTATGATAACTAATATCATGCTTAGCTAAATTCCTTGAGCCAAGAACTAGCCAAATCAATTCAAATTGTGAGAATTGAACATTGCCTAAATTCTTTCGGGAATACATTTTTATCTTTCTTTTTAGATAGTTTGGCAATCAGCCTTACTAAAGTTTTTAATCGTTTTTCAAATCAAAAAGAGCTCGTTGGTCTGGAATCGTTTAAAAACATAGTTGGGAGGAAGAATTGGCCTGTGGCAATTTCGACTTCCTGTGAACACTCTTAGCGGTGATCCGCTAAGGAAAGATAAAATCAGAAGCGATTCTTTTTAAGACAATTTATGAGTCGGGCTTTTTCTGTTTTCAAAACTAAATATTTTGACGGCGATAGACGTGGTTAATTTGTTTAAGAATCAACCTTCGAAGATAGACTTGGAATGATTGGTTAGTCGAGAGAGAAGCAAGTTGAAACGGGTTGGGCCTCGCAGACTGTAACCGACATGATCCCCGGAGTAAAAATCCATTTCAATGATCGAAGGAATTGACAAGGCTAGCTCGAGGTTATTTTGCATATTTGAACTTTCTTATTATTTTCTTTACTTCTGCATTTAATTCTACTATTTCATTTTCATTCAATATCAGATCACCCCCCTTTTTTATTTTTCTTGTTTTTACAGATATTTCTGGAAGCATTAATCAAAGCAACCTTCAGTCAAGAATTCCGACTAATCTCCTTGTGGATCGACCCTCTTTTCCTATAACTACTTAATTTCTTTATTTTATTATTTGTTGAAAGAGGTTAATTTATTTATTTATTTTGATGGGTAAAACGACGCTTGTCATGATCACTAATCAACTTGTTTATTAATAAAGAATACTTCAAGTATTTATACAAGAAAATCTGCTGAATATAACAACCTAACTGCCTATGTAACAGAATTAACTAAATACTTACAATTCTTGAATACAGCTTTACAAAACATATCAACAGTTGTACATCATACACCTAACATGCTTCTTGTTTTCTTCTTCTTTGGAGACTTTTAACATGCTTCCGCTCCTTTTGAGACTTATGATCCAATATATTTTCTTTCTTCTGCTTCTTGTTTGAAACTTATATATGTACTATGTTGTTAACATTCTGTAACCTCAACTCTTCTGGTGAAAAAACTTGAAGCTTTTGTCACAGACTGACAAAAAATGAGGTATGCATGGGTTTTGTAAGAACATCAGCTACTTGTTCAACAACTGACACATAATTGATTTGAAACTCTCCTCCTACAACTTTTTCTCGAACAAAACTCAAGTCTAGCTCAATATGTTTGAGCTTAGCATGGTGCACAAGATTTGCTGAATGTGCAATGGCACTGGTGTTATCGCACCAAATAACTGGTGTTGTTGCTAGAGATATGCCCAGTTCAGACAATAAAGATTTCACCCACATTGCATCACACATGGTATTAGCTATTCCTCTAAACTCGGCCTCTGTAGATGATCTTGACATAACACTCTGTCTTTTTAACTCCAGGACACCAAATTTTTGCCTAGAAACAAGCAATATTCTAATGTGGATCTCCTGTCATTAGAGTTAGCCCCAGTCAGAATCAAAATAGGCTGCTATGGTTGTTGGTGCTTGATCAGTACTGAAGAACAAGTCGTGATCCACAGTACCTTTAAGATACTTAACAATTCTTCGAACAGCTGCCCAATGTTTGTCAAGAGGAGATTTTATAAACTGGCTCACCATATTGACAGCAAAATGAATATCAGGTCTTGTGTTGCAAATGTGCTGAAGAGTACCAACAACTTGGCGATATAGGGATGGATTTAAGCAATGACTACCATCTGTTGAAGAAAGTGTTGGTGAAGTGACCATAGGCGAGGAGGAAGATGCAGCATCTAACATATTCATTTTTTCCAGCAACTCAACCACATATTTCTTCTGACTAAAAACTATCCCTTGGTTGACCTGTTGCACAGTCATACCAAGAAAAAATTAAGCTTGCCCAGATCCTTTAACGAAAAAACAGAATTGATCTCCTTGATAATTGCATCAACTTCAGTAGCATTGTCTCATGTTGCAACTATATCATCAACGTATACCATAATGTATACTTTTCCACCATTTGTATTTCGAAAATGAAGAGATGAGTCAGCCAAAGAAGTTGTGAATTTGAGACTCGACATTAGAAATCCTCTGAATTTATCAAACCAGGCCTTAGGTGTCTGCTTAAGACCATAGAGTGACTTCTTTAAACGATAAACAAGCAATTTTCCATCAGAATCCACTTGCTCAAACCCAGGTGGCTGCTCCATGTATACCTCTTCAGCTAAATCTCTATTTAAAAAGGCGTTATCCACATCAATTTGTCTCAGCACCCACTTATTACTAAGGGCCAGACTCAAAATAACACGAACAGTGATAAATTTGACGACCGGACTAAAGGTTTCACTAAAATCAAAGTCGGCTTGCTGTGAATACCCTTTCGCAACCAACCTTACCTTGTATCTAGATATACTACCATCTGAATTCCTCTTAACTTTAAACAGTCACTTACATCCTATGAGAATGCGATCAGTAGGTAAATGAACTAGATCCCACGTACCTTTCTCCACAAGAGCACTTATTTCTTTTTCTACTGCATCTCTCCATTCTTCAGTCTTCATAGCTTGATGAACATTCTTTGGTTCAACTATTGGAGCCTCAATATAAAACACTTTTGGTTTAAACACTCCGACCTTTGACCTGGTTACCATATGATGACCTTTGTTGTTGGAACTAGAGGATGAGCTGTCTTGCGAAGAGGAACTAGAGGAAGAAGAACAAGAAGATCATGTTGGACCATCATTAACCAATGAAGGCTCACTGTTGAAAGTTGTAGAATTTTCATGAGAGGCTGCAGGTGTTGCACTGGGAACTGTTGCACCACCATGAAGAATTGAATCTGTTGAATCATATGTTGCTACACCATTGATTGGAACTGTTGAATCACCACAACGAGCTACTCCTGTGGATTCATTACCTCTTGTACTAGATGCAGCACTTATACAAGCTTCACTCACACTAGGCACACGAGTAGGAAAGCTAGAAGTAGGCAAAACAGACTTCGTAGACTTGTTTGGGCACACGAACTTTGTTGAAACCATATTGTCTTGATTTTCTTGTAGAAAGGAAGTGGTGGCAGACTTCTTGGCAAATGGAAAGAAGTTCTCATTAAACTTTACATGCCGAGACACATACACACGTCCATCTTCACTAAGGCACTTGTATCCTTGTTGATTGGAACAGTAACCTAAGAAAACACAGGGCTTGGACCTATACTGAAGCTTGTGACTGTTATATGGTCTACTTAAAGGAAAGCATTGGCAGCCATATACGCGTAAGAAATTTAGATCAGGCTTCTTCCTAAAAAAATTCAAAAGGAGTAAGACCATCTAATACTTTTGAAGGTAACTTATTAATTAAGAACACAACAATATAAAAAGAGTCAAACCAGTATTTAAAAGAAACATACCCTTGAGCTATAAGAGTTAACCCAAGTTCAACAATGTGACGATGTTTTCGTTCCACCATCCCATTTTGTTCAGAAATATGAGGACAAGAATGATGAAAAACAATGCCTTGCTGACTAAAATAAGACTCTAAAGGTTTAAACTCTAAGCCGCAATCGGATTGAACAATCTTAAGCTTATGACCAAACTGTTTTTTAGCAAGAACATGAAATTTCTTCTTGACATCACAGGCATCAGACTTACGAGCTAAAAATGGATCCAAGTATACCTATTGTAGGCATCAACAATACTTATATAATAAGTGAAATTATTAGAAACTACTGGAGCAGGTCCCCATAAATCAATTTGAATAAATTGCAAGGGATGATCATAGGTAGATAAAAAAGTTGTAAATTGAAGCTTATGACTTTTTCCTAATTGACACGCATCACAGAAAAAAGAACCAGCTTTATTGCTATTAACAGGAATATTACATGATTTGAGAAATTTAACCAGATTCTCACTGGAAAGACGACCTAACCTCCTATGCCACAATTCAAAGAGATTCTCAGAAAAAGAAACAGTACAAGCAGTATGAACATTCTTAGAACTACTTATACTAGAGCCATCAGAAGTACAAAGTATATCAACATTCCTACTATTATCAGAACTAGAAGACTGTTCAGGAACACCAATATGAGTGTTTGACAAGCCTTGATCAGAGAAGAACTTGTATAACCCATCACTTCCCGACCCTCGAAGTATCAATTGATGTGTTTCCGGATCCTTCACAACACAGAAACTAGGATAAATTCAATAGAAACATTATCGTCCTTAGTGAACTGAAAGACATACATTAAATTCTTCTTAACAGTAAGAACAAGAAGAAGGTTATTTAATAATAAAGGCCTAGTCTTAGAACTTAAAGAAGCCTCCCCAATTTTAGAGATAAGGAGTGTCATGACATTAGCTACTGACACCTTACATGTGCCATAATACATATAAGAGTTAGAAACCATACCTGCATCAGGTGTGAGATGAGTGGTTGCACCCGAGTCTAGGTACCAAGCCATATCGCCATAGCAATTAAAATCATCAGAAACTGCAACAACAACATTTGACAGAGACCCATCTTGAACGTAGGCCTCATCACCAGCAACTTCTTTTGAAATTTCATCGGCTATGAAACAGTTGTTAACCACAATATTGGATCCTCCGTCAAAGGTTTGATCGAATCTATGATAGCAGCGATTCGCCAAAAGCCCTAATTTTCCACAAATTTGGCACTGAACATGTGTTCGGCCACCATCAAAGAAACGACCTCTTCGTCCTCGATTAGAAACTGAACCTTTGTAAACCGATACTTGATTTCGCCCTGGATCTTGAACAAATCTTGAAGAAAACCCCTAATCTCTCTAAGACGGTGCCCCTCCAAAACTACGTCCAAACGAGCTAGTGGACCCAATATTGTTGTAATCATACCCTTGTGGGCCTTGTCGATAAGTAGACTCATTTGCTGGACCCTGAGCAAGATTGACCGAAAGATGTTGACCAAGAAAATCTTGATGCCTGGCCTCTATATCCAAAAAACGTTGCACACCCCATCGAGCTTATATGGTTGTTGACTTAACGTGATCACGGCCACCACCGGTTCATACTTCGGTGGCAAGCCAGACAAGATTGCTGAAATGAGCATAGTTTCAGTCAAACGGTTTCCATAAGCGGCCAAGCTATCACAGATGGCTTGTATTTGAGCCAAGTATTCACACATAGTTTGATCTCTCTTTCGAAGACTCTTTAACGAGTAATGAAGATGCATGATCTTTGTTGTGGAAGAGACCGAGAAAACTTGTTGAACCTTCTCCCAAATTTCAAACGCAGACTTGCAATTTACCAAGGTCGGCAAAGTTAAAGAACTGATTGAAGAAAGAAGTCATGAGCAAAGGGCACTGTCATGTTGTTTGTAGAGCATAAACTCCTCATTTACAGCTTTGACACCTTCTCGAGAAAAAACGTATTGAGGGGAAATCTTGATAGTGCCATCAACATGACTTGTTAAGGTCAGGCTTTCAATGGCAAACGAAACTTGTTGCCTCCATAAGAGGTAATTGGAATCGGCCAATCAGATAGAAATTGTTCTTGAAATGTTTTGAATTTCCTGAGGCAGAAGCCCCTCCCAACTCTGATACCATGATAGTATTTTTGTAGAAATAGAGAATGAATTCAAGAAAGAAAAATGATCACTGAATCAACTTGTTTATTAACAAAGAATACTTCAAGTATTTATACAAGGAAATCTGCTGAATATAACAACCTAATTGCCTATCTAACATACTTAACTAAAGACTAACAATTCTTGATTACAGCTTTACAAAGCATATCAACAGCTGTACATCATACACCTAACACTATACATATTTTCTTTTACCATTTAATGGTTGTTAATCATGAGTTTTCTTTGTTTTTCATGGTTCTTTTTTTAGTGTTAATTGTGATTAAAGTTTCAATATTTTGCTTTATAAAGTTTGATTTGATTATTGTTAAGCTGAGATTTGAGGGTGTTGTTTAATAAATGGATATGTTTACGTATTTGCAGTTGAATATTCAGAGATTGGATTTGGAGTGCTTATGAAAGATGTCACTAAAGAGTATTATGCGGGAACTAAAGGAAATGAAAGATGGGATTGGTAACATATCAAAGAGAGGAGGGGAAAGCAAGCTTTGGCGGACTCGATCCCATGTTGTTCCAGACCGAGCACCATCCGAGTCCAAATTTGTCGATCCAATCCCGTGGGCGAATCTACCACCTGAACTGCTCTTGGATATCATCCAAAGGGTCGAAGAGAGTGAGACGGCTTGGCCTGCTCGAGCTGTTGTTGTGTTTTGTTCTGCAGTTTGTAGGTTCTGGAGGTAAATTACAAAGGAGATTGTGAAGACTCCTGAGCAATGTGGAAGTCTCACATTTCCCATCTCATTGAAACAGGTTATAGTCTTTCCATATTGGCAAATATCTCATTTGTAATCCCTTGAGAATTTACTACTGATTATCAAGAGTTTTGCTAAATTTACATCAATGGTAGGCAAAAAGTTTGAATTCGGTTGTGTGCACCTTTGTCAAGAACATTATTGCCACAATGTGGCTTTTCTATCATGAACTGAACACAAATGCATTCATATAACTTGTAAAGCTAAGGCTAAAATTTCTTAATCTGCTGTGTGTCAGTGACTCAGTGCGTGTATCCATAAGTAATAGGAGTGGCTATTTTATTATTCTTCCATTCATAAGTTGTCAATATTTTCTGGTTGTGCTTGTTAACAGCCGGGTCCTCGCGAGTCTCCAATTCAGTGCAACATCAGAAGGGACAGAACAACTTCTACTTATCTTTTGTTCTATGGTTTGGTGCCTTGTAAGTATTCTTATTCTATTTCTGCTGTCTCTGTAGTTACTAAATGATTGATGATAACTTTAAAACTATATTCCTCTATACATGTCATTTCTTAGCTGAAAATCTTCGATTCCACTCCAAGCAGGTTTCTCCAAGATTACCTACATTCAACTACAGCATAGGTACCGTTACCTATGAGCTCAACGTTCTGCGAGCGCGAGGACCAAGGAGAATGCATTGCGTTTTGCATTCAATTCCCGTCTCTGCTATTCAGGAAGGAAGCACTGTCCCAGCACCGTCGGCATTCCCACATTCTTTCGATGAACAACTTTTGCCCCTAACTGGTTCAAGAGGAAATGAGCCTGTGATAGACACTACCTTCCCAAGCGTATCAGCCACACCAGTATGCTCCCTGGGATCCGGAGAGCCATTAACCCTTAAAAACAATGCTCCGAGATGGCATGAGCAGTTACAGTGCTGGTGCCTCAACTTCAGGGGGCGTGTGACGGTGGCCTCCGTTAAGAATTTCCAGCTTTCTGCAACTGTTGATCCATCACATAACATATCTCTTGAAGACCAAGAGAAGGTAATCATACAGTTTGGTAAAATTGGAAAAGATATCTTCACCATGGATTATCAATACCCTCTATTCAAGCCTTTGCTATCTGCCTTAGCAGCTTTGACACCAAACCAGCTTGTGAATGATCATAGCTGGTCTGAGATCCTCATCATTGATTTTACCCTTTATTTCTAGCCGTCGTAATCAAGCAGAGCAGTTCTGGCCTGTGAATGATAGCATATTGATAGGAAATTTGTATCTTTCTCATTTTATGTTAGTAACTAAGTATTTGTGTTCTAATGGAAAATTTTCTTGTATCGTCCTTCCTGGCTGACTTATAGCAGCTGATTGCATGGTTTTTCTGATCATACAATCTTACTTGTATGTTTTTCTATCATCTTAGAATCAAACTTAGCTAACATCAAATTGTCTATATCTACTTGTATTGATGACATAAAGTCGAGTAAAAATCCTTTGCCCCCGAACCATGCCTCTATTTATGCCTCGTGTTAAAAAAACACTTAAAAATTAAATTAGGAACCCTAAATTCTAAACCCTACACCGTACACCCTAAAAAATGCACCCTGTCTTAAATTCCCTATACCCTAAGCCCTAACCTTAACTCTAAACACTAAATCTTAAACCCTAATTTTATTGTGGAAGCATAAATGGAGGCATGATTAGGAGGTAGACAATTTCCACCCCATAAAGTCTGTTTGTACATTTTTTACTGAAGCAATGCCTGGAGCAGCGACCATAAACGAGCTGCACTACTAAATGAATTTTTTTTAATATCAACGAGCTGCACTACTAAATGAATATTTTTTTAATATCAAATGGAAGAAAGAGGATTTATAAGTAAATGAGAACCATATTCACGTACAAGGCAAAGGTCGAGGCTAGCAAACCTTAAACTTGAACTGGGGAGAGTCGGAGCAACCTTCACCTTCATCAGGCTTCCATCGTCAAGATATGGAAGCAAGGGAAAACTCATATTGATAACCTTGGCAAACTGACCATCTTAATGCTAAAAGAGTCTTGGTCCAGCTCTTTGCTGCTGAGGTGATGTAAACATCCTTGGTGAATAATCAAAACCCGAGAAGGTTAAATGACCCATCAGGAACAAAAACCACCAGAAACAGCATCACCGAAAAATACGAAAAGAAGGAAGGAAAGAAGAAAGAATACCAAATGATTTGAATCTCTAGCCCTCAAATATTTTAAAGATGTCCTTATTTCTCATTTCGAATCAATAGGATAGTTCCTATCATGATTTTTGTGGATTTGCAGAGTGGCAATAGACATTCCCAGCAAGGAATATACATATCACAGTTCCAATATTTCAAATGACAATAAGATTTCAAGGTAACCTGGAACTCATTTTCTTTTAAATTGAATGCCTTGAATTGAACTTCAATCCTGAATACGAGATATGACATGCAAACAAGGAGAAAAAAATATTGGTATACAGAGTGACAAATCAAACATCTATTGCCTTTCCTGAAATAATATAATGTAACAATGTCTAAAGAAATCACCGCGTTTAAACCATTTGAACAGCACAAGCGCAAGGGAACAGAATACAGACAATATCATCTCATTTTTTCCTACCAATATTGAGAGATTTACACTCCTGTGAGAAGCTCCTCATAGTTCTAATGTGCTCAGTTCCCTTCAATATGAGACAATATTCCACTTTTCACATGCAATGACATTTTCTACCCCAAGCCAGGTCACATCTATTACCTCACAGTAGAGTATGTAATGAATTCCTTTGAAGTAAACTGGAAAGGTTGGTGGGGAATAGGATTCCTGCAATAGAGCATTTAAACACCAATGAAGTAGAAATTAGAGCATTGGCGACCAAAAATCTTGAGCATGAGTAAATGATTTTTTTGCATGGTACATACGGTCGAGGTCCGTAAACTTTGATCTGGCGAACATGAGTATCCCTCCCATTAAGGTGATTTGACAAAACCGCAATTTGAAGCATAAAGGTATTGACAAAAGTTTCTCTGCAAGACATTTTCATTGATCAGTAAACCCAAAACAAATCTCCCCTTGGGTGCTCCACTTGCAAACTGTTTATATTAACTAACAGAAGAAAAGAACTAGCCATTAAAATTGACACTGAAACAATCATTTTGCTACTCACCGAGGATCATTTCCGGATAACGAAAGATAAACCCAACCAGTAGGCTTGACAAGCTCCACAGTTTTAATCTCCTGTAGAAAACATTCATACACAAATTAAACAGCCTGATAAGACTGCACAATCCTAAACGAAAGCAAATGTAAATTATAGATTATACCTTCAAATTATGGAAGCCATCACCAGCTCGAATAGAGATCTTACTTGGGGTGTAGCTCTCATCAAGCTTGAAATCCACATAAAGCACAACTAGCTTTTAAAACACAATGAAAGGGAAGAAAGCCCCACTAATTGTCATAAATCCATCATCAAAAGTTCATAAAAATTAAAAATTTACGATTCGAACAATAGCAGAATTCTCACATACTTGCAACTTGACCTTCTTCTGGAACTGAATGTTAACTAAATGAGGCTGAGCGCCATCTGATCTGAAAACCACTCAAAAAGAAAAGGAAAAAAAGAGAGAGGAAAAGATGTGAGATTCAAGAGAAAAATTGGGGGTCAAAATTGGGAAGAGATTTACGTGTTTTAACTGCCAATAAGTTTCAATATTGTCGTCACGGAGAGAAGAGACGCCATTGCCAGTTTTACAAGAGCTGACAGTCCAAGCTGCCTTTTTTCCCATTTCTCTCAGGTCATCTTCAACAACTAGGTGTTGATTGCCTCCTGTAATCTTCCCTTCTTCTTCCGACTCTGAAGATTCTGTAGCCATTTCGGAAATGAAACCCTAATTTGCACTATTCAAAAAAAAAAGTTCCGGCTAAGCCAAAACCCTCCCAACATGTAAACAGCCATTTAAAAGTTGGAAAAACAGGTTAGGTATCTACTTAATTATTATTCTCCTAATTATTTATACTTTTTTAATGGCCCTAATTATTTATACTTTTTTTAATGGCCCTAATTATTTATACTTAATTATAAATGATTGCTATTCAAAAAAATTATAAATGATTGAGTTTTTTTTTAAACAATTCGTTAAATACTATTTTAATTTATTTTAATCAATTTTACGATATAATAAATGAATAATATATGAAAATACTTTTCAATATAAAAATATATATGGTCCAATTATGCATTCGGTTCTTTTAGGATGTTAATATAAGGTAATTTTGATAATATGTTTATTGATTCTTTATTAAAATTTGAAAATATATTACTAATAAAACTTGAATTTTAAAAAGTAAATAAACTAAAATTCAAGAATTAAAAAAAATTCTAGAAAATAGGAAGAGGAGTATAATCAGAGCAAGAAAGGATTGTATGAAAAAACCAGGATAAAGCTAAACTATTTATTACAATAGTCAAATAAAAAAAACAATGATTTTTATTTTATTTTATATTTTTATTAGTTGAGTTAGTGTTCACAACACTAAACTCACTTAACATTTTATATTAGTATAGATAACAATTTATTGGGTTTGATTTAAGGTATAATGATGATATGTTTGACCCTTGGCCTTTTCAAAAATTTATTATAATCCTTAATTTTTACATTTATTCACATCAATTTTTAAAATTTTGTTAAATTAAATCGACTTGAAACCATTAATGATTTGTTAATATTTTATAGGGTAAAATACATAAATCATCACTCAACTTTGCTTCTAGATCTATTTTTGTCATTAAATTTTTAAAAATATTAATTTACTCACTAAATTTTATTTTTTTACTATTTTAATCACTTTAAATTATTTTATTAATATTTTTGTATGATTTGACATATTTTATTATTATTAAATATAAAATCAATTTAAAATAAAAATAAATTATATTTTATTATTAAGTAAAAAATTAAAATAAAAAATCTCAATTTTTCAACACTCAAAACCTCAAATCACTCCCACCCTCACCGGCCACCTATCCCTTCGCCGGGCGCTACCCTCACCGGCCACCCACCCAAAACATGCAAAGAGGGTGGGTATATTTATCCAAATTCGCCTAATCTTTGCTTGTCAGCATTCGACTTGAATATATAGCCCAAGGAAAACGATTGTTTGTTTTTATTTCTGGGTTTTAAGCGATGTTCTTGATCTTGAAAACTTTTGTCGACTTGTCTTTTAATACCATCAAGACTGGAGAGTTAGAAAATTATAATCTTTAATTGTTCATTGTTGAGAATTGCCTGAAAACTAAATTGAGAAAGCGTTGGTTGTTGGAAATTTGATTTTTTTTCCTTCTTGTTGGAGAAATGACGCTAGAGACTTTATCGGGGAGTTCAGAGTATCTGAATCTGTTTCCAGTGAGAAGCTAGAGACTCTACCAAATTTTTTTTTAATGTCCGATTCAATCTACTGACAGATTTTTTTATGTTTCAGATGATAAAACTGAGTTCGACACGACTGCAGACAAGCAAAGATTAGGTGAATTTGAATGAATATACCCACCCTCTTTGCCGGCGAAAGGGTGGGTGACCGGTGAGGATAATGCCAACGAAGAGGTAAGTGGCCAGTGAGAGTAATGTCGGCGAAGAATGGGTGGCCGGTAAGGGTAAGAGTGGTGTGAGATGTTAAGTGTTGAGTGATTTGGGTTTTTATTTTTTTATTTAATAATAATAAAAGATAATTTAATTTAAATTAATTTTTATATTTAATAATAATAAAATATGTCAAGTCATACCAAAATATTAATAAAATAATTTAAAATGATCAAAATAGGTTAAAAAGTAAAGTTTAGTGAGTAAATTGATCGTTTTGAAAGTTCAGTGACCAAAATAGGTCTAAGAGTTGAGTGACTATTTAGGTATTTTACCCTATTTTATATTTTTTTTTTTGTTTTTTCATATTTTATGATTTTTATAATTTAAATATATGTTTATATTTTACAATTTATATTTTAAATGTTTTTATTTTGGAATTTTTTTCATAAATATGATGTTTTAATTTATATTTTTTTCCAAAATATGGCATCAACCATTTTATTTCCTAAAATATTGTATTTTGAACAGTGAATATGAAGATGATTTCAAAAGGGTCCGACTTTAAGCAGTAGATTGACTAAACTAAATAAAATATTAAAGTCGAGACCAAAGAGGGTCCAATTTTGAAAGTATTTTCAGCATGTTTTCTGCAAAATTACTATTTAAAGTCGGACCCTCTTGATCTCGACTTTAATATTTTATTTAATTTAATGTATTTACTGTTTAAAGTCGGAACCTTTTAAAATTATCTCTATATTTACCGTCCAAATACAATATTTTAAAAAATAAAATGGTTGATGCCATATTTTGGGAAAAATAAATTAAAACATCACAAAGTCAAAAATAGCTACATCAACACTTGCAAAAGGATAAATAATGAGGTTATTTTAACGGCTTTGTTTATTAAAATGTGTTTGACACGCTCGACGAGCACCGATGAGCACCACTAATGACGAGTATCGATGAACACCATTAATTCAATTTATAAAGATTAATAATCTAAATGACTCGTCGTATAATTATAAATTATTTAAAAAATAAAAATGTAAATTAACTAAAATATATTATTTTATTTTTAATTTTCTTTTAAACATAGATTAAAATATCTACCCTACCCCTAAATTACAAAACTCTATTTTTGTTCATTTGAAATTCAAGTCGCCGCTATCTCCTGATGTAATGGTGTTAATTTTCTATTTTGGTTGTGCTTTTTCTGGGGCATATCCAAAACAAACACCTTGGGATATAATAATTCGACAAAAATATGTAGAGACAATCATACGTGATGATGTTAGTTCTCTATTTTGGTTGTACTATTGAAACCGAAGTAACATTAGATAGAGGTAAGCAGGGGCGACAATAGCGGCGGCAACTTAAATTTTAAATAATAAAAAATAGGGTTTTGTAATTTAAGGGTAGATAGGTATTTTGATCTAGGTTTAAAAGAAAATTAAAAATAAAATAAAATATTTTAATTAATTTACCTTTTGACTTTTAAATAATTTATAATTATACGGTGAGTCCTTTAGATTTTTAATCTTTATAAATTGAATTAATGGTGCTCATTGTTAGTGGTGCTCGTCGAGCGTGGCAAAATTTTGCATTTGTTTAACCTATGCCCTTAAGATGTATTTAATAACATTAATTTTTTTTTGAAAAGATAGATCTATTATTGATGATTAGGGAAATAAACATAAACATTTGCCTCATTAAAAAACCTCCCTAAGCCTAATTGGAGGAAAAAGAGTGTGAAACGTATATGTTCTTAAATGTACATATTAAAACTTAGAGTTGTCATGCTTCATACAAGGATTCCACCCTTCCACTTTTAACCAACAACTACTTCTCATGCGTCCCCACTTTCTGTTTTCTTAATTCAAAACTTCCCATGCATCTTCCTTTGGCTTCTCAAGGATAAACTATTTTTCACTAACATTAGTCATTGATCACCGAAAGTTTGGAGTCTTCAACGCACCAAGCCTTGCCAGCTTGTGAGCTGCTTCGTTTATTTCCCTGTAGACAAAATCTAGTTTCCAGTTGTGTTTGCGACACATCTCACCAATTTCTATCACAAGCGATGAAAAAACTGCAGGTGTTCTTTGTGGATTTTTAATTCAATTGATTGCCATTTCACAATCTGATTCCAAAATAAGAGAGTGGGAGTTGCACCATCTCGATTCTTCAAATGTTTTACACGCCTCCAGCAAACTTAACAATTCAGCTTGAGTCGGATCTGACTTACCGATGAACCTGGAAAAAACTAGGAGTTGTGCACCTTTGTTATCCCTCAGAATACCACCAATGCCAGCAAATCTGTCGATGCCAAAAATGGCCGCATCAACATTAAATTTTAGAAACCCCTCGACCGGAGCGATCCAAATATTGTTCTGTATGGAACGTTTTTTCTTCTTTGAAATTGAGGTCGCAACAGGGCATCGGACAAAATCACATGCACTAGTGCAGCTCTCTGGCCATTTCCATTTGCACTATTGACCCGTACGTAGCATCGCGCTTTTGAAAATTTCTTCAACCTTCCAGTTTTTACTGTAAAAAATTATAGCATTGCTACACAACCATAATGACCATACAAATTCACGCAGTGCCATACTACATATTGGCTTAGAGTTCCTGTTCAAAGATAAGGAATCCCAAATTTGTACAAATGATTTAAAGTTTGCTGGAATAATGAATTTTACATGTAATAATGAATTTAATAACATTAATTAAGTAGAAGATTCTATTTGTTGCATTTAACATGAAACATTCAATAAGAATCTCATTTAAGAGGATTCTTTGATTATTTAACTCATTTAATAATATTAATCCTCACATTGAGTTGTTTAAGGTTTTTTTTAGTGTTTAGGGTTTATGGTTTAAAGTTTAGAGTTTATGTTTATGGTTTTTAGGGTTTAAGACTTATGATTTTTATTTATGGTTTAGCATTAAAGTTTAAGGTTTACGGTTTTTGTTTAGGGCTTAGGGGTTTTATTTAAGGTTTAGGGTTTTGTTTAGGCTTTATGATTTTTTGTTTAAGGTTTAAAATTTTAGTGGTTTATAGTTTAGGGTATAATGGTCACATTTTAGGATTTAGGGTTTATGAATTTTTATGGTTTTTATATGGGGTTTAGGGTTTTTGTTTAAGGTTTAGGCTTGTTTGTCTAAGGTTTAGGGTTGTTTGTTTAATGTTTCAAGCTTAAAGTTTTAGTGTTTTATGGTTTAGGGTTTAATGTTTAGGGTTCTATTTTTTTAATTTTTGGTTTTGGGTTTTTGGGTTTTATTTTTGTTTAGGGTTCATGATTTTATGGTTTAGGGT
Organism: Hibiscus tridactylites; assembly: GCA_958450335.1. Lineage (NCBI taxonomy): Eukaryota > Viridiplantae > Streptophyta > Magnoliopsida > Malvales > Malvaceae > Hibiscus > Hibiscus tridactylites. The sequence continues at coordinate 67,115,101 of OY288285.1, read as the reverse complement.
TTTTATATATGGTACATGGTTTAGATTTTATGGGTTTAGGGTTTTATATATGGTTTAGGGTTTTTGTTTAGGGTTTAAAGCTTTAATGATTTAGGGTTTAGTATTTAGAGTTTATTATTTATGGTTTAGAGTTGTTTAGGGTTTAGGGTTTATTGTTTTTGTTTAAGGCTTAGGGGTTTTGTTTGGGGTTTATAGTTTATGGTTTTTGTTTTGGGTTTAAGGTTTAATGGTTTTGTTTAGGGTTCAGAGTTTAAGATTTTTGTTTTGGGTTTATAGTTTTCTTTTAAAGTTTAGGGTTTAGGGTTTTTTCTTAACTCATTTAATCTCTAAAATCATAGACCCTAAACCTTAAACTACAAAATAAAATTATAAACACTAAACCCTAAAACCCATAAACCTTAAACACTAAAAACCATAAAGCCTAAAACCTTCAAAAATCCTAAACCCTAACAAAACCCCTAAACCTTAAACCATGAACACTAAACAAAAAATCATAAATAAAAAACCATAAAACCTAAAACACTAAAACTTTAAACCTTAAACAAAAAACCCTAAGCCTTAAACAAAATCTTAAAACCTGAACAAAACCATAAACCATATAAATCATAAACCCAAAAACCATAAACCTTAAACTCTAAAAAGTATAAACACTAAACCTTGAACCCTAAAACAATAAAACTTTAAACACTAAACTTAAACCTTAAACAAAAATCTTAAACCATAAACACAAACTCTAAACTCTTAAACAATTCAATATATGAATTAATATTATTAAATGAGTTAAATAATCAAAGAATCCTCTTAAACGAGATTCTTATTAAATGTTTCATATTAAATGCAACAATAAAATCTTTTACTAAATTAAAATTATTAAATATATCTTAACCTATGACGTAGGCCTTTTTCAAAAATTTATTATAATCCTTATTTTTTACTTTTATTAACATCAAATTTTTAAAATTTTGTCAAATTAAATCGATTTAAAACAATTATTATCTGTTAATATTTTATATTTTTACATTTTCGTATTTTAGGACTATTATAATTTAAACATATATTTATATTTTATAATTTATAATTTTAAATGTTTTTTTTTTATTTTTTTATGTAAAAAGTCAAAATAGCTACATCAACGCTTGCAAAAAGATAAAATAATATGGTTATCTTAACATGTTTGTTACTTTTTCACCATTTGGTTCAATTTGAGGGAAAAATCAAAAGGGGTTAAAAAGGTAAGAATTAATATGATGTTTTTAAAAAATGTGTCAAAAATATCACCAGGCTTTAATTTAATATCGCATGATAATTTCATATAGAAAAGAAATTATATACATAGTATGTTGAAAATACCAATTCAATTAATATTCAGGGGTGGACCTTAAATAAAGGGATTTGTCTCTCAAAATTTTGAAAAATAGACCTGCAACCTTTCAAAAAAAAATTAACTTCTCTTTAAAAAATTTAAAAATTCTTACTATGTTTTAAAATATCAGAATATTTTTAATTAAGTCCCTAAATATTTAAAAAATACATTAATTTCCACTATTTAAAAAAATTTAATTTAGGTCTTCAAAATTACAAAAAAAAGTTTTAAAATTTCGAATTTATATATATGTTAATGTTGAACATAAATATAGTCAATGTTTTTAAGCTTTTTTTTTTTCAACTCAGCGCCACCATCTTTGTTGCCCCCACACATTTAAAGCTTTCAACCAAATGCCCTTCCTCTGTCATTTTCTATTACTATCAGCTTTTTATGGCAGTCTTATTGTGGTCCTACACAGTACACACTACCTTTCATCATTTCCGCATTCAGGGATGGACCGAGGGTTGAGGCGGTCACTCCCTTGTAAATTTGAAATTTGTATATGATTTAATTTTTTAATGTATTTTCGATTGAAAATATATTTCTGCCCCTTAAAATTTTATAGCTTCGCCCTTCTAACATAAACTCTTATGTCCGTCCCTGTTCAGATCGTTGAAAAGCATATAAATATATATACATTGGGCAAGCATACAGACAAGAAACATATCTCTAGTCGTTATAGTGTATATATGGAAAATCTTGTGAATAATTACATGGATGGCATCTTATTAGAATAATTGGACTACACATGATGGAAAAAACAAAATATGTCTATTTAATAATTTGTTGGAATCATGGTAAGAAAAATCTCCACCTCTGATACTTGTAGGATTTCAGGAATCTTTGACATAAATCTTGTAAGAGGGTCTTGAAGTCTGATACGATTCCAGGAATAGTATCTGCAGAAAAAAACCAGTAAACAGCAAATCTTAGCTGGGAGAGAATGGACTAACAAATATTTTCTTACACTCTTTACTCGGTACCGTTCTTCGATAACCATTTCCGAGATACAGGTACGGAAATAGTACATGACCCTTCAAGGAATAATCTCTAAATACTTGAAACAACTTCAAAAAATGAATAAGTCCACTCTTTTTCATTTTCACATATGTACCTGTAGATGTTGGGACCAAAATTGATTGGTTATTCTTAATGAAACCCCATATTGTACACATTGTGAAGGCCAAGAGAATCACTGTTCCAAGTTGAAAATGGTTGCAGTTGCTGCATTATATATGATTTTGAGACAATTAAGACATCAACAGAATCATAAATTCATGCATGGGAATAAGAGTGTGAATAAATTATTACAGTGATGCAGGATGAGCCGAGAGCTTCTTCCAGGATAGATAAGGAAGCACTTGCATTAATTCTGTCCGTGACCGTTCGGGGAGGGTTCATTGTTGCATCCAACATGCAATTTACAGCTCCCTTTTGCAATAGATTCAACTGAAGAAAGGCCAAACCGGCCGTTGCCGGTGAGTTAAAACAGCTTGTTTTTTTATCCATTTTTCCTGCAATGATCAGTGACAAAAGAAAATTTTGGGGGAGCCTGTTTTATACTTACCTCTTCCATCGGTAGGTTTTCGACATTGAATTCTACAGTTGGATTTAGAGCAGCAAGTTTCATAGACAAGAACTGCATGTACACCATAAGTGAACACAGAGATCTTCTGTCCTAATAAAAATCTTCAAAGGCTAACAACATTGATCATATGTCTTGTAGTATTACCTCAACTTGTTTTTGCAGAGATTGAACATAGTTGATTACTTCATCAAGCATTCCAGCTTTTCCAAGGATTTTATTACAACCTGGGACTAAATCTTGCAAGCATTTCATCTTCTTACTAATCTTTTCCCTTCTTGCCTGTAACATATTACATGCATAAAAAAGACCATGTCAGTTGATTTACTTGACAATAAAAACACAAATTTCTAAAAACAAAAAACCCCATCCTTACTCTTTCTGCCAAACTGTGACTATCAGTAGCCTGGCCCCGGCGTGCCCTTACATGAATGTAATCTGGCTTCTGCTGAGCCTCTGAAGCCTTTGAATTCTCCATCGAAGAGTTTCTTGAAACATCTGTACTGCATTTCGTTTTGGACTCGGATTCCATTTCCATTTCTCCTTTGATCCTCTTATCTTTGCATTTATCATCTACAACAGTCTGTATAACAAAAAGTGAACAAACTTATCTTTAATTCAAGAAGAAGAAAAGTCTCAAAATGATCAAATTTACAGTGAATACATAGTGCCAAACCTCTGCTTTTCTCTTGAAACCCTGAAACTGAGGCACTGTATTTGGACATAACACACTAGGATTGTCATTTTGGACCACATGGTTTTGCTGCAATTTCAACCTTGCTTGTTGTCTCTCAAGCACTGTAATGTCCATCCCATCATGAACACAGCTTTCCATGGAGTGCAGACCATGTAACATCTCTGGTCAATCTTGAAGGAGGAAAAATGGGATTTTTTTTTATTTGTTTCTCTCTAGTTGTTAGTAAGGTGAAGAGCTGAAGATGAATTTATAAAGAAAAGGGTTTTTGGATAAAAGAGAGGCAAAGTCAGGAAATGAATGTAAGCCATTAACAAGAGCTTGTGGGCTATGGGACCCCAATGACATAACCTCCATGTGGGAATGTCCGTTTATTACAGAAAACGGAGAGGTTGTAAAACGGGGTACCAGGTTTGGTTCTGGTTGAGGTTAGTCTTTTCAAGATTTGGTGCATGTCATTCAAATCAACAGTGACATTTCGAGTCTTTCACATGCAGATTAAAAAGACGAAAAAAGGTTTAGATTTGGTCTGGCTTCAACGTCAGAATGCCATTACGTTTTTTGATTACACAGTTGGGGGTTTAATCAAAAATAAATTTACATGTTTGATGTATTCAATAAAGAAGTTTCTACGTCATCAAATAACATGTAATAAATTTGAACCTGTTAATAACATTACGAAAGTGAAGGACCAAATTTGACTAAAACCATAATTAGAAAAGAAATATAGGGAGGACTCAATATCATTCAGAGTTTGGGTTTTGGAATCTGGATAAAGAGCAGAATGCAAAGATAACCTGCCATATCCTGTGGCCGATTCAGGGACAAACCTGTTAAATACAAGTACTTTACAGGTATGTATGCATGAGTTCTTTTTCTCTCATTGATGAGGATAAGGTTTAGGGCAAATATACATATCTGTTTCTCCAGGCAAAGAATATATGCATGGATATACCGAATGGATTATATGAGTGTCCCACAGACAGGGTGTGCCAAATTAGAGCAACATAAAACCAAATCCCACCAACCATCTCCCTTTTTTAATTTCCTCTAAGAAAACTCACATCACACCAAGTTCAGTTCTCCGTGTAATAAAATGTAAAGGACCTAATATCTCATGATGGGTTCGTTTCGATAATCGATATCGAGCTGCACGACCATACCAATAATGGAATACAAGAAACAAAAACAGTATGAGATTAACTTCATATGGTTATGTCTCCACAGGATTTGGACATCAATAGGAATGCTCCCAAGTCCTCATTAACCCTACCCATTGGCTACTGTCCCCAATGCCAACTCATTGAAGTATCCTACCATTGATCCAAAACTTCCCCACCATTTTTTCCTTTTTTATAGAAGGAGATTGTTATTAGAAGATAAAAACCGAAGTTAAAAAACCGCTACATGTCTCTAATTGTTATTCTACAAAAAGTACAAAAAGTAAATGAGACGAGACATATGACGGTTTCATTAACTCACTTGTGAAGTTAAAAACATCTACCACAAATAGAAAGAACTCTTAGTGCTTCTTTAGGTAAGAGAACATGTTAGGGCAGTTGGTGAATAGAATCAATCTGTGCTACAATTTAAGTAAAATTAAGAAGGCAAAAGGTTTGTGAATAGAATCAGTGCAAGCACTAGAATAAAACATAAAAATACCTAAAGTTTGGATCACGGTCCACTAATTTAGGCATCACCAACAACATGAAAGCATGACTTAACTACCACTAAATTAGCCACATATAACTAACAACATAACAAACATCTAACCTTGCCATGACCAAAAACACGCGAACATGGCTTACCGAAAGCAACTTATTTCCTAAAAATTAAGGCACAAACACATGTTTAACACCAATGCACGTAACTAATGCAAGTAAACAACGGAAAATGATCAAGTGATTTGGATGACCTGAAATCTGACCATCAATAATATAAAAAACAAGGAGGTAATTAGAACACTAGATTTGTGTTGGTCCAAGGGAAAAAAGATACAAGGAAAAATTCAACACTAGCCAAAAACTGTACATTCTGAAGAATTATACAAGCAGAAAGTGATAAAAGATATATATCATAGAAATAATAATAATCAAACCTAAGAAACTAGATAATGAAAATTAGTGTAGGAGCCAGACAAAATCATTCACTAACTACATTTAGTAACATTATGATGATATGTTCCCAAATTCTGGTAAGCAAATCCATCCCAGGGAAGGGGAAAGAATCTTACCCAGGAGAACATTAACCCGGATGCGAAAAGAGAGCAGAAAATCCGAGTTTCATTTCTTCTTTTTATGTGCACTGGATCTTGAGAACATTGGCAGTTTCACTCCGAACAAAGACTTATGAGACTTCTTGTCTTTAGAATAGTTGCTAGCATCTTCAGGTGTGACATAGTCAGATTGAAAGTGGTCTTGTAGTTGTTCCTCATCATCACGGTTGGTATCTCTAAGCAGCCGCAGCAATTCCATCGCAGTTGCCTTTCCTTTATCGCTCCCATTAACAGAAACATCGAAAAGGGCAGGGAATATGTCACATTCATCCATCACTAATTGGCAATATTCAACACGTTGAGAGCACAATGTGAGGAGAATAGCCAGTGCATGTTCTTGGTCCTCATGACTGTCAGTCTCGATTAACATGGCAATAGAAGTAATACATCCCGGAGTTTCAGTAATAGAAAGCCGGACCGCTTGGTTATTGCACAAATTTCTCAACACTACAATGCAGTGCCTCGCAAGAGTAGCGTCTTCTAGGAATGGGACAAACTTTGGGATGCATTCCAAAGATGCTAAATTGGAACAAATGTCGTGGCTTGAGGACAGATTGTGCAAAATTTTAATGGCTCGTTCCTGGAACTCTGTGATCTTCGAGTCAAGAATATTTAAAATGGAAATAAGAGAACCGGATGCAGCAATCTTAGATTTGCAACTGCTTTGGCCAGACAATACTTCTATAATGTCAAGGACCTCTTTAGTCACTTCTGAGTTGAGAGACAATGACAGCAGGCTATATGCATCTTCATTTAAGTACCGTATGCCATTCCTGCAAGAACCTCACCAAGAAATGAAAAAATCACAAATAAGCCCCACTATCTCAAAAGCTCTATGCAAATAAACAAAGTAAAGTATAATAAAAACGATCAAACGTCACTTTAAATGATCAAAACAACATGCAATTCGGTGAGAGACATCACAAGCTATGTGAGAGCATGTGACTGATCCAGAGTCTTTTAGTCTCACAAGGCAAAGTACTGACAAGGAAATTACGGAATACCAAATACAAGAAGCCCATTGAACTTGAGCACAGTTTAGAAAATAGAAAACAATCCAAACTAATGACATCACACATCATAAAGCATGGTACAGATGCAGCAAATGCGTGGAATAATTACCTGTTTTTGCTCAGAAACATCAATAACAACTGAAATCCAGCTCTTTGTGCTCTAATATCACGCATATCATGAGCACAGCTCAAAAATTTAATCAACGGTTCAATGAAATTCTTGGATGATATGGACATACAAGCTAAATCGTCATGTTTCAAATGTTTTTTCATATCTTCAACAATCTCGTACTGTGATTCCCAATCAAGCTCAGGAAGCCTACATAGAGACTCCACATCCATTTTGCTTGCATTGCTAGGATTTTGATATTGGCAAAGATCGTCACTGGTCTGCTCTCGTATCAATCTTGAGCCAACAGCAACCTTGTTTCGTGATCCATCAGAATTATAACTAGTATCTAAAGATCCAATTGAGATATTGCTGACGTCCACTGGAAAGCGCATATCATATATAGAACTGCCGAAACTAGCTATGGAAGTGGAAGAATTTTCCAATGACTGAAGCATATCTGATTGCAAGCTTGGATCCTGAATGACGATTCCGTACTCCATGCACCATTTTGATATCATATCCTTCAGGGCAGCATTTGGCGTCAATGACAGATGGGCCAGTTTCATTTCAGTTTTTGGGCATGTATCATTACCGTCATCAAACCACTTCTGGATCCAAACCCTTTCAAATGTTTGTCCAGAAGCAATGACAACAGGATCATACATCAACCTTGAAGATATGGGGCATTTAAATTCCTCAGGAGGTGAAGCTCCAGTTAACTTATCAGTTTGAGCATCATACTGCTTACGAGATTCCACATCAACAGAGTGAGTAGATACAAAATTCGTACTGGGGTTAACTGCAAATGCTCCTTCATTATGATCAACTGTGTTGTCTGTTTGCTCTCCAATAATCAAATGACTGTACTTCCTCAACAGATACAAAAGATATTTTAAGATTTTCCTCTTTTGTACGTCGGTATCGCCGACTTTTTCCAGCAATTTCTTTATAGATCTTTTCTCTATCAAGATGGCTGTTGAAGATGTAATGTGAAATTGTGATGCTGCAGTTTGAAGAGCTCTCGTTTCAGCACATTCTATTGAATCTGGCGTTGCTGCTCCCAGCCGAAGCAACTCTCTAACAACCTTCCCAGCCTCCACATCAAATTTATCAGGGACAAAATTCGCAGCTCGCAAATCAACAACTATTTGAGAGATCTGCAATGACATTTCATTATCAGCTTGATCAAAGAACTGGAAAACGTCCAAGTTTACAAATTATCCAAATTTGATATTTTGGCACTGTCGAACTATCCTCAATCACTATACTAGGAAAAGTTCACCCTATATATCGGGGAATAAACATGCACGTACAAGGAGTTCAGTAGGTTCATTGCTAAAAATGCCTAAAATAAAAGAAAAGCTACTTAGAAACACATGGGTTTTGATCAACCATTTAACAGCCACTTGCTTGGGACAATGGGAAACGAAAATAAAAGAAATTATATAGAAGGAAGATATGTAATTTGACAAACCTCAACAGCCAGTGTAACTGGAACCATACTCTGAATCTGGCATAAACCTTGTTCCAACAAGTTCTTTGCTTTTTGACATCTTGAAACTATGGCATCTGTGGTCATTGCCTAAAAATAATTGCAGAGAACTATCAACCAAATGATATTAACTTGATCAATTGAATGAGTGATAAAATAAAGAGAAAGCATAATTATCTAATTAAGCCCTTAAACACCACCAAAGCATTCCATGGAGGGTCTATCTCCAAAAAAGAGGCCAATAATGCAAATTTTGAACCTTTTGGAAGACTACATATCATCAGATATAAAAAATAGCCAGGCAACAGCCAGATCCTCCTAGTTTTAGAATAGCAATAAAACTCCCCTTCATTATAAGTGAGGCAATAACCACGAAAAAATGACTAGCTAAAAAACGCACCAGATACAGTTTACTTGACTCGCTGCAGTACTGAAGAAGCAACTTTGCTTTCTCAATTGCATTATTCAGTGAGCATAGTGCCTTTATTCCCATTGAGCATCCAGGTCGAGCAGCTTCAATCTCTGGAAAGATCATTAGAATTCTATCAACAAACTTCCTAAGCTCCGTGAACATCACGTGGTGCACCTACAATCAAAGCATACCCATGTTGGATGAAGATCAAAAACCTTAAAACAGACATGGTATGATGATGCGGTCCTTTCTATATAAGCAAAAACATAAGAGATTTTACACGCAACTTGCAAATGTTTAATTACATTCAATAACGATCAAACTACACAGCTATGGTTGAATTGTAAAGAATACTGCAAAAATATATTTTTTTCATGTTAGAACAGAAAAAAGCGAACTACACTTGGTAATTGTACCTTAAAGGAAATAGGATAGGAATAAGATGGAGTCTCCACAACTTCGGCGGTATCAGTCCCCATTCAAAAGATATATCCTGACTAATAAACAAAAAAGCATGTCAAATAGTTAAACAGATGAAGAACTGCAAACCACCTCATCGTCACAAGCTCTCGGACTTACCACGCATCTATCAAGCTATAAAAGATGAAAACCCTTTTTCTATATTGGTTCTTCATGTGACATTTTTAAGTGTAGCTTTATGGTATGCATTAACTGTGCATCTTTAGTTCATAGACTTTGTGCTAAACTTCAGTCAACGAAGAAAGATATAGAAAACATATCAACCATGCGTCCAGGGCTTGGTCCTCACCAATTAGAATGCTTATAGTCACGATAAACATAACAATATGAAAAATGGTTTTGACTATTTCTTTCATTAAGATATAATATTTGCTGCAAATTTTGAACCTAACCAAGATAAAAGTTACAGGGATTGGAGAACATAGTAGAGGGAAAGGGAAGATAAACTCACCTAAAGATGCAGCAACCAGAGCAATGATGAGAAGTTTCTTTTCTTTCTTTCTTTTATGGATGCGAATTTTGAAGATATAAAACAACACCAGAGTAAGAAGAACTTGAACCAACAGAATCAGCAGAGGTAAAAAGCAAAATGAAGACAACCAATTTTGAGGGTAAACTAAATCCTCGTAACTCAATTCAGAAGTAAGATTCTCGCAGCTCTACCATAGATAAGCAACGTAAAAAGAAAACAATAATTCAAACAAAGCTTTAAAGATGAACAAGCCGATTGCATAACCTCTTCCCTAAAAAAAAACAGTTTTTTGTTGTTGTTTTGCTGCTGTTGCTTTACGGATAATGGGATTAGAAAAGGCAAGAAAGTTTCTTAATTTTGATTTCTGGGCAATCATAAAATAAGGCGGCGTCTCAGATTCTTCCAAGTCGTCTTCAAGCTTCGGCACTGACTTTTTAAAGGTAAAGTTTTTAAAGTTTTCAAACGTTCCTAACAGTCACGCGAGTTATCTCACACGCTTGTGGTGTATGCGATTATTTACAGCCGTTGATATTTATCGTGGCTCCTATTTGATTGAATCCAACGGGTGGCTGAGGGTTTAGGGGTAGCTTGTGATGTTGACCGGATAGACTCTGTCGTTTCTACTCTACGATATAGCAGTCTCTCTTGAACGGCCAAGCTGCGAGGTAAGTTCGTACATTTGGTCCCTATATTTTATAGGGTAAACTACATAAATGATCATCATGTTATTAGAAAAGTCGTGATTTGATCACTTTACTTTTTTTGAAGCAATTAAACCATCATATTATTAAATTGGGTGTAATTTGACCATAGTTGTTAGAGGTTAACGGAAGGTGACGTGACAGTTAAAAAAATATGAGTATAATAACACATTTGGTCCTTATTATTTACACATTCTTTCAATTTAGTCTTAATTTTAATTTAATAAAATAAATTAATTATTTAATTAGATGGTGACACCTTAATGGATGAATTTAATTAGAGAAAATAATAAACGCAATCAAGGGGAGTTAAACTCGTGTCTCACGGACACAAAAAGAGCTGGCTTACCACCACACCAAGTGTTGTTTTATAATTTAATTCCAGCAATATAATATATGTACTTATTATGCACAGTCCCGAAATGTCGATGCAAGTGCAGCCTATGCGACTACTGTTCATGTTCAAGCTGTTGCACAATCCCAAAATGACACTGTTTCTTATGTCCTAAATTCCTTTGCTTCCGAAAGATCTCATGCAATAGCCGAAACTGTTGCGTATTTCGATTGCCTTTATGCACAGATTGATTTTGTTGCAAATGCAAATGTTCAACTCCTAAATGTCCAAAGGTAAACCTTTGTTGCAATTGTACAAAAGCCTGTTGTAATCCTTGATGTCTATTATTTTAATACATTTTTGCATTTTTAAGTGGTGAATTATTGAATCAAATGATCCCACAATTTGTTGAACATAAAAAATTCAGATTTAAGCTAGAATTACAGGAATAAACTATTGTTCTGGTAAAAAACACAGGCCGAAGATAAATCAAGTTGGGGAAAGAAAGGAAGTTGAGATTGTGAAGTGTACCTCTCACTCTCGCACCATATCCCAACAGGGTTATATTGGTGACGCTTCTGATGTTGTCGCAACTGATTCCAACTCAGTTGCAATGGTTGTTCCCACCCACAAAGAAGACAAAAAGGTTTGAGTGTCGTTGTGGAGGCTATCTTTCCATTTTAAAATAGCTTCAGTAGAGTTTATGGAGGATGAAGAAGAGAAAACATAAGAAGACTGAAGCAGGACAAAAGTGACGAGGAAGAAGACGAGTTTGAGTGGTAACAAACAATAAGACATATAATACAATTGATAATTTATAGCACAAATATGTGTTTGGTGCAGTGGTTAAGGTGTTGCCTTTATCCTTGTTTCACCTAGGTTTGATTCCTACATAGTGCATGTTTAGGGATTTTATTTTTCTCCTCTAAATAGGTGGTGACACGTGTCACCACCTGATTGGAGGAGGAAAAAATTTATTATATCAAATATAAATAATTAAATTCCTCAAATAAGGTGTTGACACGTGTCACCACCTAATCAATTTATTTTATTAGTTTAAAATTAGGATTAAATTGCAAGAATGTGTAAATAGTAAGGACCAAATGTGTAGTTATACCCTTAAATTTTTATTAAGAAAGCTAAAGAATAGAAAGAGGATTGTGTGTTTCATTGATTGAAGAAGAAGAATGAATACAAGCATGATTATACACAGTGTGATATGAGCTACTTATACACAAACTCCATTAGCTCCTAACCATATAACAAACTTAGGCTAACAGCTACCAGCTTTGTAACCACCTAACAATATCAGCCATAATGCAGTAGAACGCAGCTCTATGTAGCTCTATGAACTTCAGCATTGCACTGCTTCATTCAACATGCTCTCTACTCTTTCCAACCTCAACTTCATTAGCATACAGGACACCAAGCTTATGTCGAAACTCAACAAAATACTCTCTAGACAAGGGCTTAGTGAAGCCATCTGCCACTTGATAGGCAGCAGGAACATAGTTCACAACAAGCTTTCGAGCAGCAACCTTCTCTCTAACAAAATGAACATCGAGCTCAACGTGTTTAGTCTTTGAATGAAAAACAGGATTTGCACTCATGGCAATTGCACATGTATTATCACTCCGGACCACAAGAATAGCATCCATGACCACCTTCATATCTTCTAGCAACGCTTGTAACCAGGTAACCTCTGAGGCAACATCAGCAAGCCCACGATACTCCGCCTCAGTAGTGGACCTGGACACGGTCTTCTGTTTTCTGGAGTTCCACAGTAACAAATTGTTGCCAAGGAACACATAATTCTCAGAAACAGACCGCCGATCATCAAGATTCCCCCCCCAGTCAGCATCAGTGAAAGCCACCAGTTGGCATGGCCCGCGCTGAGGAGTGAACACAAGACCAAAGTCTAGTGTACCATTCAAGTAACGAAGCACACATTTCACTGCTATCATATGCTGCTCGCATGGTGAGTGCATAAATTGGGCTAATTTGTGAACGCTATACGCAATATTAGGACGTGTATGACAGGCATAGAGCAACGCACCCACCTGACTCATGTATTCAGTGGCATTCTTCAACGGACTTCCAGCAGCATCCTGACTTAACTTAGGCGTAGACACCATGGAAGTTGGAGTTGCTGTTGCATTCTGCATTCCAACTTTGACAAGTAACTCCATTAAGTACTTTCGTTGACTCAAAATCAGTGCATCACCATTGCGTTGAACCTCAATACCGAGAAAAAAACTAAGCTCACCAAGATCCTTCAGTGAGAATTTGTCACTCAATTGTTGAACAACATCGTTAATAGCAGTTGTAGAAGGACCGGAGATAATAATGTCATCCACGTATACAAGCACATACGTAATGTCACCACTGTTATCACGCGTAAACAATGAGGCATCAGCCCTGGATCCTCGAAAACCAATGCACACTAGGTGATCTCGAAGCTTAGAGTACCAATTCCTGGGCGCCTGGCGAAGCCCATACAACGCCTTCTTCAACCTACACACGAGCTTAGTCCCATATTCAGCAACCTTCTCGAACCCAGGTGGTTGGTCCATAAAGACTTCCTCTTGAAGATCATCATGCAAGAACGCATTGTTCACATCGACCTGACGCAAAACCCACTTGTTAGACACTGCAAGAGACAATATAACATTCACGGTCGTTGGTTTAACCACATGGCTAAACGTATCCCTGAAGTCCTGGCCAGGTACTTGCGAGTAACCCTTGGCCACAAGACGGGCCTTATAGCATTGAACCAAGCCATCAGCATTGCGTTTGATGCGGAAGAGCCACTTGCAACCCACAGTCGATCTCCCTGAAGGTAGGCTAACCACTTCCCAAGTGTCATTCTTCTCAAGGGCACCATACTCAGCTAACACTGCTTGAGTCCAATTATCAGACTGTAGAGCCTGCTGAATCGTGCTAGGCTCAGTTTCTTCCTCAGAACTCATAGCAACATAAACTTTGGGCTTAAAGATGCCATTTCTGCTCCTCGTTGTCATCGAGTGACGACCCACTGTGGATCCAACCTCCCTCACTACAGCAACAGACTCAATCGTGTCACCCACTGCATCTGATTGACCCCCCAGCATTCTCCATGAAATCATCAGTACTTGATCGATGAACAACAGTATCAAGTAACTCAGAATGTTGTTGATCAAAGGAACCCAACTCAGATTGCTGACCAACAAGAACTCTTCAGAATTCTCAACCTCTTGAGCACTAGGAGACATGGGCCGAGAATTACCAGTATGCATGGAGTCGGTTGACACTCCATGCACAGACGTAACATGTGAATTACCAGGAAACAAGCCATCATCCACAAAATCTGGAACTGCCATAGTATCATCATTGTTCACAGGCTCTGGGACTGCCACAGGAGCACATGACCCACGTGAAATAGGTGACTCAATATTTACCTTGCAACAAACCTTCTCTGCACCTGGAACAACATAGAGCTTGCCGGGAGTGGGGTTCCAACTTTTTTGTGAGACAGACCCTTGTTGCTGAAAGCCATCTACAAACGGAAAATACCCCTCATCGAAGACCACATGCCTGGAAATAAACACACGACCATCAGCAGACAAGCATTGATAACCTCTATGAGAGCTACTATACCCCAAAAAACACAAGGCTGAGAACGATAGTCCAGCTTATGATTGTTGTAAGCCCGCAGATGAGGGAAACATCTGCTACCAAACACGCGCATTAAGACTGTAGTCAGGGACCTTGTTATGAAGCATTTCAAAGGGTGACCTTCCATTTAACACTGTTGTGGGCAACCTATTAATCAAATATGTTGCAGTTGTTACAGCAAATGACCAAAAACGAAAGGGTAGTGATGCCTGAGCCATGAGAACCAAGGCTAACTCTATTATGTGACGATGCTTCCTCTCTATGACGTCGTTATGTTGCGACATATGAGGGCAAGTCAACCGATGCTTGATGCCACTCACCTGTAACACTTCTGATAGTCCCTTATACTCGCCACCCCAATCAGTTTGAAACTCTTTAATTGTTGTATTAAACTGATTCTTAACAAGTGCATGAAATAGCTGGAAAGCATGAACAGCTTGGTCTTTCGACTTTAACATATACAACCAGCAAAACCGAGTCTTGGCATCCACAAACGAAATGTAATATTTAAAGCCATCAGCAGATATTACATGCGATGGTCCCCATAGATCGGAGAAGACAAGCTGGAAAGGCATATCATAAGTTGTTGTAGACTCAGAAAATGGTAAACAATGACTCTTGCCCATTCTACAAGGTACACAAACTGAGGAAGTTTTATTATTTTCAGAAGAAAATACAATGTCAAGTGTTTTACAAGCTTGCACAAGAGAATTGTGAGCAGGATGCACGAGCCTCCTGTGCCACAGATCATAGCTCGTAGATGTAAGTTGAGCGCTAGCCAAGTTGACTTGAGCACACGAATCCAAGCCTCGACACTGCTTCGAACCATCAAACTCATAGAGTCCACCAGCTTCTTTCCCTTCTAACAACACTGCACCACTTCCCTCTTCACGAACCAAGCATTTGTGTGCATGAAATTCAAAGTATACAAGGTTGTCTCTAGCAAACTTTGATACATAAAGCAAGTTCTTGGTTAAAGAGGGAACATGAAACAAATCTTTAACTAACAACATACGAGAAGGAGTATTAAAAAAAGATTGACCAACTTTAGCAATATGTAAAGCATCCTCATTGCCCACAACAATCTTAGCAGGGCCACTGTAATCTGTCTCATGCACAACCTTGCTTGCATCCGGCGTCACATGATTGGTTGCCCCAGAGTCAACCACCCAACTGCCAGAATTGTGTGTGTTGCTACTGGTCGAGTCTGCAAGTGAATCAGAAGAACCCCTACAACAAGTTAAACAAGTCGAATTGTCCAATGAGCTAACATGAGCACTGAATTGTTCTTCACGTCCACTACCATGCCCATTGTCAGCAAGAACCCCAAGAAAATTTTGATTAAACCGTTGCCAACATCGATCAACGGAGTGCACATTCTTTCCACACAACTGACACTGCAATCTCACACGACCACGACCTCGACTACCAGAACGTCCTCCAAACTGCGAGCCATGAGCGCAATGCTGCTGACTATGACTGCAACTCTGAACAACTTGAGATTGTTGCAACCGACCCTTGTCATCACATGAGGACGACTCCTTGCCATCTTTGCGCATCTGAGCAACATTAGCAAGCAAAGGTAACTGAGCTTGAGTCTGAAAACCTTTGATCTGTGACTCAGCATCAATCAGCACCCTTTTGACCCCATCCAACGTGAACGGATCTTTGCTCGATGTGATAACTGCCATGAAGGGTTGATATTCTGCCGGTAACCCATTCAAGATAGTCGCAATTTGCTCAAGATTGGACACAGAACTCCCACACGCAGCCAACGCATCACACACTTCTTTAATCTTGGTGAGATATACTCGCATCGTATCTTCACCTTTGCGAAACACAGAGAGCTTGCAATGAAGACTCATAGCAGTCGTCGTGGACTTGTTCGCAAAGAATTACAGCACAGTACTCCATAGAAAGGTCGTTGTCTCTGCTCCCACAAACTCTGGTAAAAGACTGTAGCTAACCGTGGATAACAACCACGAAGCCAACGCACTATCTTGTGCAACAAATGTTTCATAATCATCATTAGCCACCATGTGACCATCAGTTCCAGCCACCATTTTTAGGGGAGGTTTAAGCGCACCTGTGAGCAATTTCTCGAGCTTGTGACTCCTCGCAGTCAGCAAAGACCTGTTGTTTCCACAACAGAAAATTCATCTCATCCAAAACTACACTAATCCGTTTATTGGTGAACATCTTGGCACCAGCGGACAACTCATCGGAACTGGTTTCACGCATTGAAACCTTGACCAGAAAAGCTTCAAGAAAGAAGAAAAACTAACATAAAGCAATAGAAAGAAAAGCAAGCGGAAGAAAGGCTCCAAGACCTATGACGAAAGATACCACATTAAGAAAGCTAAAGAATAGAAAGAGGATTGTGTGTTTCATTGATTGAAGAAGAAGAATGAATACAAGCATGATTATACACAGTGTAATATGAGCTACTTATACACAAACTCCATTAGCTCCTAACCATATAACAAACTTAGGCTAATAGCTACCAGCTTTGTAACCACCTAACAATATCAGCCATAATGCAGTAGAACGCAGCTCCATGTAGCTCTATGAACTTCAGCATTGCACTGCTTCATTCAACAATTTTTAACTGCCATGTCACCCTACCGTTAACCTCTAACGGCTAGTGGTCACATTGCACCCAATTTAATAGTATGGTGGTTTAATTGCTTCGAAAAAAAATAAGGTGGTCAAATCACGACTTTTCCAATAATATGGTGGTCATTTATGTAGTTCACCCTATTTTATATAGGGTAAACATAAATTTCATCACTCAAGTTTACACTCATGTTTTGGTCATTAAAATTTAATTTTTTTACTTAATCACTTAGTTTTCGAATTGCATTGCTTTGATCGCTCTATCGTTATATAATTAATGATGTTATGACATGATAAATTACACTAAAATAGTGTCATTTTTAAAAAGTCAAAGTTACATAAAATGACTTTAATTTACATCTTATAAACTTTATTTTCATGTAAGAGATGCAAATTATCATAAAATTATATTAAAAATGCAGAGAATGAAATTACAAGATTTTAAGAGTGAGTTTTGTTCATTTTGAGCACCAACATTGCAATTCCCAAACCCGTAATTGCACCAATCAAGACTGAAGAATCGAATCTACTTGTGTGTTCACTTAAAAAGAAAACCCTTTTGATTGTTTAATTGGTTTTTGTTTATGTGAAATGAATTCGTTCTGTCTTGAAGAAATTCATGAGCGAGGAAAACCTTTTTGTCGGCCTATGGGGTATGAGCCATTTGTTCCCATCTAATCCAATTTTTTTTGTTTTTTTTTTTCTATTCTGCTTGGTTCTTCTTTTTTGGGGCCAATATTGTGCTTGATTCTATTCTTAGAGTTGGGATGTTTTGTTTTTGACAATTCATATATATTAGAATAAATGCCTTCATATACAAGGTCATAAACCCACAGCTTCCTTCACTTTTAGACAACAACTAAGCCTGTTCTCTTCCTTAATTGGTGTTGGGACCGTCCAAGTTCTAAAATAGTTTTAGAATTAAATTACAAATTTTGTGAAAGATCAAAATATAAGCAATAACATTAGTGTTAGTTGTCGACCGTCGGTTACTCTCCTTTTATTTATTTGTTTCGTTTTAATTTAAGGGTAAATTATTCCAGTGACCACCGAACTATAGGGGCGTATATATTTTAACCACCGAACTCGTCAATCAGACCACTAAACTTATTAAATTGACCTATTTTGACCACCGCCGTTAAAAATTTAACGGAGGGGTGACGTGGCAGTTAACAAAATTTTGTAAAATTACACATTTAGTCCTTGATATTTACTTATTAAATCAATTTAATCCTAATTTTATTTAATTAAAATAAAATTAATCAACCAATCAGATGATGACGCATGTCATCACCCAATTGGGTTAATTTATTCAAATTTTAAATTATCTTATTTAATATTTAATATATTTTGGTTAAAGGGAAATTAAAAAAGCATAAGGAATGATAATAGAGAAGTTCAAACCCGAGACCTTAGACCAAGGTAAATTTCAACGGGCTTACTACTAAGCCAAGCTGATGTTTGTGTCGTAAGTCGCACCCTTTTATATACATTTCTTATAAAGAGGTAAATGTTAGGGAAAATTAAAGAAGCATAAAAAATGGTAATGGGGTGGTTCAAACCTTAGACTAATAGAGTAAATTTCAACACATTTACCACTAAGCCAAGTCACTCTTAGTGACATAAATTGCACTATTTTATATACATATCGTTTAAAGTAGTAAATGTTAGGGAAAAGAAATAAAAATGGTTGAAAGGGGACTCAAACTTAGATCACTTGAGATGTGCATAATCACACAAACATTCGATTTAAAAGAAAAAAATTGATTTAAAATATTTGAATATTTTTTCTTTTTTCATATTTAAATTAAATCAAATATTTATTAAAATATATAAATATTCGATTTAAAAATATTTTATTTAAAAGAAAATAAATTTGATTTAAAAAGTATTCAAATATTTTAAATCCAATTTAAAATACTTTAAATATTCAAATACTTTTTTAAATCAATTTTTTAAAACCAAATATTTAATATTTTAATAAATATTCGATTTAATTTAAATATGAAAAAATATTAGAATATTTTAAATCGATTTTTTTATTTTAAATCGAATATTTAATAATTTTCAAACTTAAATTAAATCAAATGTTTGTGTGATTATGCACATCCCAAGTGATCTAAGTTCAAGTCCGCTCTCAACCATTTTTATTTCTTTTTCCCTAACATTTACTGTTTTAAACGATATGTATATAAAATGATGCAATTTATGTCACTAAGAGTGACTTGGCTCAGTGGTAAAGGCATTAAAATTTACTCTTTTAGTCCAAGGTTCAAACCATCTCATTATTATTTTTCATGCTTCTTTAATTTCCCCTAACATTTACCGCTTTATAAGAAATATATATAAAAGGTGCGGCTTTTAATGCAAATAGCAGCTTGGCTTAGTGGTAAATCTATTGAAATTTACCTTGGTCTAAGGTCTCAGGTTTGAACCTCCTCATTGCCATTCTTTATGCTTCTTTAATTTTCCTTTAACCAGGTGATGACACATGCCACCACCTGATTGGAGGGAAATATATATTAAATATTAAATAAAATAATTTAAAATTTGAATAAATTGATCCAATTGGGTGATGACATGTGTCATCATCTGATTAGTTGATTAATTTTATTTTTAATTAAATAAAAATGGGATCAAATTGATTTAATAAGTAAATAACAAGGACCAAATGTGTAATTTTACAAATTTTTGTTAACTGCCACGTCACCCCTTCGTTACCCTTCCATTAATTTTTAACGGCGGTGGTCAAAATAGGTCGATTTAATAAGTTTAGTGGTCTAATTGACGAGTTTGATAGTTCGGTGATCAAAATAAGTACGTCCATATAGTTCGGTGGTCACTGGGTAGTTTACCCTTCATTCAATAAATTTGTCTTTACGACACACTTTCCTCTACCTTTTAGTATATTTTTTGCTTCTTGGCACGCTTTTCTGCCTCTTGGCATGCTTTTTTTATTTTTTTCTATCAAGGTTGGATTTGACGTCGCCACGACTGATCAAGATGGCGCTATTTTGTTATCTTGATGATCTTCATGTGTTAGGATATTTGTTTTGATATAATAATTGAAAAGTAGTTTTGGACTAAATTAAAAGGTATTTAAAAATGATTTTAAGTCCAAACAACTTGAAAATATGTTTGAGGAGTTTTCAAAAGGGTTTTGAAACGTTTTAAAATAGTCAAACCTAAGATTTCAGTGTGACAATATCGATACGTTATACCCCGTTTTGATACGCCTTAGGGTTTCAGCTACAATCAATTTGAAACTGCCAAAAACCGTACCGATATAGGCCTTGGCCATATCGATATGGATCGTGTTCGCTTCGATATACTGTCTAGCATTTCGATACGCCTACGTGGCAAAAGCCTCAACGGCAATTTCCCAACGGTTATTTGAATTGTAGACTGTACCGAAATGGTACAGTGACATACCGATACGGGCATGCCAAAATGCACAAAGGCGTTTCGATACGGGATGTTGCATAAAGCTCAATGACTAGTTCTGAAGAAGGGCGTACTAATACAGCTATCCGCGTATCGATACGAGCAGCTCCGAAATTGTATTTATTGCGAGAAATAAAGGCTCAAATGGCTCCAAATCATCCCCAACGATCTCCAACGGCTAGGAACTAAATTGGGAGTATATAAGGGACCTCCAAGCATCTATGGAAGACCAATGATTCATTGTCAACAACATTATGATGCAAAAATTGTCTTAGTATTTATATTTTCGTTTCTTGTATAGACAAACATTTGTGAGCTCAATTGTCAATGTATGCCCAAGTGTTATAAGAATTGGGTGAGTGTTTTAGTGTGCGAACATCAACCTTTAGATATGGATTTTATTTGCTAAGTTTTCTCTTGTTTGAGAGAGTTCCCAAAGCTCGATTTATGAGCTTTGGATGCTAGACTTGAGTTGTGAGTCTAAGTTGTAAAAGGTTGCCTCCTAAGCCTAGAAAAGGGGGAAAATTCTTAGTGAATTGATGAAATCCTTAGTGGGGAGCTAAGGTAGTAGATGTAGGCTTTGGTTAGAAAGCTAAACCACTATAAATCTTGTGTCATATTTTTCAATCTTTTTACTTCCGCCACAAACACCCAAAATGCATCTTCTCCACCACTTGGCAAGTATTTATGTTGGGATTATCGGGCTCTACACCCTATTTTGGACCCTTAAACTGGATCTTGATGCAAGTTTAATCATCACTCTTATTCGCGATTGAGTTGTGGTAATAAATGTGTTATCAACGTGCCTCATTCTGTAATATGCATTTTTTAATGTTGTTTGTTTATGGTTTTTACCTTCATCGTTGAGCTTTGGTGATGTTTTGTATTTTCTTTGTTTCGAGTCTATGAATTAGGCTCTTACCTTTCCTTTATTTGGTCATGTTTATGATCTAGATACGTAAATTTTTCGTGTTTTTAGAATTATGTCTGGATCCTGTTTGTTTACCTGTATTGTAAACTTTCATCTTGGATTTTTCCTTTATTAATAAAACTGAAGTACTCATTTAAAAAATATATAATATTTAACTACAAAATAAGATCCCGAACTTTGTCTTTTTTGCAATAGGTGTCTAAAATATTTTTTTTGTTGAAATAGATGCTTAAAGTTTTATTTTTCGCTGAAATAGGCACATAAAATATTTTTTTTTGCTGAAATAGGGGCCTAAAGTTTCATTTTTGGTTGAAATAGGTGCCAAAGTAGGTGTCTTAGTTGATTTTAAAACAAGCTAGAAATGAAACTTTAGACACCTATTTCAGCCAAAAAAATACTTTAGACACGTATTGCAAAAATAAAAATAGTTGGGCACTTATTTTATAGTTAAGACTTATAATATATAATGAGATAATATTATATCTTGTACGTACTTCTATTAAATATTTAATTTGGTATTTGTACTTTTAAATGTCTAATATAATATTGTTTTTGACAAAATGTCCAAAAAGATACGTGTACTGGATTGGATATTTTACAAATACAAGTACCACAATAGATGTTTGTCAAAATAAAAATATTGCATTGAATATTTTAAAAGGTAATTATTTTATGCATAATAGATGCTTTGTCAAAATAAAAATAACGCATTAAATATTTTATGCACAAGTGCATTAGTTTTAGGGTTTATGCATTTTGTTTAGAGTTTAGGCTTTAGAGTTTTAAGGGTACTAATTTGAATTCAGAGACTGTTGATAGAAAATTAAGTTTATGGTTAAAATTTATGGTTTATAGGTTAAAACCTAAATATCTAACTACATTACTCTAAGCCTTAAATTATAATCATAACCTTAAATTTTAAACTCATGCACTTAAACCCCTAAAACATTAAACCTAAAAATTAAGATGGAAGCAAATAATTTCTACCTGTGTATAATAATTCTATTTTAAAATACAAATATTATTAGAAATTTTATCAAAGTACATGTAATTATGATCGTGAAACGGGCCAATTAGGTCAAATTCCAACCGTTTAAACCCAAGTAACCATCGACCAGGGTTTAAGTTGGCGCGCCTGTACTCATCTCTCAGAAGTCAGAATTCAGCTCCTTTTAATCCACTTCTTCCTCTTTTTATAGTTCCAAACCCTCTCTCACTGTAAATCATCCTATTAGCTCATTTGTACTCTTCTTTTTTTGATGTTGCATAACCACGCATGGCTGCTTCTAAATTATCATCTTGCTTAGCATTTGCAGCCGTCGCCGTCGCCGCCTCCACGCTCCAGAACCGTGCATATGCCGACTCGCCATTTCGGTTACCTCCGTTCTCGTCCTCTTCTTCATTTCCCTCCAGTTCGCAGGAGTAGCAACAATCAGAAGCGAAAGCCGAGCCGGAGGAGCACAAAGGAGCAGGGTTCGATCCTGAGGCTCTCGATAAGGCGCTAAAGCTCTTCGGGGACATTAACAACTCTATTAATGTTTTTATTTTCGAAGCTTGTGTTTTTATTGCATGGTTTTGTTTTTGTTTTTGTTTTTTGCTGAAGAAATTAATAAAAGAACATGTACGTGAATGCGGATTGATTGGGTATTCATAACTTATAGAATCAATATGATTTTTGAACTTATATTATGATCATAACGGATGCAGGTACTAGGAGCTGCTTTGTCTATTTATTCATTTTACTCTATGTTATATTTCCAGAAGAAGAAAAAAAGAGTCCCATTAGATTTTAGCCTTTGAAGAGAAAATTGGATACTATCTGTTAGTAAAGAAACAAATAGTTTTCACCACTTGGTATTGGATTACTGAATATATCTTATGGAAATAAATAATGTGATGTGCAGTGCTATTGTACTAGTTCCATGATTTCCATTCCAGCAATAACTAGTTAGCTTCTTTTCTGTATTTTGACACTATATGTTGCAGGGATTGGATTATGCAATGATGGCCACTGGGTGATCAGGTTTCCACAGGGATGATGTATAAACGTTGATCATCCTTGTATTGTGTTCATCTTTGATTTCCTGTTAGATTTAAGGGGCTCTTCTCCATTTGTCATGATTAATGGAGTCAACTTGAAACCAAATTAATCTCTTCTTTTATCAGTAATGGAGAGTATGCATTGCGATTTTAGAGAAAAATGTGTGCAACTACGCGGAATCGCTTTGTCTGGATGTCGACATTAACGTCCATGTCCCCCGACAAGTCTCATGAAACGCAAAGGCAAAATACTGAGAAAAAGTGTAAAAGGGAAAGTTGAAAAAGTAAAGAAAAGGGGCTGATCTGAAGTAAAAGGTGAAGTTGGTTTAGTTTTAAGTTTTTAAGTGCATGGCCATGGAGTAACCGAACACAGATCTAATGCCATGGCGCCAACGCCTCACTTTCTCCTAAGTACACGTCGCATGATGACTCTTCCTCCCTAAACACCTCACCCACACCTGGCCCATGGAAATGCCACGTTTCAAGTTTCAACACCAAATATTTCTAAGAAATAGCCAATAAAATATCTGGGGTTTGATCTTGGTCTTGTCTACTCCACTATTTCATTGTTGGAGGAAACAAACAAAGCTCTTACAGAACATAGAAAGCGGGGGTTTTCCGGGGAAGTGAAGGAGCAAAGGAGAGTGTGATTATTGCATAAGAGAATCCCAAAACCATAGCAGACGTGATCAAGAGCAAGGTGCTGCTGAAGCCATGCAAGATGCTGGGGACAACCAAAGACAAATCTCGGTCTTTGTTTTCTCGTTTCTTTCTAGCCAGATCATCGGCAAAAGGATTCCGACACCTGAAAGTACGCTACTTGTACTAGAGAATTTATATATGCGAAGCTGAATATTTGAACCCATTCCTAGACCTAGTTGGAATTTAGACGATCACCAAGTTATTCATACAACCTTTTATTTTCCTTTTAACAGTTCTGATGCTAGAAGAAAGGAAATAAACCATATATAATTATATCAATTATTAAGTTATTCGAATGTCGAATTATATGCTCACTTATTCTATGGGGGAAAACACAAGAGAAAGATACTTCACATTAGATGTCACACCAATCTACTATATATGCAAGTGATATGATCAGGAATTTTCACTATTTCCACCACTTCTGCACATAGAAAGAATCTCTCAACTAGGTTAACCCTTCAATATATATTATAGCTATAATAGGGCCGAATAGTCAAATGGTTGAATTCTAGTGCCATTGTTTCAATTCACTAGCAAAAAAAAGGTCTACCAGTCTAATATCATATCAGTATCATGAAAGGCCGTCGAGTTCCGCTTGGCCCGGCTTTATTTCTATAGGGAAAATGGAAGATTTCTCATGGTAGGGTTGGAACTTGGAAGCAACCAAAGGTAACATGATTAATGGGACACATGCAACTGTTGGGGGGGGGGGGGGGGGGGGGGATATCAGTACATAAAATTTTTCATCTTGTTATAGCCTTATGACTAATGAGATTTATTTTTGTGACAATGACTCTAACTGAGGACTGTATGTTTCAGAATCATTTGCAGAAGATGTGTTCAATGGAAATTTTCAGACAGAGCTAAGGAGTAGTACAATATTCATGTGTTTCAAAAGTTTGTAAGATTTGTAACATGTCAGAAATTAGAAGAGAACAAAAAGAAGAATTATTCAAAAGGATTTGCTGTTACTTTTCTAGTGTTTTAGAAGGGGGGAAATTTGTTCTTACATTTGTTTCTTCTTCATGGCTTGTTTGTTGTGCATCCAAACTTTGAAAACCTGTCTCTTCACTCCCACTTGAGCACAAAAGTGCTGCAATTCTTGCTCATCTTGCTTTTGGATTCTCCACCCCAACTTCTCAGCAAACTCCATCATCTTATCTTTTTGATCTTGACTGAACTTTGTTCTAAACCTCTTCTTTGACGACTGTGGAATAATATCTTGTGATGACTGCCTTCCTGGATGGAACATATTCAGATCTTCACTTGAGGACTCCGCCGGTCCGCCGCCGCCGCCACCACCGAAGTTCATCATAACGGGTGCAACCGGCACGGCGGTGGAAGGAGTACTAACGGACAATCCAAGTGAAAATCTTTGGTGATTAAGAGGGGCTGGTTGTTGAAGATGAACAACAGTACTATTCTTTCTTGTATGATGATGATAACTGCTCGGCGGTGCATATTGCGATTCCCCATCGATTTCTTTCCGGTGGAAATTCCTATGGCATTCACAGGCTGCACACTTGAAGGATTCCACGGTGCCTTCTTCCCCACTCGGCATGAACTCGCCGCAACCATCCACAACATGTGCCCCCATGCTGGCTGCATGGTTCTTCAGACATTCTCTATATCTAACCAAAGGATCAGTAGAGCATACTGGTTGAGGCTGCGATGTTGGAGGTGGTGGTGATTTGGGGCTGTTGCTTGATCTGTTGGCTGTTCCTGGATCTAGATCCCTATAAAGAGGGTAATGATTTAGGGTTTGGGATTGGATTTGTGAATCACCATGAACACTTGAATTTGTATGATGGACTTTTGAGGAAGAATCCCTGCTGAGTTGATTATTATAACTAAAAGAGTTGGGCAATGGCATCCCCATTTCCTTATCTTGGTCTCTCAGTTCCATTAATTCTGGTGTGTTTTGTTTTCTAATCTAAAGCCTAGATCTAAAGCCTTTGATCTCAACAACCCCTCCATTGAAACTGAAGTTTAAACTATTAACTTAATACTGTGGTTTCTTTTCAAACCCATCATCATGGAAGTACTGCACATTAATTAAATCAGTAGCTTAGCTTAACCCTAAAAATTATGCCCTTTTCTCTATTATTGTGACTTCCACTTTTTAGTGCTAAACCCACCAACTCGTTCCCCTAAAGCTTCCATTTTCCCTGTTCATCAAGACGTAAGCAAAGTGTAAAAGACAAACGAAATATTTTTAGAATAATAGGGAAACTGTATATAAAATTCGAACAGTGAAAGGGGACTGTACAAAACTGAAACACGGGGCCCTTAGCTCTTACCTTGATTGAGATCACCGGTTAATCAGTTTTGTCATGTAAGAATAGAATTCTCTCAACTGTACTGCCGTCTGCCAATGCAAAGAAACATGGTTTAGCATAGATAAAACCAGTGATGGCCGTCAGAGATTACTGGTGAGTGAGGTGGAGAGATTTAGTGTTTCTTGCAGAACAACCGACAAGGCCACGTTAGATCTCTCTCAGACCCTGCACATTGGTCCAGCTCTTAATTATTGCAAGACCGCGTTGTCCTTTAGGGCACTTTTAATGATCGGGTGTTTGAGGTTAGTGCATCATCGGACATGAAAGCTCAATTGCAGAATCTCTAAAATATGGGGGTTAAGCTTGAGATAATCATCTAAAATGCAGATTAAAAACAAAGGAAAGAAAAGAGAGAGAGATAGTCGTGGCCTGCAGGAATTAAAGTGCTGAAATGCTGGTCCACAGCACTGAACTTGTCCCTTTAGTGTGCATGTCAGATTCCCTTTCACATACACACTTGAATGTCTGTTTTTTTTTCTTTTCTCTTTTCAGTCCTCATATCTATAAAAATTTAGATTGTGAAATTAAATTTTTAAAAAATATATAAGTACTAGTAAATTTTTTTAATATTTATATAAAAAAATCGGTACGCCTGCATAAATTTCATTGATTGTCCACTGCCTTGAAGTTGAATATCAGTGAAGGACGTGAATGAAACATGAACCTCAAACATGTTACAGCCAGAGTGCTGACGCGGCAGCTATGGAGCCAAGTGCCAACCCCTGAGTGACCCAACCTATTGGCTTTGTTTTGTTAGCAATTTACAGCTGAACCGGTACACAGATATGTAAGCTTTTTAATTGATTTGCATTGACTCTTTCCATCTCTTTTCTTCCTTGTTAATTACGTCTCATATCATTTAAAAAAAATTGCAATATATGTGTAAAAAGTTATACAACTCTTCCTATTTTATAATTTAAAATTTATATCACTAATATTTAAAACCTTAAACATTAAACCAACTCTATATTTGATAAGTTAGTCAGGGAAAAATTTTATACACAAACTGCGTAAATTAAAATTTATACAAGTTTGTTAAATTTAGGGTTATGAGTTTATTCTAAGATTTAAATTTTAAAGATTTATATTGTAATATTTAAATTTTAAGATTTATTGTCAATTGTTATAGTTTAGGGTTATGAGTTTATTTTAGGATTTAAATATGATTTATGTTGTAATGTTTAAATTTTAAGACTTATGATTAAAAGTTAAAGTTTAGGATTTAAGTTTGGGGTTTAGGATTTATGGTTTATGGTTAAATATTTATATTTGGGGTGATATTTTGATACACAAACTATGCTAAAAACTACAGTCCTTCCTATTTAAATTATATAATCTATAACCTAAAACTCTAGATCGTAAATTCTAAATTTTAATCTTAAATTTTAAATTATACAACCTTAAACCATAAACTAAACTCCTAAACCCTAAAAATAATAAACTTGTGTAAACTAAACTTTAGTTTACACAAGTTTTATGTATCAAAGTGTTTTCTTTAAATTTTAGATTGTATAGTTTAAATAAAAAGAGTTGTGTAATTTTTCACACATATTGTGTATCAAACATATTTTGATTCAAATAGTAAAATAAACTTATGAACCCTAAACTTAACAAATTACATATATTATTATAGTTTTCTCATATTTTAATCTATATATAAAATAATAGTATGCCTTTGCTAAAAAACAATTCAATTACTTAAGACTCTTATTTCTTTGTTCTCCCCCTATATCTGACCTGACACAAACAAAAGCTTTGTTTTGTAATACAAATTAGGAAACATTATGTTCACATGTATCTGCTTAATCTTTTTTGTCTTAATTAGTATTATATTAGGAAAAGTAATGGCTAGGGTTTAAGACTGAAACAATCTCGTGGGCTACTTATTATCCCTTAAATAAAATCCACTATATATATTAAGTTATCTTAGGGCGCCCTACTTAATTTGTGAGCTTGAAGGGAACAATTTCCAAGCAAGGATTGTTGTTAATTAATTAAAAGATAAAGATGAATTATTAAACTAATCCTCTGACCATTTGTCATTTTAATTATAAATGCATGTACTTTGGTATCTAAAATAAAAATGCATGTACTTATATTGGAACACGTGGCAAATGCCCAGCCAAGTGTCTCTGAAACTTTCTTCTTTAGGATCCCTCACTTTCGCGGGAAAATTTTTGTGGTTATGTGCCTAGATATTCTTTTTTTTTTCAACAGGATGATTTTATTTCTAAAATTGCTCATTTTTACACAAATATTGTTTTTTATTTTTTTATTCTTAATATAGAATATTGTCCATTTTATTTTCGATAATATTGTTATTTGAATAGTACCAAGTGAAGTTGGATAACTTTGAAAAAAACTTTAAAATTTTGGGCATAAACATCCGACTTTAGAGAAAAAAAATTCAAAGTCTTGGGCATAAGAATCTGACTTTAGAGGGAAAAACTTAATTTGAACATTTTTGTTTCATTCGTATTCAACCGACTTTAAGTGCACTGTTCAAAACACAATATTTATAAAAATAATTTGTGTAATGCAATAGTTTGGTTAAAAAATTGCCATTCAGTGTGTTTTTATTTATTTCACCATTTTAAATGTATTTTTTCATTACCAAGGTTGAATATGTTGGGTTTTTATTTTGGAAAAAAATTAAAATACCTCTTATATCAGTCTCTTTACTATTCTTTGGCGAGTTTTAATGTTTCGTTTGGTGCTAGGGAAGAGGATTGAAATTTGTTGTTTGCTGCGGTGGTTTGGAACATTTGGTATAGAAGAAATGCTATTGCCTTTGATGCCGAAATTGATAATTGGAGTTTTATCATTGAACGAAGTTTTTGGCTTGCAAACGCAACTCGGCTATCGCTCGAAACTAAATATCGAAGGCAGGTTAGGCCTTCAACGGTGACGCTTGTAACTCGTTGGTTGCCGCCGTCTGTCGATCGGGTGAAACTAAATGTCGACGCCTCGAGCTCAACTCATGATGGGAAAGTTCGGTGTGGTGGGGTGATTAGGGATCATTCTGGTTCCAGGCTGCATGATTTTACTAAATTTATTGGCTCCTGCTCTGTCGTGGAAGCAAAGTTATGAAGTATTTTCCTTGGTCTTGTTATTGCGTGGGATCTAGGCTTTTTCGCAGTTTAGAGGTGGAATTTGATAATACTCAAGCCATCAAGCTTATTCATTAGGTAGAGTGTGATGGTTTTGCTCTCGCTATCACTCGTGCTATCCAGGATGTGATCCAGAGAGATTGACGGATCTCGATTCGTGCTATCCCTAGGAAGTGTAATCAAGTTGCTTATGCTTTGGCAAAACGTGCAAGTCTCTCGAATCTCGACTTATTCTTCTGTATTTTGTTCCAAATTTTATTGTTGGGCGAGGATTTAGTTTCTCTTAGAATGTAATCCTCATGTGTTTTGTATATCTTATCATGTGCACTCTTTTTCTTCCATTAGGTTTAGAGAGGTTTTTTAATGAGACACATGATAACGATAATTATTTCTTATAAAAATAAATAATTTTTTTTTTGGATAGTGACATTAATTCTAGCTAATTAGAATTTTGAAAGAAAACATTTTCAACAATCATCACAAATATTAGAATCATGTCATTAAGGAAGAACACATGATTTTATATTAGGAGACGAAAATATATTTTCAATAAAAAATATATAAAATATTCTAAAATAAATTTTAAATCATATTAAATTTCTTAGTTTCGTTATTATACTCAAATTTTAAACTTAGGTCAGTGTATTCTAATTTGATTTTTCTTATTTTTTAAAGATCGTGAACTCAACAAGTGTTCTAGTGAAAAAGTAAATTATATTTATTTTAGGAGACATAGGTTCAAATCGTTTTGTTTACAAAGTGTATGTGCATTGTCAAATAAGCTAAAATCATGTATGAACAAATATTACCTTATAATCACTTTTAGAGTATTCAAAAAAAATTTAGTCCGTTTTAGGGAAAGGGATAAAATTATCTAAGGATTAAATATGAGATAAATGCAACTGAAGACTTAATATTTAATCTTTCGACATATCGTAATTTTAGACTTTTAGTTTGTCTAAACAACTACTACTATTATTTTTTTTAAATCAAATAGTGATATATTAAAAAAAACATATTAGTTTTTTTTCTCTTCTAAAATAAGTATTTTAACATTTCATATTGATATTAATGGTTGGAAATCGTTTGCTCCCTAAACATGTTTTCATATTAAAAATTAGGCTTAATACAATTTTCCCCCTTAAAGTATACTTGATTTCCCAACTTGCCCCCTAAACTTTATTTTGCCCACTTTTTTCCCTTAAATAATTCGTCGTTACTCATTTCGCCTCATTCCGTTACCCTTTTTCGTTAAAAAAAATTTCGGCCAATAACATCTTGCCACGCCATTTTTACCTTAAATATGGGTCAAGTCTGTCAAGTTTGTTTTTTGTTCAATTTAGTCACTAAAAAGTTTATTTTTACCTTAAATTGACCCATATTTGTTTCTATTTTTTTATAATTTAGTCCATTATTTGTTATTATTAATAATATTATTTTATTAAAATATTAATATTTAATAAAAATAAATAAAAACAAATATTTTAATACTAAATTAGTATTTTTTTAGATTCAAATTTTAATTAAATTCTAATTTCACTATATTTGAATTATAGTTTTTGAGTAAAATTTAAATTATATTTGAATCATGTTCGTATTATATTCGAATCATATTCAAATTATATTTGAATCATCTTCTAATTATATTCGAATTAATAATTCGAATTTTGCTATATTCGAAATATTTTTTTTGAGCAAAATTCAAATTATATTAGAATTATATTTGAACCATGTCTATATTATATTCGAATCATATTCAAATTATTTTCAAAATATAATTTGAATATGATATTTCAAATGTAATTTGAATATGATTCGAATATAATATGAACATGATTCGAATATAATTCTAATATAATTACATGTTTTTTCAACTATTATATTCGAATCATATTCAAATTATATTTGAATCATGTTTAACATGTAATTATATTTGTATCATGTTCGTATTATATTCAAATCATGCTCGTATTATATCCGAATCATATTTAGAATATAATTTGAATATGATTTGAATATAATATGAACATGATACGAATATAATTACATGTTAATCATGATACGAATATAATTACCTGTTAAACATGATTCGAATATAATTATCTGTTAAACATGATTCGAATATAATTATCTGTTAAACATGATTCAAATATAATAGTTCAAAAAACATGTAATTATATTCTAATCATGTTCATATTATATTCGAATCCTATTCAAATTACATTCGAAATATGATATTCAAATTATATTTTGAAAAAAAATTTAATATGATTCGAATATAATATGAACATAATACGAATATAATTACATGTTAAACATGATTCGAATATAATTACATGTTAAACATGATTCGAATATACTATGAACAGGATT
The DNA here is from genome assembly GCA_958450335.1 of Hibiscus tridactylites. NCBI lineage: Eukaryota > Viridiplantae > Streptophyta > Magnoliopsida > Malvales > Malvaceae > Hibiscus > Hibiscus tridactylites. The sequence goes on along the minus strand of OY288285.1, from coordinate 67,082,953 downwards.
CGAATATAATAGTTGAAAAACATGTAATTATATTAGAATTATATTTGAATCATGTTCATATTATATTCGAATCATATTCGAATTACATTCGAAATATCATATTCAAATTATATTTCGAAAATAATTTGAATATGATTCGAATATAATATAGACATAGTTCAAATATAATTCTAATATAATTTGAATTTTGCTCAAAAAATATATTTCGAATATAGCAAAATTCGAATTAATAATTCGAATATAATTAGAAGATGATTCAAATATAATTTGAATATGATTCGAATATAATACGAACATGATTTGAATATAATTTAAATTTTACTCAAAAACTATAATTCAAATATAGTGAAATTAGAATTAATAATTAAAATATAATTGTAATTCAAATCTAAAAATTACTAATTTAGTATTAAAATATTTATTTTTATTAAATATTAACATTTTAATAAAATAATATTATTAATAATAACAAATAATGGACTAAATTATAAAAATTAGAAACAAATAGGGGTCAATTTAAGGTAAAAATAGACTTTTCAGTGACTAAATTGAATAAAAAACAAACCTGACAGACTTGACATGACATTTACCCTTTAAATAATACCAGACAGATTGACTTAGTCAATCCGTTGATGACGTGGCAGAATGTTATTGGCTGAAATTTTTTTTTAAAGGGAAAAGGGTAACAGAATTGGGCAAAATAGGTAATGTCGAATTGTTTAAGGGGAAAAAGTGGGCAAAATGAAGTTTAGGGGGCAAGTTGGAAAATCAGGTATAGTTTAGGGCGAAAAAGTTGTATTAAGACTAAAAATTAAGGGTTGAAGTTTATAGTTAGGGTATAGAGAATTTTAGGTAGCGTGTATTTTTTTAAGTTTTAGGGTTTAAGATTTAAAATTTAGGATTAAGGTTCATAATTTAATTTTAAGTGTTTTTAGCATGGGGCATAAAAAGAGACATGCTTAGGGGCAGAGAATTTTTGTTCGATATTAATGGATAATTCTATAATAAACACCATATACCATTAACTGTTTTAATTAGTTTTGAAATCCTAGGACCGAAGTGTTATTATATTTTTTAAAATAAAATTTTAAAAAATAATTTTATATTATTTTTCAGATTTTTTTTCTTTTTGGGTAAAGTACATAAATGGTAACTGAACTTTGGTAAATTATTTAATTTGGTAACTGAACTTTCAATTGCTTGAATGTTACAATTAAGCTTTTGGTTTTGCTCCAAATTGGTCACTAACCCGTTAACAACCGTTAAAAGGGTGACATGGCAATTAAAATATTTTTATAATAGCACATTTAGTCACTCACGTTTGCACAAAATAACAAATTTGTTCTAATTCGAAAAAATAATAAATTTAACCCACATTATTTAAATTTAGGACTATTTTAATTAAAAATAATTTAACAATGAACCCTAAAACTAAAACCCTAAACTCTAAAAATAAAACTCTAAATCAATAAATTAAATTAATATGCTTTTTCAAGTACTTTTAAAATATATCAACTAACAGTTTTTATATTACTTTTTCAGATTTTTTTTCTCCCTAATTTCAATTTGGTTACTAAAGAAATCTAAAACCAGTCTCCTGAGCTTTCTCGGATCTCCATTCCAACCCTCACTTGAATTCAAACCGTGAATGACTCTTTGTTTTGCTTTGTTTTTCACTGTCAGTTGAAATATGATTTTTCAAGTAATTTTACAATGTATCAGCTAATAATTTAACAATGATCCCATAGTTTAGCTTTGCATTTTTTAAGGTCTTCTTAACTCGCAAAAAATCTCCCATTAGGATCCAATTCATCGAATCTCATTTCCAGCGCTACAACTCATTTAATAAAATCTTCACAAGAAACTGAGTCCCAATGTTTAAGAGCAGCTTTGGTTCTTTTTAAATTAAGAGCAATTCCCAAAGTGGACCTTCTTCCAACCCCATACCTCCTCGATAAACTTTAAGTTCAATGATAAAACTTGATTCATATTAAGCTTAATACATATCATATGGAGTTAAATAAATTAAATTATGGTTTAGGGATTTATAGTTTAGGGTTTCAGCTTAAATTATTTTTAATTAAATTGGGGTAAATTGAAATAATGTGTAAATTAATTAGGGTTAAATTTATTTTTTTCGAATTAGGATAAAATTGTTTGAATGTGCGAACATGGAGGACTAAATATGTTATTATATAAAACATTTTAACTACCACGTCACCTTTTTAACGGATATTAACGGGTCAGTGACTAATTTAGAGCAAAACTAAAAGTTTAATGATAACATTCAAGCAATTGAAAGTTTAGTTACCAAAGTGAATAGTTTATTAAAGTTTAGTTACCATTATGTACTTTACCCAAAAAGAAAAAATCTGAAAAAAGTAATATAAAAATTGTTTTTAGGATTTTATTTCTAAAAGGGGATAATTACACTTTCGATCCCTAGGATTTCAAAACTAATTAAAACAGTTAATGGTACATTGCGGTACACATGATTAGTGGTACATAGCGCTACATGATATTTATTGTAGAATCATCAATAATAAACATAAAAAAAAATTTGAATAGTCTAAAGGTGATTACAGAGTAGTATATGTTCATAAATGTTCTTAACCCTTTAACAATGATTATACACATTGTAGACAAAACGATTTGAACCAGTATCTCCTAAGAATTAAAATCATATGTTAGTCTTATTAACATATATTGTAATAAATAAATAGTTTCGGAAATTTGTCATAGCGGAAAAAAATTCTTTGGAGCTTTCTTCTCAGGTTTCTCTAAGGTTTTTCAGCCAAATTCTTTGACCTTTAATCCACTTTTATTCTTCTCTTAGTCGATTTAGGGCTTTCTCTCAGTATAATTTTTATTTCCTTCTGATGGTTTCCTTTCTATGGATTGATTGCTCCACAGATGGACCAAAAGGACTAGAGAAGGCGCTCTAAAAATTTAAAAAATTTATATGATTAAATTTTTTTATGTATTTTTTATTAAAAATTTATTTTTATCTCCTTAAAATTTTATAAATTTATTCATAAGAAAAAGTCTTGTGTTCATACTTAATTGTTTGGTTTGCTTACTCGTTATACCAATTCTCTTGGTTAGTGCCGTAAGAATCCCGACTTCTTTCGATTGCTATCTTCACTTTCTCACCACACAATGGGACGATGGCACCATCTTCTATTAGGTTTGGTTATTTTCATGGAAAGGAGGCTGATTTCGCATCGAATTGGGACGTTTTTTCTAGATAGTTTATTGTTGGTCCCCGGAAGCGTGAAAATATGAAAAACTTAGTGGTGGAATTTAAAAAAAAACAACCAAAACTTTTAGACCAACCATAATATCTAATAGGGTAAATTATCTTTTTCATTACTTAACTTTCTTCTCATTCCTATTTTGATCATTAAAGTTAAATTTACAATAAGAAGAGTCAGATTTCAGAAGAAACGGGCAAATGACACAAGAAACAAAATAAAGATCAATAAAATATTATAAGAACAAGCATCTAAAATGGTACAAAAGCAGAAGGGCCTATTAGGATTTGATTTATCCGCAAACATATTTCTCTTGGAATCGTGAAATTTAGAAGAAAAAAATAGAAAGAAAATTGAAACAAATACAAAATCTAGAATCTCCCAAGTAAAACAAACTTCAGTCCATAAACATTAAAAGGCCAAAAAAACCACCATTGTTGAATATATAAGCAAACATATTGAGAATAGCAAATACGATAGGGTAAACTGATTTGGGAATTTGGGTGTTTACAATGTAAACAATACGACACCGTGTAAGCAAGGAGAGGGAATAGAAACGGCAACGTTTCACTATAGAAACAAAGTAAAAGAAACTTTATTATGTAAAACTGAATCAAATAGTTTGGGATACAAAATGCCTTTATATAGGCTTAAAGAACCAAGAAACTAAAACTAACAAACTTAACTAACTGCCAGCTAACATCCTCTATTAGCCCCCCTCAAGTTGGAGCATATATGTTATGTATGCCCAACTTGAAGATAAGTGTTTGAAAAACAGAAGGATGCAAAGGTTTGGTGAAACAATCCGCAAGCTGGTTGTGAGTGGATACAGGAAGGATTCTGATCAACTGCTGCTGCAACTTTTCACGAACAATGTGGCAGTCAATTTCTATATGTTTTGTTCTCTCATGCTGCACTGGATTCTCTGCAATTTTAATAGCAGACAGATTGTCACAAAAAATGTTTGCAGGTTGTAAAGAAAAGTGAAGATCAGAGAGCAAATAAACGAGCCACTGTATTTCACAGGTGACTGCAGCTAAGGCACGGTACTCTGCCTCACTGGAGGACCTCGAGATGGTTTGCTGCTTCTTCCAGGAAATCAGTGCAGTGCCTAAGAAGACACAATACCCTGTGGTGGACTTCCTGAAATCAGGACATGATGCCCAATCTGAGTCAGAAAAGGCATTAAGCTGAATAGGGTTAGTAGTTGGAAAAAAATAAGCCTTGTCCAATGGTTCCTTTCAAATATCTGAACACCCTATGTAAAGCTGATAAATGGACATCAGTAGGAGCTGAAATATATTGAGAAAGCTGTTGGACAGCATATGAGATGTCAGGCCTTGTATTGGTGAGATAAAGTAATTTCCCTATAATCTTCCTATACAAGGTAATATCTTCTAGCAAAGAACCACTGAATTTTGAAATTTTAGTCTTTGGAACCATAGGTGTTGGAACAAGTTTGGAATCTATAAAACCAGTTTCTTCTAGAAGCTCAATAGTGTATTTTCTTTGACACAAGTTAATACCTTTAGAAGATCTAGCTACCTCAAAGCATAGAAAATACTTCAAGTCCCCTAGATCTTTAATTCTAAAAGTATCATGTAAGAAGGCCTTTATTTTAGAAATTTCATCTAAATTAGGGCTTGCCAAGATAATATCATCTACATAGACAGCTAAAACAAGAAAAGAGAAACCAGTACCCTTAGTGAACAAGGAAGAATCAACAGATGATTGTTTAAAACCCTGAGCTAAAAGAACAGTGGTCAATCTTTCATTCCACTGCCTGCTAGCTTGCCTTAGGCCATATAAACGTTTGTTTAGTTTACAAACTAATTTAGAATTAGTAGAAGTAAAACCAGGGGAGGTACCATATAGACTTCTTCAGTAAGGAAACCATGCAAAAAAGCATTATTTATGTCAAGTTGCTGTAAAAACCAGTTTTTAGAAGCAACAATGGCAATTAAAGTTCTAACAGTTGTCAATTTTGCAACAGGACTGAAAGTATTAAGAAAATCAACCCCATTTTGCTGAGTATAGCCTTTTGCCACTAACCTAGCTTTATAACGTTCCAAAGTTCCATCAGATTTCAGCTTAGTCTTATAAACCAATTTACACCCTATTGTTTTCTTATTAGGAGGAAGATCAACTAAAGTCCAACTATTATTCTTTTCTAAGGCAGAAATTTCTTCTTCCATAGCTTGTTGCCATTCTTTATGCAAAACAGCTTCCTTATAGTTCTTAGGCTCTTTTAGAATGGTTATACTATTTATATAACTCATATGACTATCAGAAACATGCTTATAAGATATAACATTTGCAAGAGAATGAGATGTCTTCTGTTTTGAAACAACTTTAGAAGACTACTTTGGTAAAGAAACCTGATAATCATTGAATTTTTGAGGAAGTTTAGAAACTCTAGATGGCCTAGTGACTAAGGGAATATCAACAGTATGATGCTTAGGAAAATTCTGATTACTTGGTTCAGCAGACATAGCATCATCAACACTTAAGACATTATCAGTAGTATCATCAGAAATAACATCAAGAGCAGGAGACACAAATTCAATGCTATCACCAAAGCTTGGAGTAACAGAATTATCAGTATTTATAGAACCATGAGACACAGGAGATAAATCAAAATCTTGAACCTTATCAGTATAATCATCACTGTCATTTAAAATAGGTTTTGAAAAATCTTGAAGAAGTTTATTTTCATAGCTTGGTAAAACAATATTATCCAAAGATTGAATTTTAGATTTATCTTGAAAAGGAAAAGAATTTTCAACAAACTTAACATCCCCTGAGATAAAAAAACTCTTAGACTCAAGATTAAACAATCTATAGCCCTTAACATTCTTAGGAAATCCAACAAACACACACTTAATAGCTCTAGGATGTAACTTAGTAGCAGCCTTAGGAAGGACACTAGCATAAGCTAAACAACCAAAAACTTTTAGATTGTTAATCAAAGGTTTTGAATTAAACAAAATTTCAAAAGGAGATTTCTGTTTTAAAATAGGAGTAGGAGTTAAGTTTATCAAATAAGCACTATGAACAACACAATCCAGCCATAATTTCAAGGGTAAAGATGCATGAATTCTTAAAGACCTAGCTACCATTAAAAGGTGTTGATGTTTCCTCTCAACTACACTATTCTGTTGAGGTGTGTAGTTGCAAGAGTTCTGGTGAGTAATTCCAGTGGAATTATAGAATTCTAGCATCTCAAACTCCCTAGCATTATCAGTTCTAATGCACTTAGGTGTTTTAGAAAATTGTGTCTTGACCATGGAACAAAAATTACTAATGTGATTCTTAACTTCTGATTTAAACTGCATAGGAAAAATCCATGTATACCTACTCTTATCATCAACCACAGTTAAAAAATAAGAGTATCCATGTATAGATTTAACAGGGAAAGGCCCCCAAACATCCATGTGAACAAGATCAAAAATTTCATTACTAACAGAATTACTTGTGGGAAAAGTTATCCTTTTTTGTTTAGCTAAATGACATACTTCACAATTAGAAATCACCCCATTAGGTATATCATCATAAGTATAAGAAAATACACTCATTCTACCCTGAGAAGGGTGCCCTAATCTAGCATGCCACTTAAGAAATGAAACATTAGAATTAACAGAAGAACATACAGCATTTGCAAAACTGCACGTATCCATTTCCAGAAAGTATAGTCCATTTGCCTGTTTAGCTAAACCAATCATCCTCCATTGGATGATATCTTGTATAACACAAAAATTAGTGTTAAAGATAACAGAAATATTACCAGACTTAACAAGTTGTGAAACAGACACTAAATTGAAACCAAAATCAGGTATGTCAAAAACATTAAGCAATTGTAAAGATTCATTGTATTGAACTGTACCAACATGTTTAACTTGAACTAAATAATTATTAGGCAGTCTCACAAACTTACCAAAAACTTCTTTATATTCAATAAAACAATCTAAAACATTCACAATATGATCCGTTGCCCCTGAATCTAAAATCCAGGGGGTCACAACACTACTATCAGAAGAACAAGTAGAAAAAATGGAAGGAACCATACCTGAGTTACCTGAGTTCAAAGCAGTATGTTCTTGAGCACCATCAGAAGACAAAATCATGTTCACATTCGAGTCTTTATTGAACTGACCGTAAGAACTAGCCATTCTACTTTTGTCATTGATCAAACTCAAAATGCTGTCATACTGCTCCTTAGTGAACTTTACAATATTGTCATCTTTAGGACTATCCTTGACCATATTACCAGTATCAAGAAGATCACCAGTAGAAGAAACACTATTTGTCCTATTAGAACTAGAATTTCTAGCCTTATAACTTGGTGGATAGCCATGTTTCTTGTAGCACTTGTCTACACTATGCCCATACAACCCACAAAAAGAGCATAAAGGTTTCCTACTTCCAGGATATCCCTTTTTAAAACCAACAGAACGATCTTGCCTAGTATCTTGCCTAGTAGAATACCTATCAGCCAAGAAGGCACTGGATTCAACAGAAATATTGGAATTGTAAGACCTTTCTTGTTGAACAACAATAGAAAAGACATCATTTATCTTAGGCAGAGGCTTCATCATGAGAATCTGTGACTTTTGCACAGAGTAATTATCATTCAAACCCCGCAAGAAACGGATAAGAAAATTTTGTTTCCTATACTCTAATGCAGAACAATCACATGCCATTAGAGGACGCAAATTGCAAATTTCATCCCATACGGTTTTCAATTGGGTATGAAAAGCAGTAACAGACAAAGAACCTTGCTGAAGAGAATAAAATTCTTGAATTAAATCTGAAATACGGAGAACATCACCTTGATTAAAGCGATCAAACAAATCTGTCCAAAGCTCCGATGCACTATCGAACCATATCACGCTCTGCGCAATTTCTGGGCTTAGGGCTCTTTGAATCTAGGACAGCACCAAATTGTTGCATTTTGTCCAGGCATCAAAACGGGAAGCGTCAGATCGTGGCTGCGCAATTGATCCGTCGACGAACCTTAATTTGTTCTTCAATATCAAACTCATCTTCATGGAACGCGCCCAGGGATGATAGTTGGAGCCGGTCAACAACGTCGAGGTTAAAACCAGTGTCGAATTCTCACCGGGATGAATGTAATAAGGATCGGTCGGATCGTCGTTCTTGAAGCCTCTCGATCCTTCAAGCGCAGAATAGTCATCTCTCAAATCTGATACCATATTGAGAATAGCAAATACGATAGGGTAAACTGATTTGGGAATTTGGGTGTTTACAATGTAAACAATACGACACCGTGTAAGCAAGGAGAGGGAATAGAAACGGCAATGTTTCACTATAGAAACAAAGTAAAAGAAACTTTATTATGTAAAACTGAATCAAATAGTTTGGGATACAAAATGCCTTTATATAGGCTTAAAGAACCAAGAAACTAAAACTAACAAACTTAACTAACTGCCAGCTAACATCCTCTAATAAAACACACAGTACGAATCTAACAGTATTGAACTAGGTATGATCTTGATATTTCACGACAGATGATGAAGATTGGAGAACAAGAACTACAATGTTCAACGCTATATTCGTGGAGTTTTTGGCATTTTAATGTGTCGTTTCAGTAGTTTTGTAAGGACGTTATTTTAATGTGTCATCGTACTATTATGTTATCATATTGTTTGTAATTTAACGGTCAAATGAAAAAAATAAATAATTTGAAAATTTTTAAACCGTAGTGACTAAAATAAGAGTGAAAAATTGAATGATAAAAAAATAACTTACCCTATCTAATACAATAAATCAAATCAATGCAAGGACGTTGTTTTTGGATGTTGGACGTTGTCGGTTCGAACTCACATATACTTAGAATGTAGACTTCAAACTGAATTATGAACACGGAATATATCGAGAAATACTTGATGTAATATTTTCGACTAGTCTCTCTCAATTGCAACAAAAGTTTTACTAATTAGGTGTTGGGGAAAAATGTAAGTAGGCAATTAAAGTATTTATAGAGAAAACTATTAATAGTCTTACTTAAATAGGACCAACCAACAAGCAATAAAATAATTGACACTTAAATAGGCCTTGTTTTGAGTCTATTGGTAACTTCTTTATACTTGTATTTTGAATAAGTCTCTAAGTTTAGATTCATTTAATTAAATATTCGAATTAATTTTATTTATAAATATCTTAATATGAGAGTGTAAGAATATATTTGTCAACAAAATGATATGCTAGTAGCTTAGCTTAGTGGTTAGATATTGAGTTTTCATCTTAAAGACTTAAATTCAAGTATCATCGGTTGTGTCAAGTCAAAACTATATATACAAAGGAGGTTCAGAGTCTTTTGGAGTCGCCAACAGGGACGAAACCATGTAGAGTGTGGGAGGGGTTGTTGTCCCTCTCAAATTTTTTGATATAATTGCATATTTAGTCTCTTTTAGTTTAATTGTTAATCAAATAAAGCTTTTGCCCCTCCTAATTTTTTGATTTAGAGGCTTAACAGAATCTTGCCCCTCTCAATATTGAATCCTAACTCCGTCTCTAGTCTCCAAGTTAAAAATAAACAAAAGTATATCGATTCATTGTGTGCATGACAGATTAACTTTTTAATAAAAATAAGTATATCGTGACTTAAAATTTGTAAAGCATAACATTTTATTTTTCTCATGTGATTTATCATTAGCCCATAATTAATTTTTTATTTTTCCTTTATAAGTACTAAACTCATGTTGGTCTTTCTTTTCTAAGATTTATATGATCGTTCTTATTACACATGTTTAAATCACTCATGTGTCTACGATTGTAGCCACGTGATCAGAAAAGTAAACAAATTAAAATATTGAAATCTGATTTATTTTCGTTAACTCACTATAAAGTTTTTAAAACTAAATTAACTTAACCACAAAAAGCTTGATTACGGGTTACAAAAACTTGCATGAAAAATAATCCATGCTGGGCCGTCACATTCATGTTCTATACGAAATTTAATTTTTCAAAGGCTGCAACTTAAAAATAAAAGATATATATTAGATGTCCAAATTGTAATAAATTTAATAGACATTATATAATAAGAATAAGGGTAAACTACACCAGTAGTCACTAAATTTTTAAGGCGCTTTCAATAAGGTCACCAAACTTTTAAAACTTTCATTACAGTCACCCAACTTTTTATTCGCTTTCAATAAGGTCACTGTCGTCAACCACCATTAAAAAAACTGACATGGCATGTTAAATATAAGGGTAAAATACACTGTTAGTCACTGAACTTTTAAGAGGCTTTGAATATGGTCACCGAACTTTTAAAACTTTCATTACTATCACTCAACTTTTAATTCGCTTTTATTACCGTAAAAAAGCTGATGTGACACGTTAAGTTTAAAAATAAACGTTTTCCCACCATGTTTTCTCTCCCCTCTTATTTTCTTCCATCCAAACATGTCTTTCTTCCATATGAATCAAACTGTAATTTTTTGGTGAAGGTCATTACTTCTCTAGTAACACATTAAGGAAAATATGAATGTATCTAGACATGCATGCGACATGTGTGAGAACAAGAAAAATATTGGGAGACATCCGAGGATGAAATGCTAAAGAAATAACTAAAATTTTGCTCATAAAAATCCTCTTTATGCTTCAGGCCCGACCTTTACTGAGTCATGCACTGGATAGTGAGGAGTTTAAAAGAAAATATTAATGTATCTAACAGATAGACATGTTTGGATGGAAGAAAATAAGACGTGGAGATAAAATAAGGTGGAAAAACGTTTATTTTTAAACTTAACGTGTCACATCAAGTTTTTTAACGATAATGAAAGCAAATTAAAAGTTGAGTGATGGTAATGAAAGTTTTAAAAGTTTGGTGACCATATTGAAAGCCTCTTAAAAGTTCAGTGACTAACAGTGTATTTTACCCTTAAATTTAACATGCCACGTCAATTTTTTAACGGTGGTTGATGATAGTGACCTTATTGAAAGCGAATTAAAAGTTGGGTGACTGTAATGAAAGTTTTAAAAGTTTGGTGACCTTATTAAAAGTGCCCTAAAAGTTCGGTGACTACCAGTATAGTTTACTCTAAGAATAATTACATAAATGAAAGTGAATTAAATTCATAGTTCAGATGATAAGGTATTTGATCTATAGTAATAATACTGAGAAAAAACACTCCATTAATTAGTACGATTTTGTAATCTTCGATAATCATGATTAAGATAGGGAAATTAAAGTTGAAGCTTGTTTGTTTTATTAGCGTGAAAAACTTAATCAGCAATTAATGGTGGATCTATATGTTATGTGGGGTGGGCCATGCTCACTAAGAATTTTTTAAAGTTTACACATTTATTTATATATATTTTTATTTTTATAAATTAGTACTAACTTTTTTATAATACTTATGACTTATATTTACCTTAAAATTTTAAAATTTTATGTGTACTCCTCAAATATATTTTTAGATCCGTCACTATTAACAATGTGATCTGGATGTGACCCTTAACCAATCACAATAATAAGGGGAAATTAGGTTGTAATGACTAAATTAGTGTTTTAAAAAGGTTATGTAATTAAGCTAACAAGAGGCCACCGTGAATGGGTAAAGGTGAAAGACAAGGCAAATTGAAGCTTTAAGTATGGTGAATGGTGCTGTGGTTGGATTCCACATGCAAAAACGTCAACTCCACCGCTCAAATCATGCACGTTTGGTTCCCGCCCGCGTGCAATTTTTGATATGACTGCTGACTGAGGACACACTCCATAGCCAAATGTTTATTATTTCCATTGTCTTTCTTTCTTGTTTTATTTGGGACTCTAAATTACGGTACGTTTAGGTTGCAGTTAAAAAAATAGTAAGTTTTCAGATTTGTTTAAAAATTTAAAATATTAAACTTTTAAATAGTATTTTAGGTTAGTTTTTTTTTTGTAATTTTTGATAGTTTTGATACTTAATTTTTATAATAACATATAGGATATAGGAAAAATTATCGGAACTTGTTTTGTAAGTATCGAAACATGTCAACAATCAAGAAAAAAAATTAACCTAAAATATTATCTAAAGCCTAACATTTTAGGTTCTTGGACAAATTTCGAAATTTGTCGCTTTTTAACCGCACTCTAAACCTACCGCACGTCCGCACCCAATACTCATCTATTTTTATTGCTTATCTTATTTTCTCATAAATTAATGGCTTAATATCAAAATAAGTGTCTAAACTATCACGTTTTCCTTTTTTAGGTGCTCAAACTATCTCGTTTTTTTAGATGCCTAAAGTTCCCCTTTTAAGTGTCTAAACTATCATTTTTTTGTCAAAGTAGATGCATAAACTATTATTTTCGGGTCAAAGTAAGTGTTTCAGTTTGACCTTAAAAGGGGGAAAAAGATAGTTTGAGCACCTAAAAAGACAAAAAAATAATTTAAGCACTTAAAAGAAAAAATAATTATTTGAGCACTTATTTTAACATTAAACCTAAATAAACTATTTAAAGATGAGAATTAGGAAAAACATATTTAACAACGCTAGAAAGGAGTTCGAAGCATCAAGCATACCATTTTAGTGGTATTTATACCCAAATGTTCTATTTTAATAATTAATTGCGAAAAATGGGACTGAAAACGCTTTTTTTGTTCAAATCATAACTTCCATAAATTAAAGAGAGAGAACAACACAAGGGGACCCACAACCGTGCAGGGGCCATGCACCAACGCAAAGAAACACGTAAACTTAGCCATGTATAACGCACGTAAAAAACAAACAGAGTTGCATAACAGACATGCAACGCTCTGGAAGACAGATCCTGCGGAACAAAACAAGCCAAAAAACAACACCACGAAATCAAAGATCTCCCATAAGGAGACACATAACATTCCTCCAACACCTGAGATGCGGTAGGATTAGACAATCGTCAGGCAGCTGGGCATTCCTGGGGAAAACCAAAACGGATTTTCCCCGGCCTCGTCCGACTTGAGCTGCCGCCATTGCGCCTGAGAGCTCTATCCAGAGGCAGGCTTCCGATTGGAAATCGGTCCTTATCAAGGCGTCAAAAAAAGAACATCGGCGGTGAGGGAAACTTGAGAAACCAGGATTTTCCTCCTGCGCAGTCGCTCCGAAAAAACCGAGAAACAACAAGAAAATAAAATCCGAAACTATACCACAATCGAAACGCGGATCATCCAGAAACCAACTGATAACAATGATCCGAAAGGAGAAGGAAAACCTCCGCATTACCTAGTGGCCCTTCCTTCCACTGGTTGCGGGCACTATTCGATTCATTGAGTTAACGGATAACTCTCTGAGAAGTTATCCGTGATGCCAGTGTCGATTGGGCTCATAGCCTGTGGAGATAAGATGGGGGAAATGGAGCTTCTTCGTCACTAACTTGAATCTCTTCATTAAGAAAATAGTTGTTGTCGATGCACATCGACAGAGTGCGTGTGATCTTCTTCCCAAAGGGGTCAATTCCGAGCTCAATAAGCCCCGCCTCGTCAACCAACATTCTTGTGTATTCCATATTAAATTTGCGTCGGGCTGCTTTCTTGATGAGAGTCAATCGGTTAACCCCAAAAGTCCTTCCTTTCTTTGAGCGTTCAATTTTTTGAATGATCTTTGAATAATTAAATATTGAATCTGGGAACAAGGCAGCCTTTATAAACTCGTCACTTGCAGCCACGTTACTTCCCGAGATGCACCAATTTTGTTGTCCCACCTGAACAATAGTGCTTGATACTTCCTCCCATAATTATCTTCGTTTTGCAGGTCCAAATAGCTCGAGTTGTTCCTCCTCTCTCTTCCTTTTAAGGGGTGCTTATACTTGCATTTTATCAAAACCACTTGCCAGGAAGTTTTCTTAAGTCGTGCTACTTTGATTATCAAAAATCTGTTGAGATGACTTCTCGCAGGGATTTGGATCGAAGTTGGGACTCGGGTTCGAGAGACCCCCTTGTGTAGGTGTTACAATGGTGAAAAGTCCTAGATTATCTCTTTTGACGCTGCTATCACAAGTTTCCAGGAAAGGAAACAAAGGGTTGACCTTGTGTGGAGTTGAAATGACGTCCCAAGCTTACTTAGCTGTCAAAGGACTAGGATTATTCACTTCCACATCTGACTACTTTCCTTTCTGCCCTTTTGTTACGTCTTGTCTTCCAACAACTTTGTCGTTTTGTCCAAGCTGACACATTCCCTTTTGCTGAGATTTTGTGGCATTACTGATCCTTGTTCTAAGTGGAGTTGCCCTTGATTTGACTGAAAACGCTTTTGATCAAACGCGTCTTCCAAAATTTGATATTTGTTTTATGTTAGCGGTTTATACTTGTGTAAAAAATGTATCGTATGACAATAGTTCGAGTCCGAATAACATCTGAAAGAATATTTATCCCTTTATCTAGAGGTGGACAGTAGTTATAGCCAATGGGGGCGTTGGCCCATCTGGCAAATTAATTTTTAACTCTTTGAAAGTTTAAAATTTATAATTGACTCTTTCAAAAAATATTAAAAATTAGTATTATATTTCCAATTATTTTTAATATTTTAACTAAATCCCCACTTAATTTTTTTAAAATTTATCATCAAGGTTAAAAAAATTGAAAAGTGTATTTAAACCCCTAAATTTTAAAGGAAATTTTAAATTAAATCTATCAAAAATTTAAAATTTTAATTTAAACGTCTAAATATTTTAAAAATTTTAAATAGGCACATCAACATGTGTTACTCAGATTCGCCCTACCTTCATCTTTACTAATTGCAAGGAAGCAGGGAGAAGCGGAAGGAATCGTTCGATCCTTTTAATATTAAAATATATGTGACACTCTTGATGACTTAAACCTAGAGGTGGCAATCGGGTCATTCGGTTCGGGTTCAGTTCGGGTCGTTCCGGTTCGGGTCGTTTCGGTTCGGGTCTAATTCGGGTCTATGATGAGTCGGATTCGGTTCGGGTATTGGATCGGGTCAAAATCGGATCGGTTGTTTTTGGGTCGGGTCAATATCGGATCGGTCGTTTTCGGTTCGGGTCAAAATCGGGTCGTTCGGGTCGCTTTCGGTTCGGGTCAATTTCGGGTCGGGTCAACATTTAAATTTTCGTGTCAATTCGATTTGAGTTGGGTTAAGGGTTTGAGGTTTAGTATTTATGGTTTAGTTTAGAGTTATTGGTGTATGAGATTAATTCTGATTCAACTTGTTAATCTATGCATTTGAATTTGATTAAATATTTAAATCAAAGCTTAAAGTATCCATATAATTTTTTTTTGTATAATTATATTAAATCAAAGTTTATAATAATAATAATAATAATAATAATAATAATAATGTCTGAAATGAATTAATTTGTTAAACTTAGGATTTAATTGAACTAACTAAAATCTAAAAGCATAAATCACGGACATAATTAAAATAATTTTAAAACTAAATGTGAAATTTCAATTAAATTAATCTAAACTAAAACTCAATTAAATTAAGAAAAAGAGGAAGACAATTGGTAAAAATAGAGAGGGAAAAAACAAAATTTTGGAGGGAAATAAGCCACCAATTTTTTAAGCTAGATTGAAAAAAAAAGACAATTGGAAAAAATAGAGAGAGAAAAGACAAAATTTTGGAGGGAAATAAGCCACCAATTTTTTAAGCTAGAGATTAATTACTTTTTAGGTCATGTTGCATTTAAAATGTTACATTTTAGTCAACTTTAAATTTTAGTTTAATTTAATTTAGTCACAAGTATCCCACGGTTTAGACTTCGGATATAGAAATCCCTTCCATGTGGTGATATTTAGTCTCTAAAAATTTATTTTTAGTTGAAATTAACTAATCTTTGTAATTTAGTCTATTAATTTAATATATTGATATTTTCATTCATTTTAATTTCAAAGATTTAATTTTTAGCCAAAATTGACCCCTATTTATATATATGGTATAATTACAAAATTGGTCATTGGACTCTCAAATTTCTCCACTTCCAAATTGTCAATTTAGTCTACAATTTCAAATTTATGCTATATTTTATGATGAAATTATAAAATTGGTCACCAAGATCTCAAATTTCTATACTTCATTTTATTATTTATTATATTGTTAAAAATAGATATTCGGGTTAAAATCGGGTCAAAATCGGGTCGATATTCGGTTCAGCTTTCGGTTCGGGTAGCATTCGGTTCGGGTCCATTTCGGTTCAACAAAAAATTTCGGTTCGGTTCGGTTCAGGTTTCGGGTCAACTTCGAATCATCATGTTCGGGTCAAAATCGGGTTTCAGTTTCGGTTCAAGTAATTTGGTTCGGGTCTCGGGTCAAGTTTGCCAGGTCTACTTAAACCTCAATGCATACTGAAATATTTATATTGTTTCTTAAAAATCTAGTCGCCGAATTTGGCACAGTAGATTTGACCTTAAAACGGTGTTTTTATGATAATTTTATATACAATTTTTGTCTATTTTAACTTTAAAATTTACTTTCTATAATTTTAAAACTTTACATTTTAAATTTAAACCATAAACAAAATCAGATTTCCATGTAGACCAAAACCGTTTTCCTTTGCACTTTTCCACATAGGCCAAAAACGTTTTCCAACCCACTTTGCCACGTATACTAAGCACTTTCGACAAAACACGCTTTCACTGTAAGGAAGTTAATCTTCGATAGATGCTATTTTCGTAATTAAATATAAAATATAAAATATTTTAATGAAATTACCCCCTTTTGAGTGAAAAAAAAATATGAAAAACAACATAAATAAAAGGATAAATATTCTATACACAGGTGGTGGAAACTTTTAGTTTCTAAAAGCGTCTTAGTTTTAGGGTATAGTGACTTAGTTTAGGGTGTAGGGTTTAGGGGTTTAGGTGTAGGGGGTTAGAATTTAGGGATAGTTGTTTTAATTTAAGGTTTAGGGTTATAATTTAGGGTTTATAGCTTAAAACCTAAATCATCACCATATTACCCTAAAAACTAAACTCTAACTTATAAACCCTAAATTATAACCCTAAACCTTAAATTAAAACAACTATCCCTAAATTCTAAAACCCTATGCCTAAACCCCTAAACTCTATACCCTAAACTAACACCCTATACCCTAAAACTAAGGCGCTTGTGGAAACTTTCAGTTTCCACCGCCAGTGTATAGGATATTAATCCTAAATAAAAATGAAGAAAAGAAAAGGCAATATGTAAATTGTGTTGAAACTCTGAACATGAACCTAACCACGCACGTTGCCCTGTCAAGAGATCGAGGGTCAGATATCGAAACAACTCTCGTTATAGGACAACATACGTCCTTGTAATTAAGTAGTCGTAAAGAAACATCAAGTTTTATTGAAGTCATTAGATTTGTCTTCGAATTGGACCTAGACTTTGAGTTTACCTTTGAAAAACTTGAGACTATATCTCAAAATAAGTCTATTAGTTGAATTCAGAAAACTTATGGTTCTTGCGACAGTCTTGAACTCTCACGTTAACAAGTATTCTTCTAGTATTATTTTGACAAATTTGTATAAATTAAGCCTTTTAATTTTTGAGTTTAGAGTTTTAGGTTGTAGTTTAGGCTTTTAGGGTTTAAGTGTTTAATTTGTAGGGTGTAGAGTTTAAAATTTATGGCTAGAATTTAGAGTTTAGGGTTTAAGTTTAAGGGTGTTAGGGCTAGAGATTTAAGTTTTAGATTTTATAGTTTAAATATAAAGGGTAAATTTTACCCAACTTGTATATTAAAATATAATTATATTGTTTTTAGGAAAATACTTTGATACATAAGTTTGTGTAAACTAAAGTTTATACAAGCCTTTCAATGTTACAGTTTTGATATTTATGTTGTGGTTTAGGGTTTAGGTTGTAGGGGTAGAATTTAAGATTCATGGCTAGAATTTAGGGTTTAAAGTTTAAGTTTTAGGGTGTTAGGAGTAGGAATTTAGGTTTTATATTTTATAGCTTAAATATAAAGAGTTGTGTAAATATTTTTTTACACAACTTGTGTATCAAAATATAACCCTTATTTTTATGGGTTTTATTTTGATGCACAAGCTGTGTAAATTTTTTTTACACATTCCTTTTATAAAATTTAAAATCTAAATCACAAACCCTAGCAACCTAAAACCTAAGCCCTAAATCCTAAACTCTAAATTCTAAATTCTACCCATAAACCTTAAATTATATACCCTACATACTAAACCCCTAAACCCTAACCTAAAACCCTAAACCCTAAACCCTAAAATTAAAGGGCTTGTGTAAACTAAAGTTTACACAAGCTTGTGCATCAAAGTATTTTCCTATTTTTATACTACTTTAAAATGCATTATTTAATGGGCTATATTTTGACACACAAAGTGTGTAAAAAATTACACAATCTTTCATATTTAAGCTATAAAATCTAAAACCTAAATCCCTAACCTTAACACCCTAAAACTTAAACTTTAAACCATAAACCCTAAACTTTAAATTTTAACCATAAACCTTAAATTATACCCCTACAACCTAAACCCCTAAACCCTAACAAGAACCTAAATCTATAAACCATAAAATTGGAAAAATTGTGTATCAAAGTATTTTCCTTATTTAATATGGAGTTATTTGAACAAAATATGTCAACAAATTAATCTAAAAAATTTATTGATTATATTTTGATAGACAAACTGTGTAAAAAAATATTACACAACCCTTATCTAAAATCTAAATTCTAAACGATCAAACCTAAAAACATAAATTTTAAATTCCAAATTTTAAGCCCTATAACTTAAACTCTTAAACATAAACTTTAACCCTAAATCTAATACACTTGTATAAATTAAAGTTTATACAAACGTGTATATCAAAGTTTTCTCCAAAATTGTTTGAATCTTTTCAAATTAATGCTTGAACTCAGTAAGCACTGTTTTAATTTTTAATGAAAAATTATCATGTATACACCTTTTAGGTGAGCAAAATTTGACTCGAAAAAACTGAATAACTCGACTCGACTCAAGGCGAAAATACTTGACTCGTCTTGAATCGACTCAAAATTTCATAGGCTCGACTCGACTCGTAAAAATTTCAAATAAAGTTTGAGTTGTAAAATGGAAATTTGAATAACTCGAATAACTCGAAATTTTTAGTAATTAGTAAATTTATTTTTAAATTCAAGACGAATCCCTCAATTTTTAATGATATACATACTGATATATAAAAATATGAATAAATATTGTCACATATAAAAATATGAAGAAATATATATATATATATATTATATGCGTATCTTATATGATTAGAGAAAGCCGTTTAAATTGGAATCAGAACGTACTATAACATGATAAATAATTACAATTAAATTTTTATAAGAACTCGAAAACTCGACTCAAATTTCTTAAACTCGACTCGAATAAAAAAAATTCAAATAAAGTTTGAGTTGTAAAATATGACTCGTCAACTCGAATAACTCAAAAAATTTTGACTCGACTCGACTCGATCGAACGCTCACCCCTAATTTTTGTGCAAACGTAGAGTATTTATTAGTGGGTAAACTATATAAGTGGCCACTGAATTTTTAAAACACATTCATTTTGATCATCAAATTTTTAAAATTTGCATTATAATCACTAAATTTTTAATTCACTTTCAATATGGTCCCTCACGTTAGCTTCTGTTAGAAGATGTTGATGTGGCACATTACTTTCCATTTTTTTTCTAAATTAAATAATGAGTAAACTACACAGTTCATTACTCAACTTTCTTCTCACTCCTATTTGTATAACCATGTCATTCGAGAGTGATCAAAATATGAACAATTCGGAAGTTGAGTTATTAAATTGAAATTTTTACACTTCAGTGACCGAAATAGGAGTGGGAAGAAAGTTGAGTGATGAATAATATATTTTATTCAGGAAAAATGAAAACTAATATGTCATGTTAGCTATGGGTGTTCATTATCGGATCAGATCAGATCTGGTTTTTCGGATATTCTGTTTTTCGGATCGACGATATAGTGATCCGTATCCGATCTAAAAAAATCGGGATATCGAGATATTCAGATATCGGATTATCCAAAAATATAATTTGATTTAATATTTTTTCGAATTTGAAGGTCATATTTATGAAAATTTCGGAATTTCGAATATAACAAACAAAAAATTGCTAAATATAACAATATTTGCATCTATGAAAATTTTGTTTTTTTATTTATTTTCAGATATAACAATCATCAAATTGTTAAATATAACAAGATTAATATTCATGAATTTTTGAATTTTTGGATAATCCAAAACTTAAAATATTGCAATCTGTATCCGATGCGAAAATTTTAAAATCAGACCGGATATCCGAATTTTCGGATCAGATCAATAGATAATCGCATCGGTCGGATCGGATATTTTTAAACACCCCTAGCAGCTTCTAACAGAAGGTAACATAAGAGACCATACTGAAAGTGAACTAAAAGTTTAGTGATTATAACGCAAGTGTTAAACGTTTGGTGACTAAAATGAAAGCACACTAAAAGCTCAAAGACCATTTATATAATTTACCTTTTATTAATTTAATAAAGCATATGTATACCTAAAACTTTACGCTTTTCCAATTCTACTTAAACGTTGCACTTACTAATTTATCACATCTCAAATGAATTATTAAGCTTTGCAAATTAGTAAGGAAAAACAAAAACGGAATGTCAGATCTTAGGCTAAGAGGTGATCAGAGGAATATAAAAGCGTGCGTGTCTTGATTCGCAGCTGCCGAAAGCAAAAAAGAACATGTCCGAACAATCATTCGGTTTCTCGACGCGGACATCTATTTTTGGTGTTTTATATATGCATAATTACGACGTCAATTTTCATTTTGATTTTCTAAATATTTAGAAAACGAGTGTGATTAATGGAGATAGAATTTTGTTTTCAAAATTAAAAATAATAAAAATGTATTTGGTATTTAATTTTTCAAAACAATTTTTTTAAAAAGGATTGTGTTTAATTTTATCTTTCACTCTCTTTAATTTTCTGATGTTTTTATCCCCATTAATATTACATAGTGTTATACTTTGTAATTCTCTTTTTTAATTAATAAAATTCAGTTAAAGTTTTTTGTTCAAAAAATTAAAACATGAAGTCTTATAGTCAACCTTTATCGATAGAATCAAGAACTTCATCGATTGAATGGTGTAATTTATTTTAGAGATAATGACACTAATACCTCATGTACTTTATCAAAATGTTCAACGTGGTGCCTAAAATTTCTACGCATTCAATGTGTCCCCTAAATTTTACCTCCGTTATACAAAATGCTCCTCGACTTTAACGTCGTTATATGAAGACCTGGCTTGACATGTGGACTAATAATAATCTGTCACGTGACGTTTCAGCTAAAAAAATTAAAGTTAAATGAAGAGCATCTAAGTAAATTAACCCCTTTTTATATGAGAAGGAGAAAAAGACAAAAATAACCAACCATTTCTCTAATGGATTCTCTGTCGTCTACAACTTGCAAGCAAAAAAAACCCAACATTTCCTCATCAACCATTTTCTTTTACTTATTTTCAACCCAAAAACATACGCATAAAGTACATGGCACGCCATTGAAGCTTCCTTTCGGCAATATTATGAAGTGAAACGGTCCCAGCTCGCCCAAATATCACCGCCAAGGCAACAACCTCGATCTCCTGTTAACACTGGTAATTTCTCTTCTTATTCTTTCAATAACCCTAAACAAATAAATAAAAAAGAATAACCTAAATAATCTATTCTTTACTAGATTTAAAGTTTCAGCAAATTGTTAACGAAAAAAGCTCACCGTCGATGATTAGTAACGGTGGACGGAGTTCAAGGAGTAACCGATCTGCACTCGAGGAGAGCGGATAATTGCTGTTTAAGGAATATTAGAGAGGAAAGACCGATTTTGTAGAACCAAGAATCGAAGGTGGAATTACAAAGAGGACATTATCTCTTCAAATCGCTCCTCTTGCGAATGCAATCCAAGCAGTAAGCGTGGGAACGAACTGTGTGAATAGCCGCTCCACGAGAGTCGATGTTTCTAAGGCATATTGGACACGCTTTACTGACGATTGCTGGTAAAATTACTGTTCGTACGAATTTCTCGATGGCCGATATTTTTGACGATTTCGCTGTAGACAACGAAAAATCCATTAGAGAAAGGGTTGATTATTTTTGTATTTTTTCCTTCCCATATAAAAAGGGTTAATTTACTTAGATGCCCCTCATTTAACTTTGGTTATTTTTTCTGAGCTAAAATGTCACGTGGCATATTGTTATTAGTTCACGTGTCAAGCCAGGTCACTATATAACGTCGTTAAAGTCGAGTGACATTTTATATGACGGAAGTAAAGTTTAGGGGGCACATTGAACGCGCAGAAAGTTTAGGCACCACATTGAACATTCTAGCAAAGTACATGAGGTATTGGTGCCATCATCCCTTTATTTTAGTAAGAACATAAATTGGATTTTATTATAAACGGTAAGAGTTATAAACACAATATAATATTGAACATGAATAATCATATAAACTAAACCAAATATACATTAAAACTTAAACGGTATATAAGCAAGAAAATAAAAATTCGTCACTTTCAAAAAATCAGTCATTGAACTAAAATCTAACAACCATGTGTTTAGACTAGAACACTTTTGATTGGATAAATCTTTTTTGTCAAAATCTTGACACATCAACAAAAAAAACTATAAAAGCACGTCAAATTATGAAGAGACCCTGTGGAACCAGCGATGCAATCAGATTTTTTATCCTAATTATGTTAATCGAGGGGATCTGTTATTCCAATATATAAGAATCCGAGATGAATGTGTGTCCTCAATGTTTGCTCCGGATGTTGCTCCACGGGCTGCAGCTGTAATGTTCGCTTGGCAGGCTCCCCCATAGGGCTGGATTAAGGTTAATGTTGATGGCACTGTTGGGGGAAGTTGAAATATGGCGGCCATCGGAAGCGTGATCCGTGATCACAATGGCGAATGGCTATTTGGTTTTGCACGTAGTATTGAAGTGTGCAATGTGTTAATGTCGGAATTGTGGGCTGTTTTCGATGCTCTTGTTCATTGTTGGAGGTTAGGGTGGTGCAAAGTCGTGGTCGAAACGGGTAATGTAACTGTGGCGGATATTTTTAATGGAAGATCCAATGCTTTGTATGAGCGCACGTTGGTGGCAGATATAATAGAGATGTTGGGGCGTAATTGGGAGGTTGAGATTCAACATATTAACCAAAAGGCTAATATAGTTGAGAACCGGCTAGCAGTTTTACTTCGAGGTTCAGATATGAGTGATCATCTTTTTCGTACTCCCCCTAAGTTTATTCTTGATTGTTTTAATTTTGATAAGGATCATGTTATTACTTGAGTTTCTTTGTTTGTGGTTTTCGTTTTAAGCTGGCGAGCGAGTCTCGATATTTTTCTGTAAATGTTTCATGTGCTCTTTTTTCTCAACTAGGTGTCGGGAGATTTTTTAACGAGGCACATAGTTACATATTCATTTCAATCAACGAAGAGATCGTTAACCTCCTCAAATAAGAAATTATCACAAAGACGGACAACGCGTCATAAATAACATATTAAAATTATCATAAAAACAAGGGGGGAAAACTACCATGGAAACAAACAATGATACCAGAATAAAAGCATATAAAATGTTAAAAGCTTGTTTTTTGGGCCTATGTTGTCCAAGTTGTTCTCCGGTTGTTTATCCAGCTTTATTGTTTGTTTGCTGTTTTCCCAACTTTGTTATTTGTAATTTTGTATGATGTTTTTTTATGAATGAATTTCTCATTTGGTCAAAAACATTGATTAAAAAAAAGTTGAGAACCAAATTTAGCACAAAGAAAATAATTAAGACATAATTAATTCAATGCTTAAATGTTAAAAGTTAATTTTATTTTTTAGGTGTGAAGTATGAAATTTTAACTATTTATTTAAGAATAATTATTTGATACACCGGCATTGAAAACTTTTACTTTCTACGTGTCTTAGTTTTAGAGTTTAGGGGTTTAAGTTTAGTAGTTTAGAATTTAGTGATCATGAATAGAATTTGAGGTTTAGGGTTAGAATTTAGGATTTATATATTAAAACATAAATCCTCAATATATTACCCTAAAACTAAAACTAAAACCCTAAGTCCTAACATTAACCCTTAAATTCTAACCATTACCATTAATTATAACCCTTACACCATAAATTGAGTCCTTAAACTCTAAATTAAGGCGCTTATAGAAATTAAAAACTTCTACCTATTAAATATAAATCCTTCATTTAATGGCCTAAACATAGACTAAAACGTGGGTTCTATGCGTAGGGCTTATCCCTATCGAACATTCCTTTAATAATTAAACTCCTTCACCAATGATCACCATTATCATTAATATAAATATATTTACACTACAACAAAACAGGCTTTTCGCGACGTTTTTATAACCCTATATCTGCGTTTTTTAGCGCCGCTAAAAACACTCTCGGCGTTAAGAAAAACGCCGCCAAAAACGCCGCAAGAAGTAGCGTCGCAATAGGTAGCGACGTTTATATCGCATAAACGCCGCTAAAGGTTTTGATCTATCGCGGCGTTTGTATATACAAACGTTTGTAATATTACTCACCGTTTCACCTATACCGACGTTTGTAAAATTAAACGTCACTATTATAACATCTTTTGCAGCGTTTTTAAAGCCAAACGCCACAAATACAACACCTTTTGCGGCGTTTTTGAAACAAACGCCACCAATACGACATTTTTTGCGGCGTTTTTCAAAAAACGCCACTAAAAACGAAACCTATTGTAGAATTTACACTAAATAAGACGCCTATTGCGGCGTTTTTATAAAAAAACGCCACTAAAGTATGAGCTATTGTGGCGTTTTTCCTAAAACGCCGCGAGATATGTCATTTTGTGGCGTTTGTTTCCTAAACGCCGCTAATGTTAAATTTAGCGGCGTTTAATTCAAAAACGCCGCGAGAAACGCCGTTATATACCAAACTTGGTGTAGTGTTCGGGAAATTTGTTTTCTCTTATTTTTTTATTTAATTTGGGTATAAATTTTTCCGAAAAGTACTCAAATAAATGAGTGTATTTGCTATTTTTTTTTGGTAAATGAAGAAAATAAGACTAACTATAAGGACTAAGCCAGTAAGCCCATATGGGGGCGAAAAAAGGCGATGGCACACCAAAATGAGTGTATTTGCTATTGAAACAAGCTTTTCAATTGATATAATATCGGTGATAACTTTGCTTTATTACAATATTTTTGTGTTATAAAACTTCAACTTTAAATCCAAACCCATATTTTAGATTTACAGGATTCATATGAAAAATAATTTTTGAAAGTATTTTAGATTTTAAAAGTGAGATTTTGATTTTTTGTTTTGTTTTTCTCCTGGTTTCTCAAAATTTTGTCATGACTAATCTAGATCATTGACCTACGTTGCACATTTAATTTTGGTGGGTGAATCTCCTTTTTTTTTGCATATACAAAGCCTCAAACTCGAGACATACTTAAGCGGTATCAAATTACTTACCACTTGGACCAACTCCCATAAGTAGATATTTGAGATTTTTAATTTGTTTCTAATTAATAAAACTATGTTTCTATTTTTAATATTTCTATAAGTTTATAAGTTAAAAAAACAAACAAACACAAAGACATCATCATTGACACATAGTTGTTGGAAAGTATACTGTAAAATTATACCATTAGCATTGACCGAAAAATATAAAAGTAAATTCAACGGAATAAAACAACGAAACTATGATGTGGTTAAAATCACCGTCTTAGAAACAAATTCGTCCGTCCAAGATTAACATGGTCGCTCCAAAAATCGTACACCCGAAACCGGAGTGAACTGCGGTGGTATTGCTCCTTTGAACGTTGCAGAGAGCTTAAAAAGAAACTACACACATGGACGTGTTAAAAACACGCATTACCATTACCAAGACAATGTCATGTTGTGCTAGTTACCTCTTACTCTCTATCACTTAATAAAGGAGGAAAGAATGGTCAATATAAATACCCTTGACTTGGTATTTTCCCACTCAATGTGGGATTGTGACTCTTCATTATTCTAACAATAGTAGAATCTTATGTTATCTTTCTTTTATCAAGAAAATCTTATATTATCACATCATCGAAAGTTAATATTGTTAATATAAAGTATCATGCAGAAGAAATTAAAATTTTGGTACCAATTTGATGAAAAGATTCTACAAACATAAACTTAGAAGATGATGTACAATATACATGGCAAATGCATATTTAGGACGAGGGTCGGTCCTGACATTTTTGAAGCCCTGAAAAATTATAAAAATAAAATATTTATTTAATTGTAATCTAAAATTATAATTTAATCGTTATCATATTAAATGTACAACAAAAATCTTTTGTCCAATAATTTTTATTGGGCCATTTTTTCAATAATAAATCCCATGTTTTGTTATCAAGACCCCCTACTAATAAATTCTTCTTTTTCCTTTTTGATCTTTTGAATAATCTTTTTGATATGTGATGTCAAGATCTAATGATGCACTTTCAAGTTGATGTTGAATTGAAAAAAATTATTTGTTGAAGCTTAAAAAAAAATTAAGAAACTAGAGAGAAATAAATCGAAAATAGTGCAGTGAACTAGAGAATGGAGTGGAGTATTTGAGAAATTAAAAAATTTAGGGTTTTAGTTAATGGGGATTGAGAGTTTGAGTTACCGTTATAATAAAAAAATAGTTAAAATTAATTTTTTATTTTTGTTTTTTTATTGGTCATTTATGACCCATATTATTATTATTATTATTATTATTATTATTATTATTATTATTATTATTATTATTTATGGCCTAAGGTTGAGGCATGTATCTAATATTATAACTAAATTTTGAGTTTATTTCTACTACACATGTTTAAGTAATTAAAATTAGGATAAATAAGACTCTGAACAGTCGATCAGTTCGACTTACCCTAAAGTCGGCCACCTCTCTTCATCTACATAAATTCATATTCAATTTAAGAAAAAAAATCATAAAGTTTTAAATTGAGAATTAAAAAAACAAAGAAAAATTATAAAACAAATGCCATGATCTAAGAGAAGTTGAATAGCGTTTTGAACTCCCTTAGACAAAGGGAATCAATCTACATGGATTTGAGATTTTAGAATGACAAAGAAAGTTAAAAACATGCCACAGAAACATAGTATTACAAAACACATTAATTTATTTTGGTTGCACTTTTAGTTTTTCAAAACTTTGTTCCGATTAATTTAGATTGACTCGCATCGTACATCTAGTTTTGGTAGGTAAGTCACTCAACGAAGATTTTCTGTATACACGTGGTCTCAATCTCGAAACTTACTTAATTAATAATATTAAACTGATTACTACTTGAACCAATCTCGTTAATAAAATCACATCAACTAATTTGGCACCAAATTTCTGCCTTACCATCATGAACCTAAACACACAACAAACCCAAAGGACAAACATAAAAATAATTGCTTTGGAGAAAGAACAAGGGGTTTGCATTTTGGAGTGTCCCAAGGTGCCAAATTGACGGTCAAGATTTCAAGAATATGAGCATATCAGAGTAAGTTATGGTTTTGAAAAAGGCCAAACCCTAATACGACAAGTTGCATCACTATGCGTCTGAACCGATCAGTGTCCTCTCCGGCTCGGAACAATCACAAAGCAATTGGTTTGATCGGATTCATCAGAATCAAACGTAATAATTCTAATGACAATGAAATGAAATTTTCTTTTACTCTATTAACTTTCTCTTCCAGTTGTGAAATTCAGAGAAACGGGAAAGAACCAACAAGAAGTAGCAGCTTCAAAGCAAACTTCAGTTCATATAACAGGAAAAACAGTACCTTTTTTTGCATATGTAAGCTAACTACACGTCGTATAATATCTATTAAGTACATTACATCAGGGAAATCAGTAATCAAATCTAGCGGTGCTGAACTGCTGATCATCATCATATTTATCATGATCTTGATATCTGATACAACTGGTGGGAACCAGGGGGAAAGCGAAAGTACTCTCTTCAAACGGAAAGGTTTTTATAGAAAACTGAAAGTGAAAGAAACTAAAGTTAAAGAAAACTTCAAAAAAAAGCAGCTAAGCTCGTAGGATTATCCCGTTCTTACTTTATCTATGGAAGACAAACAACGCAAACAAACTAAACAAAGGGGGAAAAGAAGGTTTGTTGACCGGCGTCAATGGCGTCTGGGGGTGGGGGGTCTTTTCTTTTTGTTTTTCATCTTGTAAAGTCATGAACAAGGTTTGCTGGCCTATCAGTGACGTTGAGTCTCCAAGAAAGGAAGGGATCGCCATCTTCGATGAACTTAATTTCATTGACGGGCGATGAGAAACATTGCATTGAAGCCCATGAATCGTTGCTGCTGCTGTTGTTGTAGCCGTGATAATGCGGCTCCGCCGCATTTGCTGCTGATGCTCTCCTCTCTTCCTTCTTGAATCGAATTCCACAGGCATTGCAAAGTGACTGCAATATTAAACAAAAATAAAAATCTAAACAATAAAGAGTAAAGACAGTACTATAATCGAAGGAGTCGTTTAAATTTGTAAAAACTTAAATACCTTTGGACCTCTGGGACCATTCCTCCAAAGCGGTGTAGAAGTTGTGTCACAGTTCGCACATCGACGAGCAAGGAGAGGATCATTGCCCGAGCTGCTACCGCTATTCCCATTGCTCCCACGGCTACTTTTCACCGTTTGCTGCGAATAACCATGCGCGTTCTTGTTTTGCAGCAAGTCCCAGCAAAAGTTAGACATGCAAGAATTAGCGGAGCGGCGGTCATGGCGTGAACGACTATCGTCGTCTTCACAGAGACGAGTCGAAGGCGTTCCCAAGGAGAGAGTGCAATCAACCGAAGAAGATGAAGAGGACGTGAAAGAGTTGTACACATCCGTTTCATCGTAAGATTTGTGGCTCGGCATGGAAAAAAGCATGGAGGAGTTGTTTTTGGCATGAAACAAGCCACATGAACACGGTCCCATGATGTTTCCTTGAGAGCTACTGCACCTGTGCATCATCTTTTCTACTCTATGATTTATATAACCTTTCCCCTCAATTTCAGCACTGTATAGTGTATAGATAAGGGGTCAATTTGAAGACGATGAAGAGAAAAAGAAACAGGGATGATGAGATTATAGTGAAATGGCAATGACAGGGGAGTAGAAGCCAAACATTAATAACTGAGACACAAGTGCAATAATATAGTGTTTGAATGAAAACCTGTAAGAAAGACAGGGGAGGGAAGACCGAGAAGAGGTGTTGTCTGGTAGCTTTATAAGCTAATAAAATAGCGAAAATGGCAGTCAGCAGTCAGCACCTGCAGTCCAGGCTATCGTGAATTACAAATGGAGACATGTACATGCGTATATATATAGCAAGCCAGAAGATAAAGGTGGTAGGCAGCCAGACCCAGATTTAAAAATATACATATATACGAAAATACGTAAATGTGGTTAAATTCTACTATACTACTAGTCTACTAGTCTTGTATAAGTAAGAAGAAAAAGAAAATAATAAGTCAGCCAGTCAGTGTGAAGAATAAAGAAAGACCAGTCTTTCCAAAACGTGGAATTATATTTTTGAACACTTAAAAAGAAATGGTGAAAATCATGTTCTGATCCTTTAAACTTATTAAAGTTTTAAAATGAGTCCCTTAGCTAACCCAAGTAGGTAAGAAAAAAGAGAAAGGGGTTGGTCAAAAGAGGCCACGTGACTAGGGGGAACAGTCTTCCATGGATCTGCCTTCTCCGATCACGAGGCCCCTACAACTCTCCTACCCAATACATCAAAAACCACTGTCCGTAACCGTATCTCTGCTCTGTCCCTCCCAAGGAACATGGAATAGTTCCCAGTTTCCACGCGCTTCTCTCCCACGCCCCAATCACAAATTGCATCTCATAATTCATAGTTTAAAGTTTAAACATGTTTAAGCCGGTTGTTAAAATAAACTCCTCCGCTTCCCGAAAGGTATATTCATATGGAAAATTGATTATCACTTATCAGCATACAACCTTGTTAACGTGGATTTAATGTACCTTGATTAATTACTTGAAGTTAAACTTTTGAAGGCTCTTCGTTGATAGGGGGAAAGCGACGGTGTTCCTCACGCAATGTTTTTGCCTTTGGGATAAAATGGGAACTAAAAGCACACAAAAATAAGTTTTATTCAACACAGCAATCATCACTGCTAACTCACTCCGTTAGTTATTATAGGCAGTCCAATCCGTCAAATCTTACAAATATTCGTATTTAAAATGTTATTATAATTAAACGTTTCAAACGTCTAGATTTAAGGTTTATCATAATAAATCATGATTAAATTCTATTTAAGTTTATTATAATTTCGCTTTTGTTACATGTACATTTTATTTGAAATGATAATATATGAATTTAGTTTGCCGATAGAGAAGGAAGCTCTTTGAGTCAAAGATGGCAGATAGGTACTCAATAAAGAGAAAGGGGAACAAAATTGTAAAAATAAAAACAATAAAATGAGAAATTACGTTATAAACAAATCAGAAATGACCCCACATTCCCGAACAATGAAACAAAAAAAAAACAAAATTATTCTTAAGAATGTGATCAAAAGATTCAAAAAAAAAATCACAACGGGAAAGAAAAGAATCAGATCGTCTAGAGATTGGTGAGGGCCTTAAGACAAACGGGACGACCACCGCTTTCCTAAAGATACTCTCTCTGTATATGCACTTTGTAAGCCGAGGGAAACCAACCAAAAAAAAATGCAACTAGCCCAAGACCCTAAGCGTTGTGTTTTTTGTTGTTGCTTTATTTTGGGTTGTCGCCATTTTTAACGCCACGCGACCTACGATTTGGAGTGATTGTTTATGGATATAAATAAATAGAGCGTTTGACGAATCATTTATGTAATGTTCGCTTTATTAAGTTAAATAAGTGAGTATAAACAAAATTTTTATGTTCGTTTATTAAACGAACACGAACAAAGGTGTGTTCGATTCGTTTATGTTCACGAACAAGCTCGTTTATAAGCTCACTTGTATGATGAAAATGCTTGTGGATACATCTAAATACTATTTTTTGTTGTTGTTAAGGATGTTATAGAAGATCATGTTGAAATGTAAGTTTTAATTTGTTTTGTTTTATTTATTTATTGTTAATTTAGTTAACATTTCTAAATATATATACGAACATGTTCACGAATGAATAAACGAACACATTCGTAAACACGTTTATGAACACTTAAACGAACACGTATGTGAACACTTAAACAAACACTTAAATGAACGAACACGAACACCTTTAAAAATAAATAAACGAACACGAACACAATATTAAAAATTTAAACGAACACGTATCAAACATAAACATCTTTAAAAATAAACAAACGGACATGAACATAATCTTGTTCGTTTAAGCTCGGTTGATTTACACCCTAGGATGTTTTGTTTGTGCTGATGTTTTAATCTGAACGTGAAAGACACGCAGAGGAGAGAAGAGTGAGGGAAGAAGTGAACATATTAAGAATAAGATTATGCCTCAAATAAAACTCGGGGAGTAATGAAAGTGGATCTGTTTATAATGTTGTTTAATGGGAAACTCTGGGATTTGCTTAATCATATCTAATCTCAATTCCCACCCACAGATTATTGATTTAAGGGTTTAGATACGCATTTATGTTTGCATGCTCAATTAATCATCATGTTATGTGCCTCTTTGGATTTCGTGGGCTCCACATGCTCAATGTTTTTATTGGGTAAATTATTGCAATAGCCACTTATGTTTAGGGTTTGTACAGTTTTGATCACTGGTTTTTAAATTATACCGTTATGATCACTTACGTTTTTAATCTGTAAATTTATGGTCACTGAAACATTTTTTGCCGTTAAACATTAAAGGGAGGTTGATATGACACAATAAAAAGAAGGATAAATTATCTAGATAGTCCTTAAACTATTACTTCACTCCTATTTTGACCACCGAAATAAAATAATTTGTATAATTATACATTTAATCCTCCATATTTACAAATTTTTTATTTCTTCTCCCCTCCACCATCTTCCATATTATTCTTCATCAAACCAAGTCCCTAATTTTGTTTCATATTAATCCACAATTCAAATAGACCTTTACTTGTGTTTAAGAGTTCAATTTAACTTAATTTCAAATATAATTGGACTTAAATGACTCAGTCTGTGACCAATAGAAATCTAGTGATTCCAATCCTTTGAACCATTCTAAAATGTAGAATTGCATGGCCCTCCATTCTATTTTAATTACTGATATTGGCTTGAAACTAATAAAGATCATAGTAAACTGATCAACTACTGATTTTCAAGAGAGTAATTTAATAAAAAAAAGTTTAATAGTATCATTCCAATTGGACTAACTTCTTAATTTACAAGTATAAATTAAGACTAAATTCTAACAAATTAAACTAGATGAAACTAACTTTCCAATTGAATAGAAGTTGAGAGAAACTAAAATTTCTAAATTAAAAATAACACGGGAGCTTATTTTTTTAAAAATAAAACATGAGATTTAAATATTAAGTTTTAAATTAGTATAGAAACCCTATCATATTAAAAAAAATAATAAGTTTGTAATGTTTGATGCAGGTTTCTTTCCTGTGTGGCATGTGTTGCCACATGTGCCGGACGAAAAAAAATCAGTTCTTTACCAAGGCCAATAATTGACTACAAATTACAATAGTTTTTTAAGCTTATTATTATTATTATTATTATTATTATTATTATTATTATTATTATTATTATTATTTAAGCTTGACAGATTAATCAAAATTAAAATGAATTCGTAATCAAAATTACTTTCGAAAATCATTGAAGAAAGTGATTTGAATAACTAAAGAATTTCATTTAGGATGAGTGCTGAAGAAAAAAATAGAATTAATATGGTATAAAATTAGGGATTTAGTTAGATAAAGAAAAATATAGAAGAGGGTGGAGGGGAGAAAGAAATAAAAAATTGTAAATATGGAGGATTAACAATTTTTATTTTTCAGCATTATACAAATTGTTTTTATTTCGGTGGTCAAAATAGGAGTGAAATAACAGTTTAGAGACTATCTAGGTAATTTATCATTCTTTTTATTGTGATAGATCAAACTCTCGTTAACGTTTAACGGTAACAAATGTCCCAGTGACCATAAGTTTACAGATTAAAAACGTAAGTGTCCATAATTAGAGGTGACAAGCGTATTCATATATATATATATATATATATATATATATGGGTTAGGATCAACTTACACCGTGTAAAACTCTTTAAGTTTTACACCTTTTTTAGATCATTGGATGGGGGAAATTGATGGTTGAGATTAACTCCGTGTTTTTAATTCCCAAGTGATAATCTTCACATATTTTACTGTTAATCTTATCCATCCGTTTCACTCATCCAACGATCCAAAAAAGGTGTAAAACTTAGAGAGTTTTACACCGTGTAATTTGATCCTATCCCTATATATATATATAAAGGGAAATTGAAAGGGATGGATTTGTCATTGAAAGAATAAAGTGGAAGGAAAAAGGAAACCACAATAATATTATCATAAGTGACAAGTATCGACACTTGGAGTCAAGTTTTGATACGTAATTATCGACCTAAAATGTTATCAAAATGTGTAACATTTTAGGTTAGTGGGTAATATTTTAAGTTCTATGTTTAAAACATTTCAGTTGGTGTCACACTGTAAACGTACTATAATCTTGCTGCACCCTAGACTCGTCCATGAAACTGAGTATTTATACAATATTTGTATACGTACTATATATATATTAAACTTGTTTTGATATATATTTTTCCTTTCGGAAGAAGCAACAATTGTAGTTCAAATTAATCAATAGGTAAAGGGATAGTAACGGGGCTTGGCGAGTTTTTTGGTTGTCCCGAACTCGCATCGATCTATAAATTTCTAAACTCAACCTGACCCGACCCGAAAATTTAAATAATATTAATCTTCGTCAACGATAAATATTAGATTCGACCAAACCACCATCACAATTGTAAAATACAAGTATCAAGATACTTTAAACCTATATAAAAAATAAAATAAAACTCAATTAAATTATTCGCATGAAAAAATACATATTTAAAAGATTAAATTTAATTATTGACCGTCAGAATCGGATATTTTAAAACTCGAACAACATCTAACAAAAATTTACGATAAACACAAACTAATAAATAACTTAAAATCCCTAAAAGTGTTTATATATAATGATTTTTTCATAAATATATTATATATATAATTTAAAATATATCGGGACGGGGTAAGAATTTTTTACCTCATACCCAAACCCATTTCCGCCCCGCACCGATCCCCGAAATTCAAGAGGAAAACCCCAATCGGGTCGAGTCGGGGCACACTGAGTCGAGTAATTTTGTCATCTCTGAATAATTATTTAAAGAATAATTGAATTAAAAAATTGAGATGAATTTAACTTCAATGATTTTAAAATTAGCATGTTCTTAAAAGTTTTAGATATAATTTAATTTAAAAAAAACTAACAAAGACATAAAATATAATTTAATTGCAAAAATTAAAAGATATAAAATTAATTTTGTTAATTTTAAAACTTACATAGACTTGAAAATAATGAAAGGCCATGGCCACCACATCATGAGTATAACTCCGTCATGGTATATAAATGGGTGGATTTTGCCTTTGCATGCCAATTGCCAACTGTCATGCATGCAAATTTGTTAAATAAGAAAAAGACTTAAATATATTAAAGTTGTTAACATTGTAACTATAAAGAAAGCTTTCAATTAATCTTCATATATCATTAATTAAATTTTAATGTAAACCGAGGTTGATAGACCGACTCTCAGATCTCGAAAGGTCATAATATACAAAAAAAAATGATAATTGAAACATTTAAATTATCAAGGTCTTTGGAGCAGTAGCGCATAATGTTAACATTCCTCAAAAGCAACGAGAATACAACTGGAATGTCTCTTGGGAGATTGGGATTCTTTTATTTTAATTTATTATTTTAATATCTCGAAAACGAATAGTTTTACGGTACTACATAATACGGTACAACTACGGTACAGTATCAATTAAAAATATTATAAGCCGTCATATGAAAGATAAGTTGTCAGAATTATGACATATAAGTGACACTGTAACCTCCATTTGTCTCCTCCTAGCTTATGTCTTACGAATTACGACCATAGACCCCCTGCTTGCTTCTATTCTAAAGCCATTAAACCATACTTTACTTGCAGCTTCTTTTAGTAAAAATTAATTTAATAATATACATATGTCGTATGTTTTCATTATGCTATTATTTCCTTTGTTTTCATATAATTTTGTTACTAATTAGTAAGATTATGCCATTTTCTTTAATAAATTAATATTGTAGAAGAACTTAATTATTTATTGAGGAAACTATTTAAAAATATTTAAATTTAAGGGGGTAACAATATAAATTATATATTTTTAAGGGACTATAATACAATTTTATTATTACTTCAATTTGATTTTTTTTTCACTTTTTAAAATTTGGGGGCATGACCACTACGTGTCCCTCTTAAGTAACACCCTTGTATTAATGTCATATAATAAGATGATGTCATGTCAATTTTAATGATGTAGTAGCATGACTGACATGCATTTTTTAATATAAAATTTTAAACTAATTAATTAATTTTAAAATTCTTTATCTGTACAATCACGTTATCAAATTTGACCCATCATCATCAAATTTGATATGTCATTATTGATATGGCAAGATATAATTTGTGATAACAACTGATGTTGAAGCAAATAACGATCATATGCATATAATTTAACGGCTCTATCATATGAGAACAATTCAGGAGTTTGGGGACTAAAATGATGAAAGTAAAAAAAGGGAAAACATTGCTAATTTTGAAAGATTACAAGAACTAAATTAATGTAATTAAAAAGGAAGAACATCATTACTAATTTGAGATTACTACATAAAAACAATTGCTATTTAATTCCATTTTAATAGTTGTGAGGTCAACAATTAACGAGAAATCTAAAAAAATTAGGGGAAGAACCAAAAACTTTAAACAAAATATACTACCAGGACGTTTGACACATTTAAACCAATTTAAAGAATTACAAAAGAAAGACTACGGTGATTTCATGCAATATACAAAGAGAGGCATAATCAATTGATTTGGCGTACGATGAATAAAATTTAATAGTTAAAATTAACGATAGAAAATGTGAGAAGTATATAATGTTCAATTTAAAATTTTTAATGTCTAACTATAATTTTCACTCATCTAACAAATTTAAATAAAACGTAAAACTTAAAAAAATTTAAGTTGTGTAGTTACAATATCCCAACTTTATATATTAATATTGAAAATAAATAAAGGAAAACAAGAAAAAGAAAGGGGAGATGAATGCTTCGTAAGGGGAGTAGGAATCAAGGCTTAGATCTAGTCTTCCTCGGATTAATTTGGATGCATGCCCTTTACGTAAACCGCTCTCTTTTTATCCGTCTTCATTCCTTCTTTTTCTTTAAAATACTTTGAATCTCTGCGTATACCCTTTTCCCGGCAACCAAACAGGTTTTTTCCAAACCCAAAAATTTTACTATATTTTAATACTTGAAGCTCACTATACGGGCACTTTTCATCCTTTTTCTCGTAAAAAACTGAATCATAACGTTGAATAAACAGTAGGGTTTAGGATCCTTTGCAACAAACTCCATTATTAGGGCAAGGTACCCTATAGATCCCCATTTTTCAACAAATTTGTTGACTGGTCTTTTCCAATATCTTGTCTGCTGCATCTTTATTCCCCTGGCCCTGGTTGAAAGAAAAAGCTTATGATCAGCTCAGTTGGTCTTGCCAGAAAGCTTTGCATTTTTAAATTACATCTTCCTCCTTCGTCCTATTGGTTTTGGGCAATGTAAAAAGCGTGAAAATTTTAATGTCAGAATTCTTTGAGAAATTTGTTTACAGTACAAAAAGAAAGCAGATTGACAATCGATAATCATATCAGATTCCAGTTTCATTACGAAACAAAGATGTGGACGCAAGTTGGGTTACTGTTGTTGATGATCTTAGCCTCAAATGAAATGATCTTCGAATCAGAAAACCCAGAATTTCGGGATCTTTGAAACCCTTTTACTTCTTCCTATTTTTGGTTTTACTTGTCTCTAGTCCCTGTATTCTTTAGACTTTTAAAATTTAATCCCTCTGCTTCTAGTCCCAAGAATTTACTCAGTGGCCTGAGTTCAACCGATGACATTACTCGTTAAATTTAAATATGTAGTGTTTTCATAATTAGAGGTATAATTTAAAAATTAATGTTTAGTTAATGAGATTTAATAAAAAAATAATTAACAGTTTAATCAATTGTACTTTAATTAAAAAACCAAAAATTTTGGAATTAAAAAATAGGCTTGATACATACCATTTGGCTGAATTTGTCAATTTTTTTTCTATAAATGCGGTATCTAAGTTTGGTAATTTTTACAAATGTGCTAGAAAATACACGTCCCACATATGTAAAAAGTGACAAACCAGGTTCCAAATTGTATGTTAAACCTTGAAAATATAGTGAAAAGTAGAGGATCGAAGGGCATAATTAGACATTTAATTCTCAACCAAGGGTGAAAAATAAAAAAGCAAATCAAGAGGAAGAAAATTACAATTGTTATCAGAAAAGGAAGAGAGGTGGGGAATCAGTCAGTGTCCTTTTGCTTGCTGGGCTACAGTGTTCTTCAAGGCCGGGAAGATGCCCTAACTTGTCACTAGGGATGCGAAAAGTTAACCCGATCAGCAAAATTGACTGAAACCGACTTAAGTTAGAACTACTTGTGATCTAAGGTGGTGATGATCCGAAATCGATTCGAATTCGAACTGATGTTTACTTAAACTCGAGTTGAACCTAGAAATTTTGGATCTGAACCCGACTTGCGCCAGACATGAACCCAAATTCAACCTGATAATGTGATAACTGAACCCGACCTGTATCCAACCTGATATGAACCCGAACCCGAGATTAACCTGGTAAATAACTGATATTACCCGACATATTATCAACCTGACCTGATATTAACCTGATCTGTAATTGACTCAACCTGTAAATGACTCGACTTGTTATTGAATTGATATGTTATTGACCTGACTTGTAAGTTACCATTGATGAAGTTGCGAGATTATAATTTTATTATATTATATTGTGACAAAATACATTTTCACAATTTAAGTTACATAAATTAACTATGATCATTAAAGAAATATGTTTATCTTTTTATTTCCAAATTATAGTCTATAAATATATTTAAAAGTTTCATTAAATTAATAACTTGTAATCTATAAAGTTAATGAAAAATATTTTTTTAAAATTTAAAATAAATTATTAATTATGATAATTAAATTAACAAATGTAATTTCTATATTAACTATAATCATTATATTAAAAATTTTAATTACAACTATTAAATTAATTTTATTAAATAATTCACTTATTGATTATTAATTTTATCAGATTAGAAATAAAATTATATAAAATGAATTTAAATATCAATAAGTTCAATTTATTATTTTGTTGTAATAATTAATTAAATTTAAATATAATTAAAATTTTAATATATATATATATAAAAAAACATGATTCTAATTATTATAATATCAAAACATGAAATTGAAAATTTTAGTAACTTAATGTGAAGCACCTTAAAAAATAAAATTATTAATAAACAAACATATCATTTCTTTGCCTTTTACATAAATAAAATTATCAAACTCGATTGGAATTCAAAAGAAAAAAATTAAAGCTCGAGCTCGAAAAGTTCATACTCAAAAAACTCGAAGACCAAAAACATATAAACTCACTGCTCAGGCGAGCTCTCCATCACCCCCAACTCAACTAGCTTCACGATTTTGTCACCTACCCAAATCGAGCCTTGAGATTTTACCCATCAAACCTTGCCACCATTCATCATCGCCCCTTCACTAAGCCACCATCAACATCTTGGCCCAAGCACGATTGCACCAACATCTTCAATTTGTTATCATTACAATAACTCAAATATCATTGAACTTTTATATAAACAAAGAAGAGAAGTATTCAAATACATACACCATCAAGCATCCAAAGCATCAACAAACAACTTTATAAAAAAGTGAAATCAACAAGCAGTTAGCAAATGGGAAAAATAGGAAAGTTTGAGCCTTTACCTTTATTTCAACGGCGGTCAAAAACAGAACACAGAAACTGTCACTACGTCAAGATCCATGCGTCGTCGGAGACTCTTTTTTGCCGAAACTCTTTTTTAGCATGTCACCGCGTCAAGATTCCTGGATTGTCAGAGACTAGTGGCTAAAGAGGAAGACAATGGAGCCAGAGTCGAGGCAACGATCTTCCCAACAACGTACTCAAAGGTCCCTGTCCAAAGCACCGAGAAACAAAACATGAGGGCCTCCCATCGTTCCCACCCGAACCACCTTTACCGGAGGGAACGCCCAAACCAACCATCAGATGGCGTTCCAAAAGAGAACTTTGGCACTGAAGAAAAAAAACTCTCAACAAACACCAGTTTTGGGCCTAGGTGTTAGCCATGTTTGGTTAGGTGGTTCGGTTCGAACTAGTTTAGCGATCTAGACTAATTTCAGGAAATAATTAAATTATGAGGTTTTTGGTAGGATAAAAATATGGGAAAATTTCCTAAAATCATAATTATATATATGATTAATTTTGGTAAAGGTAATATAAAGAAAATTTTATTGAAAATTGGACATTTTAGTTTAGTGACTAAAATGTAAAAATGGTAAAGTTTGATTTAAGGGCAAAAACATAAAAGACTAATGCTTTGAATCTTTAAGGAGCAATACCAAGGGCTAATAGAGACTTTCCTCATATTTTACAATTTTAATTAAATAATTATAATAAAAAAGATGGAGGGAAGTTAAAACGGTTATTCATTTTCTCATAAATTGAATTTGACGATAGTTTTCTTCTCTCACTTTTCTCTCAAATTCCCTTCATCCAAACAACAAGATTTTCAAGGTAAACTCTAAGTTTAATTTGGATTTCAAAGATTTATCTATTTTCTATTGATTTCCTGTTGAATATACTCTTTTTCTCTTTGTTTTTCTTTTGGTTTCTTTTTAAAAATGGAGGAAGAGCTCATCATTAGAGGCAAATTCATTCTTCTCCTCTAATGACACGTTCTTTAATGAAATTCCCAAGTATTTATTCTTTTACATATTGTTTTTAATGGGTTTATATGTATATATATATATATATTGATGAAATCATGTTTAATTGAGGTTTCTTAAAGTTTTATGGTGGATCTTTAAATTTGATGTTAATTACTAAGTTAATGATTGATTATTAGCATGTTGTTAATGACTAATAATGTTAACTTGATGGATTTTGTTGAGTAATCTCGAAACTAGTTAGATTCCTAGACGTTAGTGTTGAAATTTTGAGTTTTAGGGGATGTTGTGGTGATTTCTTAATAGCTGGAGGTTTATAGAGGTTGGGGAAGTGTTTTAGGTTGTAAACGGATGAGGATTGATGGTTGATTATGCTGGGTAATGATTGGGAACGGTTTGGAGTAGTTTTGTCGATGTTTTTGGTTTGTATCGATGGTTAATTGCTTGGCGAATGTGGGAGTTAAGTAGGGGTTTGTGTTGCTGGAGGTTTTGATGCAAGAATGTGCATTAATCCTCTGTTTTTCCTTGGTTAAAAGTAGGGCAAGACGTTTCTTGATCATTAGAAGGCACCTTTAGAGTTTTGGAAGCTTGGAACAACTTTGGCAAGTGAGGCGAAGTTGTATCGGTGAGTGGATGTGCCTTGAACGTTTTCATAAGCTTGGAAACAAGCGCTTAGCTAATCTCAGAAGTAAGTATGGTTCCTAAATCTCTTGATTTTCGGTTTAAAGTCTATGTAGATTATCATGCTCATGTTTTGGATTTATATTTTGTTACCCACTGTTATGTTTCAAGAGGTTATATTCTTGATGATATATTATGCTATATTTGAAGCATGTTTTGAGACGGGATATGTAATGATTTTATTAATGCATTGAAAACAGTGAGTTAACATATATTTTAATGATATATTGGCTTAGTGATGAGATTTCTATTATCGGATATGTTGGTCGACCAATAGGATGTAAAGTGCACTATAATATATAAAATTCACGTGTGTGATAAATTCTTCGGTTACACAATATGAGTAGATTCTATTGTGTTGCGAGTGATAAGGGTAGATTCTATCACCACTGGAAATGCGGGTAGTGGCATCCCGACCGAAGTGAGATTATGGTGAGGGTTGATTTCACCATGTGACTTGATAGATTAAAATTATGTTCGCTTAGTTATTCGTGTTCATTCATTTGTTAGATTAAAATTAAATAAACAAACAAAAATATACCCTCATTCGTATTCGTTCAATTCATTTACATGCCTAAATACAATTGCTACCATAGCAAATTCGCCCGTAACAGATTTGGTTGGTTTCACCGGAAGCAATTTCCTTGCTCTCTTTTTTTTTGTGAGAAATAAAGCAATTTCCTTGCTTAATGCTCGCATTGTAATTCTCCACATATCAAGACCGAGATGTTATTCGTGTTGTGTTACGTTTTTTTGGGTAAACATCTTCATTGGTCACTAACCTATTTTCGCTTTCATGTTTTGGTAATCAAACTATTATTTTGTACAAAATTGTCACTAATATTATGTTTTTTTTCTATTTTGGTCACTAATGTTACTTCTTTTTTCCTATTTTGGTCACCAATCTATTGCTTCTTTCATATTTTAGTCACTAAACTATTCCCGCTTCCCTATTTTCCCTGAGTTTTTTAACTATGGATGACCAAAATAGAAAAAAAACATGCAACATTAGTGACTATTTTACCAAAAAAATAGTTTGTGACCAAAACAGGAAAACGAGAATAGTTTAGTGACCAATGGTGATGTTTACCTTTTTTTCATTCTTAGCTAGTCGACAATGACATCAATTTTAGTGTTGGTCGCCAACCATCGATATTCCTCCCCTTGACTTTTTATATTCAATTTTTATGATTTTATCTGCCTTTGTGGCACGTTTTTCTGTCTTTACGGTATATTTATGTTCGTAGATGATTTTATCACAACACTCTGCTTTGATTTGCGGTTATCAATGGTTTTTTAGTAGTTTAATCTCTTTTGTGGTTTGTTTGCTGGTGTAGTCAGATCTGTTTTGCAAAGCAAGCTGCAAGATTGTTGATTTCGTTCAATGCTCGTACTTCGATCCTTAAGTGTGCAGGTGGATGTTGAAGGAGTTTTATTTCATGCTTTCTTTTTCCAGTGTTTCATCTTACCCGTCGTTGCAGCTCACTATATATGTTTTGCTTGTCTGACGTATCATTTTCTATTTTTTAAAAATAAATCCGTTCGACATATTATTGAAAAAATATTTGTTGTGTGACGTGTGACATGAATTCATGGGTAATGTGTGATAGTAATTGAATTGAGAGAGAATATGGATGATTTGCGAAAGTTCAAGAAATACCAAAAAATCGAGTGCTCATTAGAAAATTTATTATTCATAAATGAATTCTCTTACATGACACTTTAATACGAAAAACATACATACTTCCACCGACCCGATTATATCTTCAAAAAAAAACTTGCTCAATAAAAATAATAAAACTTATAATTAATAATTTTTTGATCGGCAAGTAAGTATGATTTTATTGAAATAAATCACACAAACTAATTCATGATCATAAACCTCGTAAAAAAATTTAATGCGTGCTCGTCCTCGAGTATGAGTTTGAGTCACTTATATTTCTCGATCAAAAGTACTTAACTTTGAATGATAATGATGAAAGTTTACAAATGGGCTTGGAATGATGGAATGATTGAAAAAAGAAATGAAATATGGGAATGGTGATGGTAGGTAGGCTTGAAATCGGTTAATTAGAACCAAGAGAGAACCAACACTATATGTAATGTTGACCCTAAACTTATACAATTTCTTAACTAATAACAAGGTAATAGGATTGTGACCCACTATCTATAAGAAGATAGGAACCAACGACAAAAAAAAGGG
Organism: Hibiscus tridactylites; assembly: GCA_958450335.1. Classification (NCBI taxonomy): domain Eukaryota; kingdom Viridiplantae; phylum Streptophyta; class Magnoliopsida; order Malvales; family Malvaceae; genus Hibiscus; species Hibiscus tridactylites. The sequence continues at coordinate 67,039,722 of OY288285.1, read as the reverse complement.
GTTGAACGTCACACTAAGAATAGTGATAAGTTCGAAAGAAATGGGTTGACACCACAAGATATTCTTGATAAATCATTTGGAGTTCAATTAAGAACAAATAAAAAGAACACTCTCAAATTCAATTAAAATCAAAGTTGTGTTTATAAAAGTGAAATAAGCCTCTATTTATAGGCTAAGGCTAAGGCATATGAATGGATACAAAGCAGATGAAATAAGGCAATGTGCATGTTCCATGAATCTTCATTTGTGCCATCCAATGCACTTATTTTGGGAGGTGAAAGGCTTGAATAGATGAATGATCTCCAATACATTCTCCAAGTGTAAGAAACTTCTAAGCAACTCCCCCTTGTCGCACATGCATGCTTCAAAAGATGAATGGTCTTAGTGAATGTATGGATCTAATGCCTTGAATATTCCCACCTCTTCATGAATGTGCATGTGACATCCCAAAAGTCTTTTTTTCCAAGCTTGATGTGGCTAGCCATGTAATTTAGGACATAATTTGTGAACACAAGAATCAAATTAATAATAGGTGAAAATAACATGTAATGTGGCATAAATATGGGAACATAAAAATGTGACAATGATAAAAAATATAAGAAACATGCAACAACAAATAAATTAACTAAAATGTAACAACAATTAAAACGTGTAGCTTCAAATAAATTAAAATGTTCCCTTTTCAATCAATATGTTCACATACAACAAATTCCATGGATTGCATGGCACAAGTCCAACGTCCAAAGCTTGCCCAATGTCCCAAGCTTTTCCGATTAATCCTATGAGAGCTTCCTTGAATTGTTTGGCTCTTGCTCGAGTGACCGACCCTCATGGAAGCTCGATTGGATCATCTTTGGGCGGATCCATGCTCGCATCAAAATCTCTATAAATTCTAAATAAAGAAAAAAAGTATACTCTGATCGTGTAAAAACAAAGGCCACAACACCAATATAGCAACTGAATGCAAATGGAAGCTGCAAACAACATTACATGTCCCCCAAAAGTTAAAACACCTAACATGTACGTACACATGCATCACCGCCAAAACAAAAAATAAAGACCATCATTCCCCAAGCCTCGTGCCATATGCCCGCATCCCTAAAAATCAATCGAACCCAACAAAGAAGAGAGAAGGGGGATCGACCAACTTTTTAGCCAATACATCCACGAGGTCACTAGCTTCTCGAAACACATGGGAAAAGCAAACACAACCTAATTTTGCACATGTCGAATTGATCCCTACGAAAATGCTCCAAAACTGTCGCGACCTACCCTCTCTATGCAACACCCAACCAACCGCCACAGTAGAATTTGATTTTACAATCAAACTACCTACATTACACCAATGCAAACACAATACCAATGACAAAGCACACTCCAAAGCACGCAACTCAACTTCATTTTGGAATCCAAAATGCCAACAGGACCAGAGAAAACACCCAAAATCATTGCCTCTTTATCACGCAACACGCCTCTAATCTCGGCTGGCCCCGGCTTCCCTTTGGCTGCCTCATCAACATTAATATTTAAGGTTGAGATAGGCTGTGGCGACCAAACAATACCCATCCTTGGTCCTGGCGAAGACGATGGTACACTGTACAACCACGGACAACTTCACCACTGAACTCCTTCCACCAGCATTGCATCAGTCAACGTCCGCACCCAGTAGAAAGATCTCAATTGCACTAGAAATAACACTTCCTTAATTGGCATTCTCCTCTCATTGATCATCACGTCATTTCGAGCCAACCACACTGAGCATAACAAAGTTGATATGCAAGCCATCCACCATTGTTGAATGAAGAATGCAGCTAAAGAATTCAGCCCTTCATCATCATGCATTCTCCAGATTATTGTGTTTACACACAATAATCTGATCAACAACAACACTTGTCTCCCTCAAGGGTCGGTTCTCACCAACCATCCTCTCATACTCATGATCGTGAAGTTTCTCCTCCAATTGATAACCACGTCCAACCTGATCAGGGTGCTACTCCAAATGAACCAAAGCTCGTGCATAATAGTAATATTGTTTCTCCTACATCAGGTTGTCAACCTACATGTGATAATGCTCCTGCCTATACTAATCCTTCTGGTGAACCTCCACCTGCTACAAGTACTACCTCTCGTGCCACCTCAAACCAGTATTCGATGCTCACTCGAGGCAAATGTGGTATTTTTAAACCTAAAGCCTTCTTGAGCACATTTGACATTGATGAACCTAGAGATGTTTATCAAGCTCTACAGCCCCCTAAATGGAAAGAAGCTGTCATTGCTGAGTTTAACACTCTACAAACTAATGGCACATGGAAATTGGTCGAGTTGCCTGCAGGAAGGTCGATTGTTGGATGCAAATGGATTTTCAAACTGAAGAAGAACTCTGATGGGTCAGTTCAAAGGCACAAGGCAAGACTTGTTGCCAAGGGATACTCTCAAATACCTGGGCATGATTTTCATGATACCTACAGCCCTGTTGTGAAGTTCTCTACTGTTAATATCATCTTGTCCTTGGCAGTGTCACAAGGGTGGTAACTTCGACAAATCGATGTGAACAACGCCTTTCTTAATGGCGATCTTGAGGAAGAGGTATTTATGCAGCAACCACTAGGATTTGAGCAGCAATCTACGACCGATGTTCAACTTGTTTACAAGCTAAATAAAGCCCTGTATGGGCTACGCCAAGCCCCACGAAACTGGAATGTTAAGCTGAAGCAATATTTGAAGAACTTAGGCTTCACTGAGTCGAAAGTTGATACTTCACTGTTTATAAGGTGCAATGATTCTGTATACACTTACATGCTAGTGTATGGGGATGATATCGTAGTCACAGGTCCATCATCAGCAGAAATTAATGGAGTGGTTAAGCAATTGAATGACCAATTCTCATTGAAGGATCTATGAAATCTGAGTTATTTTCTAGGCATTGAGGTGAGCAGAACTGAAAATTCTCTTCTTCTCAGTCAAAGGAAGTTCATTCGTGAGTTACTAAGGAAAACACAGATGGAGAGAGCTAATCCTACACCTACACCTATGGTTGCATCTCAGAAATTTTCAGCTGAGGATGCAGGGAAACTGTTGCTTGATGCTCGAGAATACAAGATCATTGTAGGTATGTTGCTTTATGTTTGTCATACACGACATGATATTACCTACAGTGTCAATAGAGTTGCTCAATTTATGCATGCTTCATGCGAATTGCATATGGTTGCTGTTAAAAGAATACTCAGGTACTTGGTTGGTACTCAAGATCTTGGTTTAGTATTCACGAGTTCTTCACCTAGTCTGTAAGTTGTTGCCTTTGCTGATGCTGGTTGGGGAGCCAGCACAGCCGATCGACGCTCCATATCTGGTCATTGTGTGTTTGTAGGTAATGGGCTTGTTACATGGAATTCGTCGAAACATAAAGTAGTTTCACGATCCACGATGGAAGTAGAATATAGAAGCCTTGCGGATTCAGCAGCAGAAGTTATCTGGATCAGTGCACTGCTGAAAGAAATGGGAGTGAAAGTTGATCACGATCCAACCATATAGTTTGATAATACAAGTGCTATTGCACTCACTGCTAATACTGTTTATCATGCTCGTTCCAAGCATGTCGATCTAGACATTCATTTTGTTCGAGAGAAAGTGTCACTCAACCAGATATGTGTGAATTATGTTCCCGCCATGCATCAAATTGCGGATGGTTACACTAAACCTTTAACAAGGCCTTTGTTCGAGCTCTTTAGGGACAAGATTCTAGTCAAGAAATTTGAGGAAGTAGAGGGAATGTTGAATGAAGAATGCAACTAAAGAATTCAACCCTTCATCATCATGCATTCTCCAGATTATTGTGTTTACACGTGTCACAATAGTATAGGGTTTGTTTGTATTAGCTGTCAGGTTGTTAGAAACCCTAACAGCTTTCTTTCCAGCTATCGTGCATGTTGTGCACAGCGTGCTTAGCTCATTTCCTCTATACGTTTTTGTATATAAGCTGAGCCTGTGTATCTTCTTCATCATGAATGAAAAACCCTTTTATCTACTTATCTAAAATACAAAGTTCAATAACCATTGACAAATCACTCCCGAAAACATACAATAAAAACATAGGATCAACAAATCACGCAAGCTTCACAGCAATGGCATAACCATGTCCCACCAACGCAACAAGCTAACCCACAATACCTATAGGGGAGGAACTACATCCCGATCTCTCAGTACTTCGAAGAACAACATTGAAATCACCTCACACACAAATAAGGTTGTTATATGCACCCAATTGTAATTGCAACGCCTCCCACAAAAGCACCTGATCGAACACCTCACATGGCGTATACACGGACACCACATAGCACTTATAACCTTCTTATATCCAATTTCTTTTCAGCAAAAAAATCACATCCCACAACTGATGATTTCAATTGAAATCGAGACATCTCCCAAATAATCATAATCCCACCGAAACCCCTATCATGTATATCATCCTTATCCCTATCCGACTCTGCTACAAATTGAGATAAATCTTCCACCTTATCCCGAGCTTCAGCCCGTTCCGATCCAATAAATTCCGCAAGATGCACAGGCCTAGCTAACACATCCTGGTAAATGACCTTATTTGTGCTCCTATCCACACACTGCAATTCATCCCCAGAACTTAAATCAGCTAGCTCCACCTCCCTCGACTCTTCACACACAACATTCAGACTCCCTATAACTAATAATCAGTGGGTTTAGCGAGATGAGATATTAGGTATTTTAAATAAGATTATATGTTTGAATCCTGACGTTAAGAATAGAGACAAAGCCGTGTCGGATATTTTCGGGACCATGAACGAAAACTCAAAAATGTGCCCATGTAGAACGAAAGCATATTCTATTACTTTAATAATTAATTTAATATTTGGCTTAAATGAAAAATAAGTGTCCAGAGTATATTATTTTGGGCTTTAGTTGCCTAAAGTATCTTTTTGTTAAAAATAAGTGCCTAAACTCTAAAGTTTACACTGTTATAATTTTAGGTGCCTAACTATTTAGAGTTGTTAATTTTTTTTTATTAACCAATCAATGCTTGACATGTGGCACTAATTTGATTTTTTAATTTTTTTTTGAAGAAAACAACCTAAAATTTTCAATTTTTTAGAAACCTCCAAAAGTTTCAATTTTTACAAAGCAGTCCCCAAACCCCTAAAATTTCTCAAACCCAAAATCGTCATCGCTTCCACCGCCAATCACTGTCATTTTTGCCGCCAATCGTCGCCCCTAAGCACACCCATTTGGTCGACGGACCTAGTTGGTCATTTCCCCCAACACAACGTCGCCGAAAATGCCGAACGACATGCCAATCGAACGTCAATTTTTGCGTTCAACGTCCGGTTGGCACGACGTTCGATGTTTCTGACGTTGTCGTGTTGGGGGAAATGGCCGCCTAGGTCCGTAAATCAAAGGGGTGTTCTCTAGGGCGGTGATTAGCGGCAAAAGGAACGTTGATTTGGGGGTTTGGGTTTGAGAAATTTTAAGGATTTGGGGAGTTGAATGTTTTTTATATTTTCTGGAAATTTAATATTTTTTGTGTAAAAATTGTTTTAAATCGTTAATTTTGAAAAAAATAAACATGCCACATGTCATATTTTAATTGGTTAACGATTTTTTTAACGACAGTTAACTACCAGACGCTTAAAATTATAACGATATAAACTTTAGGCACCTAAAGTTCAAAAGAGGAATACTTTGGGCATTTATTTTTCATTTAAGCCTTAATATTTCATTAATAAACCATTATTTCCATTGTTTAGTTTAGAAGACACCTTAAATAAAACTAAAATAATAAAGAACATTCACTAACTAACAAGATTATCACTTGAAAAATTATTGAAGTTATAAAAGTAGAAAATGAGATCTTGAGCGAGTGTTCATGTTGCTCCCCATCCGAGACAATCCTGAACAGAGAAAATTAAGTTGAAAAGGTTGTTTCGTATTAAGTCTGTAAAACTCGATCTAAATTAATCAATCAATGAGTTAAATATCTATAGTTTTTTTTAAAAAAAAACCTATAACTTGTCCTGGCTGAATTACAAGTAATAATTACCAAAGATGCATAGAATGGATTTTGACAGAATCTGAAAAATAATGAGTGTCGTGTCTACAGTAATTCCGTTATAGTTTTTCCACAATTGATTTTTTTTTGAAAAACGGTACTGTCTGGTCTTTATTCAATAGAGAGTAAAGCTAAATAAAGTCTGAAGCTTACAATAAAAGACTCATGGGAAATCCAAACGCCAAAAAAAGAAAAGACAAAACAAAACTCCGAAGAGCTTTCCAGACGATCCAAACCCACTTAGCATCGGAGAAAATACGGTGGAAGCTCAGGCCAAGTCAGGCAGAAAAACGGGGAGAAAATGTATGAAGGAACCCCGATCAAGAAGCATCCGTGCGGATACTGTCCTATCTGAAGAGTGGTGTTCAAGGAGGTTCGATAAACCTCCTATCAGCATCCACCGCCGCAAGGACTGACGGCGGCGCGTCCTCGACCTAGAACCGATCCTCTGCTGTAGAAAGACCGCAAGCCGCCATTGCATGCGCCGCTTGGTTACCCATCCGGCCGACGAAGATGAACTAGCAATCCCTAAATTTTAGGGCAAGGTTCTTTGCATCACCGATCAACGGACGGACCACAGATTGGTCATCCAACAGAGAGCAGAGCTTTTGGATGATGGTTCGACAGTCGCCCTCAACGACGATGTACTGGAAGCCCAAATCCGCCGCGAACTGCAACCCCTGAACACATGCAAGCGCCTCCGTCTCAAACACCGTTGTGACACCCATATTGATGCGGTAAGCCGTTCCAACACAAAAACCTTCATGGTCTCTGATAACGATTCCTGACCATGATGTCTTGCCTCTCAAACAGAAACCCGCGTCGAAATTCACCTTTACCTTGCCGGAGATCGAAGGAGTCCAACAAGCCGATGTACGGGCCTGGGGATGAGTTAACTGGGCGTCAAGGAATTTCAGTTCCGTACAATAGCTGCGGACAAAGGTAACAACCTCATTTACCGATTGCCGAATCCCTTCGTGTTGTAGCTTATTTCTAGAAAACCATAAGCTCCATATTGCAATTACGATTTCCAGTTGTTTTGCTGTACTGTAATTCTGGAAAATCCATTCGATCCAACTGAAAAAATCTGTGAAAACGGGGATTAAAGACTAGTCGTAGCTTAGGCTTGTCCAAACGTTCTGGGCAAAAATGCATTTACAGGACACGTGAAAACCATCTTCAATATCTGAATTGCATCTTGGACACACACTGTTGCTAGCTGTTCGTTTGATAAATAAATTGTGTAGCGTAAGGATATAGTTCATAGCAAACTTCCAGATGGTTATCTTAATCTTGGACGGACATTGTAAGCGCCATAATTGCTTAAAAAAGGTACCTGAATAACGATCCTCAGGAATGGCACTTAGGAGAATACGGTAGGCACTGCGGACGGTGAAAACACCTGTAGATTCACCTCCCCAAACACGAACATCGTCTTGGCCTGAGGCCGAGAGTCGAATCGAGAGTATCCTCCTAGCTTCATGACTGGAAAAAGTGGCCTGTATTAAATCTAGCCTCCAGCTTCTAGTGATAGGGTCAATTAGATCAGCTACAACTTCCAAGCCTTGCACCCTAGGGGACTGTATCAAACTAGAGGGCGTAGAGGGTAACCAGAAATCATTCCAGATGGATACCGATGTGCCCGAATCCACCTTCCAAACCAGGCCCAAATCCAACGTACGTTTAGCAGCCCAAATGCTTCTCCATATATATGATGGGTTGTGCCCAACAGCAGAGTGAAGAAAGTCAGAAGTGGGGAAGTACTTAGCCTTTAAAAGCCTAGCAACTAGTGAAGTAGGATTAGAAAAGATTCTCCAACCCTGTTTTGCTAACATCGATATATTGAACTTCCCCATGTCCCTAAATCCCATGCCCCCATCGTCTTTAGGAAAACATAGACTACTCCAACGACACCAATGGATGCCTCGTTTCTCAGTACTCTTCTGCCACCAATACCTTGCATATTTAGCCTCTGTAACACCCAAAAAAAAATAATGATTGATGTAAAAATAAAGGGGAGAAGAAAGAAAGAAAAAAAAAAGAAGAATGTTAACAATGGGATTTGAACCCATGACACCTTGAGTGGTGAACCAATGCACTAACCAATTAAGCTAAGGTAATCTTTGGGCTTTGTTTACTCGACCTTAATATTAAGATATGCTATTTTACCTTACAAGTGAAATAAATAAAAGTTTGAATTAGCCCCACCTACCGCATTGAATGCTATCTGATAACCAAGAGATCCCCAACACTCCCTCGAGCTTTTTATCTCCCCTACCGCTCCGGCGTCGATCTGCCACACTGCCAGTTCGTGGCCGTCACTGCCGCTGTGGACGTGACCGCCGCCTCGCTCCGATGCCATCTGTGACTGCCACTCGCGCGATGGAGCCGCCGTTTGCCGTGGAGATCACCTAGAAGTTCGACGAACCCTTGAGTTTCTCCCCCTGGTTGCGGTTGTTTCCGCCGCCGTACGACTTCGAGGAGAGTCACCCCCAACATCATCGTTCCCCATGTGTTAATGTGACCAGATCTCGACCTTCTAATCGAGTATACGCTGCGGTTTCCTGTGTCGCCGGAGATTCGAGGATTACCCCTCGGTTTTTCCTTTTTCGGTCATCTTTGACGTTTTTTTCAAGATGTAGTCACCAGATCTGAGCCATGTGCGTCGTCGCGATCAAAATCTCAGTGACTGAACGTCGATATGCCGCCGCTAAGGGCCTCATCGGGGCTTTGATATTTTTTTGGCCGTTTTGGTTAAATCCGGTAAGATTTTCGGCTCTATTTTGCATTGTTGGTGAATGATTTAAATGTCGTTATGATAAATCCTAGTTTTCCGGCAGAAATGGTGCGGTTTGGGTCTCCGACGACCTCTCGGGCGACCAATTCCGGCGACCGTCCGACGAGGCATTATCGAAAGGTAAAAACTGGGTCCAAACCGGTCTAACCCGGTCTGAATCGGCTGGACCGGTTGAACCGGTCAGCCCAGTCGACCCGTCTGCCCGAGTCCGACCCGACCCGTCCGACCTGACCCGTCTGACCCGACCCGTCTGACCCGACCCGTCCGACCCGACCCGTCAACCCGAGTCAACTCGTCCGAGTCAGCCGAGTCAACTCGTCCGAGTCAGTCCGAGTCGACTTAGTTGACTTTCTGTTGATCGCTGACGTCAGCATGACGTCAGCATTGACCTGTTCCCCGTTGACCTTGACTTGCTGACGTCAGCGTTGACCTGCTGACGTCAGCGTTGACCGTTGACTTTGACCAAAAAGTCACCTTTTTCCGAAAAGCCCTATTTTATGTTTTTCAACGTCCTGAGTCCGATTTTGAAGCCCGTTTTGCAAAATTCTGACCCGAAGGCCTCCGAATCTGACCTTAAACCCGAAAGTGTTTAATTTTGTTAAGAGCTCTATGGATAAGAACTGAAATGTTAATTTGTGTATTTTGAAGGTATGCAAGTATCTCGGTATTCGAAATGTCATGGGACATCCAGTCTGGATTCTAATGCGATCGAATGTAGTATCAGGAGTCAACCGGTATAACTCGGAACAAAGGTAATACATTACTACCCCTTGTATGCTTTATGTACATGTTGATACCTGGTTAAAGCATGCATGCTTATGATAAGTGTTTTGTGAAATCTGCTTAAGCTGAATTCGATACGAAAAATAAGTATGAGATGTTGGATATGAAATTACAAAAATGCCCTTGGAGCATAAGTATGACTAAACTACCCCTCTGATAAAAGAAATGAACTAAAATCTGCATTTCGACCTGATTATGTAATTTACACCACCCAAGATGTATGTTTTAATGAAAAGACTTCGGCATTAATATGCAATTCGTGTGATACAAACTTGGATAATCCCTCAAACTCTGTATAACACATGAATGAGAATTCTCTGGAAATATTGTTGAAATCCTAAGTCGATCCCTATGATAGCAATGCGTGAATTATATAAGAATAACGTTATACCCTCAAGTTCTGTAACGAATAAATCGTCTATAAAGAGGCGGAGGGTTATGACGACTTAATTTCGTTTGAATACGTGAATGATGAAGGTACCAAATGATAATTCAGAAAGAAATGGTGGATTTATTCCAATTTCCAAAATGACTGAAAAGCCCTCTTGAGCTAAATATGCAGATATGCATTTGATGAAATTCTGAGATTTTAATAAGACTTTAAGGGCTAAAGCGCCCCTAAGTGTTAGGAATCACACTCATGTACGATAATCACTCCTGATATTAAAATAAGGTTGGAAGTTTTCTGCACAGAATTAGTTCGACTACTCTGCGGCAAGTCTGGTGGTGAAATACGAAAGCAACCGTTCAGATATACTATACAGCCAGATACATTAGAAGGGTTGGTTAGAAATGCAAGGTTGAGGTATGATAGTTCGGATGATTTTGGAGGCTCAATAAACTTCTGGAAACATTAAATATTGTGAATCGTCATATCATCATTAATGGGCTAAATTACGAAAATCACCCCTGATAGTTAAATGACCAAGAAGCCCTCGTTGGCCCAAGTAATCAAAATAGCCCCGAATATAACTGATATCGTGAAAGATCTTGACGTAGAAATCTCTGAACGCCTGTTTGGATACCTGATGGGCAAATAGAAGTTTTGAGCCATCGGTTACGCCTTGTTGGTATAAATTACCAAAATGTCCGGGTATGATAAAATGACCATAATGCCCTTGTAAGCCTAAATGGCTGAATCACTCAGGATATGCCAAAGCTCTGAAAGATCTTGATAAATCATCTCCTGAATATCTGGGTTAAACCGTTAGTATGAACCCCTTCTAATAGGGGCCACGTTTCAGAAATCCGTTCAAATCGTCAAGTTCAATATGTCTCATTCCGTAAATGCCAAGCATTTCTAAGAAATGATCTGTCCCATCTAGTGTGTTCCATGTGTGTACTATATTCTGTTGAATGAACTGCATGACATTCTCTGCCTACTTGATAGTATGATATGTTAGCTTGATATATGATGGAACAATCTGTTTGCATAATGTATACTGAAATGCCTGCTCTGCTCTGCTCAATAGTATGCCCATTTATCTGTCAAAAGTATGAACTCTTCCGTTTCTGATGTTATAAATAAAATATCTGTTATATATATTCTGTTAACCATGTCTGGAATCTGAACACTGAATTCTGTTTGGGGTACACTGTTGGGTTATGATATGAAGTCTCTGTCGGTACAGCCCTGATCAAGCTGATAAATCCTTATGGACTCAAGGTCTCCCCTTGAGTGGCACCTACGCCCATCGGGCCTAGGGTAAGTCCTTATGGACCTAAGGCACCCCCTTAGGTGGCACCTACGCCCATCGGGCCTAGGGTAAGTCCTTATGGACTCAAGGTCTCCCCTTGAGTGGCACCTATGCCCATCGGGCCTAGGGTAAGTCCTTATGGACCTAAGGCATCCCCTTAGGTGGCACCTACGCCCATCGGGCCTAGGGTAAGTCCTTATGGATGCAGTTCTGGGGGACTGCATATTGGTGTAAGGTTGGAGGGTATTTCTTGTAAACTTCAGTATAAACATTGGACACTTGCATCTAATCTGTTATGTGCTCATATGATATAATGCTAGGTACTTATGTATGTTGATCTATACTTATGTATGTTGATCTGTACTTATGTATGTTGATCTATACTTATGTATGTTGATCTGTACTTATGTATGTTGATCTGTACTTATGTATGTTGATCTATACTTATGTATGTTGATCTGTACTTATTGGAACACACTAGACGCCAAACTCTCAGATTCCTACCTCGTATATTATCAGCCTATATAATTTCCGTCTAATTCTCAAGGTCTGATTAAAGAACAAATACCATTATTCTTGAGTATGTTGAAACCTCGAAATAGTAGAACAACGTTACCCTGAAATTACGGAAAGGGAAAAGAGAACTGTCACTTCTTGGATCATCATGAAATTGTTATGCTTACCTTATGTCTGCATGAGCTTATAGCATCTTTTGGTAGTTCTGTATTACTGAGCTTTCCCAAGCTCATGTTGTTTTTACCATTTCAGGATAAAAGATCAGACAAGTTGCACCTATCAACGTCGGTATGGGAGTTTCTTCGGCTCGTCAAGGAGTATGGTATCTGTGTAACTAGGGGGCATGTGTGTCGTGTTTGTATTATACAAATGAGTCTGAAACTATTTTCCGCAATTGGTATTATGATTGTTTTATCATTTCGAACGATTTTCTGAAATTGTATTTTAAATCAGATATTTATTTTATGGTTTTAAAGGTTTAATCATATGTTTATTTGAAATTTTTCTGTGGGTCGCTCTTGTGACCCTAATGTGACTTCTTAGGATCCGTGAAACGCATAGGCGGGTCTAGGGGGTTACAGCCTCCAAGTCCTTACATAAGGTTAGAGGGAGGAGAAAAACAGACATCGCGTATAGAGGAAGAGCTTGGAGAACAGATTTAATATAGACCTTCTTACCTCTCATAGAGAGCAGCCTAGGGGACCAAGAAAGGAGACACTTAGTGCATTTATCCATCAGAAACATCAAAGACTGCTTCTTGTTTCTCCCTATAACAGATGGTAACCCCAGATATTTCTCGGGACAAGATTGACTAGAAACCGCAAGAATTCTACAAACATCACTTCGGTTATCATCAATCACGTTAGAACTAAATAAGATACTGGATTTAGAGAAGTTAACACGCTGACCCGAGCATGTCGAATAAAGCTCCAAATGTTCCTTTAATTTCAACGCCCCAGATTTCGTTGCGTCTCCAAAGATAATGTTATCGTCGGCAAAAAGAAGGTGAGAGATTAAGGGAGCCCCTCTTGCTATTCTTGCACCTTGTAGCAAGCCATCCGACATTGCACTTCTTAACAAAGAAGATAGTCCCTCACTGCAAATTAAGAATAAGTAGGGACTGAGTGGGTCGCCTTGCCGTAGTCCTCTTGTTGGAGAAAAGCTGTCACTAACAAAGCCATTGACTGCAACTGAATATTTAACCGAGCTGATACACTTAGAGATAATAGAGATCCACTCAGAACAGATACCCAACTTTCTCATCATAGCCAAAAGAAAAGGCCACTCAACCATATCGTACGCTTTAGTCATGTCTAGTTTAAGGGCGAAGGAACCCTTCTTACCTGACCGTTTGACCTTAAAACTGTGGAGGATCTCATAGGCAGCTATGATATTATCGGAAATAAGACGCCCCGGCAAAAAAGCACACTGGGCTTCATCAATGCAGAAAGGCAAAATATGTTGCATACGGTTCGCCAACATTTTTACAATTATCTTATAGATAACGTTACAAAGACTGATCGGGCAATACTACGACATACTAAGAGGATCATTGACCTTTGGGACCAGGACAATGTGAGTCGAGTTAATATCTAAAAAGGGAAGGTCTCCCTTCAAAACTGCAATACAATAGGCCGACACACCCGAACCCATAATATGCCAAAAGCGTTGAAAAAATACTGCCCCAATCCCATCTTCCCCGGACGCCTTAAGAGAACCCATTGAACGAACGGCAGTGAGTACATCCTCACCCTTAAAATCAGCCATTAAAGAATTATTCATCACATCCGTAACGCTATGCTCAACCCCGCTGAGTATACGGGATGGATCAGCAACACCTTCGGATGTGTAAACTTCTTTGAAAAACTCCATTACTGAAAGCAAAATCTCTTCATCAGACTCGAAGATATCATCATTATTCCCTTTCAACTTTCGAATGCGGTTATGTCTCTTGTGTTGTGAAGCAAACCTATGAAAGAAACCAGTGTTACGGTCTCCATTCCGAAGCCAGTTAGCCCTGGCCCTCTGCTCCCAGTAGATTTCTTCACGATCGGCCTTAAGGTTAATCGCAATCTTAGTGTCTAGGATATCACCAAGAATTGGATCAGTAGGCTGCAAAGCATTGAGCTCACATAATTGTTTCTTCAATGACGCTGTGGACACCCTTTTGACCTTTCGAAGCTCCGAAAACCATGAGCTAAGACCCATCCCGACCTGTTTTAAACGTTCTGGGACTGATCCAACCGACAAATTCCATAGTCGGACAACCTCTTGCTCACAGGTCTCTTCAATTAACCAGGCAGCTTCAAACCGAAAGTGGGACATATGTTGTCGAGGAATTGTGGAGCAATGAATATTGAGTAGAAGGGGGCAGTGATCCGAAAAGGAGTGAGGGAGGTGTTCTAAATCAAAATTTGGAAATATACTCCACCAAGATGAGGTTGCGACACCACGATCCAATCTCTCCCTAATGTTATTCGCTTCGAAGCGACCCCATTCCCATGTGAACCAGACTCCTCTGTATCCAATATCCTCAAGAGAGCAATCATCTAAAGCAGAACGGAACCCCTCCATTTGTTGTGTACTACGCAACCGACCACTTGACTTTTCCGATGCAACCAAAAGTTCATTGAAATTCCCTATTACAAGCCACAGGATCTCAGGAAGATCATTGAGTTGTCTAAGTAAATTCCAAGATGCTTCCCTATTTTCAACTTCCGGGGCACCATAAAACCCCGTCATTCTCCACGAACAACCATCATTGTCTTCCTCAAAAAGAACGTCAATGTGGCGAGCAAAATAGGAGCGAAGAGAAACTTTGCAAGAGTTTTTCCAAGCTAGACATAGACCGCCACTGCGACCCGACGAACACAAATCGATACCACACGGAAAGCCACAACTTTTCCTAACCTTTTCCATATGGGAGCCCTGTAATTTTGTTTCTATCAGAAAAATTACAGATGGGTTAACGTCTTGCAAAGCATTCTTGAGACGCCTAACAGTCCGAGACTGCCCCAGGCCTCGGACATTCCAACTAAGGATCTTCATTGATCCCGACGGGCCCTATCCATTGGGCCGGCCAATGTAGTTGAGGGGGCACCATTCGAATCATCAACAGAAACTACTGATGCATGTTGTACGACACGTTGTCGTTTGGACACTTCGGATAAAGTCTCAATCCTGTCCTCGTCAGCTACAGTCATTTGGACATCCCCGAAATTAGTTATCCCCTCAGATTGAATCGAGGAGAGGATAGGGTGTGAAGGGCCAGACTGCGGATTTTGAGGGGATAATTGCGCAGTATTAATAACACCTAATCGGCTAGAATCAGGCGAAATTGGAAACTTTCCTTTATTCTGAATATGGAAAGTGCTGGAAGATGGGGCCTGGGATTTTGCCATCTGATTTGTAGAATCGCGTCCAAAATAATTGTCATCCTCCCGGAGCCAGCGACTAGGAAGTGACGAGTACGAACGCCGACCGACAGCCTTCAAGCTGAGATCCCAACCGAAAACAATGTTTTCTTGTGAAACAATTAAGCGAACAGGGCAGAAGCTCTCCCCGTGACCCATTTTTCCACAGATAAAACAGAATAAGGGTAACTTCTCAAATTCAAAGCGGATGTAGTGAGACCCACCAGATTTCAAAACAAACTTTTTCCGACGCTTCAAAGGTTTTCTTGTATCC
Source organism: Hibiscus tridactylites (assembly GCA_958450335.1). Taxonomy (NCBI): domain Eukaryota; kingdom Viridiplantae; phylum Streptophyta; class Magnoliopsida; order Malvales; family Malvaceae; genus Hibiscus; species Hibiscus tridactylites. The sequence continues at coordinate 67,024,166 of OY288285.1, read as the reverse complement.
ACACTTACACGAATACGTAAAATCCCTCGGTAACCCAGGCCTACCGCCTGACAGTCGTAATCAACAAAAACACCCACAAAATTACCTAACTGTTGCGCAACCTTCTCAGATACATAGCCATGAGGAACTTCATGTGCTAGAACCCATAAATTACAGAAAAAGAGGGGGGACCTTCTGCGGATCTTCACCATCTTTCAAACGATGAGAAACCAGGAGATGGGAATTGAAGTTCCAAGGGCTACCCGCTTCTATGCGATCAATACCAACATGGTGATAAAACCGGAAAAGGAATCTATCATTACCCAGATCGGTAATCGAAATACCCCCAGTGGTCGCCACAGATTTGCCAATGTAGTCCTCATAGAGTTAAAATGGACAACACTGGTCGTCAAAAATCTTCCAACCACGCAAAGATCATAAGAAAGATTAGAGATCTGCTCTTCTGGTTCGAGAGGAACCTCCAAATCTTCTTCATCATCAATGGTGAGGCCGGCCAAATCATCTTCAACGTGATCAGCCATGACGCACGACGGGAAGAGAAGCAAAAAGAGGAAAAAACCGTGCCAAAAGGCAGACAAGACGTGCTAAGAAGCAGAGAGGAAACGTGCTAAGAAGCAGAGAGGTTACTTCAATGAGGAAAATTCCTCAACAAAAATTGATATGCATAAATGTTAAAAGTTAAAAATATTAAAATCAAAATACAATCTCATAATTTTAACGTTTTTGATATTTTAATTTAAATGAATTTCTATTTTAAAGAATTTTTAGTTATTTTAAGGTTTTTCAGTTCTAGTTAATTTTTTTTTGCTAAAGTTCTAAACTGATGTTTTAGCTATAATTTATGGTTCAAATGAGATATTAATCCTAATGGTTAACATGTCACATCATTAATTTAAGGGTAAAAAACAACAGAGGTCACTTAATTATGAGTTAGGTTATATTTGGGTCATCCAACTATTAAAAGTTATATTTGGGTCATTCAATTATGGGTAAGATTACATTTGTGTCACCCAATTATTAAATGTTACATTTGGGTCACTCAATTATGAGTAAATTTATGTTTGGGTCACCCTTCATATTTAAAAAAAGCACATTAATTTAGTCATTTTTTCTTCCAAATCACGTATATATCCTCGTTAACATTAGAATACTTCATTTGAAATCATTAATTAATCTAATACACAAATTGATATACTTTTTTTTAAAATATGAAGGGTGACCCAAATGTAACCTTACCCATAATTGAGTGATCTAAATGTAACCTTACCCATAATTGAGTGATCTAAATGTAACCTTTAATAATTGGGTGACCCAAATGTAACCTTACCTATAATTGAGTGACCCAAATGTAACTTTTAATAATTGAGTGGCCCAAATGTAACCTTACCTATAATTGAGTGACCTCCATTATAGTTTACCCTTAATCCAATGGGAATTAGTTATGATAAACGAAAACATAAGTGGCCAGTTTAAAGATAAACTATAAATTAATGATTATAATGCAACGTTTCAAATTTTAATGGTGAAAAAAATAATCTTATACAAACAATAGTGACCATTAAATGTAGTTTACCGTTTTTCTCTTTGATTAAACAACACCGTATTAAGTTAGACTGAACTCTGAAGTATCACATCTGTTGGCTTTTCTCCTTGAAATTTCCCGATCTGTTTGATCAATCGGAACTTTTCTTTCTTAGTTTCTTTCGAGATTTGTTGTGAGCAGAAGAAATGGGTCTTCTTAGTATCATTCGAAAGATCAAGAGAAAAGAGAAAGAAATGCGAATTCTTATGGTGTAAGTCTCTGCTTTATTTTTATTTTTTTGTTCTTATTCAAAAATATGTGTTCATATTTTCTATCTAATTGCTGGTGCAGCGGGCTTGACAATTCAGGCAAAACCACAATTGTTTTGAAGATTAATGGAGAAGATACAAGCGTCATCAGCCCCACACTTGGTTTCAACATCAAAACCATCAGCTACCAAAAGTAAAATTTTCCTTTTTGCTCAATTTCTAATCATTAATTAGCTATGCTCATCAAGTGTTTGAAAATATGCTTCATGGGTTCTTTTTTCTGTTAGAGAATTTAGAGTTTTGGCAATGTTTTTTAGATTTTAATTTTGGGTTTTGGCAGATATACTCTGAATATATGGGATGTAGGAGGTCAAAGAACTATAAGATCATATTGGAGGAACTATTTTGAACAAACTGATGGTTTGGTATGGGTTGTTGATAGCTCAGATCTTAGAAGATTAGATGATTGCAAAATGGAACTTGATAATCTTCTAAAGGAAGAGGTATGGTGTTTCTTGATTTGTTTTCACCTATCAAATGCACAAAAATCGTAAACCCCTTTTTAGTATCCTTTTCTATGTCCAACACACACAAAAAAATTCTAAACCTTAACCCTAAATTCTAAATCACATACCATAAACCTTAAACCCTAAAAAAATACACCCCGTCTCTAATTCCTTAAACCCTAACCCTAAGTCATAACCTTAAATTATGCCCCCAAAATCATAAACCTGAGACAAAAAGGGGCACTGAAAAGAGGCAAAAGATTTCTATTCATCAAATGCACCTATGAATTTTCTGTAATATTCAACATGGCAAGCTAATGCCCGGCAAAGTTCACCGGATTTTGTGGGATGAGGGTTTCTTTGCGTACTATTTTCTTAGTAGTTGTTAATCTTTCCTTCTTTGTGTTGCAGAGGTTATCAGGGGCATCCTTGTTGATACTAGCTAACAAACAGGACATTAAAGGTGCTCTTACACCAGCTGAAATTGCTAAAGTAAGACTACCAACTGATAATTACTCGAACCTGCAAGAGTTTGCAGTATCTTCGTTGCCGACGGAATTAGTACTCGGTCAACTGAATATCATATGCTTCTTTTTCTTTCTTGAAAGCCCAATTTTGTTGTTCTTGTTATTGAATGTGTCATCACCTTGTTCCTAAAGTTTCTGTATAAATGCCATATAATCTTTGCAGTGCAAGCTTTCTTTCATGGCTTCAATTTTTCACATTATTTGGGCCATAAAGCCCTTCATCTCAAATGCTGGTTTGTTTTTGGCATGTCAATATTGTACATATACGTTTCTAACACTTATTTGCTTGATTTTATAAAAATGTGGAGGTGCTGAACTTGGAAGCAATGGAGAAATCAAGGCATTGGGAGATTGTAGGGTGTAGTGCATACACTGGTGAAGGGCTTCTTGAGGGCTTTGATTGGCTGGTTCAAGATGTGGCCTCTAGGATCTACATGCTTGATTAAGGGCCATGGCATTAGGATTCAAAATCCAAAATACCTTTGCTTGGGTTCCTGCTAAAACACAATGATGAAGTTGTGAATTTCTGTCGTGGGTTTCAAATTTCTTCAAATTTTATGATTTCTAATGCACTCTTGCTATCTGTTAATGGATTATTTTTTTATTAATGAAAAATCTACTAGAGAAATGAAGTCGAAGTGAGTTTTTATGGGATACATTTTTGTTAAGTCTAAGATATAATATTTATAAGGATGAGTCTACCACGCTCGACGATTATCGCTGAGCACCACTAACGATGAACATCGCTAACTACTATTAAATTAATTTAGGACTCAATGTATAATAATAAATTATTTAAACATATAATTATAAATTATTTAACATAAAATATTAATTAAATTATTTTATATATATATAATATTTTTATTTTTTTAATAATTGAATCAAACATCGACCTTATTAATTTAAAAAATAAAAACACAAAACTCTAAACTTAAAATTATAAATCCTAAACCATACAAAAAAACACAACTGCACAAATATAACACAACTTGCTATTAAAAAACCCTTCATTTCATTAATTATAATACAAACAGGAAACACCCATTCAAGGTAAACTAGTTAAAAAGTCCAAACCTGTCAGACAGAAGAACAAATCTTTGATTTGCTGGATCCTCTAGAGCATTTGCAAGTATGAGATTTGCAGGATCCTCTAGAGCATTTGCAAGTAACAACCTCTGAGCTTTTATTAGACTTGACAAACTTGACCCGATAATCGAAAACTGAACTGATTTACTCATATCAAGATTCAAAAATGATCTAAACATGACGACTCAAATTTGATCTGAAACTCGAAATAAATCGAACCGAATTTCAGTTGAACTAAAAATGAACCTGAACCGATAATCAACCGAACCGAATGGACCCGAACCAAAAGTAACCTGAACTGAAGGGAGACCGAAATAAAAAAATATATTAAAATAAAAAAAATAAAGATGATATGTGAATTGTCGCACAACACATCAAAAAGTCAAATGTACATGCTATATAAAGTCATATATATAGGGTAGAAAACCTAACTCGGACTAATAACCCGACTAAAACTGATCAATCTCCTATTAACCCGATATTGACCCGACGCGAAATCAAGAACCGAAAGTCAACCAAACCAAAAATCAACCGAACCAAAGTCTTGACCTGATACTCGAACTGAAATCACCATAGACCCAAACTAAAATAGACCAAAACCGAATCGAAGCAAATTTAAACTGAATATAATCAGATTCGAAATAAACCGAACCGAACCTGAACTGAATAACATGTTTGCCACCTCTAGCTTCTATCGTAATGGATTCCCCCTATGCTACCTGCAACGAATATGATTTGAGTCATAACTTTTTATTGAGCTTATCCAAATTCTGTTTAAAAAAAGTTCAAATCTTTCGAGTGGTAAATCACCTGAATGCTATCAGTCAATTGCCGATTATAAAAGAAATGCGACCGAGAAGTCGACCCGTCGAAGACGAAGCCAGGCGCGAAGTAAATATAGATGGAGAAATTGGCCGTGACAGCGTTTGTAACTAGAGCTATCAAACGAGTCAATCGTTTCGGGTTCAGTTTGAGTCATTTCGGTTTTACTTATTTCGAGTTTAATATCATTCGGTTCAGATTTGGTTTCGATTCAGTTCTAGTTTGGTTTTATTGTGCTTCGGGTCATTTCAGTTCGATTAATTTTCGGTTCAGTTATTCAGTTCGATTATTTTATTTCGGGTCGATGGGAGATTTGTCTGTTTTAATCAAGTTATTCGGTTGGTCAGTTTTTAACACCCTACATATAGCTTTATAAAGCTAATATATTTAACTTTTTGGTGAGTTATGCGATTGTTCATATCTCATCTTTCTTTATTTTTATTAATATCTTCTTTTTTTGTTGTCTTCGGTTCGGGTCCATTTCAGTTCAACTAAAAATTAGTTTTATTTTGGATCGATTTCGAATTCGAATCAAATTTCGGGTCATTATGTTCGGGTCGTTTTTGGGTCTCGACTAAAGTAAATAAATTCGAGTCTCAGGTCAAGTTTGTCAAATTTATTTATAACAAAGTCCCACAAAAAATTAGCTAAAAATTTAGTAAAAGTAGAGGGGGAAAATAAGAAAGATGGGTTTTTGGCACTAACCTCGAAGAAGTTGCCCCAAAGAAAATCGAGAGGGGGATTGAATCGGGAAATGAAGACGAGTTTTAGGTTTATGGTTTTTAGGTTAGGGTTTAGGGTTTGTAATTTAGTGTTTTAGGTTAAATGTTTCAGGTTTAAGATTTAAGATTTCGGGTTTCAGGTTTTTATTTTTTAAATTGATTAAAGTTGGTATTTGATCTAATTATTTTTAAAATAAATTAAAAATATTATATATATGAAAAATATATAATTAATTCTTTATTTTAAATAATTTATAATTATATGATAAGTCTTTAGATTTTTAATCTTTATAAATTAATTAAATGGTGCTCAGCGGTGCTCGTCGAGTGTTATAGAATTTTTTTATTTATAATATTGTGTTTAAAAGTTAAATACTTATTTTTCAATTGGCATAATGCCAAAAAATACATTTAATATTTGATTGAATAATCATTTTGACCTATATTTTTAAACCAAATTAACCCTCAACATTTTATTTTGAGTCAAAATAATTCACGTGCGGATGAAAACTATTAGACAATATATCAATAAAATTAATAATTTTATATTTTATATAATTTTATAAAATTTAATTTTTGACCGGTGTAATATTCTTTTTAAGTCAACATCTTTGTCTAAAATAATTTTCGTAAAGGGTCATTTAAACTCAAAATGAAATCACCCTAAATTTATAATACTCATTCAAAATTAGTCCTTAAACTTTTAAACATTTCAATTTCATTCTCAAATATAATCTTCATTCCGAATGGTCCCATATTTTTAAATATTTCTATCATCCACAAATTACAACTCTCATCCTAAATTGACCCTTCAAACTTTTAAACACTCTAATTTCGTTACCAATTATCATATAATAAAATCACTATAAATATTATTAAATGTCTAATAAATATTTATGTATATTATGTAATAATATGATGTAAGAACAATATTGAAATGTTAAAAATTCAGGTAACAATTTAAAACAAGCCATAATTAAGGAATAAAACAATAACATTTAAACATTTAAAGGGTAATTTAAAGTGAAGATGATAGCTTGAGGACATGCAATCAATTCAAGTTTCATTTTCATTTTTCAAAACATATCAAAGTGGACAGAAAAATATTAACATTAAAAAACAGGGTAAATTGTAAAAATCATCACTAAACAATCTCCTCTCTCTTATTTTGGTCACTCAACTTTTAATTCTTTCAATTTACTAACTAAACTTTCAGATTACTTCTATTTCAACCATTCAAAATTGTTTTATTATTATTTTGTTTTTTTTTTGCATTTTTTATTATTATTTAATATAAAAATAATTTAAAATATAAAATATAAAACTAAATTCAACTGTCGACCGACCATCAGACAACACTGTAAATGGTGGTCATTCAGTCCCAAATTTCACTGGTCACTTAATCACAACCCTTTAAGTCCAAAAAGTGCTTCAAAATACACGAAAAAGAGATCAAAAGTTAAGAAATCAAAAAGTTTTAAACAGGTTCGCAAGTTTCATGACATTTTCTAATAAAACAAACACCAAATCCAAGCTCAACATGTCAAAACAAGTCCATCGATAGAATTTAGGATCAAACAACAATTAATTCTGAGGTCGATAGTGGTCAACAGCAAGGGTTAACAGTTACGACGGTGGTGATGTTTTTATATATTTTTAAATTTAATAATAGTAAAATATAAATTTATTATTTATTTTAATTTATTTTTATATTTAATGATATTAAATTTTTTGAAAATAATAATAAAAATTTAAAGTGACCAAAATAAGAGTAATCTGAAAGTTTAGTTAGTAAATTAAAAAATTAAAAGTTGAGTACCCAAAATAAGAGATAAAATTGTTGAGTGATAATCTGTACAATTAATCCTACTAGGATGAACAGTAAATCACCATAAATTAAAAAATAAACAAAGATAAACCACATTGTTAGAAAAAAATCGAACCATATTAATAGACTAAATAAAAGAGAATGACGAGATAGTTTGATAAAAATGAAAAATATTTAAAACAAAACAATCTAAAATATGCTACACTTGCTTAAATTTTGAAGAAGGATTCGGCAAAACAAATGAAGCAATAAATTTAAGAAACGCTGGAAAAGAAAAACAAGTAGAATTGTAGGCATCATAGCGAGCAAAGAGCCGATTGAAAAGTACAGCAACTGCTTTCTGAGATGCCCAGTTTGTTATCAGATCCTCTATACCTGTTTCGGGCAGACACGACGGCGAGGTCTCGACTACAATCATAAACCTCGGCTGATTATTGTGTCTGCAGAGGATATTAGGGTTTCCCACTACTGTCTCTCCTGCTATTTATTGAATCCTCCTGGGCTGTAAGTATTGTCTAGCAACATTAGGTTTATGGGCCTTAGCCCAACCATTTGCTTTTTGTGTTCCCCTATAAGATGCTACTTCTCAATCTCAAACTTGTTTTATTATTCGGAATATGCTTAAATGAAAAATAGGTGCTCAAAGTATTTTTTTTAAATTTTAGGTGTTTAAAATATATTTTTTATAAAAATAAGTGTTCAAAGTTTCAATTGTTACAATTTTAGGTGTCTAACAATAAAATAATGTTAATTTTTTTTATAATTAACCAGTACTTGACACGTGACACTAATTTATTTATTTTAATTTTTTTTAAAGAAAAAACACTTAAAATTTTTAGATTTTCTTAAAATCTCAAAATTTAAAAATATTTACAAAACAATCCTCAAATTCCCCAAATTTGAACCCCAAAATCACCACCGCTTCCGCCGCCTATCGCCACCGCTAACCACATCCCTTTGGTCGCCAGACCAAGGCAGTCATTTCTCCCAACATTGCATCGCTAGAAACACCGAATGACGTGCCAGTCGAACGTTAATTTTACATTCAGCGTTCGATGTTCGTCTGCACGTCGTTCGCTGTTTTCGACGACGTCGTGTTGGGGGAAATGACCGCCTTGGTCTAGCGACCACATGGGTGTGCTCAGGCGCGGCGATCGGTGGCGGAAGCGGCAGCGATTTGGGGGTTTGGGTTTGAGAATTTTTAGGGATTTAGAGACTGTTTTGTAAAAATTTTAAATTTTCGGGATTTTTTGAATTTTTTTTAAAAAATATAAAAAAATTGTTTTAAGTTTTTAATTGAAAAAAAAAAATAAACATATCACATGTCAATCATTGATTGGTTAACAAATTTTAACACATTTTAACGGCTAGACACCTAAAGTTGTAACATTGTAAACTTTAGGCACCTAAATTATAACAGTTGAAACTCGAGGAACATATTTTTACAAAAAATAACTTTAGGCACCTAAAGTTCAAAAGTGGGATACTTTGGGCACTTATTTTTCATTTAAGCTTTTAGAATATACTATATAGGTAATCCCTCTATTATACGATATTTTTTTATTGTTATTGTGTCTTTCGACTATAAAAAGTAATAAAATGATCATTCGACATTACAAAGAGTAATAAATTGGTTCGGCGTTGTTAAAAAGTTAACGACCGATAACGTGATAGCTAACAAAAAATGACATAATTACATTTAGTCATTCATATTTACCCATTCAATTAATTTATTAATTTTTAAAATTAAAACTAAATGAATTAAATTTGTAAATATAGAGACTAAACATGTTATTATGCCATTTTTTCAATTGAAACATCATTGGCAGTTAACTTTTTAATGACACCAACCAATTTGTTACCTTTTTAAAAAATCATGTGACCATTTTGTAACTTTTTGTAATTGAAAACTAAAAAAAAGCACCCCATAGTTGGAGGACAATTTGCGTAGTTTCCCTCATCTTTCATGGAAGAAGGCACTGCATATTTTACATCAAATAACTTAAGATTGTTGAGGAAGAGATTAACCCAAACAAACTATAAAATACAAATTTGAGCCTTAATTAGTTTTACATTTCTTTACAAATTCTTCTTTTGGTATGCATTATTGTATGTTTAACAAACAATAATTAAGGGCAAAATGTACGTTCTTGAAAGAGATGAAAGATCAAACAAAAATTATTATTCCATTTACCTTAGGTAAGAAACAAATTCCATTAGAAAGGATCTTAGCAACATAAGCTTTCCTAATTCCAACTTCCAAATTGCTTCAGAAAGAAAGAAAAAAAATCACTCCTTCATGAGCTTTATGCTCCGCCGTCAGCTCATATTCTGATCGGCAGGCGATGAACCTTGTTGAAATAGAGCCTCCTGAATAAGTTTTTCAGTGAGAGATTTAGACAGTCCCATAACAGAATCAGTCGCCCCTATCTGCCAAAACACCAAAAGTTATATCAACTCAGATGAAAATGCCCTCATAACTTGAAACCCCTTAACTTCATTTTATGTTATGTCACGTACAATGTCGAACGATGACGGGATAAAGCAATGAGAGAAGAAAAAAAGCGCTCACCACAGTGTCGACAAATGGTAAAGTTAGAGGATGTTCGAGCATTAGGCCTCCAGCAACCTTGAATGGGATTCCTTCATCAATCTGACTCAGCTCACCATTGAGAATGACTTGAATCAGGTGGGAAAATAATCAAGTAAATTACATGTATAAACGAATTTTACCAGGCTATCAATCACTTCATTTGGTATGTCGTGGAAGTAAACCTGCAGAACAGAACAAAATCTAATCTTATTCACCTCGGAGATGGGATTGAGCGAAATAGACTAATAGACTGGTAGCATGGATTCAGTGTCAAGAAGAGTTTATTCGGAAATGAAGAATAAAGAAGGGAGAAAAAAAGCTATAAGATTTAAACGCGGTTCAACATTGCTCTTCATGAAAAAGAAGAAGCTAAAGATATCCAGAAATAAGCAGTACCTCTGCGCTTTCCCATCCTCCTTTGCTTGCACCTGTATTAAGGTTAGTCACAAGAACAGATCCGACCACTGCTGCATGGCCGCCGGAATATCCTGCAATCATAGGTGACATGTAAATCCAGCTCATCTCGTAAGACATCGAATTAAGAACGTTAAACAAACCTTTGATAAATTCCCGTGCTTCTTCTTCGTTGCATGGCTTTTCTCTGATTGTCCCTTTATAGACCACCACCTACATAAACAGGTAACACAGAACATAACATTACATAATCTCCATAGACAACCGATAAAAAGACGTGCAAATGGTGATGTTTTTTCTTATAGTTAAACTGTGACATATTTTGTACAAGGCAAGCCAAAATTAGTTAAAGACTTAAAGCAACCAGTATAAGTTCTGATAAATATGATAAACACCGACTTAGGACCAGTTAAAGCATACAAGGAAACAACAATCTATGAAATGAACAATGTTCGGGCTAACATACTAGTGACAACAACTACATTGATAAATCTTTTAGCATTACTCCCTCTGCCACTAATCAAAAGCATTGCTCTACCCGGATCACGTGTTTGAATTAAGTAAACCTCTAATGAGACTAGGATATCAGGCTGGTTGGGCAATATCATTGGCAATTAAGAGCAAAGCAAAATCAAGTTCTATTCGAGCTGTACCGCCTCTAACAAGCATCTTAGCTGATGGGTGATGATATGTTCACAAAAATTTACATACACAGAATCTGGTTGTCATTAACTAGTCGGGTATTACCGCGCTACCATCCATTATAGTACTAGGACAATGAGATATGAGACGAAATTGCATTACCGAGACACCAATAAAGCTGTTGTTAGTTATTATCTAATACTAAGAGCATGCTTTTCGGTTAACGATTCTTGGGGCAGTTGTTAACAAAATAAAAAACAAGAGATCCTTTCAATATTGAGTAAGAACTACTTGAAGAATACCGTATCTGCGGTAATTAACAATGTTGTGTGAGAATCTTTCACTAGTATATCAGTGTGCTGAAGCCTTGACATGATGGCATTCGCCTAGAAAACGAAATTAAGATTCATCAAAGTAATACTTCAACAGTCATAACTCATAAACCATAAACCATAGATAAAAACTGATATAATGGCTAATATACTGAAGTAAATTGTAAACCATTGAATTAGGTCCCTATAAGAGGGAACCAAATCAGAAAATCAAGAACCCCAACTGAAAAACTACTGAAGCTTTACGCTGCAAAATGCAAAGGTCCAACAAAGCGTTGCTTACATGAAAAGAAAATAGGAAAGCATGAGCAACAGTGGAACACAAAACAAAGCTAGGAAAGAAGAGAAATCACACCTTGGCCTCAGCAAGTGCCGTCACTAAATCTTCTGGCTTTTCCTTTCTAATACTTTTCTCATCTATATCAGCAGTCTAAACCACATAGTTAGTTAAATTTCTTCCTAATTTACTAAATTAGGAAAAAAACTAAATAAAAACAAACCCCTCAATGGAATTCCAACAAAAATTAAGCTTAAAAAGCCCAAATTTAGCCAATAAAATTAGGGGTGACTGGCATGTTTAAAGACGATAAGAAAAATACATTTAAAACCCCTTCACAAGCATACTTAAATCCAGAAAACCCATGTTTTTAAAAGCATGGTTAAAAAACCCAACTTGTTTGTCCTTTAGTTAAAAAGAGCAGAGTGACTTGTTTACCCCCTTCCTTTAAAGCAGTAGCTTAAGTTACCAGCATACCATGATTGTAAACTCATAACCCATTTCAGCTAGAATCCGCTGCCGAGCCATTGATGAAGAACCCAATATTATCTGTCACCAAAATCGAATATCACAGTAAATGATTGTGAAAGAAACGATGGTAAATTGGTAATTGCTCTCTGTCAAGCTCCATTCAAGTATTCGAATAAAAACAATGCAAATTAACCCATCTCAAAGCAAAAGATTTTCACAAACATTAAGCTTCAGCTCTGTTACATTGAAAAGCATCAGTCTTTTGGTTTTCAATCCAGATTAAATATATAAAGGTTTTTGCCATTTTCGGTTTAACAATTGAAAGGTTTGTAAACAGTGAAACGAACGAACCTTAAAAGGTGAATCTCCGGCAGCCATTTCTATGTTTCTACAAGCTCCGCTTTCTTAGGGATGCTGCTTGCCTCTATTTATGCCAGGCACTTCGTATCATCCACACAGTTCACTTGCTACGCTTCATTTAATTCCTTCTTCTTATAGGAAGTCAACCAATAAGGATTAGCCACGTTAACAAAGGCCGCCCTCTCAATAGGCATAATATCAAAAAATACCTCAAATGTTTGACTGAATAATCATTTTGCCCTATCTCTTTTTTTTTTGAATCAATTTAAACACTAACATTTCATTTTGGGTCAACATGGTCCATCGGCGTATGAAAACTGTTAACTAACACAATAAACAATTTGAAATGACGTGACAACCCTATAATGTCACATCAGTCAAAAAATATTTTTATAAAATTATATAAAATATTTTTTTTCTGATGTGTCATTTTGTAAGTAAGTTGTTTATTGTCAGTTGACTTATTATTTTTTATTCCTAGAAGGCCATTTTGACCCAAAGTGAAATGTTGGGGATTAAATTGATTCAAAAAAGATACAGGCTAAAATAGCTATTCAGTCAAATAAGTATTTTTTTAGTTTTTGCCTCTCAATATTACCTAAAGTTTTCTTTCTACATCTTGTGAGAGATAATGATCCTGTTTGACAATTAACGGACAACTGATAGCGGATTACATTAGCTGATAGTTGATTGCATTAACTGATTTGACTAGCAGATTGTATTAGCTGATTGTACAAAAGTATTTGGTAAAATTAAATGATAGCTGATAGCTGTTTAATTATTTAAACAAGCAAATGACATATAAGGACATGATTATATTCAATACTTTTTTGAATAATTTATCAGTTATGAATATTTTGTATCTAATAAATAGTAATTAAATTTGTGAAGAACTAATGTTTTGATATAATAATTGAAAATTAGTTTTGGACTAAATTGAAAAGATTTCAAAAGTGCCTTTAAGTCCAAACAACTTGAAAATAAGTTTGTGGATGTTTTAAATGGTTTTGGCAATGTTTAAAACGATTTTAAGTAGTTAAACTAGGGCTTTCAAAGCAACCGTTTCGAAACAAGGGAACATGTATCGAAACATTTTGAAATTGCCAAAACTCGTACCGAAACAGGGCTTGCCCGTTTAGATAAGGAGAGGGTTTCGTTTCGAAACACCCCTTTGGTGTTTCGATACGCCCAACGGTCAAAACTTCTCCAATAGCTATTTTCCCAACGGCATCTTAAATTGCTGCTCAACTGTCATCCGTTTCAAAACAGGGCTGTTACCGTTTCGATACGGATTAAGAGTGTTTCGAAACGGCAAGGGGCGTTTCGAAACGGCTTGTTGCATCAGACTTCAACGGCTAGTTCTGAAGAAGGGCGTTTCAAAACGGGTTCGATTGTTTCGAAACAGACGTCTGTAGAACTGCATTTAAACTAGGGAAATAAAGTCTCAAACAGCTCCAAAACATCTCTAACGGCTAGTAACGACCACAAACTCAATTGAGACTATAAATTGAAGGCTGGAACACTTGAAGAAGTAGAGAGACAACATCCAAGCAATATAGTTAAGAGAATTAGAGTCTAAATCTTTATTTTACTATTCTCTTGTACATAGTCTTTAGAGAGTGAGCTTTATTGTAAATCTCTATACTCTTGTGAGCTTAAATTTGTGTAAACACCCACGTTGTGAGGTATTAAGTTTACTAAACAAATCCTTGTTAAAAGAGAGGTACTAGTTTAGCCTTGAGAGAAAAACTAGAGTTGGTTCTATCTTAGCCAAATTCAAAATATAAAGTTGTAACGGTTTCTCCTAAACTAGGAAAAGGGGACGAATTCATTGTTAAGTGAATTGGGAAATCCTTAGTGGTGTGCTAAGGTAGTGGATGTAGGTCCTTAGTTAATAGCCCGAACCACTTTAAAATTATTGTGTCTCTTGTCTATTTTTATTTCGATTTTAGCCTATTCAACCACCAAACATTTACAACACTCCTTGACTATTTCGGTGATCGATTCGAGCGTGCTATAAACCCAACAATTTGTAAAAATTATTTTTAATATAAATTTTCTAAACATATATGAAAGATTTATATATTAATTTATTATTTATATAATTATTAAATTTTTTATATGCACATGTAAATATGTGATAATAAAAAAATATAATTAGTTTACAAATGTCACCATATAAATTAGTAGTAACAATAAATAAGTCTAATATTTAATATGTTATTATTTTTATTAAAAAATATTATAATTTAATTTAAGTTATTCAAAGATTTTTTTTGTAATTGTTAAGGGTAAAAGATTTTAATTTCTGTTCAATGAGAGGTATGACGTCTGCTTTAGTGGTATGAGAGGGTGAATGTTATGAAAGTCAGACCCTATGTCGTTTGATATAGCAGTCAGGGGTGTTCGCGGTTAACCAAAATAGTATAACGGTTAACCTATAAGTTATGTTCTTAGTGCAAAAGTTATATGTTCTTAATGTAATTAGAAGGAAAATGCATAGAGAATGTATCTAAAAATGCATAGAAAATTAGGGACTCATTCTTAATGGTTAACCAACGGTTAACCATGAACACCCCTGATAGCAGTGGTTGAATGTGCGCATAAACCATGAGAGGATAGGCAATTGCTAAAGTGTGCCTGGGAGTTAGTTTCAATTGCAAGGGTGTGTGAGAAGTAAGGAAACACAGGTTTTACCATGTTTGTACAATTCCGAACATATACGTTATGCACTCTTTTTCTTTCAAGTTAGGTTTAGAGAAGTTTTTTAACGAGATAAAAGTATATGTTTTTTTCCTTTTCAACTTTAATAAAATATCTTTTCAAAAGAAATTGTTAAGGGTAAAAGAGTCATTACAACTATAATATCAAACCTCTAATCTCAAAAAGCTCATATTAGGAGCTTTTTAAAAATTAGTTTTTTCACCCTAATCGCTCTTTCAATCCGCTATTTACCAAACATTAATATTAGCGGATTTGACTGATTAAATCTCTAATTATACTTCAAACCTCTAATTTTTACACAAACCATTATTTACCAAACATGGCCAATATATACTGCACGTTGTCGTTTCGACACGTGACTTTGGTGTCAAAAATTTATTGATTTTAAATCATTGAATAAAATTTAGATGTATGATTTAAATTGTTAACTTCTCATATCTTATATAAACTACATAATATAGAGAGAGAAATTAAAATAAATAATATATTAGTTAAAATCGAAAAAAATGGTGCTTGGACATTGAAGTTAAAGTCCAAACTAGACTTGATTCGAGACCCGAGACCTAAATTGATTTATTTGAACTGAAGTTTAAAATTGACTCGAACACGATGATCCGAATTTGATTTGAAAATTGAAACCGAACCAAATTCAGTTGAACCGAAAATGGACCCGATTTGATTTTCAACCGAACCGAATAGACTCGAACCAATTTTCAACCGAACCGAGCCGAAAGCAACTCGAACCGAAGGCAACCCGAAATAAAAAGATATATTAAAATAAATAAATATGTGAGTTGTCGCACAACTCATCAAAAAGTCAAATATACATGCTATATAAAGTCATATATGGGGTGAAAAAACCTAACTCGGCCTGAAAACCAGCTAAAACCGATAGAGCTCCTAATAACCCGACCCAAAATCAACTGAACCAAAAGTCAACTGATCTAAAAATCAACCGAACTGACGTTCTGACCCAATACCCGAACCGAAATCACTATAGACCCGAATTAAAACGATCCAAACCTGAACCGAACTTAAACTAAATGTAGTCAAACCCGAAATAATCCGAACTAAAACCGAACCAAATGACCCGTTTGCCGCCTCTAGTACAAACCATATTAAATTAATATTCGCTTGTTGTGTGTATATTTTCCAAATTCCATTGAAACAAACACCGTAGAAGTTATTTTTTTCCCAACCGCCAACTCGTACAAGTAGAAAGTGGGACCCTGACCTCATGTTTCTCTCCCACCTGAGATGGCCCTGACTATTTACCTGCATTATTTGACTTTTGTTTTCTTTGCTTGACATGAAGTGAAAAGAAAGAAAATAAATTCTTTTGTTATTTACTTAGTGTTTTGTTCTGAATAATGCCTTATATTTTGGGTTGGAGCAGCTGATTCATATTCACTGATAGCTGGAACGACGGAGTGGCACTGATCATAACATCCAGAGCCTTCAAAGATATTTCATTTTTCAGAAGAAAGATTAGGTTTGGCCTTAATGAAAGCTAAAGGTTTCCCCGTGTCCCTTTCTATAATAACCAGAAAAATAGAAAATCTTAGCCACTATGATTTTATTTGATTTGGGATGTGAAAGTTGATTGTTAGATTTATCATTTATCATGGTGTCCATATGGATGAAAGTACGCCGATGAGACCATTACATCAGAAAAGTTAGAGCAGAAAAGAAAGAGATTGAAAGACCTGAAAAGAAAATGAAAACTAGATGAGACCATTACATCAAATTTTGACGTTAACATAGATATTAATGAGTATTTAATCAAAAATTGAGAGGAATAATGTTTAATTTGAAAAGTATTCAATATAACGAGGACTGGAATTATGATTAGACCAAAAAAATTGAGAGGTAGGAGTCTCTCCCTTTCCCTTAGTAACTCCGTCCCAATATGTAAATATACTTAATACACATTGGAAACTTATTTAACACATATATTGTATAAAGTTTCATCTCTAAACATTGTTGAAATCTGTACTAAACAATAAAGATGTAGTAGATCTCCAATAAAGACTTTACATGTTGAGATGAACCAAGTTATGGGCTTTAAAAATTGGTTAAGTATCACTTATTGTTTAATTAGCATATTTCATGTGAAGTGGTCATGTTGCATTTGATTTGAATGATATGATTGGTCTCATCCACAAAGCCAGAGGTCTTCAAAACTAAAACCATGGATGCTGATGCTGCCGAGAAGATGAGCTATCTTGATCGTCGGCATAAACTTTGCTCGTAAATGTAATCTTCTAACAACAAAATCTTATTTCATGATAAAGTACATCAAAATCAAAAAAATAGGTCCTACCGAGATTTGAACTCGGGTTACTGGATTCAGAGTCCAATGTCCTGACCACTAGACCATAGGACCAAGTTGTTCATTTAGTTCACAAATAATATTTAACTAATAATTATTAATAACAACAGTAGGGGTGGGCAAAACTCAACTTGACTAGATGCGAAAAAACCTGACTTGTTTTAACTCGACTCGAAAAAATTTGAAATAAAGTTTGAGTTATAAAATAAAAATTTGAATAACTTGAAATTTTTAGTAATTAGTTGATCCGTTTTCAGTTTGAAGTATTTGTATGTCTGCAGCTATGAAAACCAGGTTTATAAATTCTGTAAATTGATGGATTTCTTTTGGATTCACAAACGCGTTATTTACTGATCGGCTGCGGGATAAGTTAGAGAAATTGGTGTTTTGGGGTTGTTGACTGAAGCATATTTGTATGTCCTTATATACTTAAATGGTATATGCTTTCCATTTGAACTACTGAACTGATAATTAGCAAACTACATAGCTCAGGTCCTTAATTATGTATGTTCAAACTTGAAATGGTCAAAATAGCATTTGGTGTTAAAGGTTGCATTTGAGTTATGAATTCATAATCTTAAATAACTGAGCTAAGTGATTAGCTTTTAGTTTATTGAGCAAGAAACTTAACGTTGGTTTCCAAACCTGTCATACATACATCCATCCATACATACATATATGTTGATTTTTCTGTATAAATGGCAGGGGGAAACATTTTTCATGGTGCTATGGGATTCGACTCACTCTTCTTGACGAGACCTGCTAAAGGATGGTAACTTTTTACCATTTGAAGAGTGTTTATCCTAACGAACAAGCGACTGGCGGAATACTTATTTGTTTTTAGATGTACTAAAATTCTTATTCATGTTTAAACCTTGGTAAGAAAATGAAAGTTGATATATTATTGAATTACAGGTCAGGGCTATAGGACACCAGTAAGAGGATTATATCTGTGTGGAAGTGGAGCACATCCTGGAGGCAGAGCGATGGCTGCACCGGGACGAAATGCCTCACAGGATTTTAAGAAGCATCATTCTTAGGAATTCTCGAACACCAGTAGGTCCTTATTCTGCCAAATACAAAATGAACAACTGAGCTAAATTCTTAATATTTTTAGCTTTATTTCCATATACTCGGGAGATTATACCATAATATTCATGTGATATGTGACATGTTCTGGACACAAATACTTAGAAGAAATATTAAGATAACATAACTGGAATTAATTATTTGATCTTGTATGTAGGCATCCTTCTTGTTTAGAGCTTGTTTCCCAGGTACCTAGGACCATCTGAAAGAACTCTAAAAACAACAAAATCTTGGTATTTGGTTAGTTGCTCAATCTTTCCCCCACTGGAAAATAGAAGGAATTGTTCGGTATCAATCGTAGCATTTAATGTCAACTACAACTCATTTCAGTAGTTTTTTTACAAGGGAAATGAGAAGGAATTACTCGGTATCAAATCTA
Organism: Hibiscus tridactylites; assembly: GCA_958450335.1. Classification (NCBI taxonomy): domain Eukaryota; kingdom Viridiplantae; phylum Streptophyta; class Magnoliopsida; order Malvales; family Malvaceae; genus Hibiscus; species Hibiscus tridactylites. The sequence continues at coordinate 67,005,268 of OY288285.1, read as the reverse complement.
GGATCTAATGTGAACTAGAACTGATTTCAACAACATTGCACCAGATACTTGACCGCTTACATATTTTACATCACTTGATTTCTGGCAGACCACCCCGGACAATAGCTAGTGCGCAGGCTCAGTTTGGTTAGCTTGCTTACTGCACAATCCCTGCTGGCTGCGGTGCCACTTCAGCTGCTGAATGACAATTGCCATTGGCAATGTGATTGTGCTTCTCGTCAATTCCCCAGAACTTAGCAGTTTTTACATCATCCTGGGCCATCAATCGCGAGAATTCTTCATGGTCATACTCCAGCGTCCCGGTTCCACCAAATTCACTCGGTAGGTTCTCAACATCAAAGTACGTTTTCATGAGCTCCACGCTCTCTTTATTCTTAGGGTACACAAACTTCACCTTCTCAACTGTTCTCATATCCAGAAAATACCTTGTTGCCTAGGAAGATCAGAAATAAGGATAAGTTATAGCTAAACTAGACAAGTAGAAATGCAGGAGATCAAACCTTATAGAATGCTTCAAAAATCTTTGGTGGATTGTACAAGAAAGCAACGGCCAGCCTCTCTGGATAGTGGCCTTGTAGAATGTAAGCGCTATCACGAGCTGTTTTGATAGAAACACTGGTGTTCAGTGAAAACCCAGTGAAGTCTATCAACCAGGACATTTGTTCCTGGCCCTCAGCCAGATTCATAACCGCATTTTCTAGAAGATACACCAAATGCCGGATATTGCCTTCTGCTGATGTTGTGTTCTGCCAAGAAATACAGATGGAAAACTCAAAAGGGCAAATTTAGAAAAGCTTGGTTACAAACAAACTGAATGGAAAGGAAACATGGTACAGACCTGCATTCCAGGCCTCATTATAAGCACAGTCCTTCCTTGTAGGTCGTGAAAATTTGCCCTGGAGGCTTTTCCGGTCTCACCTTCATGCGCCACTTCATGCTGGCCAAGAATACGAAATGAGGTGAGTATCTATGAAATGTTATAAACTTGCAACCATATGTAATGTTGCTCGGACTTTTCATTTTCCTTGAAGTATCTATATCTAACTATACGAACATCGGTACAAGAATATTTTCCTGTGCCCTACAGCCACACATTCGAGTCAATAGCATGGTTAATAATATCTAAATGCACATGATCTGTGAGCAAAGTAGAAGGTAGGAACAATTAATCAGGTATCAGAAATATCAACACCCATACAGAAAACCAAAATGGCAAAATGCAACATACCCAGCGGATTTCTTCAGGCTTATAAGTGGATCTCCACTTTAAAGTCTCTTCCAACATTTTCTTTGCCTTGTCGACATTCCAATTCCGAGCTTCTAAATATCTCCTCAGGCATGCATCAGTGCAGTACTTTGAACTGCGACCGGACAAGGGTCCTATTGCAGCCCTGAGTTCACCCACCTGCATGTCAACTCAACAATTAACACAAAATTCCAATAATTTTGAGTCTTTGCATCACATAAACAATTAGTTTTTCCAATCTTTTGATCAACAAACAATGAAAAAGCTACAAACCAAATTAACTAAATTTGAATATGAAGTAAATTTACCTTGGAATCTCGTTGCTCTGGACCATCCTTCTGTGCATGCTTTCTCCGAAGAAACATTTCAACTGGAAACCAAAGTCAAGCACCTTTAGCAGCCTCTTATCGGCTTCTTACCTAACAAGAAATTAATTACATATCACATCTCTTTAATGAAACTAATAAAAGAAAATCAGAGAACCAAAAAAAATTTGAAAAAAAAAAACAGTACACATACGACAGCGTTCATGCTTCAAACATTCAATGAAACGACTAAAAGAGCTTTTAAACATTCATCCATAAACAGAGATTTTAAAAACAGATCTCCCTGCATCAATTTTCAATAAAAACAGTATTACTCTTTAACTCTTTTACTCAAAAGACAGATTTGAAAGAAAGAAAAAAGAATCAGGCAATGCAAATAGATCTGTTTCACAACAATTTTAAAGGATTACCTAATAATATGGAGGATTTCAGGAAAGAAAGAAAGCAGATTTTGTGCAGGGAAGCTAGAAAGAGGGCGCCGGGCGGGGGATGTGTTAGCAGGCAAGACAAGAGACAACACGGGTTGGTTTTAGTTAATTTTTCGGTTAAGTATATTAAATGGTCACTGAACTAAGTGAAAAATGATATTTTGGACATTAAAGTTTTAAAAATTATTAAATTTATCAAATTATTATAAAATATCACTATAATTTATAAAATAGTGTTAGTTTTGAAAGATAATTTTGTAATCGTTTGATAAATTTAATGATTATTTTGTAACATTTTAATAAATATAATAATTATTTTATAAAATTTAAATTTTAAATAGATAATATATTTTAGTGATCATTTAAAATGTGGGACCCCACCCAAGAAGTCTATGCCAATTTTTTCGGGGTGTTTTTATAAGGGAGACGACATTTACAAAAGGCTAAAAACTTGGTCCACCATAATTATTTTATCGATTTACTATGAGTAATTTCACAGGTTAATGATCATCCTATATAAAAGGGGAGTATGTTTTTGTAACTATAATTTAATTTTAAAATGTATTCTTATATTAATTTTTTTAAATATATTCATATTATTTTTTCTTTCCTTTTTTTGATAAATAATGAGTATAACTACGTGCTTCGTTAAAACCCCTAACCTAAATGGGGGAAAAGAGTACACGTAGAAATACATGGAAACCAATACAAAGAGAATTAAGAGAAACACACATAACAACACCAACAAGGTGTCGCTATTAGCTTATTATCCCGGATAGATCCTCAGTGTAAATAGATGCAACCTCAAAAGGGGGGCTATCCAAAATGATCGTGGTAAAGGTACCCGGTGAACTGCATTTAACCAAGCCATCGGCAAGGGCATTACACCCCCGCATCACATGAGTAAACCTCACATTCCAATCCAGCCGCAACATCTGATAGATTTGCTGCACCAACGTAGAAGGCACATCACCATCACCCCAACCCTGCATCCACCGAACAACCTCCTTATTATCGACTTCGACCACTATATTCCTCAAGCCTAGTCGCCATGCTTGTCGTAACCCCTCAAGCACACCCTAGAGCTCCGCATCCAAGACGGAACAAATACCAATGAATCTTGCGAAACCAATGATCCAAGCTCCATCCGAGCCACGAATCACTCCACTACACGAGGCCATTCCACTTCTTGCACATCGACCACCATCCGTGTTGAGCTTAAAGTAATCATGGCCAGGGGCTTCTAGAGTGTAGTACTCCGACGTAATGGTCTCGCCAACACCCCATGACTCACCCTCAATGCATTGGCCGCCCGAAAGTCCTCCATCGCTCGCTTGCATCTATCCAACACAGTTTCCCAAGGACCATCATCAGGGGAGAAAATCTGTTGGTTGCGTTGCAACCAAATAGCCCATAGGGTAGTGCCAAATTGCACCGATCAATCATCCCTCACAACCGCAAAGTTGCAGGTCTCCTGCAGGTTCTGAAACAACCAGGAGTGAAAGCCAAGCATGCAAAAATCATTCCATTTCTCACTACTAATAAGCCTGCTCCATACACTTTGTGCACCAGCACATCTACGAAAAAGGTGGTCCAAATCTTCATCTACCTCAAAACAAATCCCACAACGTGCATCCGATGTGAAATGCCGCCTCATGCGTTCGACATTTGTCAGAATTCTGCCTCTAGCCACTAACCATAGGAATATCTTTATCCGTTGTAAACCCAGAAACCTTGAAATAATGTTCCACAAGCGGGAATCCTCCATACTTTCCATTGAGGTTTGCATATTATATGCCGACTTAACAGTGAACCTGCGGTCCTCACTCCATTTCCAACCCGGAGAGTCACAATAGAAAGAATCCATAGGTGGCGCAATAGCCGCGATTTTAAGGATTACATGGGACGGTAAGAACGACGCGAACCTATCCCAATCCCAACCACCATCAGCCGCAAACATGGTCCTAACGGGGGTGAACAAATAAGGCACATTAGGATTCCCAATCACATGATCAATCAAAGGGCCAATGTCCCATATCCACGGATCCCTCCAAAAATCAACGCTTGATCCATTACCCAGATTCCACACAATACTAGAACGAACATCCTCCCAAACCATACTGAGACCTTTCCAGAGATTAGAACAGTTTCTTCTCGCCAAAGACACCGGCATACCATCCCACTATTTGTATTTGGCTCGAAGCACACGCACCCAGAGTTGGTCATTCTTCGTTAGTAACCCAAAAGCTACTTTCATAAGAAACACAATGTTTTGTACACTAAGATGTCGAAAGCCAAGACCACCAACCTCAATTCGTTTACAGAGATCGTTCCACTTAACAAGATGAATCCCTTTCCTGACATCATGACAACCCCAAATAAAATTCCGTGTTATCATTTCAATCCCATTACAAACACTTTTAGGCAAAAGCACGGTTTGCATAGTATACGCTGGGATGGCCGATAAAACAGCCTTAGCCAAAGTGATACGTCCAGCTAAAGAGAGTAATTTAGATTTCCACCCACTTAACCTCTCCTTAATCTTTTTCACAAGATAGCCATAGGAAGCCTTAGTGACACGAGAGTGTAACAAAGGCACACCAAGATACATTCCAAGGTCAGTTACCTCTGTAAAACCAAAAGTAGAGCTGATCATAAGTTTAACCGCTGGCAAAATGTTCTTAGAAAAATAAATATTCGTCTTCTAAATACTAATCTTATGTCCCGATGCCGAACAAAATCTCTCCATAATTAGCCGTAAAACTTCCAACTGAGAGAAAGAAGCCTCCGCAAATAACACAAGATCATCTGTAAAGAAAAGATGGGAAAGCCCCGAACCCGCTCTACCCAGCCGAATTAGCTTCCACGATCCCGCATTAACAGCAATATCAATACTCTAGGCCAATTTCTCCATGCACATAACAAACAAATAAGGAGACAGTGGTTCGCCCTGGCGAATACCCCTACTAGGAATAAAAGATTGTGACTTACTCCCATTCTAGAGCACTTGCATAGACACCGATGATACACAATGCATAATGAGCAAGCGAAGAGAGTCCGAAATACCAATATCTTTAAGAGTATCATCGATGAAGCTCCATTCAAGCTTATCATAAGCTTTTTCCAAATCCACTTTGATCGCCATCCAGCCTGTCTTCCCTTTCTTACTACACATAGAATGGACCACCTTTTGTGCCACAATAATATTATCAGAAATATTACGTCCAGGCACAAAACTAGTTTGGTTGCTAGAAATCCAACTTGTCAGAAAAGGCTTGAGTCTGTTGACAATTAACTTAGATACAATCTTGTAAAGCACTGTACATAGGCTGATAGGCCTGAATTGCTGGATATACTCAGGACTACTGACCTTAGGAATAAGAATCAACAAAGTACGATTAATCAAAAGATCCAACGAATTTTCCACGAAAATCCGCTTTATATATTCACATACACTAGGGCCAACAACCTCCCAATTTTTCTGGTAAAAGGTAGCATAGAATCTATCGACCCCAGGTGCCTTTAGAGGTCCCATTTCGAACACTGTGGATTTAATCTCCTCATCAGTAACCGGTCTAATAAGATCATACAAATAGTCTTGCGATAACTGCGGAAAATTACCATGTACATCAAAGAGAGCGTAGGAGCTATGATCCGTAGCAAAAAGCTGTTTATAGAAATCCACCGCCATATCACTAAGCACCGTGTGATTCGAGCACCACTCTCCCATAGATTTTTTTAACCGAAAAACAGAATTATTACGCCTTCTACTCATAGCATAAGAGTGGTAGAATTTAGTGTTGCGATCGCCATAGAGGTTCCAGTTGCATCTAGCTTTCTGGACCTAGAGGCTCTCTTCCTGGACAAGCACCTCATCAGATTCACTTTTTAGGTTCTCTAACATATTAACAAGGAAACCTGAATGGCGTGATTCCAATGCTTTTTCAATGCCTCTGGTACGTCTCAAGAGAGCCCGCTTCTTATTACCAATGTGCCCAAACGAAGATTCATTCCACTCTACCAATTTCGAAGAGAAAGTACTCAAATTAGAAGAGATATCACAACCAAGATCCCAAGAATCCGCCAAGAGATGCGAAAATTCCGGATGGTCTTGCCAAGAAGCCAAAAAGAGAAACGGTCTATTAAGAGACACCCCTCCCTCACCACACATATGAAGCAGTAAAGGGCAATGGTCAGACCCCAGCTTTGCAAGATGATCAACGTGAGAATTAGGAAAACACTCAAGCCATTTATCATTAAACAAACATCTATCAAGCCTCTCAGATAAGTCTCCCCTCGCCCAAGTAAATAAAGGCCCTGTAAAAGGCACCTCAAGTAGCCCACAATCAAAAACAAAATCATTAAACAAACGACTTCCCCCCGTCGCCGTACTCGAACCACCACACCGCTCTTCAGGGCGAAGTATGGCGTTGAAATCGCCACCCAAGAACCAAGGAATCTCAGGACCAGGATCAAGAGACTTCAGAGCTTCCCATACATGCTTCCGCTTCGACGCTGTTGGACTTGCATACACAATTGTGAAGGTCACCCATTGACTAGAACAAGCAAGCCTAGCGCGTCAATGAATGAATTGATTCGAGACCTTACAAATATCCATGACCAAATCATCCTTCCACAACAACCATATTCCTCCACTAAAGCCATGCGCATCAATTCGAAAAGAGTTATCAAACCCCAACTGGCGGATTACCCTATCCGCCTTATTACCACTAATACGAGGTTCCATAATGGCAAAAAGATGAGGCCGAAGCAACCTGGAAAAATTAAGAAAGTAGCGACGAAAAGGTGGACTAGCAACCCCCTGACAGTTCCAAATGATAGTTTTAAACATTAAAAATAAGAAAGGAGAAAGCCGGTACCCCAAAGATCAAGTAGACAGGATGTTCTACTTACCCACACCAATTTCCGCACGAACGCTGCTCCGACCATCAACCTTTGGCGGAATCACCTGCTAGTCTGCAGTACTAGGCACACGTCTATTTCCACTGCTCGGGTCTATCGGGTTTGATGCTCCACTATTTTCCGCAAAGGTGCTAGTTTTCGACACTAAGTTTTGTACCCAATCTGCCAACACTGGTCTTGCGGGAGGGCGATAAGGGGCCTAATTTTTTACTTTTAGACTTGCACGAGTGCTATCCACATTGACCTTCTTAGAATTACACAACTTAGTCTTCCCATTCCTTCGCTTCCCACTAACACCGGCATCGCCCTCCTCTCAAATTACCAAAGCGCTATGATGCCCTGTAGGTACTGAGACCACATGCTGCACCACAGTGGGCGTTTGTCCGTCTTTCAAAGGCACCACATCCTCTATCAAAATATTGCCTGCATGGTTAACCACATTTACACATGTCTTACCCGCAACACCCTTGTCTTCCAACGCCTCATTGTTACCAAGTTTTTGCTTCCCCTCACGCTGAGCAACAGCCTGTTCGACACACACCGGAGCATCCCCTATACCCTCAGAGTGATCACTCGCATTACCATCATCAGAAACTGTCTCATCTAGAACTTGATCATCCGATTGAAATAACACATTGAAACGAGACCCATAAGCTTGGTCCACATCCACGACAGTCCGCGACGACCTCTTAACTATCCTCTTACTTCTGCGATACTGTCTATCCGCATGCATCCATGGACCATTATGTGCATCGCCCGAGCAGTCCACTGCTGGCCTCGCAGGCTCCGTTTGTTGCACACTCTTTTTAGTAACATCAGTTCCACACTGCGCCTCAAGGTGACCATAGCATCGACAATGGTAGCACACATTTTGTAACCCCTCATACTCCAATTTTTGAACCACCCCATCAATGCCAATACAACGAACAAGCGGCTTCGATAGGTTGACCATCATCGCGATGCGCGCAAATTTCCCACGTTCATCAGCCTCCGTGTTGTAGTACACACGCACCACCCTATCGATATTATTAGCAATATGTCGAAATAGCGGCTTAGAGTAATACCTCAAAGATAGCCCCGGTAACCTTACCCACACCATAACCTGTGAAGGATGGAGTTTCGATGTGGAGAACGAACGACTCCAAGGTTGCACCGTGAGATAATGTCCATACACAGTCCAAGGTCCTTCTGTAAGGGCATGAATATAGTCTCCTTCCATGGCAAACTTGACGGAAAAGTAATCATTCTCCATATCAATAACCTGAAACTTACCTTGTATTTTCCACAAAGATGGTAGCCTATTCATCAAGGCCCTGTATCCAATCGATCGCCCTAACAAACGTATACTCAATGTCCGACGCATGTTAAGGTCTAAAAGTTTATGGACCCTATCATTGAACTTAATTTTAGGATAGGACCCTTCCAAATCCACCTGGATATCACTCTCTGCCAGGACTATCTCTTTTAAATTCCAAGCATCCTGGTTCGCTTTAGCCCCGATCGCGCCATTAGAGACAGCGGATGGATGAGAAAGACGCGAGGTTCCCTCTCCCGGAGTTGCCTGTCGAGACCCCTCATCCTGATCAATGGTGGTAGGGTTCGCCACATCTTTCATAGGCACATCCGTTCCATCAGTGGTTATCGAACTCGCAGCCATGCCTCTATCAGACGCACCCAAACACTTCAATGGATTGGAATCATCCTCGGGCAATGAAACAGTAGGTTTCGCACCCAAATTCAACGGGGGGAAGTGAACGGAACCAGGTACTCCCCCGCTACCCACCTTATCACCTTGGCCATCCCCTCCCGGTGGGTCCGGCAACCCAACCTCCGACCTAGCCGTCGGTACGTTAGAATCCAGCATACCCATGCCAGCGGCGCTAAGGGTTTTTTCACCGTTGACTTTTTCCATAAGAGAAATCTTACCTAAAAACAAACTATATTATTTTTTCTTTCGATCATAGTTGCACACATACTTTTATTTAATATTTTTTATATTTTTTTCTAAAAATTGTTGAAATTAAATTTAAGATCTAATATCAATACGACTATAATGATATATTTTGTCATACGTAGTACCACATATTTTATTGATTGAAAATATTATTATTATTATTTAATAAGAAAAGAAAGGGAGCAGTTATCATGATTGAACCTAACACCTAAAATAAATCAAGATTAAAATTATGTTTTTACTGTGACGCCAATTATTGTATTTTAAGTTATAAAAAACTGTTCTATTTAATGTTTTATAATTTGGTATGTTTTTTAGCTATGGCAAATTGAAATTAACCCAACTTGATAAAGTGGGCATCAAAGCTATTTATTAAAGCGGTCCCTTGTAGACTAGGGTTCCATAAATTGAGCGTTTAATACCCTCTACTGTGAGCTATCAATGGTGTCAAACGGGTGAATCAGTTTTGGTTCGGTTCAGGTCATTTTAATTTTGGTTATTCTAGGTCTAATGTCATTCGATTCAGATTCGGTTCGTTTCAATTCAGTTCGGTTATATTGTGCTTCGGGTTATTTCAGGTCAGTTAATTTTTAGTTCGGTTCAATTTCGGGTCAACGGGAGATCGGTCTGTTTTAATCAAGTTTTTAAGTTGTTTAGTTTTTTACACCCTTTATATGGCTTTATAAAGCCAATATATTTGAGTTTTTGGTGAGTTGTGCGGTTGTTCATATCTCATCTTTCTTTATTTCTACTAATATCTTTTATTTATTTCGGGTTGTCTTCGGTTCGGGTCAATTTCGGTTCAACTAAAAATCGATTCGGTTTCAATTCGGTTTCGGGTTTTGGGTCAAATTTTGAGTCACCATGTTCAATTCAGACAAATTAGTTTGGGTCTCGGATCAAGTTTTGTCATCATAAATTGGTGGCCCTCCTAATTAACTTTGGATTTTCATTTCCATTGAACTAGTCAAAACAAAAAAAACCAAATTTATTGACTTTATTTTATATTATATCAGTGTTATTAATCCTTTAACAATTTATACAAATTATGTATGTATATATATATATATATGTTCGAATCTAAATCTCATATAATAAACATTATTTTGGATAGCAGAACTTATGGAGCTCAATAAAAAAACTGAAATTTTGTATGAACAGTTTTCTAAGCTATGTATCATGTTGATTTGAGTGGGCAAAGTTTAATGTTAATCTAATTAAGAGTAATAGAATTGTAAAATATCACCTCCAAAGTTAAAATTCTAAGATAGATGGAAGGTGAGAGTTTGAATCCCATTAATAATTAAGGGTAAACTACTGTGCAGGTCCCTTATGTTTTACAAGTGTACAGAGTTAGTCACCACTTTTGAAAAGTGCATATTAGTAGTCCTCTACGTTTTCGATGTGTAAAGAGTTGGTCACTCCGACGTTAACTCCGTTAGAGACCTAACGGATTGCTGATGTGGCGAAAGGATAAATTACTGCAATAGCCATTAAAATTTATCTCATGTACATTTTTTCTCCTCAATTTAAAAAAGTAAACATTATAGTCACTAATAAAACTGTTTCTTTATAATTTCACCCTTAAATTTTTAAAAATTCATTTTTCAATCCTAAAACTTTACAATCAATTAACACAATAATATTATAAATGCTTAGATGAAAAATAGGTATCCAAAGTATACCCTTTGAAACTTAGGTGCCCAAATTGCTCCTATTTAATAACTCAAACTTAAAAATTTAGTCCACTAACTACTAAAAAATTCGAGTTATTGGAATTTTTATTTTATAATTCAAACTTTATTTTAAATTTTTGAGTCGAGTTTATGAAATTATAAGTCGAGTATTTTCACATCAAACCAAAAAATTTAATTTTTTCGAGTCAAGTCGGGTTATTTGAATTTCTATTTTATAATTCAAACTTTATTTTGAATTTTTGAGTCGAGTTTATGAAATTATGAGTCGAGTATTTTCACATCAAACCAAAAAATTTAATTTTTTCGAGTCAAGTCGAGTTATTGGAATTTCTATTTTATAATTCAAACTTTATTTTGAATTTTTGAGTCGAGTTTATGAAATTATGAGTCGAGTATTTTCACATCAAACCAAAAAATTTAATTTTTTCGAGTCAAGTCGAGTTATTGGAATTTCTATTTTATAATTCAAACTTTATTTTGAATTTTTGAGTCGAGTTTATGAAATTATAAGTCGAGTATTTTCACATCAAACCAAAAAATTTAATTTTTTCGAGTCAAGTCGAGTTATTGGAATTTCTATTTTATAATTCAAACTTTATTTTGAATTTTTGAGTCGAGTTTATGAAATTATGAGTCGAGTATTTTCACATCAAACCAAAAAAATTAATTTTTTCGAGTCAAGTCGAGTTATTGGAATTTCTATTTTATAATTCAAACTTTATTTTGAATTTTTGAGTCGAGTTTATGAAATTATAAGTCGAGTATTTTCACATCAAACCAAAAAATTTAATTTTTTCGAGTCAAGTCGAGTTATTGGAATTTCTATTTTATAATTCAAACTTTATTTTGAATTTTTGAGTCGAGTTTATGAAATTATGAGTCGAGTATTTTCACATCAAACCTAAAAATTTAATTTTTTTCGAATCAAGTCGAGTGTTGCACTTCCCTACATATAATTTTTAATTTTAATCCGTGTTTGTCCCAAGAAAAACTTCGGTCGTCGTCGTCGTCGTCGGAACTTACGTAGCTCCGATAGAGGCTCAACCGACGTCGGTTGGACTCGGAACCTTAGGAGTTTTGCTCACCGCCACGTCAGGAGCCCGGATCTGGTGTGAAAATACTCGACTTGATTCGAAAAAATTAAATTTTTAGGGAAGTGCAACACTCGACTTGATTAGTAAAAATTATATTTTACTCTAAAAGAAAGTAATATTACAGCCTGATCATGCAGACACAGGACGCAAGGAGGCCTTGTCCTTATAGAGTGCAACCATATAATTCTTCATACTTATAAACTAAAATTATATTTCATATCATATTATATTTTGCAATACATTTTAACAAGAATTTTAAATTAAATTTATATCATATAATCGTAGGGTATTTTCGGATTTAACTATGCTTTTGGGTCCACTTCTGAGAGAATAAATTAAAAATTTAAAAATTAAATTTTTTAGGAGCCCGGACCTTGGGACAAACACGGATTAAAATTAAAAATTATATGTAGGGAAGTGCAACACTCGACTTGATTCGAAAAAATTAAATTTTTAGGTTTGATGTGAAAATACTCGACTCATAATTTCATAAACTCGACTCAAAAATTCAAAATAAAGTTTGAATTATAAAATAGAAATTCCAATAACTCGACTTGACTCGAAAAAATTAAATTTTTTGGTTTGATGTGAAAATACTCGACTCATAATTTCATAAACTCGACTCAAAAATTCAAAATAAAGTTTGAATTATAAAATAGAAATTCCAATAACTCGAATTTTTTAGTAGTTAGTGAACTAAATTTTTAAGTTTGAGTTATTAAATAGGAGCAATTTGGGCACCTAAGTTTCAAAGGGTATACTTTGGGCACCTATTTTTCATCTAAGCATTTATAATATTATTGTGTTAATTGATTGTAAAGTTTTAGGATTGAAAAATGAATTTTTAAAAATTTAAGGGTGAAATTATAAAGAAACAGTTTTATTAGTGACTATAATGTTTACTTTTTTAAATTGAGGAGAAAAAATGTACATGAGATAAATTTTAATGGCTATTGCAGTAATTTATCCTTTCGCCACATCAGCAATCCGTTAGGTCTCTAACGGAGTTAACGTCGGAGTGACCAACTCTTTACACATCGAAAACGTAGAGGACTACTAATATGCACTTTTCAAAAGTAGTGACTAACTCTGTACACTTGTAAAACATAAGGGACCTGCACAGTAGTTTACCCAATAATTAATTACGATTTCGGCCAAATCGAAAGATGTGACACCTGAGGGGTTGATGTGTATTGTTAGAACTCTGTTCCCAACACAAATTTCACGTTGTTTATCGGGGTTATCCCTATAATAACACTAATAGTTTAAAATTTTCAAAGTAGCACCCGATCCGCATTATTTTTAAGATGGTATTCTTATAATAAATTCGTTGTACATGCACGGCGAATTTAAATATAAATATATATATATATATTTAAATAGTTGTACATTACAACGTGTTCAATTTTTTCATGTTTTAATTATTTATTTTTTAATTTTTTTTACAAAATCGAAAAAATTAAACTATTATAAACCCATTTTACATCTTCAATGTATTAGAGAACGAAAATAGAATAAATTGAACTATTAAGAACTAATTTTGAGATTTTTCTCTTTGAATTGAAAAAATAATATTCACATTAGTTTATATAGGCATAATTAGAGTGTTAACCTTTATTTATTCTCAATGTGAGATTATTGGAGCTAAAATTTAGTGGCAAACTCTTTAGTTCCAAGAATCACATATTGATAACAAACAAAGGCTCATATATAGTCTAATGTCAACATCTTTCTTTGCAATTTATGGAGCTAAATCTCAAAGTTAGTTTCTAATAGTTCAAAAAAAAATTCGTTTTTGTTCTTTAGTACATTGAAAATGTGAAGTGGGCTCCTGATATTTCAGTTCATAATAATTTAATTCTTTTCGTTTTCATCCTTTAGTAAAAATATTTGGTTTTTTTTAAAATTAAGTAGAACTCGGCGTGCATGCTAGTAAAGTTCATCTGTTTTTTTTTAAAGATTTTTTTTTGAAAGATGTTCATCTGTTAATTAATTAAATTAAAACATTAAAAAATTTAGGGCTTGTTTAGTTCTAAAAAATAAAGTTCATTTTCATTTTTATTTTCTTGGAAAATAAAAAACAGTGTAGAAAATATGTTTGGTTGCAAAATTAAAAAATGGTTTTTAAAAAATGAAAATAAAATAAGTGAAAAATTGAAAACATAAAAAAATGTTTTCATTATTTTCATCGAAAATATTTTGGGAAAGTGGAAAATATGAAAATAAAGAATTTTTAATTTTAACTCCATTTTAATCCGGGTTCCAATCCTTCTAATGTCATTTTCAAAACTTTTATTTATTTACTCATATTTTATTTATTTATTTATTATTATATTTTTAACTATATTTTATTTTAATTATTTAATAATTATTTTTATTATGAAAACCTAGATACCAAACACATATTCAATATTTTCGTTTTTGAAAACAAGTTTACATCCCTATTAATCAAGCGTGTTTTCTAATTTTTAAAAAATTGAAAATAAAATTATTTTCTACAAATGAAAATAGAAAATAAAAATAGAAAATATTCTAATTTTAAACTCGCCATGTATGGTCGGCGAATTTGAAAAAATTGAAAAATAATATTTTTTAGTTAGAATTTATCGTCCATGCATGACGAGTTCACTATAAGCTAATTTGGGAAATAATTGAAGATGGCTGCTAATTTTAGACTATTAGGGTGCTATCATGGAAAAATCCTTTAGCCTTTTTCGGTGTCACTTTCTAAGCCAAACATTAAAAATTTAAATTTTAATCCCTAATCCTACAATCTGAATCCTAAATCCTAAAAAATTACATTCTACTCTTAAACTCTAAGCTTTAATCTTAAACATAAACCTTAAACATACTTTTTAGTATGAGACATAAATAGGGGCACCGATAAGGAGAGTGAATTTATGTTATGCTATTATAGGAATGACCCGTAGTTTATCATTTTTAACGCAATTGCAGCACAGGGTGGCTTTATCATCTTTACTGGTTTCCACGTTAATCCTACCTATGGAGATGATTGAAGCAACATAATGGTTAATTTCTTTGAGAAATGCCAGGCCAATCCCGCTCCTGCACATTGGAATCAATTTTCAACATATGGCTTGAATCGCATAAATAAATGGTACTCCATTAAGTTATAACCATGGCTGCTCATTTCTGTCATGATCCTCGACGGGAAGTTAAGGATTTCGAGCAGTAAGAGGGAAAAATTATGCGAGCAAAATGGCTAGGCAAATAAGCTGAAGAAATGTGAGCCAATTGATCACGTGGGAAAAGAAAAGAAATCAAGCAGGCTTCGTATTGGGATAAGAAGATGGGCCTGAGAGCTTTTGAAGAAACAAGCACAATTCCGAAGTTGCTGTAAGATGACCCAATGCAGGACAGAAAACAAAACTTGAAGAAAAACCCTAAAAAGCACTAGTGGGAGAACAAAGGACTCCAAGATCTATGGGAAATGATACCATATTGAGTTATGTGAAAAAAAGAAGAAATAAAGAAGTACAAATGAGAACAAGAGATAAAGCTATTTGATTAAAGAAACTGAACTGTGTTATTCATTTACAATCATAGAAATACAAGCTTGGCTACAACTGACGGACCTCATACTATTATATACAAGGTTAATAGTCTAATAGACTAGGTCTAACTGCTTAACCGTACCAACTTCCTTGAGCTGAATTGGCATCTATCTCAACTATGTCTAAATACTCCAGATGCCATCCCTCTAGTGCTCGCTGTCGTCTTCGCTGCTCGAAAATTCCTGGCTTCATATATCTGAGAGCTTGAACTTCTTCATGTCAGCCTCATACTAAGTGTTGTTGTCATCTAGCTTGCGAGCGAGCTGTTGGTTGGCTTCAACCCCTCATTCAGGTCATCCAAAGATGTGTCTCCTTGCAGGGCACGCACTATCTGCTTTCAATGATGATATTACAAGACAAATACTGAAAATGTAACATTATATGATTAAGGGTTAAGCTATGATAATCTGTTTGGAGATAATTGAAAACCTGGCTCATTTTCGGTCGTCTTTTGGCCGAGTGTCTGACGCTGGCTGAAGCACAGACCACCATGCGTTGCATCTGCATATGGTCGTAGCCACGCTCCAAGCGTGGATCAACGAGCTGCACATGGTTGCCGGTCTCTACTGCACGATCCAAAAGTGGTCGAGCCTGTTTCATAAAGTATTTCATATTAGATGGCTTGAAAACAACAGCTGAGGCTGCATTCTCTATGCAATTTTCTTGTATTGGAAGGAATTTGAAAGTTAATTAAGTTAGAGAATAGGATAGAAACCCAATCTACTAAAGTGTCTTCCATTGTATTATCAATAGGAAGTCTTCCAGTTATGAGTTCTAGAAGCATAATCCCAAATGAGTAAACATCTGATTTCTCTGTCAACTTTCCACTTGAGGCATACTCTGGAGCCAAGTACCTACATTACAACCAAAATCATTAGAGGATTTCGAAACTCCATTTACTAACTGCGAGAAACACCTCTTTCACGAGTGCCTTACCCGAATGTTCCCATCACACTAGTCGAAACATGTGTTTCGTTCTCATTGGACAGCCTAGCCAACCCAAAATCAGCCACCTACAGGAAATATGAACTTGATAGTTTTGATACCATTGCTTTCAATGTTGTATTACAACAAAAAGTTCAATTTTAAGAGAAGATACCATAGCTTCAAAGTTGTTGTCAATGAGAATATTTGCTGCTTTGATGTCGCGATGAATAATGTGGGGATGGCCTGCATGTATGGTTCACCAGAGAAACGATCGGAACCGTACATAGAAATGTAGTCCAAAAGAGATATAAAGGAAAAAAAAAAGTAAGATACTGGGAAATCCTTACAATCTTCATGGAGATAAGCGAGCCCTTTAGCCGAACCTAGTGCAATACGAAGTCTAGAGGCAAAATCCATGACTGGAACATCCTTTCCTGCAATATGCAGTTGTAATGGTTTCAGGACTGCATAACTGGTATAAAGAATGAAGCAAGGAATTAAATTTTACCATGGAGATGATATTCCAACGTCTTGTTCGGAACAAAGTCATAGACCAACATCCGTTGTGCACCGGCAACACAATATCCGACAAGTGATACAAGGTGGCGATGATGGACTCGGCTAATAATTTCAACTTCAGACTGGAATTCTCTTTCTCCTTGTCCACTACCAGTTTTTAAGCTCTTGATTGCAACCTCTTTTCCATCTGGTAGCACACCCTTGTGAACGTATCCAAACCCGCCTTGGCCAATCAGATTTGACTGAGAAAATCCACTTGTCGCAATCGACAGCTCCTCGTAAGTGAAATTGTTCTTATTTAATGCAAGAGGAATGCCCGGGGGAGGAGGTGGCAAAGCATGTAGGTAGCCTGAGACATTGTCGCTTTCTTCACCAATATAAATTTGTACAGGCATTTGGGGTGATGGATTCCATCCATGGTCACCGCCACTACTAGTTGGTGGCATTTGGGATGGTGGAATACATCCATTGCCACCGGTAGGCGGAGGCTCTGAACCTTGAAAACCATATAATACAACTTATTAGATTTATAAGGGAAATTTACAGAGGAATTAGCCCTTTTCATGAAATAAAGAAACAGAGGACTCCCAGGAAACAAATAAAGGTATTTCTATTGTAGGTTTATCACCTTGAGGTTCAAATTGTGGATTGTGTTGGCCTTTCTTCTTTTTTGGAAGAAAGCATTTGGCTACAAAAAAGATGGCAACAACGACCAATAATCCAGCACCTGCAGCTACTCCTATAATCATTTTCCCATCCGACGACGGAACTTTTGATGGTAATGCATTATCTCCGTTTTTGCGAGGAAGTGAGGGAGAGTTGTTTCTGCCGCTGCTTGTTGGACTAGGTGGAGGAAGGGGCTGATAATTATATTCATTGTGAGGTGGCGGTGGCGATGGTGGTGGTGGTGACGGTGACGGTGGCGATGGTGGTGGTGGTGGTGGTGACGGTGACGGTGGCGGTGGGGAGCTATTGTGTGTTGGTTTGGAGTTGTGTTGGGATGGATTTGAGGGTGGTGGGGAGCTGTTTTTATGGGACGGGGAATATTGAGGTGAAGAGGAAGGTGGCATTTTGGCAAGAAAAGCAAGGTTACCACGAACCCCCTAAACAACTCTGAAGGGTACGGGGAACCCTGTTTTCACATCATCGGGTGAAGCAAAACATTTGAAGAAAATCTGGTGAAGAAGCTTCAACAAGTTATACAAATAGCATGCGTTATGCATTGATGTTGCATGCTGAAATTCATAAGCAATACATAAACGGGTGAATTGAAGAAGAAGAAAATGAAAGGGTTGTCAAGGGAAAGTGAGGAGATTGTGCATGTTAAGATTGCCATAGGAGAAAGCGGGCTGGCTCTCTGTCGTTCCCCGTTGACTTCCGACAAAGCAGGAATTTTGTATTTGTTTTTCTCAACCTCCTATTGTTTCAGCTACCCTTGATTATTTTGGAATTAGTTATTCTTCTTTTTTTTTTACCGTTTCCTGCTTTACTGCCTAATTTTGGTTTGAAAACAAAGTACACCTCACAAATCAGAACATAACTAGTTAGCTTACATGCGCCGTTTAGAATACAAAATGTTTAAAAACAATGATCCACCTTTGCTTATTGTTTCCTTCATACAGACAATAGAAAATTCTTGGATGGAAAAGTTGGACCAACTTTCAAAGTAAAACCTACACAATAACAAAATGAAACCTCAATGGTTTCTTCCTTACCTCCAGCATGTCTGCAATAATAAAAAAATTGGGGAGCACATAAAAATAGATTCTCTTTTTGTAATAAATTTAAACTATGACTTTCATTTTAAATTAAAGGCAAAATGACAAAAGATACACCCAACGTTTGCTTGTTTTGTCATTTCGCCCCCTATTCTTTCTTTTGGTCTAAATATGCTCCTAACGTTTTCTTGTTTTGTCATTTCGCCCCCTATTCTTTCTTTTGGTCCAAATATGCCCCCAACGTTTCAATTTGGTCCAAATATGCCCCCGTTAGATGGAAACTGTCAGTCAACTGACGTTCAACAATTGATGCTGACTGGACTTGCCACGTATTAAGATCTGTTGATGCCACGTCAAAAAATTTTTATAAGCCGTCGACCGTCAGTTGATTGACAATTTACATCCAACAGGGACATATTTGGACTATGAATGAAACGTGGGGGGCATATTTGGACCATAAGAAAGAATAGGGGGCCAAATGACAAAACAAGCAAACGTGGGGGGCATATTTTGACCCAAAAAAAAGAATATCTGCCCTAATAAATTTAAACTATGAATTTCATTTTAAATTAAACCCCAAACCTTTAAACATTACAATTTCATCCTTAAACTATAAACATTTTCTCAAAATCTTGTAATAAATTATCTCTCATTTCATCATACTTTAGTCCCTCAAGTGCAGAAAAAAATATCTGCCCTAATAATGCCACTTTCTATGCCCCACAATAAAAAAACAAAAAAAATTAAATTCTAAATCTTGACCTTAAATTTTACATCTTAAACCTACACCCTAAAAAATACACCTACCTTTAATTCTCTAAACCTTAACCTTAAATCTTAAACCCTAAACTATAAACCCACTTTTTTAAATAGGAACGCCAAAAAATACATAAATTTAGGGCTAAGATAAATCTGGGTTAAAGATTAAATGCAATACTTCCTTGGAACCAATAAACATTACCATTCACAGTGGCTTCCTATCAGATTTATTTATAAGGCTTTTTACCCATCTTAGACAAAATAATATAATGTTAATCACACCAAGTTGCAGATATCATAATGAGCAATCGGTCATGCAAAATTTAGTAGAGATCACACACTGAGGGTTCGTTCATTATCGTTGCAATAACGGTCGTTTTGTATGTAAATGTTGAAATATGATTGAACGGCTCTGACAAAGTCGTATTGCCGCCGTTTTTACTGAATTTTACGCTTTAAAACTTAATTTTTTCAAAGCTATTTTTTAAGGAGTTTTTTAGCATGCGGCCGCCTAATATACGGCTAATATACGGCGTTACCAGAAACATGATAAGGTATATAATGTATTTGGTAAAGCGGTACCGGATATGTTGATATGAAATGATGTATCCGGTAAAAAACACTAAAAAAATGAAAAAATAATGATAACCGGCAAATTTAAGTTAACGGTCAGACATAACAAAACCGGTAGCGTCTAATTTGTTATAAGGTATATAATGTATTCGGTAAAGCGGTACCGGATATGTTGATTTCGAAAGTATCCATACTTTTGAAAAGTTAATCGATACTTTTTATCAATATATCCGGTACTAGGATAACATAATAGGTAGCCAATAAGAATCGATACCTTATACAAAATTATCGATATTTTAATAAAAACATTGGAACTGGTTCAATTGTGGGTCGATAGTATGGATACTTAAATAAAACATATGGATACTTATATTAAATGTGTCGATACGTTTATTAGAAGTATGTATACTTTCTTTTACTTGCAGGAAAAGTATGAATACTTATATCAAATGTTTGGATACTTCTATGAGAGGTATGAATACTTTCGAAAAAGTATGGATAATTTATAAAAATTATGGATATTTCTATTAAATCGTTTATATGAATTAGAATCAAGGAAAAGATTACAAAAGGAAAAGATTACAAAACGAGATGGCAACGGAAAGAAAAAGAAATTGAAAAGAAACAAAAGATTGATCTTCTAATATTTATGTGCAATGCAAAGACCAAGCCGGATTGTTTCTAGTATCATGTAATAGAGTTTTATGATATTGGAAACAATCCGGCATGGTCTTTGGACTGCACATAAATATTAGACCATCAATCTTTTCTTTCTTCTCAATTTATTGTCCCTTCAAGCCTCCTCCCTTCAAGTCCCCCTGCCACCCATGGAACTTGTTACAGCACCAGCTTGCTGTCCAACCATCTGTGCATATGGTCGCATCTCAAACTTGACCTTTTGGTTGCCTAATGAACAATTTTTTTTTTGCATAAGTATGAGCAAAAGTGTATCTTGTTATTAATAATAGAAGAAAATGATAGAGAAAACCTTGGAGATGGCGGTTGAAGATGTGTATGTCTTCTTTTTCAGCCATGTAACCATATAGTTGGCGCTGGCTGGATGGAGGGGATGGAGCATGACGTTGCCAAGCATCTAACCCGAAACCTTGGGCAGCAAACTGGTTATGCAGACGCTGAGCATCTAGATAACCTCTTGCCGTGCTCTCAAAAATCAGAAGGCTCATCCCACGATAGCCTTGTGGACCGTATGAATGGCGAGCCTTGGCAACAACACCATAGGAACTGAAATAGTCGAGAAGGTCTTTGTTTCCCATACCAATCCACTGAAGCAATCAGAAAATAAAAAAAACAAGTATTAAAATATAATATTAATGAAAACATAATTCAGAAGTTATATAACTACCTTCCTATCTCCATCTCTATGAAGCTGTGTGTTCATAATCATCACCATGGGTGGCCAGAGTATTTGGTGATGAGCTTCCTGGTTGCTTGAAGGCGGGGGAGACAATAACAGCATCATTACTCAGACCACTCCATTGGCCTGGAGCTTAACCTTGAGGTTGAGGAGTGGCCGAAGTACCCCTTCTTCGCAATTCCTCCTCCAACATCTGACCAAGAAGGCGATGAATTTTCAGCTTTTCTCCTCCTTTGGTTTTTGCATGGGTGAGTAGGGACTGAAGGCCACGAAACGACTTAAAGGCACCAGGACCTCCGTGGCATGCTGGACACAGCCATTGAGTAGTAGGGTCGTTGATAGAGTTCATTCGATCGAAGGCCTCGAAGAAACTCCTGAAGCATTTGCTGGATTTCAATGCCTCGTGGCTTAGTTGTTCGTCATTATCAGAATCAGAATCAATATAGAAATCATCATCACTGTTTGATGATGTCTCGAAATCAATATTCCTCTTTGCCAAAGGCTGAGGATTTTTACCCGAACTTCTGCTTGAACTCATTGTATAATAGAAGATTGTGAAAGAGAATTGATTATAAAAGTAAAGGAAAGGGTTGAGTAGATTAATTTGAAGATGTTGTGAAGAGTAAATAGAGGAGTTGTTAATTTATAGGCAATTTCCGTTTGGGAGGGAAAGTCATAATGCATGAGACTGAAAAGGCAGAGATTCGTTCGTTCTCCTCGTTTCCCGGGTTATAGAAATAAATAAGGAGAAGGTACATGAACAGAACGGTGCATGTGATACATTGGAAAGACGCGAAACTGAAAAGGTAGAATCAGATTCTTTCTTCCCCTTGTTTCCCGGGGTTATAGAAATAAATGAGGAGAACTAGGAGAACTACCCAATAAATGAAGGTCATGAAGGGTGCATGCGTGATACAAGTGAAAAGACACGATACTGAAAATGAAGAATCAGATTCGTTCCGGGATTATAGGTTTCAGCTTTATACAGGATGAGCAGTAAACGGTGCATGTGATACAAGTGAAATGACATAACACTGGAATGCAAAGTTGTAGAAGTGTATAATAAAAACGGTAATAATAAACCGGATACATTGATGTAATGAATAAAGAATACAGTAAAAATATACCATAAACATTAATGTTTTTGCAAACGTATCGATAATTACATTAAAACATGGAAAAAGTATCAAAAATCTTGTTCCCATTAAGCTATGGGAAGCCTTTAGTTTTTGTTAATTATCGATATTTTTGTAAAAGCATCGATATTTTCGAACGATATTCGTACCGGAAACATTGATTTTCTTTCAAAAGTATCGGGTTTTTTATTAATAGTGTGTAAATCGTATCAAAACTTTTGTTCAAGTATGCAATGGGGATCCATATGTGAATTAAAAGTATCGATAATTGTTTGCAAGTAGGATTAAAGTATCGATAATTTCGACCATATTTGCTAACGTAGCATGTAATTTTACAACAGAATCGATACTTTTACTGAAAGGGTGAAAACGTATCGAAACTTTAATTCCAGTAAGCTATGGGAATCCTTTGTTTCTTAAAGTATCGATAATTGTATCGTAACGGACAGAAAGTATCGATAGTTTCGAGCAGATTCGCTAATCTATGATGGAATTTTACAACAGTATCGAAACATTTTCAGAAAGGGGGAATAATGTATCAAAACTTTATTTGGAGGCAGTGGACAAGTAAGGGATAAAGGATGAAATAAGACGTCATATAACATAATTGGAAGATAATTTGAAAAGTTTATTGTTAATCTGAATCATCGTAGTCAATGGACACGTCTGAATTTAGGTTTAGTTCTTCGATCAGCTGTTGTTTTCTTTGTCTACGCCTGTACATAAAAAGTTGCAGCTCGTCCGCAGCCGCATCAACATCCGGTGAAGACGGTGCGTGTTCAGTGTTCCGATCAGGTTGTACGGGTGCAGACGAACTACCTTCGCCGGCGTTGACGTCGTCAAACTTAACATGTAAATCGACGTCTGTAGCTCCGACGGAATTGAGGCGGTCATACATGTTACGAACGTCTGTTTCGTTCGTAAGCTTCATAATGTAGTGCGATTCGTTTGCTGACGGTGTTGGGATTCGACATTCCATGGAAGAAATTTGTTTGTCGCCGTGTTTACTAACCTCGATTGTTGTCAACTGTATTAAATCTTTCAGTGACATTTTGGTGGTGATTGTTGACTGAAAATAAGTATCGAGAAAATAAAATGTTGCCTGAAATTTTGCCATAAGGTGAGGAAAGATTCGGTGTTTAAAGAGAATTTGGAATGAGTAAATGATGGTGGAATTCGTGGGTATTTATAGGAAAGAAAAACACCACATAAGTAAATTTAACTCGAATGAAAACTTTAATTCGCATTTCATTTAACAAAACTTTCAACATGTATTCTTTAATAAGTAAATTGAGAGAATCCTTTGTGCCTGAAAGTATCGATAATTTTATATTAACGGACAGAAAGTATCGATAGTTTCGAGCAGAGTCGTGTTGTTATGATGGAATTTTACAACAGTATCGAAACATTTTTAGTAAGTTGGAAAAATGTATCGAAACTTTATTTCCAGTAACCTAAGAAAATGATCCGGGGTGCCTGAAAGTATCGATAAATTTTATCGTGAAGGACAGAAAGAATCGATATTTTCGAGCAGATTCGGTAACGTATCATGGAATTTAACAACAATATCGAAACATTTTCAGAAAAGGGAAAAATTGTATCGAAACTTTATTTACAGTAACCTATGAGAATTCATTGTTTCTGAAAGTATCGATAAATTTTATCGTGAATGACAGAAATATTCGATATTTTTTTTAAAAAATAAAGTCCTTTTCGGACCACTTACCAAATCATCCGGTGACCTCCCTTCAAAAATAGCTTCCATCCACACGACCACATACATTCCGCAATCATGTCTGTTATAATGACGCAAAATGTCAAATAGTAGATAAGCACAATGAATTTTTTGACTTATTAAATACTCAAATTTCATACCCGTTCGTTTGCACCTTCGTCTTACGGACCACGAATTTTAAATCCCTCGGTGGTACCTTAATCTTCCCAAATTGGGCACAAAACGCCTCGTCCTCATTAAATTTATGTAAACATTCCAGCTGCGTCAAAAAAATTTAAAATTAGATTACGAAGAAATTATGCATTATAAATTACAAAATGTATCGACACATACTGTTTTCTTGGTTTGCTCCACTCTAGTATTGTGCCGGGAAGATCTATGTAGACTATCAAGAAACGATGCTACACGATCAACCATATCCAACACCAAGAGACACCAATGATTATTCGTATCGTTTATTGGCATGAAGATCTACAACAATTGTCACACAAGATATTAGAACATTTATTGTTATTATTTAAATACTTAACAACATGTACGCAAAAAAATCTTACCATGTCACAATCGGTGAATTTATTATGGTCCATCAATGTTTTAGAATAGAAGCTTATAAGATTCGGCACATTTTGATCGTCCATTATCAACTCGGTCTGCATTTTAAAAAACAATCTCCATTAATTGACCAGCCATGAACAAATTGGACACGAAAATGTGTAAAAATGTAACTTACCACAAAATCGGATGGTAGATAGCAAATCTTCCGCTTCGCTGAACTTTTCCTCATCGAATCGTAACCCAACAACCAGCCTTTCAAATCAATAATCGGACTTCTTAGCCATTCCCCGGGTTTTAAAAAGCCAAGGTCGCCTACTATGCCATGTTCGAGCCCGTAATCTAGGATAACATCTCTATAGAAGCAATTTTTTGTATTAATTTTTTCCCACATTTATTTAAATATCACTCGCAAAGCAATATATATAACTTACGATGGTTCTAACAATCCACTATTCCATACATAATCACACATCGCAGCCTCCATCTCATCAATTCCACTTGGTATTTTGACCTTTGCAACCTACGATATGTCAATAGATATTAGCCACAACACAATAATCAAAATGGATGTCATTTGTATTATTCATTTTATCTTTTTAGTCTTCTGCTTCTTTGGTGCAGGACACCCTGAATCGAGCTCTACATCTATTGCATGATTCGGTGTCCTCGTATCTTCATGGTGGACCTCTCTTATATTTTCCTCCACCCTCTTACTCAATTCTTCTAAATTTTCTTCATCATTTTTTATAAGTTCATCATATTTTGCCTCAACATAACTCCTTTTTTTGTTTATTTCAGGACTTAAATGTATCCCCTCATCCAATTTTTTTCCACCATTTCAATCACCCCCTTTAACTCACCCCTCAATTCCACCACTTCTTTAACAACACCATTAAACTTTTCCCCTACTTCTCCCTTTAAGCTCTCAATAGCCTGTTCGATTCTGAATTGTCTTTGCAAACAATCAGAAACGACTTTTTTAACCTCCGCCAACTCAGCCATCAATATATCAATTTTACTTCCTCATTCATTCACTTTCACCTTATATTCTACCTTCTTCTCTTCCTCCTCTTCCTTCTCTTCCTCTTCTTCCTCCTCGCCAACCTTTACAAATAAACTACATTATTAGAGCATCTTTCTTTTTTAAGTCCTTAGTAATCTATAAATACTGAAATTACCCTTACCTTCTTTTTCGGTAATTCTAACTTTAACTTTGCCATAACTCGAGCAACTTCTTCCTTGTCCCAGGCAGTGATGTGTGCCACTCCGATTTTTTAGAATGTCGGCACACAAGAAGAATCTGACCAAAAATCATACAATGCAACCTGCATTTATAATAAACTTTATCATTTTCTATAATAACTACTTACAAAGTTTTCTAAACCAGTACCAATATTCAACTCGTTTACCTCTAAGACAGCTATGCATCCTTTGAGGTATGAGGGGTTTTTGGACTTTTGAAAAGTCTTGATTGCATTAATTAATTTGTCATAGACATATGACGCCCAATTTAATTCACCTCTCAACCCGGAGTCGTACATAAACTTCATACTTTTCTTGCTCGGGGATGTATCACCCGTTGGACAAAGGAATACTCCGACAATGTACAATAATACCCGGGCCTTCAGATCATCCCCCTCATACTTGTCGCTTTTTATTTCATCCTCAAGTGTAGCAAATGACACATTAGACGTTAGGCCATACTTCTGCACAAGTAATTTCCAATCCTCCCTCTTTATAACTTCATCCACACTCTGGCCTTTATTTTGTAGCCCCAATACGACTTCAACAATTCAGACACTAAAATGAAATGAATATTTTCCGTATCGCACATCACACTTCTGCAAATCAAAATCTCCCATCAACAACCGACACAATTCCCTCCGAATTGGTCGGTCCTCAATCCCAATAAGAGATCCAAACCCCATTTCTTCCAACAGGTTTGCTTTATCCTTCGCTTTCAACTCCTCTACTATGTGGTGCACTCGTTTTATGCTACACCTAGTCGACACTTCCTATGTAAATAATATACATATAATGTCAGAGTTTTTATATATCATTTATCAAAATATTTACAACTATAATGAATACCTTCTTCTTGTTCTTCTTGACCTCATAGTTTTCTCTAGCATTTGTGGACAACATGATGAATGGTTGATTCTCAGTTTCACTCATCGTGTTCCATTTATTCACCACCACGTCTCTCACCTGCAAATTATGCATAAACCATAAACAATCAAAATATTCAACCTCTAATATATTCACTATAATTTCAATTTACATACCGAACCGACAGTGTAAGTCCCACAATCCCTCATCCTCTGACATTCTTCAATACTGTCATGATAGGAAAGTTTAAATGTTCTTAAATACTTTCATCCAATTACAATTTACAAAATAATTATTTGACAATTGCTACTTGCTAGAAGTACAAAAATCCACCCTTTGGTTGCTTCAGATTTTCCTCCCTATCTACTCTCTCCGCCTCCATTTGAACCATTTCAGTCTCATCTTGAACAACATCTTCATGATCCTTAGAACCCATCTCGCTTCAGTTTTCTGACAAAAGTATCGATATATAATTTCTACCGACATTATTAATTTCTACCGATAAGTTCTCAGAACATAGTACCGATATTTATTTCCTAAATATAATTACACAATTTCGACCTATAATCGATCCGAATTCCGATTTTACTTCAACATCACTAAACCCAAAACATTATCCCCAACTACCCAATACTACATTACCAAAAAACTAGGGTTTCGGCAACATACCTTTTACTTCAAAGTCCCCAAACCCAAAACCTTTCATTTCGATTCTGTTACAATACGACTCCAAGAACGCCTACCTTGTATTTCGCAGCAACCAAACTCGGGTCGTTTTCAAATACTCTCCTCTCTTAGGTTTTCTGTAAATGCAAGTAATACAAAGGCGAGTGGGAGAGTAGATACTTTTAACCGGTTATATCATTATGATATATATAATCGATACAATTCCCTAATGTTTTGATACGTTTTTGAATTGTGTCGATTCTTTCGACACCAAACAATAAATCCGGTAAAGATTTACCGGTTACATTATATGAATTAATAATGTAATCGGTTATGTTTTCATATTTTCTATTGTACCGATTCTTTTGCACACGTTCTTAAAAAACGTATCGAAACCAAACAATATATCCGGTAAGATTTACCGGTTACATTATATGAATTAATAATGTAACCGGTTATGTAGAATTTTTTTTATTGTACCGATTCTTTTGCGCACGCTCTTAAAAAAAATATCGATATTTTCGACATTTTTTTTCAACCGCGGTTACATTGGTGTTCAAAAAGTATCGATAATGATTTAAAAAGTATGGATACTTTCAAAATAAACAACAAATTAGGCGCTACCGAATATATTGAAATTCGGATCAACAAAACCGGTAATTTTACCGGTTTTGTTATAGTCTAAATGTCCGAGTCCCCATCAGCTCCAAATTAACAACAAATTCGGCGCTACCGAATATATTGATATTCGGATCAACATAATCAGTAACTTTTACCGGAAACATTATCTTTAACCGGTCACCTTTCTAGCCGGTTACGTCGTATATTAGCCGCATATTAGCCGCCGTACCGCAGAACCTCCCATTTTTTAATTTTTCTAACGTTTCAATTTTTTACCGCAAGTAATGTCTAACCACGTAGCTCAACGAAGCCCGAGAAAATGAAACAAAAATAGTAAAGTCCATTATTGAATAAATACTCTTTACAATCCTTAGGCACTACACTCAACGGAATCACATTTAATAAATAGAAAAGGTAACAAATTTGAGCATTTCCACCTAAAAGAATACCTAGAGCATTTCCTCTTTTCCCTCTTTATTTTCAAATGTACCATTAGACTTATAGAATTTTTGAAATGGTCCATTACATGACACATTATTAAAAGGTTAACTACTGAAATGGTCACTTATGTTTCTCCCCAGTATAAAGTTGGTCACCGATTTTAAAAAACGACCAGTAAAGTCCTTATATTTTCGATCTGTAAACTTTTGGTCACTGAGACGTTGGTTGCCGTTAAACTTGGACGAGAGGCTGGTCTGACACAATAAAAAAAGGACAAATTAGCTAGATAGTCCCTAAACTATTACTTCAATTCTATTTTGACCAACAAAATAAAAATAATTTGTATAATTTCACATTTAATCCTCCATATTAACATTTTTTTTTCATTCCCAGACCCGGACCGAGTGTACCCGACCCGATCGGGTAATGTTTTTAAAAAATACCCAATTTTTAAAGATTTTAGTCGACGAATCAACGAGTATTTATGAACACTTTTAGCGATCACATCCATCAAAACGACCAAACTAAAAAGAGAAGAACCAAGAGCCAAAAGCAGAAGAAATCTGGAAATGAAAAAACCAAATGACCGTCTAGAGAAAGCCAAATGATTAAACTTTGGACACCAGTCCAGTTGTCATGGGGAAGAAGAAGGGAAAATAAAAGAAGAGGAAAAAGGGGGGGAAATAGGAAAATAAGATCCATGCCCTTATATTTTTATTTTTATAAAAAAAAGTAAAATTATAATCAAGCCCTTATATTCCATTTTCTTTTTATAAAACTATCACATGACGGTCTGAGAAAATACCGCACATCGCTGCCACGTCATCTCTTAACACTGTTAGTCTCAAGGGACATTTTAAAAGACAAAAATAAAACACAGAGGTACATTGAACATTTACAAATTTTAGGCACCACATTGACAAAAGGGCGTTTGTGCCATTATTTCTTCTAAAATTGGGTAACGCAAGTGATACGATACGTAATTCCTTTTTTTTATCTTGTTTAATTTCAGTCTGAACCATTTGATTGTCCAAAATGTGCACTTGTGGTGGCTTATTAATCCTCTTTACCGCTCAATCCACAGAACAAAACATTGACAGCAACAACTTAAAAAGGAATTATGAACCTGTCTAAGATAAATACATAGTTTGCCCCTGTGATAACAAATGTGAAGAATTATATGGTTTTGCCCACCCTCACCTCTCATACACTTGGGCAGCTCTCCAGCAAAATGAGAGTATAAAAGTGATGAAGAATTTTTTTAACTCCTCAGATCCACCAACCTTCTTCACATACCGCTTGAAGTTACCCGGATCCACTTGTCAGTGCTCGTTTTAGACCCTTGCTCAGTTCCCTTACACTCTGCCAACATTATTGGTAAAAACCCCAAGACCAATTTGAATTAAATTCCATACATAGTCCCATTCCACCAAGATAACAAAAGAAAACAACAGCAAACAGAATGGAGTCAATAATTCACATTTCCAATTTGAATACCTCATCGTTTAACCATTTATGTTGGTTTCGATTGTAGAGACAGGGCACGGTTATTCTTTTATGGCAGTGACTGGTCCCGGTTATTCTTTCATGCGTGATAAATTTTTCTACTACGAAACCATTTGTTAAGACATTGAATACCTCATCGTTTAACCAGGACCAGTCACTGCCATAAAAGAATAACCACGCCCTGTCTCTACAATCGTTTAGACAAACCAGGCTTTGAGATCTAGAAAAACCTATGGTTCATTAAGTTACAGAAAACAATAGGAAGAATATATGAAAGCATGAAATGACTCGGTGTAACTTGATCAGTTATATGTGCCGCATAAAGCCATCAAGTAAACAAGTGAGATTCCAAGCAGATATACAGAACTGAGAGCACCTCAACTGACTCAATTACATGAAATCTCAGAGTAAAAGTAACCACATAATCACAGGGTACAAATGGGGACAGTCATTAAAAAGATGGGAAACTGCAAATTACGATGAGAATAAACACGTGGAAACCATGTTCATAATAGCTAATATGAGAGCATATAGCATGCTTAGTTATTCAATATTGAGAGCACATAGCGTGGAACTTTACCAACAACAGAACAACTGGTCTTATTCATTTCACCCAAGCTTATTCCTTTTCGCCTTATGTACTATAGCACTCAATAACAGAAAAATGAACCACCAAACCTTACATCTCAATGCCCTCCCAAAATTTCTATAATACTCTACCAGGATGGATAGAACAAATAAGGAGAATAACTTAACTAGAAATGGCAACAAAATTGACTCCTTTCTTGGAACAAACTGAAGATAAACACAACCTAGACTGCTAATATCCAATTATGGATCTTCTTCAATTAATGCTAACTCCTCAAATGGATGATGGCATTAAAAATAAACTACTATATTTATATGTGTGTGTGTGTGTCCGCGCGTGTGTGCATGTGTGTGTGTGTTCGCACGTGTGTGTTGTGTGTATAGAATTGTACGCTTGGAAGGATCAAAGGACAAAATTATGTTTGAATGGAATGGAAATTGCATATAAAATAAAACATTGCTAAAGTAGCAAGTGAAATAGCAATTAGGGGGAAATCCGTTAAGCTACTTACTAACCAATCGTAATAGAAATAAAATTTCAAGCAAAACGAAACCATACTGAAAGTAGCAAACCAGTAATCGGTTTAAAATTAATTCTAATGAGTGGAGAAAAAAATCCGGTTAAGCTAAGGGCCGATAGTAATTAGAGGAAAACCTAGATGTTGTTTTTTTGCCACTACATGTAAAATTGGACGGTTATTCATGGGTTTGATGAACTGCTTAAGTGCATGAATAGCGACAATTGTTCTATGTCGCAAAAAAAAAAACTAAGGTAAAACGACAAATATAAATTACAAAACGAAACCCTAAATCCTCACCGTTGATTGGATTGGAGGAGGGTCAAGATCCACGTAGCGCACGGACATCTTAGCGATCTCAGAAATTGCGGCCTCTCTAACCCCAGGCACGTCACTGGTTAACTCCTCGTAGGCGGCTTCAAACGCCTCTTGCCAAAATCTCGGTAATCTAATCCGACGGCTGTTAGTGTACACATCCCACACATGCTTCACGGCCTTCTCCCTCTCCTCCATTTCCTAACAAACGGAGAAACAAGAAAAATAAAA
Organism: Hibiscus tridactylites; assembly: GCA_958450335.1. NCBI lineage: Eukaryota > Viridiplantae > Streptophyta > Magnoliopsida > Malvales > Malvaceae > Hibiscus > Hibiscus tridactylites. Next base: position 66,973,733 of record OY288285.1, on the reverse strand, counting down.
CAAATTGAGAGAAAAAATTGTGTAATTTCACAGAAAATGCAACATTAGAAAGGAGAAAACAGTTTTGGGGGAACATACGAGGACATCAAGATCGTCGTGAATGGGGCTACCAATATCATCAGAAAGACGGTTGAGATTACCGGCGGACCAACGGAGGGTAACGGTCCCGGTGAACATCGACCAGAATGCCAATAACAGAATCGCCGCGAATGCCCAAAATTTGTAACGGCCTCTGCCAAATAAGCACGAATCCGCGCTTTCCTTTTTCACATTCACTGTCGTCGTCGTTGTCGGCAGAGTGTCGTCATCCTTCATTTCGATTTACAAACGGAAAAATGAAAGAAAAAATTGAAGAAATTTCTTTAAAAATTTATTAATCTATTTATTAGGTGTTATGTTTTTAGTAGGAAATTGAAGTATGGATTTGGGAAAGAAGGGAGTGAATCATATTGGATTAGCTTTTTAATGGAGGGAAAACATTGATTATTGTATGTTATTATTAACGGCCCACCACGCTTGCTTTAGTTGACCCTATTTAACATTTGGGGACCATACTAACCGTTTGATGTGAATCTGATTAGAGATTTAACGGGTCTATTCCTACCAGGCTACCACAGGGTTGCCGACACTATACGGTGGCGTTTATGATGTTATTACCGGAGTACACCTAATCAGTATATCTGTATAACTTGACCCGAGATCCGATATAGACTCAAACATAATAGTCTAAATTTAACCCGAACTCGAAGTAAATTGAATCAATTTTTCGTTGAACCGAAAATCAACTGGAATCGAAAATAACCATAACCGTAAGCAACTGGAATAAAAAATCAATCTGAGTCTAAAGCAACTCGAACCGAAACGAACCCGAATTTAATTTGCTCAAATATGTATGTTTTATTCTCCTTTTGTACTATATTACTAATTAACAACCACCTTTAGTAATAGTTTAATGATTTGATTTGATTTTCTTTTTTAAATATCATCTTCATATGTTGACTTAAATTGAAAATCGATCGATCTGATATAGACACGACTCGAAGAATCAACCGTTTGATATTCAACCAAACTGAAAATCAACTGATCCAATATTAACTCGAAAATCAACCGATTCAATACTCGACCGACTTGAAATAACATAGGTCTGCACTAAATTTAAATTAGATCTGAATCAAACCTAAACAAAAAATAATCCGAATTAAAACTCAACACGACTCTTGACGACCCAAACCCGTTTTTGATGACCCGATTGCCACCTCTAAAATTGGATTGCAATTTTCATTATAACTATAATGGAATTTGGAAATAAAAATCCAACCCTTTTTTTGACATAAGAAAATCCAACTTTGACATACCAACAACTTTGTCCTCACTTCATTTAAATGGCCTTCTTAAAGAATAGGATAGGATTGTATGCACCTACGGTTATATTTTTACCTTTATAATTTTCAAAAAATTTAATTTGATCCTTTTAAAATTTATAATTTTTTTAATTAAACCATTCCTATAATTCTTAAAAGTTCTCATTAAGCCTTTCAAATTTTTAAAAATTTTAGTTAAACCCCAAAATTTTTGAAAAAAAAATAAATTTAAGCTTTAAATTTTTTTAATTTTTTTAATTAAACCTCTATTTTTTTTAAATTTAAAGTTACCCCTCAAACTCTACCATCAAGTTCCGCCACTGTTACATACATGTATCCATATAATGTGATGAATGCATAGGCAGGTCATCATTATTACTCACAATATTCCCAAATGTTTAGATTGTGTAGACCATGGATGAGCACTTCTTTTGATGGGGACATAGAAACGACTAATGGTAGAAATCATTGTTGTTCTCTCAAGTCTTAATTGGTCAATGTTTCAAAAATTATCAGCATATTTGCCGTATTTTCTCTGGTGAGAACGGAGGCATGATATCGGACGATGACAGGCGTTCAACCGGAGAAGAAGACAGTAGAATATTAGAGCAAGGTTTAACAACTAAATGAAACTGATTGCATTGAAATTGATTTACAGAATAATGGGTCAACTTGATTTCGGTTACAAATGATATTGGGTATTTATAACCCAAACTAAACCTATCCAACAAACTATAAAACAGCCCAACAGCAAATAAACTGTAGCACCCCGAGTTCACTTATTCATTTTTCTGTAGTAGCTGACAATTTTTTTTAAAAAAATTGAAAATTCTTTTTTGGGTAAAATACAAAAATAATGACTCAACTTTTGTCTCTCTCCTATTTTACTCACTCATCTTTAAATTGAGTCGATTTAATGATTCAACTTTTAACATTGAGTTTTTATCATCACCCAACCGTTATATTATGGATGCCGTTAATGATGTGGCGTTTTTTATTGATTTGGCTGCCACGTAAACACATACGTGTTAAAAAAACAGAATAAATACAAAAGAAAAAGAATGAGTGGTGGGCACAAGTTGGCTTCAGCCATTCGGTTTGATTCACCACCCCAGCTCCAAGTTTGCTCAACATCATACTCATCATCTCCATTCTCCTCTCTGCATTAATTTTGAAATTCATCACTCAGAAACATACAACCCCAAGAAATTTGCCACCCAGTCCTCCTGCTCTGCCAATCATAGGCCATCTCCACCTTCTAAAACAGCCTGTACATCGAACTCTTCATCAACTCTCCGAGAAATATGGCCCCATTCTGCTCCTTCAATTCGGAACTCGTAAAGTCCTCCTCGTCTCCTCAGCATCAGCAGCCGAAGAGTGCTTTACAAAAAATGATAGCATCTTTGCAAACCGGCCTCAGTTGCTTGCCGGCAAGCACATGAATTATAACAATAGCACGATCGGACTAGCCCCCTACGGTGATTATTGGCGTAGCCTTAGGCGTCTTACCACCATGGAGCTCTTCTCCACAAGCCGACTCGCCATGTTTGCTAGCATCCGGCAAGAGGAGGTTCAATTATTGGTAAAGGAACTATTCCTGGCCTCGACCGAGAAACCGGCAAAGGTGAAACTTACATCAAAGCTTATCGAGGTTGTTTTCAACATCATTCTAAGGATAATTGCCGGAAAGTGGTATTACGGGAAAGATGCGGTGGACAAAGAAGGAGAGGAGTTTCGAGACATCATGAGGGAGGTTACGGAGATGGGGTGCTTTACTTATTTGTAGTTTGATGCTATCTTGTCATTTTCTTTTTTTGATTAGCAGAGGAAAACGATTTGGTATTACTGGGTTTTGACTTATATGATAAATACCATAACATGTTTCGAACGAGTACATTTCGAACTTCTAAATGTTGAACCAATATGGGTTGGTTTCAAGTTTTGTATATTAGTTCATTTGGTTAGCACATTGACAAACACTAAGGTTCAAATCAAATCAATAGGGGTTGGTTCAGGGTCAATATGGATTGGTTCTGGTTAAGTTGATTGACTACTCGTTAGTACTCGGATAAACGTTAAGGTTCAAACGAAACCAATAAGGGTTGGTTCAGAGTCTATATAGATTGATTCAGTTGGTTGACTATTCATTAGCATCTTGAAAAACATTAAGGTTCAAATCTAATCAACAATCTCAGTTTGTGTAGGACACTAAGGTTCGAGTCTCATTTAGTGGATGATCTATAAGTATCACTTTCAAGTTTCAACCCTCTACGAGACTAGTGGGATAGCCTTCAAATATGTTATTATATGCGTTAGTTCTTTGCATATTGTAACAATGTTTTGAGCATTGAACTCACCGTGGAGATGTTTCATGGCCTTTGCAAGAATCCTTTGGTGGTTCAACCATCACCACCTTCATCATGTGCTCTTCTTCCAATTTATGGTTGTTTAAGTGTAGTCTCTCATACAGGGGGGTGCAATGTCCACCGGCTGTTTCCTTATCTAAAATTTGATGTTTTTAAGATTGCTAGGAATAAAACAGCTTGTCTCTGAATTCTGCTACTATACTAGGAATAAAATTTGATGAGTATGATGTTGAGCAAACTTGGAGCTGGGGTGGTGAGTCAAACCGAACGGCTGAAGACAACTGGGGCCCACCACTCATTCTTTTTCTTTTGTATTTATTCTGTTTTTTAACACGTATGTGTTTACGTGGCAGCCAAATCAATAAAAAACGCCATATCATTAACGGCATCCATAATATAACGGTTGGGTGATGATAAAAACCCAATGTTAAAAGTTGAGTCATTAAATCGACTCAATTTAAAAATGAGTGAGTAAAATAGGAGAGAGGCAAAAGTTGAGTCATTATTTTTGTATTTTATTTAATAAAAAGGTAAGGGAAGCCACGTCTTCCTTCCTCCTTCTTTATATATAACCCAAACAAAATTTATCTCCCCCTAATTATGCTCTTCATTATGTCCCACACTAAAAATATTAGAAAAATAAATTATAAATCTTAACATTAAATTTTACATTATAAACCTTAAATCATACTCTTTAAAAATATACACTACTTATAAATCTATAAACACTAACTATAAATTTTAACTTTAAACCTTAAACCTACTTTTTTAAGTAGGACACAAAAAAATTTAATTAAGCAGACAATTTCCATCTATATAACCCCAACTTTTCTTAGACAATCGAGGTTAATGTCCTGGGCACATGCATCCAAAACAAGCCTAAACAGTTAGCTAATAGAACATAATTTACGAACATGAAAATGGCAAAACGCTTCAAGCTTAAGCTATATCGAGTCTTCACTTTGTTCCAATCCTGCCTTTCAAAAGACCCTTCTGATCTCCCATTAAATCCTGCCCCTTCATTCTTCGGACTTTCTTCAGTTAGACGAAACTTATTACTATAGATAGAGTCGGAAGTTTATTCAAAGGGTATTATTTTTATAATATTTAAAAAGAATTTATTGTTCATAAAAAGTGTCAAATTGTCAACTACATATTTTTTTATATATAAATTATATAAAAAATTACAATTTAAAAAAAATTAGAGTGAGACACCCAATTGTGAAGCTGGCTCCACTCATTCCTATCACCCACAGTTTAGCACCACCACCGACGTTGTCAAAGCTTCCTCATTACTATTCATTAAGACCACACATTTCCTCCGCGTTTTCGTCCATTGGCAGTGGCCTTGGGTCAAGATCGTCTGCAAAGTACTTGTCTGGATCATTGCCGCCGTTACGTTGGAGTTCCACTACAGGGACGAAACAAGGATCAAATATTGACAGAGGTAAAGAGAGCTTTGGGCAAAAAATTAGAGGTTTGAGACATAATTAGAGGTTTGATTTTGACCAGTCAAATCCGTTAATATTGTTGTTTGGTAAATAGCGGATTGAAAGAGCGGATTGGGATGAAACCGCTAATTTTGAAAAAACTCATAATATGAGCTTTTTGAGATTAGAGGTTCGATATTAGAGTTGTAAAGACTCTTTTACCGTTACCAGTTACCAAAAATCTCAAAATAACCTAAATTAAATATTTTCTCACCCTATTTATAAGCTAATTCTATTTATTTTTTTCTTTTTATTATCACATATTTATATGTATTTAAATTTATTAATTAATTAAATTATATAAAAATAATTATATAAATAATAAATTCATATATAAATCATTTGAATATGTTTATAAAAGTTATATTAAAAATAATTTTATAGATCTAATTAATAATAATTAGATACAAAATATTAATAACTAATAAACTATTCAAACAAATATTGAATATAAATATGTCCTTATATGTCATTTTAATTGTTTAAATAATCTAACAGCTATCAACTATCCGTTAATTTTACCAAACACTTTTATACAATCAACTAATATAATCCGCTAGTCAAATCAGCTAATGCATTCCGCTATCCGCTAATTACCAAACAAGGCCAATGCTTAATTTGTATAATTATTTAAATTTTATAAGAACCTAAATTGTTATTGGAAAAAAATTAAAGATAGAAACTTATTCTTCTTTAGTTGAACTCGTAATTATATGTTTAATAAACTCTTGTATTTTTTAATTTAAATATTTATTTTTACAATGATCAAATTATTATTAGACCGAAATCTATCTAATACATTAATTTTATAACGGGCCGAATCCCTTAGGCCTCGAGATAGCTCTGTTCGTGTTCCACTAGGAAAAAGAAGACATACAACACGTTATTGCTAAAGTTTACGGTGATGATGAAACCCTTCGTCGCAAAATCTATAATACCTCCGAAAATGACAGTTTATTTCACCCCATTGCCTCCCAATACTGAGAAAAAAAATGACGATACAAAAAGAAGAGAAGGACGCCGAAAATTCAACAAAGCACCTGGTCGGCCTACAACGGATTGTTTAGCAGCGGAAGCTTTGAAGACGATGATTTTAACACTGAAGAAATAGAAACCCTAGTCTCGTCTTCCAGGAGTTTCTCCGCTAATTCCTCCTCAGAGATGTTCAACGCCAACTTAGAGGCTATACTCGAAACAAAGCCTACGGAAAAAAAAAAAAAGAAACCCAAGAAAGTAAACAAGGCAAAAAGGTACGGTGTGAGATTTTTGTCGTCGGAGAGCGATTCGCCGGCGAGATTGTCGAGCTTTTTGCAACGGATAATGTCGTGCACGGTGGACAGTAAAGTGAGGGAGTGTTTGACCACGGTGAAGAAATTGGAGGACTCGTACTTGGATTTTAAGAGGTCGATAATAGAAAAAAGATTTTATTATCATATGAAAGAGCACCGGTCAAAAAGAAAACTCTTTACTATCCAAAAAACCTGTGTTGCCTTTTTCATTCTAAATAAGTAAACATATCCAAAAACCTGTTTAATTGTCTAAACCTCTAGGCTCTAGCTAATCAGAATTATCAGCATTAATAGAACTGGAAAATAAGGCGTAAATCTCTTTACTATCTCTCAGTTTTCCACCGCATCCCGCCTTGCCTTCCTTATAAGCACAGTCAACACTCGTCATCATATGAACTAGTCAAGTTAATACTGTTGTACTACACGCATAAACTATTTTGGGAATAAAAATCATTTTTATTTTTAGAGTCTTTATACATGTCTCAACACTAACAAAAATTAAATCTTAAGTACTAATTATAAATTTTAAATTCTAAATTTTAAACTCTAACTTTAAACTTATGATACGTAGCTAAAATGGTCACTATTTCATCATTAGTTATGCCTCTAATAATTCAAATATAATACTAATTTAGGTTTTATTATGTGTTTTTCGTGCATGTCTTCAATTCTGAAAAACACACTGAAAAGATGCAAATTTTTTATAATTTTTATTTGGAGTTAAATCTGGGCTAGTGGGCATGAATTTGGGCATGACGTGATGTCCAGTCAGCAATTTCTTGAAGATGACGTCAGTAGTGTCAGATAATTTATCAGCCGCAAATCAATAGTTTATCAGTCGAGATTTTAAATTCAAACTTAGAAATTATCTTTTGTATTTAGAATTTAATTTGATTTTTTTAAGATTTATCTTCTATAATTTTAAGGTTTTTACTTTTAATATTTATAATTTTTTATTCCTTTACATTTTATTTCTTTTAGTTTTTTTAACTTTATTTTAAAATTATGTTAAGTATAATTTTTTTTATAATCATACTTAGTTAAATTCTCTAATTAGCTAAAGACTTAAAGCTTCGCTTCGATTCACTTTGTGAGAATTAAAAACACTCAATAATTTCAATTTACATTCTTAATTTTTTGAAATTTAGATTGACAACTGACATTTCTATTAAAATCTTGGCTTAAACGTCAAATAGGTGCCCAAGCTATACCATTTTTTCCAGTTAGGTGCCTAACGTTTGTTTCGGGCCACTTAGGTGCCTAACGTTTCATTCCGTAACTCATTTAAGGTTTTAGCCGTGACGGACGTTAAAATTTTTCGTTAAAGGACATGTGGCATGTTTTTAGATTTTCTGATATTAAAAATAATAAAAAAAATAAATTAAATAAATTAAAAATAAAATTAACTAGGGTTAAATTACCTTAAACCCCCCATCTTCTTCCCCCCATCAATCCGTCCCTCCCCCTTTTCACTGCACAAACAATAATACATCTTCTTCCCCCATCAATCCATCTTTTCCATTCGAAACAAAGCTCTCATTCCCTTCGCCATCCGTTCTAATCGACAAGCTTGATTCCGCCATCTGCCGAATCTCCTTCACGCATTCGGCGAATCCTCCAAACCCCCTTTGGAGAAAACATACTTGTTCATCAAAGTCACTACATTTTTTAACCTCCAAGTCTTTAACCCTTGATCTCTTTCGCAGTTTTTCGAGTTTTTCCAACAACTCATCAATCTGCTCCTCCAATACCAACTCCACATTCTTACCTTCACAAATGTTGTTTCTTCCCTGCATACCAATTGGCAATTCAAGGCCATTGAATGGAATGAATATCAACATAGACATTCTTTCAAATAGTTGGTGAAATAAATAGATATTAACTAAGTAAAAGATCAAATATTTGGAACCTTATCAAGCAAAATCAGAATTTGTACTAAACAAGTTTTGAAGATAACTACAGTCCTACATTAATCAATATTCTCTCGAGAACCAAACAGAAAATAATCAAAAAGAGAAAAAAGAGAGACCAACAGAAACCAAAGTTTCTAAAAACATGCCATGTCGATTTTTGCCGTGAAGATGGTGATTGATTTTCTGGGTCTGGAGCTGGCGTTTCTTGGCTGTCTTCTTTCGAGACATCAACGGAATGAATGCTGAAATGGTGGTGGTGGTTTCTTTGGGGTTTGATGTTTAGTTTGGGGAGTTTGTGGGAGAGATGAAAAAGGTGAGTTTTTTTTTTTACTTTGGATTAGGTTGGGTTAAGTGGTGAAAAGAAAAACTGAGTCTTGTTGTTGCAGATGCCATTTCAATATCAGAAAGGGGGAGGGACGGATTGATGGGGGAAGAAGATGAGGGGTTTAAGGTAATTTAACCCTAGTTAATTTTATTTTTAATTTATTTAATTTATTTTTTTATTATTTTTAATATCAGAAAATCTAAAAACATGCCACGTGTCCTTTAACGAAAAATTTTAACGTCTGTCACGGCTAAAACCTTAAATGGGTTACGGAATGAAACGTTAGGCACCTAAGTGGCCCGAAACAAACGTTAGGCACTTAACTGAAAAAAATGGTATAGTTTGGGCACCTATTTAACGTTTAAGCCTAAAATCTTTTTGCTTTCATTTTTCTATTTGTCTGTTCTCTTATTTGTTAATATTTTTCGTTTACCTTTTCTTTTAATTCTTTCTTTCGTTTTTCACTGGAGCTTCATTTGAGCCTTATTTGAGGTGACTTTAAATTTTATACAGTTCATACATCTGGTTTTGAAGAAATCGGACTATTCTACCGCACCTTCTGACCCCGCTATTGGCGCATAGAAGCACCCTATATTTTTTTTTATAAGTCCACTTTCAAAAATATTTTTACATGTATCACGATTAAAAATTTATGAATCAAGTGGAGTTACCAGAGTTAGGTGTTTTCATAATATTCAAGTTGGCAGCGAAAGAAAAGAAAATAAAAATATCAAAACACCTTTAATCATACACCACATTTCATCCGATCTTAGCCTGTCTGCCAACCCCCTAATGGTCCACCAAATAGAATAAAAACACACACACACTAGGATCCCCCCCCCACCCCAATATTATATGTGTGCACTGTGAAGGAATCACAGTAACCCATAATTATACTGGAAAACAAAAGTGAGAAAAAAACTACTTGAATCAAAGAGTATTTTCCCCCCAAAGCAAAATCTACATATCCTTAGGGATCCTCCCTATTGAAAAAAAAGGTTCTGTAAGGTTACTTGCTCGGTAGAAGATTGAAGATCTAATTTTTTTGTCTTCCCGATTTTTAGTGGGTAAATCTCCCAACGAAATTTTTCTGCATACACAAAGCCTCGAACTCGTTGATGAAGATTCACCTTTTATTAGACTCAATAAATCGCATATCTATATTGCATTTACAAATATTTTTACCGTGTCATATTTATTTTTAAGATATTTTACATTTATATAAATTTAACCATTTATAAATCTTGAAACATTAATACATTTATGTTGTATTGGTATCATTTTTCTAGTATGATTGTCTAAAAGGCAAAGGTAAAAGGCACCGATTTTGCCTTTTTCTTTTAAGGGGAGAGTAATGGGAGACCATCTTTATTATGAATGATATAAATCAGAATCTAAACATCTTTCCAGTAACTTTTGTGAGGTTGAAGCCTCTTCTTCTCCCCCCCGTCGTGTGTGTCCCGTGTGAGTTTTGAACCTTAATACCTAAGTATCTTGACTCCAAATTATTCCCATAATATACTATCACTACTATTCTTTACAAGTTGCAATGTAAATCATGTGTTCTTCACAATATATATATATATATATATATATATATATATATATATATATATATGATCCAGTTACACAGTATAATAATTTTTAAGTTTTACATGTTTTTTGAATCGTTGGATGAGTAAAACGGATGTCTGAGATTAACAATATAATATGTGAAGATTATCACTTGAAAAAAAGTTAAGGTATTAATCTCAATCGTTCATTTCTTCCTCCAACGACCAAAAAACGTATAAAACATAAAAACCTTTTCATTGTGTAAATAAATACTAACCCTATATATATAAATAAATAGATTAGGTTTTTATCAGCCGAAGGAGTGAAGGTGTTGAGCAATTATTGGCTCCTTCCGAATATAGAGATGCTAATGGAATGGAATCATCTAGGGTTTTATTTAAGAAATGTGCTTAACTTAATATACATAAATTGGATTTTTAGGCATAATGCTAAAAAAATGTTTTTAAGATTTGATTGAATAGTTATTTTGGTTCTTTATTCTTTTTTGAAGCATTTTAACCATCAATGTTTTATTTTGAGTTAAAATGGCTCATTCGTGGATAAAAAATGTTAGTCAATTGGCAATAAACAATTTAAAATGACTTGACACAATGACACGTCATTAGAAGAAAAAAAATATATTTTTATACAATTTTAGAAAATTATTTTTGACTGATGTGTCATTCTGTAAAGTCAACACATTTTGTCTATGTGACATTGCGATATAAGTGTGCACTGTCATATAGGTTTGTCATGTCATTTCTGATCATTTAATGTTAGTTGACTAACATTTTTCATCTACAAAGGGGTCATTTTGACCCAAAATAAAACGGTGAAGGTTAAAATGTTTTAAAAGAATATGAGTCAAAATAACTATTCAATCAAATCTTAGAGATATTTTTGAAATTATACCTTTTTTATATGTACTAATAATTTGAATACAATATAAATATGTTAAGACTTATTTATTTTAAACTAGCAGCGTGTTAAAAATTAGAAATTTTATTTAATAAACTTATTTATTACGGTAGAAGAAGATAATATTGACTACCATGCATGTACTAAAATACAGTACTAATAGATGGAATTGGACTGATGTGAAAACAATCCTTTGCTTGATTTATTCTGCAAATTTTAATGTAAAAGTATCAATGATTAAGCACATAAAGCTCTAATTCCTTAAAGCAATCATAAAAGAATTAATTAATTAATCTCCAATATACAGCTTAGGCCGGTACACTACAAACTGCTTTATTATTATTATTATTATTATTATTATTATTTATAAACATTTTCCTTTTAATAAAGGCTTTTGTTGACATTTTGCCTTTGCTTTTCAAAATAATCATGTTTAACTTTATTATTTCCCATTTAGTAATGTTATTTATCAGACCACGTATAGTTTGTAATATATATAGTTTATTTCAATTATTATATCGAGTAAATTATTTTGATATATTAAATTTTGTTAAAATGATTATTATTTTATTTAACACAAAATAATAATACTCTTATTATTATTCAAAATAATAATTTAAGTAATAATTCAAACAAGCAGGAAGCACACACTTGTTTGCGGAATCTTTATTCATGAAAAAATGACTTAAACTTATAATGGCATTGGATCCCTCCCCATGCATTCACACATATACAACCATCCAAATCTAATACTACTTTATATTATAATGAAAAGAAAGGTTTAAAGTTTAGACCTACATAAGCTTGATTACGAAATAAGTACTACATCATAAAAAGAAACATTTTAATAAATATATAAAGTATCTATTTTAATATATTAATAATGTATAGCTTTATATGTTGCAATTGAATTATTTTAACATTATATCGCTAAAATAAGTTTATATGCATTGTTTTTTTAAGACTTTTAATATGGTAGTAACATGTAAGTTACTGATAGTTAACAACACAAAACTAGGGTTTTAAATGCACCGAGTTTGAACTAAAAAACTTTTGTTTATGTTTATTTATTTATTTTTAGGTTTATAGTAGTATCCAATAAGATTTTAAAATTATGTCCGTGTTTGTTTATTTGAGAATATATGTATTTTGTTTTTGTTTAATGACCGTGAACAATAAATGAACATGTTCGAGAATATTAAAAAAAAACATATTCACAAATACGTTAATGAACATATAATTGAACATGTTTGCTAACAATTAATTGTTTGCTAACATATAAAATAATCAAACAAAAATATTAATAATCATATTATAAATAAAAATAACATTAATACTTTAACATCTTTCGTAGAAAAATATTAACTTTAAATAAATTAACTTATGAACGAGCTAATAAACAACTTTGTTTGTGAATATAAATGAATTGAACAAATCTTTGTTAAAACACACTTATTTAGCTTAATAAATCAACATAAATGAACAGTTCACGCTTTATGCAAGGAAATCATGAAGAAGTGTCATAATTCCAAGTGGGCTCGACATCTAGGAATGGACCGAACCTTAGCCCTGATTACCGAACAATATTATTGGCCACGCATGGGCGAGGGTGTGGAAGCCTATGTGAGAACTTGTCTTGTATGCCAACAAGATAAAATCGAGATGAGAAGACCCGCGAGGCTATTATAACCATTGCCCATTCCCGAGCGACCATGGGAAAGTATATCCATGGACTTTATTGTCGGCTTGCCCAACACTGATGGATTGTCTAGCATCATGGTTGTTGTTGACAGGTTTTTCAAATAGGAGACATTTATCCCAGCGTCGAAAGTATGCCCAGCCGATGAGGCAGGCCATCTTTTTCCTCAAGTACGTGGTGAAGTATTGGGGATTGCCAAAGACCATTATTAGTGACCGGGACACGCGGTTCACGGGCAAATTTTGAACTGAGCTGTTCAAACTCATGGGATTAAGCTTGAACTTCTCAACAAGCGTCTATCATCAAACCGATGGGCAAACCGAACGAGTGAATGCCTAATTGGAGATCTATTTAAGACACTACATGAGTGTCACAAAACACAACTGGCCAAAGCTGCTAGACGTGACCCAATTTTCCTACAATTTGCAACGGGGTGAGACGATCAACCAAAGTCTGTTCGAGATCGTGACCGGGAAGCAACTGCTCACACCCAACACAATTGCTACCAAGTACGAGGGGCCTAATCCAGTAGTGCTAAAGTTTGCCACAGAGTGGCAAAAGCATCATAACATAGCACGGGCATGTCTACACAAGGAATGAAAGCAGACCAAGAAGTGGGCAGACACAAAGCGTAGGGACATAAGCTTCCAAGTCGAACACTTAGTTCTTGCCAAGCTAACCGGGATCTTGTGTAACCCAAACATGTACAAAGGGCTTGTGCAAAGGTACGAGGGACCGTTTAAAGTCGTGAAGTGAGTAGGCACCATGGCCTATCGAATAGAGTTACCAATGATTATCCGAGCCCATCTGATGTTCCATGTAAGTTTACTCAAGTCATTCCATCAAGATGAGTCAGATCCGGATCAAGCCAAATCACACCGGGCATCAATCGGAGTGAAGGTCTCCTATGAGAACGAAGTTCAAGAAATCCAAGTGGAAAGGGTCGTTCGACGACTAGGCCATTGGCTGAGGCATGAGTATTTCGTCCTATGGAAAGGACTTTCCAACAGCGAAGGAAGTTGCGAACCAACCGAAACCCTATGGCAGTTCAAGGACCAAAAGAATCGGTACCACCTTAGCCAAGCGACGAGGGCGTCTCCAGAACCAGTGGGGGAGAATATCATGGACCGCACCCTAGGGCCCGATCCCAGCGCACACCAAGTAGATGAGCCCGCCGACCGCACCCTAGAGCCTAGTCCCAGTGTACACCAAGGGGCCGAGCACGCCGAGCCCGGCGCACACCAAGAGGCCGAGCATGTCCTCCAAACCATCTTGCGCCTAGCATCAACACAAATTTGCCCTTCACTTGGGGTTAAAGAGTTCTAATCCTTGAAGGATTAGTACAGTAGTTATCCTAGTTAGAGTAGGATTACACCATTGGATGTAGGAGTCTATATAAAGAGGCTTACCCCCACCTCATTAGGCACATCATCTTAGGATATTAGATTTCGTTAAACTTTGTTAGGCTTCAGCCTTTTTTTCTGTTTGAGTAATAAAACTCCGAGCATTCGCTCAATTATATCGTGGTCTCTTTTTCTTGCCCTCATCGTTCCGTTTACGCACGAATCCAAGCATTCTAGCTTAGATCAGTCAGGCTTACCTAGGCGCCACACCATCTCAAATGCACCTAGGGCCGCACGGATCCAAGCACGACTCCAGACCAACGTAAAAGAAACGATAGAGTCCCTCGATGTTGTCAACGATCACCTCGAAGAGCTGGAAATCAAGGTCGATCCCCTCAAAGATGAAGGCAATGATAGGAGAGTTGTTGGGGGAGATTGATGTCGCACTCCTGCTTACTTGGTTGATGTCGCACTCCTATGATGGCGACATAGGTGTTCTCAATCGAGGGATGGGACAATTCCCATCAAAACATGAAAGAAATTCCAGTTTGAGTTTAAGGAGCATTTTTATCCAAAGAATGCTCAAGATGAAGCTCGTGAGAAGCTTCATCAGTTAAAGCACAACGGATCGATTCGAGAGTATGTCAACAAGTTCACTGAACTTAGGCTCCAAATTTAGGGCATGAGCGAAGACGATGCCCTATTTACAGAGGATGGAATTACATCGAGCAAGGGTCCAAGATCTCTCTAAAGCATTAGACATGGCTGACTCCTTGCAGAATTTGTATACAAGAAGTCAGACACCTCGAAACTAAAGTCGAAGCATAAAGGCAATGGCAGGAAAGGCAAAGATGTAGGACGGGCCCAAGAAGACATCTAGTGGAGACGTCAAACTTCGTAAGCCATGGGAAAAGAACATCAACTTTAGTTGTTACAACTGCGGAGGCAATCACATGAAGAGGATTGCCCCCAACTTGAGAAAGCGGCATCCATCCATGAAGAGGATGACGAAGAATCTGAAGAAGAGAAGGAATTCCCCAAACTTAATTCCATCACCAGTTGCATGGAGATTAAGAAGAGCTCCAAGAAAATGGGTTTGATGTTCGTAGACATCACCGTGACAAGCCAAAAGCTGAGAGCATTAGTGGACACCGGTGCCTCAGACTTGTTTGTGTTAGAACAAGCTACCGAAAGGTTTGGCCTTCATGTTGAGAAGACAAGAGGGTTTATTAAAACCGTAAATTCCAAAGAGATTCCAATTGCTGGAGTAGCAAGAGGAGTCAAGCTTGGCATAGACGAATAGTCCGGTAAGGAAACAATCAAGGTAATTCCCCTTGACAATTTTGACTTAGTGATGAGCATTAATTTCCTTGATATAGTTAACGCATTCCTTATTCCATTCGCCAATTGCTTGTGCATACTTGACCCGACACACCCATGCATGGTCTCAATGAGTTGACAATCATGAGTTAAAGGCCAAAATGGTGTCAGTCATCCAATTCAACAAGAGGATACGCAAGGAAGAACCAGCATACTTGGCAACATTGGTGCATGAGGAGCCACCTATAACCAAAAGGGTCCCAACTGAGGTAGGACAAGTTCTAGCCGAATTTCAAAATGTAATGCCCCCAGAGTTGCCCAAAACTCTCCCACCGAAGCGGGAAGTCGACCATAATATCGAGCTTGTATCGAACACGGAGCCACCAGCTCGAGCCCCTTATCGAATGGCTCCGCCTGAGCTTAAGGAGTTATGCAAACAATTGAAGGAACTCCTCGATGCGGGATATATCCGACCATCCAAAACACCCTATGGTGCACCAATGCTCTTTCAAAAGAAGTATGATGGAACGCTTCGGATGTGCATCGACTATCGAGCTTTGAACAAGCTCACCGTGAAGAACAAGTACCTGATTCCTTTGATAGTCGACTTGTTTAATCAGCTTGGTGGTGCAAAGGTGGTTCACCAAGTTGGATTTGTGGTCCGAATATTACCAAGTAAGGATTGCCGAAGGTGATGAGCCGAAGATAGCTTGTGTGACGCGTTATGGATCGTATAAATTCCTTGTGATGCCTTTCGGCCTTACAAATGCCCCCGCTACATTCTGCACCCTCATGAACAAGGTACTACAACCCTTCCTCGATCAGTTCGTTGTAGTTTACCTTTATGATATTGTGATATGTAGCAAGACCATTGGGAAGCATGTTGAACACTTGCGAAAGGTGTTCGAAGTCTTGCGGCAAAATGTCTTTAAACTATGATACAAAATTTAAACCAGATCCTAAATTTTAACATTTTCTAATTAAGTCTTTAAAGTATTGGTATCCTATTAATGATTATTAAGTATAATAGTGATGTGCATCATGTGTAAAGCTAACTGATTCAGTTAAGGGTTGTTGAGATGCAATTAGGGTTGTTAGTACGTGAGCTGTGTATATTGTATGTGTATATAAGCTGCCTATGCACCTCTGTATGATAGAGCTTTTATCAATAAAGAATTCTTTGTTTCTTAGATTTCCTATTATGGTATCATTCGCCATTTGTTCCTGGAGACATTCTTCCGCTTCAATCTCTTCTTGAGATTTTCTTCTTTTTTTTTCTTTCTTCCTTTTCTTTCTATAATCGTGTGAGGTTTCAATGCCGGAAAGCGATTCCAGTGATGTATTTTCTTCATCTTCTGGTGGGAAGATGTTCACCAACAAACGTATTAATATTGTGCTCGACGAGATGAACTTCCTTTTTTGGAAGCAACAGGTTCTATTGACTGTTCGAAGTCATAGATTGGAAAAACTCCTTACAGGCAAGGTTAAAGCTCCACCAGAGACGATTCTTGGTGATGGTGGGGCTATGGTGTCCAATGATGAATACGAGATCTTTTTTGCTCAAGATAGTGCTTTGGCGTCGTGGTTGCTGTCGACCATCAGTGCTGGTCTCTTACCTCAGTTTGTGGGAGCTGAGTCAGTTGTGGCAGTCTGGAATAGAGTTCTTCAATATTTTGCCAACAAATCGACAACTAGTGCCATGAGTTTACATTGCAAACTCAGGGCCTTTCGAAAGGGAGAAGAAAGCATGTGTACGTACCTTACAAAGATTAAAGAGGTGTGCGATGCACTAACAACGTGTGGTAGTTCTGTGTCTGACCTTGAACAGATTGCAACGATACTGAATTGACTGCCTCTTGAGTATTAGCCGTTCATGGCAGTTATCACAGCGAGTAAAGAACCATTTTCTTTGGATGGTGTCAAGACGGTTCTGGTTGACGCTGAAGCTCAGTTGAAAGGATTTCATCAGCAAACACAGTTACCCTTGCTTGCGAATGTAGCTCATGTTCACAAACATGTGTCTGGGGGCCAAGATGATAGAACTGGGAATCAAGTCTCACGATTTCCTCAGTTCTATGGTACAAGTGGTGATCAGGGCTTTAATGGTTCGCAACAGAATTATCAGTATCTTGGAGGACGATCCGGTGGTCGAGGAAGGGGTCGTGCAAGATTACAGTGCCAGATTTGTGGCAAAATGGTCATACTACAGATCGATGTTGGCGGCGTTTTAATCAATCATTTACTGGGGGAAACATTGCCAATGGTCATGAAGAGTACCCTCGTGCTCATCTTTCTTCACTGGAATCCACTTCCTCGTGTTTCTCGTGTTGTGGACATGCTCATGGTCGTGACAATGGTGCTACTGGAAATGGTGATTGGGTTGTGAACTCAGGTGCCACACACCATGTAACTCCGGATGCTACAAAGGTGGTAGAAGGGACAGATTACACAGGCCCAAGTAAATTGATAGTGGGCAATGGCAATAGTTTACATATTGCCAAGATTGGTCGATCTTTGTTTCATATTGCTAATCGTACATTGCTTATTCAAGATTTATTCCATGTTCCTTCTTTAACAAAGAACCTTCTCTCTGTCTCCAAGTTTTCTAGAGATAACCATGTGTTCTTTGAGTTCCATGCCTCGAAGTGTCTTGTTCGTGATGAAGATTCAAGAGCTGTTCTTATGTAAGGGAAAGAGACTGATGGCTTGTACACGTTCGATGCGAGCTGAGGTTCTACAGAAGACTCTACAAGTGGACCTATTGAAGCTCATATGGTAGAGGGTGACTCTTATAATCTGTGGCATAAGAGACTTGGGCATCCTGCTCATAGATCTTTAGTTCAAGCTTGTAAATCAATTGATGTTGTAATACCTTTTGATTGCAATAAAGTCACTGAAAATTTCTGTGTAGCTTGTAGAATGGGTAAGAGTCACAAACTCCCATTTGTTGAGTCTAATAATGTGTATGATACACCATTTCATCTCGTCTACTCATATCTATGGGGACCATCTCATGTAGCTTCAATAGATGGTTTGAGGTATTATGTGTCATTTGTGGATGTACATACGCGTCATTGCTGGTTATACATGCTTAAGAGTAAAGATCAGGTTTTGACTGCCTTTAAATTGTTTTCAACCATGGTGCAAAATCAGTTTAATACTACAATCAAGGAGTTTCAGAGTGATTGGGGAGGAGAATATATGAGTATTAATGATGTTTTAATGGCGTCTGGGATCAAGCATAGACTCACCTGCCCATATACCTCTGAGTAGAATGGGATAGTGGAGAGGAAGCATCGTCACATCATCGAATTAGCCCTAGTTCTAATGGCTCAGACTTCTTTACCTTTCAAGTATTGGTCGTTTGCAATTTGTACAACAATATACTTGATTAACAGGCTTCCTACTTCAGTTCTTGGAGGGAAATCTCCTTTTGAGTTGTTATACAATAAAGATCCTGACTATCGATTCATGCGTGTGTTTGGCAGTAGGTGTTTTCCTCACCTTCGACCATATCAACATCACAAACTAAGCTATCGATCACAACCATGCGTGTTTCTTGGATATAGCACTCAGCACAAGGGCTATCAATGCTTAGCCTCAGATGGTAGGATTTTTGTTTCTCGTCATGTGGTATTTGATGAAATGTGCTTTCCTTTTGCAGAACAGTCAGTGCCCTGTGATCGTGTTACCAATAGCTGGAATACAAAGGTTGGTGATAAGCTGTCTGTGGTGAATGGGGCTGAGAAAGTGTGCATGGACTCACCTCACGAGCCAAATGTTTATGTGTCACCTCCTAATCCTAGTACTCCCAATCCTCCAATTAGTCGAGATTCTGCTGAGTTACTTGGATCTGCAGCTGAAGGTGGTGCGTCTGTTGGAGATCGTTTGGGTTCAGCTCCTGAGAGTGATATGCATGTTGAGCATGGGTCATCCTCTTCTGTGACTCTTGAAGGTGGTGCTGTTGTTCATAATGATTCTCTTCCAGATGAGGTTCGTGTGTCATCTCCTACAGCTTGTGCTGAACCTCCACATGATGTGATTGATCATGATTTGTTGGAAAATGTTGGCTCAAGTTTGATTGATCAGCTTCATGCACCAACCTTGTCCGATAATTCAGGACATATGGATCCAAATACGTCCTCAATAGCTCTATAAGTGAGTGCTGATGAGACTTCAGTTCATACAGGTCATCATATGATCACTCGTAGCAAACAAGGTATTTTTAAACCTAAAGTATATGTGACTGTACATGGTTCTGATGATGTTGAACCTAGCACGATTCAACAAGCTTTTCAGTCTACAAAATGGAAGCAGGTTGCTCTTGATGAGTATGAAGCCTTGGTTCGAAATGGTACTTGGGAGGTTGTACCTTTACCTGATGACAGAACTGTGATAGGGTGCAAATGGTTATTTCGCATTAAGAGGAATGCTGATGGCTCAATTCAAAGGTATAAAGCCCGACTCGTTGCAAAGGGTTATTCACAGGTGCCAGGTCAGGATTTTACAGATACGTTTAGTTCGGTTGTAAAGCGAGCCACATTCAATGTTGTTGTTACACTAGCTATTACAAATGGTTGGGCGTTGAGGCAGGTAGATATCAATAATGCATTTTTGCATGGGGATCTGCAGGAAGAGGTTTTCATGATACAACCTCTTGGTTTTGAGGTTCATGATGCTACTGGTGCACGCTTGGTGTGCAGGCTAAAGAAGGCACTATATGGGCTCAGACAGGCGCCTCGGAGCTAGTATTCTAAGCTTCGAGATTACCTGGTTTCAATTGGTTTTTAAGGGTCACGAGCAGATGTGTCCTTGTTTATCAGAGATGATCAAGGGGTATTGACTTATGTTCTCATTTATGTCGATGATATAATTGTGACTGGAGGATCGAATACAATTGTTGATGGTGTGGTTCAGCATCTAGGTGCGATGTTCTCGTTAAAGGATCTTGGCAGTTTAAATTTTTTTTCTGGGCATTGAGGTTAAACGAGAAGGTGATATAATGCTTCTGAATCAAAAAAATACATTTTGGAGTTGTTGATCAAAACATGTATGCAGAATGCTACCCCCAACACCTACACCCATGGTTACAACACCAAAGTTGAGTCAGGATAATGCTGGGAGTCCGTTGGTTGATGCCATAGAGTACAGAAGTCTGGTTGGGTCTTTTTTATATGTGTGTCATACGCGTCCTGATATAGTTTACAATGTTCACAAGTTGGCTCAATTTATGCATCAGCCATGTGAGCAGCACCTTGTTTCTGTGAAAAGGGTTCAGCGTTATTTAAATGGAACTCTTGATTTTGGGCTAGCTTTCTCTCTTGTGTCTGGACCATATCAGCTTGTTGCGTTTGCTGATGTTGATTGGGGAGGGAATTTGGACGACAGGAGATCAATTACTGGTACGTGTGTTTTTCTTGGCAACAATCTGATCATGTGGCAATTTAAGAAGCAGAAGACAGTCTCTCGATCTACTACGGAGGCTGAATATCGTAGTTTAGCTGATGTTGCGTCTGAACTCACCTGGCTGCAAGCTCTTCTTGATGATATGAGGATCAAAGTTGATGCCCCTCCTACAATCTGGAGTGATAATTCCAGTGCTATTGCGATGACTGCAAATCTTGTATATCATTCCAAAACTAAACACGTAGAGTTGGATGTCCACTTTGTTCGAGAGAAGGTTGCCGATAAGAAGCTGGTCGTGAATTACGTTCCTGCAGAGCACCAAATTGTTGATGGGTTTACAAAACCTTTGTCCATGCCATATTTTCATTTGTTTCGAGAAAAGTTTGGTGTTGTTTCTGTTGAAGAAGCTGGTAAAAGTAGGGAGCATATTAAGTATAATAGTGTTGTGCATCATGTGTAAAGTTAACTGATTCAGTTAAGGGTTGTTGAGATACAGTTAGAGTTGTTAGTACGTGAGTTGTGTATATTGTATGTGTATATAAGCTGCCTATGCACCTCTGTATGATAGAGCTTCTATCAATAAAGAATTCTTTGTTTTTTAGATTTCCTATGAATGATCAATCAAAATTTTTTCGATGATCTAATCATCAACTTGGGATCAAATGTTAGCTTTGATATGATGTGATACATATTTAAAGCACAAGATTTAAATTTTAAATATATGTGTATCAACTTCATGCACACCTTCGATATGACGTGTTTGTTTATTTTTAAAAAATATCTCTTAAATTTTACTGTCAATCTAACATATAAGGCCTAATTGTTCATGCAATATGTGTACACGATATTTAAAATTTTATTTACATGTTTTAATTATGATCTATCATATACACACACTAATGTTTTAACTCATTTTGATGTTAGATTGATTAAAGAACCTAAACTAATGTGATATATATACTCTAAGAGCTATCATAACGCTTTGAAATTAGTATCTATTTAAAATCTAAACATATATATTAACCAAAAAAATCTAGACATATCTATAAATAATTATTTAATACATTAAGGGTGATTTTTTTTTTGAAAACCCATCACTTGTCCTTAATACTAATTTTTTTTAAAATAAAAACAAAATAAATGTAAATTGTGGGATGATTTCTTAATCATTTTCGTGTTTAAGAAAAACTCCAACTCCAACACCAATGTATGGTATAATATTGTATGTATGTATGAACATATTTTTTTAGAAAAAAAATGGTTTGAATTATGATCGGGGTTAGAAGATTTATGTTGTTAATTTTATTTTAAATTGTTGCTAATTTATTTTTAAATATGTGTCAATTTTCTTTATATATATAGTATATAAATATATAATTTCAAAAAATTTAGTGTCAACAAACACATTTTTTATATTGTGGTTGAAATTTTTATTTTATGATATGAGTTCTTTTTATGATCTAGTGTTATTGCTACAATGAATTCGAAAATCAGTTGGAAAGAAAGTCGACTTCAGTTAAATTTATTTATTTATTAAAAAATGGTGAAGTCGAGCGAAAGGAAAGTCAACTTTACCCATTTATGAAAAAAAGGAAAGATTGTATGTTGCTTTGGGACGAAAATAAATGTTGGACAGATGAAAATAACACTGAAGTCGACATCCCTTTCAACCACAATATCCTAGAAAAAATCAAACTAACACCAGTAGTCCCACTTGGTTCCGCCAATGGTTTATAAAATCGAGGTATTGTAAAAAAAATAATTTTTGAACTATACTCTTGAAATATTTTTAAAATTTTAATTAGGTCCCTCAAAGTTCATAAAATTTTCCATAAAAAATTTAATTTTTTTGAATATTTTTAATTATCCTCTCAAAATTATTAAAATTTTTCATTAAACTTTCCCACAAATTAAAAAAATTAATTAGGCCCTCACATTTAAAAATAATAATTTTTTTATTAAGTCTCTCAAAATTTTTAAAAAATTTAATTAGACCTCTAAAATTATAAATTTTTTAATTAAACCCCTTCACTAGTTTGAACATATTTAGGGGATGAGAGAAAATCCCCCCCCCCCCACCCCATAAAAAAAAAGAAGAGAAGAGGGGTGGTGGAGGCTTTGGATATAATGTGTTTCTTCGTGGAGCTTAAGGGCGAAAGTAAAAATTATGCCCCTAATAACGCTTATTGAAAAATAAATTTTAAGAGTAGACCCATAATAACAAACGGGAATTTAATAACAAGTATCATAAAAATATTAAATTTTAATAGTATGTACCTAATAACAAATATTGAAAAAATTAGAACTTAATAACAAGTATTGGAAAAATTAGACATTTAATAATAAATATTAAAAAGTATATTTTTAGAGTAGACCTCTAATAACAAGTATTAGGGAAAAAAAAATTAGGCTCATAATAACAAGTATTACAAGAAATTGGACTATGATAAAAAATATTGAAAAAAAAATTAAATTTTTAGAGTATACCTAATAACACATATTAAAAAAATTTGAGTCCTAATAATAAGTATTAAAAGAATGGACCTATAATAACAATTATTGAAAAATAAATACATTATATTAATAAATCTCAAATAACAAATATTGAAAAAAATTAAACCCTAATAATAAATATTAGAAAAATATAAGTCGTGAACCTTTGATATAAGTGAGCCCTAGGTCGTAGGGGTGAGCAAAACTCGACTCGACTCGAAAAAACCAAATAACTCGACTCGAGGCAAAAATACTCGATTCGAAATTTCATAAACTCGAATAACTCGAAAAAATTTCAAATAAAGTTTGAGTTGTAAAATGGAAATTCGAATAACTCGAATAACTCGAAATTTTTAGTAATTAGTGGATTTATTTTGAAGTTCGAGACGAGTCACTCTATTTTTTATGATATATACATACTAATATATAAAAATATGAAGAAATGTTGTTACATGTGAAAAATTATATATGTGCATATCTTATATGATTAGAGAAAAGAGTTTAAATTGGAATCAAACCCTACTATAACATGATAAATAATTACAGTTAAATTTTTATAGGAACTCGAAAACTCGACTCGAATTTCTTAAAATCAACTTAAATCGAAAAAATTTCAAATAAAATTTGAGTTGTAAAATATAATTCGTCAACTCGAATAACTCGAAATTTTTTGACTCGACTCGATCGAACGCTCACCCCTACTAGGTCGTCGACCTTATGACCCACACTCGGGGACGGGCCTGCTTCGTGGTACGTAAACAGTGGGATAGAGATTTATCAAGTCGATGGAAAACGCACTATCACCGATCGGAACATATTCCCTCCTCCCTCGCCGCCCAAAAGCTAAAGTTGTCCTACGTGGGCGTGCTCTCTACGCGCTGTTACACAAAACAACAGAGATGGGCTAAAACTTGGGTTTTCACTTTGGAGTTTAACTTAAATATATATATTTGATTTTTAAATTACACACAAAATATTTGAATTAGTTTTCTTTTTCAAGTCGATACTTCAAAATATTTTATTCTCAATTTGATTTTTGAACTAAACATATTCTTTTAGATTGGTATCAAAATCTATACATTCTATTAATTTGGTCTTAATTTGAAATAAATTAATGGATTTAACTATCTATATTTAAAAATTCTATCAATTTACTTTTAGTTATTCTCATAAATTATTTGTTATTCTCTCAAAAAGAAATTTGATACTAATAGACACGATTGGTTTAACAGTATCGTAAAAATGACTAAATTGATGTAATTTTTATATATGAAAAGTTAGATTTATTAAATTGATTTTAATTAGGATCAAAATGATAGAATGTATAAGTTTAGGAATTAAAAATGATAATAAAAGTCAAAATAGTAAATAAAATGAAAGTTCGAGTACCAATTTGAGAGCAAAAAAAAAAATTAAATACCAACTTGAGAGAAGATACTTAGTTCAGACATCAACTTGGGAACAAAATTTTTTATATACCAATATATTTGAGAAAATGACTATTTCATGTATCAAATGTAGGGGTGAGCGTTCGATCGAGTCGGGACAAAAAGTTTTGAGTTATTCGAGTTGACGCATTATATTTGACAGCTCAAACTTTATTTGATTTTTTTTCGATTCGAGTCGAGTTTTCTAATTCCTATACAAATTTAATTGTAATTATTTATCATGTTATAGTACAATTTGATTATAATTTAAACGACTTTCTCTAATTTTAAGAAAAATTGAAGGACTCGAACTTAAAAATTAATCTACTAATTACTAAAAATTCCGAGTTATTCGAATTCTATTTTATAACTCAAATTTTATTTAAATTTTTTTTGAGTCAAGTCGAGTTGATGCAATTTTGAGTCGAATCAAAATAAATCAAACTTTTTCGCTTCGTAATGAAAAACTTAATATTTTTGAGTCGACTTTTTTGCTCACCCGTAATCAAATGTATATTTAAGCATCTGAGTTTTTATCTTTGGTAAAACACATGCATATCCGACTAGAAAAGCCGTCTGGTGGGCCCAATCGTGGTCCACTTGGCCAATCACGTCACTATGCCATGCATGTTCATTTGTGTGGGTCCCACATTCGAAAGACAAGTCTTCACTTGGCTTGTCAACAAAATTCCGTCAACTTTTTTATTTTATTTTATTTTATTTTAAGGGAAAACAACATATTTGACACACTATTTTTACTTGTGTTTTTGTTTGGTACCCACTTATTATTTTTTTAATAAAATAATAATTAACGTTACATTTTATTTTTATTTTGGTTAGTTATTGTTAAAAAATTAACGATAGAGTGAATAAAAGAAATAACAAGTGAATGATTGTCATGTCATTTTCTCTCTCATAATCAACATGTCAACTAAAATTATTATAAAACCACATGTGATATATTGGTTAAGAGAGAGAAAAAAATAATGTGACAGTTTATCACGTGTGATTTTCACTCTTCTAGTCAGCATGTTATTAAATTTTTTAGGGGCAAGATGTCAAAATAAAAATGAAATGTAAAATTAGCGATGAGGCTGCTCTTACGTGTTTATTATCTCAGCAAACTACAGTCCTTTAAATTGTTTATTTATCGATTTATATGTTTTGTTTTTAAATAAGTACGTAATAGAACCTAACAAGTGTCATAGTAAAAAAGCAGATAATTTTCATCTTAGGAAACACATGCTCAAATCGCTATGTCTACATGGTATATACTCGTTGTTAAAGGGTTAAGAATATATATGAACAGATGTATAAAGGTTTATGATTTTTTTCTTTTTAAAAATTATGGAGTGGGAAATTTGATTTGATTTTTCATCCATGGAAAGGTGCCTCTGTCTCCCCAACTTTTTCTTTTCTAGGATGACACCTCTCGTCGTTCTTTCAAAGTTGTTTGGCTCTCGAGAAAATCGACGAAGATTCTATGTTGAATATCTTAACTTCTTGCGGCTCAAAGATTTGGTTGATTGAATTAAGACACGTTGATTAAGAAGTCAATGAAGGCTTTTAGTCATCACAAAATTGAAAACTACTTTAACTAGTAAATTATTCGTGTATAATTTCCAAAGTTGTGTCTTATGAAAGATCTAATCATATTTAAAACTCATAATTTTAATATTTAAAATATTTTTATGAGATTAATGGTGTTCATACATGAAAAATTCTATTAACAACAACCTACATTAAAATTTATATAATTAATTATCGTGTAACCCATGCAATGTTACTCATTTAATTACATGATGTATGTTTTAGTATACTTTTAAAACGTAAATAATAATTTTTATTTTTTTAGTACTATATGTATACATTCCATGAATCAATTAGTAAATTTCAATATAATTAAGTTTTCATGCAATTCATTTTAAGTTAATATTTATTAGGGTGGCAATGGGCGGGTCGGGTCCGGTTTTGTATTCTCCACTCCGTCCCCAACACTTGCAAATATTTTAATATTTAATTGTTTCTTTTTCAAGGATAACAATTTTAATAAAAAATTAAATATGATATATTGAAATGCAAACCTTAAATCTTATGAATATTTTATTTGAGTCATTCTACAATTATAATAAGTACATCATATAATTATAACTATAACAAATATAATAAATTCACATTCGAGATCAAGCTAGAAAACAATTATGTGGAGGCATCCTGCATAAAGCTCTTTAGTTAAACATTTAAATGTTACATTTTTGTCCCATAATTTTCTTTAAAAAAGGAGATGCATTTACAGATCAATCATGGAGGGGGTGAGGTTGATAAAGTGGGCTCTGAACCCTCAAAATTACTTTATGATAATGCCACCTTTTCTGTGGTGATGTGAACGGCGGTGGATGTGCTTGTCTTTGGCTCCAAAATTTAGTGCTTTTGTTTTGTGGGGGCAAACCAAAGCAAAAATATAAAAAGGGGATCCGGAAAAGAAGAAAAGAAACTGTGGGGGACTTAAAGTTTTTAACCCACAAAATTTCGATTTTTTTTTTGTCACCGTCGGATCCAAATTCAAAACTCCTTTTTTTTCTATTTACTTCTTTGGCTGTTAATGAAGAATCAATCTTCATATGTTTAACATAGGTTGATTGTTTGGACATATTATGTTACGATATTAGAGTTCTAATCTCTGTGTGTTCTCATGGGGGAAGGTTTGGTCGTATGTCTATTTGTACAATAATTAAATTAGGGTTTATGATTGAATTCATTTCCCTTGGAATTTACAGCGATATGCAACTACGTGAGTACACTCGTGCAAATTAAATTTTTTATATAATGTTACTTGAGCATGCCTTTTTATATTTGTGCTAAATCGAAGGAAATATTGAAAAGAAACAACAGAAATGAAGGGTGAGAATCCTAAAACAATGTAATAAAGCAAAAGCTTGAGTGTGAAGCTCCAAAGTTGATAAAAAAAAGACAGGTCTGATATCATATAATGTCCAACATGTATATATGTGATCCTCATACATGCCATGGCATGCACTTGTACCCATAGCCCTTCGTCTTCCCCATGCAAATATAAAAAGGCTGCAATTATAACCTCTAAAAGCCCCCCGCCCCACTCCCTTAAATCTCCTCCTACTTTCGAAAGCTATGAGAGTCCCCGTTTCTTCTCCACAAAGCCCCAAACCTAACAACAGTAACCCTGGCGGTGGTACTACTACTAGGAACTTAAGTTTCCATGGGGTGAACAGTGTTCCAGCCTCGTGCTATGAGCCAACTTCGGTTCTCGATCTTCGTCGAAGCCCGAGTCCGGGGACCGAAAAGCCGATATCGAATCCGGACGCGGTGTCCGATCCTCCACCCCATCACCATCAGCATCAGGCGCCTCTTGAGTGGGACGAGCATGTGCTACGAAACATGGATTGGGATTCCATCATGAAAGACTTGGGATTAGATGACGAATCGGTACCCTCGTTCAAAACTGTTACTCCTCAAGGGATTACTCCTTCCTGCGAGAATCATATCCAGAACCTACCCGACTTCACGTCCGGCGAGTTGACTCAACACTCCGAGTCTAACAATCTTTACGATTTTTATTCGGGTTTAAATCAAAACCCATCTCATCAAACCAATTTTAACAACTACCTTGATGTATCTGATAGTTGTGGTTTTCATAATATTGGCAACTTCAACTTAGGATTTGATTTTATAGAAGAGCTGGTAAGAGCCGCAGATTGTTTCGACACCCAGGAATTGCAGCTGGCGCAGGTGATATTGGCACGGCTCAGTCAGCGGCTACGATCGCCGTCGGGGAAGCCGTTGCAGAGAGCCGCTTTTTACTTCAAAGAAGCTCTCCAGTCTCTGCTCACCGGATCAACTCGGTCGACTCGTTTGTCTTCGTGGAATGAAATCGTTCAAACCATCAAAGCCTACAAGGCCTTCTCTGGGATCAACCCTATCCCTATGTTCA
This sequence comes from Hibiscus tridactylites, assembly GCA_958450335.1. Classification (NCBI taxonomy): domain Eukaryota; kingdom Viridiplantae; phylum Streptophyta; class Magnoliopsida; order Malvales; family Malvaceae; genus Hibiscus; species Hibiscus tridactylites. The sequence continues at coordinate 66,944,862 of OY288285.1, read as the reverse complement.
GCCAGTTCACCACCAATCAAGCGCTCCTTGAAGCCCTGGACGGATCAGCACCGTTGATTCACATCATTGATTTTGATATCGGATTGGGATGCCAATACGCTTCTTTGATGAGAGAAATGGCTGAAAGAAACGATCACTGCAAGTTCATTCGCATAACTGCGGTGGTTCCCGAGGAATATGGGATTGAGACCAGGCTTATTAAAGACAACCTTGTTCAGTTCGCTCAAGACCTTAAGTTAAGGTTCCAGATCGACTTCGTTCTCCTTCGGACCTTCGAAATGTTGTCGTTTAAAGCTTTTAAGCTCATCGACGGAGAGGAAACGACCATCCTTTTGTCTCCCTCCATATTCCGATGTCTCAGCTTAAACGTGACGGCGTTCTTGAGCGATCTCCGAAGGGTTAACCCCAGCATCGTCGTGTTTGTAGATAGTGAGGTGTGGATGGAGTCTGGGACGACGTCGTTCAGAAAGAATTTCGTAAACGGTTTGGAGTTCTACGCCATGATGTTCGAGTCGTTGGACGCGGCCGTGGCGAACGGGGAATGGGTGAGGAAGATAGAGACGTTGTTGTTGCGGCCGAGGGTATTGGCGGCGGTGGAGACGGCGGCGAGGTGTACGGCTCCCCCGTGGAGGGAGAGGTTTCGAGGGGCGGGGATGAGGGCGGTGCATTTGAGTCAGTTTGCGGAGTTTCAAGCAGAGTGTCTGTTGGGGAAGGTGCAGGTCCGGGGATTCCACGTGGCGAAAAGGCAGGCGGAGTTGGTGCTTTGCTGGTACGAGAGCGCCTTGGTTGCCACGTCAGCGTGGAGGTGTTGAGTAAAGGAATTAGCCTAGCTGGATTTAGTATTTCGCATGGCTTTTTTTTTTTTTTTTTTTTAATTTGGGTAATTAAAATTTGGTGGTAGTAAATTAATTGTCGTAGTAAGTAAAAGAGCTGGGATAATGGAGTGTACCTTTAGGCTTTAGGTTGCCTGCCTAGCTTCAACTTATCCACTTATATCATATAACATAATAATACTTATATATTCAAAAAAAAAAAATAATAATGTTTATAAACCCAAAACTCATGTGTCCAAGGGGTAATGAAATCAAATTCTATTTAATTCTTTGTTTTGCTTTTATTATTTAGATTCAAGAATACATCTTTTGGACATGCAGATGGTAAAAATATGAACGAAAGTTTATTATATACTTAATTAATTCTAAAAAATGAAAGTTAATTAGGCATAGAAATTCCAATCCAACATATTTATCCAGATCAGGTGTGATTTGGTTCTTTAAAGAAACCAATATAATAAGCAATAAAATCAAACCATGCATTCTAAATAAAAGTGGGAAAATATTCTGTGAATTGAGTGTCTGAATCAATCCCCTGATTATTCTTTTGCTCCCAATAAACCACAAACAATACAACTAACTGAAATCTGGTTAAAACTGTTTTCTGTTTGTAAAAATAGACATTACAGTTGTAACGGGTTAAGGGTATAGATTAGTAACCAAACCGAATCCATGGTGAAAAGAATGTTCCTGGATACCAACAAACTACTGCATTGGCTGCTGCTAGTTAGGTTTCCTATCAACTCTTCCCTTCATCGCCTTGCTCGAGATCAGTTACCGCATCAGCTCCGCATATCCGTGTCAGCTCATCCTGTTATAGAAGCAGAAAAACCATATTTATCGAGGATTTGCAACGAGGAACAAGTGATATCAGGCACATTATGGTTTCCGTTCACTATCGAATAATAACAAGGGCAAAGCTGTTGTTTACCTTAATAGAACTATTTTCTGATGTAAGCTTCTCACATTCATCAGATAGCTTCTTCAGTTCCTCTCTCAGATTATGGTTTTCGTTCGCCAAGCTCTCCACTTTGGCTTGTAGCTCTTCACACTCGGCCTATATGGAAACACGATATACAAGCTATACATGTTAGGCTTCGACTACGGAGATGGCATCTAGAGCCATTGGTTGATAAAACGATATAACCAGTGTACCTGCTTGCGTAATCTTGATCTTCTAGCGGACTCCCGATTAGATTGCTTCCTCTTCTGTCTTTTCAACTCACGTTCATCCTGGAAGAACCCACAGTGCAAACTTAGTTAATTAAAAACATGACAGGCCATATGCCGCATCGAAAATGTTCTAACTGATTAAAAGGGTGCAAAAGGTGGGAAATAAAGTTGGACGCTTAAAGACTAAGGCGAATTTTAAGGACTCGGACAAAATATTGGATCAGAAATGGAGCAAATAGTAATGAACACGTAAAATAAGAAACAAAAGTAGCCGGGTAAGGCTCATACCTGAACCCATTGCTCGGGCAGCACAACTCCAGCAGGAACTGTTGCTATTGCACCAGAAGAGTTGGATCTCATTTTCGCAGCTCCTGCGGCCGCAGGGGATCCACTCCATAGGTCCATCCCTATATTCAGGTTGGTTGCAGGAACTGAGACTATGGGTTTTCCAGGAACTAAAGCCCCAGCGTTGTTACTCTGTGCGCTGGCTGTAACAAGAGTGGTTTGTATAAAATCAGCCCAAGTTTATTTGGCAGAAAATACATTTAGAAACTTTATTTTTCTTTCTGGTTTTCAATTTTCATACACTCAGTCCCTCACTTCCTCACTCACTGGGAAGTAAGTTTGTGTGTCTGAAACCGTAAAGGAAGCCATTTTTCAATGTACTATGGCACTCGTTTTTTGAGATTTTTCCTACAAATAAAAGCAGAAACTTGATAAGGAAACATAATATACCATCTGCAAGCATCTGGTTAAAGCTTCCTTTTTTACCAGTAGCAAGTTCCTAAAGGGGAAAAAAAGGCACGTATTCATTAGAAACGACAATTCATAACATTAACATGCTAGCCCCTAGCCAGTAAACAATGTTGGTCAGGGAAACTGAATTTTGAAAGTATTCAGTATCCTTGATGACAGTCAATGACGATAACTACAGACATACTTGTTGATTATTCTCATCACTTCCATCTGATGTACCCTCGGTACCACTTTCAGCGCTGTTAAGAAAACGATTATAATTAGAAAAGGTATTGCAAAAATATTGGATTTTCACCAAATTCCAATGTTGAGAATGAAGGTGAAAATCAAAAGCCTAGTGCACCTTTGAGAGCCACCGTCATTTCCAGAGCCAGAAGCCACCTTTGCACTTTCTCCAGCCTTGCTTCCTGACGTTCCCTTCGACTTTTTGGCGGCACTTTGATACTTCCCGTTAGCACCCTTCCCTTCATGATCAGTATTATTCAGTGCAGCGCTTGGAGCCTATATAAAATTTGCCAAGAGAAAGGGCATTTAATTTATAACTGCAGATCAAAATGAATATAACAGCAAAATGGAACACATAGAGAAAGAAAGAAAGAAAGAAGAACAAAATATTACCGGGGCCATATTAGGATGTGCATACATTCCCGCGGGAGGATACATAGCTGGGTATGGAACCGGAGTGCCATAAGGAGGCATTAAAGGATGCTGAAAGACCATCAAAAGCAAAGGAAAGTAAGAACATTGATCAAATATATAAAAAACACATAATTGTACAATGGAGATTTCAAAAGATGTATAACCTGGCCTCCCCACATATATGGATGCGGAGTTGGCGAAGCAACAGTTGAGGCAAAGAAGGGAGGCGGAGCAGCTCCCGCACTGTAATAAGCCTGAACAAGAAGTTGTGTTGCAAGATCAAATAATCACTAAACAAATTTTTACGATTTCATAAACAAGATCAACAGTTAAAAAAAGATTAATAAAACCCCAGGATTTATGCATGAGAGTATACAAACCTGCATCTGGCATGACCAATCAGGATACGAGGGTGTTGTGGGCATTTCCTGTAAGTCCAAACACAGGAATATCAGTAAAACTCATCCATGTGTTAGTGAAGAGAAGGCAAAAATGAAATAGGCAAGTTTATTGGTCTTTCCAATTGGTGGAATGGAGGCAACAATGACGGACCTGTGTTGAGGCAGTATGTTTGGAAGAAGGTTTGGCAGTGGCGCTCTCCTCTTCCGCTCCCATAACTACTTTTGTAAACTCTTAATTCAGCAAAGCTAGAATGGAATTCGTAAATCCTCGACGATTGACGAACTTTATGAAGCACCCTAGAAGCTGATAACAAGTAATCATATATGTCAGAAATAAGAAATAAGATTGCTACCGTTTCGATACAGATAAAAGGCAAGTACAGCTCACAATTCATGATATGCAGAAACATAGAAAATGTGACCACTTCAGGGTATTCACAAGGTTGTTATGTTTCATGAGCCAAAACATGATTCATGGAAGATAAATCTATGTGAATTTCGGTATCAGCAAATTATCATGAAACGTCTTCAAAATAGAAAAACAAAACAATCCCAAGAACTAAACATCATATACCAGCACCATAATACCTTAATAACCATTAAAAGAGCTAAATTTAGAAATAAGCTCCTTCCGTTCCAAGATCTTCACTTCTTCTGGCCACACTACTGTTGAATTAATGATTCGAAACCAACACCAACCACAGAACTAACTTAAAACATAAAACACCAAAGTGAAGGCATCGAGATTGTAATTGATTTAGTAATATGGAAAACAAAGCAGTGCCAAAACATCCGACAACAATCCTAATGTAAACAAACAACCTTAAAATAGAAAGTAATTCTTCAATTAGCCTAATTACCTTCCAAAAACAAAACACAAACTTCCCTCTAACTTTTTTGCTATAAAAGATTCAACTTACCAAATAATGGAAGAGGAAACCCTCACAAAAAAATTGGCAGTGTCTGATTTAAAAAGCCCAAAGCTAAATTCAGTCACTATAAATTATAATTAAAAAAACCCCAAGGTTGACCATCAATAGACATCTTACAGCTGGAAAAGATTACCTCCTAATAGTTTCAAAATTTTAAATATATATATATATATATATATAAATTTTATTAAAAGTACAAAAAAAGGAAAAAAAGAAGACCTGTTTTCCTGGGGTTGAAGAAGGAAGTGAGGTGGAAGTCTAACTGGAACACTTACAACAAAAAAAAACAATTAAGAGAGAGGATTTTTGCTTTCTTCTTCTGCTTCCACTTCCCTAATCCGACGGCCGAGAATTAAAGATGAAACAAAGAACAGGCGTACGGAAATCCGAAGTACGACGAGATCGTTGGTATTGTTGTCTTAAAAAGAGAGAGGAGAGGACAATAATCCGGTGTGGTCGGGTGCGTAGTTGGAGCGGACGTATTGAGTTCCAGAGAAGGGAAGGGGGTTAGGGTTTCGCAGGTGACACGTGCGAAGGGAAGGGAAGACAGCTGTGATATGTTGGAGTGGATTGGGTTTCATGACAGAGCATCCTACTGGATGGTTGATTCATCATTTAGATTAAAGAGGCAAAAAAAGATCTTGCTTCCACACGACACCGTTTCTGGCTGCCTTCTCTTTTTGGTTTTTGAGGCTTTTTTGTCCTTTATTCGGAACGTTTTGATCTTTACTTGGTTTTGGGCTTGTGTGGCTTCCACGTCACTGAAACATCCCTTTGTTTGTATTCTTGCTATATCCTATTTTACGCCCATCAGGCGCATTTGTTTATATAAAAAAAATACTTGGTTTGTTTTCGCTTAATAAGATGGTAACATGTGTCACCCATTGATTGATTGATTATATTAAACTAAAAATATTTAAGTTAAGAAAAAAAATAATACACGCGTCACCATCGGATTAGTAAATTAAACTTATTAATATAAATTAAAATTAAGACTAAATTAATAAAAATGTGTAAATAATAAAGACTAAATATGAATTATGTAAATTTAACTAACTGTCCTATCACCATTTTCGTTAAAAAGTTAACGGCCAGTTTGATTGAAATCATTTAAACAGTTGAGTGGTTTGATTGAAAAAATATATAGTTTGGTGGTCAAAATAAGATCAGACCTATAGTTGGATGGTCATTATAGTTTACCATTTATTTTATAAGGAAGTGGACTTGCATTGATTTAACGGGCTACGATTAGTGCTGATTAAACAACAATAGCCCAAAATGATGTTTTTATGAACTCGCAAATGGCCGAATAGAGTTGGGAAATCAGAAATCTCAAATCCAGCAGGAACGAGAAAAATAATAATCTAATAGTAATTTACCACAAATGGTGTCATGTTGCACCATACTAATAGGGGTTAGGACGAAAGACCTTCAATTATATTTTTTTTGAATTGTTTTAAGATGATTATAAGATATTATATGTTTATACTTTTTTTAAATTTTTATGTCACACACCTTGCAGATAAAGCGAATTGAACTCGTATCTCCTAAGATAAATAACATCCTCTTTTTCATTGGAACCACTCATTAGTTTCAAATTTAAACGGTATATAATTAGTTTGGATTCAAATTTAATTTAATCATACTTTTTTTGAACAAAAGAAAAAGTCAAACTCAGAAGTTACATGATATAACACTATTTGAATTTAAAAAATATCCATTTTAAAAAAACATATCCAAATTTAATTGTTGAAAACATATGAATAAACTCAAATTGATTAATCTGAACCTAAAATAATACGTACGTTCAAAATGATCCAAACTTTTCTTTAAATTTAAACTTGAATTAACTTGACTAGGTTAATCCTACCTGGAACTGTCTAGATGAATAGAATCTAAAACATGATACAAAAATCTAACCATATTAAAATTATAAATAGAAAAATGGTTATATATGATATGAAAAACAAAAAAAATAGGGTAATTACGAACTCAACGAGTGGTATCAGTGAAAAATATGATATTCATCTTAAGAGACTCGGGTTCAATTCATTTCGTCTGCAAGGTGTGTATGCATTGTAAAGGGTTAAGAATTTGTATGAACATATATTATCTTGTAATTACCTTTAGACTAGTAAAGAAATTACGATAAGTATTTGATGCATCGTCAGTTAAATGTTGTTTTTCCGCAAGCATACTCTTATAGCGGCCACGTATCCATTTTAGAAGACTAAATTTTAAACCCTAATATCTAAACTTTAAACTATAAAATCTATACCAAAATTTAAAACTTAACCATACACTAAAGCTCTAACATTTAAATCCTAAAAACTAAGCTTGTTTCCACCGGGGGTGCATTTTTCTCATAAAAATACAACATAAACACATGAGATGCAAGTCCGGGGTCTAATCGATTATTTAGGGTTGACCACCGACCAACAACCTTAAACTGCAAAATCGTGGTATTTGACGCAACCTTGCAGGGAAGACAAGTAATGTCCCCCATGCATATATTCCTCAAATAGGAAGAGTAAGAGTTCTTATTGTCCTTGTCGGATGGGGATCCTCTAAAGAGCTTTAGACATCATCAGTCCTCTTTTTATAAATTCATGCTTCATTATTGTAAGTTGTAAAGATTACATATACAGATTCCTTTCTTAACCTGTGTTTTCTTTCCTTTTTATCAACAAACAAAACCATCATTACCATAATATTTTATAAGTTTGAGTCCTACTAAATATTTTTTATTCAAAAATTAACATGTTATGTTACGCACATAATAAATCAACAAAAAATTTATTTACTTTTAAAATTAAAAATTTTATTTTTAATAAATTACACATAGTCTCTTTAATTATTGAATCGTTCCTTAAAATAAGTGAAGAGGTATTCCGAGATTAAACCCTTAATTTAAGTGCCAAATGTTGAGCATATCGTGTTATCAACACGAATTATTTGACATTGAATCAATGATTTGTTAGAACATGCAAATTTTATCCATTCTTTCTTTTTCAGTTCACGCACGCACAAAGAGTATATACTCCATCAACTCCGCACATATTTTTTTGTCAAAATTTTAAAATTTAATTTTACCATAATTATTTTAAAGAATTAAGCTTTACAAAAATATATATTTAAAAATTATTTGATTAGTTTTTCTAAATATATATTTTCAATTTTTAATCAATAACACATTTTAAATATTAAAAATTAAGATTAAAAATCTTAGCTACTAAAAATCAACGTGACAATTTCAGTGGAACGGAAGAAAATTTTAATTATTATCAAAAACTTAACTACTCAATGAGATTTAAATTCAACTCTTTTTAAAATGGAGATGCATCAATAATTGAGTCAATGCTGGAGTGTAAAAAAGTCTATATTTATATGCTAACAAGTGGCGATGGCCAATACCAATGATGTGTTTTACCTATTGGCTTTACATCACCTACCATAAAAATGAAAAAGTAAAAGAAAACATAAAAATTCCTAACGTCTCACACAATCCAAGATAATGCTGCCCTAGAAAATAAAATCCTCATAACATTTGAAGAATTTTAAATATTATCCCTCTTTGCTATACAAAGCTCGAATGGTTGGTCGCGGATTAAGAATTTTTTTAAAGCAGATTCAAGTTAAAAATATTTTTGAAGGTGAACACAAGTTATAAAAATTTCAAAAATTTAAGATATGTATAAATTATAACATTTAAAGATTAATTTATAAAAATTAAAAAAATTAAAGTCAAATGTGTGAACTTTAAAAAATTGAAGGCAGCCACAATTCACCTAACCATACATATGGATCCACCCCTGCAAATGGCTAAATATGTATTAAGATGGTCATCATTTTTATCTATATATACTAATTCCCACCGCAAGTTCCTTTCTTCCTTTTATAAGCAAGCGTACAAATTAACCATCATCACCATCTTGCTATTAACATTACGATTTATCTTGTCAATAGTAAAAGCTTGAGGGTATTTATGATAATTAATTAATGGAGACAAAAATAATATTATCGAGAAATAGTTAGAGTTAGACTTAATCAACTAATTCACTCAAGTTACTTGATAGAATAGTTCTAATAACATTAAATTTTAAATCTAGAGTTGGAGAAACTAAGTCAAGGATTAATTAGTAATTACATTCTATTTGATATTTAGAGGTCATCATTATCTACACATACTAAGCTAATTACATATATAGGTTCATCCACTCCAAGCCTTGAATATAACTGTTTTGTCCTATATAGAAAACATCTTGATCGTATCCTTGGACTCCAAATTCCCCAAGGAAAGGTGGTGGATCCATGGCTTCCATTGAAAGAACCGATGATGAACTCGGACTGTTACTCGAAACCCCGTCTATTCGTTCCGTCATCCCTTGGATTTCCTTCTCGGCATCTCGAAGTTGTTCCTTGAGCTTAAGGACCTGTAGAAAAAAAAATATATTGTAAATGTTGAGGGTTAAATTTTTATCTAAAATCGAATGAATTATGTTTCGGTCCTTGGTGAAGCCCAGCACCATGCTCAAACAAGACCGTAAAGTCCCATGTTTTGATTGGAGATTTTTTAAGTTCTTTTTAGTTGTTGTTGTGTAATGAAGTGGCAAGGACTTCTGTTCATTGTCAATGTTTTTGTCACTTTTTGTCCCAACTTTCTTAATAAAGTTTTATAATGGCCTAACCCAACAACATGACATGGTTTTCTTCGAGCCTAGAGCTCATGCACGTTCCTAATATGGTGGGTCACCTTGTCTTTTCCAAAGGATATAAAGATTAAAGGGACGGGCACTTGCTTGATTTTTTTCGAACCAACGCTCTTAATTCTTTTAAAATAATAAAATTATTCACGTTGAAACCAAAAAAAAATTAATAAAAATGATGAACTAATTAGAGGTTGGAATAATTATACCTCTGATTCAAGTCGACATTTTTCAAGCACAACTCCTTCATGAACTGTCTTTAACTTGCTGTACTCCTCCTCAAGCTTCTTATTCCTCCACCGGGCCCTTCGATTTTGGAACCAAACCGCCACCTGCCGAGGGTCGAGCCCCAGCTCCGAAGCAAGCCGATCTTTCCGTTCCGACTCGAGCTTATGTTCATTTCCGAAATTAAGTTCAAGGAGATGAACTTGTTCGTCACTGAGCTTCCTTTTCTTAGCTGCCGCTGCTGCTGCAGCGCCGCTATCCGCTCCCTTGTTCTTCCTCCGCCGTCGTCTAGGCTTCGGTTCCCCTGTACGTTAAAAAAAGGGGTCTGTTTAAGCTACCAAGATCATTGTAAAACCATAAAAAGATGGAAAATTTAGTTTCAGTACACAAATTATTACCTTGATGTGGCGCAAGTTGAGTGTATACGCCCGGGTACATTTGGGAGATAAGAGCCATATGCTGTTCAAGCTCTTTCATTTGGGTTGCCATGATTCTTTCTTTGCTGATTTCTCTTGAATTTAGTAATGGGTGGAGAAGTGGATATGTTGGGAACAAAGGTTGTTTATTTATAGGGATGAGTACTACTTCAGCACTTGTTTGTTGCCTTTGAAGGGTACCCTATCAAAGTTTGGACTTCATTGTTTCATGAATAACAACAATGCCATTATTTGATCTATTCATTTCAGACAATAAATAATATACTTTAATTAGTTAGTTTTCACCTATCTTATAAACTTGTGGATCAAGATTTTTTTACACAAATGGAAGTTCAAGTTTAGAGATAAGGTAAATAGATACTTGTGGATATTGTTATCTGAAACCTAGATTTGTTTGATATTTATTTTTAAATGTGATTTATGAGTAAAAGCTTACAAATTAGCCCCAACTAAGTCAATATTAGTGCTAATTGTACGTAAATGTAACTCGTTGTTTTTGAATAACTATTTAGAGTTCTTAAAGCTTCTTGTAAATAATCTTATTGTAAAATTTGTGTCGTAGTTGTTCAAAATAAATAGTTTTATTTTTGTAATTTTCTAATTGTTCCAAAATCTCATAAATTGAATCAATCAAATTCATTTTTTTCTCATTTGATTTCGAAGTATTCATTCAGTACTCGAAACCGATCTATTTTTATTTTCACTTTCTGTATTGGGTATGTGCCTTTTTCAGACGTTCAATATCTAAATGTGTTTTAGAAGACAATTATGCTTAAAGTCCTCTTAAAATATATAATAGTAACAATACTAATTAAATTAATATCTAATTAATGAAATAATCATCATTCCAATAAGATGGTGCATTGCCTTAAAAGTGATTAAATCACTTTGTATCAAAAATCCCAAAATGTGCACAATAGATATACCAATTAAAAGGTGGCAATGAAAAGTTCTTTTCATCCTCTCGCATACTCAAAGTGAAAAAATCCATTAATAATCAATCAATCAATTAATACAAATAAAAGAATGATATATCCAACGAGGCATACTTTAAAAAAAAACATCTTGAATATATGCATCATAATTAACATTTGATCCCCTAGGTTTGGGAAATTATATTATAGCCCCGTCCAATGACGGATCCATGTGTAATGTAGGGTGTGTCATGTCCAGTCTGAATTTTTTAAAGTTTACATATTTGTCTTTATTTTTTTTTAATTTTTATGAATCAGTCCTTAAAATTTTATAATATTTACGACTTGTGCCCACCTTAAAATTTCGAGATTTTATATGTGCCCACCCTCAAATGTATTTTTAGATCCGCCGTTTAGCCCGCCTCGCCACATCATTAATGCTCTCAACCAATAAAAATCATCCATTTCATTAATTTTTTTTCATATCATCTTTTTACCAATTGAAGATTATATCATAGGTCCATGAATGACGTGAAGGTTCACTTGGTAAAAGAATGTATGAAAATTTAATAAAATGAATGGTTTTTATTAGTTTGAACCATGAATAATGTGACGGGACGGGCCTATGATATAATTTCTTTAAGTTTAGGTTTAGAGTTTCCTAATAAAGTAATTAAGAGCAAATGTGAGGGGTGAGGAAGGGAACAAATATAAAATTTAAAAGGGTTTTGGGATCGCAAATCTGACGACCTTATAAATGAATAGAAATTCTCTACTCTTTTTAGTGTCCCTATTTATGTCCCTACACTAAAAAGTAAGTTTAGGGTTTAGGGTTTAAAGTTATAATTTGTGGTTAATGTTTAGAAAATTTAAGGTATGACGTATTTTTTAGAGTGTATGGTATATAGTTTAGGATTAGAGCTTGAAATTATTTTTTAGTGTTTGACATAAAAAATGACATTAAAAAGAAGCAGATGGTTTTTATCCCTTAAAAATTAATTAAAAAAATGGAGTTATGGTTGACCTCTGGATTTGAACAGGCAATGGTAAGTCATCTTTGGTTGTCCAATTAGGTGGTATTTCAACACTTTCAAACACTACTGTTAACCAACTCATGCTCTCTTTTGGCTTTAGCCAATAACCATGCCTTTTTTATTTTTCTAACTTTTAACCATTGCAAGTTCTAAGGTCGAAATGAGTGTAATATAAAAAAATTGGATTATTTTATTTGTACAGATTCATTTATTTAAGAAAAACAAATTCATCCGCGTGGAACTACCTAAATCTTTTGTTAATATTAAGTGTTATCGTATGTTACAAATTGTTAATGTTAAGAGTAGGATAATCGTAATTATAACTGATTCATTTTTTATTTCAGATGAAGAATCACAATCAACAGTTTAAGAAAATAGAAAAGAGAAAAAAACGGATTAAAGAGGAAACCATAAGTTCTTTTGTAGTGTGGCATGTATCGACATGCTCATGTCACGTCTAGGATTGATCACTAGAGTCAGTTGATGATCAATCAAGTAAACTTAACGATCACATTAAGAAATTGTAGCTAATCATAGGAGATAATGCGATTCTTTCGGACGAGTTTTGGGGTCCTTAAGAAAAATAATCGGAAACTTTGAGACCCTGAATCGGTCTACAGAGATGATGTCAGAAAAATAACAACGGAGGATTTTGAATAGGAATATACAAATTAAATTATTATCGAATTGGGAAGTTAAATCTAGTCTTGATATTAACTTATATAAATTAAATTTGAATATATAAAAATGATTTGTTTTTTCAACCCAAAACATATAAAAAAAATTACTTGAGATGAGGTCACTGAAGCTTTTACCTTTGGAAAGGAGCTCAAAATGGGTAACAACGGGGGAAGTAGTCATCTAGTAAAACACTTCATAAGTGAAACAATGGAATTACGTTACGTTATGTTCTGTTCTTCTTCGTTTTTCCCCCAATACTAGAAAGTTAAAGTCTCGATAAGTACAAGGTAATTCTGATGTAATGTCTTAACAAAACTGTGACTCACTCAAACTCCGGCCATGAAAAAACAAAAAGAGAGAGGGAGACAAAAACAAAGAGCATTCGGGTGGTAAGGGCATGCACATGGGGGTGCAAAACTCTTTATTTCGTGTCACTCTCCCAGAAAGTACCCCTTCCGGGACCACCCTGCTCCATCTTACACGTGTCACTTCCAGGTCGATATAGACAGTTGTCTCACCTGCTAACCAATCACGTTACTTGCGTTTGCGTTTCCACTGTTAAACCCCGAGCCGCCAGATCCTTTTATCTTAAACCATGCCTCTCAATTTTTTTTTTGTTCAGAAAACATGCCTCTCAATTTAACCCCAAAAGATTCTAACAGTTTGATCTAACAATATAGTGCCTGTAAGAAAAGGAGAAGATTAAAAAGCTTGCCAACTTTAGATTTTTGCTCATTTATCTCTTTCGGGCATCATCTTACTTTTATGAGTAAAATGTTTTGGCAATGATATTATGATAGGGTATACCATAAAAACGATACTCATAACTTTGTTATGTTTCTAAAATGGGTTAAATTGGTTATGTTTTATAATTAGTAATTAAGTGAAAATTGCAAAAGGTATTTTATATTTAAACCAGTAGTTGGTGTTTTCTTTATCTTTATGTTTCCTTCTTACCAAGGTTAAACATGGATTAAGAAAGGATAAGGATGAGAGCAGCAAAGAGATTCTCTAAACCACGTGGCAATTTATAAAGATGTTAATAAATAAAGCAAGCGAGCTAGGTGGCTATAGGCCGAGGGGGATGCGCATGGCATATGGGGAGGGATTCCTTTCGAGGTGTTTTTGTGAATTTAATAAAACCCTGTTTTTTAATGACATTAAATTAATGATTTGTCATGTTTATGCCGACATTTTAAGCTATTGTTTCCCCATTTTCCAACTTCATGTGTATGCTTAACAGCTACTAAGCGATTGGATTTTGCATTAGTTTTCTGTCAAGCAAATTGCAATCTGAATGAAGAAAAATAAAGACTGCTCCATTTCATTCCATATTAACTACCATTTAGATCATAAATCATACTACTTGGTTGTAAATGTAATGAAAACAATGGCATTATGAGCAATGCCCAATGTGTTCTTAAAATAGTTTTGTTGGGTTGAAACATGACTACAATTTTGTGATGACATGACATATTACACTGAGTCTGAACTCAATAAACATCTTTTTGATCTTTCAATCTATTGACCAATCGAAGAGATGCGAATATTGGACCCATTTTTTGTTTTGTTTTTTTCTCCACATAGAACTCTGAGGACATCACCCCCATTACTTCTAGTGCTTACATTTCACCTGTCTGATTCATATAAAGTAGGACCCTAACGCAACCTCCCCTAGTTCTCTAGTGTAATGACAAGAAACTAAAGTTGAGTGCCTATCAAATGTCCATCCCCAAGTCAAATTTGTCTGTGTATTCGATTCACACACAACAGTCCATGTTTCACTCTTTCCTTTGTCTTTACACCTTGTTTGGTTCTCAATACAACGCACCTTTAAAGGATGGATTTTTGAGTTCCCGTCGTGTCAAGTTTGTAACTGTGATATTTGAATGCACCGATTAATTTAACAGTTTGAAGGCATAGGGGTTTTTTTTTATTCTTTTAATTGGATATTTTAAAAACTTGGATCAACCCTTGAATTACGCCTTAACTTAAGGCATTATCTAAATTAGTTACGACTTTAAGTGTGGCATACGGTAATTATACTTTTTAATCAATTACTCAAAACCCTTTAATTTAATATATACTGGAATGTTCTACAATGCACTAGTATGATCACGTGAGCACCAAAGAGAAAAGATAATCAATTAATTAATCGAACCTAGCACATATCTTTTCTCTTAGCGAAAAAGATGCCAAGTCAAATACTTAATGTGAAGGAGGTAGGAATAGAAATTCCGTGTAATTTTTCGGTGCCCTATTTATGCTCTCAAGTTAAAAAATAGGGTTAAAGTTTAAGGTTAGGGCTTAGGGTTATAATTTAGGAAACTAGAGGTATAATGTATATTTTTAGGGTTCAAGGTTATGGTTTAAGATTTAAAATTTAAATTTAGGGCTTATAATTTAATTTTTTAGTGTTGGACATAGAAAGAGACACTAAAAATGACTAGAGGATTTTTATTTAAGAGATAGCCCATTAAGATACATTAATTAGTCTCGTAGTCAAGGACTTTATGTTATTTCATCTTATATGAGTTCAAAATTTGATATTTGCATCTAAAATGTAAAACTTTTGTCAACAATCTCTAGAGCAAGTGGTTAAAGTTCTCAGTTGACACACTCCCCTCTTTCCTGAGCTGTGGGTTCTAAGCCATTAGGAGCAAATTCCTCATCCCCTTCGCTGGATAGAAATTGTTCAAAAAATATAATACTTCACCGGACATTTGTTGGGTTAAGAATGTTGTCAATTTCAATGTAAGTGAAGATTTTGGATTTTATTAACGAAATTAACAGTTTAATATATACACATATGTATATTAAAAATTGGGATTAAATAGTTGTTTTAATCCTTGAAGTTGTATTTAGTATCCCTTTGATACTTGATTTTTTTTGTTTAGTTTAACTCCTATACTTTCCTTAAGAAGCATGCTACCCTATTATACATTTTTAATATAAAAAATACGTAACATTCTAAGAACATGCCATGTCATGTGACACATAATATATATTAAATTTTATAAAATTAAAAAATATTAAAAATTAACAATAAACATTAAGAGAACAACGTTTAAAAGAATTAAAAATTGTGAGTCTGAATAGGTAAAATCTCATTTTACTTATTAGTAAAAAATTGAGGAGGGCTACAACCAAAGAATATGTTTGTCATTGTTTAGAAGCAAAGTTCAAAAGTTAACCTGAACCGTAAAATTATTTAGATATTAAAATGATAACGAGATATGATTTTATTGGTCAACATAATATTACTCCTAAAAATTGAAGCAATCCAATTAAATGGTATAAGTTTTAATGTTAAATAATTTTGAGGTTTTAATCCTTTATATTGGAAGGCAAACACTTTAGGTTGTGAATTTCACTTTCTTTAAAGTCCACATTAGCACACATAAAGTAGGATTATATTCCCTATACTTAAGCAGAAGAAATCTTTCCTAACAGCTAGGTTTCGTGTCTTTGGGGTGTATTAAATAATGAATAATGATTCTACAACACTCGATTATCTCATCTAATTTAAAATTTGGGGCATGTACTTGTTTAATGCCCAAACTTTTACGAAATTCGAAGATGTCTCTCTTTATTTCCATTTGATGATCAAAAAGCTCGTCACATGGTAGCCATTATAGTGTTCTTAGGTCTTTGGAACTTTGGGTTTTTATTATTATTATTATTATTATTATTATTATTATTATTATTATTATTAAATTGGTAGACGATTCTTTTGGGCATTGATTGGACTTTGGTTACTACGTGTATGGCAAGGGTTTTGGGCAATGTGGGGGATAGGTACGGATTCTCGCTAGCTCCACCAAAGGCTGCCTAAGATGAGCAAAAATCTTTTTCTTTTTATGTTTGTTTCTACGATTCAATATTAAAATTTTAAATTTTAAATTTAAACTTTAAAATTATCTTTTTACTATAAGAATATAAATAAAAGTATCGAAAAAAAACATAAAATTTCGTTAGCCTAATCCTTAAAGTTCCTCCTCAAACTCTATTGTCCTAAGATCCGAAGACAATGATGCGTACCCCTGTGTTTTTTCATAATTTATGCATCTATCTTAGTGGTCCATTACCATGGCTTTGCCACCTCGCTTCGCTTTTCAACTCCGACCACCTTCACTTGTTTCATCTTTAAAATGATATATAACCCAAGACAAATGTATAATTTTGTGTTAAGAGGCGAATTTATAAAACTTTATGGGCAAACTTGTAAGATTTTAAGGAGATGATGACATTCAATAGAAAATATATATATTTTTAAATAATTTTAAATCATATACAAATTTTAAATTTTCAGGAGAAATGACCGTCCTCTCCAGCCTCCTTCAGTCCATCCATGTATGTAATTGTTCCAATATGAAATAATTCCAACAAAAACTTTATCAAAATGCGAAAACAAAAAGTATAGTTTGTTTCAGTGGTGGATTCACATGGCTCTTTAGGGGAGCAATTGCACTCCCATTTTTGGGAAATTGTTTTTTTAGTGTCAAATTTCTTTTACTTTTTTTAATTTAGTGTGTAAAAGGAAAAAATAAAAAATCTACATCCCCATTTGAGAAAAAAAATTTATTTTAGACTCTATTCTTAAATTTATGGATCTGTCACTGGTTTGTTTACTATCCATACTAGAGATTCAAATAGTGGGCCACTATACAGCGGTAACGCCGCCGTCTAAGACGGCTATTGTAAAAAATAACTACAATTCATTTGCTATTGTTCGCAACTACGATAAAATGTCTTGACTGAAAACATAACTACGACTGTAACTGTAATTTAAATAAATTATACAGAGATCATGGGGAAAGGCTGCAAAATTAAGTAGCAATCAACACTATAAAACACCTTCTCGGTAGAGTCTCCAATAAGAAAGGGACATCATTTTGTACCCAACTTTGTGTAATTTTAGACCATTTATCTGAATTTTATTATACCTTTATGTTGTGTAGTCTTTCGCACGTGAAAGTTGAAACGATACGTGTTTGTGTATGATTAAGTCGTTCGTACAAAGTTTATTGGATATGTTCCTGCTTAATCAAGAGATTTCTGGCTTCACCATGTGCACAATTAGTAGGTGGAAGCCTGTCTTGTCCATGCCTTTTAGGACATGCAATTAATTCAACATTTTAGGGGCATCGGTATTTGAACCTATCCATCCATTGGATTCGTCAACTGTCATGCTTCAATCCAATATCAACACTTGTTGAGTCATGATTTGTTTTAATTATTTTGTAATGAATTAATTTTTAGATTTTCTTGGATTATGATCCGAATTTTAAATTGATTACTGAATTTAAAAGTATTTAGTCGAGTTTTTTTTAATTAAATAGAGATGTATTACATTTTGATATCGAGGTTCGAATCCATACAAGATAAGATAATATGAACATCTTTAGTCACTAAACCAATTAGAGAATCTCCATTTTAGTTGAGTTTTCAAACAAATATTAGTGTTCCAATTAAGTGTTAGGAATGTCATTTGCGGTAAACCGTGTCCTGTCTAACTATTAAGTTCGTTTATAAATTCGATTTAAGTCTAATGCGGAAATTTAAAAACAATCATGTACCTACCATTCCACATCAAAACTGATCTTACATTTAACATCTAAACTAACGGTTACATTAATGGAATGTCTTGATTGCTACGAGTCGGTACTAATATTTCGAGACTAAAATAGAGTATTTTAAAGTTTAGAGACTAATATAAAATGTGGGCTATTATATGAGGATGTTTAGTGGAATTAACCCTTAAATATAGGGTTTCATGGACCATTGTTCTAGAATTCATATTATGGATTTTCTAAGCCATTTATGCTTTTGAAACTGGAGCCCACATTTTCAATTCATCAAGGCCTTTTGTTATGGATTTTAAGCCCATGATTTAATGGGATGGCATCAGATGGGCCCAGTTATTGTCCTAAAACCTTGCTACATGACATCTACTCCAGCTTCTAAACTAACACGTTACACGGCATCGTATAGGTTAGAACCGGGACACGCGTCGTACAAGGATGTCTTTTCGTTTCGGGTATAGTTAATTCTTTTTGGAAAACTATACGTGTGGTCACAAAATTATAAACTTTTTTCTATTTTGGTCTTTCAATTAATTTTTTCGTCAAAATCGTTCTTCTCATTAGATATCATTCTTGTTTTGCTCCCGCTCCTAATTTTAAACAAATGAAAGAAAATTTTTTATTTTTGTGCAACTAAATAGATTCAAACCTGGACTCATTGCGCTTAACCATTGAGTTAAGCTCATAAACTAATTAAGTTTTATTTAGAGAAATATTTAAGTTATACTCTTCCAACCTAAATAACTCTATGCAGATATGAACCAGGAACACCTTGCACCAAAAACAAGACGTTTAACCACTAAGCTAAATTGATAAATTATTATATGTCCACAAACTTTGATTTTTAATTTAAAATGTATTACTATCTCAAAATTAAATCGGAATATTATAAAATCAATCTAAAATTATTTTCTAATTCGCTTGAGAATAAAAAATTAATTATTTTTTTTGTATAAAAATGTATTAGATTATTTTAAAAATTAATTAAATGTAAAATATTTTTTCTTATACATGTCAATGAACAAAATGTTATTTAAAAAATTATATTTTATCCTAAATATATATTATAAATTAAGTTTTTTTTATAATTTTAATATTAGTTTTATAAAATAAATAAATATTTGATTATTATTTTTTATTTCAAAACCAAGTGAAAAAATAATTTTAGTTTGATATTCAATTTTAATTACATTTCAAACTATTTTATAAAAAATTAAAATAATAAATTTAAATCAAAATAGTTCTTTTCAAGTAATTCAAAAGTTATATTTTACAATAAATATATATTATATAGTAAATTTATAATAATGATTTGTTACAATTCTATAAAAATAAACAAATAATTAGAAAAATAATATTATATGTTATGAATATTTATCTATGTGGATGTTTATCATGATAAGAACTTTATCAATGAGATTTGACATACTTTATCATTAGGAATATTATCTAAATTAATTAGAGTTTAATGTATTATGTACTTCTTATGCCTATAAATAGATGATTTACTGAAGTTATTGTACACAAGTCTATATTTGAGAATAATACAAATCTCTTTCTTTCTCTCATCTCTTTGTTCTTTTATTCTTGTTCGTTGTTCTTGTTATTTTATTCACAATGCGTTATCATCACGAGTGCTCCAATCAAATAGAAAAGTCATGCGATTGAATCAAGATGGAGAACGGAAATTGAATCGAACTACATGTCATTAAAGGCATTAGAAAAACACATGCAAAGTGGTCCCGTGGCCACTGCTCGGTATTGTTTTATTTATTTATGTTTGTATATATATATATATATAATTATGTTTCTAATGTTTTGATTAATGACGTGTGATTTTTATTCTTGTTTTTCGAGGGACTGGATCGAATGAGTAATATTGTGCTTTACACAAAAAACCACTATACGACTCGTAGATGCCCGAAAAACTACTTTACGAATAAGTAAGAATTCTTGTTTTTCTTGCTTTCAGAGGGACTGAATCTAATTATTTTTAGGGGAAACTACACCGGTGGTCCCCAAACTATTACCGTCTTCTTATTTTGGTCTCAAAACTATGTTTTTTGGCAAAATCGTCCCTTCTGTTATATAGTTCTCATGTTTTGGTCCCCGTCGTTAAAAACTAACGGAATTGCTGACATGGAATTTTTTTTATTTTTATTTATTCTCTCTCCTATATATGTATTATTTAAATTTTTTATTCAGACTAATGTGGTGATGACACATGTCACCACCATAACAAAACAAATAAATTGAATGTAGAGGGGGGAGCTGGGATTTGAACCTACGTCCCTAGCATCCCTAGCCAATGGGTTAACCATTGGGCTAAACTCCAATTATTGATATATTTTAGCACAAATTACATTTAAAACAATCAAATGAACTCCAAAAATTGTCATCGATCTTGCAGTTCCATCCAAGGATATGCCATCAGCTACTGCAACTCAAAACTGTCAAAGCTGTTATTGTCTAGGAGTATTATTATCAACAGAAAGTGTAAAACACTAGCATAGTTTCTTTGACCAAGAATCAAATGGCATTGGTCATATATATATATATATATAATAACTCAAATGGCATTGGTGAAATTATGATGTGATTCAGTTTTCAGTATCATTTTAAGTTTTAGTTTTACAAACACAAATAATTACATATTTTTTGGTAAACTATATCAGATTTTTAATGAACAATATCAGATCATCTCCTACGTGTTAATGATTGTGTAGCCCCACAAAGCACAAAGAAAATGAAGATTTCTTAACATGAACAAAGGGAGAGGAAGTGCAGTAAATTACTAGTTATGCTTTTATTTACTGCATATTCATACATGTCTGAGAAAGGATGGGATTTTCCCATAAATGGTTTCCAAGTTTCAGACCCCCAAAAAAACTATAAGATTTAACTTTGGGTTTCTCACTTCAATTTGCTAAGCTCACAATGAGATTTTACAGTTCATTAGGGACCTTTTTTTTGTTTTACTACTTTTCATGAAATTGTGACTTTTTAGTTTAAATTTTCTTCTAACTTATAGGACCATAACTGAAGCAAATGAAGTGTCTGCAACGTTCAGTATAAAATGTTGCTAAACCTTTTTCAAAAGAGGGACATGGCCCGGTGGTTACACAACTAATGTTTGGTTCCAGTTCAACGGAGCCGATACGGGAGAGAGATGCTGGAACCAAACTACCTGATGACGAGCATTATCAAGATATTGAAGAAGATGAGGCAGTATATGAAGATGATATGGAACCAAACTAATAGTTTTGTTTCAACCATTTCTTTGGTTTTTGGGGGTTCATTTGATTGTTTTAAATGTAATTTGTGCTAAAATCCATCAATAATTGGAGTTTAGCCCAATGGTTAACCTATTGGCTTGGGACGTTGGGGACGCGGGTTTGAATCCCAGCTCCCCCCTCTACATTCAATTTATTTGCTTTGTTATGGTGGTGACACGTGTTATCGCTACATTAGTCTGAATAAAAAATTTAAATAATACATATATAGGAGAGAGAAAATAAATAAAAAATAAAAAATTCCACATCAGCAAT
Organism: Hibiscus tridactylites; assembly: GCA_958450335.1. Taxonomy (NCBI): domain Eukaryota; kingdom Viridiplantae; phylum Streptophyta; class Magnoliopsida; order Malvales; family Malvaceae; genus Hibiscus; species Hibiscus tridactylites. The sequence continues at coordinate 66,922,998 of OY288285.1, read as the reverse complement.
TCCGTTAGCTTTTAACGACGGGGGGTCAAAATAGGAGAACTATGTAATAGAAGAGACGATTTTTCCAAAAACATAGTTTTGGGACCAAAATAGGAAGACAATAATAGTTTGGGGACCACCTGTGTACTTTTCCCTTATTTTTATTATTGTTTTAATTAACCACTCCACGAGCCGTTGAAACATTGCAATGGTCATTGTTTTATTTATCCTTGTTCTTTTCGTAGATTTTTATCATTGATCTAATTATTTTGATCTATTGTTTAAAGTCGGGTATGATTAACGACTCCATGGTCATTGTTATATTTATATTATATTATAATTAAAATCAATATATATATATATATTTATGTTATTATTTTCATGAGAGTTTATGTTTTAAACCATATTTTGAGTTTTATATGATATGCTTAAATGGCTTGGAAAGAGACATGACATAAAGGGATTATGAGAAGCTGTCACAGTCATTTGCTATGTCTCCATCGTTCTCGAGAGGAAAATCATTATCGATAAATTATACTTTTATTTTTATTCTTTAAACTACGATTTTAAAGTGCGATAAATCATGGTGATTTTGAATTTACAAGAAGACTGCTATAAAGTTCATATGTGCTCGAAAGCAATATTTATTCTACATCGGAAAAACTCGACCATAGACTTCTCCCAATTTCAAGTTACGAAAATTCGTCTTGATCCAAAAAAAATTTATGGGAGGCATTCCCTGAAGTGAATGCAAAGCATGATGTTTATTTTATACGATTATCAATGATGGAGCATTCCCTGAAGTGATTGCAAGCATGATGTTTATTCTATGTGATTATTAGAATTGTTTCATTCTCTGAAGTGAATGCAAACATGGTAAATCATTATTCAATTAGAGACATAATTTCGATATAATCCAAGTAAATTGGCTGGACATCCCGTTCTGCGAGGCTACTGGTCTCAAAGAAGGTTTTTAAAGGACCTTGTGGACATGTTTAACAATGTCGCGTACGATGATTAAATATTTGTTCTCTGTGATAAGGATATGTGAAAAAGGTTTCAAAGACCCACTGGCTCTACTCCATTCCCTGAAGTGAATGCGAGATTATATTATGGAAGGAATAAAAACCACATTAGAAGTTGTGGTCGTGGTCGAGGCTATGAATATAGAAATAAAAAATATGGTCATTTTAAGAATACTTCTACCTAGGGGTGGGAATTGTTGGGTACCCGGGTTTCGGGTACCCGTCACACCCGGGTACCCGCCAGTTTTTTTAATATACCTAAAAAAAAGAAAAGTTCGAATTATATAATCCCTATATAAAGTTTAATATTCGAAATATCAAACCCAAATAACATTAGAGTCAATAATCCTAATAAAAAACACAGACAACATTAAAATCCATAATCCTAAACAAGTTTCAAACACACAAATATAAGTTTTAACTTAAACGTTTAAAGTTTAAACACAATAACCAAAGCTTCTTGGATCCTTCGAAATGCTTTCCAAGCTCCTGTAAAATAGCACAAAAGAATGAATTTTCATAAAAAATACGTAAAATAAAAATGATATATATTCAAAGAGATCGAAATCCAACATGTTGCCAACATCATATCAAGTCTACTACATCGCATAATTTCTCTAACATATGATTCCTAATTAATAGCTTTCAGCCACTAAAATATTTGACAAAGCATTGAGACTTTCATGGATTAGCATGTTTATTCTTATCAAAACTCAAAAGAGTTCAAACAATATACTATAGAATTTATTACTTACCAAAGTCTAGAACACTTCGAGTGTGGTCTCTGAAACTTCAGTAGTCTCATCAATGACAATTGTTGGTTGCTCCAATGTCAAATCTTCCATCTCTGCATAACAAATTTTATGTATACAATAACAATGTCAAAAGAGTTCAAACAATATACTATCATGTGTGTTTTCAAACATAAATATTTAAAATCTAAACTTGAAATCTAAAACAAACCTATTTCTATATTCTCCAATGATAGCAAGTTCTCCTCTATTACAATAGGGTCATAAGAAGAACAAATCAAATCTTGAGTGCAAATAAGCGCTTTCACCAATCTAGGAGTAAAAGAGTTCAAACAATATATGTTGAGTGGATCGAAAGATCGATATGAACCAAGAGGGGGGTGAATTGGAAATTTAAAGATTTTGTGGTGGAAATTGCAAATTAAAAATAATGACAAGGGATTTTAGAGTGGTTCAAGTTCCAAATGAACTCTACATCCACTACCTTAGCTTCACTAAGGATTTGCAACAATTCCACTAATTGCTCTTCCCCTTTTCTAGGCTAAGGAGGCAACCCTTACAATTTCGGTTGAATTTTCTACCCAAAATTCAACCCAATCCTCACAACAAGATAACAAAGAAATTTGTTGGCTAATAGAGTATCTCTCAATACAAATGATATCCCAATTACAAGCACTCAACCCAATTGAACAAGATAAGAATGAAAATTACAATTGGGGTTTCTAGACAATATGGATTTTTGCACAATTGCTTGGATTTGATGAATAGATGTTTTCTTGAAGATTAATAGTTGTTGCTGTAGCTTTTGGATGTCTCTTTTATACCTCCTCATTGATTTCTAGCCGTTTGGGTGGTTGGGAACATAAATGGAGCCGTTGGAACCCTCTCTTACCACCATAAATGCACTTCTGCAGCTATGCGTATCGGTACGCGGGAAGGTGTATCAATACCTGTCTCAGAAAAGAAAGAGCTGTTGTGTGCAATAAATAAGGGGTATCGATACGCGCGTAAGCGTATCGGTACGGGGTATCGAAACGGTAAAGGCCGTATCGATACCTTTTTCTCAACTTAGCTCACTGTCGATATCCGTATTGGTACGGGGGTTAGGCGTATCGATACGGGTCAACGACCTTTTAAAGTTTGGTTACCAACCAACTGACACCAACGGTCATAAAATTTAAACTGACTTATATTTAAAAATTATTAAGCCCGTATCGATACGAGGGTTTGCCGTATCGGTACGCCATTCAAACTCTTTAGGTTTTAACACAGGGGCGTATCGATACGATGGTTTTCCGTATCGATACGTGTTCCGACAGTAGCCAAGTTTTGCAAAAAGGTATCGATACGCTTGGGAGTGTATCGATACACCTGAACGTTTTTCAATGGTTTGGCCTTGGAACACTTAGAAAATATTTTGAGTTTGAGTTTTTCAAATCAGTTTCAAATAATTGGTGTTTTAAAATTATTAAGGGACTTTTAAAACAATTTTAAGTTTTTCAAATTGGTCCTTAAAGATCTAGTTATATCAAAATCAAACATAGGTTTTACAATCTCCCCCTTTTTGATATAACAAAACTAAAACTTAAAATTTTTGATATTTTGAAAAACTTTTACAAAGTTAACTCCCCCTTAATATAAGCTTGGTAACCTTTGAGTTAAAATCAAAATATTTGAAGTGTGAGCTAGTTTCTCTCCCTCTTTTTGTTAGATCAAAAAATCTTGAGACAATTAAGTGCATAAAGAAGGCAAAGGTATAAATAAGCAATATTAATTTTATTCATCTTAACATCATACTTAAAATCCAAACAAAAACAGAAAATCAAAGCATAAGTTTAATCCTAAAACAAACTTAATCCTAAGAACATAAAACAAATGTGCATAAAATAGAAAATCCTAAATGATATGCATGAGATGCAAGAAGAAACGTCTAGGCATCGTCTTCGTCGTCTTCATCATCTTCATCATCAACTCCCATAGGCTCATTATCCCGCATGCTATTGCGCCATTCATCATGGAAAGCGGCGAAAATATTCAAAGAATTGTGCCCGCTTTCAAGGGATGTGAGGCGATTCTCCATACCCGTCATCCTTGTATCAAAGGTTGTTTCCATGGAAGTAAGACGAGTATTCATGTCCGTGCGCAACCCGGTAAATTGCTCATTGAGATAGGTCATGAGAGCATCCATGGAGGGTTGTGGGACTTGAGGAGCTTGAGGCTCTTCAAATACGGCGGCGGCCTCCGGTGGTAACTCGGCAAGACGTACCCATTCACCATTAAGATAATGAAATTTTGCCTGAGCAAGAGATCGCTCATCAATGGGATCGGTGAGGGGAGTAAGGTAGTCAAAAGAGCAATCAATATCCTTTTTAAGAAAGAAATAACTCAAAGTCGTACCATATGTAAAAGAGGTGACGAGAGTTGTGTGACGATTTTGCACGAGGTAGACGATCTCCGCGAACATGAGTCGAGCAAGATTTGGGCGTTTTCGCTCACGGAAACAACGGATCCAAAAATCATCCACTTGACGGATGGTGGAATATTTTCCTCCGGAGGGACGAAACCACCAAGACACCATCAAATGTAAGATCCGGTCTTGAGCATTTAGGGAGGTGACGGATCCACTAAGAACATGCCCCAAAGCATGCTCATCATCAATGCCTTCATCCTCTAATTTGAAAACCTCACAAATGGATTTGACATCAAGAATGATTTTCTTCCCCATGAGGTAAGAGCTAATGGCAACGACTTCCCCATCACGAGTAGTACATTTGACATTAGAGTAGAAAATCAAAACCAAAAGTCGATAATAAAAACCGGGAATAGAGATGAAATCCATGAAGTTCCATCGACGAAATAAAGGAAGATATTCAAACTTAAAACGCTCGGAGTCGAGAAAAGGAACGGATATTACCCTTTCGGCACGGATCTTATAATTCTCATATTGACGAAAATAAGTTAGACCCGAGTTGTTATCAAAGGATTGCTCATAGATGGTAGAGTAGTTCGGACGAGCAATCGCTCCAAGGGTGGATGATTCACCGGCTTGAGAAACCCTTGTACGCTTCCTCGATGGTTCCTTTGGTGCCATGATCTAAAAGAGAACTTAAGCAAATGATTTCTTCAATTTTGAGTAAAAACCAAGGTAAAAAATATTTTGAAAAAAATTTTGAAAAAAAAAAGTTTTAAAAGAAGAGATGAAACAAAACAACAAAACAAAACAAAAAAATGAAAAAGAAAAAAGCAAGAGAAGATTACCTTGATAGAAACTTTGAAGAAAATTCTAGCACAATAGATGAGAGAGAGAGCTTAAAGCCTTGCTTGATTCAAAAACTCTTTTAGATTTGAGTTGAGGTGTGAAAAATATGAAGGAGGAAGGGCCTTTTTATAGGCAAAAACGGCTAGGGTTTTTAGGTTTTGAAGAGTTTTAATTTTGGTAAAAGTTGAACACATTGAAAGCCAAATTTAAAGTTGTCTGCGCAATCGAGTATCGATACGCCTGAGGGTGTATCGATACGGGGGTAGAATCGTCTTTTCCGCAAAAATGCCCGTTGGAAAGTCGTATCGAAATGGAGGGGTCCATATCGAAACGACCCATATCGATACGAGTTTAATCGTATCGATACCCGTGAAGTGAAGTAAATTCTGGGAAACTGAATGAAGAACACGTATCGATACGCGTAGATCCGTATCGATACCGTATGCCCAGAAATACATAATTGGTTCTAAGAACAACCAAAGGCTCAAACTTAACATCTTCTAAAAGTATGCAAATGATGAATGAGCAGTTCTAAGCATAATTTAATAGAAGCATACTCCCCCTAACTATAAGCATGGATGAAATTAGGAGTCTAAACACATAAACATGTCATTTCACAAGATTAAGCAAATTTAAGCACAAAAGAGGTCCTAAAAGGTCAAGATAGGCTAGCTAGACCTAACTCTCTCCTAAGGGACCAAAAACGCTCTTTGTCTAAAGGTTTAGTAAATATGTCCGCTAATTGATTTAAGGTGTCTACATACTCTATAACCACATCTTCCTTAAGGACATGATCTCTAATGAAATGATGCCTTATTTCTATGTGTTTGGTTCTAGAGTGTTGGATGAGATTTTTTGTTAAACATATTGCACTAGTGTTATCACATTTTAGGGGTATGGTTTCAACTTTAATTCCATAATCTAAGAGTTGTTGCTTCATCCAAAGGACTTAAGCACAACAACTCCCTAAGGATATGTACTCGGCTTCGGTGGTAGATAAGGCTACACTATTTTGTTTCTTAGAGAACCAAGACATGAGCATACTACATAGGAATTGACAAGTTCCCGAAGTACTTTTCCTATCGATTTTGCAACCCCCATAATCCGCATCCGAGTAAGCATGAAGGTTGAAGGTAGAGTCTTTAGGGTACCAAAGACCTAAACAAGAAGTATCTCTAAGGTACCTAAAGATTCTCTTAACGGCTATAAGGTGAGACTCTCTAGGACTAGCTTGAAACCTAGCACACAAGCAAACACTAAACAAGATATCCGGTCTACTTGCGGTAAGGTAAAGCAATGATCCAATCATAGAGCAATAAAGCTTAGAGTCAACACACTTACCTCCTTCATCTTTGTCAAGATTTGTAGATGAGCTCATAGGAGTGGCTTGAGGCTTTGCATTCTCCAAGCCAAACTTCTTGAGCATATCCTTTATGTATTTTGCTTGGTTGATGAAGGTGTCATCCTTCTTTTGCTTGATTTGGAGTCCCAAAAAGAATGAGAGCTCCCCCATCATGCTCATCTCAAATTCACCTTGCATTAACTTAGCAAACTCTTGACAATGACATTCATTGGTAGAACCAAAAATAATATCATCAACATAAATTTGAACTACTAAGATGTCATTTTTATACATTTTTATAAAAAGTGTAGTGTCCACCTTACCTTTTTCAAATCCTTTTTCAATTAAAAAGTTTGAAAGTCTTTCATACCAAGCTCTAGGAGCTTGTTTTAAACCATAAAGAGCTTTGGTAAGTTTGAAAACATGATTTGGAAATTTTGAGTCTTCAAAACCTGGTGGTTGTTCCACATACACTTCTTCATTTATAAAACCATTTGAAAATGCGCTTTTAACATCCATTTGAAAAAGCTTGAAATTATGATAACATGCATATGCAAGCAACATCCTAATGGCTTCCATTCTAGCTACGGGTGCATAGGTTTCATCAAAATCTATTCCCTCTTCTTGAGTGTAACCTTGTGCTACTAGTCTAGCTTTATTTCTTACAATGTTACCACTCTCATCTAGCTTGTTCCTAAAGACCCATTTAGTTCCTATTGTAGATTGATTACTAGGCCTATTAACTAATGTCCAAACGTTACTTCTCTCAAATTGATTTAACTCTTCTTGCATAGCCATAATCCAAAAGTCATCTTTCAATGCTTCTTTAATATTCTTAGGCTCTATGCATGAGATAAATGCAAGATGATTCATTAATCTAAGAGAAGATCGAGTGGTTACCCCCTTGGATGGATCACCCAAGATTTCACCATCTTTGACATAGTTCAACTCCCTTGGGTAGCTCACTTCCTTTTCCTCAAGAGCCAAGTCATTCAAGGCTTCAAAAGGTGGATCTTGTGTGTCCTCTTCTTTTGTTGGAATCTCATCCTCCTTTGAAGTTTGTCCTCCATCAAAGACATTTATGATTCCTACATCATCATCATCACAAGAATCCTTCCTAGGAAGGAGATTATCATCGAATACAACATGAATAGATTCTTCTACTATTAAAGTTCTTTTGTAAAATACTCGATAGGCTTTAGAGGTTAAAGAGTAACCTATGAAAATAGCTTCATCACTTTTTGCATCAAATTTACCTAAGTTGTCTTTTCCATTATTTAAAACAAAACACTTGCAACCAAAAGGGTGAAAATAGCTAATGTTAGGCTTTTTAGATTTTAAAATCTCATAAGGTGTTTTCTTTAAAATTGGCCTAATCATTACTCGATTTACAATATAGCAAGCCGTGTTTATGGCTTCCGCCCAAAAATATTTAGGTAAATTGTTTTCACAAAGCATAGTTCTAGCCATTTCTTGCAAAGTTCTATTTTTCCTCTCAACTACCCCATTTTGTTGAGGAGTTCGAGGAGCCGAAAAATTATGGCTAATACCATTTTCATTTAAAAAATCTTCAAACCCCAAATTTTGAAACTCGGTTCTATGATCACTTCTAATATGTGAAATTTTAAGTTCAAGATCATTTTGGGTTAATTTTGAAAATGTGATGAATTTTTTCAAAGCCTCATCTTTAGTACTTAAAAATAGAACCCAAGTAAATCTAGAAAAATCATCAACAAGTACAAAAGCATAAGACTTACCACCCAAGCTCATAGTCCTAATTGGCCCAAATAAATCCATATGGATAAGTTGCAAGCATCTACTAGTAGAAACATCATTAATGGATTTAAAGGAAGACCTATGTTGTTTACCCTTTGAGCATGCATCAAAAATTTTATCATTTGAAAATTTTATCTTGGGTAAACCTCTAACTAGATTAAGGGAGACTAGTTTTTCTAAAACACTTATGCTAGCATGTCCTAGTTTCCTATGCCACAACAATGCATCATTTTCATTTTGTGCAACTAAGCATGCATGAGATGTATGAATGTCATCTAGATGCACCATGCATATGTTCCCTATGCGATGACCTATGAGCATAATATTATTAGATTTAATGTCTACAATTTTACATCCATTTTTATCAAATAAAACATTAAATCCTTTATCACACAATTGACTTATGCTCAACAAATTGTGTTTAAGACCATCGACATATAAGACATTTTTAATGAGAATAGTAGAGTGATTACCTATGGAGCCAATACCTTTAATGTGGCCTTTGGAGTTGTCACTGAATGTTACTACTCCTCCACTTTTTGGCTTTAGATCCATGAATCTACTCTTGTCTCCGGTCATGTGCCTCGAGCATCCACTATCAAGGTACCATGAGTTTTGACTTTGTGCTTTGGCCTTGTAGCAATGCTCCCCCTACAAACAAAGATATTAGGCTTTTGTTTTTGGTACCCAAATCATTTTGGGTCCACGAGTGTTAGCTCCCAAAACCTTGGTTCCCTTAGGAATCCAAGATGACATAGCAATAATATCATTAGATTTTACAAGTTCCTTAGGAACCCATACACTTCTAATTCTTTTAGCTCTACTATGTCTAGGATAGCTACCTTGTTTGTAGTAGTTAGTCTTTTTCTTAGGTTGGTGTGTTCTAGAGGATTCGCCTATTTCATGCTTGACACTACCAACATTTTTCAAAGACTTTTTGTGCTCATTTAGCTCAACCAACAACTTTTGGTGTTCACTATTACATTGAGATAAAAGATTATTAAGATCAACATTTTCATCTTGAAAGAATTTTAGTTCATCTTTTAATCCTAATATCTTTTTCTCAAATTTTGAATTAGCTTGAGTGAGTGAGTCATTTTTCTCATTTAGTTCCAAAATAATCTTTTTATTCCTAATGACCGTCTCTTTATATTTCTCAACTAATTCATCATAGACCTCTTGTAACTCATCATATGCATCATTTAATTCTTCAAAATCTAAAGTAGATGAGTTAGAGGTTACCATGGAGGAATCTTCCTCAAGTTCGATGAGGCAAAGGTTAGCCACTTCTTGTTCGTCATCCTCCGATGACTCCTCATCACTCCAAGTAGCAAGCTTGGCTTTGAGCTTCTTGTTCTTCTCAAAGCCCTTATTCTTGAGTTGAGGGCACTCCGAACGTATGTGGCCGGGTTGTTTGCACTCAAAGCAAATGATAAGATCCCTTCCTTCTTCTTTGTTCTTGCTTTTGAAGTCCATCTTCCTTTGGATTTTTCTTCCCCGGTTGGACGTCATAAAACGTGAGAATCGTTTGGCTATCATAGCCAATTCTTCGAGTTCATCCTCCTTACTAGATGAGCTCTCTTCATGTTGTGAAGCTTTAGCTTTGAGAGCTATTCCCATCTTCTTCTTCTTCTCAACCTCAAGCTTCTCTACCCTTTTTTCTTCTTTCTTCTTCTCATCTTCCCTTCCTTGCTTCATGATCTCATGAGTAAGGAGAGAACCCACAAGCTCATCAAGCTTCAAAGTTTTCAAATTCTTAGCTTCAATAATAGCGGTTCTCTTCCCATCCCAAGACTCGGGAAGTGAATAGAGTAGCTTCCGGACAAGCTTGTCTTCCGGTATGATTTCTCCAAAACCCTTTAGCCCATTGACAATAGTGGAGAAACGATCAAACATCTTTGACACCGTCTCACCGGGCTCCATCTTGAAATTTTCATAACTAAGATTGAGAATTCCAATCTTGGTTTCTTTAACATCGTTGGTGCCTTCATAAGTAGTCTCAAGAGTGTCCCACACTTCTTTGGCACTCTCGATGGATGAGACCTTAGAATAGATGTCCGGACCAAAGGAACAAAAGAGTATGTGAAGTGCTTTATCGTTGACTTGAATCTTTTTCCTTTCTTCTTCACTCATCTCCATCTTTTTCTTTAAAACCATCTTGCCTTCACCATCTTGCTTCAATGGAATATAAGGGCCATCTTCAATGACATCCCACACTAGGTAGTCATTTGACTTGATGAAGAGACGCATTCTATTCTTCCAAAAAGAATAATTATCACCATTAAAGAAGGGAGGCTTTGTGGTAGATTGAGACTCGTACATGCCCGAATCGGAGGTTGAAGTCATCTCTTGATATATGATGATCACACTCTTCCAAGGAACTCCTCTTGTGGTTGTTAATCCTCAAAGAGGTAGGCTATGATGCCAATTGTTGAGTGGATCGAAAGATCGATATGAACCAAGAGGGGGGTGAATTGGAAATTTAAAGATTTTGTGGTGGAAATTGCAAATTAAAAATAATGATAAGGGATTTTAGAGTGGTTCAAGTTCCAAATGAACTCTACATCCACTACCTTAGCTTCACTAAGGATTTGCAACAATTCCACTAATTGCTCTTCCCCTTTTCTAGGCTAAGGAGGCAACCCTTACAATTTCGGTTGAATTTTCTACCCAAAATTCAACCCAATCCTCACAACAAGATAACAAAGAAATTTGTTGGCTAATAGAGTATCTCTCAATACAAATGATAGCCCAATTACAAGCACTCAACCCAATTGAACAAGATAAGAATGAAAATTACAATTGGGGTTTTTAGACAATATAGATTTTTGCACAATTGCTTGGATTTGATGAATAGATGTTTTCTTGAAGATCAATAGTTGTTGCTGTAGCTTTTGGATGTCTCTTTTATACCTCCTCATTGTTTTCTAGCCGTTTGGGTGGTTGGGAACATAAATGGAGCCGTTAGAACCCTCTCTTACCACCATAAATGCACTTCTGCAGCTATGCGTATCGGTACGCGGGAAGGTGTATCAATACCTGTCTCAGAAAAGAAAGAGCCGTTGTGTGCAATAAATAAGGAGTACCGATACGCGCGTAAGCGTATCGGTACGGGGTATCGAAACGGTAAAGGCCGTATCGATACCTTTTTCTCAACTTAGCTCACTATCGATATCCGTATCGGTACGGGGGTTAGGCGTATCGATACGGGTCAACGACCTTTTAAAGTTTGGTTACCAAACAACTGACACCAACGGTCATAAAATTTAAACCGACTTATATTTAAAAATTATTAAGCCCGTATCGATACGAGGGTTTGCCGTATCGGTACGCCATTCAAACTCTTTAGGTTTTAACACAAGGGCGTATCGATACGAGGGTTTGTCGTATCGATACGTGTTCCGACAGTAGCCAAGTTTTGCAAAAAGGTATCGATACGTTTGGGAGTGTATCGATACACATGAACATTTTTCAATGGTTTGGCCTTGGAACACTTAGAAAATATTTTGAGTTTGAGTTTTTCAAATCAGTTTCAAAGAGTTGGTGTTTTAAAATTATTAAGGGACTTTTAAAAACAATTTTAAGTTTTTCAAATTGGTCCTTAAAGATCTAGTTATATCAAAATCAAACATAGGTTTTACAATATACTATAGAATTTATTGCTTACCAAAGTCTAGGACACTTCGAGTGTGGTCTCTGAAACTTCAGTTGTCTCATCAATGACAATTGTTGGTTGCTCCAATGTCAAATCTTCCATCTCTGCATAACAAATTTTATGTATACAATAACAATGTCAAAAGAGTTCAAACAATATACTATCATGTGTGTTTTCAAACATAAATATTTAAAATCTAAACTTGAAATCGAAAACCAACCTATTTCTATATTCTCCAATGATACCAAGTTCTTTTCTATTACAATAGGGTCATGAGAAGAACGAATCCAATCTTGAGTGCAAATAAGCGCTTCCACCAATCTTGGAGTAAAAGAGTTCAAACAATATATGTTGAGTGGATCGAAAGATCGATATGAACCAAGAGGGGGGGGGGTGAATTGGAAATTTAAAGATTTTGTGGTGGAAATTGCAAATTAAAAATAATGACAAGGGATTTTAGAGTGGTTCAAGTTCCAAATGAACTCTACATCCACTACCTTAGCTTCACTAAGGATTTGCAACAATTCCACTAATTGCTCTTCCCCTTTTCTAGGCTAAGGAGGCAACCTCATAAGAATTGGATAGATGTTTTTTTGCATAGACCACCAAACCAAGATATTTGTCTAGCTCAGTCATTGTTTCAAAAGTATCAGCAGATTCAATCTCGGTCACATAGTCCTTTCTCAAATTTGTTCCTTTTAACTTCCTTATTCCTCTCTCACCATCTTGACCACTAGAAGTAGGATTTGCAGAGCAAGGTGTCTTTTGTGTTGACGAAGGTTGCATAGAAGCATAAAAATCAAACAACGATGTCAATACATCTTTAATCCGTTGACACAAGACATAAGAATTGCTAGGATCATAAGAACGACGAACGATCCACTCAACATATCTTAACTTATGCCTAGGGTCAAGAACTAAAGCAATGAACATCAACACATTCAAATTGTTAACATTCGCCCAATATTTATCAAACTTCAACTTCATTTGGCGTGCCATGCTTCTAAGCCCATCACTCGATTGCAAGTCATCAACATAACGATTAATTGTATACCCAATATCATATATTTGTTTCACAAAGGTATTACCAGTCACATACCTTGATCCAGAGAAGCTCAATGTAGTCTCATAAAATATCTCAAGGAAATGCAAGAATGAAGAAACTTTATCCCAATGTTCATCATCAGGAGCACCACTAACCTTCCTAAGCTTCTTTGTGTAAGGAAGATACTTAGTTTTTCAAATTTCTAAATGCTTTCTTAAACACTAAAGCACTTTTGAGCATGGAATAGGTGGAATTCCACCTTGTTTCAACATCCAAGCAAACAAGAGCTTTGCTATCTATATTCTCCTCTTTGACACAAGATTGAAAATTTTGAAGTCTTGCAGGAGAGGACCTCACGTACTTCACAACAGCACGAACCCTCGTAACAGAAGCATCAACATCTTTCAGCCCATCTTTAACAACCAAATTCAGAATATATGTAGCACATCTCATATGCAAAAATTCACCATTCAACACACTTCCATCCCACAAGTTTAGAATTTGATTCAAATACTTGATTGCTAGATCATTAGAACTAGCATTATCAACTGTCATCGTTAAGATCTTCTTAAGATCCCACTCTTGTAAGCACTTTTCAACTACCTTACCAATAAGCTCTCCAGAATGACCGACAATTGGGCAAAAGTTGATAATCTTCTTATGCAACTTCCAAGCATCATCTATAAAGTGGTTAGTAAGGCACATATACGACAAGTTCTGAGCATATGTCCATGTGTTTGTCGTAAGACATACCCTAAAGGATAAATTACTGAAGAAGTTCTTCAATGTTCTCATTTTTTCAATAAAAAGAGCATAACAATCTTTTGTAATAGTACCACGTGAAGGAGGAACAAAGTTAGGAATAACAACTTTGCAAAACATACGAAATCCTTCAAGTTCAACAAAACTAAATGTTGAGTGGATCGAATGATCGATATGAACCAAGAGGGGGTGAATTGGATTTTTAAGGTTTAGGTGGTGGAAATTGCAAATTAAAAATATTGACAAGGAATTTTAGAGTGGTTCAAGTTCCAAATGAACTCTACATCCACTAACTTAGCTTCACTAAGGATTTGCAACAATTCCACTAATTGCTCTTCCCCTTTTCTAGGCTAAGAAGGCAACCCTTACAATTTTCGGTTAAATTTTCTACCCAAAATTTAATCCAATCCTCACACAAAGATAACAAAGAGTTTGGTGGCTAAGATAATATCTCTCAATACAAATTGTAGCCCAATTACAAGCACTCAACCCAATTGAAAAGGATAAGAATGAAAATTACAATTGGGGTTTCTAGACAATATGGGATTTTTGCACAAATGCTTGGATTTGATGTATGGATATTTGCTTTTGGATCAATAGTTGTTGCTGGAGCTTTTAGAGGTCCCTTTTATACCTTCTCATTGATTTCTATCCGTTGTGGTTGTTGCATTCATCAATAGAGCCGTTGGGGGTGTTATCTCACCTCCATATATGCAGTCTGCAACCACCCGTTTCGAAACGGACCAAAATAGAAAGAGCCATTGGGGTGCATTTAAGAGCCCGTTTCGAAACGGAATGAACTCGTTTCGAAATACTTTTGCCACTGTCAAGGGTCGTTTTGAAACAGCTTGAGCCCGTTTCGAAACACCCTAACAGTTTCTGAAAATTCAGTTAAAAACATTGCAACGGTCATAATTTTCAAATCAAAATGAAGCACCGTTTCGAAACACTTGAAGTCATTTCGATACGGATTCTTATGTTCTAAATCCGTTTCGATACCCGTTTCGAAACAGGGGTTGACAGTTTCAAAACTGTTTCGAAACGCCTTAGGCCGTTTCGAAACAAGGACTTGAAAAACACTATTTCGGCTTTAAAACACTTAGAAAATATTTGAAAATCTCAGTTTTTAACTTTGGCATATTCTTAAAATCATATGGGGATGTTTGAGGACTTAAAAATTCGTTTTGACATTTTCAATTTAGTCCTTAGGTTCTTTAGTTATATCAAAATTAAAATATCGGTTTCACAATCTCCCCCTTTTTGATATAACAAAACCAAAGTTAGAATTTTTAAGAGTTTTGAAAATTTTGAACATATTCTAACTCCCCCTTAATTTAAGATAGGTTTTTAAAGTTTTAAAAATGTTTTAACTTTGAAATTCAAGTTTTAAAACTTAAAAACACTTTAAACATTTAAAACGAATTTTTGTTTTGGATCTTAAATTTCTTCTTCCCCTTTTTGTTAGATCAAAAATAATAAATAAGGCTCATAGAGAAGACAAAGGATTAATACCAATAAGCATTAAGTAATAAGCAACAATAATATCAATTTATAAAATTAAAATATCCAAAGCATAAATCAACATTAAGTTCAAAATATAATCCCAAATAAAATCAAAAGCATAGGTTCCTAAAACATAATGAAACATAAAGATGCAATCTTAAACCTAAAATGCATAGATAATATGATATGATATTAATCCTAGGCCTCGTCACCACCATCATCATCTTCCGAAGTCTCATCATCGCTCTTGACTTGAGAACGGTGAAACTTCGTCCATTGGCCATAGAGAGTAGAGAAGGACAAATCCAAGTTCGAGTGGGAAGTCTCAAGGGATATGAGGTGATCCTCTACATTTTGCAAGCGAGTGTTGATGGCACCAAAACCCGAAGCTATGTTAGTATCCATAACATTGAACCGCTCGGTAATAAGAGCCGTAAGAACTTCATTATTTCCAACTTGAGCTTGCGGTTGAGGTTCAACGGGAGGAGGAGGAGGTGCGGCTCTATCAACACGTTCCCAAACATCATTCACATAGTGAAAACCGGACTTGCGAAGAGATGACTCACCAATCTTGGACTTGCGAGGTTCCGGGGAGTCGTAGGTGCAATCGAGACCAATCGTGCTAAAAATGCGGCTTAAGATCGTGCCATAAGTAAAGGATTTCAAGCCATCGGTGTCAATAAGCTTAACATTATTAACCATCTCGGCAAATATGATCTTAGCAACATTAGGGCGCTCACCACGACAGAAATATTAAAGCCAAAAGTAATCAACTTGACGGATATGAGAGTATTTACCTCCGGAGGGGCGAAGGAACCATGATACCATCAAGTGAAGAAAACGATCGTGCGCATCCAAGGCAAGCACTGGACCGGTGTTAGTACCAAAGTGACGTTCATTCTCAATTCCTACATTCTTAAGGGAAAAAGTGGACTCCAAGAGAGCAACATTAACAATAAAATTTTTCCCTAACATAAAAGATTCAATCCCTACAACCTCGGTATTTGTTTTATCATTGATAAGACGAGCATTGGAGTAAAAGATGAGTACCATGTGTTTGTAACAAATGTCTGGGATGCTCAACAAGGGAAGAAGATCTCATTCGCTCAAACGCTAGAGGTAACGGAAAAGGAATCGCTCGGAGTTAAGGAAATCGAGATCAATGACACGCTCACGACGAACTTCGAAATCCTGGACATATTTGAAACGAGCTCGCATCTCTGTAGTTCGAAGGGATTTCTGAAAGAGCTGAGCGAGATTCGGATGCATGCTCGACTCACCGGTTTGAACGGACTTACGCTTTTTGCTAGCATTCTCCGACATCCTAAAAACATTAAGCAAGCAAGTTTTGTTTTAAAAATTAAGTGTATGCATAGATTTCTAAATTCAATCCAATGGTAAATCCCACTTAGGTTTAAAAAAAATTAAAACAAAGAAAAATTAAAAAAAAACAGTAAAAGAAAATACGACTAAAAATTTTAATATTCGAATCAAAAAATTTAAGATTTTGAATTTTTTTTACAAGATATGGAAAACCCAAGCATAAAAACATATAAACTATACAAAAATAAAATTTTCTAACCTAAGATTCGAACATAAATTGAAGGAAAAAGAAAAGGAGGAAAAATACCTTAGTTTGGGATTTTGGATAAATGGATGAAAATCCTTGCACAATGTTGATGAAACTTGCTTAGACTAGAGTTTTAGAGAAAACCCCCTCAAGATTTGGTGAAAAACAAAGAGGTTTAAAGGGTTTTTATAGGGAAAAAGTTGGGTTAGGGTTTTTAGGGTTTTGAAGTGTTTTAGTTTAAAGTGAATTTTAACATTAAAAGCCCTACTTAAAGTTGTCCGTGAAACCGTTTCGGAATGGTCTTGACAGTTTCGAAACGTGAGCACGAGGGTTTGACCGTTTTTAGAATTTTAGCTGACCGTTTCGATACGGTGTTGACCGTATCGAAGTCCCGTTGACTCGTATCGAAACTCGTTTCGATACACCCCTTGGTAGTAGCAAAAACGTTTTGAAACCCTTTTGAGGCGTTTCGAAACGCCCTTCTCTCAGACATGATTTTAAGGCATCCGTATCAAAACAGGTTGACCCGTTTCGATACACCTGGGCCTGGAAGTGCAGATGAGGCTCTAAAAGTGCAGAAAAATGAGTTTTTCTAAGGCCTAACTTGCATAAATGACATGAATGAGCAGACAAAACATATACAAACATAAATATACTCCCCTTAGCTATAAGCATGGATGAAATTAGGAGTCAAAACACATAAACAAGGCATTTCACAAGATCAAGCAATTTTAAGCACAAAAGAGGTCCTAAAAGGTCAAGATAGGCTAGCTAGACCTAACTCTCTCCTAAGGGACCAAAAATGCTCTTTATCTAAAGGTTTTGTAAATATGTCCGCTAATTGATTTAAGGTGTCTACATACTCTATAACCACATCTTCTTTAAGGACATGATCTCTAATGAAATGATGCCTTATTTCTATGTGTTTGGTTCTAGAGTGCTGGATGAGATTTTTTGTTAGACAAATATCACTAGTGTTGTCGCATTTTAGGGGTATGGTTTCAACTTTAATTCCATAATCTAAGAGTTGTTGCTTCATCCAAAGGACTTAAGCACAACAACTCCCTAAGGATATGTACTTAGCTTCGGTGGTAGATAAGGCTACACTATTTTGTTTCTCAGAGAACCAAGATATGAGCATACTACCTAGAAATTGACAAGTTCCCGAAGTACTTTTCCTATCGATTTTGCAACCCCCATAATCCGCATCGGAATAAGCATGAAGGTTGAAGGTAGAGTCTCTAGGATACCAAAGATCTAAACAAGGAGTATCTCTAAGGTACCTAAAGATTCTCTTAACGGCTATAAGGTGAGACTCTCTAGGACTAGCTTGAAACCTAGCACACAAGCAAACACTAAACAAGATATCTGGTCTACTTGCAGTAAGGTAAAGCAATGATCCAATCATAGAACGGTAAAGCTTAGAGTCAACACACTTACCTCCTTCATCTTTGTCAAGCTTTGTAGATGAGCTCATAGGTGTGGCTTGAGGCTTTGCATTCTCCAAGCCAAACTTCTTGAGCATATCCTTTATGTACTTTGCTTGATTGATGAAGGTGCCATCCTTCCTTTGCTTGATTTGGAGTCCCAAAAAGAATGAGAGCTCCCCCATCATGCTCATCTCGAATTCACCTTGCATTAACTTAGCAAACTCTTGGCAATGACATTCGTTAGTAGAACCAAAAATAATATCATCAACATAAATTTGAACTACTAAGATGTCATTTTTATACATTTTTATAAAAAGTGTAGTGTTCACCTTACCTTTTTCAAAACCTTTTTCAATTAAAAAGTTTGAAAGTCTTTCATACCAAGCTCTAGGAGCTTGTTTTAAACCATAAAGAGCTTTGGTGAGTTTGAAAACATGATTTGGAAATTTTGAGTCTTCAAAACCCGGTGGTTGTTCCACATACATTTTTTCATTTATAAAACCATTTAAAAACGCGCTTTTGACATCCATTTGAAAAAGCTTGAAATTATGATAACATGCATATGCAAGCAACATCCTAATGGCTTTCATTCTAGCTACGGGTGCATAGGTTTCATCAAAATCTATTACCTCTTCTTGAGTGTAACCTTGAGCTACTAGTCTAGCTTTATTTCTTACAATGTTACCACTCTCATCTAGCTTGTTCCTAAAGACCCATTTAGTTCCTATGGTAGATTGATTACTAGGCCTATCAGCTAATGTCCAAACGTTACTTCTCTCAAATTGATTTAACTCTTCTTGCATAGCCATAATCCAAAAATCATCTTTCAATGCTTCTTTAATATTCTTAGGCTCTATGCATGAGATAAATGCAACATGATTCATTAATCTAAGAGAAGATCGAGTGGTTACCCCCTTGGATGGATCACCCAAGATTTCACCATCTTTGACATAGTTGAACTCCCTTGGGTAGCTCACTTCCTTTTCCTCAAGAGCCAAGTCCTTCAAGGCTTCAAGAGGTGGATCTTGTGTGTCCTCTTCTTTTGTTGGAATCTCATCCTCCTTTGAAGTTTGTCCTCCATCAAAGGCATTTATGATTCCTACATCATCATCATCACAAGAATCATTCCTTGGAAGGAGGTTATCATCGAATACAACATGAATAGATTCTTCTACTATTAAAGTTCTTTTGTAAAATACTCGATAGGCTTTAGAGGTTAAAGAGTAACCTATGAAAATAGCTTCATCACTTTTTGCATCAAATTTACCTAAGTTGTCTTTTCCATTATTTAAAACAAAACACTTGCAACCAAAAGGGTGAAAATAGCTAATGTTAGGCTTTTTAGATTTTAAAATCTCATAAGGTGTTTTCTTTAAAATTGGCCTAATCATTACTCGATTTACAATATAGCAAGCGGTGTTTGTGGCTTCCGCCCAAAAATATTTAGGTAAATTGTTTTCACAAAGCATAGTTCTAGCCATTTCTTGCAAAGTTCTATTTTTACTCTCAACTACCCCATTTTGTTGAGGAGTTCGAGGAGCCGAAAAATTGTGGCTAATACCATTTTCATTTAAAAAATCTTCAAACCCTAAATTTTGAAACTCGGTTCCATGATCACTTCTAATATGTGAAATTTTAAGTTCAAGATCATTTTGGGTTAGTTTTGAAAATGTGATGAGTTTTTCCAAAGCCTCATCTTTAGTACTTAAAAATAGAACCCAAGTAAATCTAGAAAAATCATCAACAAGTACAAAAGCATAAGAGCCCTAATTGGCCCAAATAAATCCATATGGATAAGTTGTAAACATCTACTAGTAGAAACACCATTAATGGACTTAAAGGAAGACTTATGTTGTTTACCCTTAGAGCATTAATCACAAATTTTATCATTTGAAAATTTTATCTTGGGTAAACCTCTAACTAAATTAAGGGAAACTAGTTTTTCTAAAACACTTATGCTAGCATGTCCTAGTTTCCTATGCCACAACCATGCATCATTTTCATTTTGTGCTACTAAGCATGCATGAGATGTATGAATGTCATCTAGATGCACCATGTATATGTTCCCTATGCGATGACCTATGAACATAATATTATTAGATTTAATGTCTACAAATTTGCATCCATTTTTATCAAATAAAACATTAAATCCTTTATCACACAATTGACTTATGCTCAATAAGTTGTGTTTAAGACCATCGACATACAAGACATTTTCAATGAGAATAGTAGAGTGATTACCTATGGAGCCAATACCTTTAATGTGGCCTTTGGAGTTGTCACCGAATGTTACTACTCCTCCACTTTTTGGCTTTAGATCCATGAATCTACTCTTGTCTCCGGTCATATGCCTTGAGCATCCACTATCAAGGTACCATGAGTTTTGACTTTGTGCTTTGGCCTTGTAGCAATGCCCCCTACAAACAAAGATATTAAGCTTTTGTTTTTGGTACCCAAATCATTTTGGGTCCATGCATGTTAGCTCCCAAAACCTTGGTTCCCTTAGGAATCCAAGATGACATAGCAATAATGTTATTAGATTTTACAAGTTCCTTAGGAACCCATACACTTCTTAATTCTTTTAGCTCTACTATGTCTAGGAAAGCTACCTTGTTTGTAGTAGTTAGTCTATTTCTTCGGTTGGTTTGTTCTTGAGGATTCACCTATTTCATGCTTGACATTATTAACATTTTTAAAAGACTTTTTGAGCTCATTTAGCTCATCCAACACCTTTTGGTGTTCACTATTACATTGAGACAAAAGATTATTAAGGTCAACATTTTCATCTTGAAAAAATTTTAGTTCATCTTTCAACCCTAATATCTTTTTCTCAAATTTTGAATTAGCTTGAGAGAGAGAGAGAGAGTCATTTTTCTCATTTAGTTCCAAAATAATTTTCTTATTCCTAATGACCGACTCTTTATATTTCTCAACTAATTCATCATAGACCTCTTGTAGTCATATGCATCATTCAATTCATCATATGTAAAATCTAAAGTTGATGAGTTAGAGGTTACCATGGAGGAATCTTTCTCAAGTGTCATGAGGCAAAGGTTAGCCACTTCTTGTTCGTCATCCTCCGATGACTCCTCATCACTCCAAGTAGCAAGCTTGGCTTTGAGCTTCTTCTTCTTCTCAAAGCCCTTCTTCTTGAGTTGAGGGCACTCCGAACGTATGTGGCCGGGTTGTTTGCACTCAAAGCAAATGATTTGATCTCTTGCTTCTTCTTTGTTCTTGCTTTTGAAGTCCATTTTTCTTTGGATTTTTCTTCCCTGGTTGGACCTCATAAAGCGTGAGAATCGTTTGGCTATCATAGCCAATTCTTCTAGCTCATCCTCCTCACTAGAAGAGCTCTCCTCATGTAATGAAGCTTTGAGAGCTATTCCCATCTTCTTCTTCTTTTCAACCTCTAGCTTTTCTACTATTTTCTCTTCTTTCTTCTTCTCTTCTTCCCTTCCTTGCTTCATAATCTCACGAGTAAGGAGAGAACCCACAAGCTCATCAAGCTTTAAAGTCTTCAAATTTTTAGCTTTAATGATGGCGGTTCTCTTCCTATCCCAAGATTCGGGAAGTGAATAGAGTAGCTTCCGGAAAAGCTTGTCTTCCGGTATAATCTCTCCAAAACCTTTGAGCCCATTGACTATAGTGGAGAACCGATCAAACATCTTGGACACCGTCTCATCGGGCTCCATCTTGAAATTCTCATAAATAAGATTGAGAATTCCAATCTTAGTTTCTTTGACATCGTTGGTTCCCTCATAGGTAGTCTCAAGAGTGTCCCACACTTCTTTGGCACTCTCAATGGATGACACTTTAGAATAGATGTCTGGACCGAATGAACAAAAGAGCATATTGAGAGCTTTGTCATTTACTTGAATCTTTTTCCTTTCTTCTTCACTCATCTCCACCTTTTTCTTCAAGACCATCTTGCCTTCACTATCTTGCTTCAATGGAATGTAAGGGCCATCTTCAATGACATCCCAAACTAAGTAGTCATTGGACTTGATGAAGAGACGCATTCTATTCTTCCAAAAAGAATAGTTATCACCATTGAAGAAGGGAGGCTTTGTAGTGGATTGAGACTCGTACATGCCCGAACCGGAGGTTGAAGCCATCTCTTGATATTTGATGATCACACTCTTCCTAGGAACTCCTCTTGTGGTTGTTAATCCTCAAAGAGGTAGGCTCTGATACCAATTGTTGAGTGGATTGAATGATCGATATGAACCAAGAGGGGGGTGAATTGGATTTTTAAGGTTTAGGTGGTGGAAATTGCAAATTAAAAAGATTAACAAGGAATTTTAGAGTGGTTCAAGTTCCAAATGAACTCTACATCCACTACCTTAGCTTCACTAAGGATTTGCAACAAATTCACTAATTGCTCTTCCCCTTTTCTAGGCTAAGGAGGCAACCCTTACAATTTTCGGTTAAATTTTCTACCCAAAATTTAACCCAATCCTCACACAAAGATAACAAAGAGTTTGATGGCTAAGATAGTATCTCTCAATACAAATTGTATCCTAATTACAAGCACTCAACCCAATTGAAAAGGATAAGAATGAGAATTACAATTGGGGTTTCTAGACAATATGAGATTTTTGCACAAATGCTTGGATTTGTTGTATGGATATTTGCTTTTGGATCAATAGTTGTTGCTGGAGCTTTTAGAGGTCCCTTTTATACCTTCTCATTGATTTCTAGCCGTTGTGGTTGTTGCATTCATCAATAGAGCCGTTGGGGGTGTTATCTCACCTCCATAAATGCAGTCTGCAACCACCCGTTTCGGAACGCGGGAACTTATTTCGAAACGGACCAAAATAGAAAGAGTCGTTGGGGTGCATTTAAGAGCCCGTTTTGAAACGGATTGAACTCGTTTCGAAACACTTTTGCCACTGTCAAGGGTCGTTTCAAAACAGCTTGAGCCCGTTTCGAAACACCCTAATGGTTTCTGAAAATTCAGTTAAAACATTGCAACAGTCATAATTTTCAAATCAAAATGAAGCACCGTTTCGAAACACTTGAAGTCGTTTCGATACAGGTTCTTATGTTCTAAAGCTGTTTCGATACCCGTTTCGGAACAGGGGTTGACAGTTTCAAAACCGTTTCGAAACGCCTTAGGTCGTTTCGAAACAGGGACTTGAAAAACACTGTTTCGGTTTTAAAACACTTAGAAAATATTTGAAAATCTTAGTTTTTAACTTTGGCATTTCTTAAAATCATATGGGGATGTTTGAGGACTTAAAAATTCATTTTAACATTTTCAATTTAGTCCTTAGGTTCTTTAGTTATATCAAAATTAAAATATCGGTTTCACACTAAATGGCAACTCATCCATAACCACCATTTTAGCGAGTGCTTGTCTAATCTGCTCTTGATCAAAACGCCAAAGTTTAGGAACACTAATTGTTTCTATTGTTCCATCTGTGTTGCACTTTGTCTTGGACTCAAAATCTAGGATTGTTTGTTTTTTGTCAAAGTTAAAAGGAGCTTTCTTGCATCGATTCGTATGACGCTTCATGGCATTGGTTCCATTGGCAGTTGAACAATATATCTTTGCAGCGCAATAAATGCATTCAGCCCGGTCTTCATCACCAACAATTGCTTTAAAATGATCCCAAGCAGTAGAAGTTTTTTTCCTTTTACC